>CM077467.1:0-1444621 GCA_039654755.1 Calcarius lapponicus
TGAAGGATGACTGCAAGGACTGAGAGAATACAAAAGGAGATGACCAAGGTAAGACTGATGGCAAGCTGACGAGGCTCAGAGATCCCTGGAGGAAGAAGATGCTAACTTCTTCTTCTTCTAACTTATCCCAAGAACTGCAAAGGTGGATGCCTGAGAATGTGACAGTCAGAATCCTCTACCTGTCCTCACATTCTTACAAGTCCTAGTCCACCATAATGGATCCTGGCAGGGCATAGCTGTCCAGACAGCTCAGAACAAGACCTGAAAAGACATCTGACTGGATGCTTCTAAAGAGAGATGCAATTCTGATACCTGTCTGAGCTCCCAAGTCAAAAGTTCCATGGCATTGGTGCCAGGACGAAGAATGCAGAGATCACAGATGCTAAGAATGATGCCAGGGTTTCTGACAGGCTCCTCAAAAGCCTAAGGTAAAAGACATGAGATACCCAAACTACACATAATGCACAACAGACAAGTGACACGCATTACACACCGGGACTGCTCTGCCCTGCTCACCTCAGCACTGTGATCAAAAGTGAGACTTTCCTTTTATGGGCCCTAGGGAGCCACTTCATGAACACCCCCACCTCCAAAGCAGACTCAAAAACCCCCCCTCCCAGTAATTCCCAAACCAGCACCCTGCTTTCATCCCCTCTGTGGGTCGTAGCCCTCTACTTATCTCTCAGACATCTGGGGATGCTGGTCTCCGGTGCAAAAAAAAGGCCACCTCGTCAGCTGGGAAGGTCCTGCTGGCACCGGGGGGGCTGTTTTCTCTTTGACAGCTATATTAAAGAAAACCAAACGTCAGTGCCCGATCTTGGCAGCCCATCAGCCAAAACCCCACAACTGTGCTGCTCACCACGCTCCTAAGAATGCTCGGCTGCTCGGGCCGCACGCTTCGGGCACGCTGGAGACCGAGGCCGTCGTCACAGGGGGTGCCTGGGTTAAGAGGAGATGAGGTGATTTGGCATGGCCGAAACCTGAGTGGACCCTCGCTCCTCCTCCCTACTTCCAACTCACCGCAACCCCTTGGCAGCTGCTGAAGGCCACCTGGATGGCACCTTTGAATAGAAAAGCTCAGGGCTTCATTGCCAGGTCCTGTAATGCATCCACAGGGCTCACGTGTGCAGGAAACCTGCTGCATCGGCCGGTTGGTGACGGGGGCTTGGCATACTCCGAGTGGATTGCCTGAAGTGCACAAGTGAGAATGGAAGCTTAGAGCTGCACCAGAAATTGAGACCTGAGCAATAACTATTTCTCTCCACTGCTCACCTTGACTGCTGGTATCCAGACTTACTTCCTAAAATGAAACACAAAGAACAGAGCTGTAACAGAGTCACCATATGCACTTCAGCTGCAGAGACAAGTGGTGTCTCACCTGCTCAGGAGAAACCCCTCACCCGGGATGGGGCCCTCTGGAACAGATTTAATCCATCCAAAAGGGAAAAAAAAAGTTAGGACAAGAGTCAAACTGTTGCAAGATAACTTAAGAGCTCCAGATATCTAGTGTCCATCTACAAATCCCATCTAGAGTCCAGCTACACCCCACATTACAAATCCCAAGCCCCCGGTACTTCTCCTATTGCACCGGGCTATGCAGCAGGGCAGAGCGGCTCCGGCACAAATGTGTGCAGACACCCGTGACACAGGACAGACAGGACATGACAAACAAAGGGCACAAGACACGGAGAGAAATCTCTTAGCGAGGAAAATGGCTGCAAGAACTGAGAGAACGCAAAGAAGATGACTGAGGTAAAACTAATGGTAAGATGATGAGGCTCAGAGAAACCTGGAGGAAGAAGATGCTAAACTGAATGATTTATTCCAAGAACTGCAACGATGAAAGCGCAGGAGCCCTACAGTCAGAATCCTCTACCTCTCCTCACATTCTTACAAGTCCTAATCTGCCATAATGGATCCTGGCGGGGTATAGCTGTCCATACAGCTCAGAACAAGACCTGAAAAGACATCTGACCAGCTACTTCTAAAGAGAGAAGATAGTCTGATGCCTGTCTGAGCTCTCGAGTCAAAAGTTCCATGGCATTGGTGACAGGACAAGGAATGCAGAGATCACAGATGCTAACAATGATGCCAGGGTTTCTGACAGGCCCCTCAAAGGCCTAAGGTAAAGGACATGACACATCCAAACACACAATGCACGACAGACAAATGACATGATACACACTGGGATTGCTCTGCCCTGCTCACCTCGGTTCTGTCATCAAAAGTGACACTTTTCTTTTATGTGGCCTAAGGGGCCGCTTCATGGACACCCCCCACCTCCAAAGGGGACTCAAAAACCCCTCCCGGTGGGTCCCTACCCTGTACCCTGCTTTCATCCCCTCTCTGTGCCTTGTAGCCCTCTACTTATCTCTCGGACATCTGGGGATGCACGTCCGTGTCATGTACAAAAGAAGGTGGCCTCTATCTGGGAAGTTCCTGCTGGCACTGCTGTTCAACAATTTCCTGTTGTTTCTTCATCTGCTACTCAATGCTCACCTTGCCTGCCTCACCTTGACTGCTGACATCCGGGTTCACTTCCTAAAAAGAAGGAGAACAGTGCTGTAAAAGAGTCACACTTTACACTCCCCCTGCAGAGACAAACGGCAACTAACCTGCTTGGGGAAACTTCTTCACCCGGGATGGTTGGATGGATTTTGCCCTGGATTTTATCCTCTGCATCTGAAAGAAAGCGAGGACAAAAGTCAAAGGGCTGCAGGATAACTTCACAGTTCCAAACATCTTGTGTCTATCTATGACTATCATCTAGAGTCTGGCAACACCCCACAAACTCCAAGTCCCCAGGACTTGTCCTATTGCAGCAGGCTACGCAGCAGGGCAGAGCAGCTCCGGCACAAACGTGTGCAGACACCCGTGACACAGAACGGGACAAAAGGGGGGACGTTAAACATGACACATTATGCTTGCGGTGAGGGCCTCGAGGGGAAAAGGCGAAAGGGACCCCAAAGGCACACTAGGTAACACAGTACACTGGACAACACGACATGGACCAGAACTGTTCTGCGCTGCCTGCCTGAAAGCTGCCATCAAAAGTAGAGCCTCTCCCTTTAGCTGTCCTAAGAGGCCCCTTAGAGAAGATTGCTTTTCCCTCTGCTAATCTTTAAATCTGTCCCAAGAACTCCCAACCTGCTACTCTCCCATCGTCCCATCTCCAGGCTGTGGCCCCCAACTTATCTTTTGGATGATTGGTGATGTGGATCCACGTTGCACCTGAAATGAGTCTGCCTCGGAGGGCCCCGTGATGGCCTGTTAGCCTCTCAGTCAGCTACAATAAAGAAAACAAAAAACAAGGTATGAATTCAGTGTCGTATGGGCCAAATCCCAGCAAGCCGGCTACTTGCCCTCTCCTGAGTGTGCCTGGCTCCTTCAGGCTCCAGCTTCATCCTGATTCCAAGGCTGTGGCAATTATTATGAGCAGCACCTGGGTTAGAAAAAGGCAAAGTTAAATGGCATTCCTGTGAGTGCAGTGGATGACCTTGTGTGCTGTAAGACATGGGAATGCCTCTGCTACACTTCTGAAAAGCCTGGGGGGGGGGGGGGGGGGGGGGGGGGGCAGGCCTCAAATAGACATAATTTCTCACCCCACTGCCTTCAAACCCCCCCCCAATAACTCCTAACTGGATACCTGCTCACCCTCCCTCTCCTACTAACAATCCTCAATCTCAAATACCATCCTTGACACTGAGAAGATCCCCTTTGTGACATGACAAATCTGCTGAAAGAAGTGTTACACTTGGCACAAGCTAGAATTTTGGGGAGTTGCACTCCTCAAGAAAAAAAACCCTACAAAAACCCACCATTAAAAAAACACCCCACCAAAAAAAAAAAACCAAAAGAACCCACAAAAACCAAAACAGCCACCAAAAAAAAGCCACCAAAAAAACCCACATGAACCACAAAAAACCAAAAAAAACCAAAACACCAACAAGAAAACAAAAAGAACCCAAAAAATACAGAACAACCCCAAAAAAAACACCCCCACAAAAAAAAACCACCCCCACCAAAAAACCCAACCAAAAAACCAAAAAGAAAACAAAAAGAACCCAAAAAATACAAAACAAACAAAAAAAACCCAAAAATAATCCAAACAAAAAAAAAAAAACCACCCAAAAAGACCAAACAAAACAATAAATCAAGAGCAAAACCAGATATTACAAAAGCACCTTACCACTCCTAAAACATACAACCCAAAATCACAAACTTTAATACTTCCTGTATTCCATGCTGTTTTCTTTGCAGTATCTTCAAAGCCTCTGTTACTTTAGATGCCCAGGAATACCTGCTGAAAACAAGCTGAGATAAGCTGAAAGAGCCTCTTCACTAAAATGAGAGGAGAGCTCTTATCCTAGCACATCCCAGAGAGGGAATGAAGCCCCCTAGCAAAGCCTGGGGTTAATATACCCCTGATTGTGCCCGCCTCTCATTCCCCTGGCACCCAGGAAAAGGGAGGGGGCAAATCCCACCGGGTATAAAAGCCCTCAGAGCAGCTGCAGCTGTTTGGCTCCTCTGACTTGAATTCAAGAGGAGTAGAGGGCTTGATACAGGAAAAAAATATTCAGGGAAATAACAGCGCTTTCTTTTTTGCTACAACTACTTTGAGCAAAAGAGCAGAAAACTGGTAAGAAATAAAATTTTCTGTTTAGGTAGCATAGCTAAATAAATTGGGTAATTTGCTGTTAATTTACATAATTATTCCTTAGCAGCTACTAAGTAGTACTTTATGTGTGACTAAGCTGGGTGGAGAAGAATACTAATGACATAAATAGTCTAAGTCTCTTTGGGACCTTTAATTAGGGCTATCTACATTATAAGTAAAAATAAGAAAAATAAAAGCCTCCCAGGCAGCGTAAGGGTTAAGTGCATGCCAGGCTCGCCCTTCTCTGAGATACCTGGTCCTATGGTACAGAAGAAGTGCCCTGAAATGTAGCTTTAAACCCTTAAAATGCTGAAAAAGACAGAGCTTGCTTCCAGTGAACCCCTTAAAAAGAGGAAATGGGGCAGTTACCTCTACTGAAACTGATACAATGGCAAATAAATAGCTTATGCCCTTTAATTTACTCTCCTTGGGTATTGGGAAAAGAGGGGTTTTCCTCACTTTAAATCTCTCCAGTGATGAAAAAAGAGGGATTTTTCCCTCATTCAAACCCTTAAGATGGAGGGATAGCTGGGCTTCTCCCTCAATTTAGGCCTCAGGACAACGAAAAGGGGGCGGCTACCCTTAATTCAAACCCATAAGAAACATTGTCAATGTTTTCCCCTTCTATTTTAAACTGGAAAATAATAGAAAATGGGGACTCCCTGTCAATTAACACCCCTAACAGCATAGAAAAGGCAGGGATTCTTTCACTGAGACCATTAAAATTGCAGGGGAAGCAGAGTCCCTCCCAGTTTGAACACTAAAAATAATGGAAAAGGAAGCTTTTTTCTAAACTCTTTTTCTCCTAATAACCCCTCTCCTTTCTGGGAGTGGTGTGGGGGGTCTGGGGGCTCTGGGGATGGACTGACACAGTAAAAGGGGAAAGTTGAAAAGCCCTTTCCTGGAACCCCACATGCTGCCTGGCCTGCTCAGATGCTGCCCCTTGGCAAAAGGGCTCATCCCTTGGCATTTTCTCAAAGTGATGCTCTGTGCCCAGGTGGGTCTGGCTGCTCCCTAGTCCGTGCCGGATGCTCCAACCACGGTTCCTGAAGGGACACTTGGGATACCCCTGTTAGCCCCTCTGGACTAGCAGCTCCCTGTGCAGGTGTGCCTGGGTAACCCTCTGAGAGCAGCTGGTCACATGGGGGGCTGCTAGACCTTGGAGTGGGGGGTTGAGGTGAAGAAAGGTCCTGTGAGGAGTTCCTTCCCCTACACAGCCCTTTATCTGCCCCCTAAACCATGGGGTACCAGACTTTCCTTTCTAAGGAAATTAACAGTCTTTCCTCTCTGTGTGCCCACGGCCGAAACTGCGATTCTGCCTCCAAAACTGCGGAGAACAATTTCTCACAGACCGCAGAACTCCTTCTGCCCTTGGAGTGCCACGTGCCTCCTGCGAACGGACGTCGACACACGGCGGGGGTGAGTTTGGTTTTACAGGGAAGAGGGCTAGTGCAGGATTTCTCTGGGAGCAAAGCTGCCCCCGCCGAGAACTCGGGCTGCCCTGGCGGTGCCAAGCACCTCCTGCAAACTGGCATCAGGAAACAGGGGGGGTGAGTTTTTTCTGTGCAGAAGTTCTCCTCCTGAGAAGCTGAGAGCATCTAACCCTAGCCACAACAACTTAGCTGGGTCTAAAACTTGAAACCTTCGGACTGGCAGTGTGGGACCCAGCCTGCTGTCCCACCACTGGCCCATTTCTAAAGCATTCCACTGCAGTCCTAAAACTCTGCCTTTTCAGAGAGTGTTTCCTCTGACCCTGACCATAATCTTCAAAATATCTAAAGAATCATAAAATAGCTTTGAAAAAGCCCCAACAATACCCTAAAAAGTCCCAGAAAAGTCCCTTCCAAAATCCCTTTAATACCTTTAAAAGTCTTGGGAAAAAACCTCCAAAAGAGGTATCAGTCTCCAAACTCTACCTCTTGCTGTGTAGCTCACAGATGTCGTCCCTACCTTTTTGCAGTGGGTCTATTGTCCTCTGAGGGTTCTGTCATTGTCCTGGTGGGTGAGGGTTGCTGCCTGGTCTCGCTGTTAGGGTTGCTGTGTTGTGCTGCTGTTGGGGGAAAAGGCTGTTTTTAGGGGGGCTGGTTAGGCTGAGGTTAGGGCTGGGGTGAGGAGTGCTACAGCTGTACCCTGAGCCCCTGATCTCCACTGGACTGTCCAGCCCTCAAGCCCTCTCCCTTTACCCCTCAACCGGTCCCTCGGCTCCTGTGTGCCACCCTTAACCCGTCTCCTTTGCCCCTCAACCCCCAGCTTCTCTGTGTCATCCTACAGCTGCCCCTGCCACCCTCAGCATCTCTGTGTCACCCACTGTCCCCTCTCCCTGTTCCTCCCTCAGCTCCCAGCCTCCTGTCACCCTCAAGCCCCTACAGTGCCCCTCAAGCTGCCCCTCAGCCTCCATGTGTTGTGCCATGAAAAGACCCTAAAAAAACCTAGAAATTCCCTGAAAACCCCCTAATCTTCAAAAATGTCCTAAAAAGCCCATGAAAACCTAAAAATAGCCTCAGAACCCTGTTATAATACACTGAAAATACCCTACCTTAAAAAAACCCTAAAACACCCCTAAAAATCTCCAAAGAACCTTTAAAAAATCCCTAAATATAACCTAAATAGTCCAAAAAGAGCTCTAAAAATACCCCAAAATCCTTAAAATGCCCTGATAAGACCCTAAAAAAACCTAAAAATTCCCTCAAAAACCCTAAAAATACCCTAGCCTTAAAAAGCCCTCCACATACCCTCAACAGTCCTAAAAAAACCCCAAGTACACCCAAACACCCCCCCCCTCCCAACAATTCTTAAAAGTACTAAGAAAGCCCTAAAAGTACCCTAATATAATCTTTTAAAAGCCCTGAAAAAGCCCTATAAGTATCCTAAATGTTCCCAGAGAATTTCTGGAAAACTCCTCCGAAAAAGCCCTAAAATATCCATCTAAAGCCATGAGAAAAACCTAAAAATAAAACCTAAAAAAACCCCTAAAAAGCTGCTCAGCCCCCAACTCCTACCTGTCACTCTCTAGACCACAAACGTCATTGCTACCTTTTTATTAGGGCTGCTGCCTGCAACCCTAATAAACCTGGGGCTGTCCCAGCATTGGGGTTGCTGCCTAGTGCTGCTGTTGGGGAGAAACTGGGGTTCTGGGGGTGCTGTTTAGGGTGACCTTGGGGTTCGGTTGAGGGCTGCTGCACCTGTACCCTAGCCCTACCTGGTACCCTGTGTCCTTTGTACCCCTAAATCTCAGTGTGAGCTCTCCATCTGTCAAGCCTCCCCCTCCTTGCCTCTCAGCCCGCAATGTCTGTGTGCCACCCCACATTGTCCCTTGGCCCCCTGGCCTTCACCGTGCACTCTCACCCTGGTTATGGGTGGTTTCTAGGGTAAGGTTAGGGGTGGTGTGAGGGCTGGTTCACTTGTCACCCTCCAGCAGCCCCCTCTTTGCCCCTCAAGGCATCTGCTTCCCTTCACCCTCTTCCTGTCACCCTCAAGTTCCCCACTCTCAGCCTCTCAGCATCTCTGTGCCACCCTGGAGGCCCCCAGTTGCTCCTAAAGCCCCCTCCTGCCTCTTGGCTCCCCCCATCCTCTGTGTCACCCTCCAGCCCCCTCCCGTCAGCCCGCAGCCCCTTGTGACACCCTGCAGCCCACAGACATTGTCCCTGCCCATCTTACTTGGGTGCTGTCTGCTGCGAGAGCTGCGCTGTCCTCCAAGGGTTCAGGCTCCTGCGCGCTGCTGGAGGGGACTCGCAGGTGGGCGGTGGGTGAAGTAACGGACGGAGCGGGAAGTGTGGTGGGACGGGTTGAAGGCGGAGTGAGAGATGGAGCAAGGGCAAGCTGGAAAATAGACTAGGGTTAGGGGTGGAGAAGGGGACGCGGCAGTAGGGGGGTGAGGTGAGGAGGTAAGTGTTAGGAGGAAGCATAACTCCACAACTCCAAGACCAAGCCTGCAGCCAACAAGAACTCTTGAGTGACCTGGGAGCACCAAATGTCTTCAGCAAACTGATGTAAGGAAACTGGGGTGATGAGTTTTGTTTCCCGTGGAAAAGGGATGGCATTTGTGTCCGTGGGCCTGCACCCTGCCCAGGACCTTTGATCTCGAGTGGGCTGCTGACGCCAGCAATTTCTGTGCAGATGTGAACGCGACGGGGCTGCTGTGAAAAGCATCTTGAGCTATTTATTTTTTAGCAGCAGTCTCATTACATGATTATGAAAATGGAGCAATGCGAACAGCTCGCTGTCCAGGCAGCAGGCTAGAAAACTTAATGCTACAGCATACCACATAGCTGTCTTAGCCAATTGCACAAAGCAAAAGCATATTGACAGTAATTCTATCCAATCGCCATAAGCACACGTAGCTTTGGTTAAAACAATACTTGCTTATTCTCGAATACAATGCCCGTTTATAAGAGACAACGAATAAAGCTCTATTCATAAGCATAACCTTCTTAAAATCCGCTGCATAAACTTTTTACAACTTAGAAAGCCAAACTACACGGCTCTATTGTTCTATTTCCCATGTCTTCTCTACAGCTTAGATAATTTTTTCTGCTGTTTTAGCACTGTTCACAATTCCGCTGTATCTGAGGCCTGTCTTTTTACAACCTTCCTAAAACCCTCCGATTTTATGGATTCCCACAAATCCCCCCACAACTGGACTCCCACATTCCCACAATTCCAAACATTGCAGGTGAGACAGTGGGTTGGAAATTTTACTTGGGGTAGAAACCAATTTTGGATTTAGCTGAAGTCTGCTGGTGAAACTTGTGTAGTCTGTTAACTGGTGTGCTTGTGAAAGGTGTGAGAAAAGCAGGCAGCTCTGAAGCAGATGAGCCCCCTCTTGCCTGTGGAAGTGTTGGATAAACCAAAGATAAACCTTCAAGGTCCCTTCCCAGCCAAGCAGTTCCATGAATCTTTGCCCTGGAGGCAAGGGTGCACCTCTCACCACATTTCTCTTCACAGAGAAAAGCAAGGCACAATTCTTCCAACAATATTTCTGGGATTCACGTTCTCTGAACCTCAGAGGAAGAAAAAACAGTTCTTATCTCATTTGCTGTTTGTGCCTGTGTTTGTGCCAAAGTAGAATGCAACGTGGAGATTGTTTACTCAAAGTGATGGTGTTTTCTTTCCTTGGCCTGTCAGGGCCAAGTGTGTGTGTGTGTCAGGACTGTTGGGTGACAGTCACGAGTTGTGTGCGGTGTGTGCAGGGTTGAGTACTTGGCAGATTCAGTTTAGATGTAATGTAATATAGTATAATAAAGTAATTAATTAGTTTTCTGATAAGGCAGAATGCAGATTGGAAATATTTGCACATATGATATTAAAGGACACACAAACCACCTTTCTGTGAGACAAAGACACGAGACTTGGCCCATCCCTAACTTGGACACAGCTAAAAAATAATAGATAAAATAATTTTTCACCTATTTTTGAAGAACTCTCTAAAACTAATGGTAGATGATATAGCTATTTTATCTGGCAAGTTTCCATGCAAAATTTTCCTGCTGATGATGGCTCAGACAGATGGAGATTTGGGAGGAGGGGGAAGAACAAAGTGCCACAGGGCTTTATTGGCTGAGCCTTGAAAGGTTTATGCAAGCTTCTATTGCAAGGTTGATGAACCTTGTTTGTTAACTTCAGTTTTGCTCAGTGTTTTAACCCTGCTCCATCTCCTGTGACACATTACACATCTTTAGAAATTTCAGTGAGATGCTCTTCAAACAACATGGGACTTTGCACCAGTGAGGGCAGAAACTTCATGGTTTTACCTCAATCTACAGTTTTTTGATATTGCTATAGAAAGTGCTTTTCTGTGAAATGTCTACTTGGTTAGATCATGCAAATTTAGTGCTGGATGGTACTTCTATAAGATAAAGAGTAAGAATAACTCAGGAATGTTTCATCATTTGTCTCTGCACTGGTGAGAAATGGTCATTTGAGCTCCAATCTGTAGAAATTTAGCAAAAGAAGTTGGACACCCAGAGGATAAAAAAAGAAAAAAAATGCTTTGGAAGGATTTTTCCTTACCAGTGAGTGAGTTTCTGCCTGTAGGAACATTGCGGGGTTGCACGGGCGGGATGGCGAGCGCGGTGGCCGGCGGCGGGCAGGCGGGAGGGGAGGGCGGGCGGGACGGCCCCCGGCGGCGGCGGCCGGGCCGGGGCGGCCGGGCGGAGCGGCCACGTGGCCGGCGGCGCGGCGGCGGCCGGGGCGGGCCGGCCCCGCGGGCGGGCGGGGCGCCAACGCGGCTCGGGGCGGTGGCCGAGGCGGCCCCGCGGCCGGACGGAGCGGCCATGTGGCCGGCGGCGCCGCGGCGGCCCGGGAGGAGGCGGCCACGCGCCCGGGAGGGGCGTCAACGCGGGGCGGGCCGCGGGGCGGGCGGGGGCGGGCCCTCGCGGGGCGGGGCGGGCCTGGGCGGTCCCGGGGGCGGGCAGAGCGGCCACGCGGTGGGCGGGTCGCCAACGCGGGGCGGGGCGGGTCGGGGCGGCCCCGCGGGGGGAGCGGGTCGCCGAGGCGGGGCGGCGGGCGGGGCGGCCCCGCGGGGGGGGGGGGCGGCACGCAAGCGGGGCGCCAACGCGGCTCAGGGCGGCGGCCGGGCCGCCCCGCGGGCGGGCGGGGCGCCAGCGCGGCTCGGGCCGGTGGCCGAGGCGGCCCCGCGGCCGGACGGAGCGGCCACGTGGCCGGCGGCGCCGCGGCGGCCGGGAGGAGGCGGCCCCGCGCCCGGGAGGGGCGTCAACGCGGGGCGGGGCGGGCCGCGGGGCGGCCCCGTGGGCGGGCGGGCGGGGGGGGGGGGGCCCTCGCGGGGCGGGGCGGGCCTGGGGCGGCCCCCGCGGCTGGCGGCCGGGGGCGGGCAGAGCGGCCACGCGGCGGGCGAGTCGGGGCGGCGGCCGGGCCGGCCCCGCGGGCGGGCGGGGGCGCCAACGCGGCTCGGGGCGGTGGCCGAGGCGGCCCCGCGGCCGGACGGAGCGGCCATGCGGCCGGCGGCGCCGCGGCGGCCGGGAGGAGGCGGCCCCGCGCCCGGGAGGGGCGTCAACGCGGGGCGGGTCGGGGCGGCCCCGTGGGCGGGCGGGCGGGCGGGCCCGGGCGGGGCGGGCCTGGGCGGCCCCGGGGGCGGGCAGAGTGGCCACGCGGTGGGCGGGTCGCCAACGCGGGGCGGGGCGGCGGGCGGGGCGCCAACGCGGGGGGGGGCGGCACGCAAGCGGGGCGCCAACGCGGCTCGGGCCGGTGGCCGAGGCGGCCCCGCGGCCGGACGGAGCGGCCACGTGGCCGGCGGCGCCGCGGCGGCCGGAGGAGGCGGCCCCGCGCCCGGGAGGGGCGTCAACGCGGGGCGGGGCGGCCCCGCGGGGCGGGCGGGCCCTCGCGGGGCGGGGCGGGCCTGGGCGGACCGGGCGGAGCGGCCACAGGGCCGGCGGTGGGCGGGCGGGGGGCCCACGCCGAGCGGGGCGGGCAAAGCGGCCACGCGGCGGACGGCTCGCCAACGCGGGGCGGGGCGGCGGGCGGGGGGGACCCGGGGGGAGGCGGGTCCCCGAAGAGGGGCGGCGGGCGGGGCGGCCCCGCGCGCAGGCGGGGCGGCGGGCGGGGCGGCCTCGCGGGGGGCGGGGCGGGGCGGGGGGCCAACGCGAGTCGGGGCGGCGGCCGGGACGGCCCCGTGAGCGGGCGGGGCGCCCACGCGGCTCGGGGCGGCCCCGCGGGCGGACGGAGCGGCCACGTGGCCGGGGGCGCCGCAGCGGCCGGGAGGAGGCGGCCACGCGGCGGGCGGGGCGCCAATGCGGCTCGGGAGCGGCGGGCGGGGCGGCCCCGCGGGCGGCGGCGGCCCCGCAGGCGGGCGGCGGCCCCGCAGGCGGCCCCGCGGCCACGAGGCCGGCGGCGCGGCGGCGGCCCCGCAGGCGGCGGCGGCCGGGCCGCGGCGGCCCCGCGGCCACGTGGCCGGCGGCACCGCGGCGGCCGGGAGGATGCGATCACGCGCCCGGGCGGCGCGTCAACGCGGGGCGGGCCCGCGCGCGGACGTTGCGGCCCCGCAGCTGGCGGTGGGCAGGCGGGGGCCCGCGCCGGGCGGGGCGGGCAAAGCGGCCACGCGGCGGACGGCTCGCCAACGCGGGGCGGGGCGGCCTCGCGGGGGCCGGGGCGGGCGGGGGGGCCAAGGCGGGTCGGGGCGGCGGCCGGGGCGGGCCGTGGGCTGACGGAGCGGCCACGTGGCCGACGGCGCCGCGGCGGCCGGGAGGGAAGCGGCCACGCGGCGGGCGAGACGCACGCGGGGTGCGGGGAGGCGGGCGGGGGGGCCAACGGGGCTCGGGGGCGGTGTGCGGTGCGGCCCCGCGGGTGGGCGGGGCGGCCCCGAAGGGCGGGGGCGGCGCCCAACGCGGCCAGCGTCCGTGGGCGGGGCGGCCCCGCGGCTGGCGTACAGGGGCGGGGCCGGCCCCGCGTGTTGCTCCATTACGACACCCTTTGCGACAGTCGCGCTCTACAGCACCTTTTACGACAGTCGCGCTTTACGGCACCTTTTGCGACAGTCGCGCTTTACGGCCGCTTTTACGACAGTCGCGCTTTACGGCATCTTTTGCGACAGTCGCGCTTTACGGCGCCTTTTACGACAGTCGCGCTTTACGGCCGCTTTTACGACTGTCGCGCTTTACGGCACCATTTGCGACAGTCGCGCTTTACGGCACCTTTTGCGACAGTCGCGCTTTACGGCACCTTTTGCGACAGTCGCGCTTTACGGCCGCTTTTACGACAGTCGCGCTTTACGGCGCCTTTTGCGACAGTCGCGCTTTACGGCACCTTTTACGACAGTCGCGCTTTACGGCACCTTTTGCGACAGTCGCGCTTTACGGCACCTTTTGCGACAGTCGCGATTTACGGCACCTTTTGCGACAGTCGCGCTTTACGGCACCTTTTACGACAGTCGCGCTTTACGGCACCTTTTGCGACAGTCGCGCTTTACGGCACCTTTTGCGACAGTCGCGCTTTACGGCCGCTTTTACGACAGTCGCGCTTTACGGCACCTTTTACGACAGTCACGCTTTACGGCAGGTTTACTTTTTGCCCATTTTTTTGCTTTCCTCCCTGCCTTTTTCTTCAATTTTTTGTCTATTTTTTGGCTTTTCTCCCTGCCTTTTTTGGGCATTTTTTGTCCATTTTTTTGCCTTTCTCCCTGCCCTTTTTTGGCCATTTTTTGTCCACTTTTTGCCCTTTTCTCCTGCCTTTTTTGGCCATTTTTTGTCCATTTTTTGCCCTTTCTCCCTGCCTTTTTTGGCCATTTTTGCCCCTTCTCCCTGCCTTTTTTTGGCCATTTCTGCCCATTTTTTGGCCTTTCTCTTTGCCTTTTTTGGCCATTTTTTGCCCTTTCTCCCTGTCTTTTTTGGCCATTTCTGCCCATTTTTTGGCCTTTCTCTTTGCCTTTTTTGCCCAGTTTTTTGCCTTGCTCCCTGTCTTTTTGCCTGGTTTTTTGGCCATTTTTTGTCTTTTCCCCCTGCATTTTCTGGCCATGTTTTGGCCTTTCTTCCTGCCTTTTTTGCCCTTTCTTCCTGCTTTTTTTTGCCCTTTCTTCTTGCCTTTTTTGCCCTTTTTTTTGGTCCTTTCTCCTTGCCTTTTTTTACCCTTTCTTCTTGCTTTTTCTTGCCTTTTCTTGCCTTTTTTCTTTTCCTCTTTGCCTTTTCTTGCCTGTTTTCTTGCATTTCTTGTGTTTTTCTTGCCGTTTTTTTTTCCCTTTCTTCTGGCCTTTTTCTTGCCTTTTTTTTTTTATTTTATAAATGCCAAACACCCGCCTCTCACCCAACAAGAACCAAACAAGCCCCCTTTCTTTAAAACCATCTTTAAATATATTTTATATTTCTATTTTTCATATCTACGTTCACATGCATATTTATACCGGACAATGACGTGTTAAGTAATTGATATTTTACATCTATTCCTATTATTTATATGTATTTATCTTTTGTGTTTTTATCAATATCTTTATATATTGATTGTATATTTCTCTATTTAGATTTATATTTCTATAATACTAATATTATTCCAAATTAAAACCCCATCTCTAACCAAATAATACACAAAAACCCCTTCTTTTAAACGACATTAAAATACTGTTATTAATACTTTGTATTATTATATTCACATTTATATTTATCATTTCTTTTGATGCATTATATTATAAATTATATAAAATATCTATAAATCTATCTATAACTGATTTTCAAGGGATGTTTTCTAAGCACAGAAGCACAATAAAGTACAAGCAGAAACAATTCTTAAAAACATCTGCAAGTTTTATTTAGCATAGATGTGACTGATTTCCACCCCATGGCTTCTCACTTTGCTTTCTCTGTAGGTTCAGGAAGATGATAATGCACACTCTGCCTTCCCTGAGCCCCCCACAGCAGCTGAGTGCTGCTCGGTGTGCTCAGATCATCAGTGACTGGATTTCACAGACGCGAATGGACGGGGACTCCTCTGCTGGAGATTCGGGAGATGAGAGCAGAGAGGTGCTGATCGAAGGAAACGGTCAGATACACAAAAACATGGGATCATTTACCAACCGTCTGTTAACAAGATGCCAGCATCTGTAGAAACCAAGAATCTGACCCCAAGGACTGACCCCAAGAATCTGCACAGACAACCTCATGAGGAAAACTACTGCAGAAAGACTGAGATTCCCTAGGCTATGAAGTAACATAAGGGATACAGGGATAAAGTGCACTAAAAAATACAGATCATACAGACACGGAATGTGATGGACAATGGCAATAACATGTAAATGCTTTGGGCAGGATACATTTCCAAGCAGTATATTGCTGGAATTTGAAATATCAAAACTGAAATAATTTTCTGGCAGAGGACTTCCTGCATCAGTTCTGGTTTGGAGACTAGTAAGACACATACCTGAAATGCTAGAATTAAAACACATGCAGTTGAAACTCAGTGCAACTATCACACAATATTTTTTTCATTTAAAAATCCCAAACCTATATACTTGAAATATATGTACCACTCCGCATATGCAGTTGGCCTATATCTTATGGTTTAGTTTTGTGATGTTTAGTGACTAGCACATGGTACAGTTTCTGCCTTTCTGCCAAACTGTTCTTCCATCCTGTGTTCTCTGTACTTACCTCCCCAGAGCCTGCCCCTCCTCTTCCAATTTATATATTAGTTGAATCTCTGAAATTCTAGAAGTGCTTCTGAAGCTTCTGTATATAAAACACATGCAGAAGAGTGCAGCTGGCTATTTCACTCCCTAATGACTTCAAACAAAATCCAAATGAAATAAAAGGAAATGAAAACACAACTGGATCTTGTTTCAAAAGTGCTGAAATTAAAATAAAAGATGATTGCATATGATGATTTCATCTTTTGGCTTGGATTGCTCATGGAGTTTTAGCCATAAAAAAAGGGGAAGTGGCACCAAATAGAATTAAAAAGTGCCCTTTCCCAGTGTTTTTATTCCAGACATTCAGAGGAAGCTCATTTTTCTTCTAGCATTCTTTCCCCAATTTTAGCAGAACCATTTTCATCCCAGACCCTACTCATCAGTTGTTCAATCCTTTGGCACTGGATCTGGACAAAGGAAGGGACACGTCTGGGTCACAGGAAAGCACGGAGAGAAACCCTCCAAAACCGGACAGAGAAAAATGAAATGCAGGAAGACAGAGCCTGCAGGCAGAGAAAAATTAAATGCAGGAAGACTTAACTGCAGCTGGATGCTCTTTGCACTAGGCTTCCTTTAAAGGAATGGATTTGCTGCTAAACACATCTCAGGCTCAGATGTGACCAGGAGAAGGTGGGATGGAGATGAGGAGTCAGACAGGGAATAGTCAGGGAGATGCAGGGCCCAGGAACATCAAGGATGGAGAAGAGAAGGAACAGGGATTGTTCTCCTTGTTTAGATCCATCAGTGCTGGGAGCTTGGGAAGCACATGAGGGTACCACAGGGATGCTGGGCAGGAGCAGGATAACTCCAGGATAAGGGCAAGCTGCTCCCACTCCAGGGCTGGGCCAGGGAAGGAGGGGAATTATTTCTCTCCACTTTCCAGTGTGATGCAGGTGCCACCCCATGCAGAGGCAGGAAAACTGCCTTGCAATCAAGTACAAAACCTGCCTGGCAAGCCCAGGATGCCAGTAGCCAGTTTCTCCTGGATTTCCTGCTTACAGGCATTTTAAGCTTGCTTTGTCTCAAAAGCACCTTTTTTGCCAAGGGCATTCCCATTTCTTTTGGATCCTGAACAGAGGTTTGGAAAGCTGACTTTGATGAGGGAACTGTTTCCTATTTTGATCCGTGTTAACTTGGAGTTTCCCTTGGCACCAAAATCAGGGAGTGAACCATAAGATCCTAACTATCCAATCCCCTCAGCATTGGCTTGTAGAACCTTCTCAGGGTTAATTTAGCAAACTTAAGGGTTTGGCAAGTTCAGGAACAAAACAACCAAAAATTCGTGAAAAAGAAACTTAACCTAAAAAGCCCATGAAAACCTAAAAATAGCCTCAGAACGCTGTTAGAATACACTGAAAATACCCTACTTTAAAAAAACCCCTAAAAATCCCCAAAGAAACTTTATAAATCCCTAAATATACCCTAAATAGTCCAAAAAGGGCTCTAAAAATACCCCAAAAATCCTTAAAATGCCCTGATAAGACCCTAAAAAAACCTAAAAATTCCCTCAAAAACCCTAAAAATACCCTAGCCTTAAAAAGTCCTCCACATACCCTCAACAGTCCTAAAAAAACCCCAAGAACACCCAAACACCCCCCCCCAAACCATTCTTAAAAGTACTAAGAAAGCCCTTAAAATACCCTAACGAAATCTTTTAAAAGCCCTGAAAAAGCGCTATAAGTATCTTAAATGTTCCCAGAGAATTCCTGGAAAACTCCTCCGAAAACAGCCCTAAAATATCCATCTAAAGCCATGAGAAAAACCCTAAAAAAAAACTGCTCAGCCCCCAACTCCTACCTGTCACTCTCTAGACCACAAACATCATTGCTACCTTTTTATTAGGGTTGCTGCCTGCAACCCTAATAAACCTGGGGCTGTCCCAGCATTGGGGTTGCTGCCTAGTGCTGCTGTTGGGGAAAACTGGGGTCCTGGGGGTGCTGTTTAGGGTGACCTTGGGGTTGGGTTGAGGGCTGCTGCACCTGTACCCTAACCCTACCTGGTACCCTGTGTCCTTTGTACCCCTAACCCTCAGTGTGAGCTCTCCATCTGTCAAGCCTCCCCCTCCTTGCCCCTCAGCCCGCAATGTCTGTGTGCCACCCCACATTGTCCCTTGGCCCCCTGGCTTTCACCGTGCACTCTCAACCTGGTTAGGGGTGGTTTTTAGGGTAAGGTTAGGGGTGGTGTGAGGGCTGGTTCACCTGTCACCCTCCAGCAGCCCCCTCTTTGCCCCTCAAGGCATCTGCTTCCCTTCACCCTCTTCTTGTCACCCTCAAGTTCCCCACTCTCAGCCTCTCTGTGCCACCCTGGAGCCCCCCAGTTGCTCCTAAAGCCCCCTTCTCCCAAGGACAGACAGTTTTAAAGAAAAGACAGAAGATTGCTGCTAAATCCATATGGGATAAGGAGGAAAGCAGCAAGGATCCGAGGCCAGCAGCGTGGCCAGGCGGTGTCACGTCCCTGCCACCTTGTGACAAGGCACACAGCTGCAAAGCCCCAAAGCCTACAAGCCCTGGAGCTGCCACATGGATGGACCTGGCTCCCTTCCCGGGTGCCCAGAGGGAAACCTGAGGGCAGGCGTCCACCCCGAGGGTGCACCCGAAGCCCCGGGCAGGGATGGAGTCACTGACTGCTCTCTGGGGACGAGACCCTCCCTGCAGGTGACACTGGCTTGTCCTCTCCCTGTGGGACAGGGACCTCCAGGGTCTATGACCAGCCTCGTTTTGTCAGCATCCAGGTGCTGTGTTAGAGCCAGAGGGGTCAAGGCTTTCCAGAACCATAGGATCCTTTAGGTTGGAAAAGCCTTCTAAGGTCATCGAGCCCAGCTGCTGTCCCAGCACTGCCAAGCCCCCTCCCAAATCAGGTTCCTAAACACCACATCTTGACATCCTTTAAATATCTCCAGGCATGGGGACTTCCCTGGGCAGCCTGCTCCTATGCCTGACCACCCTTTCAGTGAAGAAATTGTTCCTAAAAGCCAATCTAAGTCTTCCCTGCGGCAACTTGAGCCCATTTCCTTTTGCCATGTCACTTCTTACTTGGGAGATCTCGGTACTTAAACCGTACCTGCTTGTTCCCTAGGAGGTCTCTGGCTTGGCTGGATGAGAGGAGAAACACTCCCACCACAGGAATGGGAGCTCAGGAGGTCCCACACCAAGGCCGGGGGAGCAGCAGTCCTCACCAGGGCTCGCATGTCAGTTCTCAGAGATTGGCTCTGCTTTTCCTCCCGGGCAGATCTCTGATCAGTGCTTCAGAATTGGCTGCTTGGAGAAGGGGGGAAAAACAGGTTAGCCCAGTTTTTTATCCAGACTTACCTGATGTCTTTGCCTACTTTGACTCTTCCTGACTTCCTTCTGCTAAGAAAACAGCTGCCTATGGACTTCTAGGGGGAACTTTCACATAATGCCTGAAAAGGAACTACAGAAAAGTGCCTCATTTTTAAAGACTCAGCCAAGAAGACAGATAATTGCATCTTCTCCATCACCACTGCCTGCAAAGCTGGCGGGCACCAGGCCAGCTCCGCTCCTCCTTCAAGTTGTTCCCAAATCTGCTGGAAGAACTGAAGGTTAATTTGGCATTCCATGGCTCTGCTTCTCCCAAAAAAGATCTTTCAGTGCTCTTATCCCTCCACGGGAAGGGCCTTTCTGTCTCACGCGCTCGGTGACACAAGGCTACACAAAGCTGCAGCAGCCTCTGCTGCAGGTGGGAAGGGCTTTCTTCCTCCTCTGGCACCTGGCTGGCACAGGTTGCTCACAGATGCTGTGGCTGCCCCATCCCTGGAAGTGTTCAAGGCCCATTGGTGCTCTGGGATGAGGCTCTGAGTAACCTGGTCTATGGAAACATGTCCCTGCCCACGGCAGCAGGCTTGGAATGAGGTGATCTTTAGAGTCCCTTCCAACCTGAATTATTCCATCATTCTATGAGCTCAAAAAACTCGGGATAAATCTGTAAAGGTCACTAAATACATAAAAGCATATCCCCAACAGCATTTTTTGAATGAAAAGTATATCTACAAAGAGGGAGAAGTACTCTATGTATTTGCTCTTGCTTCCTTTCAGGTGTAATTTTAGCTATCACTTCAAGTTTTAAAATATTTTCTTTTGAAATAATAAGCAATGTTCAAATTTCAGCATTTTTACACTATTGCAGAAGGAAAAATTGTTGACAATCAGGCCATGTCATTCTTTATGGAGCAGAGCCATAATGACAGAATTTCTGGAACAGAAATTTTACGGGATGTCACTCCACAGACAGCACCAAATTCCATATCAGTTGGCAGTTCAGCTGCTCCACATGAGAAAGCTAAACTAGGGCAAGACAGCCTCGGGCTTCACGAATGGCAAGGCAGTAAGAGACACGCCTTAATAATATCATTACAATTTCCACAGAGCTGTCACTTTGCTGATCTGGGACAGCACAGCAACCTGGCCGAGGGGAAGGTGACCCTGCCCAGGACAGGGAGTGGAACGAGGTCGTTTTTAAGGTCCCTTCCAATCCAAACCATTCTATGGTGTGACCCAACAGGAGAGCTGTAAGGGAGAAGAAGGATGAATTCCTCTGCAAGGATAATGTTTTGCCTCTCTAGTAGCAGGCTTGTGTTGGCAGGGCTGTTTTGCTCTCACGCTGACCTTGGCTGAAGGTGTTTCACTGTGCAGAGAGCGGTAACGGCCTGGCGCACACGCTGTTCTTGGGCAGATCGCACGGAGCCAGAGGGCAAAGAGCCCCCAGCAGCTCTGTGACAGGAGCAGATACTCCTCCCCACATCTGGAAATACCCATGAGGGATTTTTCCAGCAGATGGCAACAGCAGACCGGGGTGTACTGCAAGGCCAGACTGTGCAGGCTGCCTGAAACCTGGCTGGGCTCCACCCAAAGCATCTCTTGGTTCTGCTTTTCCTGCTCCTGGTATTGAGCCTAGCTGGTACCCCAGGGCATGGTTACTGGAATATAGAATAAATCGGTGCTGCAGAGAACTGCACTACAAACTCTGCAGCTCTCGCTGTCTTTGCAGGGCTTAAAACACACCTGGTGCACTTGAAACAGGGGAAAATTATGGCTCCCCCTGGATAAACATGATTTCTCTCCTAGATATCTTTTTGAAAAATAATACTTCAAGGGGTGATCAGAATGGGAGCACAGACAAAGACAAAGAAGAAAAACTACAGTGTCTGATGCTTCATCAAAAGGTGTGTCTGTCCTACCATGTCCGGAAGCTGCACTGCTGGACCCAAGTTTGCAGCACATTCTTGTCATTGCTTCTGAGCCATCTTCACCAGCTGCTCTCGTGGCATTTGCCGTGCCATTTGCAAATTACAATACGAGTGAGCCTGGAAGACAAAACACAAGATAAATTTACAGCTGGACGTTCAAATCTTTTTCTCCAAAATGCAATCAACATGCAGCTTTCCCCTTAAGCTGAAGTACAGGCCAAATTCATAGAATCATTCAGGTCAGAAAAGACCTTCAGGCAGTGAAAATGAGCATTTAGGTGTAGTATGAAGCTTGGGAAGCACTGAAGAGGCTGTAAAAGTCAACTGATATTCTTTGGAAATTACAAATAAAAAATGGGAGGAATGAATGAACAGTGAATCTCCTGCAGAAACGCCACGAGGGACAGCTTGCAGGGGAGATGCCTGAAAGCCAAAGCTGGGCTTCAGTGGCATCTACGGTGGGAATCTTGCAGAGTGCCTGGACACAAGCTTGTTTTCCCCATGATCAGTGAGCAGTGGCCACCCCAGAGCAGAAGGGGTTGTGGCTCAGAAGACCTGGCTGTAACAAATACAGGTTATTGTCCCCAAGCACATGCCAGTGGTCTGGCAAAGGGTGACACTGGTTGACATCACTGTTGTGTTTGCTAAAGGGGGGAGCTGCTCAGTCCTCCTCGCTTCACTGATGCTCCCACTTGTGGTGCAGGTGAATGGCACCACTGGGCAGTGCTTCACCTCCCTGGATATTTTATGTGTAGAGAACTGCAATGCCATTACAACTTTTCTGCTCTAGCATAATTCTTCCAGAAAAAAACCAGTACCTTGAAGGGGAAAGTGCCTTGTCCCTGTTCCAAATCCTTATCACTTGTGGTAACCCACAGCACACTCCCTGCACATGTTATCTTTATGTTAACTCTGTTTACAAGTGCTGTGAATAAACCCAAATCCAACTGAGAAAGCTCCTCTTTGCCCACATTTCAATACAAGGCTGGAACTATCACCTTGCAAAGAACTCTCCTCTATCAGTGCTAGATGCAAAAGCAAAAAGCCAACCTAGGAATGCCTGCCACACTCCAGCACACAAAGCTGCTGCTGCTTTTAATGGCTTAGGCTAAGGACTTTTCTGTTCTTCCTTTGCTCTGCTAATGGGAAGGACTGTGAGACCTCTTTGAACTAGCTACAGATATGAAAGATTGAGTAAACAAAACCAAAAACTCCCTGAAACCTCCCCCCAAAAAAGGCCAAAAAAAAACCCTAAGAAACCACCAAATCCCCCCAAAAAACCCTAAAAATCCCCTAAAACCTGCCAAAAAAAAAAAAAAAAAAAACCAAAAAACCTGAAAAACCCCCAACCCCCCAAAACCCCTAAAATCCCACCCCCCCAAAAAAAAAACCCAAACCCCCCCAAATGCCTCCCCGAGCCCCCCGGCGCCCCCAGGCCCACTATGGGCACGGCAGCGGCGCTGTCCAGGTGGGCTGAGTCCAGCACGATGACAACGACCTGGCCCACCCGGGGACCCCCAGAGGTGGCAACGGAGATCGTCCTGGAGACAGGGGAACAGCACGTGGGGACAGGGACAGGGCACAGGGGACATGGTGTGAGGACAGAGACAGGGGATGTGGTGTGGGGACAGGGACAGGGACTCCCCAAAGGTGGCACCGGAGATCGTCCTGGGGACAGGAACAGGGACATGGGGACAGCACATGGGGACAGAAACAGGGCATGGGGACCCCCAGAGGATGGACACTGTCCGCTAAACCCTGACCACTGAGCTCTGACCCCAAACCCCAACTCCATGACCCTGCCCCAATCCCTGACCCTGGTCTGCACCACTGACCCCAAACCTGTGACCTTGACCCTTGACCCCAATCCCATCCCTGTCCCCTTGGTGTCCCCTCAGTGTCCCTGTCCCCCCTCCCCGTACCCGTGGTGGCCTCGTGGCACTCGAGCCTCTCCCTCCCCTTGGGTCTCAGCCAGGTCCTATTCACGAAGTGTCCAAGACTGAGCCCGTGGGACTCCAGCCACGCCTAGGGGACAGGGTTGGACACAATGGGACACCAGGAACCGCCAGGGTCGTCCAGGACCCCTCTGGGATCCTCCCGGGACACCCTGGACCTCTGTGGGACCGTCTGGGACACCCTTGGGACACCCCGGGACCCCCCCGCCCAAGCCAAGCCCTCCCCCATGCCCCAAGCGACCTTGGTCCCACGGGGGGACTTTGACCCCGACGCACCCATGGAACCCCAACCTCCCCGCAGAACCCCCAGCGCCAACATCCCCCAAAGAGCCTCCAGAAACCCCCCAGAACACCCCAGGAGCCCCCAGAACCACCCCATCCTTACAGGACTCCCCAAACCCACCCCAATTCCCCCCCCCCCCATGATGCCTCCCCAAGCCCCCTTATTTCCCTCGGGACCCCCCCAGGCCCCTCCCAGTTCCTGAGGCGGCTTCCAAGAGCCCCCCAAGATCCCCCCAGATTCTGAGGGACCCCCCAGGACCCACGAGCCCCTCCAGGACCCCCAGGACCCCCGGAGCCCACCCAGGACACACCCAGGACCCCCAGGGGGACCCCCAGCGCCCCCCTCACCGCGCCCGGGTTGGTCCCGCCAGGGATCGGCCCCTCCTCCAAGGTGGCGAAGATTTCGGGGACCGGGGGAGCCCCGAGGGCCGCCAGGGCCGCCATCACCGCCGAGCAATCAAGGAGACGGGCGGCGCGGACCAGGACGCAACCGGAACCGATGAGGATGAGCGGAAGTGGGTAGAGCGGAGCCGGAACCACCGAGACTCGCCGGAAAAGGGCCAGAGCGGCACTAGAACCACAGAGATTCGCCGGAAACGGCCAGAGCGGCGCCGGAACCACCGAGACTCGCCGGAAAAGGGCCAGAGCGGCACTAGAACCACAGAGATTCGCCGGAAACGGCCAGAGCGGCGCCGGAACCACCGAGACTCGCCGGAAAAGGGCCAGAGCGGCACTAGAACCACAGAGATTCGCCGGAAACGGCCAGAGCGGCGCCGGAACCACCGAGACCCGCCGGAAGTGGCCAGAGCGGCCCGGGAAACCACCGAGACCCGTCGGAAGTGGCCAGAGCGACGCCGGAACCACCGAGACCCGCCGGAAGTGGCCAGAGCGGCCCGGGAAACCACCGAGACCCGCCGGAAGTGGCCAGAGCGGCGCCGGAACCACCGAGACCCGCCGGAAGTGGCCAGAGCGGCCCGGG
The DNA here is from genome assembly GCA_039654755.1 of Calcarius lapponicus. Taxonomy (NCBI): domain Eukaryota; kingdom Metazoa; phylum Chordata; class Aves; order Passeriformes; family Fringillidae; genus Calcarius; species Calcarius lapponicus. The sequence continues at coordinate 24,202 of CM077467.1, forward strand.
AAACCACCAAGACCCCCCGGAAGTGGCCAGAGCGGCGCCGGAACCACCGAGACCTGCCGGAAGTGGCCAGAGCGGCCCGGGAAACCACCGAGACTCGCCGGAAGTGGCCAGAGCGGCCCCGGAACCACCGAGACTGGGCCGAGTTGGCCAGAGCGGCGCCGGAACCACCGAGACTGATAAAAGCCGAAAGCCCCCAAGGACCCCGCGTGCTGCCCCACCCGCTGAGGCGCTGCCCCTTGGCAAGAGGGCTCTTCCCTCGGCATTTTCTCTAAGCGGGGCTCCGTGCCCGGGCGCACCCGGCTGCTCCGCAGCCCCTGCCGGACGCTCCGACCGTCGTTCCCCGAGGGACATTCGGGACACTTCCGTTTCCTTCTCTGGGCTGGTCGTTGCCTGTGCAAGTGTGCCCAGGTAACCCTCTGAAAGCAGCTTCTGGCAGGAGCTGCCCCCTCCTCATCCTCACTGGTCACACCTGGAGCTGATGCACCTTGGAGTGGGAGATTTTTTAGCCAGATTTCTGGACTACTTGCTGCAGGACTCAGTAACTCATGGTCAAAAAGATGTTCTCCAAATTAAGCTTAAAAAAACCCAAACCAAACCAAAACAACAAAAAAACCACCCCCAAACAAACAAACAAACAAAAAAAAAAAACCCAACAGACTAAGTCAATCTTGTACTTAAAGCAATTTGTAATCTAGAAGTTTGTATGGACTTAACTGTCAGCTCTCAGGAAATTAAACACCCTGCTATCTTTTCTTGCCCTTACATAGTGAAGCAATGTAATATTTTACAATAAAATTTACCAGCTTCTAGTTCATGAACTATAAATGCTATTTGGTAGGATCTTATGACGATTTCGCTATTTACCGGTCAGCGTCCTGAGGGTAGTTCCAGCCCTCCCTTGGCCCACTGCCCTGTGCAACCAGGCCCCTGTGCTGTGTGGCTGTAAAAGGCAGCTGATGCATCTGTTTTGAAGAAAAAGAGTGAGAATTGTGTGTTGAAACTTAGTACTGGTTCCCTTTGCTGTTCAGTATTTTACGCCGAATCAAAGAATATGTGTTCTGGGCTTTAATTCTTTTGAAATGGTGCCTTATTTCAGGGGAGCTGGGCAGAACTGGGTAAGTCTGATGACTAGAGAGCGTGAATAATATCTGCACAGCTTTCTGTGTTTTCAGTGCTCAGTCAGTGACAACTAACATAAATTACAAAAGCTGAGAAAATGCAAGAATGCTCCTGTCATTGTATGCTTTTTAGTTTAGGTACCAAAGTGAAATGTGCAGTGATTTGAAGAAAGCTCAGCCCAACTGGAGCTAAACATCCTTTAATTAACCTTTGCAGGATGCAGGTGTTCTGAATAGGAAGCCTCTTAGTTTAAAAGTTATTCAAGAAGGTCTTGGAACATGGCAGCTAGAAATGCCTGAAGAGTTCACAGAAACTGCAAGCACCTGTTAAAAGCACAAGTATATGGATCTTTTTGTTTTAGAATAAAAATGGTTGGGTAACAAACATCCTGAAGAGTCAGCCACCCACATTCTTCCTCCAAAGAATTGCAGATTCTTAGCTCCTGGGCTCTGAGATGTAATTACAGTATGAGGAGGTTTGGGAGAGCTGAAAAGTCACCATAGCAACCTCCTGGCAAAAATCTTCGCTCATCCAACGTAACGCAAAATTTATTTTTATCTGAATGGCCTTAGTGGGCCTGAATGTGTTCTGTGTTCTGGCTCTCTGCTTCATTTCACTGTACTCCTCAGACACGGTCTTTTCCTGCTCAAAGTCCCAAAGGCCACCTTCTAAATCTTCTAAATGAATGTTGTGACTAGAAATGGATGCAGGATGCTGGCTGTTCAATCGGGTCTGCCTCTGAGTTAAGAAAGAGATGCCCTTTCGTGGCGTTCCAGACCCTTTGCAATCAGCTCCAGTGAAGCTGATAAACAACCTGTGCTGAATAATTTTAAGCATTGAAGTAAAGTGAAAAACATGGAAACAGATAAAAGAAGATGAAGGAAATTAAAATCATTGAAAAGTCCTGTGCAATCCCTGTTCAGAAGAAAGGGTCTCCATGCAAGAGTTTATGCAAATTATAGAAGCTAGGAGAAGCTATGCAGCATGGACTTGGTGAGACGCAGTGCTTGCCAAGCAGTTTTCATGGATGTGACCTGCCCGTAATAGGAGACTGAGACCTGCTGGTCGAAGCTGCTGGGTGGCAGGAGGGTGCTCAGCTGCAGCTGCTTGACTGTGAGAGGGTCTGTGCGGGTGCACAGGGGGAAGGCAAAGCAGGAGAAGAGCTGCTGAGATATAAAGCAATTTGCTTAAGGGGTGCTCTCAGTTGTTTGAGGAAAAACTTAAAGTCTGTGGTATTTAAATGGGGGTAACCAAGAGGAGGAGACAGATTTGTGAGCAATAAAGTGACGATGGATGGGTAGGTTATGTAGGAAAGCTGATGGGAGGGATGCTTCTATTACTTTTGGAGCCTAGAGTGCCTGGACTAGCAGAGTGCACTGCTCAGCAGCCTTGGGAGGTCCAGGCTTTCTCCGGTTCCTCTTACATCCCTCTCAGATCCAGTAAGGGGAGTGAACAACCGGGAGCTGCTGTCAGAACATTTACGATCGTGCTCCTGCAGGAGACAGCCACCAGGCCTCCAGGGCCGATTTTGTCCCTCTGGAGCTAACTCACAAAATTCAGAGGTTGATCTCTGGCTGACCAAAGTGACAGGCACACAGGGGCGTCCTTCTCAGGGGCCACTCTCTCTGAGACCTCACTCACGAAATCTTTCTCAGCAGCAAGCAATAATTAGTATTTTTGGAACTTGGCAATGACTAATTAATATCTTGCAGGAAGGAAGAAAGAAACTGGTGTTGATCTTTACACTATAGTATTATGTACTACAAGCATGGGCTAGCTACTGGGGGGAATTTTCAACTAGTGTTCTTTAGTGCAGTCACTTTTGAAACAGAAACAAGGGGATCTCTTCAGTTGTTTCTGTCTAATTTGTGTTTACAGTGCTGCATATTCTGGACTTTGCTCTGGACAAAACCTGGACGACCCTGTGACGTACCATAGGCTGGGAGTGTAATGATTTGTTTCTTAAATATTATTGCAAAAGTCAACAAATCATTTCTGGAGTAATAAAAGAGAAGGTTGAAAGCAGGGATTTGTTATTGCAGCAGATTTTCCAGGACCTTAGAAATGTGGTTTCAAAACAGAGCAACTTGCTCTTCATTTCCTGACCCACCGAAAACATCGCAATGTCCCGTCTGATTTCCTCTTCATATTTTCTTCACCGGTCTTTTGGCATCTGACAGAAGAAACAGTGTGGAGCAAAAATCTACCTGAGCTGCGCTACACAGGAAGGTGAGTTTTTGAGCAGATCCTTTAAATAACTGGTGTTCTTAGAAGAAAGTATGAAAATATATTTACGTGCTACAGGCTGGGAGCACAATGTTTTATTCCTTAAATGTTACTGCAAAATCAGCAAAAAATTGCCAGAGTAATAGCGTTGAAAGCTGGGAGAAGAGATTTGTTGTCACAGCAGTAAATGGAAAACTGGATGCCATTTCCTGACGTTGTAAATTTTGTAAAGTGCAATTTTTAATGGAAATGGATGGAGTTGTTATTAGCTCAGAGGTTTTTATAATTTTCTAGCGTCTGAACACAAAGGGACAGCTTCCATTTTGCCAGTGGGCAGGGTGCTGTAACCCTGTGTGGGGAGCCCCAGGTGAGGGCTGCGTCCGATGTGAAACCAGGTGACTCCACGGAACGGAGCGTGGCTGCCTTGGACGATCTGAGGATCTAGTTCATCCCTCACAGTCATTTTATGTAACTCATGAATAGGTGAAGATTTCATGCAATGTGGTCCTGAACCAAGATTAAGTCCTTCCTTTGATGCCTGGTGAAGTGAGTAGAGGAAGCAGAGTGGCACAGGGGGAGTTGCAGGCTCTCAGACATCGAGGCTGCCTGTCCACTTTTCGTTGATCCGGTTTAACTGTAGTCATTTTGCAAGCAGCTGTAGTCAAACTGAAGCACAAAACAGAATAAAGCCCTTTCTGTTTAGACTGGCATATTTGGATGTAAGTGTTCAGTATATGCTTATACCCTGTCACTAGCCCTGTCTCAATTATAAACATGTTCCCAGGGCTGAATTACATACACTGATGAAAATTTGCTTGTAGACAGAGCCCAGGAGTAAGAACAAATACTTTTACTGGCTGTGCTGTCCGTGAGAAGTGTCCTGTTTCTCCCTTTGCCCTTTGACCTGTCTGCTGCTGTGTGGTTTACCATCCCACCAAAGTCTGTGGGATATAACTGCGGGTCAGCACACCCAGCTTAGAGGCACTGGTAGGGCTTTCTCTTCTTATGTTCCCCCTATGTTTTTAGGAACTTAACCACTTCGTCAAAGCAGACTGGAATCTGGTTACAGACTTACAGAGTTGTGACAGATGACCAAAATGTGTTCAGTGTCGTTGTATGAACTTCATCTCTTTTAGAAACCAGCAGACTCCAGAGGGTTTCTGTAGCTGTGACCTTTACAGAGATGGCTGATCTAGTGACTTAGCCCCACCACAGGGAATGAGGACTTCTGGGCCTCTGTGCTGTCAATGCCATTCCAGCAGATTGCAGGAGCAGTTTGAATTCTCAGCCAAGTGGGAAGGGGGTGCTCACCAACATCTCTTTTTCAGAGCATGCCTAGAAAATGAGGAGGTTCCTGCACTGGCCTGAACAGCGCTCTGCCGATAAGGTCTTTTGCATCTTGGTGGCTGCTGCTCGTCTTTTTCTCCTGACAGGTACAGTAATTCTGCTCAGGACTAATCACATGAATAGTGCTTCCAGCAGGTTCTGGGCATCCCCCAGCCCAGAGAGTGTCTGATGGTGTCTTGATTTGTGCACACACAGTTTATCCCTACAGGAGCCCACTTTCCTTGTGTTCTGCCCCAGAGCAGCAGTTCTTATTCTGGCCCTTTCCCTTCAGCCATTATGATGGTCCCTGAAGCACACTGGCCAAGTCTGGACACAATTTATACCCTTTCCTGGGATGCTGGCTCAGTCTGGGCTGCAGATGAGTCAGTACTAATAAGAAAATGCATCAAGGAGTGAAATGTCAGGTTTTGATGGCATCACAACCGTCATCCATGTTTGGAGGTGAAAAGGGTTGTGTTTTGTCATTATACGCTTCTTTCCCTACTGGGTGTCTTCTGTATTTCTGCATAGTCTTTTTCTAGTTTTACTTTGGCCACTGTAAAATAGAAGCTGTCCGGTTGCTCCTCGGTGTCCTGGGAAATGCACAAAGCTGCTGACAGAACCAGGTTCTGCAGTAATGATTCAGGCCTCGAGTTCCGCATGGTAAGCTGTGCGTCGTGAACGCAGTCAGCATCCTTTCGCTCTAACATAAATCCCAGCAAAACAATAACTAGTTCTATGCCGGTTTTTGTATTCCTTTCTTTCACTTCTCTTCCAGAACAATGCAGGGCACAGAGATAATTTGTGCTTCTAAAATGCACCCTGCAGGACTGGGGTCACTTCCAGCCCACTGGCCTGTTGAGGAAAACTCAGACTCTTCCCAAAGAAAACCTTCATAATAAAAAGACTGAGTTAATATCTAGCTCCTGCCAAATCTATCAACTTTCTCTAAGCCTTGGATGAGAAAATCAAACACCCAACCTGGTACTGGACCGCATGGACCCTAGAGCTGAACTATGTATTGATTCCTATTTGGCATGTCTTGAGGACTTTGTTTTCTATTGCGGAGTTAAACTTGTCTTTTTACTGGTAGCTTGGGCAGTCTCAAATTTCAAAGGTAGCAGAAACAAGAAATAGAATAACCTTTTAAAATTTTTTATCATAATGCGGGGAGGTACTCGAATGAGGACGTAGGGCAGCCTTTTCTTTGGAAGTGACACTTTATTTCCTTTTTTTTACTCTCTTTCCCAATGTGGTTTGCTTACAGAAGAAGGCTCTCTGCCTGAAGAACTCCTGGATTTACTGGGAAGGAATGATAAATATGTGTCCAAGTGTGTGTTCTCATCCTCTCACTGACTCAGTCTGCATCTCTGCCTCCCTCTACCTCACCCACACACTGCTTTCTGGTTTTCTTCTTAATTTTAAATAATCTGAGAGAGGGGTGAATATTCAGTATCTGAAAATGACTGCTAATAATATAGAAATATATTTATTGCAATCCTCTTATTGGTTAGTCTCATTTTTGATGCTCACCTATTGGAAACCATACATATTTACAGGATGCCAAATAGACCATTTATAAAATGGTTAAATCAAAATCCTTGAGTTGGACTTTAAAAAGTCAGTGGTACAGTAGTCTCATGGCTTCAGACCTTGTCTGCCATCACATCTCGGTCCTCTTTTCACAAGCAGAATCACATCGCCTGTGAGGCAATGGCTTTTGAAATATTACACTGATAACAACAGGAATGGAGTGGAGCCTGTGATTGCCCTCTGCAGATTCAATTCTACCTGGAGAGAATCTGCAGCACTGGAATGTTCAGGGAGACTAGTCGAGCCCCAGGTGTTCTAATAGTTTGGAATGTGGCTCAATGGATCATATCCTAATATCATGTTTATATTTCTGTAGGAAAGAAAAACATATTTATTCCCGTGATACGGCATGCCTGACGACTCAGAGCTGGATTTTAGTCGCTTCATTGTCCACTCGCTCCAGTTTGACTCTGTGATGACTTCACAGCCTGTGGCTTAGTGCAAAGGGAAAAATCAATTCTGTGCCTAGCAAGTAGAAACTTAGGTACTGTAACATGCCTGCTCAGAAGGGGCTTTTGATTTCAGCTGTCCTTTGAACTTCAGAAGACAATTTGAAGTCATTTAGGATAAAAATAGGAGACTTAAAGTTATTACCAGCCCCTGTTTCTGTTATTGTCCATGGATGAATTGTCATTGATTTGAGTGAGTTGGACTGTTGTATTTTGAGCATGGATGAGTGTCCTTAACTTGAACTACAGTAGAGAGAACAATGTTTTATGTATGAAGCATGGTCTTACCCTCCTTCTTTCTGACCATGCTCCTTATTCATAGATATTTGGCTTTGTATTCATACGTTGAATTTATTTCTCACAGCCAGAGCTTCAATGGCAAGTCTCTCACAGTCACATCAGAGTGTGAACTAAAAAATACCAATTACCAGCCTTGCAAGGAAATGGCACTTCTGGGGCAAAATTTTGTGATCCTGTTTTTCTTTCAGCACCCAGGCCTGTAGTGCAACGGGGTGATTCAGTTCACTGCAATTTTCTGTTGTACATGTGTGCAAAAATATTCACAGTGCAGAGGTTTGCATCCAAACAGGAGATAGAGACCTGTAACTTTATTCAAATAAAGGGAGAGGCCGTGGGGCATTTCCCCCAGGGTCTCTCAAATTGTTGGAGGACACAGTGTCCTTTTAATCCTATTTTCCTGGGCATATCATCCTCTCTCCGTTGGCTGAGGTCCTTGAGTGGTACAGACTTACCGAATCACCTGCTACATGACCCCCCTAATATGCAACCCTCCCCCCTGCCATTTTGTATCTCTGTTCTGTCAATTAGTACTATTCCTCTGAATTTTATGGTTCCTTCCTCTTACTGTCTTATCTATCAATCTCTGGTCTTACCCACAAGCAGGCTCAAACAGTCTATTTGTAAAGACACACTCATTCCTTTCACAGGTGACAGACATCATCCGTTGTCTGCCTGGTAATGTGGCAGATCGCATGCAAAATGCAAAAGTCATATCTGCTTTGACAAGGTGATTCTCTTCAAGGAAAATTAGCTATGAATGAATGCCTGGAATTCTTTACTTTGAAAACAACAGGCAGGATGGCCAGCATTTAAAATGGGAATCTTTATGCCAGGTTATCATTAACCCTGAGACGATGAATATCAGTGTTCCTTTCACAGACATTACAAATGCCTTTCCCTGAATGCTGGCACAGCTTACACGGGCAAGAAGGGAACACAGGTAACTGTCCTCCAACACAAGAAATGAAAAAGGATAAAAGTGCATGAGCTCTGGTTTTCCCTGGGATCTAAATCCTGTTTTTTCCCTTGCTATGCTGTGTTGACCTCTCTATAAGGAAAAACACCCTGTGTGGGTGTATTTTGTCCTTTGCCTTCACCCTGCTGAAGTCTGAGGAACCAGAGTAGGTCCTTGTAACAATGACCATCACAGAACTACTCAAACCTTTCTCTCACGTGAACTGTGCTTTCCCTCGCACTTTTGCCAGTGTGGATTCTCAGGCCTTTTATGGTTCTTTCCAGCAGCCTTCAGTCAAGCATCCTCAACGAGGGCCCCTATGCTGTCCCCGGTATCTCCAGTCAGGGCCAATGGTACCATGCCACGTAAGTGCTCGGGGGGCTGTCTTAAAGGTTGATGTGTTGTCATTGACACTAACTAACATTGTAGATGTTACAAGTGAAGTCACATGTTTAAGCCCTTGCTGCTTAGCAAGGTGTCCCATGTCAGCAAATCCTCCTGTCTCTGCCTGTGCATTCTCAGCAGGCAGTAAAAACTGAGACGGTGCCCCTCAGGTATGAACCACAGCTTGGTTATTGACATGTGATAATGTAACCATGTGTTTGGGCCCTTGAGGTCTTTAAAAAAATTCCTATCGATGCAGCAGTAACACAGACTTGGACGCTGCGGTCTGCGGTTTCCCAAAAACACTCGGTGCTGTGGGAATGGGAACACAGCCGCGGTCCTACAGAAGAGTGAGGAAAAGAGAAGGGGAGCAGGCACCTTCTGTGCAAGCTGCAGAATGTTTCTCACCTCTGTCCTCTCCTTACAGTCGGATTCTTTAATGTGCACGTGAACTTCTCTCTTCTCTATAAAACGGAGAGGGCACCGGATTGCTGTGATGCAAGGAGGCTTCTTGAACACTGGGTGAGTTGCTTCCTTTTCTCATTCTCGTGTGTTTCTAGCAAGTATCACATGAGGACAGCTGGTAGGATCGTAGAATACTTTGGGTTGGAATAGAATGGGTTGGAAGGGACCTCTATAAGTCATCTAGTCCCACACCCAATGTACAGAATGCAAACTGTCGGGACAACACAGCAATGAGCATCCATGTAACAATTGTGGTGTTCCAGACTCACATTATTCAATGTATAACAGGACAAAATGAAATTTTGAAGGAAGGGAAAAGCGTAAAAATTTTGCAAAAATTCTTAGCCGCTTTCATTGGGATTTAGGGCTTTGATGAAAATTCTAATTTTACAAGCAGATCTAGAAAAAGTATTGATATATCATGTTAATAATGCTACTGTTTTCTTTCCAGTTTAATATCATACTTACTGGACAAGGGTTTGTTGTGACAAATTTTAAAGTCAGGTAAGGTTCTGGCTGTGTGGTGGTGTCACCTTGACCCACTGTGCTTTGAGCAGTCAAGTTCCCATTTCCCGATTGACCGGTCTCTTTGGGGGTTACAGAGGGGAACGAGGCTCACAGACCCCGGGGACTGGCTCTCGTGTGGCAATGTCTAATAAAAGGATGTTATAGCTTGAAAACGCTGCTACAAACAATGGTTTCTTGCACCAGATTCCCCTGTTTTGTTCCTTTTAGGCCAATCCACTGTATTCACATCCAAACTGTGAGCAGCGGAGAGGGATATTTTAGCAATTTGTAAACATGTCACATGCATGGATGCAGAATTTTGTCATTTTATATCTATTTTGACTTCCTACTTTCTTCTCTGACTTCCACAGGTACTGCTTGTTCTATAGATGACAATACAGTAACACACTGCAATGTTCACATGGGATGAATCCCATCCACAAAACATTAAGGGAAGGTTCTTCCCATTTTGGAAGAAACATTTTTTTTGCCGGCATGCATATCAATTATAGCACTCGGTTCTGGTGACTCCTGTAGATATACCTGTGCCGAATTCAAGATGACTTCCAAGCTGTAAGGTCTAGCTTATTGTGGTCACGAGATTTTGGTTTTAGGTGGTAGCAGAATCGGACATGTTACAGTTACATGCTACCATGAAATAATTGTTCTATTCTCTTTTGTTTTCAGGGATAATCATCCATACCGCAGTGCCTATAAGAGGACTCACGTATGTAATTAGTTATTTTCCAATTGCTCTTATAGACAGATATATTTTTCTTACCTCTTCATAGAGAATATAGTAGTTAAAGGGTCTAAATGTCAATGCTATTGTGTTTTGTTGAAATTATTTAATTATCCTGATGAACCCCTGACAGTACTGTGAAACAAAGGCTTCTCCCAGTAACATTTAAAGCAACAAGCCCTGTTTTAAAGAGCACACTAAGTTTCTGCTAATTGCTTTCCTTAAAAAACAATTTGTGCCGATTCTAACCATTTTCTAACTTTCTGTGTCCTTCCATGTGAACTGAAGGGGAAGGTAAAGCAGATATCACAAAGGTAAGACCCAGGGTTATGAATTGGATTTACATAGTTTGTACTGATTTCATTTCTAGGAGGAGGAGAAATTATATCCATCCGTGGCTCTTTGAGTTTCAGGGTGACCAGAAAAGTACACATGGAGGTCAGAACCACAGGAATGCTTGACTTGGGGGAAATGTATTTGGGCATCCAAGGTTTCCTTCTCATACCCCAGGTCTTGGGAGTGATTCCATGGCAAGGTGTGAGGTTTATGCTTCCCTGTATGAGCCTACCCTGAGCAGGGTCCTTCGCTGGGGCCAGAAGCAGTGAGTGGACAGTGCCCAGGAGGGATACCAGGATGAATCCTGCAACTCTTCTGTTGGAAATCCTATTTGCCTTCTGACCCCAGGCCAGGAGGAGGAGGAGGTGAATTCCCACCACCTCCAAGGGGCTGTGAATGGTTTAGAAAGACCATGATGAGTGGTGGACAACTGTGTGAATTGAAAAAGCTTGAAATATCCCAGCCCTAAGGAACTCTCACTCATTAGCCCTCAGTTAAATAACAGGTCCACGAGGTGATCCATCCATGGGTTCTTCTGACATTATGAGTGGCTTCAGGCATTTTTCTGACATGCCTGAAGCTACTCATACAATCTTTCCAAACCTTCCAGAGTCCGCGAGAATAATTACTTCGAGCAAAAGCTGTTCTGAGGAGAAGTGGGATCCACCAGAGACACTGAAAGTGGATGGTTAAATCCCGGTTTTCCAGAGAGCCTTGGAGTCACAGGGTCACAAGCACCTCACTATTTTATGACTGGCTCTCTCCGAACTTTGAATGGTGAAAAACCCTTACTTGTGACAGGGGTGTTCCTTTGCTGAGATAACGTTATTAGGAAACCTTTAGTGGCGTATACCATGAAACTATAGAGAGATTCTTGCACCTGTATTCCTAATATTTTCTACTTTAGAAAACATTTCCCCAATGCTGCACTTACGGTGAGAAAAACACATACATAATCCAATTCAGTGTAATTATCTGGGTTACTCCTTAATTTTTTAACCACTTATATTTGTGAAATGTTACCGACATGGCAGCCTTGTTTGTGTATTCTCTTTGTAGCTACGTCTGTAAGGCCACTGTAAAGACCACATCCCTGGAAATACCAGAGGTCCTGAGTCTCAAGATCAAAGAGTTGTTGAATGACACTTACAAAGAGGGACCGTTTTCCCTGTATGTGAAACCTGAAGATGTGGCTGTGAAGTCAATAGGTAAAACTTCACTGAAGCCTCATTGGAAATCATGTACTTTGCAGTTCTGTCTGTCAGTGATTTTTGTCAAATTCATATTCTGTGAAGAGGTTAGGCTAGAAAACATCCTTACAAGTAACCAGACCGACCTCACGTGATGTATAATCTGTAGAAGATCATGCGGTGAGAGCGATATCAGAAACGTGGGTTCCAGACGAATGGAGACCAGTTCAAACATGAATCCCAGTGCCCAGGCAGGTCTGAACACCTTTGCAACAAAGGCAGAGTGTAGCTGATGCAGCTACAAATCCAGGAGCTCCCGGTGGTGGCAAGTACCCCAGGGAGACTGAAACCAAACAACCGAACCAAATCTACCTGCCAGCATTTTCTCAATGCCTCTGCACATTGGAACAATCCTCAGATGGCAAATAAGTATTTTGCTGGTTTGGTTACTGTCCCTGTTCTTCCTTAAAAAACAGGAGTAAGCCAGAGATAAGAGCTAACAGATATACCTGAGATTCAAAACCCTTTTTATAGCAATAATTTACAAAATATCAGTTGCAGATGATAAAGCAAGTCTGGAGGGAAGACATTGATGGGTTAATAAGGGGCAATGTAAAGCACTTTCTGATAGACTAGAGAAGCCTGGAGGGTGTTCTGTCACTGAATACGGTTTGTGATGCTGAAAACTCTCTACCTGAGAACTGAACTTGTCAAACAAAGGAGAAAAAACTATAGAAGAAGAGATGAAATATTTAAACAGAATGTTTTCTTATAGACAGTAAAACTCAGTAAAATGCTCTTACCCGGTCTGCAAATTAGAACTCATTCCCATCAGGGAACCAGATCCACAGGGCAGCTGGCCCACCTGGTGTGGGGGCAGTGTCTTGTTTTTGACTATTGAGTCTTTGTAAAGAGCTTTTATTTATTTCCTCCTCAGCACTAGTGGGTTGTCCAGAAAGCTTTTTTGTCACGAGGTACAACGGGAATTATTCCTGGCCTGTTACAAGTCTAGCCTCTGAGACAGAGGTCAGCTGCAGGAAAAACCCTCTGCAGTCTGCTCAGAGGAGCTGGTGAGTGATGAGACACCTTGTATTGATCCTTCCATGGAAGAGCAGCGGGTTTTGTAATGGCAAATCAGGTGGTGGTCTGCCACAGTGCACAGCAGTGCTGTGCCAATGAATATGCAAAGAAATCCAGGGCTTGTCCTGCGTGGGCTGCAGGAAAAGGGCACGGCATCATTCCCATCACCTGTAGGCAGAACCTGCTGTCACTGCAGGGACCCGACTTTCTGCTTGGGCAGGAAGGGAAAACCGTGCCCCTTAGCATTTTGTGCCTCCTCTTAATGGCTCCTCTGAAACCTCAAGGCGTGTTTCACGTGGCTCTGGCATTTGGGCTCTGCCGCCATTCTGCTGGATGACTGCTAAGTCAGATCTGACTTGAAAGTCCATTTTAGGTTGGGTTATTAAATTGCATTCTTGGCTACCTAAGTGGGAAATATGAGGAACATCATGAGTACCTGTTTTTTCTTGTAACAATGTACTTTGTTTTCATTTTTCAGTGAAATTAATATTGAACTTGAGCAAGCTTTTTGGAAGAAGCCAAACGTGACTAAATGCAAATTACTGGAAAAACTTCCAAATAATATTCTAGACCTCCAAGATATCAAGCTAACAGAAGGTATGGCACCAGATACTTCAGTGACACAGTGAATCACAGTAAAAATAGTTGTAGTTAGATAATGCTCACGCTGCATATCTGAAGAAGCACGAAGGTTGTTTTTGTGCATCCTGCGCATCTGGTCATCTTAAAGGTTTTTACTGTTGATGGATTTTGCAGGAGCTTCCAAATTCTCTATTGAATCATCTAGTCTCAAAGTCTACACTTAGATTTATAGCTAGGTAAGTAACCAGTGAATAATGTGGCAGGTTTTGCTTGTCTATACGCTCTGTTAGCACATCAAAGCAGTTCACCGTATGTCATGGAAAGAAGCACTAATCGGTGTCTGGAGTTGAAAAGTTGGTGCTGTAATTCATGTAAGCTATGAGATGAACTCTACTACCTGTTTATACTTTTCTTAAGCTATGCCTAACAGTGAGAATAGCTGGAATGGCGAACAAACCCAATACCAGAGCCTATCCTTATCCTCAGCAGTGCATCAAATAATAGGTCACAGAAAGATATCTGCAGTTGCACACAGTCTGACTCCCAGGGTGTAAAATCTGCTTCTATAAAAAAATTATAGAAGGATGATGAGTTGATGAATGACAAATACAAAATACCATTCGGAATTTGCTTTTGCTGCCGTACCAGGTAAGCAGCAAAAGGGACAGGGGCAGTTCTTTTGTAATTTGTAGTTCACAAATTCTTGTAAACAACCAGAACTAAATATTATTTGCAGATGGTCTTTACAAATCCAAAAGCAGGTGACAGTATTCTTTTGAAAAGTATGTTATTTTTTTTCCTTTAAAATACAATCTGGGGTATGCAGATTTTACTTAGAAGTTTGTGCCGGTCTCATTGACACGTTGAGGGCTTTTTGACTTATCCTTAGGACATAAGGTTGTAATAGATCAGGAGCACTCAAGAGAGACATGTAGCTGTATGGCCGGACAGATAGCTATGCCACATAAATCATGTGCACTTCCTTTTTTTTTTCCCAGAGAATGCACGAGATGTTGCACAGCATATTTTATACCTCTTGCCTGATGCAACACTGCATGCGGAAGAGCTAGAAATCATTGCAAGTAAAATTTCTGATATTGTAGAGCTTGCAGATTTGAGTGTGACACTTGCAGAGAGCATATTGGCTATACTAGACTATATTCTGCTGCAAGAAATAGAAGATGAGAACTTTAGGAAAATAACCAATAGGTAAGTAAGATAACTTGCCCAGAAGAGGCTTCCTAGGCTGAAATGGCACTATGGCGTCATTTATTCAGTCTATTGAAATATCATCACCGGAGCTAGCAATTTCTGTACTTCGATCTTAAACATGTTTGAGGTTTTTACCAGCAGAAATTTGTTATTGTGTTGTCAAAGGTGCCTTTGGCAGAGCCGGTTCTGCAGAAGTCCACATTCCAGCGTTGTTCCCTATGGGCGTCCCAGCCTGGAGGCAGCTCAGGGACTGCCCAGCTGTCATTTCCTCTCACAAGGATCTCTGTGGCTGAGCAGTGAGGGCTGTGGGCAGGTCAGCCTAGAGACACAACTCTCTTCCACCCTCTACCCTTGCTGATAAAGACTTTTTAAATACAGCTATGCAATGTTAGTCTTCAAAATCTGTATTTAGGATGCTGCATCGATGATGTGATTTTCACACATGCTAAGATCGAGGTTCTTAGCTTTAAAAACACCTCTCTTCTCTGAGGTCTTAAAGGGAACTCGGCTGCCTGGTTTTGAATGTCTGAGCAGAGCACTGTCCAAAGCAGTGCAGCTGGTCTTGACAATGACAAATGCAAGGACACAGAGTTTGCCCATTTGGAGCTTTGCTGGACAAGCCCCTGAGCAATAGCTCTGCCTTCAGAACATATCCTGCCTGAGGTGGTGAGGATTTGGAGGATGGACTTCCAGAGGTTCCTACCGGACTAAATTCTTCTGGCTTCAATATTTCATCTCCTGGTACAATTAGATGATTGAAAAAATCCAATGAGCAGATTTTACAAGTTACTGCCTTCCAGATGACATGCAGTTTTTGACTGGGTGTGGATTTTGACTCAGGCCTTCTCAGAACCTCCTTCTGTGGTCCCCACAGGGAGGGTATCTTCCACCTGCCAGAGGCCACTGAATCATGCTAACTCAACTGCTTGCCATCACCTGAGCCTGTGCATCTACCCCAAAATGGACCCGTTCTGCTCTAGTGGTTGCTCCTTGTGATCATAAATCAGAGCAAAGGCTTTTAGTCTCTTGGGTGTGCATTATGAAACCAGCACTGCATTTCAAGTTCTATTTTCTTTTTCTTTCTGTTGCTCTCGTTGAAGTATCCTGAAGATGACTGAGGAGATGGGCTATAAGGTTACCTACACAGAGACAAATGTGTCAGTCATAACCACGTCCTTGGCCCTCTTGGTGCTGCGTCCAGATCCTGGCCTATTTGGAGGACTGGCCTTTGGCATTGCCTCTTACAACAGAGGTGTGGATCTCAAGGTGAGAGCAAAGTATCACCTCAGGGACCACTGACTAAACCAGACAATTCTCCCACTCTTTCGCCTCAGTTTGAATTGGACCTGAGTATGGCACCTCTGAGCATATCATCTTTCTCCTGCAGATCAGTGTACAAGAAAACCCTTTCAGAAAGGCTTTGGCCTCTGTGTTTTTGCCAAAATCCCTGAAGAACTTCCTAGGCATCAAGTACTCTGACCCAGACAAGCGTTCAAAGATCCAGTTCAAGTTTTTTGGCGCTACCTCACTTTTTCTGGTAACTATGACTCCCAGCAAACCCTAACACAGCAGGAATGGGCTCAGCTGTTCTCAGTGCCTACAAAAAGAAATCCCAATCCCAGCGTCATCTGTTCTGGGCATAGTAGAATCAGACTGATGGAGGCATGTGCAGGCAAAATGTACTCAGGCAGCAAAACCTTCTCTGAGGTGAGGATGCTCTGAGAAGTGCCTGTAGACCTTAGACTTTTTTTCATTTTCTGTAGCTGATGTTATTCTAGTCTTCTTGTACTGCAGGAAAAGAACATGCCCCCTAACCTTCTCTGATCATAAGGATGATGCTTAGCATATGCCGAGTACCACAAAAAGAATTTCAAGCCTTATATCTCTATTAAAATAATATAGCAGCAGGATGTGCAGGATTTATGACTATCCTAGTACTTACTTTTCTTAAGGACAGGTGGATATAATTTAGAAAGGGAGACATTTCTTTGAAATGATTGCTTGTACAGTGCACCGAACAATGCTTTGCACAATGAAGGAGCATTCACAGTTGTGTCTCCTGTCTAATGAGCTTAGTGACGTACAACCAAGTGTTTAAATGCACCGAAACAATTACACAGCTTTCTCAATCCAGCTGGTGCATCGGAAACTCAGTTCCGCTTCAGCTGATGTTGATGCTGTCCCTGAGCTGCAGCTAACTACGTGTTTTAATGATGTAGCAAGTAGCTAAATTACATCGGTCATCCCGTGGAGTTTAGCTGATCACCATATCCAAGGAATACAGATAAAAAAAAAAATAGGGTAGGGCAGAGCTTGGATTCATTTTGCGTGTGTGTGCTTTCCCCCTGCAGGATGACAGTTTAACGATGGAGAGGTTGAACACTTATGTTGTGAGTGCCAGCATTGAAAATGCATCAATTCAGAACCTTAACGAGCCCGTGACTGTCACTCTCCACCACATAGACCAGAACAGGGTAGGATGTGTTCATTTCATCAGAGATGGCGTGAGGCAAAGCTGACTTCACACTTTCAGTAAACTGGGAACAGGAAAAATAAACTTAAAACACCTTGCTGCCTGACCTCTCCACGATGCATGGACCCAAACATCTCAGTGTTTAATAATTCCTTGCAGGTCACTAAGGTTTGTGTCTGCACTCTAAATCCATACTTAGCAACAAGGGGCATTCTTATTGTTTCCTTGTTCTGATCTGGGCGATTTTTTTTTTTTTTCAAAGAATAGTTTATTTGCCAGAAAATAGTAGGGCTTGGTTTGGACTGAAATGATTTATCCTTGATCTGAATTTGGAAAATAGGTCAGGTCACCAAAAGAGAGGAACTTTAAAAAAACCCAAAACCTTGTCAAGATGTTTTAAAAATCAAATTGCTTTGTTTTGTTTAAGTCTATTTTAAATTTAAGTTTAGACTTTAACCTAAAGTCTAAGCTTAGTCTAAAGTCTAAACAGACTTTAGGTTAAAGTCTATTTTTAAGTGGGCATGGGTCAAACTTGTTGATTGAATTCCTCAGAATTTTTGTGCTGCCAGTGTTTAAGGTCCAGCCTCCAGACGAGTATATTACAAACCCAAGGCAGAAGAAAATTATTCAATAAGATGAACTTGGTTAGTGTTTGAGTTAATGAGGACTTGTAATTGCTGTTTTCATGGCAAAAATGCTCTTTCCATCCAGCAAATATATACCCAGAAATTTCACCCAGATATCGCCTCTCTTCTGTCATTTTTATTTTTTACTCTACCAGACCATCTGGCACCTTTCAGAATTTTTTTCCTTGACCTTTTAAAATTATCTTAATTAAATATTTAATGAGTTATCATCCAAACCTACATCTTTGGCTCTGTGCCTAATTATATTTGACAGCCTACAAATCACACATCTTAACAGCTTATCTGTTAGGCTGGCTTCCTGTAAACTCTGTGCATTATTAAACTTTATTAATGATATAATAATAATAAAAGTAAATGAACCTGTGCCTTGGAAAAGTTTGCAGCATTATGAGTAACAAACTAGAATGTCTCCAAGAGAAATTATTGCATTGAATATCCATTTACATCTGTTCAGCTCTCACTTGCCTTTCCTGCCTGATTTCAGAGAAGGGGAATTGCTGAAATTCTAAAGTAAAGGTTTCTTGTAGGGGTTTTGTTTTTCAAATGTATAAAATCTCAGGTTGTTATTGCAGGTCTTAGTCATAACTTTTGAATTTCACCAGTAATTTGGTATGACATCTCAGGCACCGCACGGACCCAATGAGATTAGACACAGGAATTGGTCTAAGGTGAACGATTTGTCAGATTTGCTGCTGTCCTTAAAAGACTACAAGGTATTGAAAGATACAGGTAAAACTGGGAAAATCACTGACTCGCAGGATTTCCCTTGGTAAAGGGGAAGGCAAAAAGTGGGGCTCTGCTAGTTTAGTGCCATGGGTGAGATTGCCAATATCCTGGCTGGCTCCTCAAGCCCAAGTGTCCAGCTGCCCCGTATCTCGTGGTGTCTCTGCTCAGACGCAGACCCCCTGCAGCACCGCACACAAATAATCACAGACATAAGTGGGCTTTGCTGCCAAGCAGTGCAGGGGTAATCAAATCCAAGTGCCTTGGTTATACACCCCAATTCGAGGTGAGATACACCATCTGCAACTGCAGACGGAGTGCGTATGTCCTGAAGAAATGTCACGGCCTCCTTTCTTCCGTTTCCAGGGCAATGCAGCAGTGCACTGCGTCTTTTGGGACTTCGGGAAAAACAGTAAGTGCTACTTGCCGAGCTGGCTCTGTCCCCAGAGGCTTTGGTTTCTTGACATTGCACCTTGAAACTTGAGCATGTGCTGCTGCTTTGTGTTGATATCAACACATCAGTACTCCGTGTTATCCCCAGGGACATGGGTATGGCAGTGTGCAGTGCTGCATCTGCACAAATAAGAAGACTTTGCTAAAGAAAAAAGCAGAAATTCAGTGAAATATCAGATGAACTCTTACCGTGACTTCAGGGAAGACAGTAGGGGCTTTGCTGGGATTAGGTCTTTAAAACGGCTTAGACAGTCACCAGAGAGAGATAAGTGTGAATTGGGTTAACTCAGAGCACATGGGAGAGGTTTCCTCTGCAATCACTAGGAGTTGAAATGATTTGCTTCTTTTTGATCAGAATCTTAGTTTCTGAATATGTGATGCAGACCACAAAAATAGGGTCGTAACATTCTGTCTTTCCAGGGAAGATCTGGCTGTTTCAGTGCTGCACTCTGCCTAAACAAACCCTCTGCCCTGTGTGTGTTTCTTTTCTTCTGTTTCCACATCCTCCAGCACAATCTCCCCCAGCACTAGGTTCTTAATCTTCTTTCTGTGTGTGCAGATATGTAAATGACTTTAAATATTTCTTCATTCCACTAAAAGCTTTCATCCAAATTTTGAGGTTCTCAGGCAACTACAGAAGATGTGTTTCAGTGTGAAATCTCACTTATGTGCTGCTAAATGACCCTGCAATCTGTACTAACTTGAGCTTGTCTTCACACACCTTGCATGCTGCAGAGCTATAAATGATGGAGGATGACTAACTCTGCTTAAAAATCCTTTTTCTTTATTACACAGATGGACTGGGTGGTTGGAATACATCGGGGTGTGAAATGGAATATACAGATATGAATTATACAATCTGTTTCTGTAACCATCTTACCCATTTTGGAGTCCTGCTGGTGAGTAGACCATGAATCATCTCCCAGAAAGTCCCGTGGTACTAAACAAAGTACTTCTTTGGAGAAGAGATGGGAGATTCGTATCTATACAAGCTCTTAGATATCTGCAATGTTGCCAAAATCAGCAATACAAAGAAAACAGTTATAATAATTTAATGGTGTAAAGTCCTTTAAACTGCTTTGAGGCAGTTTTGTTTTACCGATGTAGTTTGTACTTTGCAGCGTAACTTAATCAACCTTAATATATGTTGGAAGTACTATGTTAAATTTATTAACTGCCAGGGAACAACTAATGACATTACACCTTCTTGAAAGTTTTATCTATGCTCCATCAGAAAGTGAAGTTTAGTATAGCTATGGGAGATGTCATTATCTAGCACGTCTTATTTCTCTGTAGTATAGAGAAAATTGCCCCTAAAAGCAAAATGTCAAAAGGTGGGACGACTGCCTGAGAATGGGCTGCACAAAAGGCAAAGAGACAGGTGGGTTCTAAGCAAATCAGGTAGATTAAATTGTCTATTCCTGGTAGGACACAGCCCACAGGATGGGGTGAGGCCCCACCTTTGCCTTTGGATGCTTCCCCTGTCAGCATGACCCTGCTCCAGAGGCAAAAGCTCTCCTGGGAGTAAAATTGTGGCTTTACAGAAAGGAATTGAGATGGTTCAGATTCCAGACACTTGCTTAAGTTTTTGCTCAAGCAAGAAGAATTCAGTCTGATTTTCAGATCACACCTCGCACTGTCCCTTTGGTAATCAGCACAGCTACAGGTCTTCAGCAGCATCATCCATGGGACATTGGAGATGTAGATTACTAGTCAAAATAGAAGAGAAGCAGTGTCAGGGAACAACAAAATCCTCTCAGTGTTCCTCCTGGCAGCAGCTGTGGAGAAGCAGGGCCCAGCCTCCTGTCTGATTTTGCAGTGGTGCTTCCTGGACAGGGAGGATCTACCATGCTCTAAGGCATTTAGCAGGTTTGTGCAGTTCCCAAGCATGGCAGCTGCCACTGAAACAAAGTAGTTTCTCCTACAAATCGAGCTCCTGATGAAATAATTTTGGTAAGGTCTTGGAATCCATATGCAATTTGTGGTTTCTGGAAAACAGCTTTTCTAGCTTCACAGCTAATTGCCGGATACTTTAAATACTGCAGGCTAATTTGCCATTTACTAGTTTGAATATTCCGTGGGACTATACGAGAAGAAACACATAAATATATTAATGCAAAATCTCCAAAAGTAGCAGTAAGCAGAACAGTAATTTCACAATGTGAAAGGAGTTTTCTAAATCTGTCTTGGCAAACAACTGTGTTTCTTTATCTTGTAACACAGGACTTGGCCCGGACAGAAATAGATGTCACACATGACCATATATTAACTTTGATAAGCTATGCAGGATGTGGTGCTTCTTCGCTTTTTTTGGGAATAACGCTCATTACATACCTAACCCTTGAGTAAGTATGATGCTTTTTGTTACACTGATTTTAATATTTCGGCAATAAGGAATTTGCAGCAATTATCAGAATGTTTGCTAGTACTTGATGCTGTGATGCGTAAAAAGAAAGACTGAGAGTATAAATATTGCTTTATTTTGATGTCTGTCTGGTGCAAAATTAGAGAGATTTGAATACTTCTACTTCCAAACAAGCACCTATCTTTACTGTTCAGCAATTTTTATGTTCCTAAATTTCACAAAATCATTGAATGCTTTGGATTGGAAGGGATTACTAAAAGGTCCTCTAGTTCCAGCACCTTTCCATTGGTAGGGACACTTTCCACTAGACCACATTGCTCCAAGCCCTGTCCAGCGTGGCCTTGAACACTTCCAGGGACAGAGCAGCCACAGCATCTCTGGGCAACCTGTGCCAGGGCCTTACCACTCTCACAGTAAAATGTCTGTAAAGAGTAAAAATTCCTGTCATTTCAAAAATTTACCCCTGGACATGGTGGGAATATTACATCAAGAATCCGGAATATTCCTGAGCATAGCGTTAGGTTTAGGCTGCAAACCCACTCCTGTAGGGAGTAAATAGGCTGTAAATTGGATGATGCAGTGATAACCTTGCGGACTTTCCCCTTTTTTTTAGGAAGGCACGGAGAGACACCCCCTCAAAAATCCTGCTCAACCTTTGTGCTGCGCTGCTGATGCTGAACATTGTCTTCCTCACCAACTCCTGGCTGACCTCATTCAACCAGCCAGGCCTCTGCATCACTGTGGCCATGCTCCTCCACTATTTCCTTCTTGCAGCATTCACGTGGATGTGCCTGGAGTCTGTTCACTTTTATTTGGCTCTTGTCAAAGTTTTCAATGTTTATGTCCCAAAGTACATCCTAAAATGCTGCATTGCTGGCTGGGGTAAGTAGACTGAGTTCCTCTCCACTTCTGTGCTTGTCAGCTTCTCTAAGATTGGCGCATTTTTACAGAAATAAGTGAAGACACTGAGCTTGCAGAAATGCAACGCACACCCTGTACTGTAAGGATGGATCTCTTCCCCTAGGCTGTTCAGCTTAAATTTCTTCTGTCCTGGGAGACATTAGCAGAGAGTGCTTGTTGGTCCCTGCACAGGCATATGCAACTGAAAGTGGGTGTAAGGCACTGCTTTCTTACTCCTCTTCTCTTTACAGGATGATTTATTAGGGTACCTCACATGAGTGGCAGTAATGCTGTCCACAGCCTTCACCCCTGTGTGAGGATGCTCAGAGGTGATTTTAACTCCTCTGAGCCTTGTGTCCATTTTGGCATTCTCCAACTGATTCCCATGCACAGAGTGGATTTGGCTTTCATTCATTGCTCTCCCAAGGACTTCCCTTGACAAGTATCAGAGACCTGTTTTGGGAGAAACATACCAAAAAGAACCCAAATTCTGGTTCACCTGTTAGAAAAGGTGTTACCAGAGGCACTGACATAGAACAGAATTTGAGCTGTATTATTTGGGTCACAATTAGATGCCATTTTAAGGGGTTTTGGTTTTTTTTGTTCTTGAATAGTGTGCAGCATATTATCATCCCTATCCTCAGATCCGATGTCCCACGCACTTGTTCTTAGGGGCAGCCATCCTTGATGGTGCTGTTGGCAGCAGCTGTTCTCTACAGAAAAGCCAGAACTGAAAAAAATCTGGGAAATGTGTGAAAGGGAAGACTGATAAAGTGCTGCCTGGGAAACATGTGTCTCTATGAGCTCTTAAAACAAAATGCTGCGGGGTCTGCTTATCCTTTGACACTCAGCTTTTGTAATAATCATTTGGTTTTATTTTACCAGATTGGATCCCTTCTGGAGATGTTTGAAGGCTCAGAAACATTTTGTAAACACAGATATTTTTATGCCTACTCATTTGTAATTTGCATAAATAAGGAGATCAAACCTGCTATGCTACACATTTAATTACAGTTGTTTCACAAGGAGCTCTGGGGGTAGAATTTTATCCAAAGATGCACATGTCTGCTGTAATTACATCTCAGAGATTATCTGACATCTTTCCATATTCTTAACTTTTTCTTTTGAATCAAACTATTTATTTTTCTTTTGCTTTCCACATTAGGAATACCAGCTATTGTGATTGCTCTGGTGCTTATTATAAATAAAGACTTCTATGGCAATGGGTCACTCTCCAAGAGCCATCCTTACAGCAATTTGTAAGTATAATACTTGAAGCTTTTTGATGGTCAACAGAATATCTGAAAAATACAAGGGATAACCAGAAATAACTCACTTTTGTCTCCTCTCTTTCATCTTTACTCTCTCCTTTCAGTGGTTCTGGTTTATAGGACCATTTTGAATGCATGGCTACTACATGGAGTAGTTTTCACATCGGTGAGCTTGGCTTGAGGACAGGGTTTCTGCCAATCAACTCCATTTTTAGTTTCTGTTCTTTTATTGCATTAATGCAGTGTAATGGGATGTTGGTATGTGCTTCTGCATGTTCTGGGTTTCTGGTAAAAATCTAAAGGCATGATGATTGCTCCAGTGTTTTGCACATTTCCTTCTGTTTTGTTTTTTTTTAATGTCAATTCACATCATTGTCTCATCATAATTTCGAGTAGTTTTATTTCAGTAGTCTCAACCTCTTCCTTTTTCCAGTGGGAAAACACTGCCTTCTTTCATCCTTTTTTAAAATGCTTTTATAGCAAAGAATGCTTCCATTTTTCCACCTGCTTCTTGTTTAGCACAATCACTTGTTGGTGAAGATAACTCAAATACTTCAGGTATTCTGTCATCAGAGAGGCTACACACCTGTGACACCTCAGAGGGAAAGTTGGTCCCCATCTTTAACAAAAAAGACACAAAGAAAAAAAGAAGTAAAATCCACTAATTTATGCCTAAGGAAAAGCTAAGCAGTGCTATGCTATTATTTAGACCCATAGTTAAGTCATATTCAACTTGGTTTTCCTAAGGCAGCATGTCTTTGTGTTTATATGTTGTTAGGTTGCAAAACAATCATCAGGTTTATCTGAATTTGCCAGAAATATCCGTGTCTGAAAGGTACCAAATTCCCATACCATCCATAAAAAAAGACAAGTGCAGGCATTCTGTGAATGTCCTCAGTGGGGGAAAATCAAGTGCAAGGGAATGCCCCTAACTAGGCATTGGATAACCATACAGAATGCTTATTTGGGGAACCAGCTTCCTGAATTTCCCCCTCACAAAACTTCTTACTGAGTACATACCTCCCTTTCTTGCAGTTGCTGGATCCAAGACAACACCGTGTTCTACATCTCTGTTGTGGCCTATTTCTTCTTAATATTTTTGATGAATACAGCTATGTTCATCACTGTTCTCCTTCAAATCCACTCTGTGAAAACAAGGACACAAAAGACATCCAGATTCTGGAAACAGGGTGCTCTCCAAGACCTCAAAAGTGCTTTCAGCCTGATGTTTCTTTTGGGCTTAACATGGGGCTTTGCGTTTTTTGCCTGGGGAGCAGTGAGGATATTTTTCTTGTATCTCTTCAGCATTTTTAACACCTTGCAAGGTAATTTCTGAATGGAGTAATGCTATAAACACAAGGGTTTAGGGATGTGAAATAGCAATAAATCTGTAATATCATGTCAGTCAAGCATGGGGGAGGAGGAGAACTGATACTGCTTTTGTATTAGAGGCTTTAGCTATTTTAAAAGGAAAGCTCTGTTGCAGGGGGATGACAGTGTTTAGATAAGTTGCTGTGATAGGTAGACTATTAAAGACATAAATTCATGCCTTGGAAACACAGGTGCCGATAAATGCGCCTTGTCAGGAACTGGCACAATCCTTTTCATCTGGGCATAAAAACGGCTGATAGAACCAACTTGCAGATTATTCTTAAACCAAATCTGCAGAAAACTCTTCCTATTACCTTCACATGCATGAAGAAGTCAGTGCAACTCTGGGCCAACATGATTATGAAAAAGTAGTGTGGCTTGGGTTGGAAGAGGTCTTAAAGATCCTGATGCTGGGCCAGCCCATGAATCTCTCCTTTCTTCTTTAGGGTTCTTTATCTTTGTGTTTCACTGCCTAATGAAGGATGAAGTAGTGAAGCAGTGCCGAGTACATTTCTGCTGGGGAAGATTTCATCTGAGTAGTTATTCTGGTAAGCACTGAAGGGATTTGTTCAGTTGACTCATAAATCTTCGTCTGCTACTGGTGTCACATTTGTTCTGCATTAAGAAATAAGGCTCCTCTCAACAGGCCTTCTGCATTGCATTGGATAACTGTTCTTTAATAGGTCTTCATCCTCTTGCATTAACTGCTCGTGATATGATGACAGGGTGACAGCATGCAGTGAAAACTGCAGATTTCCAAAATCTATTTCAGCTCAGTCTCTTAATTCGGTTCTCACATGCCATTCAGTGCTCCCCTATGTGAGCCATATTTTTGGTGGCTTTCCAGTCTTCATATAGCTGAGATTCTGAAATTTATGCAGAATACTGGGCATACAAGTTGCCATTTTTTTATGTGCAGTAGCTGGGATTTGCTCAGCCTGGGAAGAAGGGAGATGTCTTGCTGTCTTTGGCTATCTGAGGGGCAGTTACAGGAAGAGATGGAATTTCAGAGGTGCACAGCAAGAAAACAAGAGGCAATGGACCCAAGCCACAAGTGATGGAAATTCACATTATTTATAAATAAACACTTTTTTTTTTTTCGCTAGTTGGGTGGCAGTGGCCCAGAGAGATGGTGGGGGAAGTCCCTCTCCTTGGAGAGTCATAATTTATTTGGACAGATGCCAGATCCACTTGATCCAACTCTGGGCAGGAGGTTGGAACAGAGACCTCCAAAGTTCCCTTCCAATCTAAATTATTTTAAGATTCTTTTATTTGCCAGCTCAGCAAGGAATAGCATGGGCTTATTCTGGTCTACTCCAGTGATGTTGATTTTTTACTGAAATGTGGAAGAATTTAATAACTCTGTGTGTCTATCAAAATTAAATGATGGTATGAATGAGTATAACAAAGGAGAGGCTTAACTAGTTGGTTTTCAGGAAACCAGACTAAAAATCCTGTATTAATACCTGTGTCTTGTCACCAGCATCCCATGCACCTTGTGCTGCTGAGGAAGAGGGAGCTTTCCATTTGCAGGGGGAGAATTCAGCACAAGTGCCCTCAGTAGCAACCAGACTGTTCCTCCTTGAGCAGGAGCCAGCTTAGTGTTCTGTGATGCAATAAGGATGAGGCTGCAATTCCTACCCTTTGTGTGACTCCTGCCTTCTTCTGTGTGACCCTATCAAATTAGTATTACTAGACTGGGTCCTCAAGGGGAAATATAAGTCTCTATTGCTGGTGTATAGCCTCACCCGCACTAGCATAATGGAGTTAATGTAAAAATTAAATCGGGAATTGTGCACTGTGTGGCACAGAGACCCCCGGCTGCTAGGCAGGAATAAGGATGGCACAGAAAGCAAGCACACACCATTCTCCTTTCTGCTCTCTGGTACTTTGAGATGTGGCACCTGTACATAATTTTATTTCTGCACCTCCCACTCTCTGATTTCAGACTGGAGTGGGTCAGGTGCAACTGCTGGATCTACACCAAAGCATTTAAACCCCAGATCACCATCCCAGGCTTTGTGGAGTCTACATTCTAATGGAACAAGTTCAACTTTTAATGCAGATTTGCTTCCCATGACTTCTCCAGATACGAATTTTAAGATTGGTAAGAAAAACTGCGTACGCTGCATAGACTATAATGGATATGTACCACAATAAATTCCATATGGTGACAGTGAAATCCTAACTAATGGAAAGAAAAAGCAAACCTTTCGCTGCTTTGTCTGTGACAGGCTTCCCTTTGGGGATTAACGGCAACGTTACAGATGGCTTTTGCTGTACTAGGGAAAATAAGAAAGCTCTTAAAATCCTGGGATGGCTCTTCTACAAAAGGACAGGAACTCCCTGCTCAGCTGCCACCTTAGGCACCTAAGGAATATTCTACCCTCTGCCAGCTGGCTGACACTCACTTGGGACCTACTCCCGGTTAGGGAGCACCGTAGTCTTGAGATAGACTATGGTGCTCTCTAACTGGAGTTGCATTCCCAAAAGAGGAAAGATCTTGGGAATTACAGAGAGCTAAACAGGTCACGTTGTGAGCCTTTTTAAACCAGTAGAATCCCAGCAGAAGGTTTTGCTTTCAAAGATAGAGAAATTGTTGCAGGGCTGTATTCTGAAAAAGGAATAGCACCAAACATTCCTAGTTGTTTTTTGAAAAAAAATGCTGATTTCTATTATTTCCCCAAGGACATTAAAACTTCATAGGCAAGTTCTTTCTGAACACATTAAACCAAGTTATTATAATGCAAAAATGTTCCCAATTCTTTCCCACAGCCGAAGTCCATTGCAACCCCAGTGCTGAATCTCCAGAAGATGAGACCTACCATCCTTTTTCACGAAGAATACTATCCATGGATACAGGGTTGCACTATCCACAGAAAGTAGGATTTTTACACTGATACTGAATTTGTTTTCCTCTGCTTATCTAATGGTGGTTCCTTTTAAGGAACAAACATAGAAACAAACATAGTTCTAAGGAATTACATCTAATGTACAGTTATCACTCTGGACACAATTATAGAGCTAAGCATCCTATGACTCAGCTTTAGGCTTCTTTAGGAGTAGCAGTACTGACCACAAGAGGATTTGGTCCCACTGTGTTTCCCAGATTAGTCTTCATGTCAGAGGGGACTGACAAACAGAGACTGGAAACAGTCCTCATCCTGAGCCGCATTCATAGTTCGTCCTCCTTTTTTTTTCCCCCCTTTCCACTGTCCTGATAGCCCTCTGTTTCCATCTTCATCTGATACTTATCTTAGAATTCAATACCTGTAATACTGAGTTACAAGTGATATTTTTGAGACTGTTGGCCGACTGTCCCAGGCATGGATATCTAGAATCCTCGACCAGTATCTTTCCTTACTTTTCTGAAATTGACTTGGACCAACTTATACATGAAGAAATTGCATGCAGATTTCCAAGATGTTCCTCTCAGTTGTATGTTATTTTCAGACATGCTGTCATTGGTGACTTCAACTTTGATTCCTAAAGAGACGTAGATGCATGTCTACATCTGAAATGTTTGGAAATGTTGCCCACTATTTTCAAATGGAATGTGGAAACAATAAAAACTGAAATTCCCACCTTTAAGGGGTGTCTATATCACAGAATCACAGAATTTCTAGGCTGGAAGTGACCTTTAAGATCATCGAGTCCAACCCGTGTTCCGACACCTCAACTAGATCATGGGTATGATATAGGTTTCAGATTACCTCTCCTGAAAAAACTCCAGAACTAAACCCAAACAGAACAATAGCAGATAAACCCCTACTATCATTAGAGCTGGAAATAAGGATGTCTTCCCTTTAGTGTCACTTTACTTTGAATACCACCGGTTGTATAATCCATTTCATGACATCGCAAGAGAGACTTAACTTTCCTCATCTGCTGAGGAGAGGGTTTCTTTCAGCAAATGTGTTCAAACTGGTAATTTGCCTGCTCAGCTGAGTCCTCGTTTCTGTTTTGAATGCCCTTCTCTGTATCACTCAAGTAAAGATTCTTAAATGATTGTTAATATAGTGGAACACTAAGATGTACCCATGACAGAGGAGTAAAATAATATAATGATGTCTTAGAACTGGTATGTATGATACCAAATACAAAGGGTTCTTTCAGTCAGTGAATAACTCCCACATAGCAATTAGTGGAAAAAGATCAATATTTTAAGGCACAGTACCTACAGCCAATCTACTTGAAATCAGACAGATGCCCTTCAGTTCCTTTATGGAGAAAATGGAGCTTTTTTAAATGGAGCTTTATGGGAGAAATCTTGGCACTAAAACCATGCAAATAAGTTCCACCCTGTACCCATGTGTTTCTAACTTGAAATTGCTTTCAACGGGAATGAAAATCTATAACAAAGGTAGTTCATTATGTTGGGCATGAGCTATTGCATTTTTTTATTTTCTATAGTAAACTCTTTGTTCCACAATCTGCTGCTGAATACAAGCTTTCCAGTGTGAAGCACAACACACTGTGCTGTGATGCTGAAGCTGTGCCTAACCCCTCTGTACCCCTAACCTGGCTGCTGCACAGCTCAGGGGGATCCTGAGAGACTGATGAAGGAGGCTCTGTAGTTCTTTGGGGGAACTGGAGTTTTAGTCCTCCCCCGAGCCCCTTTGCAACCAGTTTATCTCCACTACATCAATATGATCAGGTGGGTGGACAGTCTGATATGTCTCCATCAACCTGCACTTTCTCCTTCCTGCAGTAATTCTTTTTACATTCACTTCAGAGGACAGAAAATAATAGGCTTACATTTCAAATAGACATTAGGTAACAATTTCTGTTTTCAAGGAATAAAAGGCCTAGGGAGCACATGGAATTGCCTTCACCTCAGGTCTTAAAAAACACTCAGGGTGATAAGACAAATACCTGCCAGAATTGGTATAGATTGATTTCCCTTAGAGCAAGTCCTCCCAAATATATTTTCTATGATTCTAACTTAAAATAAAAAGACAGCAGAACAAGGCAAAACATGGGAGCAACATAAGACTGGCCTTGTCTCCTGCATGCTGTAATTATTTTTTTACATTCCCGATAAAAGCTGAAATGCACCTTGATTTTCTAAAGTTTTTGCTACATGCCCTCATAAAGGACTAGGAGCAGCAAATATTCAGGTACAAGCTGGACAAGCAGCAAGAAAAGTGCTGCAATACAGAAGACTTCTCAGGCTGCCGAGAAAAGTTTGGAAATGCCATTTCTTGGGCAGATCCATCAGCATGCTTCACACTTTGGAGGTGTGCCAGTGGGAAGAAGGGCAAGCTGCACAGGGTGGAGGTCTCCATTCTTCCTACTGATTCTTTTTTTTTTTTTTTTAAGCAAAATATGGAAGTCAATTTTTAAAACCCTGTCAAGTTGCTCACATAAAATGCAAAGCGCTATTTGTTCTGGGAAGGCAGTTAGCTCAGTTCCACTCTCCATCACATGCCTAATGGCTTTTCCAGCTAAACAGTGTATCATTTATGTTTCAAGCATGGCATTGTGTAGGTTGTCAGCTGGAATGAAGATGTGTAATTTTCCTCGGGCTGAAATAATATCTTCCACACCAGCACTGTAGCATTTGCTCTTCTCCAGCATATCTGTGCTGACATTCTGTCACAGAATTGTGCATTGATGGTTTTAAAAGGGAGAGGACACGCACAGAAACAAATCTCATGAAATTTCTAAGTGCTGATAATTTTAAATGATGGGAGCAGCTTCTGTAGCTCTGGCTGGAGCTGTGACCAGTGTGTGACCAAGACAAGTGCATCCTCCTCCTCCCCATTTGGATTCTATCAGTTGACTTCAGCCCATGGCAGAAGGCTGAAACGAGATGATCTTAAGGTCCCTTTCAACCCAAATCATTCCATGATTCTATGACTCAATGTAAAAGCAACTTTGATTTCTAGGTTGTTCTCAGTTTACTCACAGATTGTTTATTTTTGGTGATACGTACACTAGGAAATGCGTACTCTTATTTTAAAGCAATAAAAGGATTTCAGAAGGTATATTCATTTGAACTTTTTGAAGTCAGAGCTCAGTGGGCTGTTAACAATAGGTTTAATGATACAAAAGAAATAAAAAGTTGTTGTCATCTTCTTGCAGGGCTCCCATACTTTTTCGGCGATTTCTCATGGGTAGCGCCTCACAGCGCTAACTCCTTCTTCCTCACAGTACAGACAATAAAGTCCAACTCTCTTCTCAACCAGCTAACCCACTCTTTTGTAGCACTCGTCTTCTTATTGGACACAGCTGTGGCCTATTAAGAGCAGGCCTGTTCCTAATCTTTGGTGATTAGTACAGCTGCAACTCCTCAGGTGTGAGACTACCTTCTGCACTATCTTTATTTTCTTACATTCTATCCCTCCACAAAAAATGACAGTAAAATCACAGCAGAAGTTGTGGCAAATGGAACAAAACCTCCCCACTCCCACCTTACTATTTAGACTGGCACAAAACTCCACCACTCTTCATCCTAGCTAAGTCAGGGGGTGCAGATCCAAGATGTAGGCAGCTCATTCATGGATTCCTGGAGACTTTTTAAGTCTGTTCATGGACAAGTAGCTAAAGCTGTCTTCTATTTCAGCATATGTAGAGTGGTTTGGTAACCCTGGGATAGATAAATCTTACATAGGATGATAGCTAAAGGTTAGTACAACTTGTTTAAGCTTCCTCCTGCCTGTGTGAGTCTGCAGTATTGGTAGCAGTACACCCAAGATGTATGACTCTTTCTACATTTAGCAGACAGTTATTACTGGGACAAAAAAAGAAATGTCATTATAGGAAATGATTTGAGATTAAAAATCAAAATACTGGGAAGATAATTGCCTATTGCATAAGATGACTGTTGAGCCTTAATGCACAATTCTCTGTGCTTTTAGGTATCAGAAAGTATTTAGCATGTCATGGCACTTTAATGGTTCCAAAGTAAATGAATCATGGAGAGTTTCAAGGATGCCCAGAAGAATTATCTTTGCTATATTATTTCATTGTCTTATTGCTCCTGTAACTGGAGAAGTGCAAGGGTTTCTTTCCAGTGTTTATTTTTCTCTCTTTTCTAAGAAATGACACCGATATTTCACTGGCTACTCCCATACTAAAACTGGCTGAGGAAACTCCTGGAAAAGAGGGCTGGAAGGGATGCAAGAATGGAAAAACAGGATAAGAGTTATGTGGAGCCATAGATTAATGACAGCATTTGAGATCCTGTTGCAGGCAAATTGCATCACAATAACTCCACTGAACAGTCTGGATTTGGGCATTGCAACAAGATCTGAAACTCTTTTCCAATATTTTAACCAAAAAGATACCCCATCTTGTTGCTGCATCACCAAATGCTCCTTTGAACTTACCTTCCATCTCAGTTTCGTAACAGTGAGGGCTGGGATGGTTTTATTTTTACTCCCTAGGCATGCTGATAAGTCTTATGGTACTTGAAAGTTCAATTGGGTATCTCATCTTAGTTTCAAAAAACAGGGACACTTTTCCAGTTAAATGTTGCTGCAGGATTTGATGCCCCAAGTCTCAGTACCTGCACGGCTCCCTCTGCCCTTGGTGTAAAATCAACTCCATACAGATAAACCCAGAAATAAACCAATGTTTTTTTCTCCTGCATGTGTAGTCTTTTACAATAAATGGTTACAGTCTGTTATGAAAGTGACACAGATGAGGAAATTGTCTTTGAAGTGTACTAAAACCATTTTCCATTTTCATAGCTCAGTAGTTGCTTTGTCTCTAGCTGCTCAGGAGACTGGGCAATGGTAAAAAAAAAAATCAATACAGGATAGAGAAGATGTTCCAACTTAGTGGTGAAAACCATCAGATTGACAGACACTGAAATCAAGCTCTTGTCATCACAAGTGAAGAAATCCATAGTGGGCAGTGCCCTCTGCAACATTCCTTCCCTTTGCCTGAGACTTGTCGCTCTGAAATAGATGCCTGGCAAGATAGGGAGGTGATGTTCTCTGTTTTGGGAGGCATTCAATGTGGTACATGGAAATGATGTATTCCCATTCTCCTAGAAGGACAGAGCAGAACAGAACACAGCCCTGAATGTTTTGGTAATCTGCTCTGAACATGAACTGCTCTCTCTGACATGGATGCTCACTCCGGCATGCATTCAGGCTTTCCCACTTAATACTTGCCTGCCTGAAAACTAGAAAATGGATTGGGAACGGTCACACAGCCATAAAATGGCTTTTTGTCCCTTCATCTTGCCGTTACGTGTCATGCCATTGGCAATTTCAGTTTAAAGAGAAGACAATAAAGCTGTGACACATTCTGACTGATATAAGTCAGAAACAAGGCAATTACTCACACCCATCCCTGAGAAGGTTGTCTCTAGAGCAGGGACTCCTCTTCCCAAAACAAATGTGGCAAAGCCAGCTCAGAAAACACTAGGAAGAAAAATACATTTCAGAAATCCTAGTTACAAATGCAAAGTCTGTGTTATAAGTTGGAGTTGTTAAAGGACTCCAGGTCAGGACTTTTTGATGGAGGAACAAAAAGCTTTCCATCGTGTCAGAAAAAAATGACCTAAAAGGAAGGCTACTGGGATTTGATGAAAGGTACAGATTTACATTGATCTGGTCAGACTGCTAGATTTAAATCAGTTTTCTCCATAATGGGAGGAGTCGAGGAATGCGCCTGTGGCGTCCCAGTAGAAAGTCCAGCTTTGCACTAAAGAGTCTGGGCACATGGACAGCAACCAGGCTCATCTGTAGGAGAGATCCTAACCTAAGAAAAGCCTTTTTTAAGAGAAGATGCCACAACAGAGTCTACCCAATTCAGAACTAGGATAGGCAAGCTATTCAGAATCAGTCTACTGTTAGCACTCGACAAACATAAACGTCAGTTCACTCAGTGGAGAGACAGAAGGATGCATCAGCCAGCAATAAACAGATGGTGAAACTGCTAGGAGAGACAATGAAAGTGTTTAAAATGAGTTTGGGACGTAAAAGAAGAGTTAAGACTACTAAATAGTTCTATTCAGAAATGATACAAATAACAACCAAAAAAAGTGAGTTAAAATTATCTTAACTTTAATGAAATTATCTTAACCAGGCGGGCTATTATAGCTGTGGTTTAGTACGTATCAGTTTTGTGCTCCTAGCACTTTAGCTGCAAAGCATTCTGACATATTTTTATAAATAACGATCAATGCAGCATGACCAATGCACCTTGAAATACCAAAAATAAGCAAGAAAAAAAATTTACTATTTTGGAAAATAATTTTCTTTATGAGTGAGTTAAGATTTTGGCTGTTTTCAAAAAAGATTTCAAAAGGAGCATTTATTTTCTGTGAAGCTTGAGCCTGAAAAACTAGCCAGAATTACTTCAATTGCTTTTCACGCCAAGAGGCAAAACTCTAAAATAATGCCTTAGAATACATTACGGTTTGGAATAACAATGCCATTCTCTTCCTTTAGAGCTAGATTTGAAAAACAGAAAGCTATCAGAAATAGTTGAAATTCTGCTATCGTAAACAAATTGCATATGTGGTTTGCTATCTGTCCTTCAGATTTTCGTTGGGTCTAGACATTGTTATTTTGTGCGCTTTTTGAAAATAGTGGTTTTCGCCTCCTATTGATCCACTAAGACAGTATTTTAGGCTCCATAAAGAGAGAAGCTGGACAACTACCTAAAACCTCCAGTAATAAAAGGACTGAGGAAAGAATTGTGAGAAATTATGAAACTTCCTGCTGCCACATTACTCCATGGAGGCAAAAAGATGGGAAAAAAGCAGTCTCTCAGTGGAAAGAGAAAATCAAGGAGAATTTCATGTTGCTTTGAGCAGGGTTAGACATGTGTACTGTGCCCTGTTAGAGAGAGAGAGAGCAGGGAAAAATGAGTCTGTGTTTCCAGAGAGTGGGGGTTCTAAGGCGTGAAGCATCAGAATGGGCATTCGGGTCCGGATACACAAACTCTGGTCCAGTTTGGGATGAACAGCACATGAAGTACCAGGAATAAAGAGAATTTTAAGCTTTTGCCACTTTCTGGAGTTGCTTGCAGCTGTGACCCATGTTGATATCCTCAAGAGGCTTTAATATGGGTTGGGAGCTCTGTCTGCTGTCCCTTCATACCTGAATCGTCCCCCAAACCAACTGCTGGGAGCAACTAACAGCTCAAGAATCCAGTCCTGTGGATTATGAGTTGCTCAGAGGGATACCAGTTCAGGTCCTTCATCCCAGCATACAAAATGCTCAAGTGACAGAACTACCGAACCTCAAAGTCCACGTTGCCAGCCCGAATCTCTTGAACAGCTCTGAAAGCTCAGGCACTGTAGGAGTTGGTTGGGATCTCTGCTGCTGGCTGAGCTTTGGTGCATCAACCAGCCTCTAGTGCAATTCAAGACAAGCAATGAGCTTCTTTCAGCTCAATTCCAGTTTCAGCTAAACACCTGATGCATCATTCAGATGCCACCCTTGAGTACTCAACACTTGGTGGAGTACAATTAGTTCCCAATGTTTGGTGACACCCTGAATCTCCCATACAGGAAAATGAAACATTTATCTAAGTATCTGACATTAAGTTGTCACAATCTGCTACAGTGACTGAACTCTACATTAAATATAATGTATGGTACTATGCCAGTGTGGGTGGACAACATAATCAGGATCCTCAAAGGTACCTTAATCTGTGAGCAACCTACATACTGCGCCTGCATGAAAGGACATATTCTGGTTGATGATGACAAGAGCTTCTCTTCTGAAAGCACCTTCAAAAAGCATAATTGGAACTTTTAACCCATGAATCCTGTTTCCATCAGTATTGCCTCCTCCCACGTTGACACAGCACAGATCTTCCATTTGATGTACATTCTACCACCTGGTCCTTCACCACCTGATATATATGGCATGCTTATATTTGAAAGGATTGGAACTGGGGAAAAGAATAAGGCTTTTCATGCATAGTACTTAGAGAATTTTTTTTGAGTAAATGAAACAAGCTTGATTTTGTGTGTCAGAATATGTGCAGCTAAAGGGACTATAAGGGTTTTTTTTGTGATTTGAGCAGGGTACCTTCTCCACTCCAGTGCCACAGCTCAAGAACAATCTGAAGGAAAAATACTCCAGTGACTGATCTTAATTTTCAAGCCATAAGGCTTCAGGCCTTTGATCTCTTTCCCACTCCCACTATTTAGAAATTAGATCTTGGCTTTCTTAATTTTAGGAGATTTAGCTCAATGCACCACATTTCTTGTATCTTAGTTTACTGAAAAGTTAAGCAGGAGTTCATCAAAGTAAGATGATTTGAGCCCATAATGAGATTATTTGAGATTTGACTGTTGACTTATCTAAAGGTAAGAAAACCCATACTAATACTAGCATGTCTGATTGAGAAAGCATCAGGAAATCAGGAATCTTCTTTCAGAAGATTTGCCTCATCAGTTGTACCATTCAAAGCCAATATGTACATGGGTTATTGCAAGATAACAGGTATCTATCCAGCAACTACCTGTAAACTTCTTCATACTTTGGCATAAATTGAAACAGTGGGACTGTTTCAAGGAAAAAAACCTAAGTGTTACCACTACTGTGGCTATAAATTTTGGTTTTATATTGCCTTTTGGAAGGTCGCTGCATTTCTGTGATAGAAAGGCTAATCAGAGCATGTGGAATCCTCTGACTCCTCCCCCTCAAGGAAGACTCTATTGTAGAGTTTTCCCCACCTAGGCTTATAGAGAAGACTTAACCCATGACACTCTGCAGCACTACTGTCAATCTACATCAGATTGCCTCCCCCATTGGCCAGGTGCCACTCCCCACCCCAATTACTCATCCCTCATCCCCCTGCAGGTTGCTGCCCTTGGTGCTGCCCTTTGCCCTCACCTGTGCCCTCAGGTCATTGGTCACTGACCCCACACTTAAGTCGTGCAGACCACATGGTTTGCTCTTTTGTCTCTGGTCCCTTTGGCGTGGTGAATGCAATAAACCCCTTGCTGGAATATATCATGCAAAGATCCTTTCTGCCTTTCCTCTGCTGAGTTATCTGGCATGTGCATGGACTCGAAATGGCTGTTCTTGTGGCCTTACTCTGAGCGGCTTCTGAAGGAGGTGTTTCAAAGAAGGTTGCAGCATTTCTACCACCCTGCCACGCTGCAACAAGAGCATAGTCTGTTTCTATTGCTTTGTCAGAAAATATTAACTATATTCTGATATATTTTATCTGCCATTAATGTGTACTGAAGAGTTTTGTGTTAGTTTAGTAGATTCTATGCTTACCCGTAGTATTGAGAAAACTATTTCAGGTTTTCATTATATTCTCATTTTAGAAAATTTTGAACAACAGTAATAAAGGTTTGCTATGTAATACACAACCCTAATGTTATAGTTTTGATACAATATAATATTTACTTATCATAAGTATGTCTGCAGTAAAAATCCCACCTCATTTCAACTAATGTATTTAAAGGAACTCTATGTTTCTTTTCCTCCTCCCTCTCTGTTTCACTAGCTGAAAAGCCAATAAAAAAATTCTCCTCCTCTCCAGTTCAGAACAAGACCTATGTGCATTCTCCTAGGCATATTTTGAGATCCAGAAGGGAGTGAAAGTAGTTAATGTGCAACAGGAATCTGAGTTTCAGACACAAGCCTCTACCTTTCCATTGACCCTGCTGACATGCTGCAAGCTAAATATTAAACATTTTTTTATCAATTGAAGTCCAGCCTGGGGAGAAGAAACAGTTAAAGAAATGTCTCAATTATACTTGCAATCAGCTAATCAGACTTTGTGTGCATCTGTGGATGGTACAGAACTGAAATCAAGCTCTGATAATGAAAGCACGAATGAAAAATGGACCGAAGACTCCTTTCCAGGATTAGAAATATTGTGCACAATTTATGTTACATACGCTCTGATCATTTCAGTGGGTCTCCTTGGAAATGCAATACTCATCAAAGTTTTTTTCAAGATTAAATCAATGCAGACGGTTCCCAACATCTTCATCACCAGCCTGGCATTCGGAGACCTGCTGCTTTTACTAACGTGTGTGCCTATAGATGCAACACGTTACATTGTGGATACCTGGCTCTTCGGAAGAATTGGGTGCAAGCTGCTGTCTTTTATCCAGTTAACATCGGTTGGAGTATCAGTGTTTACCCTGACTGTTCTCAGTGCTGACAGGTGGGTCTGTGCAACTGATTTGCCAGGAGATGCTGCAGATTTGAAATTAGAAATTAATAAAATAGCAGATATCATAATTTTGCACAGTCTTAAACAGCACATTGCAATAGATTAAAAATCCCAAACTACCAGTCCCCATGTAATTTGAAAATGTGTGATAGTAAAATTGTAGCACTTCTTTTTAAGGGAGTGAGGTAAGGAAAACTCTTTAACTCTTCTGACCTTTTATTAGTTTGAGGTACAGTACAAGGTTTTTTTCTCAATTGCACAGAAAAAGGAAATGGCTTAAGTTGGGAAAAGACAGTATATTGGTGCTATCTAGTGGTACAGTGAAGTAGTCAAGGAAGATGAAAAATAAAACTGATTATGAGTGAAAATTCTTTAACCTATGTACTCAGGAATGCTTTGAAATCCTAGAACATAAAAGACTGACATGGGATAAAAAGCCAAAAGAAAACACAGAACAGACTGGGGGGAAAAGGAATGGCTCTCGTGATTTGATGGCTAATGTAATTTTCACCTTGAGAAGTGTATATATATATTTTTTTCTCTTGTAGTTCTTCTGTCTTTTACAGCAATATTTTAGCCCAGGGGTCGTGAAATTAAACTCGGGTTGTAATGACAGCATTGCTAGGAGGGATCAGTGTTCTGACTACTGTCAGGAAGTCCTGAATCTGTTTTCTGTGTACTTCTTTCTTGAATGAACAAAACTAAGAGGAGATTTCAGTTCAATCAGCAGGGGCGTTGAGGAGTAGAAAAACAAAAAATGAAATTTAGTATTGAGAGAAAAAAAAGGTCATCTTGTCTGCCAGCAATTGTGGATTGTATGTAATAGCAAATTTTTCATGTGTCCAGAATTTTACCAGTGGTACTGTTACTGTACTCCAAAATAATCAGCCAGCACAGGAATGACCGCATAGGGTCAAATCAAGGATCCATGTAGACCAATACTAGCCTCCAGCAGTGGTAGTATAAGGACAAGAAAAGACATGTAGGAAGAATAAAAAACCTCTATCCAACTACATTTTTAACCCTATGCCTTCAGATGACACTGAACAGATGTTGTTTCTGTCTATTTAATATAACCTCAAAGAATTTCTCTCTTGGATACTTGTTCAGCTTTTTCTTGAACTTGCTTAACAATGACTTTCACTGCCTGTACAAAGTAACTCCTTTTATTTCTGCACTGCACATGGCTTCATTTGATGGTGCTGGCACTTGTGTTGGGAGACAGTGATTCCTCTTCCTGTCTCCAGGCTATTCATGTAGTAATCCATCCTTAGGCTGTGTTTCTTCTAGTTAAGGTCTGCAGAGCAACACATGATAATAAAAAGTTCCATGAATCGGGGATACAGGTAATTGCACAATTGCCTCTTTTGTTCTCCATTTTTTTCCTAATACTACCTAACATTTTGCTTTTTTGTTGTTGTTTTGGTTTGTGTCTATTTTAGGGGTTTTTAACTACTGCTGAAGATAAACTAATGTTTACGTTGAACTACCTATTGTAGCTCCAAGGTCTTGGTCCTGTAGGATGTCAATTCAGAATTCACCATGACTAGATGACCTTTAAAGATCCCGTCCAACCCCAACTCTCCTCTGATTCTATGGTTTAGACACTTGTTTCTGTATTTAATTCTTCATGGTAGCTGCATTACATTCTCACAGAGTAACTACATAATAAACTTTTTACAGAGCAAGCTCAGATCAGTCATGGGCTTAATGCCAGACTGTTGTGTTCCAATATGCTAGAAGAGCTCAAAGTGAATAAAAATGGTATTTATTTGATAAATAGCAAGCCAGCTTCCAGCTTTCTATTTAAATGTGCCTAGAGGAGAAAAAGACCAGATCCTCAGCTTGTGCAAAATGATACAACTAAGCTTTCTTATCCTCTGCGTCCTTTTTCACCGCCTTTCTTTTCATGCCAGCCTTGTGCTCCCTGGAGGGGTTGCTTCTTTCTGCATTATCAAGACTCTCCGGTCTTTTAGGAGCAGGGTATATTGTTTCCTGTGCTTCATCTGCCTTCATGGAAATTGGTCTATGTCCCAGTTCCATACAGATTATCACACATCTATAGATTAATCCAGATTCTTCTTGTATGCCTGACTCAGTCCATATGCTGCAGAATCACAGGCATGAATCAACAGCAGTGCCCTCTCCTGCTTTATAAATAAGAATGAATCCTGGAGCATTATTTTGAGTCAGATCACTGCACTCAGCAGCAGTCTTAGGAAGACAGAAGAAAGGAGGGGCGAACATGCGTGGTTTCATCTATTTATAAAATAGTTAACCCGTTTCATACCTTCATCAGTGTTGCATATGAATTCCCTCATTTATCTTTCAAGGCAGTGTCATAACATTAGAAGTGATGATTGTCCTTAGTGATTCCAATCCAAACTTTAGAAGTCATCTTTACATAGGAAGGTTTTAATGGCAACTCCTGCCTGTCAATCTATTAAAATACATGCCTGAAATTAATTTTTACATTTTGATTTTCGTTCCAAAGAGCTAGTGTCTGCTTTCATTTCCAAGAGAATTCCAGCACCTTTGTTCAGCAAGAACAGTAATGGCTTTAGCCTTAAGAATTTTGCAGTATGTGCTCACGTTATTTCTGTGTTTATTCTGACAGCGATGTTGGTCATTTTAGGTACAGAGCCATTGTTAAACCCTTGGAACTGCAGACTTCAGATGCGCTCCTGAAGACCTGCTGTAAAGCGGGCTGTGTTTGGATTGTCTCCATGATATTTGCTATCCCAGAGGCTGTTTTTTCAGATTTGTATTCTTTCAGCAATCCTGAGAAAAATGTAACTTTTGAGGCGTGTGCCCCCTATCCTGTATCTGAGAAGATCCTGCAGGAAGCTCACTCCCTGGTTTGCTTCTTAGTGTTCTATATTGTGCCCTTAGCTGTCATTTCTGTCTACTACTTTCTTATCGCCAGAACTTTATATAAAAGTACATCCAACATGCCAGCAGAAGAACACTCTCATGCCCGTAAGCAGGTAAGCTCTGATCAAGCACTAAACTCTCCAATTTTCCAAAGTCTATTGTGTTGATTAAATACTAATTCTTAAGTACAGAACTTTACCTCATAATGGAGTAAAAAGCTCCACAAACTTAGCCTGTACCAAATTTGAATCCAAACTCATCTGTGCACTTAGGCACATGCTCATGACTCATCATTTGTGAGTGTCTACTCTTTCCTAAAGAGAGACGGGTCTGTGCTTTATTGTGACCCTGTAAACTCAAGAGTTAAAACATGGAATTTTAAACACTGGGACCTCATCCATGTGAGCTGACACATTAGTTACTGTATTTTTAAGTCCTAGTCTAGATGAGAGTGTCATATGATGTATAATGGAAAAGAAATGCGTTCTTCACTGGGAATGCTTTGCTAAAAAATATGAAATAGATTTATTTTCTGGTTTAGGTCTTCTGGTTTGGGGTTTTATTTGTTCATTTTATTTTTACTTTTTGCTTTTTTGGTTATCCAAGCATTTAGACTTTTACACTGCTTTGCAAATCAGCACCAACAACACAAATATTTTACTAATTGCTATTACTACCAGCTATGCATTTCTTTCCTGTAGATTGAATCCCGCAAGAGAGTTGCAAAGACAGTGCTGGTGCTTGTGGCTCTGTTTGCCTTCTGCTGGTTGCCCAACCACATCCTCTACCTGTACCGCTCTTTCACATACCACACTTCTGTCAATGCTTCCACCTTTCATCTGATAGCAACTATTTTTTCCCGTGCCTTGGCCTTCAGCAATTCCTGCGTCAACCCTTTTGCCCTTTATTGGCTGAGTAAAAGTTTCCGGCAACATTTTAAAAAGCAAGTCTCGTGCTGCAAGGCAGCATTCTGTGCAAAGCTTCCCAGTGCTCCCCAGAGCAGTTCTCCTACCAGAGCCCTGTCAGTCACAGGAAGCATGCGTGGCTCAGAAATCAGTGTTACACTGCTAACAGATTATAGCATCACGAAAGAAGAGGAAAGTGTTTAGTCCATGTGGGAAGAAGAAGGACAGAAACTGAGTCATTGCTATCAAGTCACTGCTACTGGTATTCTGGAAAGAGGTGCCATGGCTTGCCCTATCTGTGAAAGTGCGTTCATCAGGAGTTCCTCATCTTTCAAAATATAGAATAAAAAACTCAAATTGTGTGGGGGAAGAAGCTGCAACAGCTGAACTTTCCAGCATAAGCTCAAAGGGATTACTCATGTTCCCAGGCATGAACACAGATTCCTAGCTGGAATTCCTGGACTGGGCAGGAAGGGACTTAGCAGAGTTGGTGCAAGAATTGGCTGTAAGGATAATTTTGTTCTTGGTGACTTACTTTTTGAGTCATGACTGTGAGCTCCCTCTGACAACTACTTGCATCTGCAGCAAGCAAGCAAAGCCACTTGGTCATAACACAATCAACCGGGCACATTTTTGATTTATTTATTTTCTTGTCCTGAATGTTAAAAATGAGTAAACACCCAAGAAAGAATGCTAAAATGAAAGAAGGCTAAGGTTTGTAGCACTGTAAAGTAAAAAAAGAAAAAGCAATATGGGCCAGATCCACAGTAGCTGTTGCTCTGTCAGTGACACAGAAATTCTGGGTAAGAGCTGACTGCTTTGTAATGAGATGGATGTTCCTAAGAAGTCAAGGGAACAAGCAGGCGATAATTTCTCTGAGAAGGCTATAATCACCTTTAACCACACTTGTAAAATCCTTTGTGATATATGGGTAAAACATCTTGATAGTGCAGAGTTTTTTATTGTTACAGTGATTTAGTATCAATAAATTGGGGTGGATCTGTATCAAGGGTTCTATTTGGGATTTACGGTGCACTTCTGAAGTGCTCAAACATCCCCTCCTGCCTTACTTTATATCCCAAAGTGGTCTTGAGTGCTCAACCTGGATTTCTCTAAGATGGAACTGTGTGTCCAATCCACCAAACCAGACTAGAGTGAGTTTGAAGTGAAAAATGTACAGTGTGGAGAGTCAGACTGACCCTTTACCTGCACAGATCTACTCCTGCTGTAGTGTATGTGGTTGTATCTAAGTGGCTTACACATCTTCAAGCACACTGGGAGAGCTGGATTTTTTCTGCTATACTAATTTTCTATTCTTCAAGTTGTATCCCTTTTTAACATTAAGATAGGCTGTCTTAATGCCATAGGCCTTCTAATTGCAAATCCACTGATTTTATGACTGGGCTGGCAGAGGCAAATCAGGACAGCCTGTCCATGCACAGCAGCACTGCTGGCAGGGACTGCCTTCCCATCAGGAAGTATAGGAGTCAAGTCTTCCTACCCCATGTTACAAAATATTTGAGTGACACTTATTTTTATGAATTTTATGTTCCCTGAGCCAAAATTTTGTTCTGTGGAAGCTGGTGATAGAAAACACAATAGATTTTCCATTGTTTAAACTAAAGGACTTCTATTCCAAGAAAGAATTTGTGTGTTAAATTATAGAACAGAAGTTGCAACATATGAACTAAAATAATTCTCTCAGTCACAGAAGCTTCAATTTTAACTAACCCTTGAAGGTATAGCCCCCCTTCAAGTGCACAGAGCCCCTTAGCAACATATGGCTGGAGATCCATCCACTTATGCATCATTAGCTAAGTCAATTATAAGATGAGAAAACGTATTTACAGACTCTCTCTCCTGCCTGCTCTAATCAGAAAAATAAAGCCTAACTATAAATCCCAGGGGCACTGCAATACAACCTCTGTCATCACCATAAACCAGTTAATGACAGACCAGTTTAATCCCATCAGACATGGCCTTGTTTTACTATGGTCCTCATATTACAAGCTGCAAGGCTACATGCACTACTTTTCAAATGGATTCCTCCTTTTATTGTACCAATTGCACACCAGCATAAGATCACTGAAATAAATGGAAATCCAATAGTTCAGAAATACAATTTATGGCAAAGCAGACTCCAGAGACCTTATTTTACTCTCTTTGTCTCAATGTAGCACATTGCCTGGAAGTGAGCCATGTACAAATATGAACATGTTGCACTGCTGATTTCTTCTTCTCTCCTTCCTTCATGGAGCTGCAGGCTGAGACTGAAAAAAATAGATAAGCCTACACACTTATGAATGTACATTTATCTTCCTGGATCTTACTAAAGGAAATTCTAAACAAAGGAAATATCCACCAACAATACCGCTGCTTACAGCATTTTTTATTTTAGCTTAGTAATGCCTTTGGGAAATAGATCTACATGTTTCTGGACTTCACAGTTTGTCTCTGTCAGAGACCAAATTTCCCACTGCAAAATCTTTGGCTAACCCTTAAAACCCAGTTTCCTAATTCACCGTTTCTCTTCCTTTGCATGCAGCTACTTTTTGCTTGTGTAACTCCTCCTCTAACTGGATTGTCTTTCTACTGTGAATATATCTTGTTACAAAACTGATGTTTTTGCTATATTCTGCACATGTTCTGTTTAAAGACTGGCAATATTTCAAGCCACAATTTAATTATTTCTGTGTACTTTATGCGTTGATAATTCTGTACATTCAAATCTTCATGGCATGATGTATTAGAGTGATACATGGGTCAACATATATTTTTAACTAACCAATCTGATATTATTTATTACATCTACTCCCCACAATATCATTATGCATAAAAGGTCTCCACATTACTATAACTGGATTTAGGGGAAAAGGGTTGCTGCTTTTGCAATCTTTTCTCAGTGTTCCAAAACCAGATTCTTTCACCCCTAAGTAATACAAGTGTGATTCTATAAAAGCATATGGGAATACCATCTATTTACATAAGTACTGAGTATTATCTAGCAAATAAAAGGGATGAATAAATAGGGGTTCACTCTTTATGTCTGCAGCGTAAGAATAGCTGGGAAAAAAGGCACAAAGTCCTTAAAGGCTGACTCCCTCAAAGGTTCTGTCCATACGGAGTCATACTGAGA
The DNA here is from genome assembly GCA_039654755.1 of Calcarius lapponicus. Classification (NCBI taxonomy): domain Eukaryota; kingdom Metazoa; phylum Chordata; class Aves; order Passeriformes; family Fringillidae; genus Calcarius; species Calcarius lapponicus. The sequence continues at coordinate 68,902 of CM077467.1, forward strand.
ACGTAAATACAATTTCTAGGATGCACTTTTTTTTTTTAGTTTGTTTTGTGAATGAGATGTAGACATTTCATGTGCACATTAGCAACAGTTTCAATATCAGTAGTTAATCCCCCCCAAATCCACAAAAATTAAGAAACCTATGTCAAAACACTGCTAAAGTGAGAGTGACTGGGATGTAAAAGTTAGTTACACAATTATAGCCATTTTAAAGCTCCCGCTCCTGTTCTCATAAAAATTGTTTTATTTTACGTGGGCTGCCTGTTGACATTCCTGTGCTTCTGCTGAGAATATTACAATTAAAGAATAACCCAAAGGTACACACAGCTACAGCGCTTACACGTTTCAATCAGGGTTACTTTAAAAATGTAATATGGGCTTTAATCAGCATTTAGTTCTTGGCTCTGCCACAGATGGTCCCCCCAGTGCAAGGTGAACTGTGACGTGGAATTTCCATGCACGGGACACGATACTGAATTTTTAGTACATCTGTACTGGTTCTGTAATTTTTCCTACCATGAAGACTCCTCATCACTCTCAGTAACCTGCGTAACAGCTACAGGCTCCAGACCCCTGAAAAGCTCAGAGGAGTAGCCTGTCTGTACTTAGTCATTACTTACTGCCTTCACTAACATAACAAAGCAGCTCAGGAAAATAGTGTCTCCCTAATTAGGGATTAGCCAACAATTTGCTGGTTCCCTTATTAAAAGGAGCAAAACACTTCATGAAAACTAATTTATCTATACTTTTAGTCAATGGTACCTCTAGAACAACATTTAGGTTGTACCTTTAGAACATCAGTCAGCTCTGATGAGCCAAAATTGGCTTGTATCACACAGACACAGATACAGAATCATCATGCTAATGCCTCCTTTTAATATTTACTTTGAGACATTTTGCCAGAATTTAAAACATCATTTCTTGACAGCTTGGACTGATCTGAGCTGTGGAACGCTTGAGCCCTTTGCGCCCTCCTCAGAAGATGCATCTTGCAGCAGCAGTGCTTGTGCAGCCATGTATTTTCAAGCATGAGATTGAGAGGAAAGTTGCATTGACCCCACAAAATGATGACTTTCCAGCTGAGTTGTCTCCCTGGACTGTTCACTGTGTCTTTACCAAGGATGAGGTAACAGATGGCAGTGGCACCACTGGAGGCTGCGCCGCAGGAGCTGCTGTCACACATTCTGTTATGCAAAGGAAGTGTGAGGGAACTCGGGGCACTTTGTCCTCATAACTACACCAAAGTGTGCAGAGCAGTTTTATTGAGCATTACCCCTGCTGCACAGAAGCACTCTCTCACTCCCATTGGATTGAGAATAAATTTGGATTTCCTGCTCCCCAGAACTAACCCAGTGCCTTGCTGCAGGCAGATCTGCACAGCAGGGAGAGCTGTACAAACTTCACTGCAAACGCTCAGGCAATAAACATTAAAAGCCCTGCAAAAATAAGACAAGCAATTTAAGACTTAAATTATATTTCTCTTACAAGTTCAAGGCTATCATTATCTGATTTCCAAATATATACCCAATTCCAAATTTTATAAGCAAGCAACAGTTTATGTCAAGCCTCTTATGCTCCACTCCAAAATCCAATAACCGTTTGAAAGTGAAGACAAATGTCCCTTAGGTGGTAAGTTTATAAGGGATCACAAAGCAATCTTTGGACAACTACCATAATAGACCTGCCTAGAGAAAATTCTTGAAGTATCAAAGATGTCATTAACTAGGCTGGATGTTCTTTGTGCAACAGCAAAGGTTACTAGAACTCTATATCCTCAGCAATTTTGTCTGACAGCCTGGTGCCCAGGCAGGGAACTGATGTTCATCTCTCCCTGCAGGACTTCACAATCACATGTCTTTGATTTTATTACCATTCCAGTCTGTATATTTGTTCCTGGTATACTGATTTCCAGAAAACTTCTGTTTATTATTTTTATTTCTGAGTGGAAAGATTTTTTTGCCTCTGGAAACCAGCCACTGCTGGCTTTGCTGGGACTGTTCAGCTCAGTTTTCATCTATAACATGTACACTGATACACGGGGTTTTATAACTCCAGGTTAAGGTTTGCCAAAGAAAACATGAAGAGTGTGCTGCTTCATCCTCTAAATAGAAATACTTTAAAATACAATAGCAATTAAAATTCGGTTTTCAAGTAATGCTGTCTGGGCTACACCGTAAAAACCACTAGATGGCATTAGATGAAGGGCTTTTAAAAGAACTGGGTGAAATTTGTATTTAAAATATTTAAGTATCCACAGACACAGTAGTAATTGCAGACTTCATCAACGCAAAAGGAATTGAGTGTTTTGAAGCCAAGCTTCCTCCCACTCATACGACGTACCAACCCTTTCCTATGGGAACACAACCGCTGGACACTCTCAGCCAAGAGGGCAGAGAAGAAGCAATATGATTTCTTGACGTTTAGAGTGCCATTTCAATCTAATTTTTCTATTTTTGGTTCTACCTTTGCCTCTAGTAGGACATGCGTACACTTCCAGTGCCGAACGGCAGCCAGCCTTGCACAGCACCACTGGGCAGCAAGCCGCTTCACTGTCCAGTGTTGTCGTAGGCGTAATAGGGAAACAGATGCAGCAGGGAGGACTTTCTATGCCCTAAATTTTTATTTCTCATGTAAGTAAAGCTGCAGAAGACTCCATGCAAAGCCGATCAAGGTGCCCAAAGCAGTCTGGTCCGCCAGAGGCAGCTGCCCTCACGCAGAGCCCCTGCCTGTATGTGGTGAAACACCGCTGCAGGCTGAGGGTGAAGGGAAAAGAAAAAAAACAAAAAACAAACAAACAAAACAAAAACAAACAAACAAAAAAAAACCCAAACACATTAAGAGAAAAAGAGGCAGGGCCGCTGCGGCAACGTTCCCTGTCCCACGACGGGCGCACTGACACTAAGGCCCGCTCAGGGCCTACGCCCGCCCTCCCCAGGAAGGACTTCCCCCTCCGCTTCCCATTGGCTCCGTCGCTCCCCGCATGACCCAACATCGCTCGTTTCATTGGCTACAGCTCTGGGTAAAGGGGGGGCGGGCGGAAGGTACGGCGGCGGGTGGGGTATTTCCGGTTTTGTGCGCGCGCCAGGGCCCGGGACGGTCGCGGCGGCCGCGTGAGGTTCAGGGTTGTCCGCGCGCGCTCCCGCCACCGAGAGGGGCGGGGCGGGCGTGCCTCAGACAGCGGCGGAAGGAGCGCTGGTGTCCGAGGCCCAGTGAACGGGGCAGCATGAGCGGCGAGGATGGAAACGAGGAATTCTACCGGCAGCTGCAGCTCCAGCAGCAGTACGAGGCCAAGCCAGCCGAGGGCGAGGGCGAGTCCGACCCCTTTACCTACGTGGACCCGGCGGACGGGGCTGCCTACGAGTGGGACTTGGAGAAGAAGGCCTGGTTCCCCAAGGTAGGTACGGGGGAGCCCCGAGGAAGGGGGAGAAGGAGCGGTTGATGCCGGATCTCGTCGGTACGCAGGTGTCCGCATTCACCCACATCGTGTCTGCTGCGAGTTTCAGCAGCACCAGAACATACCTTTTTACAGGCAAAACCACGGTGTCGTCTCCGTCCTTGACCGGCTGCGCTGTCGTGAGGAGCTGCGCGTTGGCTATTCGCCTGGGCGGAGAATCTGTAGAGTTGTTCGGGCCTGGGATGAAGTCACTGTTATATTTGCGTATGTTGATCAGAGATGCCTGGGATGTGCTTAGGTCTCTGTAGCTCACCACTGTAGTCTCACCGTGGTAGCTGTGGTGATCTCTTTGTGGGCAGTGTAGAAATTAATTAGTATGTTACAAAGTCTGGATGAAAACAGAGTAGTGTTATGTCTCTTTTATTGTTTTCTGAGAATTATGTCAAATAAGATGTGTTTCTCCATCTCCTCCAGTCTTAGAAGCACACTTGAAAAATAAGTGTATTTGTCTTAGTGGCGTTCCGCAGCATGGAAATACATTACAGTTTTTAGTTTTTTAAAATTTTGTTAATTGTTTTAACTATGCAATATGGTCTTGCTGTAATAACATGGCTCCTCAAGGGGCGAGTGAACATAGATTTAATATGTTGAGCCAATCTACTGATTTGCGAGTGAAATAGTAGTTTTCTTATCATATAGCAATGAATGAGGGTAATTACTTAAGTTAATATTAAGACGTTTTATGGCATCTACTTGATGGATGTAATGTGCCAATTCTAGTTTGTGACTGTGAATTCATTGCAATCCGGAGAATCTGCGTGAGAGTGAAGCCCGTAGTGCCAAGTTTGAATGCGTGTAAACCTAGGAAGGTGTCTGTGGAGCAGATGGCTTGTGGAGGGGTAAAATTGTGAAGAATCCAGACTCAGAAAGTGGAGCAGTGGAGAAATGAGTATTTCTGGCTCCTTGTGGGGTGCTATACCCAGTAACTACAGTAATTTGTAAGAGGGTTCTTCTTGTTTTGCTCCCATTTCTTCCTCTTCTTCTTACCTCTCTTTTGAAATGTGTCTCTTCTCAGTAGCATTTGTGCTTCCTAAGTGCTTTTCTTGTTTGTTCCATCTTGGAGAGGAGATAGCATTAAGGGTTGGATAGGTTAAATAGGAGCAGAAAAGTTCATTAGTGAATATGATGTATAATAGAAGTTGGTGACCTGTCCATGACCCACAGTGCTGCACAAAGATTCTTTACCCAGCTGGATGCCATAGAGTTTTTCTGATTATTACTAAGAGAATTTTTTATCTAGATAAACTGAGGAGAGTGTTTTAACCAGAAGCTGTACTTCTTTCTCTTTGGGCAGTAATGAAATTTTTAATCTGTTTCTTGACAAAAGATCCTCTGACTGGTCTAAGTAATTTTTATCCATAGACTGGGATTGCACTGCTGCTCTGCTTTGGGAATACAGTGTCTGCTGAACTTCACTAAGGCAAATTTCAAAGCAGTGCAAAAAGTGAATGATATTATCTGCTAGCATTCCCTAGAAAAATTTGGAGACAGTAAGTTATTTAATAGAAGCAATTGCAACCTTGTTTATTATTTAATTATTTTAATTTCAATGGTACTGTATAGATGAATGCCAACTTTTTTAGTGCTTCACAGACGTAGCACAAAATAGCATGTGAAATTCATCTGCTGCTTGCATCACTTGCTGTGAAAATACAGACCTTGGCTGTCATCTGCAAGCACAAGGTATCTGTTCTTCATTTGGTTATTCTATTCCTTTCCATTTCAGTGGCACCAGCAGTTAATTACATGCTCACATGTTCTGTAGTATTGTGTTTCTTTTCCTATAAGCTTAATCACCCTAAACTGCGTGACTTTGTGCATGTGTAGGTAGGACTGATCTCTGTGATGTGCTCCACCAGAACTGGATTGAAGTCCCCAGTAAGTAGTTCTGTGACTACTTGTTTCTAGTGCTGTCAGGTATGACAGGAGTTCCAATAAAAGCCTTTGTATGTGTATAAACAGCTTGTAAAAAGACATTTTAAGGTGAAGTAGTGGTAATGGCTATATGGTAGGATGATAATAGTGTTTTATGCAAAAAACATCTTTGTTACAGAGTGGCAAAATTTTATAGTCTGTGTTGCTAAGAGTAAATGGAGGTTTACACAGAGTGCAGATCCTCCAGAAGCTGAAAAATAATGCTTTTGCAGGTTTAGTCACTAATTTAGGAATAGGTTCTCTGATGAAAATTAATAATGCTGCTTACCAGCAAGTACAGAAGCTTCTTAATTCTCTGGATCTCATCAACTGCGGCACTCAGGATTTGCTAAGATGGCTAATGTCAAAGATAATGTACCCGATTAGAGCAGTGTCTTCATTTTTTCACTAAATGTGGTTGTACTTTGTCTTGATGCTGTGTTACGTCATACCTGTGAGAGCAGCCGTTTACATTCTTCATTGAGGTGTGCAGTAAATCTTGTTTAGCCTAAAAGTTATTTTGTGTTCACCTTTAAAGTTATGGGACTCCATGGCATCTTGCATTATTCCTGACAAGCCTGTTACTGTCAGTTTTGCATTTCTGATTTGTCATAATGAAATTTTAGAGCTCAAACATCAAGCTCCAATTACTATGGAAGATAAGAGATTACATTTTCATCACTGACACTTGAAATTGCTCTCTTATAATAGCTTAATGGCGCATAGTTTTGTTTCCTTTTGAATACAAATGAAGCAAGTGCAGCAAAGGTCAGAGTCAGATAAGATTATTCAAAGGTTAAGGCTCAGTTTTGAGAAAAAATATTTCAGAGTATGCAACTTCAGAAATTACTTCATAATGTGGGGATGCTAACAAAAGTAGCTATGATGTATCTCTTTGCCTGGGATTGCCAGTGGCTGGAAGTACTGTGTATAATTTGTGGTTTTTTTCTTTTATTTTGATCCCTAAAGCATAGGCATTGGCCAGTCTTGTATTTTATCCAAATATAGTTTCTCTGTCTATTTGTAGGATATAACGTAAAGCCTATTGCCTTGGAAGCAACGTGTTAACATCTCTAGTTAAGTGTAATATTTACTGCCTATCAACACAAATATATGACATCTCTGGAAATGATTCCATGAAAAGGCAGATGCCCGCAAATGTCAGTCATTCATCATCATATGTGGATAAATTGTTGGCGTACTATCAGTATCACTTTAACACTTCACCACGGCCAGGAGCACTTGGTTTCTGTCCTTCAGGCAGATCCAACTCACATGGAAGGCAGAAAGCTTTGTTTGAAAAATGGCAGAACCTGTGAAGTGTTTGTGTAAAAACTACATATGCATATATATGGAATTTGTGTTTTGGTCTAGTTCAGGTAATGCCTGAACTGATTGTTCTTGTGTGTATGGCTTTGCAAAGATTGTTTTAAAATATTGTTATTTTCTATGTTGCCAGATCAGAAAATGACCATCACCTAACTAACTTTAAAATACAAACCTTTATTTATACTTCTTTGAAATTTTATATTAATTTTCCTGATTTCTTTTCAGATAACAGAAGATTTCCTGGCAACCTATCATGCCAACTATGGTTTCCATGCAGATGAGACAGATACTTCATCTGCTTCTGGTACAGCCACTGAAAGTAAGCAACCAGTAAGTTCTAAGAAATCAGGAACACAACCATCAGCCAATGAGACAGGACGAAAACAAATAGATGCAAAACAAAAATTGGAAAAAAGGAAGCTAGAGCCAGGTAAGTGACAAAGCACTTCCCTCTGCATAGGCTATGACCTGTGTTGTACTGATGGAAGACTGGCAGTTAATCGTTGTTATCTGGTATAGCAAAGATAAGGTTGTGCTGGTAATTTGCAGAATGGTTCTAAAATTGTGTGGTGCTTCATAGGTAACCTCCTGAATCTGTATATAAAAGGAAAAAAAAGCAAGGCATGTTCAGAACTTCTCTGTGAGCAAGCAAAAATTCTCATAAATCTGTTGGAATATAAATGTTTATGCTCCTGTGTTTAATGTATTTCCATGACTGAATTAGATTCTTGTATTTAGGGTGGTTTCACGTTGAAGAAGATAGGAACACAAATGTTTATGTGACAGGTAAGAGTTATATACTTTGAGCTAAAGATGGTAAAAGAGACTCATGTATGTCTCTAATATTATCTATTCAATCTGTCACTTGCAAGCTGCTTAATGTTATATTCATGACTGAGTAATGTCTTTATGACCTTTAAATTGCAGATATTGGAAAGAAGTAGAATGGACAGATTCCATGCTTTTATCTGTTTTATCTATTATCTGTATTCTCTGAGCTGTGTCAGCCAAGTCACTAATTTATTCTTCTGTAGGAAAAGCAGTTTCTGTGGGCTTTTAAGGGGTAGCATGATGACAAGTTTATGATGAGACAGCGGATCAACTATATGCATCACTTAATCTATAATTTTTATTTGCTCTAATAAATAATTATTAGGCAAGAAGAAGTAAACAGTAAAAATGTTGGGAAGAGAATGAGAAAGTAATGTGAAAGCTCAAATGAAATTTTCTGTGCACTTATTACAGTGTTTTTCTACATCTTTTGGATGGTTGGGTGCTTTCTTTAGATGCATATACTTAGGTACACTTGGTGGTTGTGAGCAGTCACAGGAGTGCACATACTTGCATTTTCACAATCATTTTCAAAAAGATTCAAAAATCTTCATGCAGGCCAAACTAGCATGGGACATCCACATAATTTTCTCATCCGTTTTGGTTTTTTCTTATCCTCAATTCAGAGTTCAGTTCTTAAAATCTTTATATGTTATCAGCTTCTCTTTTTATTGAGTTTGTGAGTGAAGAAAACAGTTGTCTGTTTATAGGTTGTGTTCTTATGGGGTTTTTTTTTGTCTCTGATACCTAGAAGTGCAGTGGGACTTGAAGCTTGGGCAGGAGAGTTAGAGTTACATTTGCAGAGGTCTTTGTGTCTGCTGCAGTGTGGATGATGTGTGACAAGAAATCTCTAGGTGTGCATATTAGGGAGCACAGAGATTTTTCTGTGCATTACACCTATTATAAAGTACAAGGATTTTCGGAATACTAGTAGGAAGTAATGCTTAGAAAGTAAGGCCCAAGGGCAGTGGTTTCTTGCAGTGTATGTAAATTGTTGTCCTTTTTGATATCTTTAGTTTAAATAAATGCTACAGGAAGATTTGTTCTAATGAGGCTTTTTTAAAAATAGACCATACTTAAGCCTTCTGTTTGAATTTATTTTGCAGGTTTACCTCCAGACATTACGAAAGATGAATTTGTACAAGTCATGTCAAAATGTGGTATCATCATGCGAGATCCTCAGACAGAAGAACACAAGATCAAACTGTACAAAGATAAGGAAGGAAATCTTAAAGGAGATGGTCTCTGTTGTTATCTGAAGGTCAGAGTGTGCTGAAATGAAGTTTTGCATCACGCTGAAGGCACATAGGGCCATTATTTCAGAATCACATTCAGAAGACTCTTGAAAATCTAAAGCACAGTTTGGAATATAGGTGTCTGGTTTAAAGATTTACACAGAAATGCCCACATAGGGCACTTCATCCTCAGCCTGGAAATGGCCATAATACCTGCTGAATGTGTCTCTGCATGCTCCTGTCCTGGGTGCCAGAGATGATGGACTGAAATGGGAGGATTTTCACCTTTTACTTTGAAAATATGCCACTGTGTAACCAAAAAATAGAGAAATAATGAGCCGCGAAGAAACATACTGTAGTCCTGTATTTACAGCTTTTAATTGAGAACTGGCTTGGTTCAAAGCTGTGCTTTCATTCTTTATTAAGCCTCAAAAGTTTAGGCCGCAATACCATTTCCTTATGTGTTGCACTTGTGAATAATTTGGAAAGTTAGTGATTGCAAGTGCAGCTGGCTTTAGTTCTGCAAGAAGCACAAGGCACTACTAAATCAAATGGCCTGTAGTCTGTGCTATTTTTGCAATTGTAGTAGTTAGGACCGTGGAGTGCACAAGCATAAATGCTGTCTTCACTCTAAAGGACTTTTAGGAAAACATTAAAAATTACTTAAGAGTCTCAACATCTGCTGTTCTTGGAAAAGTGATACAAGTTTTATAGGAGATCAATTCCCTGAAACCTTTTTATTCTTGCTTTTAAGTTCATCAGCTTGCTTAGATATTGCAGATTCATGTCTATGATGTATTTGAATGAAATATGCAGCTGTTTTTGGAAGTATTAATCAATTACAACAGGAGTGAAGAAATACTGGGTTTTGATCAAGAAAACAGTGCCAGCTGTGTGTCAGAAGACAGTATTATGGTTTTCAGTGACAGGGACTTGATTCTTAGCACAGTATACTTAACAACATTTTATTGGAATACAGTTTGATTTTGCCATGTGCTTTAAAGTTTGTACTGTGCTTTATCCTCAAATAGAGAGAATCAGTTCAACTTGCTTTGAGGCTTCTGGATGAAGCAGAAATCCGAGGCTATAAATTGCATGTGGAAGTTGCAAAGTTCCAACTGAAGGGGGAGTATGATGCAAGCAAAAAGAAGAAGAAATGTAAAGACTACAAGAAGAAGTTGTCACAGCAGCAGAAGTTTGTATTTTTTATTTCAGTAAAATACTGCTTGACTTCTAAGTGCTATTAGTAAAGCGATGCTTTCTTTCAAATACAGTGCTAAGTTTTGCAAAGGTTAAAGTCTTGTCTGACAGTGAAATAGCTTAACTATTGCACGTTTGAAGGGGGCTAACTCCTAAATTAAGTGTTTATAAGATGAACTTCTTGGCGATTCTTGCATTAAATTAATACACAGGGAACAATGATGCCTTCAGATGTAGAAGAAAATACTACAGCTCTGGGGAAGTAAGACTCACTTCCTCTTCAGTGGATGAGAGCATGCAGGTCCTGCCACAATATCTGGGCTTACTGTTGGAAGGTCATTACACTCTGGCTGCTCACATAGATTTAGTGCCATACTGCAGTAGTTGCAAAGGGCAAGAAATGCCTGCTGTTAGGAGGAAATACTAAATTATTTCTGTAGGTTTCCCCAGACGTCTCTCTCTGTTATAAAATATACTGGGTTTTGAGTTGTACCTTGATTCATTTTGTCTCTTAAAAATTGTTCTTCTGCCTTTTGGAACCAAGAAGATGCAGATTAAAGGAGAAAATACTTGAATATTTTTGGTATTTCAATGAAAGCAACATTCACTAAGCATTGTAAATAGTAATGCAGAAATAGCTAAAGGGAGCAAGGCTGCTTGATATCTTATCAATTAAAGCCAGAAATATATCTGCCCCAAAAAGACACTGATGATTCTTGCTGTAAGAAGTCTCCAGTGTGTAGGCAGGTGTATGAAAATTATAAATTTTTATTTGACAGCAATTTGTGTGAATAAAAGGACTGTGTTCCTTTTGAGTTGAATTTACTGGTATAACTACTCTCATTGGAAATCGAAGTTTTCTTCAGCTAAAGTAGCAGGTACAAGAAGAAACTTAAGATTTCCCCACCCCAGTGTATGATCTTGAGATTTAAAAGTGTAAGTAAACGTGTGGGGGGGTTTGTAATAGGATATTAAGTAGGCATTTCTACAAGAAGTAAGATTTGCTGTGAGAAGGCAGAGTCCTAGAACAGATGTGCTGGGTTATGTGACTTGTTTGTGTTCGTGGCTCTATACCGGGGAACAAAATACATCTTCTGGTAATACCAGTGTAAGAGTTGATGTGTTCTTAGATGTTCTTTTAAATAAAAGCAGTTAGATTTTACCTAGTGGATCTCCTTTTTTCCAGAATAAGTTAGAAAAAAAATGGTAAAATACTGACATTTTAATTGCACTTGAAAACAGCTGGTTCCTTTATCTGAGTTGATATTAGGAAGGAATTAATACTTCATAAATATTTTCTCAGTGTTTTAAAAAGTACTTTGCTTTCAAAAATTATTTGTATTCCTTCTATGAGCCTTTAAGTACCTTAAAACCTCAAATGCTTTGTAGCAGTAGTAAACCTGGGTAATTACTGTATTTTTTAGAAGAATAACTTAACTCTTTGTGTCAAAATATATGTTAATATAGCGCAAGAAATGCGGAATTAATGATTTTTTTTTTTCAACAAATACTTGTAGAAACTGAAGAGAGCCGCAACAATATCTTCTTACTGTTGCTTCATTTCATTAGACAGCTGGATTGGAGGCCGGAGAAGAAAGATGGGGCAACTCGAATGCGGCATGAACGCATCGTTATTATCAGGAATATGTTTCACCCCAAGGACTTTGAGGTAGGATCTTGCTTCTGTAGATTGTGCTGTTAGAAGTTAACATGTCTCAACTTTCTGCCATATAAATCGTAGCAAAATTCTAAGCGGATGAAAACAAAATTAAGCAAAATTAAATTGCTGTTTGGGAAGGATGTTCTCCTGTGCCAAACATCTGCTTTAAATTCATTCATCTCTCTCCAAAAGCAAGGAGAAAACGTTGATAAGAATGTATTTTTCAAGTCAGGGTTTTTCACTGTCTGAAAAACCTATATATCTGACAATACTCTTTCCTGGGATGGAAAGAGGAGTAAACAACAGTAATAGTTAGAATGGAGAAATGAGCACAGAATAGCTTTATTTACAAGTAGTATTTATTAAATGCAAACGAGGGCTGTCTGCCAGCTCCTAAGTAGCTTCGAAAATGTAGCATAATAGCAATTAATTTATGGACAGATCGACACGTGTACCACTGCTGATGGCTCTAAAATAGAGCTGAGGGAAGTGAACGCTTGTCTTTAATTAAAGCTGTGTAATTGCTTTGTAGGAGGACCCTCTAGTGCTAAATGAGATAAGAGAAGATCTGCGGACAGAGTGTGAAAAGTTTGGTCAAGTAAAGAAGGTTCTCATATTTGATGTAGGTATTTTTATATGTTGCGTTGGCAGAATTGATGTAATGTGCAAAGGTGCAAAACGTTTAGGCTGCTGTAAATATGAGTGGAGCATTCATTTGGGTGTTTTTACTTCATGGAAACTTGACTTAATCTTTCAGTACTTTAAAACTTTTAGAAACTTAATGTCTAAGCACCTGTATACTTCAGCCTATGTAAAGGCAGCTAGCTCTTCCTAGGAGCTTGGATATATGTTACAAGTTTGAAATTGCATGGATACATTATTTGTAGCTAAGCTAGTTGAAATGACTTTTGTTTTGTGTTCAAAAATTGTGTGCCAGTAGAACAACATATGGAAACTTGAAAACTGAACTTTTCAAACATGATTATGTATGATCAGAATGGAGCTATATGCTGATTGATTTTATAAGACAATATAAAGGGTACTGGAATGAATGCATTAGTTAGAATATTATTAAATGCAAGTTGCCTGTCCTTACAGAGGCACCCTGATGGCGTCGCTTCTGTGTCATTTAAAGAACCAACAGAAGCTGATTTGTGCAAGCTGACTCTAAATGGAAGGTGGTTTGGTGGCCGTCAGCTCAGTGCTGAAACATGGGATGGTGTAACGGATTATCAGGTAGCTTTTTGTGGTTCCATTTTATCCAATATGTGTTCCAAACAGAAACCTTTTTGAGTTCTAGGAGTCCTTGGCATTCCTGTCCCCATACCCTTCCCCTGCCTGCGTTATCTTGCTTCTCTTCAAAAGCTGTAGAATGTCTACAAAAATCATTCTCAATTATTCAACTTAGCAAAAAATTAGAGGACCTGTTTGAGTACTGAAAATGTCAGCCTAGAGGATTAGCCACTGGATATACAGATCATTAGTTCACAGTCAGCATTGAGCTATTTCTGTAATATAAACATTTGTTTATTTTCATTTGTGTAAATACTCATTTTGACAAGTGTGACTCTAATGATGTGTATAAACACTTCTTTAACAGGTGGAAGAGACATGCAAGAGAAAGGGAAGAAAGGCTCAAGGTGTGGGAGTCATTTTTAGGGGATCCTGATGCAAAGGAGCAGCAAACTACATCTGATTCGCATTCCGCATCAAGTAGCGTTAAACTGCCTGAAGGGAAACAGCCTCCAGAGGTTAATGACACGCCTAAGGAGGATGCAAATGATGAAACTCATAAGAGGGAGAATAATGGTGGGAGTATTAATGAAGATGGAGCCCCATCCACAGACAGCAGCCTTGCAGGCAGTGATGGTGAAGCTGATACATAACATCTTTAATGCTTTATGAAAGCATGATTTTTAGGGTGATGTTTGAGTGTATCCCTTTCTTCAGGGTGACTTCAGGCAATATTCATATGAATATAGGTGTATTAGAATGTCATCAACTGTATGCTTTGAAGTTTTCATTTAATGGGGTTCTAAAAGTTTGTATTAATTGGCTGTTCCGATGACGTAACTCAAGTTTTCAAGAGCACAGTAAAACTCATCAGGCTTCTTTTGTTCTAACTATGCTTGTCAGTATTTCATGATGTGAGTGTGAAATATGTTCCAGCCCTTAAGTTTATGTAACTATATGTAACTTATGTAATGCGAAGCTTTTACAAGATTTGTGGACTGTACTGTTAATTTTTCTGTTAAGTTCCCTTGGACCTCAGTATTTCAATAACTCGTGTCCTGGTATGTTGGATAATTTTATGGAACATGTGCCATGATCCAGATAGGGTGAATGCATTGGATGTGTTGCTATGTATTAGGTGGCAGATGAGTAGTCTCAGGTCATAAGCTTAAAGAAAGTGGCAAATGGTGTTGCCACAGCAACCCTAAGGCTAATTGAGTGAAGAGAGGTTATTAAATCAGAACATTCAGCAAATGAAGTTTTCCTTCCCCTGTTTAGATCTTCTGTTGATGTTAGAGGCTGGAATTGTCTCAAGGAGACTAGAAGTGCATGAACACACGTATTCTGGGACATAATAACATTGTTTTTACACTCTCATGGTCTGTATGTAGTTAGGTATCAAAATGGGCTTTTGATTTTTTGGTGGCTTTATTAGTTCTTGCTTTTATATTAGAGTGGGGATTTTTTGTAAACTTCATTAGCATGTTGAATGTGAGTTCTCGACATTTTCATTTAGCTCTGTATGCTCTTCACAGTGGGGAGGATCTTCCATCTTTCATAAAATTTAAATGCTTTGGCGGCTCAAACTGCAGTTTATTGTGCAAAAGTTAGAATACTTTAAAATATGGTTTCAAATAATGGTCTTATATGGAAAAAGCAAGTGGTACTCCTCTTCAAAATATTTCCAAAAGCAAGGACCTAGAATATCTTCTAACTTAAGATACTTTAGTAAGTGGCAGACTTTCAAAAATAACTAGGGGGGAACTGTTTTGGGCATAGTCATTCTTAATTTAGAATTCCACTGTTTTGAGAAGTACGGATAGAAGAACGTGGATTTAGGCACTAAACAATTCAAAATTCATAGCACGCTGTTTATATGGATGATCACTAGTACATATTGGCAAGGAGGATCCTTTTAACTTTTTAAATTCATATTGGATTGCAAGAAACTGTAGATGCTGTGTTTCCATCATGAGGTAATCAGAATACTCTGAAAATGTTATTTTCAAACCTTGTGCTCTGAGATTACCATAGAGATTTTTTTTCCTGAATTCTAGATGGTTGTCTAAGTTTATTTTGTTGGGGTTTTTTAAATATATAGTCAGTATGTGTGGGTGGCTATGCCAACAAGATCATCTAAGTTAACACTGCCATTGTGGTTATAAGTTACTTCTTTTGTGACAAAAATAGCTGTCATAATTGAATTTAGGGGTTAAAAGTCTGGGGGCTCATCATATGCTGATATGATAAATTTCCCATTTTGAATTGCATTATAAAGAAGAGTTGTAGTTCTTGCCAGCCAAAAAAAGTCAATTTTCTCATCTTTCCAAGTGTGTGGATTGTGTGTTTCAGTAAAGCAGGTGTTTGAAGAATTCAGGGAATCTGGAACACTGTCTGGTTAGTAGCTGCACATAGTGATGTATTCAGACACATTCCTGGGTTGTGTTGGTTCTGCCTTAGTTATTTTTATTGGTAAGAAGCACCACAGACCTTTGAGAGCTGGAAGTGTTTTCATATGAGGAGTGTAGTTTAGTGTGGTGAGTATTGCTTTCAGTGCTCCTTTTTTCTTCCAGCTTCTGGACTCCAGGCTTTAGATCTTTCTCTTGTGTTTTGTTTGCTTTTTTTTTTTAAGGGAGCCCAGTTGTGTAACACTACACGGTTAAATCAGTTGCTTTACAGTGGAATTACAGCTGATACAAGGAAACTTGTGGAAATACATGTAAAACTTGTAAAGTTCTATGAAGTCTTATCATGGTATCAGATATGGAGAACAAGGTTAATGTTAGTATTTGAAATAAGACGTTGAAAAATAAGGAATTGCTGTATGTGCTGTATGTTCCTCTCTCCAATTGATGTGCAAAGTTGACTGGCTTGGTGCAGAAGTTCAATGTGCTCTTAGTCCTTTCGCCTTCTCCTTTAGACCTCACACTAAAGTAGAGCACCAACAAAGACTGAGACCAAATGCTTTACTGGCTTTCCTATTAACTAGGATTCTTAAGTAATAAAAGCTCTTTTTCCATGCAAATATGTTGTTCTCAAGTGTGGAATTATACTCAAACTTGTATTTTCCTTTTGTCTACCTCCATTTTCCCCTGTAAAATGTAAAAATATATTTTTATAAACTATTCATTAAGTTATTGAGGCATTTAGTAGTCCAAGGAGAGGTTAATGCAGCTGTTACTCTTTTCAGCAGATTTTCATTAAAACCAAATTCTTTAGATATTTTCCTTTTTGAAATTATTTATGGTGTTATTTTGAATTTATGAAATTTGTATTAATCAGTCTGAACAAAAATCAAGAATTTTCACAAAAGTTAAAATTGCTATTTTGAACTATGATTATGAGATTCTTAAAGTATAGAGCAGTAATGTTTAATGAGAAACTTTAACAAATCTGAACAAGTGGAGTTCCTTTATAAACTTACATATTTTTCTTAGTAATCAGCATCATACATAAATTTGTAAGAAATTAAAACCCTAAAGGAATTCTCACTTTATTTTTTCTTTAATTAAAAGTGTTTTCTGTTTACTTTCCTTGCTTGTTAGAAGTGAAACAACAACCGTTTTGCTCAGTTTCTGAGGTTTATGTTTTTAGGTCCCATTCCCGTGTTCAAGTATACTGCATGTTCCTCCATCCCTGTGCTTTTGGTGAGAGGTTCATTTTAAGAGAATGTGTCTCCTTTCCTCTGTGTATGATAGAAACAATAACTAGCAGCAGACTGAAACAATTTGTAGATAATTATTTTTGCTCAGTTTTGAACTAGAGGAATAAATGTTTCTACCAATTTCCAGTGTAATAATATGGATGTAAAGCCACTTAAATACAATACGACAGAGTATTAACTAATCCTTCACCATAATTTGGCAGAATCACTTTCTGAACCATCCAAAATAATGAGCTTCAGGATAAATTGGTAGTTTGCTTTAAAATCAAATGCTGTTCAGGGGTTTGCAGGAAGGAGTTTTTATGGAGTTACTGGTATTAGCCAGACATGACGTGGCTGGAGGAGCATGGCCAAGGTAGACACCTGGAGACAAGAAAGCCTCAAAATAAAAGGCTTTTTAGAAGGTTTTCTCTTTTTTTGCAGGTTCTCAAATGTTCATATACTGGTGTAAAGAGAGAATTAGTTTCATTTTGCATCAAAATGTTTATCTATTTCTCCTGCTGGCTTTTTAAAATGTTTTAAATTAAATTTCAGTCCCTTGTACAGCTTAGGTTTTGTATAAGGATTGCAATTCACTTAATATCTTTAATATGTTAAATGCAGTGCATTTTGGCTAAAACATGTCCTACACATTATTCAGTTAAGGTTAACCTATTAACACTTAAAAATAATTATCTTCATTCACTTAAGAAAATTGAAGGTGTTGGATGCTTCATAGAAACTCAAACTTGTCTTTTATCAATATTCATACCTGGAATTCTTGAAACTAAACCAAACCAAATTTGGGGAAAAAAAATGTATTCCTATGGATTTTAATTGGAGTTTTAAATTCTTATTTTCTGCGTTTGGGAAAACATACTGCAGTATGGTAAATGAATTCTGTGAGTTGTGTATTTGTGTTGATTTGACTTCTGTGTATTCTAGTGCTCATTATAGCTTGACATCTTACTGTCAGAATACTCTGAAAGTTCTGTAAAATATTTATAGAATTATGAAATCTTTTGCAGCAAGCTGTTTTTTTGCTCATTCTGTAATATGAAAAGTATATTGTTAGATTAAACTTTTCAGTAAGTAAACTCAGAATTTTTTCTGACAGGTGATTTTCTTTCAATAAATTAATCATTTTCATTAAGCAACATTACAAAGCAAACTGCTATTTGAATAATGTCTAGACCTGTGACAGCATCTGAGAATACCCTTTGTTTGATTTGTTTCTTAAAGGGGTTGTGTTTTATACTACCTTTTTAATAAACAAACTCATGAACAGAACAAGTCTCTGCTGATTAGTTTCAAGTTAACATATTTGTCTTTTTCCTCGGTAAAAGATACCATAGCACTTGGTGTACAGGAGCTTCAGTTTATAAGCCACATATGTTAATGTGCCAGAGCTTCCAGATGGACCCAGTAGACAAGTTGCTGGAACTGTAAGTGGGAATATGATATTTGTTACCTATTTATGGATTTGGTCTCAGCCTTCTTCCTGGCTTGGGATGTTAATGGACCTGCATGGAGAGAAAAGGAGCAGGAGGAATCACTGCAGACACTGTAGTTAAAATTGAGATTGTGAAGAAGTTTTTAATAAGGACAAGTAGAATTTTAATTTTTATTCTCAAAGGTTTTTAATTTTTTTTCTTCAAAGTTTTGACACTTTGAATGCTTCAAAAGCACTGGAAATCAGTCATTCAATTCCCGTACTGAATAGGGATGAAAATCCCATTTTATCTGGTAGTTCTTTCTAGGAGCTTTAAACTGATGCCATCTTAACCTGAGGAGAGCTTTAACTGTCAGCACGAGAGGAAGATCTCAAATAAGGTCTTGAAAAGCTTTAGCGGAAGGAAATCTCTGCCGTATGAGACAGTTTAGAAAAGGGTGTCAGAGAAAGAGCAGTGGAGATGTTGAGGACTCTTGCCCTGCTGGTGGACTAGAATCCAGTCTGTCTCACAATGAAAACGTGTTTGCGCAAACAGTGTTTCAATAAAAGACTAAGCACCGTCACGGGAACTCTTCCAGCCTGGTAGTTAAGTTGTTCTGGGAAGGGCAGAGGCTGGATTCATACGTATTTAGGCAGAGGGAATTGGATTGTGTTCTCCAGCTTTCTGGGTGAGTAAACAAACTCCTAAGCTACTCTATAAAAGACATAGTGTCACCAGTTTGGTGACTAGTTCCTCAGTGTGTTTCTTCCAGCTGAGACTGGCAAGTTTGACCCTGTTTCAGCATTTCTGGAATGGTTGAAATTTGCTAATTTTGGTAAACCTCTTTCCTGCTACAGCCCTTACAGAACAGGAATGATTTTTTTTTTTCTTCCCTGTAGTTACTAAAACAGATCCAGCAAAGAAAAGTGAGAAAATTGATTGTGCAGTTTATCTGGACTGGAAACAGGTCTTTTTCTCATAGGTGTTTGTTCTTACCATTTAAGAGTGAATATTCTGTAACATAGGAAAAATCCTTTATCATCCTGGGCAAGTTTGGTTCATTGCCATATCTCATTTATCATCTTACTCCAAACTTTTCCAATGCCCACAGTACCTTCTTTATTGTATACACATTGTCATAAAAAAAAACAACAAAAAAAAACAACAAACCAAACAAACCTAAACCTACTTACAATCCTATTTTCCTCATTCCTGAAACCTCCTAACCTGGTTGACTCGTTGGAGTGCATTTCATGCATTCTTAGCAGATAGGCTGAAGGAAACGCCTCGTTCAGTGCAGCTGGAGGCTAGAAAGTGTGGGGAGTTCATGAACGTGGCTTGTCTTCTGCTGCAGTCACTGCAGTGCACACAGAGCTGGGATCCCGACCTGCTGGACACAACATGAGTTGTCCCTCATCTGGAAAATCTGACTGACAGTGAGTTAAGGTAGGAGAATTCACTGACTTCCTCAAATGTTCCCTTATTTGAGGAAAAGGTTGATGACAGGGAATGCCTCAGGGAATGCTTGTTAAATTGTGGTTTAATACTTGAGAAGTGGGAGTTTTTTGCTTTTAAAACTGTTTCGAGCTACATGAAATCAAGAATGAAGAGTTCCCTGTTTAGCAGCTCCATTGCTGCTAAATTAGTACTGCTGGCAAGTGTGGGGAATGTGGAAAATATTGTAAAGTATTAGGTCTTGTGGTGAGCTGTCAACAGCCACCACTCTTAAGCCTGTGTTGACCATGGATCCTTGTCCACTTGAAGGAGAAATAACTTGGACAGCTACTTGCACTATTTTGCCCTTATTAACCCATTCTAAGAGTAGTGAGATATGAGCTGAGTCCATTTCATCCTGAGTTCCACTTCTACTCTATTTTGCCAATGGTTTGTGTCAGTCACAAGTTGGAAGGATTTCTGCCTTTTGCAGACCTTGTGCTGGGTGATGGAATAATAGGAAGTTCAGGTAGTGAAGACTACAGTGCTACAAATTCGGGTCCTGTCTCCTGGGACGTTAGAATCCTTATGCCCGTACAATCACTGAGAGGACTGAGATGTAACCTAGGTTATACCTAGCCTTCCTTTGCCTACTTGTTGGAAAGTGCAAGAGATTTTAAGGGAAACACTGGAAAAAAAAGAGATAAATGACCTTTTTTCCTTTAAAAGACTTTATTTTTCAGCATTTTAACTGGTCACAATCACACAAGCTGCTGCACACAAATAAATGATGCTAAAGGAACCCAGAATAAATGTCAGGAGCTAGTTAAGCATGTTAATAAAGTGGTACAAAGACATAATGGCTTGTACTAAGTGAAGAATGGGAAAAGTGATCCTCTGGGCCAGCACTAATGCTTCCTAAATTGTATGCTGATGTGTAGTGCTGGTGCAGAGTAGGAAAAGCTGCTTTGCTCATTGCTGTCAAGATGACTTGTCCTTTCTCAGGCCATCCGATTGCTCATGTCTTTGCCAATTTTGGATTGGAATTTTCAATGGCAAGTGTTGGTCCCTGGCTGAGCAATTGTAAAGTTCCTTAACCCAAATTGCAGGATGCTTTCTAAAACAAGACTGGGAAAAATCAGCATCTCTTCCTGTGCCCAAAGTCCTTCCAGTTGTGTGGCTGGGTTTTGCTAGTTCCTGCTTCCCCTCAGTGGGCCTTGGAAAGGTGCCTGTAAATTGGGAGGAGGTGTTTCTTTAAGTTTTCTATGTCTGGGAAAGCTGGGTCAGTTTTAAAGTTGTGAAAGATTGTCTTCTGAATCAGTGACCTTGCAGTCCTGCTCCCACTTCTGGGTTTAGGTAAATCTAGGAGGATGGGGTAAAACAATAGAAATTTTAAAATAAGGACTAAGGAGCTCCTGAGTTTGGACATGAGTTAGCAGTTGGTGACAAGAGATTAGGGCTGGCTGAGCAAGTGACCATGAGTCAGGGAGAATTGAACAGAGCACATGGTGGTGGGAGATGGAGGTAAACAAGCAAAACTAAATATGGAAACAAATGATAAACAAGGACAAGAAGTTCTTAGGTGAGGGCTTAAGCATCAGAATGGGGATAGATTATGGCTTGACAACCTTAATCCTCATGTTTCCTAATACTTTCTGAATACTCATCTTGCAGCCTGAGCAGTTTTTTTCATGTGCAAGAAAATTCTGAGAAACCATTTGAAGGCAGACTTCACAGGCACTTCAGGGTATCCTTTGAGACACAGACGAGTGTGTTGTTTATTGGGAAGCTTCTGAGGATTAGGGGATGTATGACTAGGAAAGAAATCAGATGAATGCATTGAACTGGGTTAAGCAGTGGTGTGTATTACAGAGTTAGTTGGATGGAAATGCATATCTAATGATTCATGAGGTTTTATGCAGTATGGCTGGCTATTGGCTAAAGGTAGCCCTGATCTCTGAAAAACAACAGACTTCCTTTTGCTACCGAGGTAAATCAATTACGCTATTCAGTGTCGCGACCTGACAATGAGACTGGAAAATTGAATAGAAACAACAGGCACTTCACTGCATTTTTAGCCTGAGTCTTGCTAAGTATGATTTTGATTAGAGCAGGACTTGTGAGCTCTGGCTGGGAAGTTGCTCCCTTGTGGCCAGAAACTGTACAAATGCATGAAAATTATACTTCTCCAGGGTAAGTAGTGACATTCCTTGTCCTACTCTTACCATACCTGACAGCAGAGATGTTTAAAGAGAATAAAAAAGAGCCTTATAATCTTCTGTTGACTTCCTGCAAACTATTTTAGTGGAGTTCCTGCCTTAAACCTGTTGTCTTACCTTAAATTCTGGATTGTCAACCTTAAATTCTGGTTGACCCACAGTGTGTGTTTTAGCAGTCTTGCTCCAAAGTTTTAAGCAGCTGGCAGAACCACCATGTTCCTAGGTAAATTGTTTCAAACAAGAAAACGTTATTTGTTTTGTTGTTGTTTTGTGGTGATTTTTTACTTGAATTAGCCATTATTTGAATTTCTAATAATTTAATCAGAATGTTGTTTTCCAACAGGTGAAGCAACTAATTACTCTTAGAAGTCTTTTTGTTTTGGAGATCTGTGCTGACAGTGATCAAGGTACTTCAGACTTTACCTTATCTAAAAATTATTAATTTCAGCTCTAATGTAGTATAGTGGGGTTTTGGGTTTTTGTTGCTCCTCTTTTGTTTTTTTTTCTTGTTTTTTTTTTTTTTTTTCACTTCACAACACAAAACACAACACAAAAGCCTAAATTAGACAAAGCATTTTGATAACTTGATCCCCCGACTTCATTCAGGGATAGTGCCACCTCTGAATTATTTTTTTAAGTGTTTCAGTTCTTCCAGAGGGCACATTCGCACAGTACTACATTCTAAGCCCAGACTTACAAAGTCAGGGTGAGAAATGAAAGCTGGTGGGTAGATATGCCCATTCTGCCCAAGTATTTCATTTTAGAAGTATCTAATAGGAAAATCAGTAAAGAAGAGGTGCATGGAAAAAGCAGAAAAACAGAGAATCTATTCCTACTAATAAGTGTTCTTCTGGCCCCTACCATTTTTGGGAGGAAGCTGGGCTCACCACTCACTAGGCACTTGAAGTTGAATATTGTCTCTTTGACCTGTCTGGTTTTTTGGTTTGTATTTTTGGGTTTTGTTGGTTTTTGGTGGGTTTTTTTGTTTGTTTGTTTGTTTGTTTGTTTTTGCAGGGACTGTTGGTCATTGAAAATGGAAGAAACAAGGAAGCTTTCCCCAAACCTGAGTAAAAGCAAAGAGCCTGTGAAAACAGAATGGGGATCTCAGAGCGTGGTGTTCACTTATTTCCAAGGGGACATTAACAGCATGGTAGATGAACATTTTTCTAGAGCTCTCAGCAATGTCAAGAACCCCCAAGACCTGAGCACAAAGCACAGGGGTGAGACTGTTGTCCTGAAAAACGGTGAGCTCCTTTCCCTGTGTGAGCCTGGTGTTGGATGGGATGACTGGCTTTTACTAAGGAATTTAAGATCCCTTGAGCTTAAATTTGAAATTGTGTGCAAACAGAAAGCAAGAGAATCATACTTGTAAAGCCCTAGGCTATGTAGCTGGGAATTCCTGGGTAAATCCCTGTGACTGGTAGAGCGATTCCTAAGCTTTCCATGGGCCTGTTGGAAGGACTAGGTCATCATTTTCCAGCCAAGTGTCCCCATCACTGCTGAATGCAGTAAGTGCATTATGACTTAAGTTGTCATCTTCACAAAAATATATTTGTCTAAGCTTGCAGCTGTCAAAAACCTGCCTAAGCTGGTGGTTGTGTAGTACACATACTACAGTAGAAATACTTAGTAGAAAGATTGATGGTGGTTCAATCTGCTTTCATAATAAAATGAATTTGTGGTTGGTTTTTAAGATAAGCAGCACTCAAGTGATTTTGTGTTTCTGTAAAAATGAATATGCAATCTGGTAGCATTCCCTTAGAAGTCCACTGGAATTTGCCTTGGGAAAAAAGTAAGAATTGATCAGACTTCAGATGCTTTTTTTCTCTTTTTAAGTAGACAGCATGTCTCCCCATCAGTGGAATTTCTCTTCACATTGCTACAAACCATATCTATCATCTTCTTCAACAAGCATGGCAACTTCTGCTCTGAATTTTTCTGCTGCTGGTGTGGTAGGCCAGTGCCAGCCATTGCCTCTGCGGAGTCGTCCAGCTCAACCTGCAGATTTATGGCCCTTCCCTCCAACTGGGACTCCCAGTGTCACTGGTTCAGTGTATCCTCACACCCTCCCTGACCTGCATGCAGCCGATGAGCTGATCTCTGACAGGAAATACAGTTCTCTTCTTGGCCTTCTGCAACAGGAAAGGTGCTTAACATCCATGCAAGAATGCACCATGAAGCAACACTCAAGTTCTGCTTGTATGACTGGACCTGCGAGGTTACAAAATTTGAGTCAAAGTTCAGTTCCTGGGGGAGGTAAGAAAATACTATCACTTTATTCTTTGATGACATCTGATGTTAAGTGACAGAATAATGCCATCTGTTCCTAAGCTTTTCAAGCCGGATCCAACTTCTGGCAAACTCACAGAAATCTTTTACAGTAGATAACCCTGGTAGGTACTGTGGTACTTGGAATCAATTAGCCATATAGTATGGGTTAATCAAAACATGTGCAAAAAAATGTGCCTACTCACACAATATTTCACCTCTGGCTTACACTGGAGAGACATTTTAAGTGACTATAAGCATTATTCATAGTGCTATCTTAATCTCTAATAAGCATAGGTATTAGGTGTGGTGTATACCAGATGATCCCTCATTGGGACCAGAAAGGGGCGGCCAGGAAATATCCCTGAGCAGCCTCTCTCACTGTGCAGGCTGTTAATTATGTTCCGAGTACAGGGTGGGAAACTGCAGCCCTTACTGGCATGGCCAGGGGTTTTTCTCCCTCCCAGTCTCTGTCTGTAGCTGGAATGGTGGGGGTACAGGGGCTGGTGGACCAGCCTTGCCTTGTCCCCTGGCTAAGAGCTCCTTGCCATGAGGTGCTGCAGCCCTGCCTGCCGAAGGCTATGTCTGCTCTCTGCAGACTTCCCAGAGCTAATGCAATTCACACAGTGATGATTGTTGCTTATTATCCACAATTACTCGGAATCCCAATCCAAGGTACTACCAGTGCACAGCAGAAAGATGCCTGAAGTTCATTTATGTCCCCACAGCATCTAGATCTGCTGGATAAAATGTTCTCTTGTGAGTAATTCTGCTTTTGGGAAGGTCTCTGGGGTCAGGCTTCCTGGACAAAGTGCTGATCCCTCTTGGGGTACGTCTGCATTGCTGTTCCTGGGCATTCCCCAGTCAGGCAGCTTGACACTGGTCTGCAAGGAAAAGGGTTGTGAAATTGATTAGGGAGTCTGCTGGCCAAATACAGTGCGTCCTTCCTGGTTCTTTTAAACAGAAAACATTGGGCATGTGAAGAAGCAATCCTGAGGCTTAGGCTTTGAAAAATAAGCAGCTGTGAAATACCTCCTGGTTACCAAGTTTCGAAACTGCATCAGCAGGAATTTGGCAGAATGTGGGCTAAAGACTGCCTGCAGATACAAGCAGGAGTTTATCTACAGTTCCTCTTTTGAGGTTACAACAGATCTATGTTGTTATGAGGACCCTGACCGTATGTGTTTCACTAACTCCTTACTGCTAGAATGTCTAATGCCTGTCTGTTCATGTTAAAGGGAGAGTGTCTGTATCTTCAGCTGGAATGCAAACTGTCTGCTTGTGGTATATGAGCAGAGGTTTTCTGTATGTGTTGCATAGGTACTCACCCTAGACTTTGTGTAGGTAGTGAATGAGAGTTTAAAGACGCTGTCTGAACTGGGATCTCATTTAAGAACAAGCTAACGTGCCCTCTTCCCCCAAGGGGGCAATGCGAGCCTATCAAGGCTTGGGAGCCCCAGGAACTGACTCCTTCAGAAAAAGAGCTATTTCATTAAATTCGTCTTGTGCTGATAACAGGGAACCACTACTAACAACAGTGGACTTTTTTTCCCCAAAAATTCAGAAAGAAAATGAGTGAGGAAAAAATTGAAACAGAAATTAAACAGCCCAGTATTCTCCAGCCATTACCAATTAAAGCTGTTTCTTTCAGGATGTATGCAGGGCCTTTCTGAATATTCAGGAGCCTCTAAGCACCACACATGTAATGCCATCCTTGTGATTATCAAACAATACAACAAGGATCAATAAGAAATGGCTGATCCATGTTCACAGGGAGTCTTTGACAAATCCCAAGGATGTGTACATTTAGCTGTAGGAGTCCTTGTTTCCTGGCTCTTTCTGTTAAATATACTTTTTGCTCTGTGTCATGTTTAAGAACAGCTGATATTTATATTTATGGAAGTGTATGTTGCTGTGCCAGACAGCACAGAGCTCCTCAGCACCTGTGCTATAGGCTGGGCTGCAAAACCACAAGGTTTCTTTAGTAACTATGGTCTACTTTTAGCTCTGTGCTGAATCTCTGCTCATCCCCAGTAGTTTTTGTTTTGGTTTTGTTTTTTTTTTTTTTTTTAAGAGAGGAAAGGAAGCTCTTACCAAGGCTCAGAAAATCCCAGTGTAAGCCATGCCACTGCAGGTGAGTAAAGAAACCAGCAGGTTTAGAACAAATCAGACAGCAGTCTTGCTTATGCATGTAGTATTGAAGATCTTCCTTGTTTGCTTTTGTATTTCAAAAGCTCATTTTCCCCCCAGATAGAACCACCACCTCCCATAACTACATTAACAAAGAAGAAAAAACCCCACTACATTATATTAAAATGAGATACATGGGGGTTTTTTTACCCCATTCACCTTAGTTTTTGTGCTTATACCTTCAGGCTGCCATTTCACAATGCCTGTTTTGCACTCGCTATCCAAGTTTCAGATACCAGAAAGATCTTGTTTTATACCTCAAGCATGCATGTGGTAGCACTGCTGCAGTTTGCACCAACAAACCCACCATACTGCTAGGCTCTAAGAAATTATTCCCAAAGCATTCAGGCTTTCTTATTTTTATTAGTCTTTTGGTACAACCAACCGCTGTTGGTTCTTTGATGTGCAATGTTTTGGGCATACTTTGAATGGGTCATTCTGGTTATTCTAGTAAGGGTTCTTTTGCACCGGACCCAAAGGTGCGATTTTATTTGCACAACATCTTAAGAGATTGCAAGGAGTGTGCTGTATGACTGTCCTGATGCTGCTGTGTCTTTCAGGTATTCAGATTCATGACAGAAGACGAGATTTGTACTTCTAGCAACTGAATGTTTCTACTTTATTCTGAAAGAGAAAGTTATTTCTGTGAACTTTTATTATTTGCAACTGTGAATCAAGAAGAAATGAACTGCAGCTCTCCTGTGTTTTTTCTCTCAGCTGGAAGAATACATGTACTATTTACTGTTTGGGGAATGACAAAATAATCTTTTTCTATACAGTAATTTCTATACAATAATTTCTAATGTTTGAGGTATTAACCTGGGCAGTATGTTTGTTGTGGCCATATATTGTCTATTTAAGACTTTTTATGTAGCCCTCTTGAAAGGACTCCTGCCCTTTTTAATCTTTCTGTGTTTATTAATTTACCACCTTGTGATAAGAAGTACAATTCTTATGAATGCAATTGATAACCCATAAATGCAGGGATGCAGTTAGCACAATTTCAATGCTGCAACTTCTTAGCTTGATTTGATACCTCCATACTGTTTAAAACAGTCTTAGGCCACTGGCAAGAGACTTCAACCACAGGCCAGCACAGCACGTTATTTATGCTGCAAAAGTGCTGCAATTTATGACCATACTTGCAATTCCTAGGGATACTCTTCAGAAGGTATATAATATACTTATGCCTGAAGGCTCTGTTTTGTCCTCTCACTAATGTATCATCATCCTCTAGAAAGCAGTGAATTCATAGTAGCTCTGAGAGGAAACCTTGATTCTCATTGGGTGCAATTAAAATACCAGTCAGCAAAAATCTGCAGGTAGGAGTGTTCTATTTTCCTAGCCCCTCTGCAGATGCAAGAGATTCCTTTTGTAAATAAGCTCTGTGGGTTTATCTTTTCCTTCTCCACTGGTTATACATTAATATAATATAATAGAGCATGATTAGCTTTTTCTGACAGCTCTATGTAGTTGCTGAAGGCAATTTGACCTTTGAGATGGCAGAGCTTGTGATTTTTATGGAACAAATCCTGAACTGGTATAAATGTTTATGACTGGTATATCAGATATCTCTGCTGCCACAGCTCCAGTTATAATACCTTGTGTAATTTTATAAATAATATCAGTTTAGCAACATCAGGAGTTTATGGTACTAATTCACAAACTGAGATTTTTTTAAGGATTTATTTTTTTAATTTTACATGTTTGCTCTAGCATTTACATGTTCTACATCAATCTGAGATCCCAAGGGCAACTGTTTTAACTAAACTAATACAAGATACACCAATGTCCTGTCTCACTATAGATAAGCACTGAAAAAAACCCCACTCCTTTTTAATATTTCTACAAAATATCCCTTTCTTCTCTTTTAAGTTTAAAAATATTTATTCAAGTAGTTTTGTTATCCCAACTCACTTAATTACCTGATTTTTAAGGCTACATGGTAATATAATTTGACTGCCTCTATGAGCCATAGCAAAGATTTCCTACCTGTATTGTGTAAATCTGTCATACTGGCATGTGCTATAAGTCTATGGAATTATAATTCTATTACTTAAAAATATTGAAATTTTTTTTCCTCCTTCTACCATCTCTTCCAAAGGAAAATGCTTATTTAATTTCCCTGCAAGGTCTTAAAAGATAGTCTATTTAAATGATCTTAAGTGTAGTGCTTCCCTTGGGGGGCTGGGAATATTCAAGATTACTTATAAAAACCTTGTTTCTGGTGAATCAGACAAATGGGGTTGGACAGTGTGGGGGGAAAAACCCTTGTTTTTAAATGCATGTCCCTTATTGCAAGAACAGGGAGGCATCAATGGCTCTGCCTTGACAGGGTCATGCTGAGCCATTGCTGCAAGGTTTGTGTCCTCATTGTTCAACTGTCTGGCAGACCTGGGGAAAGGGAAAAAGTGTCCAAATAGCCCAAAGGTCCCTGGACCCCTTGCCAGTGCAAGCTCCACACCAGGCACACAGGTGCTTGCTCTCTTCCCTGGCTTTTAGAGGAATGAGGATGGAATAGAGGGCTATGGCCCAGAGGCTCTGCTGCTCTGGCATTTTGTCTTATACTGTCACAGCACCATGCACCAGAGTATGCCCGGGTTAATGGCATCTCACTGCTCTTTTGCAATAAACATAGTTAACCCATCACAGCAATTTGCCTTTAATGATTTAGAGTAAGAGACTTTTGAACGTTTCACAGCAGTTTCCTACATCAGGTAGGCTTTTCTTTATACATGTATAGATTAAAACAATATAGATATGCATATAGGCTCCTCTAGAATATTGTTTGTCTGGAGTGGAGTGTTTCTTGCATTCAGGATGTTCAAGCCCAGGATGTTGCTGTGTTCCTGTGCTGCCCTGCTGCTGTCATGCTCCAATGACTGCCTTCACTCCCATTCAGCATGTACTCTCCAAGCCCGGACTTGGCAACTGGGATGCTGCATCCAGCAGCTGTCATCTGGTGTAGCATCCCATGAACTCTCCCACCTTGGTCAATCCCCAAGCCCTCAGCCTTGGAAGCATTAGCCTCTTACCATAGAGTCATCCCTCCCAAAGGGAAAAAACAGTCTCCCCCATGGACTTGGTGTTGCCACTTCCTCCGGTTTCTCCTTCCCTGTCACTGGCTTGGCATCCCAGTGGCCACCCCTCTACCCCTGGAGACCAGGCCCCTCAGCCCAGCCCTTAGCCCCGCTCCCCACCCCTTCCCCTTTATAAGCTCCTGCTCCACGTGGTTCATCCTCTTTTCCCCGGGTTTTCCCTTTGGCACCTGTGTTACTCTGCTGGAATAAAACCTTGCAAAAGAGCCTTTCTGCCCTCTGTGGCTGAGGCGGCTGCAGTGAGTGTTGAGTGGAGATTTGACTGCATTGCCTGAATGTTAACTCAGCCTGTCTTTGAACAAGAGAGGTTTGCCTGGGGACAAGAGATAGGCAGCAGTGCTTACCACTTTAACACCTGCATTTTTTAATCTGGTACTTTCCAGTTATCTTTGGTCCCTCCTCTGAATGCAGCAGTCCTGGAGGTGATGGGAGAAGGGATGCTGGATGTTCCTCTTTCAACAGCTTCTGATCCCCTGAATGCTAATGGACCTCTGCCAAGACCATTACGAAGAACAGACAGAGGCCAGGTGTTACATCCTTGTAAGTGTTCAAAAAGTGTGTGGATGGGGCTCTTGGGGCGGTGGTTTAATGGTGAACACAGTGATGGTGGTTAATGGTTGGATTTGATGATCTGGGAGGTCTTCCCAACCATAATGATTTTATGATTTTCTATTCATTTACTGACCCTGTGAGAAACCGCTACTTTCCTTGAATTGGGTGGCCTCTATTCCAGGAATAACTTGTTTGCACAGGTGGCTTTTCTCCTGTCTTTTTCTGATGGACAGATGAGATGCCAACTACATGTTTTATGAGCTCTGGTCAGAGATTAATGCATCTGAGATGCATTAGTCTCAGAGACTGAAGTCAAGCACTGGACATACCTGCCTTGTGTGGAGTCTAGACCTTTTTTTACTCAGCTGCAGGAACGGGTGTGCATTTTTTCCACCATCTGTGTCCCAGGACACAGACACTTTAGAGGTACCTTGCTCTCACTCCTCACATGAGCTGGCTCTGGTCCTCCTCTGATGGTCAGAAAAACCTTGTGGGTGGCTGGGAGCAGCAAGCTGGTTTAGCTACTCCACCCTGCTTTAGTCACTCATTAGCAGTGTTAAAAATAGCCCCAGACTGTGGTGACAAACAAGAGAGATTCTTTTGCTGTGAAAGAAAAACCTAAAGTGTTACACATATTTTTAAAAAAATAGGAATGCTCATCGCTTTCGAAAGGGAACACGAGCTTTCATTTGCTTTCATTTCTGTTCAGGTGTCAATTAATTTGTCTCATCCCAGGTGAGCAAGGGGCACCTCATGTACCCATGTGGCATCTAGCCTTTGGCAAACACTCACTCGTCACTGGAATTTTTTACTGTCTTGTGGTTTTTAATCCCCTTTTCTTGCAGGCTTTACCAAGCATGATGTAGGGTAAAGGCAGTGTTGCACCACTTTGTTCTGTGTTCTGTTTTCCTGCAGTGCCTGGTTTAAAACATTGCATGTTTTGGGCTCAGGGCTCTATTCCACTTAGCCACTGACCCACTGAGAATTTGGTTTGGTACTTTTTTGAGCTAGCATATATCATTACACTTGGAGGATATCAGCAGAAAACTGGTGCAAACTGGTGGTTTTGGTGCCTTGGTATCTGGGAGGGATTTCAGCATCAAAGGCTGTGTCAGATATTGGTCTGACAATATAGCTGCACAAGCAGCTGCACTGTGGTCATATGCTACAGATCACAATTTATTTACTAAGGAGGTGCAAAACTGGCTGAGTGCTGAGCAGGCAGCAGCTGGGCTGTCCAGGAAAGCACAGAGGATGTTTTCAGGTGCCTGGAGCCATAATGGAGCTGGCTGAGCCAGTGTGAGCCAACTCAGATGTGGTGCTCCCCAAAACAGGGTCCAGCAGGAGTGCCCAGGGTCCCCTATGAGCCACCATGGACCTGGCTGAGCCCAATGTCAGGAATTCACTGCTGATTCATGCTGTCCGCCAGCCTGGTTTCTAGGTGGGGGTCAAGCTGGGCACAGCAAAGCCCTGAGAAAAGTGGCTGCTTCCCTGACCTTCATCCTCACCTCTTGTACCCCCATCTCCTTCCATTGCCCCAGCCCAGGATTTGCAAGCTCTGGATTTGTGTCTGACCAGGGACATTTGTGTTTTCCCCATGTATCTCTCTCTAAAAGGCTAATGCTGGAATCAGCACAGGCTTATAAAAATATTATCAAGCAGCATTTCATTTTGGAATGCAACAGTATTACAGCTCTTGCTTATGACCTTTCCACCTGAGATAGGGATAAAATAACAGCTCTTTCCCACACAAAAATAAAATGTTTCTATGCTCAGAATTATAGAGCAATCAATTAGCTCTCCCAATACCATGTTTTCCCAGAGCAAGATGTTGCTTCAGATAGATCCCTCTGCCAAACAGAAAAACAAATTGAGTGGATGGGAGGAAACGGAATGTACTGAACTCCCAAAGGGCATCTCTAGTGACTGAGCACAGCCTAAAATAGTCCTGTACCAGCTGTCTGTTGGACCCTGTTACCCTGGAGAGCAGTGCAGAAGCACCCATGCTGCATGGGCTCCATGTGAACTGCCCAAACATCATCGAGTCTCAAGCATGTGCAGGATAAATCATATGTAAGAGAAGTTGCCATGTGCAGCTCCCCAGCCAAGGAACAATGTGTGCAGTCTGGGTGCTGTGCTTGACCCACTCCAGGGGAAAACAAATCAGCTAATTAAAAGTGATGGGCAATGAGGAAAGTCCTCCAGCTGGACTTTTTAATGCATAAAGTTGTTTGTTTTTTCTTTTCCAAGGTAGACTGAGTCAATTCTAAGGAAAACTTCCTGGCTTTAGTTAAAATGACTCCTAACCAAGACATTTGAGGCATGTGATACTATCACAGTTCCACCTCACTTTGTTGGTGCTGGATTTGTGTCACATTTTAAGAAAAGAATAGCATGAAAACACTCTTTCTCCCCTCCTTTCCAAGGTTGCACTAATGACTGCTGACTGCAAGTGTGCAAAGGTCAGGCATTATTTTGCTTGCAAATGACAAAGGGAGTATGCTAGAAAAACAGCATTAAGGATTGTGCTGCTTGTGGGTGCCCAAAACCTGAGTTTGCTGCATAGCACAAAGGTGACTGTTTGAGTAAAAGAGCAGGGGCAGGAGAGGCTGGGCCTGTTTCCACTCTACTTCATGAAGGATTTAAGCACCTTCTTGCTGACATCTGCATTTGCAAGCAGAGCATGAAATGATTACTCAGCACCTGCCCTGGACAATTTGGACTGTGTTTCTGGGTTTGTTCAAATCTGTAGGACCAGGATCATGGCTGCACCACTGTTTCCTGCAAAAAAAATGATTACAGAGAATTCGATTTATTAGACGGGTTTAAGGCATAAAATCCACACGTATCACCACTAAGGTGGTGCATTGAACAGAGTTGGCCCTCCCCCAGCCCCTCCCCAGGCCAGGGCTGAGCTGCTGATAGGGCATGAGTCAGGACAGGGCTGGAGGATGAGCTGGATCTGAAGAGGAGGCTTCTAGGTCTGCCCTTCAAAACACGCTGCTGTGGAGCTTGTCTTGCAGGAACACTCGTGGGATGGTGGGACAATGGGGAAGATCAGGACGCAAAGTCACAGTGGAGCTCACAGACATGGGCAGAGAGTGAGTCAGGGAGGTGTCTCATCCCTGCAAGGCATCCTGGGCAGCATCCTGCTGGCACAGGCACAAACAAGAGCCCCCTGCCTGCACAGAAACCTGTAGTCTGCCCACAGACTGTGTAAGCAAAAAGCAGTCGCATTTGTTTGGGGTTTGTTGTTATTTTTCTTCTTGCTTCACAGGAAAGCAGCCTGAAACTACTGTTGAGAAATGGCAGTTTGGGAAGCAGCCCTGGAATCATCCTGCAGGGTGCTGATGCTGCAGCAGGCTGCCAGGCTGCTCTGATTCCAGGCAGTTTTCCCACACTGACAGGCTGCAGGGCACAAAACAACTGTGTAACAGTGACTAATGAGAATGGCTGCCTGTTTTTATGAAGACGCTTGGGAAGGGAGGGGTTTCAGGGAAATGAGAGCCTTCTCTATTGCTCCTCCTTGACTGGGAAAAATGCTTTCTGTGGTTTTACAAACTGGGGAGCACAAGAGCCAGATTTATAGCCCTGTGCAAATCCAACCCCTGGTCTCTCATACACACAGCTGCAGCAGACACAAAAATCTGCTTTAATACCTACTGAAAAGCCCAGGATCTCCTGGCCTGATTCTGCCTTTTATCCTTATGAGGGCAGACACAGGCTCCCTCAGACGCAGTGGAGTATCAGGAGCTGCAGTTGTGGCAGTCCTGCCCATGCCTCTGACTTTGTTTAAATCAATAAGAGCAGGAATGTTGCACATCTCTGTAGGAGTTATCAAAGGAAGAAATTACTGTCCCTAGTGTCTCTGGCTCAGTTTGTGCATTTCTGGGATTGTGTTCATCTTTTTTAGCAATCTTGAAAGGAGGGAGAGAAATCTATAATTAAATCAAATGTAAATGAGCATCTGCCACAGGACCAGTTTTACTTCTTTGTGTAAAACATGCATTTCTATGGATGCATTACTTGTGATATATTCTTTGTATATAAGGGTGTCATTACATTGGATTTTGGCTTGATTTAAGCAATTGAATGACTCAAACCATTCTAAGCATTTACAGGATTTTTTGAAGCTGTTACATTGGCTCTTGATGTATTCTTGATGCTGTCTCAGCTGACAACTACTTTGGTGATTTATGATTATTCAGAAGTAGGTTTGGATGAATTATTCAGGTAATAACCAGTTTTTGGGTTTTCACTGATCAAATGTGGTTGGATGTAAAACTAAGAGACCCTGTTGCTAGCCTGCATTCAGATCTGGTTTGTTTCTGAACTTCCCTTAGAGCCCTTTGGAAGCAATGGTTTCACTCACTAATTCCTTGGTGGCTCTAAAATCAAAATGCTCTACTTAATTCATCTAGCATTCAGGAAAAATACTGCGAGTGTATAGTCTTTATGCCATGAAAGAAGATACTGTTATTGCCCATTTAGGAAATTAGTCTGGTCTTGCATCTTTTCTGAATGCTCAGTGCTGCTGTGTAACTGAATGTTCAGGGATAAATGTGATCCATTATTTTTTGTTTGTTTTCAGAGCTTTGACCTCCCTAAATCTCGCTTCAAAAAATTTGATGCTTGTTAGCTGCTCTCTTTGGAAAAAATAATAGTATTGGTGATTGTGCTGTCTGTGATTATTTATTCTGCAGGGACACTCTAGGGGTTGCTGGGCTTCTGTGTTGTGCTTGGGTGCTGCTGGTGTGTGGGCAGCAAGGTCAGAGGATGAGCATCTCCTCCTAACTTGGGAAGTCCAGCTGTGTCAGTACGGCTTAGTCAGGAAGGTTGCTTGATCTCATCCTGTTATTATATGTATTTTTCTGCAACAGGTTTTCACACGTGTGTATAGTCCTCTGTGTCATTGGATCAAGCAAATGCTGCATCTCTCTTTGCTTTCTGGGGTTTTTCTCTTTATCTCCTGCCTTGTGTTACTTCCACCTCTAGGATGGAAGGAAACCAGTCATAACAGCAAATCCAAATGTCAGACTACTTCTGCATATTCCAGCACCTGGTGATTACCACTCTGTGTGCCTGAGGGTGCGCAGTGTATTTGCACATGTGCCATCAAGTTTGCCTCTGGTTTGTGAGTGAACTCCTGGTGCTTGTGAGAGATACATGTGCAGCTCCTGGGTGACAGATGCCATGTCATGATGCTGGCATGTAAATTCCAAGAGACTCCACCCAGACAAGTCTCATCTGCTGTGGAGATGTACAGAATGAAAAGATGCTCAGTGAACCCAAGGACTTCGACATTTGCCACACTCTACTACTGCCCTGCGGCAATCTTTAAACAGTACATTGGCTGTATAACCAAGAGACCCAAGAATTAGTAATGGTTTAAGGCAAAGAACACAAATAATGTCTTTTTGCCTTTTGATAAAGGAGAAAGATATTTGGTAAAGACACCAGCAATGCCCAGTGGAAGAGGAATAATGCAAAGTTCATGCTTGCTTGAGGCACAGTGCTCTGCACATGCCTTAGTCCTTGAAAGGTGACAGTAACAGGCTGTAGGCAAGCCAGCTCTTCTTCCTAAGGTCCAGGCTTCAACAGCTACCACTGTTTCCCAGGGAGCCATGTTGTGTCCCAGAGCTGCTGTCAAGCAGTGTAGTGTGGGAGGCAAACTTTCCATCAGGTTCAGCTTGGAGAAGTGCCACTTTACTGCCCTTCATCAGTAAAACCAGCAAATTCTCAGGGCTGAGGAAATGAAAACTGTAGAGCAGCTCAGCAAGGATCAGACTAGGTGAAGCAAGGAGAAAGAGGTGTTTCTGTTGCAGTGTGTGACCAAACTGTGATGCTTCCAGCTCAGGGCTGCTGTGGGGGATGGCCGGAAGCGCAGGTCTCTCTGAACTGCAGCTCTCTGGATATAATCCCCAGTATAGGAAGTTACAAGCAAACTTTGATGTGCACAAATCCTTAATTTCCTTGGTTATCAGCTGCTCTTGGAGATCAGAATTGCATCTTTGATCCTAATGTAGGATGGGTTTTATGCCTTGTGTCTCCTGAGCCTCCAGCTCAGGAGACTGGGCTGGGCTGGAATCGTAATCCAGCCCTTGCTCCATGTGATGGTGTGTACTGAACATCATGCAACCCCATTTCGCATCCTCTGATGTTGTGTGTGTGGACCAAAACCACTGGGCAATGTGCTGCCAATCCATGTGAGAGCTCCTGCCACCACCACACCCTGCAGGAACACAGAAATTCAGGAATTGTGTCTGGTCAGTTCTTCCTTGGCCTTAATCACATCCCAGAGCTGCAAATGCTGGGGTTTCATACTCACCAAGGCTGCACATTGGACAGATGTATGAAACCCTCAAGGGCTCCTCATTAATTTTGTACATTAATATCCCCAAGGTACCTATGGAATTTCAAGAGCTTTTAATTTCCCATACAGAGTTCTGGCCTTTTTCCTACCTGAGGCATAATTTTATGAAGGACTCACTGCCACGTGGCCACCCAGCAGAGCCACCTCATTGCAAAGGGTTGTAGTGGTGGCTGTTAGGGAAGAAATTTCCTCTTCATTCTGGGGTGGAACAGAAAGTTGCCCCATCCTATGAACACACATTATCCACAGGCTATGAAGAGGACATCGCAGTGGAGGTTTCCAGGGAATATTGCTTCTCCTGTGCCATGCAAGCCCCCACCTGTGCAAAGGGATTGTAAATTGTGCTTCTTGCCAAATCTGGAGAGATATATATCAGGATTTTGGTAAATCTGCTGAGCTTTACAGTGATAGTAGTTCTTTTCTTTGTGATAGTGCCTTTGGCCATGACCAAAGGGAACCTGGTGTGGATATCAGTGGGGACCGTGTTTGGCAGCTCCTGAAATGGGCTTAAAGGACATAGTTTGTCTGAGAGATACCCGTTGCCTGCTGTCAATCAGATCTGACCCTTCCAAACAGTTCTTTCCAGCGCATCTTGGACTTCAGCTCTATTCTCCAGGGAGATGCCTGTCCTTTCTCGCCACACAGGGTGGAAATTTTGCTTTATGTCTTCTCCCTGTGATCTCAGGTATGTGAATGAAGGTGCTGTGAGAGCTCTGAGTTTGTACAAAACTCTTTCAGGATTATTTGAAAACTGGGGCTCATTCTGGAAACCTGAATCATATGCTTCTACCCTCTAGGACAAGCTCAATGGGTTTTCTGACTGTTGCAGACCAAGAGGTCCTTCCTACCTAAAGTCTTCTGAGGCTGCTTTTAGCAGCAGCCAGTGCTGAGAAAATGAACCTAGTAAACATTGGAAGGAGATTGTGTAATTACCTGGTTTTGTGGTTCATGATAGTTTTGCATGGGTGGGCACTGTGGTGTGAATCTACTTTCGGTTCCATTGATTTTTTTTCCCTGCAAAGCTTAAAAAAACCCCACCTGTCTCCTCTTTTCAAAGACCCCCAACAACCACTCCAGAGGTTGCATACTCTGCTGTTATGAAGGAAACTTGGGATAAATTTGGCTTCCTGCACCAAATCCAGGCTGTGACTAAAGTCTCTCTGCATCATGTGTCAGTGCAACAGAGCTTCACAGCTGTGTGCTTGTGGCGACACTTAGACCCAGCATTGCACTACATCATTAATAGCTGTAGTGATTCAGCTCAGTTCTTGGAAAATTAGGATGAATTCCTGGGAAAGGAAGCCAGGAAGAGCCGTGATGTTCCTCGGGAGCTGCATTGCAGAGTAGGAACTCAAGGGTAGCTCATGGGAGGGCTGAGACCTTGTGGTCTCAGCTGTCAGATGCCCACCCAGCCACTCAACAAGACAGGGGAGGAAGATGAAAAAATTTTGACATAAGGGCTTGGATATGACTCTGAAATTACCATCATGTCCAAAACAGACTCGGGGGGGGGGGGGGGGGGGGGGGGCGAAGATTTTGCTTATCCTGCAGCCTCACTTCAAGATACAATGCACTTTGAAATTATATTGCTCTGCAGATTAGAGCTGGCATAGTGATTATTTTCTAATAGGCTGAATCTATTTGGCTGTTTATATCTCTGGATCTTTCTCCAGAAACAGAGATGCCTCATTTCACCAGTGATGAAACTGAGACCAGGTGACTTATCTAAGATATCATAAGCAACCAGACACAGGCAGCAAGAGAAAGTGAGTGTCCTGCCTTCCAGATCTCTCCGTCTATATGCCCAGATCCCAAAGGCAAACAGGATCCACATGCTGGCTGGCCCATGGGCCTGCAAGGGGATGCAAGGAGGCTGATGCTGAGGGCACAAATTGGGATGTGCTCTAGGTTTGCTTTCCTTCCTGTCCAACCACTGAACTGGTATGGTTTCCGGTATGGTTCCCCCAGTTACCGTCATAGAGATGACAACACAATACTTACGTGGGTAGATTTCCTTGTGGCTCAGCAAAATGGTGATTGTTGCATGTTCATCTTCCCCTCCCTGAACAGTGGGGAGAAATGGTCCTTTTTTCCCTGTCCCTAGGCTTAGTGCCAGTAGTGTTTTCCTTGAACAGGGTGTCTGGGGTTTTCCTTTCACTGTATTTTACAGTGAAGTGGCCATTCCAGCATTCACGTCTCTCTGCATCACCTCTGCATAATACTTCCCTCCAGCTGTGCAGGGTGCTTCAGGCCAAAGATTTTCCACTTTGAAATAAGGCTGCTTTTCTACTAAAAGAGAATTAGAGCCTCTGGGGTTTGGTGACTCATTCAAGTGAGTGAGAAGAAATATGTCCAACAGCTTGGGCTTATTAGGGAGCTGCTCTGGAAAGAAAACGTGGGTCCTGAAAAGCATCTGTGTGTCCCCAGGCCAGGTCTTGTCTGCTGCTGGGGACTCTGGATGAGCCTGGGCACCAGCAAAGAAGTTGAAATCCCATGGCCCTGCAATTTGATGTGGTGATCTGGACTCATAAGTAACATCCACTCATGTGGCATATAGCCCTGTGTCTGATTTATTGTGCATGAATTATGTTTGCAGAAGTCTTCTTATTTCTCGTGGTGTGACTTCTTCCCAGGGGGACCTGCATGTGGATAATCATCTCTGGTTTGGGGTTTTTTTTAGCAACATCATCTCCTGAAACAGAGTGCTTGAACAAGCTATGTTTCTCTGGTTTTTTCTACACAATTTTTTTTCACATCTTGTGGGAAAGCTCTAGTAAGGATGAAGCAGCTGATGCATTCAAGGGTTTCCAGCCACCAGCCTATCACAGCCTGAGTATGGTGGGGGAGAGGCTGGGCATGGGGATACAAGAAGGCTGGTGTTCTGCAGATGCTACCTGGATGTACCTCTGGCCCCTGTGGTAAATATGAGATGAGCTGAGGTCTCCAAGCCTCTGTAAATAGACAGTGAGCTCCAAGAAGCACCCCCTGTCTGCCAGTAAGAGCCTCTGGTACCTAGAAATTGTAGTGGCTTTGCTCCCAGCATCAGCGGGATGCAGGAGCTCGGGCTGCAGCATCCTCCTGGAGATGACCTGCTTTCATGTCAGAGCCTTGCTGGCTGTGATCCACCCAGGCTGGAGCCACCTCTGATGGTTCTGTAGGGTATTGTGCTGCTCAGATGTCTGTAGTCAGCCCACAGTCAGGAGTTTCTACAAAAGGGAGGACATTCACTTCTGTCTGGGGGCTGTCTATATTCCTTTGGCCACCAGCAGAACCAGCTGAGCAGGGTCAGTGCTCAACCCAAGCCCAGGCTTTGCACCCCTTCTGGTCAGGGTGTCAGGGCTGCCAGGCTGGCTTGGGGCTGTCACCCACTCTTCCCCACTGTGGCTGCCAGTGTTTGGGCTGAGCACACACTGAGCAAGCTCTGCTCCCATGAACTGTGGAGAAAGTCATTGTAAACCCTGACAATGCACTCAGCAATCATGAGGTGCCACTTCCTTGCAAAGGAAACCTGCACCTGAGGTCTCTTCAGACGGCGGAATTCCTGAAACATCCATGTTTTATGGAAACCAGACTTTTTATTTTCTCTGAGCAGGTTTTGTCCCTGGCATGAGAACAAAGTACATTGTTATGTCAGCAGCAGCTTTTGCAACTTTACTTTGCTCTTTAAGCCTTTGCAGCCTGAACTGTGGCTGCATCCCTGGGCCACTGGGCAGGTGAGGCAGGATGTGGGCTTGACTGCAGGGCTTCTCTGGCGTCTCCTGTGGCATCACATTCCAGCATGGAGACCCTTCATTTTTAGCCACAATTTTCCAGATGGCTGTGTGAGGCAGCGATGGAGATGTGGGTCAGGCAGAGAGAGGAGCTGGAGGAATCAGTAGATGGCAGAGTTGTTCTCTGCTCTCTCACAGGTTCACAGGGATTTTATGGGGGATTTGTTACCAAGACGATGCCCCAGAGCCGTAGGTATTCAGCCTGGCCAAGGAGCAAGCTCAGACTGGAGCTGGGTTGAACATTCCCATTATCATGCCACAGCTGAGACAGGACTGGAAGCATGTAGGGAGAGGGCTCCATGTGATGCCAACATGACCTGCTCAGAGCACCCTGGCTTACAGCTCTGAGGCAAAAGGGCTGTGTGACACCACTGCAGTGTCTAAACATGCATGGAAGGCAGCACTGCTCTGCCTTTGCATTGCTTTGCAAGAAATTAATGACTGGTTTTGCTGCCTCTGACCATGCACGCTGTGTCTTGGTTGGGCTCCCCGACTGAGATGGCTGCCTGTGAATTTCCACCTGCCCCTGGTGCTGCCTTCTCCATGGGGTTGGTTAGTCCCAAGGAGAGGCTGAGGATTTCCTCCCCTAAGCTCTCAGGGCAGAGCAGTATTCCTGAGTCTGCCCCTCACACCTTTGGCCACTCACCCTTCCTGGCTCATCTCCTGCCACTGACAGCAGTGTTACCCTCTCTTGCTTACCTTGGGGCTGTGTGTGACCCCAATGGGATCCTAGTTATCTAGAGGTTGGAGCACAAACCGCCCAGGGATCCAAAATCAACGAGGAGAGAGGATAAGTGACAGCAAACACTGAAAGGGGAGGAGTGAAGAGCCGCAGATGAGATTCCCATAGCAGTGAAGAAAGCCCTGTGATGAGAACCTTGTGGAGCTTGATGTGTGAAGGGTTTGGGAAAAGATGGGTAATTTGCATTAATATTGCCATGGCAGGGGGATTGTGGTGTAATGGAGAAGAAACAGGGAAAAGATTGAACAAGTAGCTGCCAAATCTGCCTTGGGAGATTGCTCATGTCTTGGTAAGTTTCAATCAGGATCCAGATGATTTGCTGCAGGATGTGTCGCTGTGCAGCCCCAGTGGAAAAACCAAGCATGGCCAGCCCTGGTGAAGGCTCACTGCAAACCTCGACCTATGGAGGGAGGGAAAGGAGAGAAAGACCACGTGGAACAACAGCTGATTCAGGTTGTGCCTTACCCACCTCCCAGGACACGAACTCCCACGAAATCCTTGGGATCCCATCCATCCCAGAGCTGCACATGACATCTCCTCCTGGACTTTGGTCAAGAGCTGTGAAGCTGTCCATGAGACTCAATGCCTTGATCCACTGGAATGTCCCAGCTGATGGCCAGGGACCCTTGTGGGGTGGTGGGAGCTGAGGTGGCTCTGCTGTGGCAAGTCTGGGTAGTGGCAAGGTTTGTTTGTGGAGCCCAGCAAGTGCTTGGAGCCAGTTGCAGTCGTGGCTGGACTGGTCTAAGCCCCACAGTGGGGACAGGAATAGCAGCATCCTCCCTCTCCTTCTGAGGCTTTTGTTTCGTTTGTGTGTCCCACATGGATGCTGAACAGACAGTCCTGTCTAACTTTTTGTCCCAACGGGACAGGCAGAGAGGAAGGAGAAATGCAAAGGTGATGCTAGGACCCTCCCCACCCACCCATCGTGCCATGCTGTGGGAGGCAGCACTGGTACTGCGAGCCCTGCAGCCACCCCGGGTTTTGTTTTCCCCCACTCCTCCCTTCTCCTTTCACAACATGAAAAGGCAGAGCCTCGCCGGGACGCTTCACTGTGGTTTTGATGGGTGCAGGCCCCCGCACCCCGTGCAGGGAGAGCAGCTTTCACCGAGAATGGGGGAAGGCATGGGATGTTCTGCTCCCTTCCGCCGTGACTCAGGCAAGAGGGGCTTGTTTGGCAGGGCCAGGGCCGTGGGCCTCCCCACAGTGGGCTCTATTTTTAGGAAGTTGGGAGGAGTAGGTGCAGTCTTCACAGGAAGAAGTTTCTAGTGCCATTTGTGGTTTTGCAGCTACTGCAAAGCTCAGCAGTTCCGAGGCCAGGTGCTCTTTGTGGCTCAGCACAGCAAGGCTGGCATTGTCACCCAGATGTGGCATGAAAGCCACATGCCCTCCAGGGCCCTCCATCCTCTGCGGGGTCACTGGGGCCTGTTTCTTTGCTGTTCCCTGCTCTCCACCCACCTCAGTTCCCCAGGGAAAAGTCTGGCTCGGGTGCAACTGTGGATTGTACAGAAGGGCAGGGAGGTGAGGGGGTAAGGAGGGAAGGGGGCACAGGGGACAGTGACCCTTGGAACAGGGTTGCTCAGAGGGACAGCAGTACCCCAGTGCCACCCCCTGTTGCTCTTTTTCTATTGTTCTTTGCTGCTCTGGATGGTGGCAGAGAAGATGTCTGGAGGGGCAGATGTTCTCTCACATCTGCAGAGAAAATGCAGTGGAGATGACACTGTACATCTGATCTGATCTACCTACTGTGTTCACATCTGCTGGAGCTTGGAACTTTTGCTCGTCTCCACATGGGTTTCTCTATGGCTGAGGACCATGGCAAGCAATGGGGCTGTGGCCTGGCTACAACAAGCATATTCTGCTCTTCTCTTCCACAGGGGGATGTGGCTTTTACAAGGGTTGACATGTTTTTCTTTCCCTGAAACTGCTTCTTGCTGCTCTGGACTCCAATAATTTTATCTTATTTGACTGAGGTAGATAGTGAACAGAAACCGTAATGCAACCTTTCCTTCGCTGGATGCTGGTGATATTTTCTGCGGTGCTCTGGCTATATCTGTTCCCTCTTCCTCTCTGATGGCGGGGTTGTCCTGGAGACATGAGAGCTCAGAAGGTGCAGGAGAGTGAAAAATCTAAAGAAATGAAAAAGCAAATGGCAGGAAAATTCAAATTTCCCTTCTGCCCCTGGCCCTGGGCTGAAGGGACTTAATTTAGGTTTCTCTCATAGATTCCTTTCTGCATCCTTCCCACAGAATTGCAGGCAAACTCCTTTTCTGACTCAGAATAAAATCTCCTTTTCAAGTGTATTGCTCTTAGCACTGCACAACACCCAGCTTTTGTTAATTATAAAGAGCATGTGGGGCAAGCATCACATTTTAAAAAGCTAGTCAAGAAACCACAGCGTGCACCCAGAAAACCCCAAAAAATCACTCTCTTCTCAGCAGCTTTCACCTTGCTGCCTTCAGCGATGCTCCCAGCCTTTGACAGATCACAGGGGCAGGCAACCGGATATTTTCTCAGTAAACAAAACTCAGAACACCGAATACGAA
The DNA here is from genome assembly GCA_039654755.1 of Calcarius lapponicus. NCBI lineage: Eukaryota > Metazoa > Chordata > Aves > Passeriformes > Fringillidae > Calcarius > Calcarius lapponicus. The sequence continues at coordinate 112,020 of CM077467.1, forward strand.
TGGAGACAATTTGCTGATCAGCGGAAATACCACAACTTGGGCAATAGGAATGCAAGCAGCGGATCACATTTTCCCATCGTCTCACCCAGGGGTTATCTGGCTGGAGGAACTGTACCAGTTTGGGTTCACAAGTGGGTGGGTATGGTTACGTTCAGAGAGTTTGGGACGTGAAAGAAAACCCAATCGGTTTCTTGGTGATGGGCTCATCACCAGGTGAAGATATGACTTCATCTTCCCTGGGATCATCCCATGAAGGCAGACTGTTCCTTCTGCTGTTGGGTCCTCTCTTCCTTGCCCATCATCTCTCTGGATCGTGTCCCACTTTCCCGAAGACTGTGTTCCCCACTTTGCTATGCTCCCCCATGTTCCTACAGCAGCCAAACAGTCAGGATATGCATCCCCCCCCCATCCCTACTATCCATTTGAGGTGGCAATAGAGTATGTCCCAAGGGGCCGACAGCTCCACATACCCTGCAGCAGGTCCCTGGGTTGCCTGGCTCGGAACAGTCACAGTGCCAGAATGGCTCATTGGCAGTCTGCCTGCCAGAGGGCTTGCTCAGCTCCTCCTGTCTGATCCAACACCCCTGCTCTGCAGCTGTGGTGGTCCAGGTTTAGCCGTAGAAGTCTCAGGACCAGGTGCTGCAGAGTGGGCAGCTCACAAGGGTTGCTCCCTGCCAGTTGCAGCAGCAAGGGGCTGGATTGCTGGTGCAGAGCAATGGTTTCCTGAAGAGGAGCTGCTGCTGCTGCTGAACCTCTGCCAGGATCCCCACTGTCATATTTTCCACCTGGTTTCTCCTATCAGGGTGCTGTCAAGGAGCAACTTCGTTTCCTGGTTCGCAGCACCGGTGGCCAACTGTGATGTTCTGTGCTGGGTACTCAAAACTGGAGCTCTTTCCCATCCTCCTCACTAAACTTGTCAGCCCATCTAAGGCTCCAGCCTCCATCAAGGAGCATGTGACGGGACCAGTGACAGGCTTGGTCTTCTCAACATTTCCTACAGGCTCTTCTCATTTCAGTGAAGCAGGTGGCTCTACAGAAATGTCTTTGAAAAGGTTTTGTCCACTGGAGAAAGCCAGGGCTCAGGAATAGCTGTGCAAAAACTCTCTGCAACACTCAGCACTGCGGTTTCACACGTTGTTGGCTGCCTCTATCCCAACACATTTGGGAACAGTATTAAATGATGACTTGTCATTTAATTTAGTTTCACATGTAGTGACTTCCCCCAGATGTGTTAAATTTAGAAGAAACGCTAAAGAGCCCTGGAAAATACTGCTGAGTGTGGTGGGGCTAAGGCAAAGCATGAGAACTTCGGGGAGCTGATGCTGCTCCCCACTGTGGCCTTGTTGCCCTCAGCTGTCTGGAGTATTATTGGGGATTTTCAAATGGTTTTCAGCCTATGGCAAATTTGCCATGATAGGGACAGTATGCAGGAGCTTGATGTCAGACCAGATGCCTGAGAGAAGACCAGCCTGGCCCTTTCCAAAGATTATGGCAATTTTAAGACAAAAAGAAATAAAATCAGGCACTTGGCAGTGGCCCCAGGCTGTGAGTGGGCTTGGTCCTCTGCGCAGCAGAGCTGCAAGCCTGAGGGACCAGGTCCAAAGCTCAGTGATACTGAGGAGACCCTCTTTGGGGACACAACTAATGTATTCCCAGCACTGTTTATGGCACCTTGTTGCCACTGGGACGACTCTCCTGAGGAGACTGGAAAGCCCTGGTGAGCTGAGCAGCGAGGTAGCCCTTGGATGGTCAGGGTGTGTGGGCAGCCCTCAGAGTATGGGCATTCAAGGGGATGGACTTCAGCAGCTACTCTCTCCTCTAGGAGGCAAAAGGGGAGCTGACCTTGGAGCTGGGAGTCTCTTCCCAAAGGAGGAGCCCTACCCCTCACTGCAGAGGTGTGACAGTCCTGGCAAGCTGAAGGGTTACATGACTCCGAAGCACCAGCTAGCGCCTCAACCCCAAGGCATCCTCTGCCCTGTTACTCAAACGCTGCCCACAAAGACCCTGGAGCCATCCCACACTTGTGATTAGGATGTTATATTTAGGAGCACAGTGACCTGCTAAGGTCAAACCCTGATTCAGTTGCAGAGGTGTTTGTGCTTTGTTACCAGCATTTGCATTTGCAGCTCATAACACCTTAACCACACAGGGCAGGATGCGGGAAAGAAGGCAGATAGGAAAAGCAGATGCTGGACTCCATCCTGCAATGCTCTAAGCAGCCCCAAAAGGCACTGTGTACCCTCCTCTCCTGGGGCTGCTGGCAAGCACAACCTGTTCAGCACCCCCCACCAACTGTATCCAATCCTGTATTAGCTGTGCGCACATCTGATAAGAACATCTCCTCTAGCATACCACTTTCAAAACAACTCTACATGACAGTTGATGAAGCCTTCAAACAAGCACTCCAGTCCTCCTCAACACATTCTTGCAGCCCCTCCTCTGCATCCCAACAACCCTCCACATTTATTCTCTTTACATGGAGAAAATGAGGTCTGTCCCCTGTTGCAAGCAATGAGGACCCCCTGGTATTTACTTGGTGTATTATTTTAGCAGCATTACATGTATTCATGAATGTTGGATTCCTGAAGAGCTGGGGGGCAGGACCTCACCTCCCTGCAGCCAGCTCAAGAGGTGTCGGGGTGTAGAGGGGACATGGGTTTCTCAAAGTTGCATGGCAGTGATGATGGGAGGTCAGAAGCTGTCCGGAGTATCTGTCATTCCCAACACCCCTTTTCATGTCTAGGTACATAGATACAGGTAACAGGAATAAGTGGGGCAGAGTATGAGATGACACCTCACTAGGGTATCAAGAAAGTGACTTAAAACTTGTCTCTGCAAACTAATAGCCAAGCACCAAGCTCAAAGTCCCATTGTCTGCTAAGGAGCATGAAAGCTGTGCCCACACCAGGGTTACAGTGTCTGTACAGATGGTCCTTTCTCCGAGATCATCCAGCCTATCCAGGCAGAGACATCATCCAGGGATAGCACAAGGGAAAGCAGAAACCAGCACAACCCACTTGCCTCAGCCAAGCATCTTCACTGCAGAAATCATCCTTCTCTTAGAGGAAATCAAAAGGAAGAAGCTATTCTTCCCCTTTTGAGAAACAACCAAATCTCTGAGTGCTTCCCAGCTCCTGGCAGCCCACAGTACTGCTCAGAAGCTCTGTATTTGTATTCAGTGTACATTTCTTTTACGGCAACTTGTCACAGAACTTTCATCCACAACAGTAAAAAAAATCCACTGGGGAATATTTTTGAGTGATTCAAGGGCAGATATGAATATACAAAATAAGAACCTTTCTCTGTTTCTGGTAGAACAGTAGGAAAAAGCATGGAAGTGCAACAGAGAAGAAAGTCTAAGCAACTTTTTTGTTGTTGTTTGTTGTGGGAGATGGTAGTGAACAAACCTACCCACTATGAAGAGGTTTTTCCAGGAAGTGTAGGTTGCTGTACCCTGTATCCCCTGAGCAGCAAGCGCTCGCACAACAGTTCTCATGCTACTTGCAAGCAGTGCATTTGGAGGAGCCCCAGCAACGTGCGCAGAGGATGAACGAACCATATGGCCCTGAGGCACCCCGTCCTAGCAGCAGCACATCTCGTGGCATCATGAAAATGTTCATCGGCTTCCTCAGTGTATTTATTGTAGTGCAGACCATTGGGACCGTGCTCTTCTGTTTGTATCTTCACATGAAGATGGATAAGGTAAGCAGAGAGAGAAAGTTGTCTCTGTCCCTGCTGGATTGCTGGCATGCTTTGACTTCAGGTCCGGTGAGATCTGCTCACCAGGAGGATGAACATGGTGGAAAATGGTGCTGACCACTGGATGGAGGCAGCAGTATCATTTATCTCACCCATGTTCTCATTTCTGCTTTAATTTGCCATGAGAATATATGGGAGATCTGTTCCCCTTGCTAACAAAAAGAGAATGACCAATTGCCAAGAGACGCCTGGAATAAATCAGCTAGCTGGTGGCTAGTCTGAGGACAAGAGGGTGTGGTTTAGGCATGCAAGTGGCTGTTTTAGGCTGGTGGTGGTTTTTTCTGGTTTTGTAGCACTTATTAACACTAACTGAGAGAATGAAAGGTCCAGAAATCTTTTTTTTTTTTTCATGTTTCAGTGATTTTATCAACATCTCACATCAGGTGCTGTCATGTAGGTTAGGGAAGAAAAGACTGGACCCTAGTACTTCCTCTGTTTTTGAAGGTACACAGTACTAGTGATCCTGTCCCATCCTTGAGACAATATCTACCAAAAAGTCCAGAAAGACGTTCCTGATGTTGGTATGGCTGCAGCTGCACTGCATGATGCCTAAAATCACCAATCTAAAGCTACTTTCCTTCAAGCCAGAAATGACTGCCTGCTGAAGAAATACGTGCCTAAAACCCAGCATGCATTTTTCTTACCTGATACACTGATACAGTGGATGTTACTGATTTTTACATGCGTTGTTTCAACTTAAATTGAAATTTAGATGTGTGGTCTCTGATCTACAAGGGTGGAGAACAATGTTGAGCTAGAGGGGCTTTAATATTAGAGGTGTTGAAGGGGACTTCACTGCATGGAGGTTGCAGGCTCTCATGAAGGAATGTGTAGAGGGTCTCTGGCAGAGGGAAGTGTGACTACAGGGGGACATGGCTGAGGATCAGAGGCAGCTGAAATGCAGTCACAGGTGGCAAGAAGATTTCAGTTGCCTTCAGAGCTTGTGGCAGGGCTTCGTATCTGATCCTCTGTATCTTAGTGCTACCTGTGCTGATGAGCTCTCTGCCCGGCTATGTGTCTTCATGTCCAGCTGCGCTTCCTCTTTACCACTTAACTGAATGTTAGGTTTTTACAAGGAACAAAAAACCAACAAAAAAACCCAAACAGGCCTAAATATAAAAACCAGTATTTGGATGCATTTAATTATTTTCTTATTGGCTTTCTGATTTTTTTTTTTCTAATCTGAAGATCTTGGCACAATTCAGCCCCAGCCTACATGTTGTTTGGTTTTGCTGGCAATGCTTTTAGTCAATAAGTCAGTAGAAAAAGTTTTAAACCCCTCTGAGTGGACAGGGCAGTGAGAGGCTGAGTGAGCATCCCAGCTGCCTGCTAAGGCCATTGGGGAAGGACCTGCAAAACTCCTGAGCCACCAACTGGGATTTCTGTTTCTTTAGGAAAAGTTAGAGATGGACATTTAAATTAATTATCAAGGTGATAGAAGATAGATCCTTATTGAAAAAGCAGGGCAAGCCCAATGAAGGCAAGAAATGACGAGGAGGACTCCATCTTATCAGAAGGCTAATTAATTACTTTATTATACTATAGTATTCTATATTACATTACATCTAAACTGAATCTGCACAAAGCACTCAACTCAACTGCACAGAATCTTGTGACTGTCTGCCAGCAGTCCCGACACACAAACATGGATTCAATTGGTCAATGAATCAAAATACTCACACCAGAATCCAATTACCAATTTCCTTCAGGTAAACAATCTTCCACACTGCATTCCACTTGTGAACAACAAGAGGAGTAGCAATTGAGATAAGAATTGGTTTTGTCTTTCTTTTCTCTGCTTCTCTCATTGATTCTCTCAGGTTCAGAGAATGTGAATCCCACAGATCCTTAGCAATCCTCCTGTCACCTGGCATTGCCGTTCAGGGTGAGCTCCATGGGTTCAATTCCCAGTAGATGAGGGCACAGGTGCTGTGTCGGGTGTCTGGTGGGAGCTCTTGCTGCCCACGGTTTGTCTGCCCACCTCATTCCAGTGCTGAAAATCCGACCCTGATCTTCCCAGGCTGGATTTGTTGCTGGTAGGAATGCAGCATGGCTCTGCTGCCAGCTGCTGCAGGTTTCCTACTAATGTCCTGTTGACCCTGCCTTCTCTCCTCTGCCGGCAGATGGAAGAGGTGTTGAGCTTAAATGAAGATTACATCTTCCTGAAGAAAGTTCAGAAATGTCAGACAGCAGAAGGTCAGAAGTCGACATTATTGGACTGTGAAAAGGTTATAAAGGGCTTCCAGAACATCCAGTGCAAGGTACATGCAGTTGGGTTGATAAAGATCCCACTGAAGAAGGAGAGGGGCTCCCAATCACACACAGAGCTTTTCTTAAAACCATGGGTGCTCTTTACTTTTAGGCTGTGTAGCACATGCCCTTTTTTATACTATATTCTTTTTACACTATTTTGATATTATTGAGAAATCTCATTTATTTTTTTCCTAAAATGCTCTTGATCAGAGTACATCTAGCTGCAACATGTCATGGTGTGTTTGTGCCTTGTGGTGGGCAGGATGGAGCTACAGCCACCTTGGCATTTCTCCCTGATTCCAGTCTGAAAATAATTGATTTTCTGCTGTCTGGCACCTTGCTCCAGTCCTGTGCTGGGTGGCTGTGAGGATGCTTGTGGCCACCTGCCACTGGGAACACATTTCTGCCCACTTTGCCCAGGTTTTAATGACAATGCATAGCTTGGGCCAGGAAACAGCTCCTGGCAACCAGTGAGAAGAAGCATGAGGGTGCTGCGCAAATTGCCACCCCATGGACTCAGGGATGGCATCTGTAGTTGGATCAGGCTCCTCACATTTGGATGCAGAAGAGCCAATTTGCATTGCAACGTGCATTGCAATGAGATGCTCTCATCCTGCTCAGCCCTGAATTCACTGCTCAGGAGTGGCTGTGCTGGCTGGAATAGACAGGAGAGGAACATTTCTTCTTCATTGTCACTGCCTGATGACAACAAATGCCTCAGCTAAACCTGCCTCAGCTAAATCTTCAGATTTGCAACAGTACCCAACAGACCACCAAAAATTGTGTCTGATGTAGGCTGTGGTCAGCAGTCCTGAAAACCCCAACTACAGGGCAGGGGTGTACATTGGCAGCACTTACATCATGGCTCTCCCACATGAAAAGGAGATTTTTCTTGTTCATTTATCTTATTGTTTTCAATAAACTTTACCCGTCATTTTAATTTAATAAAACCTAAGACCATAAACCCTATAAACTCCTTGCTGCAAACAGCCCATGGTCATGTGTGAAGCTGGGAAAGGTACAAGAGGGGCTCTCCGGCTTCAGATATGCCCTGTCACAAACTGACAGGGCTGTTGGAGCTAAATATCACCAACCTTAGCAATGACCAGAGCATCTTTTATATAGAAACTTTCAAAATCATTGATTTTGAAAAAACCCATATATTTTTGCTGTTGTAACAGGACGGACCACCCAAGGAGCAGCCCAAGTTTGAAATGCAGATAGGTGAGTTTCCTGGTGTAGCCAGTGCACTCATGACTTGCTGGGGCAGGAGAAGTTCCTTGGCCTGGGAAGGGGTTTCCTTCAACAGCCCATGAGTTTCTCAGGCCATGGTGTGGAGGCAGGGGATGGGTTGGGGTTTGGAGCATCTCTGTGGGTGTAGGACTGAGCTCAGTGTGAGCTGGCAGAGGGGGACACTGGGCATGGCTGTCTCCCCAGGGCAGGCAGTTCTGGGTGTCAGAGAAGGCAGTCTGAAGATGTTGAAATTGAGCTCAAAATTAAATCTGTGGCCTTTTTATGTGGCAGGTCCTGAGCACCACGAGCATCCCCGTCTGACGCATAAGAATGAAACATCTGTGGCAGGTGAGGTGTGGGCACATCCAGGTCCTGTTCCAACGGCGGGCGAGGTGGCACCATCTTCTCCGCAGGCTTCATCATCAGAGGCTTTACCTCAGAGGCACCTGCAGGTCTTTGCTGAGTGGAGTCCTGCCTCACTCTGGGCTGGGGGTGGAATCTGGAGATGATGTCTTTGCCTGTAGAGAAACATTAAGGGCGGAAAGTGCTGCAGTCCCTGCAGAGGAGCGCTGGGTGAGTGCCAAGGCATCAATAACACTGGCCTTTCTAAATTGCAGCAGAGAAGAGGGAGCCAATTGCAGTTCACCTGGCAGGTCAGCAGAGCAACAAGGCAGGCTCAGGTAAGACAGACTCACTTGGTCCTACCTTGACCAGGGAGCCGGAGGGACACAGCAGTGTGCATTCCCAGTCCTGCCCTGTGGCGTTCTAAGGGTTGGAATGGGACAGAACAACTCCAGCACAAAAATGTGTCCCCAAAACACAGCAAACCTCCCAGTGGTCACATCGCCACGTGCGGCTGTGCTATGTGGGGTTCACACATCCCAATTGTCCTCAGTAGCCCTATGTGTGCCTTCCTAGAAATGCACCACAAGGGCTTAATCTTTCCAGTGTTTTTTATGAGTGGAAAACTTTTTAGCTTTGTATTTAAGGAAAGCAACCTCCCACTTTTCTTTTGTTCTTAAAATAGATCTTTTTGCTCTCCTGGCCATCTCTTTCTAGGGTGGCTGCTGCTGGAGGGCTCTGCTTGTATTTGCATCTGCTGATTTAATCCTCTTCTCACCCATAGCGCTCCTGGTAGTAAGATGGGCGGGCTGAGGGCTTTACAGTCACAACATAGGGCTCCAAACTGGTTTAGTCAAGGTGCAATTTTTCACAGCCATGGCCACATCAGGTTTGAGAGAAACACCTTTGAGAGAAACACCTGAGTTCTTTTGCATTTGTGCATCCCACTGTATCGGCTGTGGTTGCTCTTGCTACTCTGTCCCTCAGCTTAGCCTTAGCTTAGGGACTTCCCACAACAGCAAGGCTTACCAAAGTGAGTATGAGCTTGCACGGTCAGTCATTCCATCTGGCAAGGATTTTACAATCTAAGCACTTCTGATTTAATTCTGGAGTAACTGACAGTAATCGGCAACTGCTCTTTCTGTCTCTGATGCAACATTTCACCAGTGCTCAGTCTACCTGTGGAAAGCTTAGTGCTAGATAAGATCAGAGAAGTGAGAAACTCGCTGTATTTTAAAACTCCCTGCTCAAACACTTGTTGAGCCTATAAAGCAGAGTCCAGAGAGCAGCAGTTGCCTGGAGCTCAACTCTGTGTGGGGAAATATCCCTGCTGGATGCTTGGTCAGGGCCCATGGGCTTCGTGGCTCCTCCAGGACTACCCATGGCACACTGTCTCTGGGCTGGGGTAGTCAAACCCATTATTCCCCTTGGAGCCAAGCTGCTCCCCCTGGCTGTTCTTCCAGGTGTCTCTGTAGGCTGGGGAAAGCAGACATCCAAATTTCAGAGGTCATAGCTGAGCTCAGCCCCTACAGCCATGGCTTCCAGGTTTCTGTATAGGCTTATCTGCACTGACCACATGAGCTACTGTGATGACACCAAAAGTGTCCCAAAATCCATGGCATCACCTGATCTGTGTGGGCCATGGTCCTGGCAATGGGAAACAGCACTCACTGTGCTAAGCCCTTGCTTAGCACAGTGAGTGCTGCACTTAGGGATAGCTCTGCACTTAGGTAGGGATAGCAACTGTGCAATGTTAATTTTTGTACTTCCTTGGTAAAGCCTTGCCATCTCCAGAGGCCAAAAGGAGGAAGGACTCTAGAGGAAAGGCAGCCCCCAGATGGAAAAAACCTGGGATGGGAGGCTCTGAAGAGCAGAATTGCAGCATATTTTGGTAGTGCTCTGAGGGTTTGGAAGGTGTCCCACTGAAGTCCATGAAGGCAGCAAATGGAAGTGACTGTTTGGTCTGTTGTGGTAAACACAGGCAATCCTCCTCCCTAAGCATTTCCACTTGGCTGGATGAAGGAAGCTAAATGTACCTCCACTCACGTGGAGTGAGTGGCTGACAAAGCCAGTGATCAGCAAACAAGGGTTAAATCTGCTCTGGCCTTGAGGAAGGGTCCCCGCTCCCCTGGGCTGGGGATGGTGTCCTGGGCTGGGTACCCCACTAACTGCACCTCACAGACAGACAGAGGCTTTGAGGCCAGATGTCTGTGGGTGTCCCCCCAAATCAGCCTGCCAAACTGGAAGTCTCCTTCTCTATTTCACCTGCCATGCTCTCTCCCTACAGTGCTGGAGTGGAGGGAGACCATGTATGGCCCCACAAACAGCTTGATATCCAACAAGGAGGGGAAACTGAAGGTGGAGGAAGCAGGGCTCTACTACATCTACTCGCAAGTCAGCTTCTGCACCCCAGAAGTGTCTTTGGCACCCTTCACCCTCTATATTTATTTACATATCCCCAAGGAAGAGGACCGACTCTTGCTGAAAGGACAAAAGACACAGACCTCCTTGAAGACACATGAAGAAAAACACTTGAAGACCGTCTGTGCACTCCAGTCCATCCGTGTGGGAGGTGTCTTCAACCTCAGGGAAGATGACATGGTCTTTGTCAATGTGACAGACTCCACAAAAGTGTGGTACAGCCACGGCAACACCTACTTTGGCATCTTCAAGCTGTACTGAGGAAAGGGCTGTCCTGAGCTAGGAATTCAGTCCAACCTTCTTGAACAAAGTACCTTTCCCTTTTCCCCTTATTTATGTTCCTCTGCCTCTCTGTTTTTCTTGTTTCTTAATTTGTATATTTTGTTATTTATTAATGAGGGTCCTGAGAACACAAAGGGAACAAAGTTTGAAGCTGTTATCATTTGCTTTCAGTTTTTATTCTTTCACAGCCAGTGATTTGGTACATGCTGGTGTTGTGTGTCTGGGTCCACCACACCCCACATTCCTGGCAGGGTTGATGTCCCTGTTATGTCATAAGAGCTTTGTTTTCCAAAGCTCTGTCATTGTCTGCCATCAATGTTTCTTTCCTAAAAATGTACGATGGCTCAGGGCACATCAGGCAAGCTGGGTTCATGCATATCTCTGGCACCAATCCGCTTAACAAACATCAATGGAAAAACATTAAAAGGCCTGGGAACATCTTGTCTAAAAGAATCAGTAAGTCCAGCACTGTCATTGCATGGTAGCTGCTGGTGAGGCAATGTTGCCACTCCAGCTGTTGGCTGTATCTGGAGAACCCCCTTTTTTTCATTCATGCTGGTTGGTGAAACTCAACCAACTTCCTCAGGGTGGCACTGCTTTGACTGGATTCATACTTGGTGACAGTCGCTCCACACCAGAGGAGTGATTGGTGGCTGAGGGAGGACTGCAGATTTCAAGGCAGAGGGAAAGTAGGGCACTAGTGGTGGTCTGCTCTTGGTGACCTGAATCAGTTCACCAGACTGTCCTCCCACCTCTGCAGGCAGAGGAACCTTTGCCTGTGGACAGTTTCACTACCCTGTGGAAGGGGCACTGGGCACCACCATAAAAACTGGAACTGCATCTTCTCCTGAGACCCCTCCTACCCAAGGAGGAGGACCAGGAAACCACAGGGGTGGCAGGACCACCTACTTCTTCCCTCCAAGACACGTGTGCAAAGCAACTTCTGACTGTCCTCAGTGAGGACGTATCCACAGAGGCATTTTTTCTGGAGCTCCAGGAGAGCAGGAATGTGCAGGTGCCCCCTTGGGCAGGGGGTACCGGGGTGACACTGCACACTAGGGTCTTCCCAACCCTATTCTCCAGCTTGGTCTGCAGGGAAGGTGATCAGAGCACAAGGACATTGATTGCATTTTAAAAAAACTTTTGAAGATGACGCATGTGACAAGCCTGGGGTTTTTGGTTATACAGGTCATACTTAGAGTCAAAGGTTGGTAATAATCTTGGATGCCAGCAAGTTTGCAAATGAAAGAGATTCTAGATTTGGACGGTCTTTAGGCTTTGTTGTGCTGGAGGCTGCAGGTCTAGTCCTAACATAGTGCCCAAATGCCACCACTGGTGGGACAGAAAGGGCAGTCTTTGCACAGCTGATTGCAGAGCTCGGTGCCCAGCACAGCCCCCTTCAAAACCAATAGAGCTCAGGGACCATTTGGTTTCACTATAATTTAGTAAGTATTTTTTGGATGTTCTCCAAAACTAACTTTTTTAGGGGATGAACCACTCTTGTCGGACATCTTGTATGAAGACTATTTATTTAACTAAACCCATCTTGTATTTGTAACCAGAGAGACTGAGTGCCAGAGGACTGTGCATTATGCTGTGTTCCCCTTCCACAGTGAGGGGTTTCTTCCACTGGTCACCCCACAATTTATACAATTTATAGATTCAGACATATGTGGTTCTGTATGTTTTGAATGCTGCTCACCCTTCCCAAATCCAGGCTGAGATTTTGCAGGGTCTTGCTTGGGGGTCTGGGGACCAAGAGGGCAGTGGGGTGGAACTGGAGGGGTCACAGTGGGGAAAACCAGTCCCAGAAGCCTCCAGGGGCAGCCATTCCACCATGCTCCTTGGGGCATGTTGAGGTGCCAGAGCCAGGCAACACTAGGGACATTTTGGCAGCAGAAGGAAACAGAGAGCCCCTGTCCTGGGAGGGCAGTGAGACACCAAGGCTAAAGACCCTAGCACAGCAATGAAACAGAGGGGTGGGGACTAGTTTTAATGGGATTTAGGACACCTGACTGAAGAGGATAATTCCTGCCTGTCCTGAGGTCATGGGCCCTGCAGGGATCTCTCTGCTTCAGAGCAGAGGGATGGATGCGGTGCCCTGTGGTAGTGTGGGTCTGACCACATCCCCCTGCTCCTGCTGAAACACAGCCAGCCCTGTGGGCCAGGCTCCTGGAGGCAGTGCTGGGCTGCCTGAAGAACCACAAACCTCCACAAGGGAGGTGGAGGTGCTCGGTCATGGTGGGAGTGTGGGTGGGAGCTACAGGAGAAACCAAAAATGTGCAAACTAGCATGGTCTGAGGCGGGGGGAGAAGCTTGGAGCAGGTGAATGGGGAGGAGAGAGCTGTGAGGAGTGTGTGTGTGGCCAAAAAACAAGGAGTAGAAAACCTGCTCATCACGGGCAGGGAGAAACTGTGATCAGTGCACACTTTGAAGCCTCCTGCAGCCCCCAGCCTCAATGGCCAGGAGCACCTGCCAGAGACCTTGGGTGCCACACACTATCACACAGATCACTGAGCAGGGATCCAGAAGTTGCAAATTGCATGGTTGAGGAAAACAAAGAGGGGAGGAGAAAAACAGTCATTAAAGAAGTCCATAAATTCTGCAGCAAGGGCAGCAGATGCCAGCTGTCATCTCTCCTGCCTGTGGGTTGCCTGACCAACTCCAGCCCCTGCCCCCATGGCTGCCTTTCTCAGGGCTTTTGTTTCTTGCCTCTGTTTCTTGCCTTGCCAAAAATAGTGGGATTCAGATGTGAGGTAGTGTGTGAGAGGGGACGAGAGGCAATTGCTGCCATTCCGCTGTGTCCTTCTCCCCCAGCCCTGCCTGTTGCCGTAGCTGGCACTGTTTGCTCTCCCCATGGAAAGTTTAAAAGTTGTCAATACATTGATTTTTTCCTTGACATGAGGCCTTTATGCAAGTCCTCAGGCTGTGGATTTTACCGTTTCCAAACTGATTTTTGTTCTGAGTTAAGGGGTTGAGAGGGTAATGAGTTTGCAGGGCACATCAGCAGGACTGGCACAGGGGGTGATGGATGAGCAGTGCTGCCCAAGCAGCAGCATGGACATCTGCTGGGAGAGGTGTTTGTATGGTTCAATACACACTGATCTCACTAAATAGATATAGATATAGATATAGATATAGATATAGATATAGATAGATATATACATGTTTTATATATATACAAGGTTGCTCCAAGCCACATCCAACCTGGCCTGGAACCCTTCCAGGGATGGGGCAGCCACAGCTTCTCTGGGTAACCTGTTCTAGGGCCTCACACCCCTCATAGGGAAGAATGAGGCTTTCTAATATCCCATTTAAGCCTGCCCTCTGGAAGTTTCAGACCAGTGTTTTTCCATGATGCACCCAAGGCTAGTGTTTCTTTTTTCCCTTGTTCTTTTTCCTACTCTGAAGGCTGTGTTTGGGGAAGGAGAGGAGGGTCCAGCCCTCCTGCCCTTGATCTTCCACTTCTGCTGTGGGCTGAGACCACAGACCATGGCACATCTCCACCAAAGAGTTAAAAAACTCCCAGCCTGCAGGAGACGTCTTGTCCAAGTGGTGGTAGACCAAAGGAAATCCTGTCACCACACCTAATTGCCAGGAAAAAAACACACACTAACTAAAAAAAATAAAATCTCAAACAGGCAGGAAGTCACTTATCTACAGCAACTGCCTGGTGCAGCAGAGCAGTCTGTTTTCCATAAAGCATCAGTGTGAACAGAGTGCACATGGGGCCTGAGGGATGGAAATGCATCTCTTGCACTGGGACCAGGTGCTCTTGGCCTACTGCAGGTATGGATGACAATGGGAGCAACAGTCCAAGTGCCAGCAACACCTTTCACACCAGTATTCCTACCAGTAAATCATAGAGGTATGATGCTGCCGTGGCATTTTGAGGAAATCAGTGATGCCCAGAGCAAGCATTGGCTTTGCTTTCATGGCAGAAACACAGGAAGCAGCTCCAAGGGCTAAGAAGTGACTTTTATCCTTTATTTGTTGAAAATGTCAATTAAAAAACTGTTCAAAATAAAAACATGTTAGAAAAGTTGAACTTGCATAAGTAGTTTACAGTAAATAAACCTACATGACAAAGATACACTGGAAGGCAGCTGACACAACATCCATCTAAAGACAGACTCACTGGAACCTATTTACAAAGCACTGTAAACAAAGTAAATATGGAAACATTGCTGTCCATCTGGCATGGCTTCTTTTCCTTTATATTTTATTTTCTTGTCTTTTTTTTGGCTTCTAGCTCTTGACAAACACTTGATCCAAGAAGTCCCAGTGTGCCCTCCATCACATTACATCTCACAAACATGCATACGTACATAGCACGGGTTTCAACTGAGCCTGGGGCAGCAAGGACACATTTCCACCCTCTCCCTGCAGTGTCAGTGGCCCTTGGTTTGCTCTGCATGGCAGCAGCCTAGTCCCCAGGCCAGCTTGGAGCAGGCAGCAGGGCCAGGCAGTACCAAGGGGTCTGGGCATGGCCTCCCTGAGCAGCAGTAAATGCAGCAAAGGTCCTACTCCTAGAAAACAATTCACAAGCACAGCACGGCTTGACTGCTGACCAAATCACTCAACTGTGTGCCCAGGGAGGGATGTGGGGAGCTGCTGACTGGCTGGGATGCTCTGGGGATGGCAAATGTAACCAGACCTCTGTTTTGCTCTAGAAATAGAATTTGCTCTAGAAACCCTTTAAAGAGCGTTTCTTATTACACTCCTTGAGATGTTTTGGAGTCTGTATCTCCTGAAACACCATTTGCAATGTCCTGGCTGAATTTTAATGGCAAGGAGAGAGTTGTAATTATTGCCTCTGTTACGTCCTTCACAACCAACATAATGGTGTGACTGTAATGAGCTGTGGTGCCTCTGCACACCCTGGGACCATGCTGCCCTGTGAGATAAATAAGACATAATTAACAGAAGGTTATTTTTATAATGCTGTTAAGGAAGGAAGGAAAGAAAACACCAGTTCTAAACTAGGGTATAACTCCAAATAAGATATGGAGAGCTAATACATGTGCATGTTGCCTGTATGCTGTGTTCAAGGAGCTGTGCAGGGATCTGGGTGGGTGTTCCACATCCTTGCCTCAGGAGCGTTCCAGCTCTTGTCAAAGCATAAATACCTTCCCTATCTCAAGAGAAAGTTCTTTTTCCCTAGTAGAAAGTCCCTGTGGGGCAATGTGGGGAGAAGTGACCACTGGCAACATTCCCAACCTTTGGGAAGGAGCAATGGAAAGCATGAAGTGGGCAGAAGGGAGCAGGGGACCAGCACATTTAGGGTTGCTTTTTTTGTCAAGCACTGTTTACATTTCACATGGAGAAAAGCATGTCCTGCAAGAGGAAGCACAGCAAAATTATCATGTCCTAGGCTACTGGACACTCAATGTGAAAACAAAGCAGGGGGCAGGAATTCTACATCATGCATAAGAAAAGGGATGGGGGCAGAACAGCAGTTACCTGTTGTGCTAATCACGAGCTGTAAGGAGGCAGCACTGTGCAAAATACCTTCCTATGCGCTCTGACAGGTGCTCCAGATCTGGCTTCCCCCAAGGAGTTCAAACATCTTCATGTTAATTGCACATTTTAATCAGTATCAAGGCCACACAGGAACCACAGTATTGCTGGGCTCTAGTTCGCTACAGTCAACTAATGGGGAAAAAGAAGAAAGATGGGAAAAGCTTCCCCAGTTGTGATTATCTGAAAAGAGAAGCGTGGTGCTTTTTTGGTTTCTGCTCAATACCACCTCAGTAATGTTTTCATTCAATAAATAGGTACTGGTGCTTTTGGAAAGAATGAAAGCATTAAAAAGTGCTTAAGCTTCTTCTAGGAAACTGCTGCCCAAGCCTTTGTGAGCAACAATCACTAGCAGAGTTTGTTCTCCCAGTAGCAGGTACAATGAGGTATTAGTTGCTGCAGATAAATTGTGAATCGTGGACTGCTTGCTTACTGGTTCAGTTGTGATTGATTGTTTCTGCTTTATTTCCTTACTGGATAGAAGAAAAACTATTTTTTCTCTATGACTTTTTTTTTTTTTTGTAACAAAATACCCCAAACCAACAAAATAAGGAGCAAGAAGAGGCAAAGGATCCAGTTCCACTTCCCAAAAATACACCTGAGGTCACACACCACTGCCAGCAGCTTCTCCATGAATTCAAGCGATCAGGGATGACTTGCGCCCGGTGTCCTCCCTGCCACACTCATCTGTCTGTTTCAGCAGCCTTCTCACCAGCTTCTCCAAGTCCTTCCTGGATTTAAGCTCTTCCTCCAAACACTGTTTCATCCTTTTGTTTTCCTGCAAGGTGAAAACCAAAGGAATAAAGATGCAGTTATGCCCATGCACTTTTTGCAATGAGGTACTTCCATGCATCTGCTGCCTGATGCCTCAGAGGTGATGAAATAACAGAGACATTTGATAGGAGTTTGTGAGGATGAAGAACGTAAGTGGATCAGACCACGAGTAACCCAAACAGAGTCTTACTACCTCACAGAAGTTCCCTGACTTTGGGCAGACAGAAACATCCTCCCTGAAACCTAATTTTATCTTCGGTTGAAGAACCCTTTTCCCCTCTGATGGTTTCTCCCACCTCCAGACTTGGGATTGGAGGGAAGAAGAGATATTTCCTCTGAGTCTATAAGAACTGGTGTCCACCAGACCCCTATAAAATGAATGGTCAAGTTGAAAGAGCTTTTGGAATAGGGGGAAAGTTTTTCATGTTACTACAAAGACCAGCTCCTCCTTCCCTCTTGCTTTCTTTTGCACTCAAGCATAGAGGATGAGAGGAAGTGGTCTCCAGCTGCACCAGGGAAGGTTTATGTTGGATATTAGGAAAAGTTTCTTCATGGAAAGGGTTGACAAACACTGGAACAGTATGCCCAGGGAAGCAGTAGAGTCACCATTCCTGAGAGTGTTCACAGAATGTGTAGGTATGGCACTTCAGGACATGCTTTAGTGGTGGTGCTGGGTTGATGGTTGGACTCCATGATCCCAGAGGTCTTTTCCAACCTTAAAGATTCTATGATTCTGTGATTCAGGAAGGTAAACCAGAAAAACACTAATGCTCATTTAGGAATTTGCAGGATTGGACCAGCATCAGCAAGACTTTTCCTGGCACCAACCAGCTGAAAATGATTCAGCACAGACTGGTTGGCTGTCACTCAACTCCCAGCACAAACAATCCCACCCAAATTACCTGCTTCAGCTCTTTGACTTCATCTTTCAGTGCATAAACTGTATCAACAAGGCTTCTGAAAAAATAAATTAAAGAAAAAAGGAATTAGAATTGGTGTGCAGGAAAACAGTGATAGCATGGGAGGTGCTGACAGGAAAGTTGCAGCCAGATTCTGCTTCCCAAGCATCAGGCTGCTGCCTGGGAGGGGACTCTGGAAACACAGCCTGGGAGCATTTATATGCCACTGGTCCAAAACTCAGGGCCCTCTTCTCAAACCTTGATACCTTGTTCTGCTTTCAGTTATCAGCAAAGGCTTTGGCTTCCTTGTTTATGCTATGGCAATAAATAACAATGACTTTAAAGGTGGAAATGCCTGAGTATCTTTTGTAAAGCAGCCTCGATTCCTTGAGGCTGTGCTGCAAAAAATCAAATGCGAAAGGAACACACTGACTGGGTTGGAAAGGGAGAGGCTCAACACAGTCACCCAGATGTTCAAGTTACAGAACAGGCTGGGAGCACTCACAGGCAGGTGCCAGGCAGGCTCCCGAGGGGCAGCAACAGCTCAGTACATCAGTAGTTAAAAAAATAAGAGCCACTTGTTTGGTTCTGTCCTCACTGACCCTATTATCCTACATCTGGATAAACCATAAAATGGGGATCCAGACTCCCAGAGGAATACAGCCATTTCAGGACAGCTGGGAGGGTGGCCCTGTCCTTAAAAGGGACAAAGCAGCCCTTGAAATTGTCTGGTGGCTCTTTGCCAGAACTAAGGCAGCAGTCAATGACACCAGGCCTGCTCCTCTGTGGGGGCACAGAAAGAGAGGGCATCATTTTTAATGCCCTTCCAAAAAGTGACACAGGGATCTATCTGCAAGCGGAGAGCAGCCACACTCACTTTTCCTCTGTGACCGTCTGGCCATTGCTTCGTGTCTCCTCTATGATGATTTTCTCTTCCTCAGGAAGAAGGACTTGGGGAATGGAGTCTTTACGGGAGCCTGTGTACAAGAAATATTCATGAGGGAGAAAAAGGGGTAATCTTCCCTGGTGCCCATGCTACATCAGAGACAGAAGCTCTCATTCTTCCTGCTCCACCGTCAGCCTGGGGCAAACTGGAGATGTCAGCTACATCCCACTAACCCAGTGCTACAGCAGCAAGTGGAAAATTTTCAAGAGTACTTATTGCATCTAAAGTTACATCATGACTGTGATGGTTTGGCCCAGAAACAGGATTTCTGGGATGCTGTGGTTAGGGCCAATGAGTGCTTACCCACTCACCCTTCAACAGCCCCATTTGGCCTGTGCCAGTGTCAAACCATGACAATGACTTATAAATGAAACCATTCGACTAGGGTCAAGAGCTCCCCAAAGAACCATGGCCTCCCTTTTTAATATGTACCATTATTTGAAATTTCAGAGATTTAATTGGCTGACCACCAACAATATCTCACCAGCAATAATAAATAGTTATATTTCCAGAGGTGAAAATGTTAGATAGGTTCTTATGAAGCAGGTTGTTCTTAAACACACAGCCGATTGAGAGATAATACTCATGCTTCCTTTCTAAAGCTATAAGCAACCTGAGATTATCATCAGGTAATCACTGGTGAAATAGCAGCGTCTCATCTGCCCTCCTACCTGCTTCATTCTCTGTGTTTAGGAGAAAAACAATGGCAACTAAACCACTAGGCAGATGAAGCTTCCTTATCTCAAAGATTGAACACTACAGTTTCCTAGCACGAGTCTCGTTGCTGTATGATGCAACATCTGTTTTTTCCCAAAGGGGTTATCAGTGTTGTGGGCAGAGTAGGAGCTAAATAATGTGTTTGTGTGCCCACCTGAGCTGAGAGCTTGCTGGAAGCCTGCTCCAGTACAGTATGCCTCAATCACCTTCAGGATCTGAGCATCCTCCTCCAGCGCAGCAGTACCTGTAAAACATTGCAAACAATAGCATGCACAAAAACCAAGGTACTCTGGCCTTGTCTCTCCCAGTCTTTGCTCCCAAGCCCCTTAAGAGATCATGCTGTTTCTTTGGCTTACTGCCTCTGGGACTTTGGCCAATCTGTTTTGTGGTCCTTTACATTTTCTGGCATCAAGTACCATGAACAAATGGTGTGAAAACTTATCTCTAGTTGCTCATCTTGCCAAAACTTAGGGGGGGATGCCCTACTTTGGATGCAGGCCCAGCCTCTGCTCAGTGCTATCTTCTCAAGGGAGAGAGCTAATCTTGGAGCTGTGCATGGCAGCATGACCATGGCTTGACCATGGTGACCATGGCCTTTTGTGTAAAGCCACCAAGGTGTGCCCCAAATGGGCTCTAGGGAGTTCTCAGGACACCCCTCTTTGCAGGTGAACATCCCTATTGGGATGGGACCTTTTTGTTTCCTAATTCCCCATGGACACTGTTCTAGGACATGCTGGCATGGCCAGGTAAGGGTTTGTCCCAGCTGTCAGACATATTTTGGTGACTCTTGATGTGCAGTTTAATGCAGTTTTTAACTACGTGGAAGTAGTTCCTTGGCTTCATACTCAGAATAAGACCACCCACAACCCCTGACCTTGTGCTAGCAATCACAAAGAGGGTGGTGGCATGTCTAGCAGTCATAACTGGGAGGGGGGGAGAAATCTGTCAGAGGCTGAGGACCCGTGCACTTCCAGAAGTCTCCCATGCTCAGGAGCACCCAGGCTCAGAGTGAGAGCATCCTATCACATCCTGCACTGCAAGAAAGGGTGTTTTCAAAGTCCCATGAAGATCACTGAGAACACAGAAATCTCCAGAAATGAAAGAAAAATAGCATCACAGAATGGTTGGGGTTAAAGATCATCTAGTCCCAATCCCTGCCATGGGCAGGGACACCTTCCACTCGACCAGGTTGCTCCAAGCCCCATCCAACCTGGCCTTGAACACTTCCAGGGATGGGGCAGCCAAAGCATCTCTGGGCAACACTTACTTTTCCGAATAACAAACTCTTCATCAGATGGTTTTCTCTCAGTTTTCCTTTTTGGAAGAAACTTCTTCATTGTTTTTGGACTTTTGCTAGAATCCTACAGAGAAATAGACTCTTGTGTTTAACCAGAACCAATGGCAGTTGGAACAGTGGAGCAGCACAGATGGATGCAGCTACCCATGCTACACACAACACTTTAGAAAGCTACAAAGCAGACAGTGACAAAGTTGGGGAAAATTATAGTTTTTTCCCTTCACATGTACCCACTGCTCCCTGGAACAGCAGTGGGAATTGCACCTGCAGGTTTGGGCCAGGACAGGCTCCTCTAGTAAATGCAGCTCTTCTCTAAAATCCTTTAGCCAAAGAATTCAAACATTCATAGCACTTTTAGTTGCTTACAGACTCTGTGGTCTGTGCTAGAAAACCCTAAAATGTGACTTATTCCATTGACTTAATTACTAATATAAAAGAGTTGGCAAATAGCTCTACTTTTTAATGCCCACAGTTTGAGAGTATAAATCCCATACACAAATATACACAGAGAAGAGACAAACACACATAAAATTAGTGTTTGCTATGACTCCATGAGTAAGAAACACAAGTTTTTATCTCCTTCACTCAGTTAAAAGTCTTGCTGATTTGGAAAGAATTAGAGTATTAGTAGGTTACATGCGATAGGGATTTAAAGGAGGAGAGGCATGCCAGGAGGTTTCAGTACCATAACAATAAATCCTTTCTGAGAGTTATCTTAAAATATATTTGCCAGCCGCTACTGACTCGGACAATAACTTACTGATACAACGAGGCAAAATTAGGGTCATGCAAGCACAAGAAGCATTAACAGAAACAAGCATTCTGTGCCACGACGAGCCAAAGAGATGTATCTACCCTTACCTTTAAGATATAAGACATCCTCTACAATGAATATGCAAAGAAAGAGAAGATGAGTGTGAGAGACTGATGATTTTTATCACCAAGTCAATTTAATCCACAATTCTAAACCACATTTCAGTGTTAGTCCTGAGATTAATGCAGCACTCCCTCTGTCCTGGTTTAAAAGCACTATCAACATGCAAAGGAGCACCATGTCATGCAAAACTGAAAATTTACATGTGAGACACAGGATGAGTGGGCATTAATACACTCTAAACACAGAGAACATGCTTTCTTGGTTAGTAGTGGGTGTCTGCAGATGCTGGTTGCCTAAACTGGTGCTTACAACTGCAGGAGCCCCATGTGCACGGCTCCATCCAAGTCCCAGGAAGCGCTCAGGGCCCGACCTCAACACCGACTCCAAGGGCCTCAACCCAGCCTAGTCAGGGTGCCAGGACACTCTGCCCACCCTGGTGACAATCTCCTGGGACTTCATCTTCTCAAAGGGGACCTTCCATCCTGACTGAAAACCTGACGATGTCGGGCATCAGCACTGCAACACCTCTCTGCTTCACAGGCAGGGACAGGGAGCTCCCTGCACATCCTGTGGAGGATTCCATCCCTGGATCCCATCCCTGGGATGCTTGACCCAGGGAGCCACAAGGTCTGCCCAGCAAAGTCCTGAACCCTGATGATATAAAGTCTTCACCCAATGGAAAGCAGCCAGTTAAAAAAAAATAGTAGAAGAAACAATCTATAAATAATTTTCCCTTTGCTAAACTGAATCCAGACACCCACAGAACTTACCTGTTCTGTCATTTCAAATTATTACTAGAAACAGAACAGGAAAAATACCCAATTTCAATGGAAATAACAAGAGTGAGGTGCCATACACAAGCAGGGTCTGAGGTTTCCTGAGCTGGGTACAAGGAAGTGTACAAGACTATGCCATCCTATCTTATGCTATGAGAAGACAAATAAAGTAACGCTGGATGTCTAAAAATCTCAGCTCATTTAATCAAACTGTCCCACTCATTTCCCTGCAAGTAACCTTTGAAATTTGTATTCCTTCATTAAATCTTCATTATAGGAAGGTGCTTGGATGGAGCTGTCATTATTGCTTATTTTGTGCTCAGCTTTACATTAAAAAACCTAAAGTACAGTGAAATAGGGATTCTGTTTAGGGATTAAGCATCCCAGAGGAAGATTGTTGGGCCAGCAACGAAACTTATTCCCCATCTGTCATCACAGGCTTGTGTCCATGAGTCTCTCTCCAGGCTCAGGCAGGACTGAGTACCAGGCTGTGCCTGCCCAACTCTGCTGGACGTGTTGGCCTTTGGGTTTCTACTGACATGGTCAGCACAGCTTGTTCCCATAGAAGTCACATTTTTGGTCCTATGACATTTTGCAGGATACCATCCAGCATCCTCTCCCTCGGGACTCGCTGTGGGCTAGGCCCCTGTGGCAAAAACCTCTCCCCGGCTTTCGACACAGAGAGTTTAATTCCTGCTATGAGTGGCAGGGGACAAGAAACTGCAAAGGACCATGGTATTGTATCCCTCAATCTGTCATTTTTCTCACAGAAAAATTTATCTTTTACCTCAAGTCAATATTTTTAATTGACCACACAAGCAAGAAAGGGTTTAGCCTCCATTAGGAATTTGGAACATGCAAAGATTATGGGTCATTTTCAGTCTGCTCAGTTAGTATTTAACCAATTTAATTCCCAAATTGAAATGTGTTACTTTACAAATTCTAAGAAATAAATGCAACAAGATGCAATGAGGCTACATAAAACCTCTACCTGGAGCAGGAGACCCACAGTTCTGCCAGCTGCCAGACTCTTCATCCCTAAGTGCTGGGAGGGCTGAGGGGATCCAAGCCCCCTCCCTGTCCCCATCCCCACTGGGGCAGAAACACTCCCAGGGCTGCTGTACCAAGAAAGGCAGCTGACTCAGACCCAGAGTGCTCACTCAATAAGAGGAATGTTACCTGATATACTGGTGAGTAATTCCAAAAATTTAATATGAGGTAGGGAAGGAGAGCACTACAGTTGTGGTGCAGGGTGACAACAGCACTAGGCTGTATTTTGGGTTTTCCCACACCAACTCCTAGCTCCCAGGCTGGGATTCCTGCAGATGAAGCCATCCCTCGGCTGCTGCCTCCCAGCAGGACCTTGCTGTGTAACACTTGGCTGGGCGGCAAAGGAGGGTCAAGCCCCACGTCCTGCTCCAGCCACGAAAACAGGGTGGAAGACACAAGAAGCATGGCCAGGCATTTTGCCTCTTCCTCATGGTGCACTATCACTTCTCAATCTTGAACCACTGAGCTGCTGCCATAGCTGGAGCTGGAACACATTCCAGCAGGGAGCAGGCCCCTGTCCACATCTCAGACCAAGGCAGGAAGGAGGACAGAAGGCAGCTCCACCATGGCACTTCCAAAAAACAGGGCTCAATGGGACACCCAGATGTGGGACTGGTGAAATCCAGCAGCTGAGAGTGCTGGCTATGGCAGCCAACAGCCAACATCCAGCCTGCAAGCACATGTACTCATGAGTCCCGTGTAGCACAAAGCCCAGGACAGCAACCTACATCCATCACAGGACTAGGGCCAAAGTGGCAGAGTAATTTCTCTCAACATCCCCAAGAACCTACATTTGTGTGCCCTTGCTGTGGGATACGAAACCTGTACACAAGGTCTAGGGATTGTGTGAAATCAGGGTCCTGGATAGGCAGGTGGAATTATTACCTCTTTGTAACTCAGTGCTGCTGAAGGTCTGAGTGGAGGAGCAGGACGGAGGCAGCTCAGGCTCCAGGGCTTGAGGATTTTGGGGGGTTCCAGAGGCCCACGGATCTGCCCAGCTGAACTAAATGTCTGAGAAAATAGATGAGAAGCAAACCAAGACTGTTAACCACCAAACAAGGCAGAGAAGTGGAGGGGGATGGACAAGTGTTGAGATACTGAGACACCTAAGTTGCAACAAAAATAGGGCAGGATACATGTAAAATGGTACAAGCACAACATGGTTACAAAGCAAAAGGCAGGATGTGTCTTACAGCTGTCGTGTTACCTCAGAGTCAGGGTGCTGCTGAAACAGAGAGCTCAGGCAGCAGTGAGGAACCCAGGCAGCAGAGGCCAGGAGGTGACACTTACCGAATGAGGACTCCAGGACTGCGTTTTGGAGACGGTGCTGCATGTCCCTTTGGTCAGCCTTTGCAAGTGGTCAAGCCATTCGTGCAAGTCCTGGCTGGTGCTGCAGGACACAGTGATCCGCTCCATCATGTTCCCTGTGGCAGAGGGTTAAACAGCTATGTCTTTAGCAAGCGGTAGAGACTCAGGAGGAAACACAGGGTGAGATCAGCTCAGCACAGCGGGAAATGGCTCCTCAGTTTGCACAGTCCACTGGCTCCAAAAAGGTTAGGGCAAAGATAGAGGCATTAATCATTAAGAATCATTAAGGTTGGAAAAGACATCTAAGATCATCAAGTCCAACCATTAAACCAGCACTGCAAGGTGCACCACTAAACCACATCCCTAAGCATCTCATCTACAATGACGATGAGACTGCCTATCCTGCTCCAGGCAACCACTGACTGTGGGAGCTGCAAGAAATGCTAAGGGAACAAGTAAGATGAATGTGTGAGGATTATTTAATGTTGAAGGTCATGAAACACAATACTTTGTGATGAATAGGATCCTGACACTAAATACCACCACCACAAACAGCTGCACTGCTGCCCAGGCACTGATCATGAAATGACTTGTGTATACCTACAAGTAATGAGATACACTGAATGGGGAAATAGGATGAAAGCTCCCTCATGACCAGAATCATGTATCTGGCAATAAAGGAGGTACTCAGAGCTACAAGGCGTGGCAACTGGATGCAGACAGGGTGCACCAGTGCAGAGCAGTGCTACTGGGGCGAGAGATTTGTCCCATACAAAGCACTATGGTCTCCAAAGGCAGCCAGAGGCAGAGCTCCAGGGCACTTGGAGGAGATTGCCTCAAACAACCAGGACAGAGTTGCTCAGAAACTCAGACAGCACATGGTAAAAGAGCAGGAGAAAGATCATGGCAGGTGCTTAGTGGAAGGCGGACCAGTACTTCAGTGGCAACTGTAGCTCGCACTGGGAGGACTGCGCCAGGCAGAGGGTCCCACTGACCTGTGATTTCAAACATGTGCTCATTCCCTTCGGCATCTTCCAGCTTTGTCAGTGTCATTCCTGTCAAAGGCAGCTTTCCCTGGGAGAATTGAAGAGCAGTCAGTGTCAGCAGGTGTTGTTCTGCTTGTTTCTGCTGATTCCTTTCTCTTTGGAAATTGCCATTTAAAATTAATTTGTGAAGGCTTCAGACTGCATGAAGAGTCTCCTTTAATGTATGGAACTAGATTTCCCTGCACAACTAGGTCAAACCCCAGAGATGAGGCTCCCATGACAACTGAGTCATCCCCGGCTCATCTGCCACCCTTTCCCTTCATTCAGTGCAAACCTTTTTCACAGTCAAGTCAGAAGGATCAATTTCCCCTGGCTTTTTCTGAAAGCCTTCCCCATCCCTCTGATTTGCATGCTGAACTGCCTGCTCACCTTACTCCCACTAGCGTGTCAAGCCAGAAAGCCCAGCCAAATATTTCCCAAATCTTTCTCATCTTCCTTGCTACAACAAATGACACATGAAAACAAGGGCATCCTTTTCCTGGCAGTATTGATGGTTTCAGACAGCTGGAGAAAAGCCAAGCTCTCAACAGCCATTGAAGGGTATGTAGAATGGTAGAACACAAGAAATGCAGAGTTATATGTAGTAGCACCTCATGGACTGGAATTTTCATGCACTCTGCAGTGGGCTTTATAAGTATTTTCCAGAGATGGCACAAAACTGAGAGCCAGCTGGCTGGTCGAAACCCTACAGCTGGATCAGGACCCCTAAGACACAGACCCTACTCTCAAAAACAGCAGGTAGACAGGTTTTGAGGTTTTTAGTTTGTTTGTGGTTGTTTTTTTTTTTTTTTTTTAATTTCACAGCATTCAGTTACCAAATGCTGCTTAACCAAAGATCAGGACAAAGGCATTGACTACCCTGGCACATGGTAAAGCCAAGCCCTGGTTCCCAGCCTGGGGTGTTTGCATCACAACAGAGAGTTCAAAGGATGCAGAAGACTCAAATTTGATAAGAAGGATCTGTTTTGCACTTTTACACTGAATGCCTTGCAACTTCAAACTAAGCAGGCCTACCTGATAGATGAACCCACTCATCCGTGGGCTTGCAGACAGCATCAGCAAAACATTGGAAAATAACAAGAAATACCGCTCCTCTTTCTCCTGGGGGGATAAGAATTTAAGTTAGTCCAGTCTGCAATGCATCACAAGCACCTGCCTCTAGCAAACTGAACCTGTTGCAACTGGAATCACAGCCTGTGAGATCATCCCCAAACCAACTATTCCGGCTTTTTTTTTCTTTACAGCATCTCATTTATGTACCAATTTTCTCTGCAGAGATTTTTGTCTGCATCCTGCTAATCCTCTTCCAACCATTGCAGAGTGCCTCAGAAGGCCTTATGTTCCCCAGCATCCCACATCCCAAACAAGAAAGACTTTTGGGACTAGATACTGACTGCATGGGTTTGTTTTACAGGTCTTCCCTTCCCAGGGAAAAACTGCAACAGCAAGTGCTAACAGGTACTTTCCCACACTGAGCATGCAGCACACATGGCTTTAGCACCACTGCGGAAGGTCTGTGTCAGGCACTGGTGTGATGCATTAGGACTAGTAGGACAAGAATCACTCCAGTTTAGTTCCAAAACACAGTCAGCTCTGGGATGGGGTGTCAGAGCAGCCCCTGTGATGCACATAGGACATTTTCTATCACTCTCATTTCTCAGAGTAAGTCACAGGGGAGAGAGGGAAATTAATGCGCTATATGACACTGAGATACTTCTTCTCTTGAGAAGTGGGTCACCAAAGGCCTGAAACTAAGCCTACAGGGTGCCTGATTCACTCCAAAAACATGCACAGTCCCATTGCACAGTTCTTCCCAAGGTAAAATTATTTACCAGCATTATTTGTCATCAGTTTGTGGCTTGGAAGGAGAGGAACTACCACCTCATATCACTTACCCTGGGAGCAAGTGGGTATTCAGACATGAAGTCTACAGCCAGCAGAAGGAATACCACACTCACCTCACTTCCCCCAGACTGCACCGTAACCTGGGACATGTAGATGACATTTCCCATCATTTTGATGTCCTCTCCTTCCCAGCGCTGGATGGATTCAGAAAGGATTTGCAGTTCAAGTTGTTTCCTCTTCCTCAACTCCTGGCATTGTGACTGGGAATCACAGCAGAGCTTTGTGAGCTGAAGGGCAGAAGCCAACCCAAACCATCCCAGTTTCACCAGCAACAACTCACACAGCCCTGTGGGCTCAGAGATGGTCATGTCAGGGATCAGAAAGGCCTATTTTGGCTCCATTACATGAAGTCTGTTAAAAAACCACATCCCAGTGATTTATGAAGTAATGATTACATTCAAATGTCAAGGAAATTGCAAACTGCTCTGAGCAAACTTTTCTTTCCAAACCAGCCCTACCTCTAAGAGTTCAGGGTCACAATTTCCAAACCAAGACGGCTGCACAGTTAAATGTCTCTTAATTTTGCTACTGCTTAGAGGGATTTTGCCGGTTTTGTCCAATCAGCAGAGTTGAACTTGTAGCACTGCAAGGTCCCCAGCAAGTCAGATGGGTGGATATTTTCCAACCAAAATCTGGGAACCCAAAAGAAGGACTAGGTGGTGCTGTAGATTAACACAAAAAAGAATCTTCTCTAAGTGCTGTTATTGAAAAGACTGCACCACTGCTGGGCAGCTGGGGACTGGAGAAGCTCCAGGGAGTGACCAGTATCTCATCAGCTCTCAGCAAGAGAGGACAATGCTGACTGAACAGAGTCCTGCAAATCCAAGCAATACTTTCTTTAACTGACCCCTCTGCCAACGGGGAAAATTGTTGCAAAGGTAAACCAGGGCTATTTTCACCAACTGCTTGGTTTTTCCAAACCCTTTTATCTGACAGAGATTTTACTCCTTTCCAATTCACTGACTATCCAGCTCTGCAAAGAGAGAGGCTGCACTGGGTCTAGATTGAAACCACACACATTTGAACCAAACTGGGGTTTACTCTGGTTCTACAACTATTGTATGTTTTGATGGCTCCCCAAGTGTCCGAATCCAACAATCCAACGTTCTCAGGATAAAAATCCAAATATAATCCACAGAAGTTCATCACAGTCTCTGCAGAGGCACCGCTGTGACTCACAGCGGCTCCTTGGTCCCTCCCTGCCTTTGCTTGGGAGCCTTCCTGGTCCTATAACAGGACCACATGCCCATCACAAGGGGCATCTCTGCCCGTCTAACCTCAAATTCCCACTGAACCTCTTTAGTTGTGTCATAATGACATTTAATTACTCATCACCCAAGTACACATTTCAAGTAAAACCATCCAGCGCTTATGAGATTTCCTAAAGATTAATGACACCTTGTAATTTAAATGAGTTATTCCCCTATTAGCTTCCAGAATAAATGGAAAGGGTGCTGAGTTTCTAAGTAAATGTAACACGATCACCCTTTCCTGTTTTCTATGAATTTTCTCCTCCCCATATTTTATCTGCACTGCTGAACACTTGCATTTGTCAAAACAGGTGACATCTGTTATGCTAAAGAAAGGAAGCTGGACCATATCTGGAGTGATTATAGTGAAAGGTCCTCTGTGGCTACAAAGCAAGAGAGACTAGAGTTTTTTTTCCATAAAAAGCTCTTCCAGGTAAAACCTTTGTGCATACGGATGGCTTTTCCCCTTCTATTTCATCTCAGTGCAGCAGGACTTTGAGGGGTGCAGGCTACAGAGTTCACAGAAATGGGTTTGTTATCTCTGACTCACCCATTCTCTCTGTTCCCCACCAACCGCCACAAATTACCACCTGGAGCCACAAATTACTGGAATGTGGTCCAAGCCTCCTGATGCCTGTGGAGCAAACCTCAGCAAAATTTCCCATTGGCACCGGCGCTTGGGTCAGTCACACCCGTGCTAACCTCTCTCTCAATGAGTGAGGAGTGGTCTAGTTTCAGGTGGAAAATGATTAGAGATTGAAGGCAACAGGACATGAAAGGGACCCTGCTGCCACCACGGTCCACACACGGCTTTCAGTAATTGAGGAGAAACTTGGGAGATCCACCATCTCTGCTCTGGCACCATAGAGCCAGCATATACTTGCCACAGCCAGAGGAGCAGCTCTAGGCTTGAAATGTGAAATGAAGTTTCTTTGTAACCCCTCTTTTCCATTCCAAAAGACCTTTTTTCCTAATGAGGAGACAAATGTCAGGCTTGACTCATTCTTCATGAAATGCAGACCTGAAATGGAGGGCTCTATTTTAAGAATTGCCACCTACCACAAGGGACTTGAAGGATGTGATGGCTTTCAAAACATCTTCATGATCCGCATGCGCCTCCTAGTGAAGGAAGAGCAAATTCCTCAGCCATCAGCAGCAGCAGCACCCATCCTGAGCATTAACCCACCCTGAGCATCACCCACTGTTCCACTACACTCAGGGCTGAGGATACAGGCAGCATGGTCTTCAGGATGAGGTCAAAGTCTCTCAGGTACCTTCCCCACCATCTACTTCAACATGGCATGGCAAAAGGCAGCTATGCAATTTACTGATACCAATTTAATGAGTGTGCAGTGGCCAGAGCAAGAGTAAGTATGACTGGACTTAGAACAAATCTGACTTGCAAAGAAAAATCAATGAAAACAGGCAGTGGTACAGGGTGCACCTTCAGGAAGGAAATTTCCATTGCAGTGCCAGATATTCCAGCCACTGCCCATCGAGGGTGGAAAACCACCACCATCAAGGGGGCTTCAACTCTGGCTTTAAGGGAGGGCATGTCTAAGGAGAGAGCTCTTGGGCCAGGTAAAAGTAGAATGGTGCCCCTTATCTCTGACCCCAGCTGTATGCTAGTACTCTCCCAGAATGTTCTCATAAGGTGTCAAGGCTGTGATGGACCTGCCCCTGCAGCCTGGCATTGCTCATCTGCAGTGTGGGATGAGTGGCTGCCCTGAACACACCTGCCCCCTCAGCAGCTCTGCAGCAGTGCAGGGAATGCTGTGGTGTACATCCACACTGCACACAGCCATCCTCTTCCCACAGCATCACAGCTTAAACCTCAGGCCTGCTGATTCATGCAACAAAACTCCCACACTCAGCTTAGAAACCAAGACAAATAGGTGACATGTGTGTCCCCAAACCCACTGTTGAGCCGCCTGTGAAGAGCAGACAAAGAGCACAATGCATATCCTGCAAAGAGCACATCATCCCTGCATGGGCATGGTGGCTGCAGCCAGGCTCAGCTCAGTCCCTGCAGCTCAGCTCAGCCAGGTGAGAGGGAAAGGTAGGTCTGGAGTGTGCCTACCCTGCAGGCTCTCATGCCCTCTCCTATGCAGGAACATCCCTGGCTCAAGCATAGAAGTTTAAATCCTTTGGCTTGATTGTAGGTCATGGATAAATGTGCTGAATTAATTGGTAATTAAAACTGGATGAGGAGGAAAAGGAAACTTGCTTAAAAACAGACTGTTACTTCTGTTTTCTTCAGGCCCTCGCACCACCCCTGAGTTTTGCCTTCCTGCAGCTGGAGTGCACCAGCAGTGAGTAGCAGAGCTCCAGTAGCAGAGATCTCTACAGTCCCTGGGGCAAGAAATGTCCTGAAGCACACTTGCTTCCTGCCAAGGAAGGCTCTGTGCCCCTGACTGCTCTCCCTGCTCCCAGGGGCTCGCTCTCTACCCCTGTGTCTGTGCTGGTGGCCAGATCCATGTCAGTGCAGCTCTGCCTCCACCCAGGAGCACAACCCTGGGGCATGGGGTGGGAATGTGCCTGCGAGCCACACGAGTGAGTGGCCAGGCTTAGGAATCTCATCAAATGATAAGAAAACCACAGATTTATTCTTGGCTGCGCAAATTAACAGCAACTGTAGCCTGTCCCTAGACTCTGCTTTTAATTGTGCTGGAAATGGCCCATCTTTGAGGAAGGGCTGGGGGGAAGAACAGGTAATGTGCTTCCACAACATTCCTCAGACTCTTCCACCAGTTTCTCACTTTTAATCTGAAAGGTGGATAATGTCTGGGGGATGTGGGACATCTCCTTGGAGATGTGCTAAGTACTTTTAGCCACATGATGCTCAAATACCAAGAGGCAGAGGTGTCTCTTGAAGCTCAGGGAGCAGCTCTGGCAGCATCCACAGGCAGAGCCTGCCCAGCAGCCCCACACCCCACCTACCTCCATGTGCCGCTCCAGCTCCTGCAGCAGTGTCACGTATTTATCCAGCCTCAGGAAGGGTTTGCTGAGGCTTGTGGTCAGGATGAGAATGCCAGGGCTGGCCGCACCTTGGCTCTCCATGAACTTCTCCAGCTCATCACTATAAAAAGAGAAAACAAAAAAAGACACAACAAAGAGGGCTCTCAGAGCTGAGGGCTGTGTTTTGCCCATGCTCTCTTGATGGCCAGGGCTCTGCTCTGAGCTGGGCCTCCTTAAAGGCAGCACAAACTCCCCTCTGAGCACCCCCCACCCACTCCACAGAGCAGGCAGGGAGCTTCTACCCAAGCAAGACCCTTCTCCTCTGGAAAGCAAGAGAGGATGTCGTGTGGCCACAGGTGCTGGAATGCACATCTCTGGGGCACACTGGTGCCAGCAGCTGGTCCCCCAGCACAGCAAGGTGGACCAGGGGCAGGTATCTGGTGGGTGGGGAGAAGGGGAAGGGGGCTGAATAGGCCAGTGCTGTGCTGGAGGAAGCTGCAGCAATGCACTGGGACCCTGCTGGAAACTGTGATGCAGGTGTTTGCATGTACTTTGCTCCAGAGAACATGGCTTCTGTGTGTCAGCACATTTGCCAAAGATGATTCTTTGGCTGATTTAGGAAAAGGGGTCAGACTGAGGAATCACATGAATGAGTCATTTGCTGGCGCCAGGCTTGTTGTTACACTGAATTAAAGCTGGATTTCAGCAGGTAAGTAAATACATGGTGAGTTCCCATTGCAGAATGGGAAGACTTAAACACTATGCATGTGGTCCTGGCTTTTCCCATCATTGCAGGGAAGACAGCTAACCTGTATTAGGGATGACACAGTTGTAGCACCTTGGCGTGGCACTCTCTTGAGCAGGACATCACACAAATTCAAGTGTCTACTCATGTGGGTCACGCTGAAGAAAGAAGTTATTAATGTGTTCTACCAATGACCCTGAAAATCAACCATTTGGTTGAATAGAAGCTCAGTGAATAAACTGGGTAACTGGGTGACTCGATGATCATCCTCCTTCTGCAGTGATGTGCTCCCCACCATGGTGCCACAGGGGAACACTCTCCCATTTGTCAGTGTGTGAGCACTTGAGCAGTAGACCTGAAACAGCATTTGGGTTGTTTAGCAAGTAAAAATCACAGAAGATGCTACTGCCAAAGCTGAGGCTGCCTGTTTGACCCAAGGTGCGAGTCCTGTGCAAAAAAGGACCTGTGAGATCAGCTCTGAACATGAGCAGTATGAGTAGTCTTCATGCTGAAGCTGAAAGGCCCTGCTGAAAAGCCCAAAGTCCCAGCAGCAGGAAATAACATTGACCTATTGTCAAAACATAGGTCAACAGCCATGCCAGGCCACGTATTAATAACAAAATTTAACTTTTTAAAGGAGTCTGAATCTCCTTCTCCATCACTTACCTGTGCTGTGTGAGGACATTCACTGCTGAAGGGTGGTTAGCACAGTACGTCAGGTACAGGGAGCGGAACTGGGGCATCAGGTTCATGAAACAGCCTCCCACACGCTGCTGGTTCTCAGGGAGCCTACAGACACCAACACACCAGCTGTGGTAAGCCTCTGCATCTGCACCCTGCAGCTACAGCACTCTCAGGGACCTGCCCAGGAACTACCCACTGCTCAGGGACATTCCCAGGTCACCTCATAACTGCAGCACTGAGC
Source organism: Calcarius lapponicus (assembly GCA_039654755.1). NCBI lineage: Eukaryota > Metazoa > Chordata > Aves > Passeriformes > Fringillidae > Calcarius > Calcarius lapponicus. The sequence goes on from CM077467.1 coordinate 145,303, forward strand.
AAAATATCCACACCTGCCATCTGGGGAGGAGGAAGAGGGGGATCCTCAGGTGGGTCTGGGTTCCTGTGGTGCAAACAGTGAGCATCACAACCCATTATCAGCCTCAGACAACCTGTGACCCAACCTGATATGTCTCACCAGCAGAGCTACAGCTGGGATGATGAGGATGAGGATGTGCTGGCACTAAGGGCAGTGTGAGCGGGGGGTGGGTACCACTCTCTGGACTGCCTATGAATACGAAAAGACAGAGAGAAAGAAGGAGAAGCCACAGCCTGAATATATTCTCAATATTCCGTCTTTCCCCATCTCTTTTCAGTCCTTAGCTAAGGCTAATTATGTCTGTCAGCTTCCCTGCAGGAAATTATCACCTCTAATAATTTGCTCTTTGCTCCCTGGCAATTCCCATCTTCATGCCTGCCAGATCTCCCACCCTGCATGTGCCTGCATCTTTGGGTTAGGCAGACTTTTGTGTCAGTTCTAGTGATGCTTCAACACCAGTAATCTTAGAGTTCCTTCTACCTTTCCTCCTGCCAAAGCACCGCCTGCAACCTTTCCTCAGTCCTGTTATTTTCTTCTATATTTAACAAGTCTAAGACAGCAGTCAGGAGAAGTATTAATGAACATGCCTTTCTATTATTTTTAGCTACAGTTAAAAAGCTTAACAACCTCTGTGCTATGACACAAACTTACTTTGCAACTTCTTCCAAGGCTTGGTTCAGTGTTTGCTGAAAAGCAGAGATTTCTTCCATGTTTCCCAGCAATGCTGCGATGTCCCCAGTGCTGAGCCTACAAGAGCCACATCACCAGTCACCATCAAAGAGAAGTTGCTCTCAGGAGCACCCCATTTTTATTTGTCAGCTGACCTTCCAAAAAGACACAAAAATTTCTCCTTCCCCAGATACAGCATCAGACAGAACACAAAATTCATGGTCTATGAGCTACAGACCACAGTCTCCTAGAGAAGGAGTCTGCTGCCAAGGATTATCTTAATTGGATTTAAATCACTTAATCCCACTAATCTCAGATCTTTAGCTGTCTAATAGACACAGACAGATGGGATTGCAGCCAGAGCTGGGGAGGGAGGTGTGTGCACAGACAGAGAGTTTTGTCTTCAGGGATTCATGCCACGGGTCTCCCTATGGGAGGAAGGTCCAACAGGTAGGGGCTTCCTTGCTCCTTGAGTCAGCTTGGGTGTTTCCAAAGCTAATGTGCCTGCTTCTGTCATCCTGAGAGTCGTAACACTCTCATTTAGGCCTACAAGGCTGAGAGCACAAAAATTTTCCCACATGAAGATTTTGGGAAGGGAGAAGTGACTGAAATACAGAGGCCTTAGAATACGACTCTCCCATCTCTCCTGACTGGACAATGTCTAAATACGTGCCCTCTGTCCATGACACCCCAAGGCTCCCACAGTGTTCTCTCCATCTCAGATGCCCTTTTATCTTACTTATCACAAGACTGGAGGGGTCTTAAGTAAGTTCCCAGAAGTGACTGTAGTTCCTTTGCATAATCTCGTTCTGTTTCCAGAATATTTTGCAACACCTAGGGTGAGAGACAGAGTGCTAAGAAGATCTTTGTACCAGCAAACTAGTCAAAAGAACATGACATCAGCTTCCACGTCTGGCAAAGCATGGAAGTGTAACTTAAGTCCAGAAATTACATTTCTTAATGCAGAACCCAGAACACTCAGGGAAGTCCTGGTGGTCAAATACTGAGATTTTACTTTGCAAACTTGGGGAGGCCTGGAACGCAGGTGTTAAAGGCTGCACCAAGGATGGCTTCTGTGGCAGATCAAACAGGGTACACCTCATTTGCCACTTCAGGGATGTAATGATCTGGATTTCGTCCTGCTAATCCGTCTCAGCAGCTGGTTTGTCTCTGGCTGCACAGCAGACAAACACAGTGCTGCACACTCCCAGTCAGCACTCCAGTTTCTCAGTGTTGATAAGCTCTGGAGACAGCGGAGGTGGTTTCCAGCTCCCTGGACATACTGCTTCTACTTTGCTTTGCTTGATATATGTTTAGACATACTGATGAGCAGGATTCAGCTCCAGCACTGAGAGCCAGGGATGCTCACATGAGGCATCTTCACTCCCTTACGCCACAGCCTGGACACGGGGCTGTGCTAGCTGCCCCTACTTTTCCAGACCTCCTTACTTTGGCAGCAATATGTAAAGGAGGGGATGTTTCCCTACCCCTTCTGCAGCAGCAATTCATGGCCTGGCAGGCTGCTGCAAAGCCAAGCCCAGTTACAAAGCCAGGCCATGGCAGCTGCTCGTTCTCTGAGGGCTGCAGCTGCTGGCAGAGGCCTAGGACAGGCACCATGGGGTGTAACATCTCCAGCCAAACCCAAGAAAGGGGCCAGAGCCCTGATTTTGCTTGCTTACACCATGACATTATCTCCCTATCTTTATCAACAGGAAATACTGTGCCTTCTCGCCTTGCATTGATCTGAAAGCTGCCACCTCTCCTTAATTATCTCAGTTGTCTACTTCAAGTCTCTACTTTTGACACCTAGCAGCCACTTCCATTTGTGGTTTATTGTCTCAATGGCCTTGAATCAAGGGAATGGAAACAGCTGCATTTAAACACAGAGTCACATCCCCAGTTGTTAAAATTACAGCAGTGATTTTTAAGGGAAGGAGCTACTTCAGAAGATTAATAACATGGTACTTATTAAAATGTATGATCAGCACTTTAAAACTTACCACAGGGTAATAATTCTTTGTCATCTGAGTGTTTTCTAGCCCTTTCAATGCTTTGGGAGAGAGTGGTTTATCTGTACAAAAAAAAAACCCATGAATAAATTACAGTGCACAGCTCTCATTATTCCATCAGGAAAAGACACTGCCACATTATGTCCAGCAAATGTAACTTCACCCCTCTGACCACAAAACTTCAATTGCAGGGTTTGTTTCCCCATTTAAAAAAAAAACTAGGATAAAACCAGTGGCATGCACGACACTGACAGCGGCCAAGCGAGTCACACCAGAAGCTTTGTGCAGCCTCTGCCCAACCAACGCCCAGGTTTGCTCCAAAATCCCTGGCAGCAGCCCAGTATCTGTCAATGTTTGGAACTATAGTGTTGCTTCACCTGGCCCACTAAATTTGGTTTTAAAACGGAGTGTCTGTCAGAAATGACAGGTACTATCTTTTTTAGCAGGTGATTCACAAGGCATTTGAAGCCAACCCCAATCAATATGCTGACCTCCTATCCCCACAGCCACTTGGGATGCAAAATCCTTCTCTGAATGAAGGTAGATTTAAATGAAAAGCTCACAAAACCCTGGAAATCAATTCTCATTCTGCATTTGATAAATCCCTGTGGATGCCTCCAGCTCTTTACATATGTGCGCGCACACACACACACACACACACACATGGACACACACACACGGACAAATCCCTGCTCCAATTTTCCTTCCCTAGAGAAGCCCCTTCCCTTCCAGCAGCATGGCCTTCCCAGCAACACCATGCTCCCTCTGGACTGGGACAGGCAGGCAGTGCAAGGCTGCCCCAGTCCTGGCCACACTGCACATACTGAAACAGCTCCGTGCCATGTGGAGCAGCCAGGCTCTCCTGGCTCCCTGCAATTGCTCACACAAGGCAATTACTTGCACACTGATAGCAGGGGAGAAACTTGAAATTGATAAATTTATTCTCTTTATGTACTGTCTAAATATTGCCCTTGTAGTGCTTCCTGCCACTTCCAGCTAAAGGCTCAGAAGAGCTCAGCTCCACAGTTATTTCACAGAATCACAGAGTATTTCTACCCAAAGGGCACACCTAGGAAACAGCAGAGGTATGGACACTGCTGAAAAACAAGTAACTCCATTCAGAGTGTGTCTGAAGTCTTACACTGTGGAGGTGGGAAAAGCAGCTCCCTGCCAGCTGCAGCTCCAGCAGCATTCCTGGGGAAGGGAGGGTTTACTGATGGTCCCTCATTCCTCACTTGCAATACAGACACTTCTCCTGAGCATGCACACACCAGGGCAATGAACCCTCCTGTCACATGAAATGGTGCTGAGAGAGGATCTGGAGGGAAAAGCTCTGTAGACAGAAAAATCTCATGGGCTCTTCCATCAGGATCTATGGAAGACTGGCCCTTAACTTCAGTGAGGTATTGTCACGTCATGCAGCTGATTTTCCCTTTAGGACTCAAGTTTGTTCTCCTTTGTTTAAAACATCTCTCTTCTCCCTTCACTGAGTTAATTAGTGATTCCTGAGTTGTGCCAGACAAGCCTTCAATCCCTGCTACAACTTCCTGCTCCAGCTCAGACATCATTTCCCAGTGGGAAACAGTGGGAGATGAGATGATTTTTTTCATTTAGAATCAAATAAAGACTGACCTAATTCTGAGCACTATATTGTGATTTTTTTTCCCCTCCTTTGCTTTATTTTTGCAAGAGTAGAAGAAAGGATGTCTAACAGGGGCTGCACATGTTGCAGCTATTTTGCAGACCACTGCTGGCATCTCAGTGTTTGAGGCCAGAGCAGATCCTGAGCCACAGAACCAGCACCAAGAACACAATTGGTCTCTGTCTATGGTAAGTGCTCAAGGCGCACTAAAGAGTTAAGTTGCATTTTGCAAAAAAAACAGTTTAATTTCACACAAAGGCCTGGACAGGGGTGAGCTGTTTGAATGGATGTGTAATGCCACAGGGCAGCTGGGCAGGGGCTTCACATCATCACCACCCTACATCTGGGTACAAACACATCACAGAAAATGTTAAGGACACTCAAGACAAAGCTCAATAAAGGCAGATGTCATCAGATAGATGATCCCCTCTCTCTTCCTTTCTCAACATTGCAGCAGAAGCATCTGGGGAAAAATGTACTCTGTGAAATCAACCATGACTATTGGACCAAAACATTGACAATGCCCTGTGGCCATGCAGTTTTTGTCGGATTCCACATCGTGATGGTGAGCATCCATTCCACTGATGCCTGAAAAGCCAGGATCAAACACAAATACATTGCCTGACCAAGGTCTCTAAAAAAAAGCTAGTTCTGAGCTCAGACACTGACAGCTCTCCAGGACAAAGGGGACTCACATCCATCTCTGTCCTCATCCTCTGACAATATCCCTGCTTACATGCTGCTGGGGCTTGTGGAAAGCAAGAGAAACGCACAATGTGGTGGGAAGAAGGTGAAGCAGCTCTCAAGCAATTCATCCGAAACACTGCACTTTACCCTTCCGTTCAACCTTTCATTAGCCCAGCTGCATGCAGTACACAAACGGTCCTTAATAAATAGCAGCAATTTCCCAAAGGCATGAGGGTCCTCACCGCATTATGCCACTGTCATTCAATAAGCCCTTGAAAGCAATTTGCTTACCAGTAGATTTGATTTCTCTGACGTAGTTGCTTGGGAACCAGCCTGTTTTTCCATTCAAGGTGCCTTCCCACCAGCCCCCTTCTTCAACTCGAGTGACATAAATAATGTCTCCTTTGTTAACAGAGAGCTCATCTTCATTGGTCTGCTTAAAATTGAACCTGGCCTTCACCACCAGCTGGTGACTGCCATTCTCGGTCATCTCCTAAGGAAAGAAATGTGGAAAAACACCAGTAAATAGTAAAAAAACCCAGAAATAACTAGGACAAGCCACTGTTCTTCTCTGTTGTGACAGCTGTTTTCTCAGTATTGCTCTGTATAACAACCAATAATATGTTGCTGCTGTGTAAACACTGCTTTCAGAGGACAAGGTCCCTCCCAAGCATTAATTTAGTTTTCCAGTGCAATGGGTGGCAGATAAGAATCACTCTTCTCATGTCACACAGAGAAACACTGCAGTCTGGAGAAGCTGCAGGACTCTCTCCAACTGAGACAGCAAACCATGATGGAGATCAGGGGAGAACAACCTCTGGTGTTGACCCAGAGACACCAATCACAACCTCCCCCCAAGGCCACCAAACCCACGATTACACGTTAAATAAAGGGTACCACAGGCTTGGACTGGCTCCGTAACACCCTTGCTGACTGGGAAGCTGTGCTGTCGGAGTCACTCTGGGGGTCTCCAGCCGTGGAGTTAAGAGAGGACAGATGTGAACATGGCCCTTTTGACAGCTGATCTGGGGAAACAAAACAACATCCGAGTTTTACTCAGCTGTCCACCATCCCTTCACATCACAGCAAAGCAGAGCCTGGAAAGAGAACAGGAACAGGTCACAACAGTTCAAAGAGCATCTACGAGAGCAAGACAGCAAGTGCATGGTATTTGCAGCGTGGGTGCTCCCAGTCAGCAGTGAGGGTGGTTTTCTGGGCTGGGATAACCCTTCCATCATGGAAGAAGTTGAATTGCATCCCAAGGCACTCCTAGGTTGTGCCAGCTCTGCAGCCACACATCCAACTGCAGTATTTCTTTGAAATCCCCCTTAAAAAAGTAGAAGAGTACTCAGTACTGTGATTTCCCACTGGGGGTGTTTCTGGGAGCAAAGTAAGTATACTGTTGAAGGTGTGTTCAAAGTTTAGCTCTCCAATGAGTGCTCTTAGGTCACCTCTGCAGCTGCAATGTGGGCTATCCACACTGAGCAGAGAGGAATGCTGAACAGCTGGTCAACACAATCACTCCTCTATTTAGAGGAGTCCTCCTGGGTTCATTATCCAGCTGAAAGAGGCTAGGCACTATTTTGATTGCTGTTCATGGACCGTTGCCATTAGTCATGTGAAAGAGGGATTCAAGCCATGCCGAGGAAGGACAGGAGTGTCATCCCCAGGAGATGAACTGCTCATGGAAAGGCTCAGATCATCCCAGCAACTCCTGGAGCTGACTCCTTCACACTCAGAGCTCCTTGTTTTGCAAACCAGTCTCTAGGCTTGTTTTTCTCCCCACCTGATGCTGGAGGCAATGCTGCTGCTCTGACATATCTGTTTTTGTAATTAGTGATTTGTTTCTATATTAATACCAAAAAAATTGCCAGAGGGTAAAAAGTTTCCTGGTCCTAACTGTGCAGAGACTGATTCAGTAGCCTTGTTGCTAAGAGCAGTTCCAGCTCTGGCAGAATCTGGCAGTGCTGAGCCCCAGAATCCTGTTGGATGCTGCAGAGGTGTAAAAACATGGGATACAAGCCACCCAGTAATTCCCAGTGCTTCACTGCTACTCTACCCCAGACCACACTGTGGGACACCACTCAGATCACCTCCTTTATGTGTCCCATGGTGCTCAAAAGACACAACAGCAGATATCATTTCAGTAAACTGTGAAGGATTTTTAAGATTGGTCTTGTAGCTTCTCTTCAGATTTTAGGATCTTTCTGCATTCCAGTGTTGCAGTTTTCCACCTGCAGTGGGGACCACATGTCTCCATGGACCTTGAAAGCAGAACAGAGCAGTCTGCAGGAATCCCTGTGCTGGGCGTGCAAGTCCATGGAACACGTTTGGAATTCTGCCTTGAAAACACTGCAAGAGGAGAGGGTGATACAGCCATAAAACGTGTGCAGAAACAGAAAAGACAAACTGCAAGGCTGCTTTTCCTCCATTCTCCTACAGTCTGAATGTCAGCATGGAAAACTCATTCTGAAGGGGAAGTCTGGTAGGAGTTACAGGAACTCAGCTGGGCTTTTATTCTCCTCAGAGGATTTTTATTTCAATAGGAAAATACCTCATCCTTAGATTGGACCCGGAACAACACAAACTGTGAGCTCCTGGGGAAGGGACTTGCTTTGTCTCTCTCCTAACCCTTGCACAGTGGAGACAAAGTCCTTGACTATGGCTACCAGGTGCTGCTGCCTTACAAAGCCCAGCCATGCCATACTCACACACCAGTCTAGTCAGTCCATGCTCCAGAGATGGACAACATCCATGGTAAACCTTGTGTGCTGTCAGTGGGTCAGTTTTCTCTCTTGTCCTGCTCATTACACAACTGCCTGACAACTGCACAGTGAATTCCCAGCTTTCTGGTCTGTGGAAACTGCAAAACCCCTCCCCACGTAAAACCCATTTGGCCAACAGAGTGGGTTTTTCTCTCTGAGGCATCCTGATATTTGAGCAGAGTGGTTTTGGCTGCCCTTGGTGACTCACAGGCCAGGGGTGTGGCTGGCTGCCAGTGTGAGATATTCTTCCCTTGATTCCTTCTGAAAAAGAGGGCATAAATCCTGAGTCCAGACTTCACTTATTCAAGCCATCAGCCACAGTCCCACGGAAATTACGCCATTACTGTGGATTTTATGACTCTCCCTGCCCCTCCCAATCTTCCAAAGCTTTTATAAATATCTGCATCAACCTAGAAACAAATGTAAAACTGCCTTTGACAGTTTGGCAGGAAAGCGTATCATTTATATCGCATCATGACAGTGTCCTATTTTATGCCTGGTCCAGCACAGAACACTGCTGCCATATGTTGCTTAAACTATGGTTAAAATAGCTGGGTTTTCTGTTCACATTCCTACACTATTTTTGGCAGATGAGCCTTGTCTGATCCAGCACAGCTGGTTTTCCTCCCCTGCCCTCTTGTGCAGACAAAAAAGCATCATGATGCTTATTTGATGCTTATCTGTATTGCTGTGTTTTGATGGACAGCTGCTGAACTACAAGTATATCCAGTACAAAATGATGCCTCAAGTTATTTACATAGAAAGATCCATGAAGACACAAGGAAGACACAAGGATTGGACTTCAAATGGATGCTCAGAAATACATTCCCACAACCTTTCCTTAGCTGACACCTACTTCCCTCTGCCTCCACCCAGGGTGTTGGGATGTGCAGGCATGTCAGAGCCTTGGTGACAGCAGCAACTGCAGTAGCTGGTACCAGGCTTACCCTGATGCTCCGTTCAGCCTGTGGCCTCTGGCAAAACAGACAAACTGGACCATCTGCAGGGGCAGTTTGTAGGACATAGGCTCCTCAGGAATTTGACTAAGCAACCAAAAAGTAAATGTTTGAGACATATATTTATTTTACCCTGTACTTTTCCCAAGGGTGCTCTCTGCCTGAGCAGCTAATTATATCGCAGGCATTGCGCTTTTTACCATTTAAACACAGAAAGCATATGTTCAAACAGATGTTTGCCATGAAACCAAGAGGATCCCAGCTTCTCTATAGCCCCGTCAGTAAAATATGACAGGAACGATTCCCCAGCAAAGCCCTGTCCCGGGCTGAGCTGACACATGAGTGGCTGGAAGTATGGAGCTGGGGCTATAAATAAGGGGACGGATGTGAAAATGGCATTGCAGCCTTGCCACCCTGTCAGCACACATCCCATCACACTCCTCCAGTTCAGCAACAGGCAAGGACAGAGGCAAGAGAGTTTCTCTCTCCTTTTGCTTTCAGATTAATGAAGCAAATATCAATCATAACAGCAGCATTTGTAGAGGCTGCTCCCAGTCAAGTTAACCTACATTTTATATCCCCCATCACACTGAGCTGCAAGAGCTTCTACACAGGGTCAGTGGGTGCTGTTGGTAATTGAGGAGGTGCTGAGGCTGGCTGAGGCTGCATTCCCATGCCCAGACTTCTACAGAGTGAGCTGCCAGCAGAGCTGAGTCCTGGCTGCAGAACAGCATCCTCAGAACCTGAATTTCTTCAGAGCAGCGTTACATGCACAGACACACGCACACATATGTATGTACAAGTCATAGGGGGTGGGAGGAGGTTTACAAATATATACTACTATTATTATACATTATATATTATTATTAGACATATATTATTATATGTTGATGTATGATATATGCACAATAAATAATACACCAGTTTACATAATATATAGGCATAATGCAGTAAGCTAAAAGAAAAGCCTTCCCATGAGGGGAAAGTAATGAGTTTTCATTTTGAAATGTCCTCCTCAAATGTAACCTGCAAGCAGGAAATGGAACTCTTCTCCTGATGCTGGACTTTGGTGGGTGTGCAGGAGTCCATCCTAACATACCTCTATGACAAGAAGTTGTGAACCCTTCCCAGCACCAGGCAGACCTGCTCCTCATCATCTCAGAAAAGAGACTCTGATCCCCTCACCCCTCCCCAGAGCACCAATGTGCCATCATCCCCATCCCCATTGAACTTCTCCTTTCACAGACTATGCTACTGAATATCATTTTAAAGCAATCTGTAGGGAACAGCTACATATTTGGGATGGAATCAGGATAAGGCAATTTGTTTTGCTTCAGCAGCCTACTCCTGCTCCCAGGGATACAGGACAAGTCACCAGCTTGCTTCCCAGACCCAGGAGCCTACTCCACGGAGCCAGGGAGAGGAGAGAGAGAAAAACGTCAATACAATCGACTGAGCAGCTAGCAACAACATTTATTTTGACATTCAGGAAAGGTATTATGCAGATGAAGCTGTTTTTCTCTTCAGCTTTAAAACACAACTCTTTTAAAATCTGATATTTGCATTTTGGGAGGTGCATGTTCATTTACATTGAGGATCACTTATGCTGACCTACTTTGAGGCCCCTTAATGCTTAACTGAGCAGAGGTCCCTCAGTGTAAAGTGATAATTGAGCTCTGCAGAGTTCATACAGCAACTCTGAAACATCACATTTTAACCCAGAGTTGGCAGAAGCCTGAAATGTCAATCCCACCATCAGTGCTAGCAGCACAATTTGACAAACCTCCAGAAATCACCATAAAGTAGAAACTAACAAAAATTAAAAACCAGCCCTTCATACACTCAAGAAATAGTTTGAAAGGACAACAGAAGAACCCCTTTTTTCTTACCTTCAGTAGCCTTATTTACAGCTGTTAATGTGCTCAGGACCTTGGAGAACTGATCTCCAGTGTACACATCATGTGGATCAAACACCTGTGAAAGATGAACTCAGTCAGTCAAGCCCAAAACATCTCACACGGGCTGCTGGAGCCACCCATGGTGCTGGAGGATGACAGTGGTGATCAGGCAGCCCTTGTGTCTCTATAGGGAAAGGGTGATCAGTCAGGGCTGACAAGTTTCATTTCCTTTACAGCCAGAGAATTCCTGGGGCACCACTGGCAGGCAGCGTGGGAATAGCAGGGGAACCCAGAAGCATTTGGAGTGTAAGGCTGGGAACAGGGAAGGAATCAGTGCTGTCTGCAGAGCAGAGACTCCTCTGAAAATCACCAAGAAGGTTATTGCTGGCCTTGAGGGAAAGAAAGATTTTGTTGCTATTTTTGTTTTCGAGAGCTGAAGAGATTGAGGCTGTACGTACAGATTTATGTTTAAACACACACATATTTTCCACAGCAGAATTAACACACATGGAATTTTCAGCTATTGCAATATATAGTTTGTTTACACTTTTTTTTTCAGGAAGGCAAACCCAGTTATCTTATATAAAAAAATTCACCCTAAAGAATTTGGTGTCGCTAATCCTCAACGGTGAAAACAGAAATACATGGTTAGCAAGAGCTTCTTTTCCATGACTAATAACCTGAACCTTGTACTCTTCAGAAATCACCACCAGAACAGTTAGGGCAGTTTGAGTTTCCAAAACACTTCAACACCTTCTAACACCTGAAAAATGCTCTCAACTTCATACAGACTGTACAAACCCTACCATTAATGAAGCAAAGATAAGAGTTACAAAAAGTCCCTCTTGTTGGTACCACCATGGCACCATCTGCTAATCCCCAAATACATGATTTCTTGCAGATCGAGACCACAGATATACAAATCCAATGAACAGGAAAGATGATTTTAACACTCTCCTGGCAGACACCATCTAATTACAAACACTTCCAACACACTACTGAGTGTATCTTGCTTAATAAGGACACAAGTCTTAACTACCTTTAGGCTAGAACTGCCCTTTAAAAACAGCCCCTTCTTGCATTCCACACAGAGCTCCTTAGTACGCTTGGCACATTTCAGATAGGAAGGGAGACTGTCCTCTGTCACAGCCCTGGATGCTTGCAGCATCTCCTCCTCTTAAACAGACACACCAGAGCAGCACCAAAGTCCAACACGGACAGTACGAAGGCTGCTCTTTGTTGAGAATGTTTGCAGATTGACTCAGCTACTCAATACTGCAAGACATGTTCTACCCTAAAGAAATTTAATCCATGCTTAGCATGGGGACAGTTTGCTGTCATTACCAATATTTAATCCTGTAGCTCCACAGCTCCGATCGCATCTACTGCTCTGCACATTCCAGGGACATAGCCACCTACCTTGGGCTGTTTCTGAGCTGATCTATCACCTGCACTCACTTGGGTTTGCTCCTTTGGACCATGCAAGTCCCATCCCCTCTGCCAGCTGGAGCATGGAACCAGTTTTCCTGCCCTGCAGCTAGAGGCAGCGCCATGCAAGCACGGCCTTCAGCCCTAAGCAGCGACGTTCCCATCTCCGTGGAAAGGGAGACGGTAACAGAGAGCCCGGGTGTGCGCTGACCCCGTTGGCAGCTGCTGCAGAATGGGACGTTACAGTTGCACAAGAGGAAAGTCAACAGCCAGGCTGGGTTGTTTGCATGCATCTCTCTGGTGTGTCATTTTTTCATCCATATCCTTTTTCTTCCGTTTCAGTAATTCCAGAAAAATAAAGTCCTGCCGTGAATTAACCCTTTTTCCTTTTCTAAGGAGCAAAGTAGAAAAAATACATCCCAAATCCTCCAATGCAGAGAATAATGCTGTAAGCTCAGAGTCATCAGGCTGACAAAGCCCAGATGAAAATGGTAGGAAGAAAGATATGCAAAAAATTCTAGCACAAAAGCAAGTAATAACATTTAGAACTTCTTCATGGGGAAATTTTCTGGAACAGCTACTGTGGAACAGTGGCTATGTGGGGTCAGCTAGTGTAATGTAAATATACTCTGCAGCTTGTTCCAGAATAAATTCCTCATACAGAATAGTCCTCATTTATGAGCAAAAATTTACTTTTCCCAGCACAATCCATTTATAATTCCATTCATAGCTAAAAGACAAGCTGCAGCTAGAAGATAAACAGAGACAGAAAATGCTTTTTCACTTCTAACACATGGAAGATCAGGTAGACGTAACTAAAACCCCATTTAAATCTACCCCTGTCATCTGAGGATCTCCATTAAAACGCTATTCTGACTTCCAGAATCACAGAGTGCAGCTCCCCTCGGTAAAACACTCTGGCTGCTTCCGTCAAGCACCGCACCGGGCAAGAGAAGCTCTGCACTGCCGCACCGCCAGGCTCCGCACAGGCAGCGAGGGTGCTTCGCGACCGGAGCACCCGGCTCTTCGGGAAGGACGAGGAGACCCAAACCCGGCTGCGCTAGCGAGTTATCAGCACCCAAAATCCCAGTCCCGCGACGGGAAGCACAGAAAAGTTAGGGAAAGCCGGGCTGTGCTGCGAGTCCGAGCTGTCCACAGTTGGACAGCCCCCAGCTGGCTGCCAAGCCCGAAGCCCGGCGCGGCCGCGACCCCTCCAAACCCCAGGACAGGGGCAAGAGCCGCCCGTCCCCCGGCGATGCGGCGCTTCGGGCGCTCGCTGCCCCGGCTGCTCCCACTGGACCTGCCTCTGCCTCCAGCGGGAGCGGCGGTGCGGCCGCAGCTCCGCCAGCATCGGCGAGACAGAGCCGGGCGGGCGGCGGGAGCGGCGCTGCCCCCGCGGAGCACCCGGAGCACAAGCACCGCTCCGCGCCGGGCGCTCTGCTCGGGTGCCGGGTGCCCTCACCCCCTTCAGCGGGGACACCGCGGGAGCTGGCCGGAGACACCCCTGCTGAGCGGCCGGGACACCCGCAGGGACCCCCGGGCCACGGAGGCGCTCGGTACTCACGGCGGCGGGCGGGCGGGCGCGCAGCCCCGGGGCATGGCGGCGGCGCGGGCGGTGCTGCGGAGCGGCCGCTGCGGCTCTGACCCGGAGCCGGATCGCGGCGCGGAGAGGGGGAGACAAGGGAAGGGGAAGTGACAGGCGGCGCCGCCGCCCCGCTCCGCCCCGCCGCCCTCCCCGGGCGGCCGCAGCTCCCTCCGCCGGCCGAGGCACCGGGAAAGCCCCGGAGGAGCAGGAAGCGGATAGCAAAGGGCAAAGAGATGGGAAAGGGAAGAAGAGAAAGGCGGGGGGGGGGGGGGGGGGGGGGGTGTAGGGGGAGGGAGGAAGAAGGAAAGGGAAAGGGGACGGGGAAAAGTAAATCAGGGAGGGGAAGGGAAAAGGGAGGAGGGAAAGGGAAAAAGTGAATTAGGGAAAGGGAAAGGAAAAATTTTAAAGGACAGGAAAGGATAGAACAGAAAAGGAATACCCACACTATTGGAACAGTAATTGCAGCAGGTTTGCACCACTGTGAAGAGAAACACTGCAGGAGGGGCCATGGATGGGGCACAGTTCAGTTGAGGGAGTGACTGCCTGCGTCCTCTACTGCCTGTGCCCATCTGTTTGGGGAACACTCCCCTAGCGGGAACAGGAAAATCCTCAGATACTTCAGCACACCAGCAGGCTGCAGTGTGGACAGGGAATGGAGCACTGCACTGATATCCAGGGTGAGGCCCAGCTGTCCCAGCCCCATGCAGGGACATACCACACACCTGGAGCCAGGGGTCTCTGGTACACTGGGTCACTCTAACTGCAGACAGACCCATTCTCCAGTGCTTGTGCTGGTTGGTGCTGGGCAGGAGCTTTCGCTTCTGATGTTATCCAGCTAGGAGAGGTAATGTCACTTTGGAGTGAATCCAAAGCAGAGCAGGTTTTGGGAGTGCATGAATGGGGAGCTAAAAGGGTGATGATCTCTCATCTGCTCTCCCACACCTTCAATCCAGGCAGTTTGTTGGAGGTTGCAGGCACCTCCAATAGCACAAATAACCGCTGTGCTGCCCGTGATGGTAATTACCCTCTGCATATTCTATGATTGTTCTGGACAGCCAGGTTAATCCAGCTATTGATATATCTTGCGTATACTGTTCTTAGTTCACAAAATTCAGACCTTGTCAGAAGTTTTATAGTTAATAAAATGCGGCTACTGAATGAAGGTCTTGTCCTTCTTCACTAGCAAATGGTGCTTAGCTATGGATCTACTGTTGTTATATGCACACTGGTGTCAAGAGCAAAATCAAAGTTCCCATTTTTGTCCTGAAGAACAAACTAGGCCAGGAGCCTTCTCTGATTTTTCTCTTTAGTCATGATCTCTTCCCTGCCTTTTCTACACTAGACTCCACCTCGCCATCAGGACAAAACTCTTTGTTGTCCACTTTCCACCTCAACCCACCAGCATCCAGCTGGCATTACCTTAGCAGCGCTCACTCACTGGACCAGCTCTTGGGTCAGATACACAGCTCAGATGCTGAAGCCACAGTGTAAATGAAGCACATTCAGGATTTCTGCACTGTTCCTCAGTCCAAACCATGAAAGAATCCTCTAAGGACACTTAAGCTCCAATGAAGTGCCCATGTCTTTTGACTAGTCCTTTGCCTCAGCAGAGCTGGGCTAACTGATATTCTTATAACCTGGATCAAATTCTAGCACTGAAAAGCTGTTGGAAAGTTTTGGACACAGTCTCATTATTTCACCTCATTAAAACATTTGCCTGCTTAGA
The DNA here is from genome assembly GCA_039654755.1 of Calcarius lapponicus. Taxonomy (NCBI): domain Eukaryota; kingdom Metazoa; phylum Chordata; class Aves; order Passeriformes; family Fringillidae; genus Calcarius; species Calcarius lapponicus. The sequence goes on from CM077467.1 coordinate 160,707, forward strand.
AGGATGGGGTGATTCCCCTGCTTGCCATCTCTTTTAGGACTAACACACATGAAAGAGCAAAATATTTCAGGCTTCAGTCCTGGGCTGAAGCTAAGGAACAGTTTTGCTATTTATACTCTACCATGAGGTGGATTCTTCCAGCTCACACCTCCAGCCTGCAGAATGGCTTCATCTTAATGGAGCCAGCTCATAGCAGGAAGGTCAGTGTCCTTCTACCCCTATGTCCAAATGTTTCACTGCACCTGTAAACAAGAGAAGTTGCTGTTTGCCTCACTGTGTCTTTCTTCCACTTCCTGAGTTACCAGGACAACAAAGGGTTGGAGGGAAGTGCGTATGTGTAGTTCTGAAAGAGTAACCTCTATGCATTCCCTCCTACTGGGAAAGACTGGCAAAGCAGTGTCTGTTCAGTGGGAGGTGGAACTTGAGTTTCCACCAAAAGCTGCTGGAAACCCTACCTTCCACACTGACCACCTTTCCTGCATGCTGGCAATGTCCAGTGAAGAGGTGTATTACATGGCAGCTGCACAAACACCCATGACAGAAGCAAATGGAAGGCAGAGTACAATGAAGCCAAGGGATGCCAGGATGGCATGCTAATGTCATGTTTAAGATTCCCCAGGATGAGGCCCTTTTGTACAAGTCAGCATCCAGAAAATAAGTTGTGAACTCTCATTTTCCTCAAAATACCCTCTTTCATTTACATCTGCAGCAGGAACAGAATATTTGACCTTAACATACCCTTGTCAGTCTCAAGACAGAAGTGGCTCAGGTCCAGCCCTAGGGTACTTCACATCTAAGATGCAAGAGTTCACTGTGGCATTTGGAGAAGGGCAGAATTTGAGAGAACCACTGGGGTTTGATTTTCATGTCCACGGTCTGGGTAAGGAGCAGGATGGCTGTCACAGAATTAAAATGTACTAAGCCCAGACCTTTAGTGATGTCACTCTTTCCTCAGGCTACGTTGCTGAGGCAGAACAGAAGCCTATTCCGTGCTCATCTTCCTTTTACCTAATACCTGATCACTGCAACTTAAATGCTGATAGATCTTGGAAGCAGAAGGTTCTCTGCCTGTTCTGATGCTCCAGACACGCTTCCAGAGTAAATGTGACGCAGTAAACCCCCTCCTAAAGGGCAATGGCCCTTTCCAAGGCAAACTAGGGGTCAGGCTTGAGGGAGGATGACTGGTAGGAATGCTGCTTAGAGTCTCCTTGTCAAGATGTTCCAAACAGAGCGGCTTTTAGAAGGAACAGATGGCAGAAGCTTTGCCTGAGAGGACTCAGAAAAGCTGGCAACATGGGAGAAGAGACGGAAGGAAGCATAAGCACTCTGCCTGTGCCATGTCTTGCCCACCATCTCAGCTGTCCTACCTTGAGCCTTCTTCTACATGAGGCTATAGAGGAACTAGAAAGAAGTAAAATTCATGTATTGGTGTTCTAAAATGACAATATTTTGGAAAAGAAAAAAACCAAGAAATTGTTGTCATTTCACTGCAAAATTTAAACTCGAGCTAGAGAGGCTCAAGTTTTTATCCAGCTTTTGAAGTCTCCTCTCACAGCAAACAGGAGAGGCACACATGAGCATAAGGGAAGCTACTGAAGGCTCAGAATATTTCAAAGATGAAGTGGGTTATTAATCAGAAGAAAAAAGAAGCCAGAAACCTTAACTTTATTAAAGCCAAGCAAGAAAAGGCACATGGAGGATCAGAGGAACACCTAGAGATGGACACACCGTGTTGCCTGTTCTGAGTATCTGAAAATTGTGGAGTGCGACTGCAATACTGCAGAATGAGCTTCAAAGCTGTGAGATGCCACTGCACAACAGGTGAGGACTGTTCTCCTGTCCTACTTTTTAGCTGTTTAAGATTCTCCTTTTTAAAAATACCTTCCATCACAGCCATTTTATTATGAGTTTACAAATAGAAAACTAAATTTTCAGAAAAATGGAGGAAATCACGTGGTCAGTACCAGAAGACAAGCAACAAGTGATTTCTGATGCAATAGGCCTTCAGGGATTATAAATCTCTCTCTCTATATATATAAATGCTCTTACGACTGCGCTGCTGCACAGGCTACAAGAAATGCATCACTGGGCAACAAAAGACCAGGGAGACAGTTCTGGAATGAGCACATTTTCATGCTGCTTAGCTAAAAAGCTCTAAAGAGAAGAAAGGCCCTTTCCTTGTTTAGACCTTCAAAGGAAAAAATGCAGGAACAGAGCTATTGTGGGTTGGACTTTTCTCACTGTAGTGCATGAATATTCTGTATAATGCCCAAGGATTCTGTCTCTGCTTTCTCATCTTCAGAATTTTTTTTTCCACAATCTTGAGCATATTTCAAACAAGATAGTTACACGTTTATTCTTTTTTTTTAATGTAGGAATTTAAGCGTGACACAAAAGTCTTTAAATAGTAACACATTTGATGGCAAAATTAATTGAACTCTGAAGTGATTCATTTAGACTCTGATCTTGCAAATATGAGCTATGGTTAAGCATAAGAATCTATACAGATAGGATCAGGAACAGCCACAAGAAAGGTATCTTTTAACTTCATTAGGATTTTTTTTTTTTTTGTGTGTAAGGAACAATTTGTTTCACAGAATCTTACAACAGTTGCAGAGGATGAAAAAATAGTGCAGTATTAAAAATACTTCACCTTCCCATTAAAGCAGAGTTAAAATGTGCAATTCCTTCCAGTAATATTAAAAAAAAAATTATGAACAGGTCTAGGTTAAGTCTGTTTAGACAGATCTCCTGTTATTGCTGCATGCTTTGTCTCAAAAGATGAGAATCTGTTAAGCTCACAGTTAATACACTGTTTCCAAATTACCCAGACTGAATATTGAATATTCCATGCTCTGATTTGTGTTATTAATACAAAAGATACCAACTTTTTCCCTCTGATATCTGGCTTCCTTTGAGAAGGCTGATCAAACTGGCATGTTACAATAAAAGAAAGGATCTAAGTTGACTTACCGCCACTTTCAGAAGTGCGCAGCCTTTCAAGAACTCTTGAATATTACTGATGCAATCAGCTTCACTTTTAGGATCCAGGCAATACTAAAGAAAGAAAATCCACTGATCTCATTGCATTGCCTGTACTGAGAAGGCCTGCATGAATATTGACATGTGCCTTTTATACTGAATTAGGGAAGCTTCTTCAGGGGGCGGGTGGGGGTGGCAGGCAAGCTGTTGAAGCAGGAAGAAAGCCACTGGAGGAAGTGATGCACACACAGAAACTGTCGGCATCTTGTTTTGAATGCCAGCATATGACAGTGCCCTAACTGACAGTGGGAAATTGATGACCTTTAACAACATGCTGCCCCAAACCACCCCAAGAAAAAGATAAGGAGCTAACAAAACTGATTTCTGCATGAAAGGCCCCTTTTTTATGGGGTGGAGAACCTGTTGTGTAGTTGCTTTTTTAAAAGCTTCTCTTCTGTGTTGCCAGTTCCTATCTCTCATTGGACTCCTTCCCTTTTTCTTCTCCTTCAGATTCTTATCACACTTCTGGACTGTGAATACATGCCTTGTCAAACTGTAACAGGAGGCATTCACATGGCTTCAGTACCAATGGATTTGCTGGTCTTGGGACAGACCAAATGGCACAAATGCAAGCGTTATTTGCTTACTCCTGTTCCAATCTGCTTCTCCAGTGCATTTCCTGATTAACAAAGCATTTTGCAGTAAGAGTTTTGAAAGAGTGACTATATTTACAGTTGTAATTAATTATATTGATGTAAATACTGCAAATCCTTCTATTTAAAATCAAGATATTCTGATCTCTGGTAGGCCAAGTATTTCCTGCCACTGACTGAATGTGGGTAAGCGAATCAACTGCAACCTTGCAGGGCTTTTTCCTGGATGTAGAAACAAAACCAAGGAACCAAAGCTACAATCATACTTGGCTCTCAATTAGAAACTTAAATGTAAAACACCTCTTCTCTGAAGCTCCTTGCTCCTCTCACCAGAGTAGCTAGGCCTCAGAATGCCCAGGGCAAGGTTTCATTGAGCAGGGCTGTCTCAACACAGCAAAATACATCAGAAAGCATTACCTTTTCTGCAGATCCCGGAAGAAGCCGATTAATGAGTTTGCAAAGCACAGTTCCATCTTTCAGAGAGGTTTTTAGGAACCCCTCTGGATCATCCACTATTTTCTTAGGGGAATTTAAGACTCCTAGTGAAATAAGCCATGTTACAATCTGTTCTTCTGGATTCATGGCGGAGAGCTCTGCCGCCAGAGCAGTTCTCCTCTACAACAGCGTACTGGAACCCACATCCGTGATTACATCTTCCTGCTGCAGCTCAAGTGTGAAACTACCTTTTTTTTGGCTTAGTACAGAAACCAAATCTTAGGAACTAAAAGTTACTCTAAGGTACAAAACTATTGTCAAAAAAAAAAAGTTTCTAACACTCAGCAGGAAACAGGGAAAGCAAATTGTTAACTACATCTCTGCAAAATTATTGAAAATGCAAGTATTTTATATCAATAGTTATTACACCAAAATATCTCACATAGGGACTTCCTCCTTGTGGCAGCTAGCACCCTATCACCTAGTAAATTTAGTCTGAACTTAGGGTTATTGGCCAAAGAAATAAATTTCTTAATACTGTAAAGAACAATTTATTTCCAGTGTTAAAACAGAATTCACAATGGTGATGTTTTGGAGGAACGTAGGACTAGAGATTTTCAACCTTATGTGGCAAACCTAGTTGTTAAAATTGCCTTTTACAGTAGTTTTCTATTGTCTGATTTTTGAAAATAAATTCTGATCACGCACTTTACACATGAATAACGCCTCTCTTCAACTGCTGTGTAGAAGTTCACATATAATCCAAAACAGTTATTTAGGAGATGATAATCTCTCAAAACAATTATCTGGATAACTTCAAAAAGGTCAGGAATTTAAGTCATCCAAGGCTGAGAATAAAATTACCCACTATTTTACTTGTCTTATTAAGACGTCCCTTTTTAACACCACTGCAGGATCTACAGAAGGTAGTTTTCCACCCTGCCCGGGCAGTATTAACCATCACTACTTATCATAGCAAGTCAGAAAAGTCCAGTCATCTTTATAACTGTCCTTTCACCAGAACAGATGGAAAATGAAGCAAATCTGTTGATGATGAAGCTGGAACATCATGGCTTGAAGAATCCAAGAGGAACAAAGTATCCTAGAGACCAGAATTTCTTGCTTTGTGTTCTGAGCCAATTCCTACCCTGTTACTTAAAGCAGCTTTCAAGAACTCAGTGTTACCAAACTAATGATTTAAAGGATTGGGAAAAATCAGAGCAGCAGAACGATAAAATTGTACACAGTAAATGGGCATGGTTTTGCCTGTACTTTGCAAGTTTTATGACTGGTACTGGGACCTACCAATGGACCAATTTTAAGAGCCACCAGTAAATAAGAACTGTCCCTTCAGGGTTAGACACAATTCTGACCTTTTTCAGGACTCTGGGATGAGTTCCAGGTCTCTTTAGTGTGGAAATATTCATAACACATGGCTGCAGGCACTGTGAATAAAGTGGGCTACAGCTCAATCACAGCTCACTGCACTTTGGTGAGCAGTGTGCAAAATGTTTCAAAATTATGACTAATTGGCAATTCAGTCGTTTTGGGATTTTTTTTCCAGTTGTCATGAGCACTACTGCTTTGCAGAAGGAAATACATACAGTATCCATAATTTCATAATTCTTTTTTCAAATCTGTAGGTAGCCAAGATAACTACTAATGCTCATTTATCAAAGGGGACACGCATTTGGATGTAGAAGACACCTCAGTCACCGCATCAGAACACAGCAGCTTCTGATGTAAATAGAAGTACTTTCAACACTGGAAGAATCACACACCTGCTTCGTTGAAGTCAGTGTTACAAACCTGTACGCTGAAGTACTTCACCCACTCCCTCCTCTAAAGGAAACTTTTGGTAGAGATGGGCAGGTTTAGTTTTATGATTATTTCACATGCAGCTGCTGCAGCCAAGAAGATATTAATGTCTGCACCTACAATTAAATGAAACTACTTCCCACATCTTGAACACTTACCAACAGCTTGAAAAATCTGCAGATATAGATATTCACAAAGTCCAAAAATGTATGGAGCTTTTGATTAGCCACTTCAATCCCAACCTCAGATCCTTTAGTCCTTTCTAAACACATTCCAGCTTGTTTACCCACTCCCACACCAAAATTAATTCTGTGGCAAACCCAAGGTATGAAGGTAGAGCCACTAAGGAACAGTGTCTGGTCTGGTCTTTGGAAAGACTTTACCTTTGTCTATTTGCTGACAGCAACAAATCAAGTGAATCATCAATCATCTCTTGCAGAGTCAACTTAGTTAAAAATCTTATTTACAGCCTGATTATACCACAGTGTTATTTTAAAAGGGGGTGACTTTCCTTTGCCCAATGACCAAGTGACTCTGGCAGCATACACATCAGAACAGCACAGCGACAGGAGCAAGGCAAGATGAGCAGTCACATATTCAGAAACCATTTTTGAGTGGTTCTTCTCAAAGTGACACATGCTTAAGTAATTCCCTCTTTTTTTCCAGCAGAGGAAAAATACCACAAAGAACAGCACTGGAGTATTTGTCTGCTGCAGAATCTACTGATACATTTCAACTGGTAGCTTTCAATGAAAAGTTTGACTCTGTGCATGAGCTAATACTGTAAATCAGGGTACATTCTCATTAAGTAGGATTTTAGGCAGGAACTGATCATACAGTAGCTGCCATTTTGGCATTACACTTTAGGAAGGATGATCCAGTTCGGCCTGAAGAGCAGCGCTCAACACTAAGCTAATGCTGAAAAGTAGTACAGAATGTTACTCCTTGCAGAAGAGATACTGAGATCACTTTGTAACAATAACCTTCCAAGATGTAACACTAGTGATCTTGACCACCATCCAAGTGTGTCCAAAAAGAATATGTTTTTCTTTTAAATTAGACAATAAAACCCCAAACCCTTAATTCTTGTTAAAAGTAAATTTATTTGCCCTGGGAAATACTGCAATTCTACCAATCTGCTACACAGATTTATTCCTAGAATCTGCAGCCCCTAACTGAGATTTAAAGTGACATCCTCACCCCAAACATAAAGTTTTAAATCTCTAGACAAGGTATACAAGCTTTTTCTTCTTCAGCCACTCATTATGAACTGAGGGTTGTTTAAATGAGATCAGTTTATGTCTATCACAGAAGTCAGGATAAATTTTATTATCCATTATTGTTTATGAGTTTTCTACATGAAATACCAATGCCTGAGGATTCCTCTCACATACATTGGCCCATCAACATGTATATAAGAGAAAAATGCATCAAAATCAAGACAAAGTTTTGAAGGAAGCACCAAGATGTCCAGTGTACATAGAGGAACACTAATTATTCTGGCCATTCATCACTAACATTGTCTCAGTACAGCAATACTCCCCTCCAGAAGGTTGGGACAAAACTGTTAATGTAATATAGCAGAACTTTCCGTGGTTTCTTGGGGAAGTCCTCTGTATTCAAGTGGACTAAGACTTACTTCTGTGTAACCTGCTCTTTTTATCAGCATAAATGGCAAGCACACATGTAAAAGGCAACCAAAGTATTTTGCTGCTGTAGAATGTGTGTGCAACAAGCAATTAGCCAGCTCACTCTGGACTGTTGGAAGGTGCGAGCCATGGCAGACAGCAGTTGTCTTCCACCATAAATTTTATGTATGTCCAAGATATCAGTAGTGTTACTTTCAAAGGCAACTCCTGAATGCTTACAACATTCCTCTAGAAAATGGTGGGCAACACTACACTCAAAAGCCAAGCTGTATCAGTTGTGATTTGTTATCCTTTGATTTTCCAATGCACATCCACTGCTGCACTGCCACCTTCACCTTTCACCGTAACTGGAAAAAGGAAATGCAAGTTAGTACCCTCTCAGAAGCCAAGAGACAAAAATGCTAGATTATCTTTGAATTCATTTTATATATACAGTTAATACATTTGGATTGTATTCGATCTGTTCCAACAGTATGAAAGCACATCAGTAGCTAACCACAATAACCAAAATGCCCTGAGGACAATGTATTAATGCATACTGCTTGTATAAGACTGTCTCCAGGGCAGGTACTAAGTACCACAATTCTTGGGTGAATTCCCCCTTCAAATTCTACTCACCACAAAATTCCACCCACTCTTGATAACCTCAGTATGCTACTCAGGAGTTCTGTAATACACTGGTATACATACTGGTATTATCTGTAAGTAATAATGTGCTATAAATAAAATCAAACTTGTAATCAAGGGAAGGTATCCAGCTGGCAATTCGGAAATTCCATTTGCACCCTGATTTTCCACAAGGCTATTATTACTTTCCTTGCCACAAGATCTATTTACTGCTCCCTTAACATTGGTACCATGACTGCTAAGAATCTGGAAACATTTAGAAGCTGAATACAAGGCTGATAGAGTGTGCTTTTGTCTCTAATACCTGTATTTATTACAACATGGTCACAACAGATTTACTAAACTGAAAAAGGCACCTTTGTTTTTTTTTTTTACAAAGCGAAGCTTCTTCACTTGTCAAGAGTAACTAAGCTTCAGCTTTCCAGCTAACAGAGAGAACTGAGGTGCACACACACGACGTTTAAAACACTCTGACACAACCTGTATGATGATTTGTCTGTATCTTTTAAAGTCTCTTAGAAGGCTGCATTAAAGACAACACTTCATCTCTTCATTAGAGAATTTAAGACCTCCATCTGGGTCAAACTATAAATTTAAAAACTGACTCCTCATGGTTTTTTGCAGGTGGTTAGGGAAATGAAGGGGAAATGCTACTTTTAGACCTATTTCCCTAATCCACTTTAGTGGCACACTAGTGACATCACTGATTTTTGAATGAAAAAGGTTCAGTTTTCTTACCCTTTAGAAACACCTATTGTGAAGTGTCCTTTCAGTAAGACTCTAATTTAAATATTTCAACACCCACATCTTAAAAGGAAAACAAAGACAAGGACAGCATCTACTGGTTGAATTTTTATCAAGCATCAGAAAAATAAAAAGCTGGTAGGGCAGTAGCTTCTGTTTTGCTAAACTACACACATCCCCTGAACAGAAAACACTCGTGATGATTCTGTATTTTATCTGAAACAGGTATTCCAGTACCCTGAAACAAAGCATATTTGTCCTTTATTATCAAGATAACAGCAGCAATTTATCAGGAGTATTTATAAAACATTATTAGCATATTCTGACATGGGCATTGCACATTTATTGAATTGCTGTTACTGACACTCTCTAGGGAGAATGAATTGTAGCCCAACTGAGGCTACAAACATCACGCAGTATACCACAGAACCTATCCTTCCCACAAGATAGAATCTCCCTGGTAACAGTGACCAGCTGTCAGATAGACCAACTATACAAACTACAGCTTCTTCTTTTTTACCATTTTAAAGCTGGTTCTTGAAAGTAGAATTTGAAACTAACAGCAAAATAGGTTCTTACATTTACAGACTCAATAAAGAATTACATAAGGGAGTACACATGCTTCTTTACATAAATGCTTCTCTCGGAAAAGGTAGTAGTCCTTTTCCTTTAATCTGTACTAGATTTTGTCAAATTCTGCACACACTTTAAGTTACTTCCATTTTTCTACTAGCAATTATTTAGTAGTAGAGATTTTATTTTCCAGAAAGCTAGATTAACATGACAGCCACTACCCCTTTTTTTTATTCTGAGTTTTCAGAGAAATAGGAGCAAGTCACACTTTCACATAAAATCTAAAGACTGCTGCTCTTCAATCCTCTTGAAAAATTATTTTAATAGGGTAGGATTTAGAGCCAAGAAACACAGCTGTTCTATAGTCTCAAACCATTCTGGAGGCACCTGCAGTCTGCAGCTTAATCCCTCTGCCGAGATCAATTCCTAATCCAAGATTATACTCACTGTAATTGTTAATCCTGCACATTTAACAAGACCGATTAAATGTCAATATTAACATTTATTATTACAACTCTGATTTTTATGGACTGTTCTTATAAAAACTTTCTGCCACATGACTTGAAGTGCAGCTGTAAACATGTTTTTCTTTAGCGGTACCCAAATTTGCCGTTTTTGCAGACACGTAGTGTCTTGCTGCCATTCCCAAACTGGACGGTTAACCAAGCCTTCTTAAGCCTCCTCCTCCAAAACTTAAACAGAAGTCAAAAACACTTAGCCATGAAGAACATCCATTCAAACCTACGAACACAATGACCACGGACTTCCTTGCAGCTATTACACTGCTGTAATATTTACCTTACGTATTGGTACAGGCACCACTCATATCTGCCATCAACAGATGAACCAGCACTATTTCAGTGGTATCTTCTAGAAGTTATCCCCCTGCAATTAAGAGAAGATACAAAAAATTGAGAAAAATATGTTTTACAGCATAACCTAACCTACAGTAATTGCCCCCGTTTCAAAACAACGGCACAAGTTTTGTTTGCAGATTATTCAGTTCCAAGTTTTTACTACTTCTTTAAATGGTGGAGGATTCACTCACTGGCTTGGAATGAAGTGGAATGGCTTAGAGAAAGGTTGCATGGCTTATGGATTCTCATTCCTTTTCAATGGTGCACTGCCACGTTAAATCCGTTAGTTGAACGACAAAATTTACTGTGGACTAAAAAGGAGTACAAAGGTTTTGGGTTTGTGGTTTGGTTTTTTAGTTGGAGGTCTTCATGTTTACTATATTCAAGAGTATTTTTTGAACTTCATGGCTTCACCTAAGTTATAACAACTTGCCACAGACTCTGCCACATGCATCCCTGGGTACCCCTGCAATGCAGGGTCAAACTAAACAGTTAGGCATCCAACTAAACATCAAGTCTGTATTTCTTGCTTTTAACTCCCAATAGCTGAGCTGATATTTCTCAACCTAAACCAATTCCTCACTTCACAAGACTTAAATTTTCTTAATATGCTGCATATGCAGCCTCTTTAAGCATCTTCACCGAGAGATACTGGTCACAAAATACCCCCTCCCCACACTACATGGCAGTACTGTGTCTACAGTGAGCTGCATTACAGCTTTAGTTTCAAAACTGGTGCCATAAATGCTTTTATCCAAGGACTGTTGAATTTGGAGAATTTCTAATGTATTGGGGAAATTATTTTCCTTTTTTTCTTTAATCTACACAGCACTTCCATTGCCATGACATGCAGCTTGTCTTACTGTACTAGAAGAAGGTAACTTGTTTCAATTTTGACTTAGACTGAAAAACTAGTTTGCTTTGCTTACCATCTTTGGTGTTTCACAGGCATTTGATGCTCTTTATCAGCTGTGGAATGCTGAAAGATTCACTTATTTTAGGAAGCCATAAGCCTTTCAGAAGTTGGAGAGAAAGACTTCTTTGCTTATCTTATTTTCTCCTTTGGAATCAAAAGATGTTCCTTTAAAAGTGAAACACTACAGAGTTGCAAAAATTTGAAACAGTGTGAGTAAGCATCGATTTGCAGCTTCTTTGATGGAATTGGTCAATGGTTTGCGGATTGTTGTTTTTTTAACAGTATTTTGTAGCTGACTTACATGAACATGATTTTTTTGCAGGGGAGATCTTTTTAAACTGCCCATGAAACAGTAGGAAGGCAGAATATAGTATTATCCACTTGCTTTTTTGGCTTAAGTGAATGAAATCCTCTATTTTTCTTTACACAAGAATCTGAAGGCATTTCATACTGGGAATACTGTGACTTCAAATTCTAGGCACAACTGAGCTTTATGTGGAATCATCCCCACCACCCTCCAAATCACAAGCAATACTTTCAGAATGAGATGCTGAACATGTAGAGCAATCCATCTCCATGTTAGATGGCTGGATGTTGTGCGGAAGATCTTAAGAACAGCTTGTTCCATTCATGACGAAAATCAGATGGAAGTGTGGCATTTCAGGGAAACTTTACTTTGAAAATTACAACACTAGTACACAGCTCAAGCTTATACATTTAACATCTGCTTTCTGAAAGAAATGTTAACAATTTTGAAATGATATTAAACATTGTTTCAACTGTTTCTCACAAAAGCATAAAAGTCATGGAGGGAAAAACTTAACAGGCAACAATAAAAAAAGGTTAAAAACAACTTTTCCTTTTAGTAGTCCTCTGGTAGTAAAGATAGAACAGCTTCCACATTTGAGAAATAATCTGTCTTGGTCCAAAAGTTTAAGAGTGTTTTTAGTATCTGCTTCTGCCTCCACCTCTATCGGATCTGCTTCCACCACGGCCACCACCTCTGGGTGCCCCGCGGCTTGAACTACTGTAAGAATCCCGAGGAGGTGGATAGCCCCTTTCCATGGATGGGGGAAGACCCCTGTCTTGTCTTCCAACACGATCACGGCCACTTGAGTAGACATCACTTCTGCTGCTTGAGTAACTTTCTCGGCTTCCATATCCATCTCGTGTGCTGCCGTAATCATCATAGCGACTGCTTCCACCATATGATGGCGGGGGCCCTCGAGCAGGTGGAGCACTACGTGAGTTACCTGCAGGGTCAACGGTCAGGTAATATGGCAACACCATAAGTTATATAGAACAATTTCAAATCTGAATTTACAGAATTGTTGTATTAAAATGTTTACTGCTACTCTTTTTATATGTATTGAGATGGTCTTAATATAATCTGCCACACTAATGGTATTTTAAGTGGGGATTGCATATCAGGCAGTGAGTGGATTTAGAGATTTTGAAGGAATGAAGACGGTGTTTGTTTATTCAGGCAGGCTCTTTAACTGGGTATTCCAGTACAGCTTGTTATTTTAGAGAAGAAACTCAGCCATATTTTCCAGAGACAGCTGTCATTCTGAACTGTAGACTTTGCTTCTTTAGCTTACAGCTTATTAAAAAGACGATCAAATGATAACCAACAACTGCACTTTCACTGTAGGGGAAAAAAAATTGTGCCACTTCCCCCTAAAACACAAGCAATCTAGTCAAAGTCAGATGTTATGACATCTGTACGTTTATATGATCCTCAAAATGGATTCTTACCGTAACTCTCATATGAATCTCTGTAGGAGCCTCCACTTGGATGATCCGAGTAGTCTCTGTCACGTCCACCACCGTATCCATCACGATCACTATAGGAGGAAAGACTACTAAGACTTAGTACAAATCACTAACATTGCAGCAAAAATAAAGTGACAGGGAGAAAACTCCAACAGTAGGTACCTATATCCCCTGGAGGGGTATTCATCACGTGAACTGGAATGACCATAATCACGATACGCGTAGTCTCGTGGAGGTGGTGCGTAGTCCCGGGTATCCCTGGAACTGGGATAATCTCTGCTTGAATAACTACAAGAAACAAAAACTGAGATGTTAGCCACATGTCCCACCACAGAAGGTCTGGAATCAAGATCCTTCTCCAAACAAAAACCACTTCACTAAAATAAAACAGTAGAAGAATTTACCCGTCCTTAGTGCTGTAGCCATCATCTCTTGGAGACATGTAGACATCTCTCCGTGATGGCATTGGCTCTCTTCGCGGAGGACCACCGTAACCATCTCTTCCACGTGACACAGGAGCTTCAAAGAAACAGTCCATTTAATTAGCATTCAGCCATGCAGAACATTCAAGGCAAGTGCTAGCAAATAGCTTAAAGCAATTTAGTAATATCTCCAGAGCCTACATTTAGAACACTTTACGTTTCTGCTTGTACAGTTTTAAAGCAGCACTGGACAAAACATATTTAAATTGCACCAAATTGTTCCAACAGCTACAAAATTGTACTGGCCTGAAAGGAACCAAAGGTTAGAAAAACAGTACACCATCCCACAGCAGACTGAAGTTCGAATCAATGATTTGCACTAGTTCCTAAGGGAAGACTAAGGTGCTAGAGACCAAGCAATTAATTTAGTCAGGAAGTCCTTACCTCGTCCTCCCATGCTACTGCTACGCACTGGTCCTGAAGGCGCAGATCTTTTAGGTGGAGGGCCTCCACTTCGTGGAGGTGGACCCCTCTTCATGGGAAGTGGCCCTCGAGAAGACCCTAGAAGGAAAAGCCACAAACCAATTATTATTTCTGTGATACTCACCTGCATTTTCTTAAAGCCTGAACTATGACAACCTAAAGGTGCCATTATTACCACTATGTGATCAACAGTAAACCTCTAAAACTAGACCTCAAAGCCTTCTCCTGTCTTCTAGCCACTTTAAATGCTACTGGCAGAATTGAGAGCCAAACTTCCCACAGCCTAAATTCCTGTCAAGAACTGTCTTTTAGAACTTAGCCAAAAGCTACAGGGTGTGACACAAAGGAAAAAAGACAGCTGATACCTGTAATCAGTCACAGCTTAAATGCTTAACAAGTTACTGTTCTCAGAAGAGCCACTTGGGAGGATGTACTAAAGAAGAGCCTACAGAGAGGGAACAAGGTACTACTACCGAGTCTGCAGAACCTACTATACAGACTCTTCAAGACAGAAGTTTCACTATTTCCAGGAGTTTTTTTCCTGCATTACAGCTTTTACTGTGACACCTCAGGTACTGTTGGCTAGTTAAGTGAGTTTTGTTTTGATACTGAAAAGTCTTGAATAAATAGCTGTATCTTAATGAATATCCAGTATCAAGTAATGTACTTTAGAAAGCAACTTAACAAAAAAGGTTTAGCTGCCCTCTCACTCTGATCTGGAAGGATCAGCCCTACAATTTTCTCAGTTTAGACCTCTTGCTATAAAGAATGAAAGGCAGTTCCCTTTCCCTGGTGGTAGCGAATCACTTTTTCAACTTGAATACCAGAAAGCTTCCTTTCTCACGTGCAAGGCAGGAGTTCTGCTTTTCTTTCATAGGCAAAAGTCAAGTGGAGTGTTAGTTGTAGAAAGGAATCTTCACATCTGAAAGCCTTTTCTTAAGGTGTACTTGCCTAATCAAAACTTTGACTAAACTGCCGAGATCGTATTTCATCATTTTAATAAAGAACAAGGAGTGCACTATTCAGGTGTTTGACTTTTTTTTTTCCAGTAGGATTATTGTCATCTTCCAATGGGATTGTCTTGTGTTGTCGAAGTGTATAATGAGAGAGGTCAATACATACCCAAGTGACTCCCTCTTGAAGGTGGTCCTCTCGCGCCACTTCCGCCTCTTGCACCTCTAAGGCCCCTGGGAGGACCTCTGCTTCGGGGAGGGGGTGGTGGCCCACGCCTACCACCACTTTCAAAGGATGGCTTGGTTGCTTGTTCCACTTTAATTGCCTTCCCATCTAATGACTAAAGAAGAAGCTGCTTTACTTACTGCTCAGTCATGTTTGTATTTCTTAAATCAAGCCCCTCTTGCTTCACTATTTATAGGGCTTCCATTTTATAAGTTAGAGCAATTCTAGAACTGATTTCAGTCTTCAGTATTAGTCCCCAAGTACTCAGCAGCATGTTGGGCCTAATTTCAATTTCTACAGTACTTCATTCTTGTGGTATTGATGGCAAAAAACCCACAGAGCAGCATCAGAAAGGACTTTCAGTGAAAACACAAGCGTCCAATGATTACGGCAGCCCCACGTCATTTATTCTGTAAATGAAACATGATATATGATCTACAATTTACTTTCAATTGCCATGTACTTTTGTATCAAACTAGGAGCGCACCTGTAGTTACAAGATTAAGCTGAAGGTAACTTAGCTTCAGTCGAAATTTCTGGCAATGGGGAGGCCGTTTAGCACATTTTCTTGACGTCCTGATAAAACGGTGATCGCTGAAGTATTTAGAAGCTATTTCAGCATCTACACAGCAGACTGAGCATGACAATTCACCCCTTTTTTCTAGTGTTTCAAGCTGGGTTTTCAATCAAGGTGACTGTCACAATTTACTCTATTACTTGCTTTTCCACAGGACAGGTGCTTTGTGGTTGGGGTGTTTTTGTTTGTGGGTTCTGTTGGGTGGTTGGTGTTTTTTTTTTTGGTTTTTTTTTTTGTGGTATGAAAAAAGTAGAAACTTTTGCTGGAATACAGATCTGCAATAGCAGAAACTCTGCAGCCAATATACCTCAAACATGAGCAGGTACTAACAAGCTGAATAATTCAACCTAGTTAATCAAATTTCTAGATGATCTTTAGATGCCACATGTTTGGCTATTACAGCAGAATCAAGACCACAAGCTCTGCTAAAATTAGGTTATTCCATGCCTATCCTGGCAAACATGGTTTATTTGCCTCTTTTAGCAGTTAAATATTTAACTCTGCCATGACAACTAATTATGAGGCAGAAAGTGTTGTTCATTGCAATTCTTTGCTGCAATAAATGAACAAATGTAACTGCTAGACTGCTAGTAATGTCTTTATCTACACTGCTAATAGTATTTTATTGAAGCACTGAATATTTTTTGTTCTCTGTCAAAATCTAGCTCTCTGAAAATTCACTGTAACAGTGGATGTATTTTGCCAGCTCAGAGTTGTAGTAATTGCTTGAAAACCTGAGTGTACATACACAGGTTCAACTTGATCCATTGTGAGGGAAAAAAAGTAAGAAATACCAGCAAAATAAATATTGGTCTTGGCTTTGACTTAGTGCAATATTTTACTTATGGAAGGTTTCTCAAAAAGCCTTTCAGCATGACAAACTGAAATATCCACTCTAATGACTGGAACTTCTCAGTTTGCATCATATTGATTTGCCATTGTAATTAATCTATAAGTTTCATCCTTCTCAAGCATGAACAGAGGGCTTGAAGCCTTAAGCTTTGCTATGGCCACTGCTGTCCTTCATTTCATGGAAGGTCTTGACAGCTTGTTTTAAGTTTAGAAAGCAAACACTGTCCCCTTCTGCTAGCATGGGTTCTGAAAACCTGGATGCTAGGTTTAAATGCTTTCATTTCTGTTAGGTAGGAGGTACAGTTTTCCTTGTAATTTCTCCTCCTATTTTCTTCTGCCTTGCACTTAAGCATCTTACCTTGGCAAAAGATTCTTTCTTTGCAGACTGCTTTACAGAAGTAGTGTTAAAAAGCTACTCCATAGGTCCAGAAAGACCTTTCACTAGATACAAGAACGTATTTTTTGCTAACCAGAAAATATTTATCAAAGTGAGTCCTATTTCAAAGCAGAGGGGACATTTTATGGTTTCTTGGCTCAAAGAAAGGTCTTACCTCACCAAACATAAAAGTCACACAACCCATCTCAGAATAAGGAAGTTTTTTCAATGAGCTCAAAGCACAAGCTGTCAACATGAACACTCATTAGCTTCTTTTTATAACCTTGATTCAGAGTGTTATAGAAGCATTTTTAATATGCTATGAGCACCAGAAAGTGGAGTCACCCTGGTGCTAAAAAGCATGGAAATAATTTAAGCTACAAGTAATTTAGGACAGTAATAGTTTGGCAATCAAAGTCTCCTATGTGTGGAATGAATAATCTGTACATATTTGTAAAGTGAGACAGGGAACTTTAACCAAACACAATTAGAGAACTATCCTGCAAACTGTTCCACATTTTAACAGAAAAGATGAATGAAATTTGCTTAATTTTGGGAGCGGGGCAAGAAATCAAGTACTTCAAAGAAACTGTTACAATAACTTGCATGAAGCTGGTCCTAGCACCGCACAGGGCTTTCCTCTTCAATGGATGACTTCGCTGTTGATGCTGCAATGACTCCATTTCTCCATGTTCCTTGATGGCACATTAAGTGAGTTTCATTTTGCCATATATATCCAAGAAATGAAGATCCATTTCTCAAGAGGCCAAGCTTCTGTACATTGTATCACTTCTTCCCCAAAGAACAGGAAGCACTTTCTGTCAATTGGACAATCTTCTATAGTGCTGAGTACAGTTTACTTTACGCTGGAGGGATTGTAGCATCTGCTTCCATCCTCTTAACACAGACCAGCTGGCTTGGCAGGTCTACACTGGAATAAAGTCTTTGGCTTGTCCTGACCCTTCGCTTAAGCTCATATCCTCTCTTTAATTATCCATTTCATCTTAAGGATGTAGAATCAGAAGGTCATGAGAACAGCCCACTGCACCGAATAACCATTACAGACTGGAAAGTATCCACATTTATCTCCAGGTAAGTGTGTGCATTTCGTGGCATCAGGATGTAGACTTGACAGCCATGAATTAAGATTCTTCTTAAGGAAGGCTGGTAAGCTGCTATTAAATACTTCTACATTTCTTTTGCACTGCTCAGACATGATAGCATTGATTCAATCTAGAAGACAAAGTAGCTGAAGTGAGAAACCTCCATCTCAACTGTAAAATAACTATCTTGTGATCTCTTTCTGCAGGACAAACTTCTTCAACGAGCACTCTTTGACTAGTCTATGCTTGTCCCAGTATAGAGCGTAATATAGTTGTTCATATACTACCCCTCACCCAAACTGGTGCAAAACTCTGCATATATTTTCACGAACATTTGCAAAATAAAAATCAAATGCAAATCATTCTTGCAGAATCTATTGGAGTCAGCCTCTTCTACTGGCTACAACTTCAAATTCCTTTGGGATGACAGAATGAGCAACAGACAGGCAATGCAGAACTCTTCCCCCGGCCAGACAGATCACCTAACTCCTTACAGACTGCTTGAACTGCAGTCTGCACAGTGCTTCTGCTGCTGCTTCTCAGCAGCATTAAAATCTCAAGAATGCTCCAATCCATCTTTTCCAAATGGACAAAGAGACCTTCAAATTGCGATTTATGACAATTGCCTCTTCTCACATCAGGCTTTAAACACTGCTCTTCCCTGAGACCTTGAATGCAGAGTCTTTTTGGAATACAAGCAGTACCTGTTGTCTAGAAGGCTTCCTGAACATGAGAATGAGAGACCATCGCATGAGTATCTTTCATATCCATGGTCAAAGCAAGTTGGACCAGAAGACATTCTAGGGCAAATCCCATCTGATAATGTTCTTTTCATATACTACTTGTTGCTCCAATTTCAAAGCAGATGAAGGTACTTCTAGATTTATAGTGAAGACAAGCCCATGAGAACGATGATCCACAAGGCCGTCCTTTCTAGCATTTCTTGCCAATAATGCAGATTGTGCATTCCAGAACAAGTAGACATAAACTCAGCCACAAACATTGTCTCATTTAGTTACTTTACCAAGCAGTATTCTCCCAAATATTTCCAACGTGACCAAACACGGGCCGCAACATTCAAGACATAGAACGGTTGGTGATTATTTTCAGAGGGATTTTGATTTGCAAGCTGCACTCCACAAACACACAGATTAGTGACTGAATTCCTTTCAGTCTGACAATTGCCTATTGGTCCTTGAAATTACCTTATGTGAGGATTCAATGACCATTTCAGAGAAAATAAATTATCTAAGCACGGCAGTAAACAAGTCTTCAGAACTGTGGCAAACTAGACAGTGGAGAAAAAAAAATTCAATAAAAGGAGCACCCTGACAGATGTTTAGGCTGGTATAGAAAGAACATCATCTAAATTTGCCCCTCTCTGCCTTGACAAAACTACTAGCTTGCTTAAAAGGGAAGGAAGTCTTCTAAGAGAATAACCCTAATTGTGATAAGGTTGTCATCCAGAACCATGAAGCGTCCAGAAACATCAGTCCAAGGAGTAGAAAACCCTCTATCCTTCTATAACACAAATAACAAGAGGTTGTTCACAAACACTAGACAAAGCTCACTTTCTTATTCCTAAAGTTGTTTTACTTACTGACTGCAATAACTGACATTTTTCTTTCACTTCAACTTCTTAAACTAACAAGACAAACATGCCAAAATCCCAAGTGTCAATTAATCACAATCACTCGATGTTTCTTCACTTTACTTGAATGGCATCTCAAGAGACACTGCTTACAAGGCCAGTGCAGTGTGACCTAAACACAACCATTCACACAATGCAGGGAAAACCAGAGTCTGCAATTCAAGAGACCTAAGATGGCTTTCACTGCCTGAAGAGACAGCACCTCTATGAAGATAAGCAGTTGCTCACCAAAAAATTGCCAACTTACATCTCCCTTTTCAAACACATGCCACAGCAGATACAGATTACAGCAGCCTACAATTCTCTGACAAACTATCCTGGTATTATCTTGGAACTTGCGCTGCAAACGCCTTTATTTTTATTTTTAAAAACATTACACTTCTTATTGCTCTTAAAGCTAGACCATTACGTTTTAGGGCGTAAATGAACAAATTCCGTTGCCGGCTAACTGCAAAACCATTGCACATAAACTAGGAAGACGCCCCTCACACAGACCAAGCAGATCAATGATGCAAGTCACAAATGCAGGAGATTATACTCAGAATACGGGATAGCTCATCAATGCTCCAGCACCCAAGGGAAATCACAGTTACCCATGTTAAAGGAAGAGTTACTAATTTTCAGGTAAGTCACTTCCCTGAAGTGTAATTTACACAGTATTGCATTCAAATATGATCAAAAAGGAAAATTAACCCAAAAATCATTATTGAAACATGCAAGAATGAAGAGCTGATTCCTCCATCACCGATTAAGGAACAATAAGAAAAGAGAGCATAGCTGATTGCAGCCAGACTTCCATTTTCTATTAGCAAATCCATGAACGGGAGAAACGTGGAGACAGAGACATTTTGTCAAATTTAAAGTTACAACTTGTCTCCACAATCTTCTAATCCATTCTTTTCCCACCTTTCATTACAAGCTGATTTACCCCGAAGATTAATTGTCCTGGTCAGTAGCAACTGCAACATATAAACGGTCTTAATTCCTACCTTTCCATTCATATCTCTGGCAGCATCTTTTGCATCTGCTGGACTCTCAAACGTGACGAATGCAAATCCTCTGGACTTGTTTGTTTCCCGATCTTTCATCAAAAGGACTGCAGAAAGAAAGTCACATCAGCCTTCCCTGTAATTCCCTGTAAGGTACACTTAACCTTTATTTAACCTTTTAAGCTCAGAACTTCTTAGAGGACATGTAAGCACCATCATTTCAGATGATCAACGCCAAAAAGTCATCACAGCTATGCTGCTGTTTGTTTTATACTATTGCTATCTTAAGAAAAGTTCTCTTTACCTTCCACAATGCGTCCATATTTGCCGAATACAGCCTCAAGGGCTTTTTCATTAGTCTCTGTGTTCAGGCCCCCAATGAACAGCTTCCCAGGACGATCTGCTTCAACCATTTTGATTCTGTAAATGACCTACTAAAAAGAATGAGGCCATTATTAACAAAACATCAGACTGCAATAGTGACTTCATGGTATATAAATTACTTCTGCCCTCAAACGTACAAGCAAACTTTCTTTAGAAATATATTAGGTAAGAAATATGAGGTATAAAAAAAAAATCAAGTAATTACAATTTTTTGCAGTGGAAGCAACTCGAAGTAGTATTAACAGTTACTTATACACATTATATAGTGTACTTAAAAGATATTAAATAGAACTTTGAGTAGTAGAACAAGGCAATGTTAAAATGAAGCAATATTGGTGAATGTGATAACTCTTCCAGAAATGCCGCTCCTTTTGTCCTGGACGTTTCAAGTAATTTGCTTAATATGTCAATGTAATACGAAATTGTTAACTCTTCAGAGCATCTTAGGTCAGTGTTTTTAAATTAAGTTCGTTCTTTGCATTCTTTAAAGTACATGGAGCCTATGCTAAAGTCCTGGCCTACACAACAAGAGAGACTGAACTGCCACCAGACCACCACTGCAGTTCTACACAGCAATGTCACAGCTACAGTGGCGGGGGCGGGAGGGCTTAAAAAGAAAAAAGCCCAAGACCCGAAGACAAAGCCAAACCCCCCCGTGCCTGGCAGGCCGCCCGGCGCCTGCGGACAAGCGCTGCCCGCGTGTCTCCAGCGCGATGGCGGGAAGGCCCGCGCCAGCTCCGGCACACGCGGGAGCGCGGACAATGCACCCCCGAGGGAGCCGCGGCCGGGCCGGGCCGCACGGGGCGCGGGGTCAGCCGCGCTCCGGGCACGGTGAGCACGGGGGGCGTCGGACCCGCCGCGGGCTCAGGCACCGCCACAAAATGGCGGCCACCTCTGGCAGCGGCTCCGCTCCGGCCCCGCGCCGGCGGCCTCCTCGGCACTCACCCACCGCGCGACCCAAGCCCGTCCGGACACATCGGCGCGGCGCGCCCGCCATGCCCCCTTCGCCCTCCCCCGGGATGCTCAAGAACCTCCGCACATAAAATGGCGGACACCGCGCCTCACACCGCCAGGACCCTCCTCGCCCCACCGCAACGGCGCGGGTCCCGCCGTCCAAACGGGAGACGGGCAGGGAGGAATCGCGGGCCGGGCACGGCTCCGCCATGCCTCCGCTCCGCCGCGAGCGGCGCGCCACGCGGCCCCCCACCCCGCGGACCTTTCGCCGCGGGTCTCGGTAGCGTCCCGCGGTGCCGCCCGCAGAGCCCTAGCCCGCAGCAGCGCTCACCTCCGCCCGCGCCGCTCTGCAACTGCGCAATGGGGGCGAACAAAGGCTCTGCGGGCCTTTATAGCTTTACGTCACCCGCCGGACGGAGCCCCGGATGCGGCGGCACCGCCAGCGCCGAGCCCGGTAGGGGGCGCCCCTGAACCCCCCATTCCCCCCGGGGCCGGTGCGAGGCTCCCCTCCCGCCGCGGCCGAGGGACAACGGGGCGCGGCTGGGACGGGGCCACAGGCGCGGAGAGTCCCGTCCTGCCAGGAGGGGCGAGCGGGCCGCGGGCCGCGAGCGGCGGAAAAACAGCGGGAGTGGGCCGTGGGAAAGGAGGGTAGAGCTTTGTTTGCCGGCTGTGCCGCGTCCCGAAGGATTGAGGCCCCATGTGTAGTGCTGTGTCGTTCTGGGCTCCTCAGCACGAGAAAGGAGCTACTGGAGATAGTAATCATCACAAAGATGATTAGATGTCTGGAGCGTCCCTCTTACGAGGAGAGGCATGGAAGCTGGGGCTGTTCAGTCTAGAGAAGAGAAGAATGAGAGGGGATCTCACTAATGCATATAAAAATCCCAAAGCCAGGCGCCAAGGGGATGGTGCCAGAGTCTTTTCAGTGGTGCCTAGTGACAGGAGCAATGGTCATAAACTAAAATACTAGAAGTTCCACCTCAACATGAGAAAGAACTTTGCATTGAGGGTAGCACAACCCTGGAACAGCTGCCCAGTGAGGTCATGGAGTCTCCCTCTCTTGAGATATTCCTGTGTCACCTGCTCCAGGTGACCCTGCCTTGTCAGGGGGATTGGACTGGATGATCTCCCAGAGGTCCCTTCCAATGCTAACTGATTTTGTGAAGCAGCAGATCTATCACTTTGGAAGGAAAATCACAGTAGTATCAGTTTAACTTTGGAGTTTGCAGGAGCTTAACCCAGTTTGCTAAAGCAGCCTTAAAGGCATTTTTAATTAGTTTGATTAATAGATGTGCATGGCAGCACCCCTTCCTTGGAGAATAACAGCAAACCAAAACAAGTGTGATTTAAAATTAAACGTGTTGATGGCACAACGTCTTGCCATTTTTGTTCAACTAACTCAATTTGTTAATTATTTGTACTTGAAGTTCAACTGTGATTTTCTTTGGCTGGCTAAACCTGATAGCAGAAAAGTTAGGAAATCTGCTCATGCAAAAATTGGCTAAACTTTCATTATTTGAACCTGTAGATTATCTAAATTTATATTAATCAGTTATCAAGGCCTATTTTCTTAGGGCCACCCAGTGTAACCACCTTTTAAGTTCTACCTTGCAGTTCTTGCTTGCAGTTCTCCAGACCTTCATTCCTGGGAGATGCCACACAGTCTATGGACTCTAAGGGCACTGCCCAGTGCTGTTACAGTTGTGCAGCTGCATAATTGCTACATTCTGATAAGAGAACATCAAACTCTCCTTATCTTCAGTTTTTCAGTCTGTCAGATACTGATATTCAGCTGCTGTTTGTGCTATGGGAAGCAGAAGGCAACTTTGCCTCAGAGAAGCTCATAGATGTGTTAAGAACACAAAGAAGGGGAGCTCTCAAAAACTTCTGTAAACTCCAGTATGTACTTGAAGATGTCACCTTACCAGTGTGGATGCTCAGAGTTTCTGAATGCTGTTACTGTGAAGGGGAAAAAGGAAAGATCACCTTTATAAGGAGGTGGAACAGCACTGCCTGTGTTATCAATGCAGTTGCCAAAGAATGTTGTTACCAGATACTCATCCAATTATCATATGAAGAAAAGCTTCAAATTCTAGTTTCAATACAAAAGAATTTAAAGTTAGGAGCCTCCCTAGGATGGATAGTGAAAACTAAAGCAAATTGTTAGTCCTGTAAGAAATATGCTAAAAATGGCCTCCATCAAGGTGGGGTCTCTGTACTTCTCTATTTATTGACTGCCACACAACTGGAAAAATAAGCAAATGCAAACAAACATTTTTCTGTCACCTCTGATTTAAAGACTAAAATATTTAATTGATGACTCCAGGCTTCATTTTAGTAACATTTTGTTAACACGTACTGAACATGTGGTTAGGTGGGATTAGCATGAACATAATGACATTTGAAACAGCATTTGAACATAAATGCTGTAATTGTATCAGGGCCGTCCATTGTTCTAAAAATTCTTCTGCCTGTTATTCTAAAAGGTATCTTCATGAGGCTTCTCATCAGAACTTAGTTGCATCTTCATTGCAAACTGGAACGGTATTTTACAGTCTCTCACTACACTGTGTATGTATGGTCTTGCTCCAAATTCAGTCAGATCTTTTCCTAGAGGATTAAAGGGTATATAATTCTTTGTCACTCTCTTAAATGAATCTCTGCATGTTTAACAGTGTTCTTGAATTTACACTGCAAACTTGTTCATGCAAGTCCTATGTACTATGCTCCATATTTTCATCAAACATATTGGTGAGGGATGGGGACTAATGAATACATAAATAATCTGATCACAAAAGATTCATTCAGAATTAATAAAAAAGGGAATGTTATTCACTCTAGATATGCAATCAAAAACTAATAACTGAAAAATGAGCGTAATAATTTTATAACAAGGAGCAATTTTCTAGGCACTGTCAGTTGATGGGTGTTTATAGAAATTCAGGAATTTTCCTCTGTAAAACTCAGACTAGAGTAGATGAGAACAGCACAAAATAACTGTTTCTGGCATTTGTCAAATTTGTCAGCCATTTCTAAACTGGAACTCCTTAATGTGCTTCTCCCAAATCACCTATTTGGGATCTCATTGTGGCTCCTTTCAGTTGAGCCATACAAGGTGGATCACAGGTCCCTAAGACATAGCTGGACCTGCCTGAAATGACAATTCTAATTTCCAGGCTCAGCTGAAAAATAAGGGGGAGCACGAGAATTCCTGTGCTCCCCCTTATTCTTTTTCCTTTTGCCTGTTGCTGTTCTATGGTAAGGGCAATTCACTACAGATTGAGGAATTGGTTAAAATTAATGGACGTGGATGTTTTGCAGGGCAATACAAATGTAGTGTCACTGTCCGGAAACGTGAGTGGCAACAGCTTGCCAAAATGGAAAATACAGAGAGATTGAGGTGTTTGCTACTCAATGATACTTTCTGTATCATTGACAGGAATGCCTTTAGCACAATATCTCAGAGAGCTGTGAGTACTCATCTTGCCATGGTAGCACAGAGCTTGCAGCCATCACTTGCACTTATCCTGCTCCTCAGACATATTTTGCAGCTGTCCTGGAGCACTGCTCCTGCCATCGCCACCTGAACAGCCGACACTGGAGCTTGGCATCATGTTTGCGGTGACCGTGTTGTACCAAGAGGCCATGTTGTGGCTGCAAATATTACAGGCTACACCAAAAAAACCACCAAATATAATTCTTCCAGATTGCTATATGAAAACGTGGATTTCCACCCCTAATTTCTGAGCTGGCAATATCTTACTTAAGCCTTTCTCACTCACTCTCTATAACTCCCTGAAAGGAGGATGTAGCCAGGTGAAAAAGATCTGACTGCTCTCAGGTAACAAGTGACAGCGTGAGAGGACGTAGATTCGAGTCGTGCAGGGGGAGGTTTAGGTTGGACATTAGCAGGAATTTCTTCACAAAAAGGGTACTTAGACATTGGAATGGGCTGCCCAGGGAGGTGGTGGAATCCCTGTCCCTGGGGGTGTTTAGAAAGACTGGATGTAGCACCCAGTGCCGCGGTGTGGTTAACGTGGTGGTGTTCAGTCCTGTGTTAAATTCGATGATCTGAGGTATTTTCCAACCGAGTTGATTCTATGCCTTTTGCTGGGGGCTAAAACTTGAAAAGAGATTCTGGTATCATAGAATCCTAGAATGGTTTGGGTTGGAAGGGACGTTCAAAATCACGTGATTTCACCACCCCCACCCCGCTCGCCATGGGCAGGGACACCTTCCCCTAGACCAGGATGCTCCAAGCCCCCTTCAATCTGGCCTTGAACACTTCCAGTGATGGGGCATCCACAGCTTCTCTCCGCAGGCCAGCACACACCCACCCTCGCAGGGAGGAATTCTCCCCAGTATCCCGTCTAACCCCGCCCTCTGGCAGCGGGAAGCCGTTCCCCCTTGTCCCGTCGCCTCCGGTTCTTCAGAGTGCCCTCCCCCAAGATGGCGCCCGCCGCTCCCCCTTCACCGCGCAGCCGCTGTGGCCCCGACCCGGCCGTGACGCGACTGCCGCCGCCTCCGACTGTGCTGGGGCCGCCTCCGCAAGGCGCTGCCCGAGGCGGTCGGGGCTGTAGTTGCGCCTCATGGTGCCTTTGCCCGTCCAGGCTGCAAGATGAGGCTGCTGGTTGCCGCACTCTTGCTGGTGGCGCCTCTCGGCGCCGCCTTCTACCTGCCTGGCTTGGCGCCTGTCAGCTTCTGTGAGGAGAGCGAGCAGACCGAGAGCTGCAAGGTGAGAGCCCGCACGGGAGGGCCCGACGTGGGCCGTCCCCTCGCTCTGCCCCATGCGGGGCTCCCGCGGCGAGGGGACTCCGCGGGGTATTCCCAGTCCCGCTGCTCATAGGTGTCCTCCCGCGGGCGGCCGCCTCTGCTCCGGCAAGACAGGCACCCCTAGCTGGTATTCCCTTTTCCCGCTGAACTTTACAGCCCAGCGCTGGAGGACCCTTAGCTCCTTCTTCCTGGCGTGGCCGGGGCCTGTCAGCAGGCAAGGATAACTCCGCCATGGGATAGCAGCATTTGCTAGTTAGCCTCGCGTTTCATACCGGCCACACGTTTGTTTCTGAAAGTCCGTATTTTCATGCTTTTTCTCCTTCTTTCCTGTTTCAGTCACTAATTGAGCTCTTCGTGAACCGTCTGGATTCTGTTGAATCAGTTCTGCCATATGAATATGATGCGTAAGTACATCCCAATACTTTTCCAGAAGTGTTTGGAAAGACGATTTTCTGTTAGTGTAAGGGTGTCAGTATTGTGGTTGTAGGGATGGAAGTGTGAATCCGGTGCTGAGTGGCAGGAATTAAGTACAAGAGGGTGGGAAGGATGAAGGCCACACCTGTGCCACCTGACCGTCCTAAGTTATTGTTTAAAAAAAGGCTGTAGAGTTTCTTAAGGGTGCATTTTTTTGAGCTGAGTACAAGATTTAGTGTTGACTGTTTGCCATATTTGAACGTTCTTTCTGGTAGGCAAATCTAGGACGTAAGATGCTTTGAGTTCCTTTTTTCCCCCTGATAATTGAAAGAAAGTCAGAGACAAGTCACTGTTAACTTTCCTTTTTTTTTGCCAAAGCTCTGTAGCTGATTCTTGGTTTGTTGGTTGTGGTTTTGTTTAAATTCTTTTATATGAAAACTTCTACCTGCTTTTGCAGATATGTATAGGCCTACAAAGTGATGATAAACAATATGATTTGCAATCTTGCTACTGGGCACAGAAAAGAAAACTTGCAGGTATTTTAGTTCTTTCCCTGGGCAGTGCAGCAGTAGAAGTAAGATGAAAGACTAGCTAAGAAATCCCCCGTCTCTATTTCCATTAAACTTTATGGAAGCCAGTGGATTAGGACCATTGATTGAGGAAAAGTACTTATGTACCAAAGATAAGTATGGGTTTGTTTGTTGTTACGTTGGGGTTTTTAGCATAATGTGCTGCTACCTGTGTTTAATGCAAAGCTAAAAGGGTTACATTCTCCTGTATTCAGCAGTTTCAAGCTGTATGTAGCTGAAAAGAATTGGTGAATGCTGTTTGGCGGTATGGCACTGTAAGACTAAAAACACTTTCCTTCTTTGAAATGTGTTTCATGTTAAATGCTATTTGTAAATATTCCTTTAAGAAAGTAGTATAGGTTTTCAGAAACTTTTTGCATGAGAAAAGTCTGTAGCACAGTGCCTTTTTTTCCCACAAAATGAAACATTCTATTGTTTGTTTAAATTGCCATTTGAAAAGGGTGGGTGAATTAACCGTTGTGCATTTTGTTAAAGATATGTTGGAGTATGTATTGGTTGAAATTGATATTAAAATAGATATCACGTTTCTTTGCAAAGACTCTCAGATTTTTAACTACCGGTGGCTAAACTGTTAAAAAGCATAAAAACTACTAAGGACATAATTTAAGAATTTGTTTTAGGCTGGTATTTACAGTTATATGTCAATTCAAAGTAAAAGGGAACCTTTGCTACTTTTTTCCAGTTTTGACTTCTGTCAAGATAAGGAAGAGAAAAGACCATCAGAAAATCTTGGACAAGTGCTGTTTGGGGAGAGAATAGCATCGTCTCCATATAAGGTTATTTTGTCCCTTGGAGTTGATCTTGTTTAAATTTGATAGCTGTTGCTCTGATGGCTGTAATCCATAGACATAGCTGAAGATTTGATGACTGGGTGATTATTTTTGTTTATATTTTTAATATAACCACTATGGAGTTTGTGTAATAAAACCCAATAAAACTCCTCCCAACCTGAAGGCATCTTAGGTTGGTTAATTACAGTTAGGAAACTGAGCTAGTGATCACCCTTCTTGCCTGTTGCTTTGTGGTAGTGAAGTCCAGAAACTATATCTTAGGTAGTTATTTAACAGGTGGATGTAAGGTGTGCTAGATGATGTGAAATAATTGGTTCATTAAATGTAACATTGGAGACTATAAAGTGATAGTTCAGGAATTGTTTTGTATACTCGGTTGTAGTATTGGGCAACTTCCAGAGTAGGAAGGGGAAATTAGGTTATGGCCCTCTTGGAGCTTTTCTCTGCTTGTACATACTTATCATCTGCTGTCGGAAACCAAATTTTTCCGTGTTGATGCATATCACTTGGAACCTTCTGTAAAATAAATGTATGGAAATATATTTTGTGAGTTGGGTATGTGGTATTTTTCTATATCATGCCCTGCATTAGCAATGACCAAATGTAGCATATCTAAAAAGCTGTGCCATCAACTTGGAACAGTTATTAGCAGCAGAGGAGCTGTGGTCAGACAGTGGCTCTTGGTGTTTGAGAGCTGTATGGTGTTCAAATACAGTTTCCAGACTTGGATTTGCAGTGAAGCTGAAGACTGTGCTGTGTGTATGTGTGACGATTGCTAGATAATTCAAATCCCTGTGAGAAAAAGAGGCAGCAGTGCTGCTTCTCAGTCTTAAGGGACCTGATCACATCTTTTCATTAGTCTGTTAAGTAGGTGATGCCCTCTCCCTTACGCGAACTGCTCTTAGAAATCTTCTTGATTGTCTGAGCAAATGTAATTTTAAGTCTTATGACTAGTGGTCACAAGAAGCTTTTAAATATGTAGCATGATGGGTCATTTGGACTGGATGTATAGTGAATAGCTGTTTGAAATGGGTGTACACAACAGTAATTAAAAAGTGCTGTTCCTGGTTACCATTTGGGCCTTAATAATATTAGGATTTTCAGTCATGCTTTAAGCTCACTAACAGGTAAATACTAACCAGGTTAGAAGTTGGAGATGCAAATTTGAGTGTGTTTGTGTTAGGTGGTGTCTTTGCTTGAAGCTTAGATATTGTGCAACTTTTGTTTTTGGCAGCCTTATCTAATTTGGTTGTCATGGAGAAAGCCAGCTAAAGTTAACATGAAACATTCAAGAATGGTGTAGTGAAAGTCTGTTTTAGCCCATGATGAAATTATCAAAATAAAACAAACTGGTAAAAGAAAAAGCAGTACCTTTTCTACTTATTTTCAATTTTCAGTCCTCAGGGTTTATCCTTCAGAAACTTACAGTAAGGAACTAAAGTAGTTTAAAAAAACACCTCCCTAATTCACCTGAAAAAAACCCAAAATGCTAAAAGATCTTTCAAGCAAAATTGAAGTGACTTTTTTGTGTGTGCTTTTTTTAACAGTTCACTTTTAAAAAGCAAGAAACTTGCAAGAAGGTTTGTACAAGATCATATGACCCAGGAAACAGTGCTGATAAAAGCAAACTGGCTTTTTTGAAGAAAGGAATGCAATTGAATTATCAGCATCACTGGTAAGCCAAGACATATGCTTGAGGTTGGGTTTATTTTCTGCTTTTGGACATTTGTTACCTATGTTTTAAGTTGTTGCTTTCTTCCTTTTGTGTGATAATTGTCTCTCTACTGTGCGTCTTGTAGGCATTACTGAAAAGTGTGTGCATTACATGAATGTGAAATGTCACTGTGAAGTGAGGTGCACCCCTTTCTGAGGACGTGTTCTTTGATGATTTCTGTCTAGGATTATCGATAACATGCCTGTAACGTGGTGTTATGATGTGGAAGATGGACAAAAATACTGTAATCCAGGATTTCCAATAGGATGTTTTGTTACTCCAGATGGTAGAGTTAAAGATGCTTGTGTTATAAATGTAAGTGGTGGAACTTTCTTTGTTAGTATAGGGTGGTTTCATTTGTGGTTTTACTTTCAAGCTTTGTTTTCCTGAGAAAGGACAGATGTGTTTGTAAACATGCTTAATGTTCAGACTGTGGGCACTGACAGAGCTGAGTGCTTGTGTGTGCAGTGACTCACTGATACAGTTTTCCAAAAAAAATGTTCTTAAAGGTCTTTAACTAATATATGTTTAATAAAGCTATAAAAGAACAGTGTGGGTGTTTAAAAGCCTTAAAAAATTTGAGGTTTTATTCTGAAATTTCATATGTATCCATCCTAGTACCTATTCACTTTTTGTCTGTCATGTTCACATGCAAGATATTCTTTTATCAGTGTCAGATAGAGGCTTTCTAGTGAAGTCCTAGAAATGAGCTCTGTGTTCTAGTTGCAAAAGTCATGTCTAGCGCAGTTTACAAGTTAAATGTGTCAAGGTTTTCCCAGGCGGCTGAAGGTTTATAAACACAGCTGTGACAGAGAAAATTATGTTGACAGTTGGAAATGTGTCAGTCATCCTGGGAGATCCATTGTGAATTAGTACAATTACAGATAGTAACGATAGTTTCTTGGTGTGGAGAGAACTTCCCATGGCTCTGCTCTACCGCTTGACCTGCTGCTTTTGTGCAGCGCAGTCAGTTAATTTGTATGCAGCAGGTCTGATGTTTCTTTGAAGTGTTGCATTTATCATGCACGTTCAGTTTACTCTGTCAACAGTGACCTTCCAACTCAGTTACTCCTCAGGCTCCCCAGACTGTTGAAAGTGATCTTTTATACAGGTATATTAATGTTGAAGTGTTTGCCTTTGTTGCTCCTTCATTCAACACCAGTCTCATGATAAAGTGCTTGACTTCTTGCGCCCTCTCCTGTTGGAGAAGTTGCTCAGTCTCCTGATCATGTTTTGTAGTCAGAGTTTAACAAGAAGAACACTTTCTACCTCTTCAACCACGTTGACATAACAATCATGTACCACAGCGGGAAGGATGAAAACTGGCCTGGTGCAAGACTAGTGATGGCAAGACTGAGACCGCAAAGGTAATTGTGCATTAAAGCATCAGGTTCTGGTACTCTGAAGTCCTAACAGCAGTTCCAGAGAGAACAGTTCCTTAGAGATGTTATTTAATAAATTCTGAGTAACTTGTTATTCTGACTTCTGGTAAAGCTTGTCTGTAGCTGTTTACAAGGACAGTTCCACAACTGTAAATGTCATTTAACTTTGCTTTTAAAGTGTTTCCCTGAAGTCCCTGGTGATGGAAAAGCTACTTACGCAGACTTTTAGAACCTGACCCAAACAACAGAGCCTTTTTCATGTTTTGGTTGATTTGTATCTGGGTGTGTATGTTTTCAGATACACTGAGAAACACCCTTTCACTGAGTAACAGTTTCCCATGTCAGATCTGTTACCTGTCTCCCAAATGTACTTTGGATGAATGTACAGGTGTACTTTTTCCTGTGTAAGTTTGTATACAGAGGTATAGTTGAAATACCATGTTAACGCTGCTATTCAGAACTGAATGACAACAACTAATTTCCTAAGAAGACTAACTGATTTTCTCAAACAATAGCTGCTTTGTTTTTGTGTTGACCAGAGTGGGGGTGCAACAACTCAGAGGTCAGAAGAACGCTGGAGCAACTACGTTGGCCTCTGGTCAATCTGTTCATACACAGTTCATATTTATCTATATTTGAAAATTGCAGCCCAGTTATAAAATTTCAAACTAAGTAGTTTTTTTATAGCTAAACTTTTCTTGCTTTTCTATAGAGGTTAAGTAAGTTAATAAATTACACTACTACAGTTTCTGAAGTCATACAGACATGCTTGGTACAACATGACTTGATTGTACTTGGTTTTTCTCTTGTGAAGGTACAGTGTTTTTTTAGTGAATTATACTTGCTATACAAGTTTATTCCTTCCATGAGTGCCAGGAAGATTCTACCAATCTTATTCATTTTTTCATAAGTGCTTTATCAGTAGCATCCTGAATGGCTGAAAAATGAGAATTTCCCTTTTCCCTGGCAGTGCAGACCACGAGGGGGCAGTTAGGTTGCACATAACCTTAATTTTGTCATTCTCTGACCAGGTGTTTTGCTTCAACCTTGAAGCTCTCCTTATGGGGAGTATTTATGGTTGGAGCACAATACTAAATTTTTTTAAAGAAAATTGAAGTTTTTAAAAATTTTATTTAACTTCTTTTCCCTGTTAGTTACAAGCATACAGATGAGAACAACTTAAGCTGTGAAGGCCCACCTATGGAGATTCCTGGAGAATTCACCAATAAACTGAATTTGGTTTACACCTACTCTGTGACATTTGAAGTAAGTATTAAATCTGTTACATGAATATGTAATTCCACAAAAGAATGAAATCAGAGCAATTGGATAACTTTCTAATAGCTGTAAGGATGGTTTTGTGAAATATTTTTCTGATAATGTTAACAGGTTTTTTGTTCTTGTAACTCAAGTGACACTATGAAAATATAAATGAAGGCCTTTTCCCCCCCTGTGTTTTATTACTAGTAGAAAATTAGCAGATTGTATAACTGGAAGAGTTGTCTTCCTTGAGGTAAACTCTGCTTTCAGATTTCAGTCAGGCTGCTGAGAGTCTTATGTTAAAGAACAATTTATATTTGGGGACATTTTCTTTGTTAAATGTTGACTGTAAAGTTTTATCTCATGAAATTGCAGGGTTTGTCTCATTTTGTGTGGTGTTTATTTTTTTCACTGGCTTTTTCTTGAGTAGGTGATAATTTATTTTTTACAATTAATACTCTAATGTTTATTAATACACTAATGCTTTATTCAGCCTGTAATGAGTTAGGAGGAAGTTCCTTTCTGGCAAATGGATCTTTACCCCAGCATGGAAAGTGAGCCTCCTGTGGGTGTGACTATAATTTGATTCAAGGTACTTCAAATCTTGGTACCTCTGTTTTAGTCTGTCTGAAAGCGTGGTTGTTTTTCTGATGTAACACACCTGTCTTAGAGGGTTTGGCTTGAAACTACAAGCTTGTTTTGTACGGACAGTGAAGTAGCCATGATATGGCAACAGCTTTCATCCTGCCAAATTGAATTTGATTTGAACCAGTGAGCTTGAGGTGCAAGGCTTGGTAGCCTGTTACTTTTCCCTTGAGACACCCAATCCTCTTTCAACTCTGATTTTCCTACATGAATGAGCCTTCTTTCATTAACATTTGTGTTTAAATCTTGAAATAAATTGTGATTCAGAACTTCAGTATGAACTTTGGTTACACAATGGGTGAGGTGTTTTGGGTACCCACACTCTTTCTCCCTGACATGGAGCAGGTAAGGCTCACATCCAGTGAGGTTTGGATACTTCCAGCAGGTGGCACTTCAAAACTGCTTATTCTCTCTGTCATCCATAAGCCTTGGTTTGAAATAATACCTTGTGTGTTTTACTTTTTATTAGTAGTTTTAAAATAACTTGAAAGTGGAGTGTTTATCAGTGAGAAGCATTTTTAAATAGGAAAGCATCAGTTTAAGTAAGCCTGACTACATAAAGCATAAATATATAACTGTTTTATGTCCTTTTTAATATACTTCTGATGAAAAAGTTATGGTGTCTGCTTTAATTAACTGACATGGACAAGATATTTAGCACTGTGTGAAAAGTATGCATCATCATGGCTCTAATGTTTAGTACACAAGTGTACAAAAATAAAAGTATGAGAGCAGTTTGGTACTTAGCTGTGCAAACTTAGCACCTTGTGAGTAAATGAAGAAATTCAGCAGAACTTCACGCCAGTCAGGGGATAGAATTTGGTAGCAAGACAACATATGTGTTCATCCAAAGAGAACAAATAAAAATAAATAAATGGGGAGGACAAGGCTTGTGAGTCAGGGTCCTCAGTTGTAGACATGAAGGTCCATCACAGGAATATCTGGAAATGAAAGTTGTGTGCCAAGAATCAGACTGGAAAATAGTCTGTATCAGCCAACACTATGGCAGAGAGCAAAGAAGCCTGTGCTGAATCCATTAAAAGTGATTAGAAAAACATATTTCTAGCTTCCCTTGGAATTTTTCTTTGTAGTATGTTTGACAAAGTTGAAATTTCAAGATCAGTGTGCTATGCTGGGAAAATCTTGTAGTGATGTCATAATTGTTTTTCAGCTGTTGGGATCTGCAGGCAGCTACATCCCAAATCATGGAAAGATGAGGTTTAGCGAAGCCTAATTTAAAGGTAGAAGATGATGATAGGAGATTTCAATGAAAATTCACTCTTTTACAGTCTCTAGAGATGAATTAATGCAAGAGAGAGATCTTACATCCAGGGCTGATACCAAGCTTAGAAGTGGATGCTGACTGGAAGGTTTGGGAAGAGATGTGGTATGCTTATTTCCTCTTGGAGACTTCAACAAACTTGTACTTGCTTCTATTAATTACTGTTTCATTTCCTTACAGGAAAAGAATAATATTAAGTGGGCTTCCAGGTGGGACTACATTTTGGAGTCCATGCCACATACAAACATCCAGTGGTTTAGGTAAGATTTGCATTTATTCAGTGAGTAACCTTGCAGGGGAGCACAAAGATTTCTTAGTTGTACTTTAGGGAGATAGAGCAATGTCTATAGGTTTTCAGTCAAGAAAACTTTTTGCTTTCATATGAGAATTAAGTTTTCATCTCTTGGGAGCAATTGTATTACTGCATTTTGTGAAAGGAATGTATCAACAGTATCCAAAAGGAAAACAGCTTGCATTTTTTTACTTTATCATCTCCATTCTGGAGAAGTTTTGAGTCATTGCAGCTCTGCAGTGTTCTTTCTGTTACTGTGTATATATATGTACCTCTCACTTGGCAGTCAAAGCCAGACTGCCAAGTGAGAGGTACATATATATACTGCATATTTTGTATTCAGCAGCTGCTTACAGTAAAATGTTTTTTTTTACGAGTAAAAGATGTATGTGAAAAGCTCTTGCTTATTTTATTTCCCTCCATAGCATGGGAATTGTACTAAGTAAGTATATAATTTGTGTTGAAGTGTTAATGTTTTGCAATGTAAATCTTGAAAAGGCTAATCCAAATAAATTGTTCTCTACAAAATATTAAATGGCACAAAATCAATTTCATTGGTTGATAGATATAAAAACTACTTGACAGTCTGCTTTAAGAACTGTAGCTGTTTCACCAGGGAAATTACTTCTTAGCTATATAAGGAGGAAAATAAAGAAAAGCAATATGTAACTGTGTTCAGAATTAGCAAGGTATCATGAAATAGTGTTTTACTCACTTCTGTCTCCTAAGAAGTCGCAGACTTTGAAGTCGTATACCTTTACTTTCCCCTTCTCTGAATGGGAAAATACTGAAAGGTCTGAATATCTAAGGCTTTTCCTCAGATCTGAGCTGTACATGTAGCATGAACTGATACATCTCTTGAAACCTGAATAACTGGATTCAAAGTTTGACGTTTTCTTTATCTGCAGTATAATGAATTCCCTCGTAATTGTTCTGTTCTTATCTGGCATGGTGGCTATGATCATTCTGAGGACTCTTCATAAAGATATTGCAAGATACAATCAGATCGACTCTTCTGTGAGTAAAATTTACAGCTTTTACATGAGCACATTTTTCTGTCCGTAGTGATGTCTATCTCTTAGTTTTGAGTACAGTCTAGAGAGATGTATAAACATGATGCGTTTGATACGTGCTAATATCTGTGGGGGTTAAAAATTATTTGAGAGACTCTAATTAACATAGGCTGATACAAATTGATGTTACCTGTGGCTGGAAACTGTGGTGGAATTACTTTGTTTAGTTAGGAGATCATGATATTGCAGTTCATGGGCAACACGACTTCTGACCTGTAGCTGTGTTAGAGCTACTTGGTATGTGCATAAATGATATTTTATTTTATTTGTAAATAAAATTCCCATGGTAATTGCTGTTTTAAAGTGAGTCTAGTTTGTTTAAATTGCTATCGGAGTGAACCTGTTGTGAGTTCTTTTGAGGTATGTACTCCTTAAAATGGTAAAGCTGCAGGTTTCCATAGTGGAAGCGAATATAACTGATTGTGAGTTGGAAAGACTTGACCAGTAGACCGAGAGTAATTTTTCCTCAGCCTTTTTCTCATTGGTAAAAGTGGTATCTGCAACTCAAAGATGAGAAGTAATGTCAGATGCAACAAAGGTTTGAATTTTCACTTTTGTTGCTCTCCGTCTGGTTAAAGAAATACTTCAAAATGCACAAAAATGTTTCATATTGACTGTGAGTTCTGTGTGAACATACTTCTGTTCTTCTTTGTGGTTTTAATATTGAATATCTTTTGTTAATGTAAATCCAGACAGTGATTTAAAGTGGAATGATTTTTCTCACATCCTTTAATTGATAGTTTTTGTGAGTCTTCTATTTGATCTCTCAATTTAAATTGTGTTCAATATTTTACACTGTGTTGTCTTTATTAGTTGATCATTCTTAATGTGATAAAGAGCAAGATTTGTAGAAACTTGATTAGTTTTTGTAAGTAACATCAGGGATAGGTGTGACTTCCAGAAAGCCACAGTTTTTTATTTTCTTGTCAGGTGTGAGAGACTTAAAAATGTGTTGCAGCTCAAGGAGCTTATTTAAAAAGGTGTGAAATAATTGTGCAAAAGAGGACGTTGGCTGAAGAAGATGCAGAGAAGCAAAGTAGTATCTCACATTTAGGGGATGCTGGTGATTGTACTTCAGAAGATATTGATGCACCAGTGACTGTGGTCTTAGAATGTGCGTTTAATGTTTCAGCTGATGCTAGCTGGCTTTTAGTGTGATGTGGATTTAGTGAGACATTCATTAATGAAGTGTTCAGAAATCATTAGATTACTTTTAGGGTCTTAAGACTAAGAGAGGATTCCTGAACTGAAGAGAACTCATGTCAGTATGTTTTCACCAGTGAGAGGTAAAGTGGTTTTTTTGTTTGGTTGGTTTTTTTTTTTTTCCTAAAATCTTTGTAATGACTGCTTGAATGTAGGGTACCTGAATCTTTGTTAGAATGTTTTGAGCACTAAGCTAAATTAATGGGTAAGATGAGGGTTACGGCACCTTTGAAAAGTTTAGAGTAATTTTGCTCTGATATTGTTTGAAACTCTAAAATACAGCTTACTACTTGGTTTAGCTGTATAGTTCTTAAATACTGTTAGCAGTATGAAATACTGCTGAATTTTTTGAATATAAGTCTGAAAAATACTCTGACTCTTAGCTAATTAACCAGCAATAAAAGAACTTAATTAAAAAACAAAGCTTTAAGACAAACTGTGGCGCATAGGCTTATATAGGATAAATCAAGGGTCTCAATCTGCCATACTTGGTTTCCCTTGATTTCTTAAATGAAGATAATTACCATGTAACTATTTGTTTTAAAGTTCACATTAAAACCAGAACATGTATTTTGAGTGCATTTCCCAGATGAGTTGTTGACAAGGATTCTGTAGGAGTCATTTCAGATCTGTAAACATATTCTGTGTTCTATCAGGAAGTGAAGTACTAAGCGTTTATTCCTGCTTAGTGTTTACCATTTTGGAAACAGAGATTTGCTTCAGGTGGTAACCTTTGCAACTCTTCCTTACTTACAACTACCTGGGAAAAGCCTTTATTTTGTCTTACCTCAACAATTTTCTTGTTATTATCACAATTAGTTCAAGTTCAGGCTTCAGTTTTGTATTTATGCTTCTTTGACCAAACAAGTCTTTCTTTGCTGGAAGAACACTGATGTGTTGGAATTATACCTGGATATCTGGTATAATTTTCTATCAGGTATAGGCTGTGGTTTTGTATTTTAATTAGTGTTGTCTTGTGTTTAATAGTTTTCAATTTCTGTATTCATATATCAGCCTTCTGAGAGTAATTTCTAGCAAGCAGAGGTATCAATGTGGGGAAAGCAAAGACAGTCTTCCAGAAAAAGAAAAGTTACATCATCTGTATGTCATTCACTAGTGTGATCTGCTTTCTTTCTTCCCCTGTTTTTTGGCAAGCTTTAGGTCTAGTGATAAGCAGACCTTTGAACTGAACTCAGTATTACGCTGAATGGAACCTGTACTTTTAACTTTATGAGGAGTAGGGGGTTTTCTTGTGGGGTTGATTATCTGTGGTTGTGTGCGTTAGTTTTGTTGTTTGGTTGTTTTTTGTGAGGGGAGGTGTCTGTTTTGAGTGACTTTATTGAAAAGTTTTGTTCTTCAGCAGTGGTTCCTTAGAGCCACTGGACTGAGGCCTCCCCCTACCGATTCCATCCTTTCATCCATTCACCTCTGGCAGTGGGCCAGAGTCTTTGTACTTGCCCCTCATGATCCAGGGTGCAAACTTCCTTCTGGAGTACAGAAACAGTTTCATTCTTTTCCAGTATTGTCATTGAGACCAATGGACTTTGAAATCAAAACAGAAAAAAATAAATGCATGAACTAGATTGAAGTTAAAACTAAACTAAATGCTTTGTTTTAGTTTAAATTTAGAATGATTTTCTATGGTTTGACTAATTACATTTGCTTTTTCTTGCTTTAGGAGATGAGAATTTTCTTCATAAGTCTTGCCTTTTTCACTAAACCATTGGGGGTTATAAAATCAATGAGTGATAAATCAGATACAATTAGTCTGGCTTTGGATCTTAACTGGAAGCTAATCAAAATTTAAATATGTATTTTGCATCTTGTTTGTGTTAATTCACTACTGCATTATGTATTGCTGCTAAAGACATTGTTGATTTTATACAGGAAGATGCCCAAGAGGAATTTGGCTGGAAGCTGGTTCATGGTGATGTGTTTAGACCTCCAAGGAAGGGAATGTTACTGTCTGTCTTTCTGGGCCAAGGAACCCAAATTTTCATTATGACATTTATTACTTTATGTAAGTAACTTCATTAAGATGATGTGTATGTAGTGTAATAGTAGTAAGAAAGATGCAATATTATTATATAGAAGCCTTCTTTTGGAAATAGAGTTCTTCCTTTAGTAACATAAAATATTAAGGCAATTTCATAACAGTAATTAGATAGCTTTAGTAAGGCTGTTGTGGGCATTGTCATTGAAAACTTTGTGATATCTGGGCTAATGCTGATTCTTCATTAATTCAGAAATCAAACTTCCTTGTTACAAGTTTCTTTGTTCTGGGAACCCTTTCTGTCCATTATGTTTGACATGAGGCTGCAGCCATACAGAAATATGATCAAGAGTGCGCACCACTGAAATAGTACTGACACAATGTTGAGATAATGATAGCCTACCATAAATGGCTGTATATGCATGGGATTTTGTAACCTGTCACAAGATGCTATTTTTTTATTGGTTATCTGTAAAATTTATGAGCATTCCTTTTTTTACTGTACAGCAGAATTGGAAAGTACACTGATACTTAGTACAAAAGAAGAATCTTTCAAATTTTGTTCTCCAGGCTTAACTCAGATTTTGGTCTTTCACAGGGGAGCTGCTTTTTTCTATTTATTGCACAATACTGTAAGATTACTAGAATTTCCTTGATAGGCTTGTCTGTCATTGTTGATCACAACTCTGTATCTTGCTTAGCAATGATAGTTTCCTGCACAATCAGTTTAGTAGTGTAGAAAGAAATTGGTGGCAAGAGAAAATGCTTTTGATGGATGGTGGCATTTTATTTTTCAGCGTTTTGGCTATGAGAAGTTTTCTACTTAAGAGATGAGGTGAAAATAATGCTTTTGAACGAAACAGTACCATTAGGGGTATGTTTATGTGATGAGGTTGTACAAGAGCTTAGGCACTCAGCCTTCATTTAAATATGTGGTAGTGAAAGGGATAAATCTTCACAGTGATCTGTGTTACAGGGATATTTTGACATGTGTCCACAAATAACTAAATCTTTCTGTTTCTTTAGTCCTAGCTTGCCTTGGTTTCCTTTCTCCTGCCAACCGTGGTGCTCTGATGACCTGTGCAGTTGTACTGTGGGTCTTACTTGGGACTCCAGCTGGTTATGTGTCTGCTAGAATGTACAAGAGTAAGTACATGCATTTATTTAATGTGACACAAAGTGTTAAATTCAGAATTGCTGGGCTGAATATATACCTCCAATTAAAGCTGGTATCTCAGACAGTGTATCTGCTTCGTGCTGCCATTCTGCAGAACAGTTGGAAAAAGTCTTGACATTGAAATTGTTTTTACTTTTTCTCTTCAGCATTCAGAGGTGAGAAGTGGAAGACCAATGTCTTGCTTACAGCTCTGCTGTGCCCTGGGTTAGTATTGTTTCCCCTCATTCTTTCTTTTATTCTTAAGTATAAATGAATCAGAAGTGGAAAGGAATTGGGGAAAAGCCAATTGTTACGATGCTTGTCTGTGTGGCTTTGTGCATGGTACTCCCAAGCTGCTGTTCCTTTTGTGCATTGCCTATCTATGACTATAAAGAAAAGTGAATTCTGAGGAGCTGGACCCTGGTACAGCTGGAACACAGCTACTTGGCTTCTTGTTTTGTTGTTAGGTGTGGGGGTAGGAGGAATGGGGCAGCTCTCTTGCAAGGTTGTGTCGCAGCCTTTGGGAATCACTGCACCAGAACACTGGGCACAGTGCTGGGGTAATTCCTGTCTGGTACTGCAATACTAGGTGATTCTGGTTATAATCTTCTTACATGTGAAAAACATCATTCACTCTCCTGTAAAACTTTAGAGTTTAATAGATGACAATAGGAGACAAAGGCAGTAAAGCAAAGATGTTATGGCTGGATGTGTCTTGACACTCAGCTAAGAGCATACCTACTATTTTGGAAAACACCCTTTATATACCATTTCTATTGCATCAGCTTGTTACATATTCATAAACAATTATGCATAGTAAACTTTTCCTCCAACTAGTTTACATATTCCAGGAACTATTTTACATGGCTGTCGCAGACATCTTTTCATGAAAAATCCTTTCCTTAGGATTTTTCCTCCTGAGAAGCTGAGAGGCCTCAAGAACAAAATGTAACCAATAGTTATCTGCTGCTGTGGAATGCGACAGGTGCATCTGGGATTAACTCATGTTGGTTTGTGTGTAATTAATGGCCAATCACAGTCAGCTAGCTCAGACTCTCTGTCCGAGACAGAAGCTTTTGTTATCATTCTTTTCTATTCTTAGCTAACCTTCTGATGAAACCTTTTCTTCTATTCTTAAGTATAGTTTTAATGTAATATATATCATAAAATAATAAATCAACCCTTCTGAAGCATGGAGTCAACATTCTCGTCTCTTCCCTCATCCAAGAACCCCTGTGAACACCATCACACATGGCCCCTCCACCTTTCTAGAGCATGTGTATTTCTTGCTCTGGTTTTGGCTCCTTCTCTTTATCACTTCCAGTTTGAGCTTGGTCCATGCTTTCTTCAGACTGTGAGTGCTGATAGTTGGCATATCTGTAGTAGGTGTCCTCATCCTGTGTTCATTGGATGTTATCCCATCCAAGCAGGCATTTTAACACAAGCATACTTACATATCAGCTATTTCACTACTGTGTCTAAGCTTAACAACAGAAATAAAAACAATATCTTTATAGCAAAGTTACTTTAGCACCACACATATAGAATCCATTTTAATATTTGCAATTATAATATGTATCTATAATGTTACATGAGTGTAGATGGTGTCCAGTTTGGGATGTGGCTGTAGTGTGTGTCATACTATATAGTGTGGACAATACTGTCCTGCTTGGGAACGGCAATAGCACTTCAACCTTTTGTTTTCTCATAGCTCTTATGACCTTTTTTGAGAATTAGTGGGGAGAGGGAGCAGAAATTAATTTCTTCTGCAAGTCTTCCATGTTTCTTGGTTGCAACTTTGAGTATATGAAGTCCTCCCTTGGCAAGTATTTTTGGCAAAAGTGGAAGAAAAGATTATAAGTTTCTTAAGGTATTTCTTCCCCCCCAAAGCCTCAGAATGAATAAAACATGACTTGGCTTCAAGTAAAGCAGAATTTCATCAAATTAAACAAGTTAACAATCAAGTCTAGTATTTTTGTGAGAAATCTTACTTCTTAACAGAATGTGCTTCAGTCTCCCTGCTGTCATTTAGATGTTATCAAGAGAAAGAAGAAAATACATATCAATGGAAAGAATACTGTGCTAGTCAGTTAAACTCCCAAATAAATTGAGTTTCACAGAGGAAGTAAAATGACTGAGGCTGACGGAATATGAACAAATGCCCTGATTACACTGTGCTAGTTCAGTGAATTTGCATAATATCATAAACAGCCTAAGGCCTTTTTAATCTCAGTAGACTGATGGGAGTTCATATTTGCAGTATTTTTTTATAATTGTGGAGGGGGTAAGTGAGGTCTATGTTATGAGCCTGGGTAGATAATAAAGATTAGAAAGACTTTTAAAATGGATTTGATTTTTATTTTTTTGTTCAACAAGATGCTTACACCAGGGGTCGCTTGGGTGTGCTTATTGAACAAGTCTGTTCCCCCAAGCAGTTTTGGCAAGTGTCAGGCCTCTCCTAGGAAAAAAAGGAGCCTGTCTATTGCTCTAATCCTTCCTCCTTCCTTTTTAAATTAAATACAGGGTGCATG
Organism: Calcarius lapponicus; assembly: GCA_039654755.1. Classification (NCBI taxonomy): domain Eukaryota; kingdom Metazoa; phylum Chordata; class Aves; order Passeriformes; family Fringillidae; genus Calcarius; species Calcarius lapponicus. The sequence continues at coordinate 203,803 of CM077467.1, forward strand.
TTCACTTTGGGGCAGCTTAAATTCTGTCTCAGGAACACTTTTTTTTAACAAAACCCAGACAGTGGTGCACTTTACAGGACCCTTTCTGAGGCTGAATTTTCTGTGGTGTATATTTGAATCCAGAAAAAAACGGCAATTAGCACAAGCATTTTTTATATGGAGTTCCTTTGCAGAATGAACATTCTGCTTTGTTTTCAGAATGGGATATTCGAAATCTTCATCTCACCTTGATTCAGCAACACCCTGATTCTTGTCCCTGAGTTGTTTTTAGCTTTTGTCCAGGATGTTTAGAAAATGAGGCAGATGTGTTTAAGGGGGAGGGAAAAGCAGGTCTGGAGACAAGTCATGACTGATGCAGTCTTTATTTAAATTCTCCAGAAGCACGGGCTACTTAGTATGTGTAACTCCGTGCTTATACAAATATTTCTGCTGTAGAGCAGAGCCCTCTTTAATCCCCCTTCCCCTTGTGACACAAACTGCAGCAGCACATTAGAGTCCATGTTGTGAGAGTCCATGGGGCTTCCTAAATTGGAGATTTTGCTATCACTGTATTTATTCAGAAGGAACTTACTGTTTATAAGGGACATAAAGAAAAAAATATTTATGGTTTTAATAGGAAAGAAGGTCCAGATAAGGAGTTTTTACATTTATTCTGTATTTTTCCATTCTTTGTATATATTTTTTCAATGGCATGTTTCTGTTATTTTTGGTGTTATGTACAGAGTCTTTATTTAAATAATGGCTTTACCATAGATACCTACATTACAAGCATTGGGTGGTGCAGGCCTTTTTACTTTACCTGCACCAGTGCTGAAAGAAATTAGGACTGTTGGGAAATTGGAAAATTGAAAGAAGCTACATTTCTTTTAACTAATCTACATTTTGTAATACTAAGTGATATTTATTCTTTCTTGAATATTGTAATATATTTTCTGATCTTATTTTTCAGGATTGTCTTTGCTGATTTCTTCATCATGAATCTCATTCTGTGGGTGAAAGGCTCCTCAGCTGCCATCCCTTTTGGCACTTTAGTTGCTATCCTTGCTATGTGGTTTGGAATTTCAGTCCCACTAACCTTTGTTGGTGCCTATTTTGGCTTCAAAGAGAAGGTAGGGTCCTTTGAATACAGATTTGAAGTACACCTGTCCTCTGTAATTGAGCCATTGAAGCCAGAGTTCTAGGCAGGATCTGGTTGGATCGAAACATCTGTGATCCCATGATTGTAAAAAGATATTTTACTGTCTTGATATTGAAACAGAGTGTGTATTTGTAATGTCATACCAAACTGTTTTTTTCTCTCCATTCACTAGAATCAGGTCTTAATTATGGTCTTGGAGCTCTTACTTGCTTTTTGAGCTTCAGCAATAGTAGTAGTATTGCTGAGTTTTGAAGTAGTACTTCAGAGAGGCTTCAGTTTTGTACTTCACTAGTTTGAAGTGATGCCAGACAGCTAAGAAAAAGGCGATGTTATTGGATTTTTTTTAAATTTTATTTTGTTTTTAGTTAAGGACTGAACAGATTTATTTTGTGTTCTGCTTTGATTACTGGCCCATGGTTGGAATGTCTAAAGCTCATGTGCTTTTTCCTAGTGATGGATATCAAGTTTGTTGATTTTTTTGTTTGATAACGTGTGATGGCTTATGAATGAAAATATAATTATGTTTATAAATATTTATATGCTAATACTAGGAAAAAGTAATCTTATTTATGATGTAATAATTCATCTTTTATTTCTATTATTTTTTCTGCAGCCTATTGAGCATCCAGTGCGTACAAACCAGATTCCTCGACAAATCCCAGAGCAGTCATTTTTCACAAAGCCATTGCCTGGTATCATCATGGGTGGTATCTTGCCTTTTGGCTGTATTTTTATTCAACTTTTTTTCATTCTGAATAGCATTTGGTGAGTATCACTTGTTTTTTCCTCTATTTATATGGGTTTGATAATACACATGGTGAGTTTGAACATCCCAAAGCACATAATGTAAGGAAAAAACCAATTTGGAAAGTTTTTGATAGTTTTGCAAATTTTATGGAATTTCTGGAGCCTTTATATTTATTTCTGTGCTTAGAATTTACAAAACTAATTCTCCTTAAGGAGAACTTCAAAGTATTATATGAGAGTCCTATTGCCTTGTTTTATCTTTTACATCTGGCTCTGTACAGCACAAATGTGGTTGCATGCTGTTGTGGTTAGGTAGAACCTAATCCATTGTGTAACTATATTATGAAACTAATGTGATCTAACAGTTTCAACTGTGTAGATCAGAATCAGGTCAAGATCTTGGGATTCCGTGTTCTGCAAAACAAAGACTCCACTCCTGAATCTTGTAAAACCCAATCAAGCAGTGTGTGAAAATTTAAACCAGTGCAATCTTTCTTCACTTTCGCAATGTAAACATGAAATGCCTAATACATTGTGGTTCAATGGGAAATATTATCCTGAAGGTGACGGGTTTTTATGGCGTCATCTGTATAGGTTGAGAGATCTTACAGAACAGTTTTCTAAACCAGTTCTTAAATGCAAATAGATTAGATTAACTTTTTATATCAGTCCTCAAAAAATGTGTAATGTAACTGTGCTGAAAAATATAATCAGCTGACAAACAGGTGTATTGTGGACTTTTGCTTCCCTTTATCCTGTGAAAGGGAAGCATGGAGGGAATATGCAATTAATACTCCCTCTGTCAAATTCTGTACTGCAGTAATTGTCACCTTCACTCAGTAAAGTTGACTCAGAATCTGGTAACGTGACACTGTGAATTAACTCAGAACTACAACCAAAAATGAGAGTCATGTTTTTATTTGTTTTTAATTTTAGGTCTCATCAGATGTATTATATGTTTGGATTCCTGTTCCTAGTTTTTATAATTCTTCTAATTACATGTTCAGAGGCTACAGTTTTGCTGTGCTACTTCCACCTGTGTGCAGAGGTAAAAGTTGCAGTTCTGATGTAGATATGACTTGTAACTGGAAGATGTTAGAAATACAGGTGAGGTATTCACGTACACTGTGAAATGCTGGACAGTAAGAACTGATTGCATTTTCAGTCTTGGCATGCCTGTCTTAGCCACTCTTCTGAAATGTGCCTTCTGCTTCAAAATCATCTGCTGGCAACAGATAAGCAAACCAAACAGCTTTGATCTTAGAGTAGTTTCATCTTCGTAGTGGAAGCAATACGGCTGACTTTGAAAAAAGAAAATATCTACATGCCATGTTGGAATTTTACTGAGCTAAATTTTACAGAATTAAAGGTGTTCATAAGACAATATTAATTTTTCACCATCTTATCTATACTCCACTTCCTACATGGTGATTCTTAGCAAGCGGTTTATTGTTTCTTTCAGGACTATCACTGGTGGTGGAGGTCGTTCTTGACCAGCAGCTTTACAGCAGTTTATCTCTTTATCTATGCAGTCCATTACTTCTTCTCCAAACTCCAGATAACAGGAACTGCCAGCACCATTTTGTACTTTGGTTACACAATGATCATGGTCTTGATTTTTTTCCTTTTCACAGGTACGTACAATGCTCAAACTAAAATTAATATAGAGGGCTCTGGTTTTGAAATGAGAAACATTAGGTGAAATTTAGATTACATGAAATATTAAATACAATTTATGACTCTTTAGGTGGTGTTACGTACATGGTTTGTGACACCACACAGCATAGTAAGATTTTTTTTACATTTTCTTCCTAATTTGAAATTATATTTATTTACGGTAGAATTAATTTTCCTTTATTGAATATCAAGCCATTATATTTTCTAAGGCCTATTTTTGTTAGTTTTATCGAGTATTATCATTTTATGTAATATCTAGTATTTTGTTCATTTCATCGATATCAAGTATTAACTTGATTCTGGATTTTATAATTGGTTCTAGGAGTTCTGTAGTTAAAGATAATTTCTCTCTGCATATGGAGGATAAAAGTTATTTTCAGCTTTCACTATCAGCAAGTGAAGGAGGCTGGTGCCGGGGAAGAAGTGAATGCTGACAAGACAGAGTTTTAGTACTGTTAGAGTTGTCTTACTTGCTTGTTAAACCACTTCATAATGATGGAAATGTACCTTAACTGGAGGAACCAATTTGAAATATGGCTCTCTAGTGTTAGTTGTCCAACTTTTCTGATGTAACTCATGCAAACAAAGTATCTTCCAGAGGATTATTTTAATGTTCATAGTCACTTGACTGAACCAATAATTTTGAGGCTGATTTGATGAGAAATTTGTGCCAAATATACTATGTGTTAGTGAAATAAGAAGCTCTTTGAAGGGTACTGGTCTTGAAAAAAAGCCATGAGTGTTTTATCTTGGTCTTCATCATACTGCTGCTGTTATATATGTAGATTTAATACATGAAGTCAGATCTTTTAGGTGTCACTGCTTGGCTTCATGAAATACTGCAATGACAGAACTAGAGAAAATGCTTGTTCGCGTATGATGGGCTGTAGATAAAAACAGCCATGACAGTCACTCCAAAGATTTGTAATAGAGGATTTCTCCGTGGATGGCATGGTAGTTTATATTGTTACTTTTTAACAACTTCTGCCTGTTTGTTGAAAGCTGTTGTGATTACATTGTGTTCACTTTGTGAAATGCATCTTTTAGTTAATTGCAGTTGAAAAAGAGTGGCTGAAATAGGTAATGAAGGTGAGTTCAAGTTTGTCAGTGTAATGGGGAGAAGGACCTCTTTCATCCTTATGTATTTAATTTTCCTAGTACTGGTTGGCACAAGGCAAAAAACCCACTCTTCATAAAAACCTGAGGAAAATTCCTGTATGTGTTTGAAAAAAGCAGTTATGCTGTAGAAATTATATTAAATAACAGTAGCTGTCACTTATTGCTGGTTTTTGTTCTTTAGAAATGTCTCTCTTCTAAGAAGAACAATAAAAGTTCCAAAAACAATCAGGGAAAAAAACTAGGAGGATTTAATTTTTCTGGTTTTTAATTATTAGAAGGCAAACTTGGAAGTTTGCATATTACCAGTTTAACCTCTGCTTAAATTGTAGTGAAACAGACAAGCTCCAGATGTCTTCTATAATATCTATCTGTCTATCTATCTATCTGTCTGTCTATCTATCTATCTTTTAAAAACCCCAATAATGATAGTCTAAAATGTATTAATTACTTTTATGCTAAAGCAATATGTTAATATGTGTCTGAGTTTTAGCATAGGTTAGTTGCTATCCTGCCAATTTCAATATCACTTATAATATGCAAATTGATAGAATTAAAAATGTCCCTTTTGTATATAAATGATAATTGAAGTTGTCGTGCCAGCTGCCGAAATGATATTCAGAGCTTCAGATATGCTCATCCTGGAGTTCTTGATATGAAGGCCAGTGAGACCCCTGAAGTACAATAATAAACTGTGCTGCAGTTATTTTTGCAGCTTCGTCTGAAAAAACACCCCACAATGGTGCTCCCTGTGCTGTTTTTGTAGCTCATGAGTAAAGCTACTACATGGCCCTCCTTTTTCTTTTTACATTTAATAGAATAGATAGTCACCACAAGGCTAATGAGTACAACAGATGCATGGAGTACTTAATAAATCCTTGCTAATGTAAAATGCTGTGATAACTTTCTTTTCCATATTTAGTTAGGTGATAGATTTTGGGCCTAAAGTGTAAGCTGTTTTAGACAAATAGCACAAGCAGTAGACACCTAACTTTGCTTTGTTTTGTAAAATAATCCTTAGCAGGCATAGTTTTAGAAAATAAGGGTTCAGTTTTTCACAGTTTCTGGAGGTGAAGGAGTCTGCTAATGTAATGTTACACATGCCTTGCATTAATAGCCTTCCAAAAATGGGACCTTGATCTGTTCCACTTAAGTTAGTGCCAGGTATCTTGGTTTTCTCTATTTTTGCCTACTAGGTCTCAGCAACTCTGACAGAAATGCAAGGGGCAGCACATTGCATTACCCAGGGCATTTCAAAAGGGGTCATAATGAATAAGTAAATAGGAACTGAATGCTTGTATACCAACACTGACAGTAATATAACCTGACCAGTGAAATCTGATGGGGTGCACACCTAAACCAGACAATTTAATTTTAATATACAAAGTGCAGCTAATCTTTGAAGAAATAACAAGTGTGGTTGGATGGGGGTAGCTACATTATTACGTGTATTTTATTTGTGGAGGTAAAAAAATCCTGAACATAGTCAAAGCATGTTTCTTTACAGTGACCTCTATTTTTGAACATCATTTTCACTTGTGAGTTAATGCCATTTTCCAAATTGAGTTTTGATCTTCTGGGTAGATTGTGTTTAGAATCTGAGAATCTGAAGCACCCACCACTGTGCAGTGATTGAAACCAGTATGATACAGAGAGCTTTTAAGGTACATGAGAAGTATCAGCCAAGTGCAGAGTGCTTTTCTATTTGCTTTCTTACAATCTGCTCGTGCTTTGAATTCTTCTTTCTTCATTAAACAATAAAGCTAGAAGAGATGAGTAGAGAAGAGTCTGCTTAATGTATTTTGACATTATTCCTTGCAATAATCCTTGTTTTTAATTTTGAATTTAAGCTGGTTTACTAATAACTGTCCCTTACTCAGTTAGATGCTGGCTTTATGTATAGCATCTTGCTTCTGTGTACCAGAAAGTGGTAGTATATATATTACAGACCAGACTATTCAGCAGAATATAAAGCAGAGGACAAGATCATCAAAAAACAATGAAGGTGTCAGTGTCTCCCTACTACATATAAAGGCATTTTTGGACATATCTTGCTTCTTGGCTAAGGAAGTATCTTGAGTCATCTTCATATCTGGATTCGTGAGTTTTAAATGGCTCCTGCAAAAGATCCTTTACCTGTACCTCCCTAGAATGGTAAATTACATGCAGTGAGCTGCTGTACACTGGGATGGCATCACTTTCCTAGGATAGTAGGGATTTTTTTAAAAGGTAGAATCTTAAAATATGCAGGTCATCTGCTTAGGGGAAAAATAAGGATCTATCCCACAACAATGAGTTCTTCAATGCAGACCATTCAGGTGTTTTTTCATGCAGTTTAAGTTGGTGAATGGTTAGGATTGGGTAAAGTAAACACTAGCCAACTAATCTGTTATATTGGATTAAACCAAACAAACGGATTAGAAAGGCTCATTGGAGGAATTGGTGTTAGGCTTGGTGCTGGGTCATTTGATAGAGATGTGCATGTGAAAGATGTAAAAAACCTTAAAATGTGAAGGAGTTCAGACTAATTAGAAAATAAATGTAATGGTCTCAACTCTTGCAACTAATGGGGTATTTTACTTGCTGTTTGTTTTAGTTTGTTTGCTGCTTTGTTTGGGTCTTTTTTGTTGTGGTGGTTTTTTTTAAGTACTTAGTGTTAGGATTTTTTTTAACAGCTTTTCCAAAAACACCTTTAGGTACCTGTTTTCTGTCATGTTGTGTTCATTGGTGTCTTGAGAAAAGACTGAGCTGCAGAGGTGTGCTTCTTGTTGATAGTGCTTCAAAACTTGGGTTTCAGTTTGAATGTGTTTTGAAAGAGACAAATAAAAGCAACATCCCGGTATGGTCTTATCTAATCCTTACCTAAATACGTCTTCTGTTCTAATGAGTGGCTCATTTTAATAAGGGATGATTTTCATTTTGGTGCAAGATGAGCTTAGAAAAATGGTCAAGATTGAAGTGCTACCCATGCTCTTCAAAAAAATACATTTCAAGTGATGCAATGTGATATGGCAAGGTTGGATTTTAACTAGTGCCGCTAATAATAGCAATTCTACTGGGTTGAGGTACAGGTGTAGGAAACAGAGTGTGCAGTTGTCTGTGTTTTAAGATTGGCTTTAGACAAAGTAGTTAAAAGGAGAATCTGAAAACCTGTGGTACTTGTCAGCACCAGCCTAAAGATCTAGTATGAAGTGCTCAAATCTGGAACAAGTGGCAAATTTGTGAAATGGGTTAAAACGCAGAAAATGGGGAAAACATTCTGGTTAGAATTTTCAAACAAGCCACACTAGTTCAGAAGTATTTTTCCCCAGTTGCTACTCATTTGCAGGTCCCTTTATTGGGGACTGGGATATTTATTGCTATGTAGGAAATCAGAAACATTTTTACTGCTTTACCTTTTTTGGGCCTCATAGTGTTCATGGAATCACAAGCATCCCAAGGGCTGAGGGGGAAAACACTGAATTTCAGTGGAACCAGGTGCTGTGCTGTGGTTCATGTTCTTAAAAATAGAGGCAAAAATTGAGCTTTTTTTTTTTTTTTTTTCACTAACATAAGCAATCATGTAGGTAACTGTTCAGGAGAACCTTATAAATAATGTTCTCTTACCGTATATTAATTTCTGTCCAGTAATACTGGTTGCAATGTCAACACAACTCTGCTGACCTGGGCCTTTAGAAGCTTCTAGTCTATTTGGCCCATGTTATTAAAAAAAAAAAAAAAAGGAAAAAAAAAAGGCACTAAAACCACCTAGTTGATTTGGTGTGATTCATTTGCACTCCTAAATTTGCAGCTGGGTTTCTAACCTAGTTGATAACCAGTTTACAACCTAGTTTGTGCCACTACCTTTAAACTGATCTTAGAGCATCAAGTGTCTCTTTAGGGAAGGTACCTTTGACAGATGATGGGGTCTTTAGTTTGATGTTCTGGTTTTGATATTTCTGGTCCTTAGAGCTATCCACATATGGAGTTTGTAGGATATATTTATTCATGGGAGGGAAGGAGAAATTACAGTGCTGGTTAGCCCCAGTTATTGATGTAGAGGTAGCAACAGAAGGAATCTGTCCTCACCAGAGAAGGTTCTGACTACCTAAGTTTGTGTCTTGGTGATGAGTGTTGCCTTTCTCTCCTGAATTTATGATTCAAATCTGATATCTGACAAACATTACCACTTAAAAAGTGTCTTACTCTGTTTCCAATACATTGGCAAAAATTTTGATGAAGTTTGAAAAATGAGCAGGGTGTACTTGGTCTTTTGATCTGCTAAACAGACTTTTTTAGGAGGGGGACTTGAAAATCAGTGTTACTGAAACGTGTAAATCTGTTTATAAATAAAATGCTTGCTCACAGTGTGAAGTCTTCAAGTTCTGTTATGACTGAGGCAGTGTTTTATAGAAAACTGATGTATTATAAAGATTCAGACTAACAAGGTTCGGAGGAAAATATGTGGATTTAGAGTGTGTTCCCATATTAAGTTGTGGCATGCTCAGAAAACTACAGTAGCTGTCATTCTTGGGATAGTTGTACATTTTTGTTATGATAGTACACTTTTGTTCTAGAACAGCAGATAAATTTTAAGGTATCTAATGTGTTAAACATTTGGAAGAAACTGCTTTCAAAGCCATAAAAAGCTTGGAGAGAGCTATTTTATAAAAACAACCAGGAAGCAGAGACTGAGAACCGTTATTAGAACAAAACTGAGAGTAAGGTTTAGAGTAATAATGCTGGTATTAGAATATTTGGCACAGTAGGAAGGAGTGGGATATGACCATGAACTGCAAAGACTTAGTGATGTCAAGCCTACAAAGGAATTGCATTCTTTGTGTGGTTGCTGTCTCATCTCCTATCAACGGCCATAAATCTGCTGTGTCCTACTGTTTCAGAGAACAACAAGTGCAAACTTTGAAGGAAAGGGTAATCTGTGGCATATAATAATAGTCTGTCAAAAAGCCTTTGACTGAAAATGTACATGGTAGCATGAGGAATGTAAGAATTGGCATACAGATAATGAGCATCCCAAGATGGGTTGTTTGCTTGGGAAACATGAAGATATAGTTTGAAAGATAGAAATGTAACTCATGTAAAAAACCTGAATGCTTCATAAAGAATCTTCTAGTTATTAAGTCAGTCACCATAGTGAAAGAGATTGGATGTTAAACATGGGCTGTACAGACAGAAAAGGATAATATAAAACTGGAGGGAGCTGAGTGCATGATCTTGCGAATGCCTGCTGTGGAGCTGGGAAGGGCTGTCCCAGGGCTGGCATGTAGCTGTGTTTTTGAGAGGGAACTCAGTGCAATTGAGATCTTCCCTTTTTTTGTCTGTTAAGGGTTAACATCTCTGTGGCAGTTTACAACTAGTAAAAGTGTGATGAGTAGTGCATTGCTTCCTTTAGAGGCTGAAGACTAAATTAATTTGGACTCTGTCTCCTTGCATATGAACTTCTTAAAGTAATTTAAAAGTAAATGTGATGGACAGTGTCTTTGCAGTTGCCCAATAAAAGTGACTGCAAGTGAAAACCACAAATTTGTTCATCAGTTTAAAAATAGAAAATTGTTATATACTAATCTCATTCAGTGTTTTGGTTTGTCACTGCTGCTTTCACTTGGTGCATACTTCCAGCTGCTGTAGCACTAGGAACATTCCTTTGCCAAAAGGAAATAACAGGATACACAGAAGAAGAAATTTCTATTCTCAAGTATAAATAGAGCATGATGAATATAAAACTGGGACAGGTGAATTTTTTCAAGGCCTAGTTATATGTCATAATTCATAGGTGGCAGTGAAGTATTGTAGACCTAAAAAAATCAGGCAGGGGCTGGCTTGGCATGTTTATAAAAGCTGGTTTCTGAATTGGTGCTTGTGTCCCTACTCATAGTGGTGGCAACACAGTCATCGGTGGCTTAAATGTACATGAAGCAGCCTGGACCCTAAAAGTCATCTTTGATCTAAATCAATAACCTAGCTTGAGGATGAATGTGTGTTGTTAAATTTAAGAAGTGTTGTTTTTCTGGGTAGTTAGCTGGATTACAGTGTTACATTCTGTCCTGCTGGGAAGTACATGTAAGATTTCTCTCTCAGGGCAAGCTGGAAGATAAACTAACCATTATTACTTTCTTGTTTCAGGGACTATTGGATTTTTTGCCTGCTTCTGGTTTGTAAGTAAGATTTACAGTGTTGTGAAGGTGGACTGAAAAGCTTCAAAGTGTCTTTTGAACATATCCTCCTTGCTGTTTGATAATTTTTACCATGTATTGAGAAACATCCTGTGTAATTATTCTAATTTGTTAAAGTGGAAGAGCAGACCACAACAAAATATGCATATTTTTATTGAAGAAAATGGCACCATTGCCATTTTGATATAAACAAAAATGTTTACATCAATATACTCATTGAACATGTTAATTATAGTAGTTCAAAAATTATATCCAAAATTTGATTTAGGACGAATAAGAATTCTGTGAAACAGTTTATTTGAAAAATTGAGTGCATTATGCAGTCCTCCAGCTGAATTTCCTTGTGACCGGAGTTTGGGTTTTTTTCTTACCTCTTTTGGTTACCATTTATATACCATGAAAGCCTAGGACTGTCAAGTAAATCTATGTAAAATGTGAATTTTTTAAACTAAACTATGATTGTACATATTATCCTGCACCTTCTTTACAACCAGGTTACCTTCTTACAAATGTACATGCATTTAGTGTAATGTAGACTTTATTAAAAATATTGACACTGGTTTTTGTTCAAATAAAACTGCACAACTCCAGCTGATGTGTTTCCTTTCTTGTTGATTAGGTCTTCACTACTTGGACACAGATCATATTATTTGGACCAGTTGATTGGTTTTGAGTTTTGTATTGTTCATAAGAAGTCTGATTGTGTCTTCGGTGCAGATTGTGCAAGGGCTGGTGGGCCACTTGAATCTGTGGTTGTAGGATGGGCACAGGCTTCTGGACCTGTGTGTTATCTCTGTGCTTTCTCCAGCTTACCCCAAAATACTTTTTGCTGGGCAGACCATTACTTCTATCAAAGATTAACCCCCTATTTCTTCTTGTAGCCATTTGCAACATATGTCTCCTTATTCTTCATCCTGTGAAGATTAATTGAGCTTGTTGGGCTCAATAAAGGTGAAGCCTTTTCCTTCCTATGCAGAGCTTAGCTTTGGTGCTGGATTGCGTGAGATGGAACATCTTAATAGCCTCTTCGGCTATAAGATGGCAAGGGCTCTTCTCTAAGGAATGTCATTGAAGAGGCTCCCCAAAATCTTGAATGGCCCTGGAAGCTGAACAGAGTCACTGCAGACATGTAATTCCAATGGCTGTGTTACAGATGCTCTTGGAGATGAGTAGGGAGATATTCACTCAGATTAATGGGTGAAATACTCAAAGCTTATTAAATGGCATATGGAAACATTCATCACTGGAAGCTACTTTTCAGCACCTAAACCCACAATTTAACAAGACTCGAAATGACTCTGTATTTTTTCATAGTCATGTAAACACCAGGTGTCTGCAGTTAATGTTTATTATCTTTCGATAGTGTAATCTTTGGTATGAGGATTTCAAGTCTCTATGGAGCTGTTCCTTCAAGGTTATTGAAATGTTGGGACAGATCACCTACCTCAGGTGGGATGACTGCCAGGCCACATCTTTTGAACGGTGCCCGTGGAATAAAAATGAAGCTTTTGACAACTTAAAAAGTGTCAAGCATTGGCGTACCAGGAGGAGCTGGCTACAGTAAACAGTTCCCAGTGAGGTTCAGATATGGTCTTGATGGCAACTTGGCCTCACAAGTATTTTCCCCTCCTACCAAGAAAAACCTCTGTTTCCCTTCAGTTCCCTTGCAGAGGTGGAAAACACCAGCGTTGCTCTCAGAGAAATCAGGTTGTGGTTGGTTATCAGCTGGTTCAAGAGCACCACTCTAATAGAGATTTCATGCTCTTGGAATTGGTGCTGGTCTGTTTATATGGGCCCTTCCTATTAAATTTTATATTTAAAGTTGGGGGGGGGGGATTTTATTGGATACTTATGTTGAATGAAGCTGCTTTTAAATTTTACGTGTTCAAAGGGAAATTAATTCATGAGAGAATTTGGAGCTACAATTGCCATAAACTCCTAGCAGGAAATTTTGCCAGATTAATAAATATGCATTTCACAAGAGGCAAAGTAAAATGGGTTGTAAAATTGTATTTGTGGTGCTTTTACTGTGACTACTACTGAGCTAAAACATAGAAAGTGGGTTGAACAGGTTTCTGAAGCTTGCCAGTCAGTCCAGAGCCAAAGTCATGAAGTAAAATTGATCTTAAACTGTTACCAGTGAACTTTCGTGTGCACATATATGAGATTTGCTACTGCTGCTGCACCCCCCCTGCCAAAGAGAGAACCACCCATTTTTCCTCCTGAGGTCCTCTACATCTAAATACTTGTGCTGTATACTTTCCCATATCTATGATTTTTGCTGTTTTGTAGAGAATCTGAATATATGCCCTCAGAATTTTCTGGCATCTTTTTTTGACTATGGAAAAGGAGATAGCTGTCATTCGGCTTTGTGCTTATAGAGAAAGCCCCTTGGCTGTCAGCTAAATGCAAATAGTTCTGAGTGTGTGTCATTTAAAGGTGGTGTAAGCCCTAGCCAGAAAATAATAGACAAATGTAGAGGGATAGAATATAAGAAAATAAAGGTAGTGTAGAAAGTAATCTTACCCCTAAGGAGTTGCAGCTGGGCCAATTATCAAAGATTAGGAATGGGCCTGACTTTAACAGGCCACAGCTGTAAGCAATGAGAAGAAGAGGCTATAAAAGAGTGGGTGGCTGGTTAAGAAGGGAACTGGAGTCAGTTGGCTGCTGTGTGAAGAAGAAAGAGTCAGTGCCCTGAGGAGCTGCCCAGAGAAACACCGAGAAGGTATGGAGCTTTTGCAATAAGGCAACAACAGTATGGAATCCCTGTAATGAGATGGCAGCAGACAAACTTCTTGGTTTTAATTTTATTGAGCACAGGATGGACTGTAATGTGGTTTTTTTTTTCTAGTGATTCTTAGCACTCTCTGGGAGGTTTTCAAGCATGGCTGAAGGTCTTGTCCAATTTGTGTTGAGTCAGTGATGGGTTTTGAAGATGAAATGGTCATTATGGGGTCATTTTGAGTGCTTAGATACCAGCAACTGATTCCTTGATATCCCTTTCATATTAATTTATGAATAATAGCTGTCAGATGGAAATAACCATTCTTCATCTACTCCTGTGAGAACAACAGACCTACATTGTGTTTTTGTGGTGCTTTCAGTAATAGATGAGGTAAAGCATCTCCAGTGTGAGAGTCTCCTGGTAATAACCACCCAAATCCAGCAGACTTTGTAGAATGACAATTTTGTCATATTTTAAGTAAAACTTGACAAGTTACAACAGACCCTCAAAGGAAGGGGGACTTCAGTGCTGATGTTTTACATTTCATTCCACTTGCTTGAACAGTGTTGAACCGCTACAGCATCATTCCTGAGAGGAAATGTCAACAAGATACACATGTGCAGCCAGGAGGGGAGTTGGGGGTGGTGTGTACATGGGATACGTGCCCACACCTGTGTGAACACTTGTGAGGACCAAGTCCAATGACTGCTGAAGCAAATGGAAAAAGTTGGGTCGTGTTGGTCACAAACTGTAAAGAGAAGGGTGATTCTTGGGTGTGCAATGTCTTCCGTAGCCTTACACCAGATGTTTGGCTGCCCAGTCTTATCCCCATGAGTTCTATCACCAAATCTAATGGAAATGAAGCAGTAAATTTCAGCACAGGTATTGTTGTTTCTCTGCTGAGTGTGATACCACTTTTCATTTTCACTTGCAAAGTAGGACTGAAATAATTTCTACAGAGCAGCTGCTGATGCTTCTAGGCTTAAGATTGGAGAGATGAAGCTGTGCTCTTCACCTACAACCATGATGTTTCTAAGTCATAAAATAATCTACGTTTTAAAATAGTGTCAGCTAAACTTATGTTGTGGAGATGAGCTATTTCAATATTTCTATTTTTCATTAAATATTAATTGTGTGCACTACATTATTTTTAGGAAAGATGTTTAGGGCCATGTGGGTGGAATTGGGTTTGTGGCCTCCATTTTCCCTTTTACTTTCATGCAACTCCTTCGCCTTGAGAAGAGCTCAATTTTGCCAGAAAAATGTGAAAAAGAGGATCTGACTTCATTTCCCAGAGCTCTCCAGTGCACTGCTGCAGGAACCAAGCCCAGAGCAGTTCCTGGAGGGCACAGCCCCTGCAGGTGTTGGAGGGCTTGTGCACATGAGAAGAGGTCAAACTGTTTTGGCTTCTTCATTAATGTTGAAGTCATAATTTGCCCACAGTGTGATTTCCTTGTGGAGAGTGGACTTTTTAATGGCAGACAGTGTGAAAAGGTTTAACAACAGTTTAGTCTTTCCCTGAGATAATAAGCAGTAATGCAGCCCTCCAAGAGGCACAGTTCATCCTTCTTAGAGTGATTTCTTTGCCTCTGGGTGGGATATCTTTAATTTTGCTGGGATAAAAGCAGGATGGATTTCTTTTGTGTTCTGTTGAGATGCTACAGCTCCCAACCAAAAACTTCAGGTCAGGGTCACCATCTGTTTTGGTATCCAAAGTAGCTACAGTTCAGGAGTTCCCGGATTGGTGCTTCATCTTCCTATCTTGATGCCCCTGAGTTACAGGCTGCACACACTAATTAACTTTGCTCATATGAATGGGGAGCCTGCAGACTTTCTGTGAAGTTATTAGTGGCGGGATTTTATAGATAATATTAGTGTCTGCAGAGTTTACCCAATGTAATTTATGTTCTATTTGCAACTTGGGGAAAGCTCTTAGATGTTTTACATCACAAAACAGTAAAACTGGGAGATTTATTACAGGGACAGAGACAAGAGGGCACTTGAGCTGCTCTGTTTATCATAGAAAGTTGGGTTAATCAGACGTGCACACGTGTCTCCCGTGTTTTCTGGATTTGTTTCCCTGCTGCTCTTTGACAAGCTCAGCTGTAGAGGAGAAGTCCTGGGTGCTTTGGCAAAAGATTTTGTAGTCTGTGGGAGAAGGATTATATTTGTATGTCCAGTGGATGTTTATCTCCCTCTGTTGATAGAGAAGTGACAATATACAACTGAGCTCTTGATCAGGCTGCAGCTTCAGGAGAAAGGCAATACAAGAAATCCCAGTGGGTGCATTGAGTTGGTGCTCCAGACTGCTGGAGCTCTCAGTGGGATGTCAGCACCTCAGAAATGCTCATCCCAAAGGATGATGGTTGCAGGTAAAAAGAGATAAACTAAAGAAACTGTTTAGAAGGCATCTGGGAATGGCTATACAGGGAAAGCTGGAGCTTCATGGCTCACACCAGACCCAGCTGGTAGAAGCAATAGGCCAGAGCCTGGCCAGTGGAATGGACCTGGGGCGGATATCCCAGAGCTAAGTGTCCTGGCTGTTCTGGTTGGCTCAATAAGACATTCCCTCTGCCTGGAGACTTCTTCCCACCACTGTCCTGAGATCCCTGTGGCTGCCACAGCCCTGCCTCTTGGGGGTTTCTGCAATACCAGTGTGAGTAACATCTGAGCATTTTGGGAGGGGTTGTAGGGAAAAACTGTGACTTTGGAGGTGGGGTGACCAGCAGAAAGGGGTTTTTCCAAACTGCAGAACTGTGGCTGCACTTAACGGCATGAGCAGCATCTGCCAGATGAACAAATTTGTACAGCCTGGAGGTGCCCTTGGGGTTAGACTTTGCCCCAGTTAAGAGGCAATCCATCAGAATGGGAGGAACCAAAGTGTGGTTTTCCTTGAGCTTAGCATGGAGTACTTTTTCCAACAAATTTCCTGCTGTTGCTGGCACTGGGTGTCTCAGGACCATCTCCATCCTGCCTGTTATAGCTACTCTTTCTAGACCAGTCATCCATATACCATGGACACATGGGATGCAGCAATTAGAGTTTTTCTGATTCTCCCAGGCAACAGCAGGAGAATTTCTCCAGGTTTCTTAGTGGCAGTGGTCTGTGAACAGAAAGAGAAGCACTGTTAGCTTTGCAAGGCTCCTGTGATGTTCCAGCAGGGTGAAATGTCTGCATCTGTCCAGGCATGCCTCTGGTACAAGTGTGGATGGGATGGCAGTGGGAGGCTCCCTGCCAGACTCAGGGAAGTGGGGTCACAGAGCTGACTGATTCCTTGGTCTCCATACAGCCTCAGCTAGCTTCCAGCTTCCTCCTGTCTCTCCTCTCCAAACACCTCCTTTGGAGGCTGCATCAGCAGGAAAGCTTTGGTTAAGAAGGAAGAAAACAAACAGGCAGATGCCTTATCCAAAACAGCAGCCCTGCAGGGTGAGCTCATGCTCAGGGAAGAAGTCCTATGGGGACTGGAGAAGCTGAAGCAGATCTACCACACGTCTCAGGAGGATGCATGGGCAGCTTCTGCAGGACAGGCTGGGGAGATCCGCTCGCCTCTGCATCAGTGAGAAAGAAGGGAACTAAGTGAACTGGTGTTGCCTGTGCAGCTGAGAGTAGTTAAGCAGCAAAACCGGTGACTTGGTGGGATTGTTAGGGCTTTCAGGTGTGGTGAAGAGGGAGGTGGGGGAAGGAGTGTGTTCTGGATTGTTGGCTGGAGTGTCTGCTGCTTCTCTATCCCAAACAGCAGGAAAAGATGCGAGTTAAACAATCCACAGTTTTTGAACTTCGCCTCTCTGAGGGCACAGGGGGGAAAGGGAGGTGTTTGTGGCAGTAATTGTTATGCCATTGACTTGGGGTTGAGGTTTTCTGGGCAGAAGTGGGCAGGCTTCTGAGGCTCTCTTGGGGCAGGGAGTGTCTCTAGGCAGGTTGGTGGCTGTGCCCCTAGGCTGTGATGCTGCTGTCGCAGCACGCTTGTTGTCCTCCACAGACCATGTACCTCCCCAAGAACTGGCAAATAAATGCTGTCTGGAAAACAGCAGGGCTCTGGTGCTGCACGTGGGGCAATGACTTGTCCAGTGCTTGAGACCAAAGTGTTTTATGGTGAATTGGGACATTCAAAGCAGGGAATTAGACCCTGCCATCTTTCCATCAGCTGGGGTTTTTCTGTGCCTTGGGTATAAAACCAGGAGGGTGGTCCCTGTCTCCTGGTTGCCATGTTTATCCCTCAGAGATGGAAGGACAGGCCTGTCCCTGCCGTGGGTGGCCAGCCTATGATGGCCCAAGAAAGGCTCTCAGGGCGTGTATTCTGTTCAGGGCTCTGCTGTCACCCTGTGGCCGGTGCTGTGGCTGGGGCAGACACGTCTGTATTGTGTTTGAAGTTTGTGAAAGGGCTGACTGGGGTGGCTGTGGCCACAAAGAACTCCTACAGACCTTGTAAGATAGCATTGTGTTGTGTGATGTAGGGAGGAGGATGCCTTTTGCCCCCCCCCAGATTTCTGACTCAACCCTAGGGAAGATTCCTTTGAGGTTTTGAATAGGTCCATAGCATGGATCAGATTCAGTGGGTAGCTTTTCTCTTCAGGTTGCTCTTTGAGTGACAGGTACTTCAGTGTGTAGTTTGTCAGTCCAACCATGCTTTCCTGGCCCAATGCAGGTATCCTTCAGGAAGCACAGGGTGCCTTCCCACATTGTTAATAACCTTAAACCACTGTTCCTGTGTACTACATACAATACTCCTTACATACTGTCCAGAGATGACCAGGCTTCAGACACGTTCTTCCCGGGTAGAAAACCACACGCCACTGTGATCCAGTTACCCAGCTCCTCAGAATCTTGACACAGGGTGTGTGGAATGAGGTGTATCTGCTTCTTTACTTCCCTCTTATTCCAGCCCTGAATGACTCCCAAGTTTCCTCCTGCTCTTTCTCTTAATGAGTTGTGCTGCACTGGGACAGGCATCTTGGCTGGAAGAGTCTAGGTGCTGGAATAAGGACCAAGTACCCATCAGAGTGTTTGCTGCTAATTAATTATTGCCTGTCACTGCTGAGAAGCAGAAGGGCTCAATTGCCATGTAACAGGCTTACTGGGGCTAAATGATCCTGTTATTTACCTGCAGGTTGATAGTTGCTCTCTGCTTGTAGAGCTGCTCTTCTGGGGACATAGGAGGCATAAGCCCCTGTCTGTATTATGCTTTCCCCCCTGCCTTTTCTTCCATTTGTTGTTTTTTTTTCTGCAAAATCTTGGGGTTTCTTGCTCATCCTCACTGTCTTTAATTGGTTTAAAATGAATGGTGTCTCCCTTACCAGCCAAACCTTGTTCTCTAGGATACCTCAGAGAACTAATTAACCTGCCAGACTGCTCAACAACATTACAAAAACATTTATTCTAACTAAATACAGGACATATCTGCTGCCTAGTTTGCTTGTTTTAAATTTAGAAAAGGTGCAAAGCTGGTGGGGACAAGAGGAGAATTCTGTGCATCCAACTGGAGAACTTGGTTGACAACCAGGCGGTGGTGATTTACAGCTGGGTAATTTTCCAGCTGCCATAATTTGTGTCAGCTCAAATGAGACCTGATGGCAGCCTGAGTTAACAGCTGATGCAGTGAGGACCTGGCGCGTGCAGCTTTGATCTCCTCAGCCGCAGGGCCAGGCGCTTCTCAAATCGCCCAGGCGTCGCTGCCAAAGCTGAGGGGAGTGGGTGGGCTCCAGCTGCGTGGAGGGATGGGGGTGTGCGAGGAAGGAGGGAAAGTGTGAATGCATCCAGACGAGACCCAAGTTCATGTGTGGGGCCCTCAGACTGGGTGTTACACTCTATGTAAGGTGCTATTTTTTTCACTGAATTATTTTCTGTTTTAACACTGATAAAAAGAGGCTTTTATTCTGATGTTGTTCGTTTTTAATGATTAGGAGGTATAATAAGACAATTGCTGGCAAAGCGCATTGCTTATAGCAGAAATAGTCTTTGTTTTGAGGCTTTCCTGTGTCAAGGTTCTTCAGTAGCTCTCATTAGGAATTGCAGTACCTGCCAGCCTTTGACAAGCAGCAGCAGGAGGAGTGTAGCCTTGCAAGAAAAGTCTAAAATATTTAAATATAAATAATTTACCTCAAAAGTTTACTCTCTGAATGCTTCTTGCCACAGTACCTGACCAATTATCATGTTATCAAAGGAATGCACAAACCTATAAGCTGTGGGCCTGGAGTGGCTTGACAGATAAGCCTTCCTGATGGGAATAGCTGTAACTTCACTGTTATCAGTTGGGTTCACTTTTGAATTTTGAATTGCTTTTTTTTTTAACTAATAGTCAATTTATGCAAACTGCTCAGCGATTAAGAGGTAATTTCAAAGATCATCCTCCATAAAGTCTCTTGATCATATTTTATGCTTCCTGTGACTCATGGATGTAATCTTGTATCCCTGGGATATTCATGGCATGCTTGTCTAATTCCCTATGGTAGCTAATCTCACTTCTCTACCTTAAAAAATATTAAAATATCTTTAAAGCATGACTGGTAAGAAGGCAACTTTTACAGCCAATCTCCAGCTCCAATTGCTCCTGCTGGGGAAGTCATAATGATGAATTTGTGACATAATTTCTACGGCAACATGCTGGGATTTCATAAATGGGGATGGTGATTATAGAGCAGGATCAGGTGAAGCTGGATTGTGATAGAGAAAGCCCTGATTCAAATGCAAATTGTTCAATGATGGCATAGGGGATACCAGAAATTACTGGCAATTTTTTTTATTTGGGTTAAACTCCTCATTCAATCTTCGTTAGTTGGAAGTCACTTTTCCAAGGATGTGAGCAAAAGAAATGGCTGGAAAAAATATTTTTCTCTTCTTAAGAGAACAAAGTTGTTCTAATTTAATAATAATTAATCAGTTAGAGTAATTAATAAGGATGTTCTCTATTTCGACAATTTCTCCAATTCAAGACTTTCCAAGTGCTTCACAAACCCTAATTCATTCCACCTTAGTACTCCCTGTAGCAGGACCACATAATTTACCTCATTTTCTGGAGACAGAGAGGTGTGTGAGCCAGGCAAATTGATTTAACCAGGGTAAATGATTTGCCCAAGGCCAGACAAAGAGCTGAAGTCAGGAAAGAGCTGTCTTTCAGAGAGCAGGTTCTACCCAGTTGGGTTTTGGCTGCGGGAGAGTGGGTGCAGCTATTGCACAGCCACAGGAGCGTGGGCCATGCAGTTGCAGCCTCTGAGTAAGTCTGGTGGATTTGTGTTGTCCAGCACATGAAGCTGGAAATAGGAACAAGCCCCCCGTGAGCACACACTGGTGGTGAAACCAGCTGAATTGGCTTTTCATTAGTTATTCTCACTGAAAGTGGAAACAACTTGGTTTGTTTTTTGGATTTTCTTTTTCCTTTTTTTTTCTTTTCCTCAAACCACTTGGAATTTAAACTGTTTATCTGAGGATTAAACTAATTGCTTCTGCAAAATGCCATTCCCACACCATCTAGTGTACATCTGTTAACTGGGGAGGGATAACTGAACCAGTTGCCAGATGGTCTCTTGGATTTGGGTGGCGAGGAGCCAAGGAGCTGCCAGTTGGTGGTTTGTGGGGTTCTAGCAAAGAAGTCACGCTACATGCACATTCCCCTCAGTTACTCTTTTCTGCCTTAATGAAGATATTGCCTAATGCAATAAAGCAGCCATTAGCCCCCTCTCTGCACTCCCTCCTTCCCAAAAAGGGTGAGTTTATAAGCCTGATTTGTCTGACTGAGGCAGGCTTTTCCAGGGGCTCGGTTCTCCGCACGCTATGTGTGCAAAGGCACTTTCTCAAGTATTCAGTGCCGGCTGCCTCTTTCTATGCCATAGTGGAAAGATACTGTAGTGGCAAAGCTGCTCTTTGAAATATGTTTTTATAGCTAGAAACTCAAAAAATCATTGCTTAGTCTTGATTATCGAATGACACATATACATCTAAATGCAGTACATACTGGCCCACATCATACTGACTATTTTAAAAACTTCAGCCTGAGGGCTGGATGCTGTACTTTGCATTTTAAAAGCATGTAATATTTGCCAGTGCTTGGAGTAGGGCACAACCCCTGCTGTGCTGGAAAGAAGTGTTACATCAGAGTCTGAAGAGACTGTTCATAGTAGGGGTAATACAGGGGTCTTTATCAACACTCAGAACATCTTTTCCAGGACTGGACCAGAACTTGGGATCCTCAGGGCTGACAACTAGGTGGTGTGCTTTGCATGGGACTGCTGTGAGGGGGACAGCCGGGGCACCCAGAACCCAGCCTGTTTCTGACTATGCCCTGGCAAGTTGTGCCAAGTTGTGCACAATCTTTGCTGGGACAGTGTCCGTGTGGCATCGCTTAGGGAACAGCTCTTGGTGGGAGCAGGGCTGGAGCCTGTGGGACAGTTTGCGTGGGCACGGGAAGCAGTCCTGGCCCTGTGGAGCTTTCTCCCGCTCGCTGTGGGGCCCTGGCTCGCTCCTGGGGCTCCCTGGCTGTGCCTGGCGCAGCCACGAGCACAGGGTGGGCAGGGGCTGTGTGTGGTGAGAACAGCACCTGGCTATACAGGGAGGTATCTGTGCTACTGTTCCGACTGCATCCCTCTGTTGCTCCTCTGGAGGAACAACACGTTCCCTGCCAAGCCCTGTTCTCTGGGAGAATAACACCCTGTCCTAAGGTTGCTGGGAGCAAGCAGCTGCCTAGCCAGAGACTCAGGAGATCTGAGGTATCTATGCCTTTTCCTTTTTTTCCAGATTTAGTGTGAAAAGTCCTGCAGAAAAATACACCTGAACACTTCCCTGGGCAGGAGCAGGGAGGGGAGGGAAAAGTCTCTGAAAGAGCTCGCTTTAAGTTCCAGTTTAAGTTTTATCTGCCCCAGCCCTGGGAGTGCCACAAAACTGGCTTGTGGATGCAACCACCACTGTTGTCTGTGTGTCACCATTATCCCTTGACTGCTGCAGCTCTCCTGGGACCACATCAAACCTGCTCCCAGTCCTCCTGCTGAGGCCTCTGTTGCCCATTTGGCTTTGTGCCTGCTTGGCTTCTTATGTGCATGCAACACTGACGGAGGACAGAATTTGCATGTGGCACTGGAGGAAGAAGATGAATGGAGATTTGGGCTCAAAAGAAGTTTTGTCTGCTGTCTACATGCAAGGATGTGGTTAAGACCTTGTCTGGAATTGCCAAGGGGAATAAAGTAGAAAATAGCACGCTTTCTTGGGAGTGGAGAAAGCAAAAAGATGTCCTGAACATCATCTGTCAGGAGCACAGTGCTGCTGCTTGGATGGTCAAAGAGAAGGGGCCCAGAAGCTGCCCTTGGATGTGTCACCAGGAGTAGATATGGCAATGTGCAAGCTCCATCAGAGTCACACGCTGCCCACTTTTGAGAAGGGAGCTGGTGCTTTCTCAGCTGCTTCTGAGAAACAGAAGATGAAATGTGTCACAAGAATTTATTGCTGTTTTTTAAGGATGAATCAAAGAGATAAAGGCAAACTGGGATGCTGAGAAGGTGCACATATGGAAGAAGCTTCTTTATTGAAATTACAGGCACACAAATCCAGAAAAGCCTTGTGGGTTAGGTCTAGGTGCTGATTTTGGTAAGCTTCTTAATTGGCATGATCCCTCCTTGCCCGGGTTATGGGCAAACTGACCTTCAGAAACCTGGTTTGGGGATGAGCACTGGCAATCCCTGAGGCTGGGTGATGGCATGCAACGGGCCCCGCTCCACGGGGCTTTGACACAGGGCAGAAGAAATAGTCAAGGGCACAGGACAAATCCCTACTCTGACTCCCAATTTCCCAAGACAACACTGAGCTGGAATGCTTAAAGAAGATCCTTTGAAAATGACTGGTGGTGAAACACCAGCTTTGTTTTCTGTACTCATCCCTTGCACTTGTAGGAGGGTAGATGTTTAATGTGGTCTTGAAGCTCAGGTTTATTGCAGCCCTTGTGCAGAGAGGATCCTTGGAGGCCACAAAAGCCGTGGGCAGCTTGGAAATGCCAGGCTGGCTTTAGGATGGCGTGTGGCTGGGCAGGGAGCCATCCTGCTGCGGGGCCTGCGTCACTTCTTCGCACATCCCAGTCGTTAACGTGCAAGGAAATTCAGGGCATCATCATTCAAAACTTTGTGTCTCTCACACAACAGGATTCATTTCTCCAAGCTCATTTGGAATGTGTTTAGGGGTCAGATGAGAAACGAAGCAGGATCAGAGCCAGCCTGAGGGAAGCTTCCATTTATGTGCATTTCTCTTTTTTCCAAAAGAGGTCTCCAGCATATGTATGTTCAGCAGGGAGAGGTCTGGGCAAGGAGCACGCCCTCAAAGCAATTCCAGTTCTGCCTTTGGGATATGCCTTACATTTCACACAAACTGAACTGGGTCCAATATGCTCTGCATGATAGAATATGGCTTTGTGAGCACGTTCATATGTGAGACTAGCATTAGTAGGCATTTGGGCTTCAATTTGTGCTAAAAGCCAACAGATGGGGAAAGTAAATGCCAGGAAACCAGGCCCAGATCAGGTGACTTGAGCTGTGCTCACACTGTATTTAGACAATAGGCTGTGTTGTGTATTTGGAGTCTGATCTTGTGAAAATGAAACCCTGCTGGTGCTAACCCACAAAGGCTTTGCACACTGGGAAAATAGCCAAATTCCTCTGGAAAATGGTGAAGCTCCAGCTGGGAGAATTAATGAAAGTTCACTTTTGCCAAAAATGCAGAATTTCATCTCTTTGCATGAAAATAATTGGGTGTCATTGATGGAGATTCCCCCTCTCCTGCCACCCCATCTCACACATATACAAGAGGAACATGGCAGTCAAATACCCAGACCTGCTGCAGGGATCACAAGTAATTTGTTCCCTGTATCTGAAAGGGGTAAGGTGAGAAGTCAGGGTTTGGGCTGCAGCAGGAATGGGTAGGCTTCATGCTGAGAAACCCTTCCTAAGTGTAAGGGATGGGATTGCCCGGGACATCTGTGGTGCTGTGGAGCGAGAGCAGCATGGTGGCATGTCTGCAGCCATGCAGGTTTATACAGTCTGTATTGAAGTGGGGGAAGAGACTGGGGCATCTTTTCTAGCTCAATTTCCTATGATTTCTGGCACCTTCCAAGCTGTCTATTGGGCAACTTGGACCCAGGTGCTGGAGGAAGGTGTGCAGCTCTCCTGCTCCCAGCACTGGCTTCCTGGAGTTTTACTGGTTTTTGGGAAGCTTCATAAGGATCTGGCTGTTCATCAGTTGAATCTGGCTTTGTTTGGATGCTTCTTTAAGTCTCTCTATCCAAAGGGAAACCAACCTTTTTCTCTTTGTACCAGCCGTGTAAGTGAGCTCCCAAAAATGCTCTGCCCTCTCCCACTGCCCAGGCTGCCTTCAGGGAGGCCAAATTCACAAGGGTTGCGTGTATGGGGCAAGGTCTCTAGAGGGCAACAACTCCTCAGTCCTCTGTGGTTCAAGACTTTCGGAGAATTTTGACCTAAAATACCTTCTCAGGCCACTTTTTTCAGGTTTTCTTCTCTAGCTTCACCCCCAGTTTCTGAGGTGGGCCTGCAGTTCGCCTCCACAAGGCTGGCTCTTCCCCTCCCCTGGCACAGACTGGAGGATCTGTGCTGGTAGCACAGGCAAGGTAACCACCTCAGATGAGCAATCCAGGCATTAGTTTAGTCTTTAAAGTGCGGTGAAGAGCATTTCAATTATTTTGCTCTTCTGGCAGAGCTGTCTGCCTGTTTCTGAACAGAAACCTGATCCCACTGCTCTTGTAAAGCTCTTATTTTCTTCAGTAGTCCAGTGGTTAAGTTCCTTGACAGTAACTCTGAGCCAAACTGGCTGTTAATCACAACCTGACCAAGCAAGGACAGTTTATCTTAAAATACTACAAGTATACAGAAGGAAGAAAAAAACTGAGTGTGATGCTCTGCTGTATTTTGCTGCCCTGCTTAAGGAGGATGGGCTGCAGGATGACCTGAAGGATGGGGTGCTGCTGTACTAGGCTTGAAGGCTTGTCTGAAATCCAGCCTTTGACCTTGCTCCACTGGAGTTTTGCCTATCAGGGGAAAAAGGGACAATTCAAGATATATACAAATTTCTAATGTGGAAGGAAAAATAATTATCTGGGATCACTCATCACATATTATTTGAATGACCTTCAATGGGTTGTGTTTAGGGAAATTTGACTAACTTTAAAAGAAAAACGGTATTTGGGTCTAAATTTTTAGCCTCCTTGAACAATATTGGTGCAGTTCCTAAGAATAACCTGTAGAAGGATTTTTCTCCTTTTGGGAAAGGCAGGTCACAATGCTGTTGGAGCTGGGGGTAAGGGAATTTGTTGCTTCTAGTGCAGGTGTGGAGCCATCACCCACTCCTTGCTTGGCTCCAGCAGGTTGAGTTTGCCCAGGTACATATTTTTTGCTCCCTGTAACAAAGGCTTGTCTGTTCATCTTAAAAGCTAAAGGTTGAAGATTTCTGGCAATTGATGGAAAGGAGTTTTTGGAGCCCGGTGCTGTTGGCATGCAAAGCAATGGAGGGTGTGTGCAACACTCCAGGAGGGTCAGGGTGGCCAGGTGGGAACTGTCCAAATTGTCTCCCTGCACACCCCAGAGCTTCCCTGCTGCTGGAGGGGCGGCCTGGGTGGAGGGGCAGCTCCTTTGCAGCTCCTTGGCCGCCGAGGGCTCTGGGGTCGCAGTGTGAGGGCAGCTGCAGCCCCGGCTCTGGCTGCCCGCTCCCCGGGGCCTGGTGCGGTCGCAGTGTGAGGGCAGCTGCGGCCCCGGCTCTGGCTGCCCGCTCCCCGGGGCCTGGTGGGGTCGCAGTGTGAGGGCAGCTGCGGCCCCGGCTCTGGCTGCCCGCTCCCCGGGGCCTGGTGCGGTCGCAGTGTGAGGGCAGCTGCGGCCCGGCTCTGGCTGCCCGCTCCCCGGGGCCTGGTGCGGTCGCAGTGTGAGGGCAGCTGCGGCCCGGCTCTGGCTGCCCGCTCCCCGGGGCCTGGCATCCCACTTTCAGCTGAAGCACTGGCCTTGGAACTGCCTTGCTGATTTAACAAATATGGACTGTAGGGAGGAATGAGAACGTCTTTAACACCCTCAGAGAGATTTGGGTCATGCTTATGACTTGAATGTTTACTTGATGAAGAGTGAATTGCTTCAGTCCCCTTGCAGCCCTTGGGAACTACTTGTGAAAGGAATAGCAATTGTTCTCTGCTCAATTATTCTTATATAAGTGAATGCCTTGTGGTGGACATGCCCAGAATGGTGCATAATTGATGCACTTAACTGATGATTACACCAGAAGGATCTCCCTTTGCACGGCAAAGTTTGGGGAAAAGACACAATGCTAGAGGAGTTGTCCTGGGCCTCTGGGAGAGGGAGTGCGCAGCGGCTGTATGGGGAGCTACTGTGCCCGGTGCGGTGACCTTGAAACATATTGAGCTTATTAGGAGTGCATGTTGACTGAGATTTCAGCGTGACTGCGTGGCAACGCAGTCAGGCCAACGAGTATGTGATAATATTTTTTATAAATGTGATAATTAGATAAAAGAAGAGGGAGTTGGAGTTTAGACTCGAAGACGCTAATTAAATTCACATTGACAAATCAGCATATTGGTCTCATATGGATTAAAGCAGCTCTGAAATGCTTCTTTTGTTTAGATTACACTAATTAAATTCACACGTTTTGCCAAGCCATAACAGTTACCTTGAAACACAGAAGGCTGAACATAAAGCTTCAAAATGCATGTCAATGAACGTGCCAAAGTCAGAGCATTTTTGCAGAGGAAACAGCTGAGGATTTTAAGAAATTTTAGGACTAACGTTTGTGAAGTTTTTATACACTCACAACTGAACACTGTCAGAATGATGCATGCTCTTACTAAAATGCTGAGTGCTTAACTGCAGTTTTAAATTATGCTCAGTGATGAGGTAATAAAGTATTTCAGCAAATATGTCTCAGAGGAGAACTTGAGAAAGGAAAAAAAACCACATCTATTCCCAGCAGCCAGTCTTTTCAGGTCACTATTTAAAAACCATAGGTCACATGTCAGAGAATTATGAGCTGCTGCTGGCAATATTTTTGGAAGTTAGGACTTCATAAATATATCAACTACTTGATGCAGGGCTGCCCCACAGCAGTCACCACTGAGCCAAAGCCAGAGGATGGGAAGTTTGAAATTTAAACTAATATTTGTGTTCTTTCTGCTGGGTTAAATCTGAAAAAACTGAGCTTGTTGATGTGCACATTGCCCAGAAATGGGAGAGGTGTTGTCAAACTGGAGCACCCTGTTCTGGGCTGGTGGAGCTGCTTCCCTGCAGGGTAGGGAGGTGCCTCGGGAAGATGGTTTTTAGGGTTGCAAGATGCTGTTCCAGCATCCCCTGGCTGGAGAGGAACCCAATGGCATCACAGGGTTGTGTTTTGTGCCGTAGAGTCCAGGCAAAGCCTCTCTGTCATCTTTAAGGACAAAAATCTCAGTGTAAGCATTACTGCCTCATTGCCAAAGCCTTAGGTGTGAGGGCCCCACAGTAATCCTGAGTCATCACCATCTCATCATTAGTGAATATTCTATTTTCTGTCAGTAAACACAGTTTACCCACTTTACACTTATGCTTCTTAAGATTCATAGCTGATGAGGGAGCAATTAGGACAGAATTTAAATGAATACACACAAACTGGGGAGTTCCTGCTGGGGGAAAGGAGAGGTTCAGGCTCTGTCTAGAAAAGTGCTCAAGGCACATGGCGGTAAAATGCACTTAACAAGAAACTCGTTACTTTGGGGCTAATTATGTGAAACTTTGCTGTGTTATTTGCTTCAAATCTGTCTGTTGAATGGACAGCTGGACCTGGAAGTCTCTGAAGTGGGGAGGTTTCTACTGAAACTGATGCTGTATTATTGTAATTTGTATTATATAAATAAAAAAATTGTAATAATTTGTTCTATTTCCTAATCAAGGAAATTCATGTAATCAACATGAAACTCATTGGGCTCCTTCCAGAAGATTTAATAGTTACAGGATTTGATCCAAGTTTAGGGAAAGTTTTGGGACTTTATTTTAAGGGCTGGACTTTTTAAAATACATTTTAAATGCAAGTGAGCTTGCATAGGGCAGTGGGAAAGCCAAAGACAAGGGCTCTGTGAGGGTTGACAGCACTTCTCAGAGGTTTTTCATCTCTGCTGTGGTGTGTGGTTTTTTCTTTTTTTTTTAATCAAAGCACTGAAATACTGGTGGATGGAGAGCGCTGTATAAATGCAAATCTCATTTGCCTCTGTCTGCCGTCAGCTGGGGTGCAGGTGGGTCACAGTTCTCAAGGACAGAACAATGAGGGAATGCAGGGATAAATGAACATCACGGGGACATTCAGCACCTCTGGGGCTCTGCTCTCTCTGGTCTGGTTTAAACAGCTGTGGGAACAGCTGGGCAAGGGCACATCCCACCCTAAAGGAGTCTGGCAGGTATCACACATGTCTTTTAGGTAACATAGCAACTCTCTTTTTTGGCTATTTGCAGGCTTCCAAGCCCAAAGATGTCCTTTCTTTTTCAGGACAAGCTATGCTATTAAAAAAAAAAACAAAAAACAAAACAAACAAACAAACAAAAAAAACAAACAAAAAACCCAGACCAACAGAATAATTTGCTTAAGCCTCAAATTCACAGCAGCAAGTAAGATATAATTGCACTCTTTGATCTTCAAAGATCTCATCCAGTGTGTGCTGAAGTCAGTGAAAGCCACTCTGTTTGACTTCAATGAACATTTATAATATACAACTCAGAAATATCCTTCCATTTTATCTGTACATGTCTGAAGCCTCTCTGGTGGAAATAAACTTCAGTATGTAAGTTTGGGTGTTTTAACATAATTTTATGTGGCATGAAAGTGTTTCATATTTGAACATGAAAGGAATAAAATTTGTTTGCCCTGAAAAACACTACTGCTATTAAAGAAGCATGTGGCAGCAAGCCCAGATCACCTAGCAGGAGTTAATACAACACTTGTAGCTGCATCAGTATTGCTGAAACAAGCGCTCAGTTGCTAATGAGCTGCCTGCCAAGCAGTGATGCTGCCATCTGAAAACCTTTTTGGTCCTTGGCATCTGCCTCTAAGAGAGATATGAGCTATATAAACCCAGAAAATGATCTTAATTGTATCAGAATAATTCTGCATATAGTCCAGTGTTTTAGCCTACTGTAAAACTAAAACTGTCTCAATGTAAATGCGCTAAATAATAATCTGAAATTTGCCTTGGTGTGGAGGTTTGGTGTTTTCCTTCTCTACTTCTATGTACATCCTCAGCACCAAACAGTACTGACTAGTCTGGAGGGGGAGGTTTCGCAGCATGAGAAATTTGTAATAGAAATCAAATATTAGTACAAGCAAGATGATATCTTGCCCAAATGAGACTTGATTACATAATTTATCTTGATAGTTATACATGATTTTGTGTGCATGTGATTTGAATACTGGATTTAAAAGCCAGGAGATGAGCCACTGAGGTGATTTGCTTTCTAGGGAAATCCAGGCAGAAAGGTGAGTGAAATTTCCATGGGCTCTGAGATGAGTTTGAAGGATTTCATTCTGCTCAGATTGTGATGGAGGCCTTTCTCTGCAGAAATCCTGGATCAGAGCTACGCATCATCCAGGCCACACACAGCAAAGAATTTCAGCACTGGAACTGAGATCTCTGGTGCAGTTCAGCACATGCCCATGGTTTTGGTGATCAGGGATGTTTTTAATGACACATTAATGACAAACAGCATTATGGTCTCAGTACATGTTCTTCAAACATGTCATCACCTCAAGGGATATTCCCTTTTGTGCACAGCCATTGCTGTAGTGCCTCATCTCCCTTCCAGTCTGGCTTCTGCCTCGTTCTCTTTCCATTATTGTTTGTACAGCTTTGTACACCCCTTTGCATCCCACAGCATTTTCAGTCAGGGGAGCACCAGGCTGTGGTCTCACCCCTGGTATGATCCATCCTTTGAGGTGGGTGTGGTGGGAAACTGCTCTCATCAGCCTCTTCAAGCTCAGTGAGAGTTCTTTGGTGCAGGAACCTGCAGCATCTCCTGCCATGGATTGGGATTCACCTATGTACATATTAAGGATCTGTCAGACTAGACCCCAAACACTTCAAAGACAAAATATTTTACATTTGGGGTGTTTGACATGTGATTTTTTTAAGCAGACTTTTTATTCCCTAATTTTTGTATGAGGTAGTGATAATCAGAGGAAGGGGATGAAGCCTCAGTGTTTGATCCTTATGTTTACTTTTCAGTGGAATTGTTCTCTTTCTCCTACATGTTTTTTGAGCACTGCTCACAATGTATGAAGTTCAGCAAAGTAGGATATTGCAAAAAAAAAGATAACTTCTGCAAAAAATCACTGAAATCTCAATTTATATGCTTATTTATTTTAATTACAGCAGGACAGTTGTTCTTCCCTGTATTTTAGAGTCCTTTAGGAATCTGCTGTGATGGATAAAAAGCCCCTAGAGAATCTTTGGAAAAGTAAAGGCATGAATGTGTTTGGTCCATAGGAGTGATGACAGAGAATAATCTACTGTTGGAATAAGAATTATTAGCATTTCTAAAAGGCCTGAGGTTTTGGACCATGAAGAGGGAATAGTGAATCATGATTGTAACAACTGTCTTTGAATTTTGCTTTTTAACCACCTGCTAACTGTTTGTTTTGTAGTGGAAAAGGCATGAACACATCCATTCCCCCATATAGGATGCGATGCAGCAGCACTTCTGAGGTCTGAGCCTGCGGCTTTCCCCAGGATCCTATTTAATAAAGTATTAGCAAGCAATTATTTTAAAATTTATTTACATCCCTGAGAGTTATTCTACTCTTTCCCCATTCCTTAAAACCCAAGCCCACCTTGATGAAGCCCACAGGGTTGCTGTCCCTCTGACAGTTTCTTCTTTGGTGATGGGAACTGCAAGTGTGTTTCCCTCAGCAGCAAGATGCAGGCAGGAGAGAGGATGTAGAAAGTTCAGGGCATAAACCTGGTGAGAAACCACAAACACAGGTGATACTCCAGGGAACAGTGGGGTATGTACAGCTGTGTGGCTTGGACTTAGTGCTTAGGGATGGGTTTGTGATTGGTGTTTCTGTCTTGCTGGCTTCAGAGGAATTATCCTGGGTGAGGGATTTTTATCAGCTGGATTCAAGGCAACATGAGAGGAGCATGGAGCAGCAAGCAGTGAAAGGGAAGTGTTCTCCATGGTGTGGCAGATGAAGGTGGCAAGGAGAGGGGCCTGTGTGGATGGGGTACCTTGCAAAGTTTAGGCGCCGGCACTGGGTGGTTCTGTAAATCTTGCTGCTGCTGCCACGTGTATAACACGAGGCTATTTTAGGAGAAACCTCAGGGACCAGATACAGCCGAGATATGGAAAACTATGCCCATTGGTATTTCTGGTGTTGCGTGTCAGCATAAGTCCACAACACAGACACCTAATACCTAATCCAGCATCACAACTGGAGAGAGTAAATGCTGCCGTGTTCCCAGGAATATTTTGGAGCTCCTGCCATTAAAGATTGCCTTAAGTACAGATGGGATCAACCGGCCATAGCTCAATTTTAATGGTGCAACAGTGACAACCAGTGGCCAGCTGGGCTAATCCGGGATGAGTGCCATCCCTCCAAACCAGAGCCCGGCACCCTGGGGGTCTGGAGTCACACTGGCACAGCTCTTTCCAGGCACTGGGGGATCCACCAGAGAGGCTTCTGAGCGCGGCAGGCTTTGATATTTCCATCTTCTGGGTCATGATCCCGCATTGCTAACGGGTGAAATGTTAGTGTAACGTTTTGGGGTTGAATTTCTGCTACTGAGCGCTCAGCTGCTGGAACACAATTTGAGGACATTTTGTGTAAATGGTTGGAGAGGGCAGAGCATAGGTGGGAGGCAGGTTAACCCTCTAATTATACTAGTTTATATTTGGAGTTGTGCCTTGCCTCCGATAACTTTTTTTCCTTATTGCACCCTCTTGTGCTTAAATGGGCATGACCTCAGGCACAGCGCAAAACAGTATATGGTTGAATGTCTCATGTAAGACTTTGTTTTTCCTTCTCCTCAAACTCAAAGAAATCATTTGGACTCCAAAGTGCTTGTCCTGCACTGTGTGCAGAGAACCCCACGGCTGACCAAACACTTTTATTGTGGAAAAAGCAGAAATTCCCCTGCCTGCCTCCACCCGGGCGCTGCTGTATCCCACTCACAGCATCCCAAGGATTCAGTGCTGTGCCTAGCACATCGTCCTAGTGCAGTCTTTCCCCTCCCAAGAGAAGTTTGGGGCTGTGTGGGAGCTGGTGGGACTTGAGGTCCTCCTGCTCCACGTCTGCCATCTGTTTTGGGCAGGCTTGGTCCCTTTCCCAGGGAGGTGACAGCATCCCTTCCCAGGGCCACTGCAGGGAGGGCACATGGGGGAGGGCAGCATTTGCTTTTCATCTGCACCTTTTGCAGTTCAAAGGCTCCTGCTCCTTGTTGCTGCTCTCAAATCTGTAGATGACACAGATGTGAATATCTGATGATAGCACAGGGAAGCTGTGGTCTGAACAAGGGTCTGAACAGCTCGAGGACTGCCAGTAAGGTGCCATTTGCAAGATCTGGACATTTGAGAATTTAGGACAAAGGTAAGACCCTTGTGAGCTGGCACAGGCAGCCCAAGGCTATTGGCCCTTCTTGTGCAGTGACTGGCGTTGGGTCAAGCTGTCCCACAGGCACCTGTGATGTCCCTATGACATTTTGGGTCTCAGCAGGCAAATTTTGCTGAAACCCAGAAAGCTTTGGGGAAAACTTTTTGGTCTTTCTTGTCCCAGTGCAAATGTGTTGTATGTCTCAGTTTGGTGAGTTGCTGCTACCAGCGATATGATGCTGGTGTCCAACTGCAATGTCAGTCACCTTAACTGAGACGGACTCATTTCATTGAAGTTTGTAGTTTATAAGATTTAAATTGTTTCCTCCTTAGCCACTTTGACCTCTGTGACCCTTTGGAACAATTCTGGTTTGTCTAGGATTTTTAAATTTAATAATTAATTTAGAAACTCAAGAGTTTGGGCTATAGGAGCACCCGGGCACGGCGTGGGGCTGCTCCCTGGTGGGGAGAGTCAGAGCAGAGCGCAGCGGGCGCCGGGAGTGGCCGGGGCTGGAGAGGCGGCGGGGAGCGGCGGCTGCGAGCACGGTCCCTGTGCCTGTCCCAGGCCAAGCGGCGGCCGCCAGCACGGTCCCTGTGCCTGTCCCAGGCCAAGCGGCGGCCGGGCTGCACGGTCCCTGTGCCTGTCCCGGGCCAAGCGGCGGCCGCCAGCACGGTCCCTGTGCCTGTGCCTGTCCCAGGCCAAGCGGCGGCCGCCAGCACGGTCCCTGTGCCTGTGCCTGTCCCAGGCCAAGCGGCGGCCGGGCTGCACGGTCCCTGTGCCTGTCCCAGGCCAAGCGGCGGCCGCCAGCACGGTCGCTGTGCCTGTGCCTGTCCCAGGCCAAGCGGCGGCCGGGCTGCACGGTCCCTGTGCCTGTCCCGGGCCAAGCGGCGGCCGCCAGCACGGTCCCTGTGCCTGTGCCTGTCCCAGGCCAAGCGGCGGCCGCCAGCACGGTCCCTGTGCCTGTCCCGGGCCAAGCGGCGGCCGGGCTGCACGGTCCCGGTCCCTGTGCCTGTCCCGGGCCAAGCGGCGGCCGCCAGCACGGTCCCGGTCCCTGTGCCTGTCCCAGGCCAAGCGGCGGCCGGGCTGCACGGTCCCGGTCCCTGTGCCTGTCCCGGGCCAAGCGGCGGCCGGGCTGCACGGTCCCGGTCCCTGTGCCTGTCCCGGGCCAAGCGGCGGCCGGGCTGCACGGTCCCGGTCCCTGTGCCTGTCCCAGGCCAAGCGGCGGCCGCCACCACGGTCCCGGTCCCTGTCTCGGGCCAAGCGGCGGCCGGGCTGCACGGTCCCTGTCCCGGTCCCTGTCCCAGGCCAAGCGGCGGCCGCCAGCACGGTCCCTGTGCCTGTCCCAGGCCAAGCGGCGGCCGCCAGCACGGTCCCTGTCCCGGTCCCTGTCCCAGGCCAAGCGGCGGCCGGGCTGCACGGTCCCTGTGCCTGTGTGCCCTGCCTGGGACCTGCTCTCTTCCTGCGCCTTGTTTCCCTGACCAGATTGGGCTACAAGTAAAAAGTAAAACAGGAGGTGAAACCCTTTTACTTCTGTTTGTTAATCTTTCTTCTATCTTTCTTTCTCCTTTCTTTCTTTTTTTCTCCCCCTTTCTTTCTTTCCTTCTCTCTCTCTCTCTCTCTCTCTCTCTCTCTCTCTCTTTCTTTTTTTTTTTTTTTTTTTTATTAGCAGGGCTCCTTTTTTCTCTCTCTTTTGCCTCAATAGAAAGAAAAAAAGTTTTGTCAGCACTCCTGTTTCTTTTGTTGTTTTCTTTTTCTCAGAAGTCTTTTCTGCTTTTATCCTAATCCCAGGCATGCATGAGGGAACAGTTGTGCTCTGTTGTTTGTCTGTTCTGGTAGTTTTGAACCAGTAGGGCTCCTGCTTTGTTCTCTTTATTTTCTGAACAGAGAAAGGTAAAAGAGTAGGAATAGCGATTGAAACTCTTAAGAAGAGAAACCTTCGATATTTATTTAGATTTAATTCATTTTTTGCCATGTTGGTAATAATTAAGGGATGATGACAAATAAAAAAAAAAGACAGAGAAAAAAAAGGAAAAGGAAAGAAACCTCTTTAGACTCCCCTGAGATTAGAGTTTTGCTACCCAGAGCATTTTTAACTTGTACCCCTTGAGAGGCACATTTTTAACACTGTTGTCCAATTTATTCACTCTCTGGAACCAGACAACAATTTAACATATGCCAGGGTTGGTTTTTTCCCATAAACACAGAATTACTCCTTTGTAGAGCTGCCTGTATGATTTGAAAAGCAGTGTTAGCCTGGTTTACCTGATGTGATGTCAGCCTGACTTTCAAGTCACATCTCAGTTTTAAGCCTTATATTTATGGTTTTAAATGCACTCTGGTGTTTCTTTCTGGGGGGCGTGTTGCAGAACTGTCACTAAAGGTTTATTTATGATTTTCCAGGTATTTCTTTACTAGTAGGGCATGCTGGCTGATAAATTGCCTGAAATGTTTTTAAAAATTAAGCTAAAACTAACATGGATCCATCTGTCTCTGTTTCATTCCTGCAAAACAAACCTTTTATGATTTTGGTATCCAACATGTGCTTGTTCTCTGTTGCCATGGAGATGCTGTAGGCCTGAATTTTTTTCACAGGCTCTTACGATGAAGTTTTTTTTGAAAACTGTTTTGATTAATTTTTCTTCCACTTCAACTTCTCTCTCACTTAAACTGTTTTCCCCTTTTGTTTCCCACTTGATTTATGGCAGGTCGCTGTC
Source organism: Calcarius lapponicus (assembly GCA_039654755.1). Taxonomy (NCBI): domain Eukaryota; kingdom Metazoa; phylum Chordata; class Aves; order Passeriformes; family Fringillidae; genus Calcarius; species Calcarius lapponicus. The sequence continues at coordinate 239,674 of CM077467.1, forward strand.
ATTTAAATAGATGCGCGTTTTGAAATTCCTTCTTTCTGTTCTAATGCAAAGAAAAAAAAAAGAGAAAAAAAATAACCCATGCAAGTCGTGCTCAAAGACTTGGTTATTGTTGCTTGTTGGATTTCTGCTCTCTGTGGTTGTCGGGCCTAATTCAAAGTAATTCAGGCTACTCAGTGGGGGCAGTGCATAGCTCCACAGGAAATTATGATAGCAAAAGTCTTCCTGTAGAGCTCTACACTTGGCACTACAAAGTGCCTTGGGCTGCAGTTACCTGAATAGGGTTGAATTAGACCAGACAACCGCATCATCCCACTTCTTAATCTATTAGAGCGATATACAAGTGGCAATTGTTGATTGCAAAAATGGGATTAAGAGGCTCTTCAAGTGAATTGATTTTCTTGTGAGAACAAAAAGAGGAAAGAGAAGGCTCGTTTGAATCACACAGCCAGCAAGTTTCGTGAATGGGTTCCACTCCAAATGTTAGAATTAAAGCAACCAATATTTCCCCATGGAGCATGCAGGTGAGAGGAATAAAGTGCTGAAAAATAGAAAATTATGTCTAAAAGTTTGTGGTGCTCTCAGCAAATCTTGGCTCTTCCTCCATGATCCCTCCCTCCCTCTCTGCTCCAGACAGCAGCAAAAACAAATCCTTGTTTAAACCAACCACTTAATTGCTCTTCATCATCCTCTGCTTATTTTTCTTTAATCTTTAGTTTTACCCACACATTTCACTTATTTATTTTGCTTTATCTCAGGCAAGAAATGGGGTGAGAGAACAGCTCCTTTGACTCCTGCTGCTTTTCCCTGAATCTTTCCACTTATTTCTTCCCCCCACCAAGACCAAAGCCAGTGCCATGTCTCTCCCAAGGGACCTCCAAAATCTGTTGTCTGCATCACTCCAGAGCAACTCCCCACAGGGATTTCACCCTGTCCTCCTGGTGCCTGCTTTTCCCCTCATGGCATCTGTTTTCCCTGAAACCACAAGTTTTGTGTGTCATAAATTTCCCTTTAACCTGAGTGTATCATCCCCTGGGAAGAGCAGAGCCTGGCATCTACCTTCACTGGGATGGGTCCTGCTATTTATTTTTGGATGGTTCTCGGTGATGCTGGAAATCCTTTCACCTCAGCTGAAAGACAAGCTGGTTCTGGGCTGCAGAGGAAAGGTAGTGGTGAAGGCAAGTTCTGCCCTGGGTGTACTGGAGAGCAGCTCAGGCATGGCTCACTGTCAGCAGTGTGGAGAATAGAAATGACACTGCAGGGAAAAGGAGCTGCAGGAGCAGATGGTCGGAGCCTGGTGCTGTTGTTTGCCTTGGGAAGGGACGGTGGGGAGGGTCCCCTCTCAGACACAGGGATGAGAATCCTCCCCTCCCACTATAAAAGCATGAGATCTCACCCTGGGTGCTGGCGCCAGTGCAGGGGTGAAGGGCATGAGCCACCTTCAAGCGGGCTTCAAAGATTTTGGGGCAGGGAGCAGTTGGCTGAACTGGAGGGTACATGTTCCTCCTCACCAGCACATCTGTTCAGGCTGGCTATGTGGTCGGTTTGCCCTTCCTTTAAGTTTGCTATAGCAGGCTCGTTCCTTCGGCTGGACCCTGCTTGGGATGGAGCTTGAGAAATGTCTCAGAGCAGAAGGGATTGATGGAGTCACTGCTGTGAACTGGAGGGGGCACAGCCACCAGGGAAGCTCTCACATGATGTTTTGGGAAGGGTCAGAAGTCTATTTGGAGCAAAAGCACCATCTCAACTCTTCACTTAATGATTTTTTTTTTTTATTTCAGGCGATAGTTATGTTGTTGCAAAACTTTTCCTTTTGGGTAGGTGACTGTAGGACAGGGATGAACTTTCATGGCATCAGAGACTCCTCTTGCATCCCAAGAACCTCCTGTGCATGTTTAGAAGTGCTGCAAATCCAAATGAAACAAGACCAAATGTGCCTCCCTTATGAGGTTGCATTCGTACTTCCCTGAATCCTTCACCATGAGCAGCCATTTTTTTCTTTTCCAGGCACATTCCAGCCCTTCCTACCTCTCGCTCAGCTCTCACAGTTTTAAGGGGTGCTGTTTCCAGACACACATTTGCATGGGTTTCCCTTTTTCACCTCTTCTGCCCCATGGAAAGATTTTTGCCAAAATCACAGTAACAGGATGCCAGGAGCACCCACCAAGTGTTAGCATCCATGAGGAGCAAGCAGGCACAATTTTTTCCTTTGGAACAACATCAGTATCTCTAACTGCGACCCGGTAATTGCTCTGTATTTAATTACCCGAGATTGCACCAGGCCCGCGTGCTGTATTTCCGTGTGTGCTATCAATTATGTCATAATAAATGAATTTCCTTTTCAGGATTCCCTGCAGCCGATGGCTGGGCTTCTGTTCCTCCTTGACTGTTCTGACTTTGAACAGGTTTATTCAGCTGTTGTCTGCTAAGCCCTACAGAAAAGAACAATAGCTTCTGATCTGCCTTTTATGGGTTATTGGAAACTGGTGGTCCGCACTACAGCTTTGGTCAGTGATTAACCAGAGTGAAAACAAACTACACAAGGCTAAGTTGATGTTGGAGGAGGAATGAACCCACTTCATTAAGGCTTTAAGAGGAAACCTTTTCTTCTTCAATGCTTGTTCACAACTTTTCAGGTCTCTATTTAATCACGTAATTCTCTCTAAGTAGGAAGAGAAGCTTGCCTCACAGCGAGAGGTCTTTTGCCACATGACAACTTAGAAAGATAAATTATATATAAATATCTTCATGGTTTTGTGGAAAGGAAACCAAATTCAGTTTCACTGCATGCAGCTAATTTACCACATTCTTAGGTGTTGTGGGCATCCCAGTGTCCATTGCAGGTAGAGAATTTTTTGCTGCAATTGCCTGAACTTTTGGTGAGTGTCTGTGTGTGTATGGTGAGCAAATCATATCTGATCAGTGCCAGACATGGGCAGCTGACAGGGATGGAGGGCAGATGAAGAGGCAGCAATTATAGCAACCCTCCTTTACAACCACTGAGACAAAATGGAAGTGCTCCCCAGGGTGGGGGTTTGTTACATCTTCTGGACGTATTGAAGCCTCCTGCATACTCAGGTCTCTTTGCTGTTGGCAACCTAGGGAGCAGAAATGAAGGACAGGAGATTTAGGGTGGATGAATTTGGTGCTGGTGAATATGATGAGTGACTCCAGCCCGTGAGGTCCAACCCTCGTGCTGTGCTGGGTAATCACACAAAGTGCATCATGTTGAGGCAGCCCCTGGGCTTTTGTTTAGTGTAATTTATTATTTAATTTTTTTTAGCATGGCAGTTAATTATGGTTTGGAGAGCATATGACTTTAACCCAAAGCACAGCCATAATAAATCAACCCTCTGGCTCCTCTGTGGGTATCCAGCAGCAGCAGCAAAGTCTGTTTTTTACCACAGCCCCTGCTTTTCCTACACTGTGGGTAGCAGCTCCTCCTGGCTATCAGTGCATGCCCAGGGAGGGATAACATGGATACCCTGGCAAATGCCAGGGAGCTGCTTGCTGATCACCTTTAGCAATTCCTAGTTGAGAGCAGGGATCTTCATCAGGTAGATGCCTGAAATGCTAAGGGGCATGTGTTAAACTGGTGCTTGTGGCATGGGCGTGGCTGGTCCAGGCTCCTGCTCATCTGTTGGAATAAGCAGGGATTTGTTTGGGAGCCAGGATGAAGTAGGTTGCTGCTGAATGTATGCAGGCCATTGAGTCTTCTAATTTTTCCCTCTAAGAGCTCCAGTGGTGATATGTAGGAGATTCCACTGAGCAGAGGTGACTGTAGCCCTGGGCACCTGCTGCGGGCAGGGCTGACCCACCTGGGTGCAGCAGTCTGCCTTCCCTGCAGCTCACTCAACACCCTGAAACTCCAAATTCAGCAGGAATCCTGGATTTGAGTGCTCAAGACCCCTAGCTGTAGTTGTGCTCCCAAGATCTGGGGGCTCAGAACAGGGTGAGTCCCTGCATGCACCCCAACACCTGCAGTTTTTCCAGGGCTGCTCCCTTCTCCTGCCAGCCTGAGTCACAGTCCTACTCCTGAGCACTCTTCCCATCTAACAGGGTGGATGTAGCATTCCCCTTCTACTTGCCTCAGATGATGCACATTGCTCCTTTGCACCAATCTGTTAAACTTGGTAAGCACAGCATGGACCTTGATGAAAGGATGTTTGAGGAGGAGGAATCTCTAGTCCCAGTGAGACAGGAGCTGAGCAAGAAAGTGTGACTTTGCTTGGGGCTCTCTCACACATGGAGAAGCCATGGAAAAGGTTTTGCTCTCTTTTTGGTGCAGCAGTGCACCGAGGAAGGATGGACCCATCTGGGCTAGGAACAGAAAAATCATCACTCCATTCTTGAAGGAATGATGACTGAAACTAAACAAGTTGGGAAATACAGGAACAAAGAAGGTAAAATGTATGTAGAGATCACCCACTTCTCATGAAATCAAGAAAAGTAATGGGTGATCGTTTCCTCCTTAAGTTAAACAGCAGGGGCACAATTTTTCTGCCAGAGATTCATTGTGAAGCATGATTTTCCATAAAACTATAATTTTGTTTTCTCCAGGTGTTTTTAAATTGATTAATTTTGGGTACAGAAATGTTTAAATATTTCATTAGCTGAATTCTTTGAAGTCCAATTAGAGAAGCTTGTTGGAATAATTCAATGAAATGCTTTGGTAGGAGTGGAGGATGGAGGAGCAGGAAAGCTGGGGTGCTGGGATGGGAGTAGCCTGGATTCGCAGCAGGTGAGGATCTGTCCCAATGCAGGGTTTGGCTATTAAATTACAGTGCTAAGCTGTCTCAATTAATAATCAAAATGTGTATTTAAATAATGCATCAAAGGAAAATGCCTAAATTGCAGACTTGAGATTTTTGGGGTGAGCTCGTATCAGACTCAGGCTTCACATGTGGGAGGAATTCAGATACCTAATGTACCAACATGAAATGAGGATTTCAAAAGCTTTTGCTTTTGTGTTAAAATGATGAAAAGATATGTAGGAAAAGAGACTGCTGAGCTCCTTGGAGTGTTTGTGAACAAAATAGCACCTTTTTGGGGAAACAAAGGCAACCGTTCAGAATCTATCAAACAGTTTATGCCTCAAAAACCAAATACCACAAAAATTGGTCAGCAAAAAGTGTGAGAGATCCTTTAGATAATTCCACCAGGGGAAGGCTGGGTTGCAGATCGAACAGAACGTAAGAAGCAGGTGTGCCTTGGACAAAAGTATTATCAGACTAAGAGCCATTTGGGAGTCTGCAGCTGAATGAGGAGGAGAAACTGAAGCAAAGTGAGACTTCCAACAGTGTTTCACTTCTGGCACAGAGGCATCCTTGGAGGCAGTGCAGGGTCTCACGGCACCAAAGCAAGACCTGCAAGTGTACCTGGAGGTGCAAGATGTGTGCATCCTTCCTGTAGTGAGGTCCGGTGCCTTCCTGTGCCGGTGGCAGCTGGCACCAATCAGTTCCAGGCTGTAATCCACCATTCTTGGCTTTTCTCAGAACTTGTGTGGTCCTGGGTGGTTTTTGCTCTCAGGCCTCTCTGCTGGGCCAGGCAGTGGCAGAGCTGCCTTGAGCAGGCACTGCCTTTGCTTTGGCTGGAGAAACAGAGAAGTTGGGCTTTGCCAGCATCATGTCCCTGCTCTGCTCTGGGGATGGCACTGCCACCTTTCACCCATCCTGCATGAGCCTAGCTGGGCTCCTGACCCTTTGGGTGCTTGCAGAGAGGCAAACTTGCCTCCTGCTGCCAGCTCCCCAATGCCCCTCTCCCCATGTCTGCCCAGGGATGGGCTTGGGTGGCAGTGGCGTGCTCAGGCTGGCGGTCACCGTTGTATCGGCCCGCCTGTACGGCTTGGCCACGCTGATGTCTGTCTGGTTTGACTCCAAACACAAACTTCTCTGGAGCTGAATAGAGGGGATTCCTCAGTGCCAAAGGCTGGCTTTCCCTTCACACATGAGGGATTTGCTCCAATATGCTTTGATGTCCTGCAAGGAAGCTGCTGCAGCATCAATGGCATCTAACACAGTGACACATGTAGGGCCCGAGGGCCCTGGGAGCAGGTTTAAATAAGAACATTGACTCATCCACCCGAGCACATGACTGGCGATGGCAGGAGCCCAGCCATCGATTGAGCTGTCAATGTGTGCCCATGGACCCCGTTTTGGTCTTTCTGTCCTGTGCAAAAATGACTGGTCTTGGTGCACTGGGCCTGACCCAAGCCTTGGAAAGTACTTGGCTGCTTAGGGAGTGACTGGGGGGTACAGGACCTGTCCACTGTGTGTGTAATTAGTGCAGCATGGCTTTCTCAAATCTGTTGAAATGAAATCATTTAAACTGCAAATTGTTTCCCTCTATAGCTGAGCACTGCACAAAGGAAGAAGTCTCCATTCAGGGTTATTATTACACCCTGGGGCTTTGGAGATGTTGTTCCTAATGGAGAGAGAAGTAGGCAGTGTTTAACCAACAGAGGAAATAGTGTTTAACCATAAGCATGTCTCTCTAATTTCTGCTTACAGTCCTAATGATGAGTGGGTCTGAGCATCAAAGGCAATTTTGCTGAGGCCGAGACCACAAGGATTTCATCCCTTTTACCAGGGGACAAGAAAAGTCACTGCTTTCCAAGGACAGATTTTTCCCCAGATTGCTGCTGCTAGTCCAGGCTTCTCCAGATGGAGATGGCCTTGGAGGCTGTGACCAGGCAACTTTCCCTCCAGCCTGCACACAGTGCTGAGCTTTCCAGCAGCTGCCCAGTGTGCCAGCACAGCCTTTACTTACAGCAGGCACCTGAGCAGGCCTGGCTGGTCCAAAGGTACTTCCTCCAGGAGGGAATGTGAGTTTGTGTATTACACAGGAAGGTGCTGATGTTTTTCCTCCTGGGTGCAGGTGTTTGCTCATCTGTGAGGTGCCTGTCAGCATTCCTTGGAGCACACAGATGGGATCTTCAGAGAACTGGACCCGTGCACTCTGCCTCTGAAGTGATGCCTAAGTAGGGAGGCCCTATGGGGGATGTGGTTACGACTGAAATTTATTAAGGACATTTAGGTGTCTATTAATTTTGGCTGCTCTGTGTGGCCCCAGAACCTCACTTTTCACCTGGGAACAGTTGGACAGAGGGTCCCAAAGGGGAGAGGTGTTTCACAGCAAACAGCTCTTTGCGCGTCTGTAGAAAGCATGTACTGGGAGAGTAGCGAAGCTGCTGGTCCTTGGACACTGTGACTCTCTGCAACAGTGAAGAAAGAAGATACAGCAGCTTTGAACCATGTTGTCTTAACAAAGTAATGTGGAATTTCTGTTTCTTTGTGAGTAGGTGAACTTTTTATTCAAAATTTTTCTTTGCAGAAGTCCTTTAGCAGATGTACATGGTAGCGTACATCTGCTAAATGGTAGGGAGGGGTTTGGAAGAAAACGGGTGATGTTGGACTTTCCTTAGCCTTGCAGGGAGTCTTGGATCTTGCTGGGATGCTGCTGAGGTGAGGCCTGGAGGGCAGTGCCAGGGTCTGTGGGGTTCCCAGGGCACAGCAGAGCAGGGCCCTGAGAGAGCCTTGGGAGAAATGAGCAGGGCAGCAGGGGCAGCACAACCCCTCCGTGTGCAACCAGTTGCAATTCCTGTGGTGAAGTCCACACTCCCAGACCAGCTCCCTGCCCAGCAGAAGATAGCCTTGGGCTGATCCTGATTCTCTGCATGGCCAAGGAGGGCTGGTCAGGGTTGTTAGAATCCCAGGGATGGCCCTGCCTTAACAATCAAAACCTCATCAAAACCTGCATCTCTGCAGAAATTCACAGCTCTGATAGCATGGAAGTTGTGGAGAGACTTTGCCCAGAGCTGGATTAATTTCAGACCCAAAGTAGGGGGTGTAGAATCGGTTTTCTAGCCATGCAAGGCAAGTTTCTGGCTCTGGTGACTTAGGATTAGTGCTCCAGAAAGGGAGGGTAGGAGCATTATAGTGAAATGTAGACTCTCCATAGGAGGCACTCATACATCCTGACGGTGTGGGGAGGGAAGAGGGGGGAGAAAGGCATCTGTGGCCCAGTCAAGTTCACAGAAGGAGCCAGATTGCCCCTGCCAGTGCCCAGGCACAGGTGCCAAACCTGAATAGGACAGGTGGAAAGCACGGCGTGTGTACCTGCGAACACCCCACGGGAGGCCCAGCCCTGGTCCTGCAGCACAGATCAAAGGATTGCAGAGAGAGGACGTGTAAGAGGTGGGAAGAGAAAGTGTGTTTGCCTGCATGTCGGTGTACAGGGCTGATGTTTGCTGGGAACTGCTGCTGGGAGATGCACGGTCAAGTGTGAAACAAGGACCGAGGTTAATGCTGTGAAGGAGCTGGCTCTGTCAGCTCTGCACCCCTGTGTGATGGCACACCCTCCGTGGCATAGGCTGGCCCTGTGTCCCGGGTGCCCGGCAGGCACGATGCCTGCAGGAGCCCACCTGCATCTCCACGTGGGCTGGGCAAGAGGAGTGGGGGAAGAGCTTGTTGTGGGAGAGTGTTTTTTTTCCTTGTTCTCAGAACTTAATTTTATCATGAGAGTGCTTCTCTTAAAACGCAGATGGGGAACTTCCACTGCTAGGTTGAACACTGCCCGGCAGGCTAAGCTTCCACCAGCCTCTGGCATCAACAGCCAAAACATAGCATTCCCTATGGAGATGCTCAGTGGAGGAGCTGGTGCCGACATAAAATCTCCAACTTTCTGGAGCATGCTAAAGGGGTGAGGGCTCTGGTGAGATGGGGATATGAAGGGTGCACAGTTTTGCAGCTGGGATGGGAGGGAAAAGCCAGTGGGTGCTGGTGTTGCCTCCTCGGGTGCTTCTCTGCACCCACTGCTTCCTTCCAGGACTCTGGGACACTGGAGAGCAGTGGTGGGGCTCTGGGGAATTAGTTACTTGCATTTTAACTCACTTTATCTTCCACTGGAAAAATGGCATGCACAAGCATGTATGTAGTTTTCTCTATAACTGTTTTTTAATACGTGTGTATATCTACATATATAGAGAGCTATAAGTCTGAAGACTTCTTGTGAATAGGGATCTTGGAGGGTAAATACAGGACTGAAACCAAGGAATCTTAATTTTGGCTCAAATTTTGGCTATACTGTTTCTATAGAGACCAAAAGGAAGCTTTGGCTCCCCCACTCAGCTATTAAAGTTTAGTGCATTGAAAACTGTCTTCATGCTGTGATACCCTTTCACGGAGTAGAATAGGGTCTGAGCTAATCCATGAAAGTTGTCATGCTATGAACTAGTAGTCAAGCTTTTTCCTTTCAATTGAGTCTAAAACTATACTGTACTTCACACTTGATTGGCCCTTCAGATGGCAGGACTCAATATCCCTGCTGGAAATAAGCTCGTCTTCACACAGTGATGTTGAACGTGGAAAGATCTTGTTTCTGTGGCATAATTACTAGCACCGCAATATGAAAGTCGTCAGGATGAGACTTCTTTTTTTTTTTTTTGGTCTAATTAATATATATCAAACTTTGCTTTCTTCTCCTCAAAGATCGGGGAGGTTTGGGTGCTAGCAGCATGCCAAGAACCTGGACCCAAGCACAGGCTCCTGCTTGCTGGGGAGCTTTCCTCAGTGTTGCACATACAAATGTAGCAAGGCAAAGTTATCATCTGCACACCCGCCTCAGCCTTCCCCTATTGAGTGTACTGTAGCAAAGGTAATGAATGGGTCTTTTTTTTCTCCTTTTTTTCCCTCTTTTTTTCTCCTTTTCTTTTCTTTCTCTTTTCTTTCTCCTCTTTTCTTTTCTTTTCTTTTCTTTTCTTTTCTTTTCTTTTCTTTTCTTTTCTTTTCTTTTCTTTTCTTTTCTTTTCTTTTCTTTTCTTTTCTTTTCTTTTCTTTTCTTTTCTCTTTTTTAAAATTATATTTTTATTATTTAAAATTTTTTCCCTACTGTCTATAAAGATAACTATATAAAGCAGGGGTTTGCACTGGGGCAATTTTTCTAATGGAAATCAGCCCGTTCATTTGACCTTAGCTGCTACTCCTGTGTGTTCACAGGGGCTAAATCGATGGCAGGGACAGTGGACTGTCATTAGGATGGAGCAGCCATGAGACTCTCGATTAAGACTTCACTAGTGAAAAGTTACTGTATTTTTATGATTAAATTTTTAAACGGGGAAAAATGCCTTGAACTGCATAGACCAAAAGGGGGCACCAAGGTATTAAAAAAAAAAAAAAAAAAAAAAAAAAAAGCAGTGTTGGTTTGGGTAGCTTACCTTTGTGGTGGTTTCTATTATAGCTTTCTTGCTTAGCGTAGTTCCTAAACAACCACCACAACAAAATTTCTCCTCAAAGTTTATGCAAATTTCCAGTATTTTCACTCTTCCGATGTGATACTGATTCAGCTGGGGAGGCTGCTTTGGGGATTTCTTTTGGTCTTTTTTTCCCCTAATCCTCATCAGTTAATTTTTTAAGATTTGTAGAGGTTTTTAAATGCAGAGTTTGGTTGAATGGATTTTCTTAATTCAGGAGTGATATTTTAGAGAATAAGCACCAGATTAATTTAATTACATAAATTCTTAAAGTGCTGTCTGCTTTTTTGGAGTACTCATTGTTGCCTCTCTCACTACTTTTAAACAGAAGTTTGCTGTTTCCTTTTGTATGAATTTCTCTCTTGAGCGGGTGTAGGAGGAATTCTCCTTAGCTGGCCGCGGGATGCAGTGGAGGGCACAGGTGGGGACAGTGTCACCCCTTCCTCTTCAGAAACCAGCTTTAGCTACAAACAGCCTCATTTATGGGTTGCTCAGCTCAGCGCTGTGACCAGGACAAGGCACAGGCGCTGGAAGAAATTCTGCCCTGTGACAAACAGGACCCCAAGGGTCTCTTCTCACACTGCTACGAGAAAGGAATGAAAGTGCAGAACAAACCTATATTTCTTCCATTTTCCATTCCTGTCCTGTAGCCAGATTTGGTTAAAAGCCTTCTCTCAGAGAAAGGCTGCAGCACAGGGAGGGCGCAGGGCAATTGTGCTCCTGAGTCTGGGGGTTTTCTTCTCTCGACTGTGTGGAGGTTTATGGTGCTCAGTTTATAATCTCCATTTTTTACAACATCTAGCACGTAAAATGCCAGTCAGATGATTATGGCTATTTTGTAATCACTATGGTGTATTTGTGCTTTGTAGCTCTGTTTAAAGAAAGTCCTTTCATAAAATTTTCAGATTCAATTATTTTTCAAACCAAATTGGAATAAGTTTGTTTTCCTTACTTTTTGAAACCACCTTTATTAGCTTTTAAATAATTTAGAAATGAAAGATGGGGTATTTTCAAGCACTGACTACAATGTTTTATTGTTTAATTTGTACTGAGACCTAAGCCTTTATTTTTGGTTTTCTTATGTTACCTAATTTATTGGATCATATATTGCATAATGCAAGTCAACTGAATAGCTGAGGTTACATTAATAATTTTGATACATGTGGCTAATTAGTTTGTATTTTCTGTGGATCTCAATTAAAGAAAAAAAAAGCAGAATCTACATATCTAGTTTAGATTTCTGCAATAATGTTAAACACAGTAAAAACCTAAATACAACTATTCATACAAAATTGTGAAATTTACTTTAAAAATAACACGGTATTATTTTTTAAGAGACTATCCCTTTGGTCTCTCACAATTTGTTCACAATAGAGTACACTTGTCTTATCCATCCATCATTTAATAACAACACCTACAAAACTGCAGGGCACGAACCTGGTTTGTTCTCTGGTTTAAGAAATGGCATTTTGATCCCATCAGCCACCTCCCAAGAAATGTAAAGTCGTTGATGTTTTGGTAGCAAATGCTTTGTACGAAAGTATGGAAAGAAGGAGAGACATTAACACCATAAACTGTCCTGAAGAATTTAGTTGGAAAAATCATTTGTTTGTCTAATTTTCCTCTTGCTTTTTTGCTGCAGTTTAAATTACACCATGATCTGAGTATATTAGTACAATATTTTAATTTAGTTTTTCCAACTAAATGGTTCAAAATAGTTTCTGGATTTAAAAGGTTTCCTTCTGCTTTTGCAGTTTACTTTGAAAAATAACTGCTAAAGAGCATTAAATTTCAGCTATTCATTTCATGATTAGGATAATAATTATAAAAAAATTAGAGTCTTTCTATTGAAAGCACTAAAATATTGTGCCTTTAACTTCTGCTGCCCTGTTTGGCTATACCCTGTACACTTTGATCTTTTTTTAAAGGTTTGCCATAACTTATTAAACCAGTTAACAAAAATGTGTAGGTAAAGAAAACTCATTCAAAAATTAATGTGAACCACTTCAAGCAAGAACTGCAGAAAGCTGATTTATCAGGTTAAATTCCCTTTCCACAATGAATATTATTTTGGTCCAGAATAGACTTGCAATGTAAAATTTATTAATTTTTTGTGGTAAACAGAGAGGGAAAATAAAATTAAAAAAAAAAAGATACTTTCTTAGTTTAGCCTACACATCTTGCTGTAATTGCAAAATAAGGTTTTATCTCTTCATTTCAGAGGCATAGAGGCAAACATTGCCTCTTCTGCTCCCATGTAACTTGGGTAAATCAAAAGTGCAGATGTATAAAGTGCAGGCAGAATCTGAAATCTGATTTCCCCCTCTGATTTACAATTACAACGTATCAAAAGAAAAGATTTAAAAATTGAATATGCCTCCAATTTTATTTTTCCTTATCCCTTGTGCTTGTGTTTTTTAAGCAGTGGGAGGACCCGTGCTCCTGCTTTGGGTGCTGCACTGTGGAGTAAATTATCACCTGAATTTTTTATTGTTTGAAGCACAGAGGAAGAGAAAAATCTGCCTCGTGCTACTCCACTGGCATTGGTACCTCACTGAACTCAGCTTCCTTGCAGACGAATGCATCAGCAGAAGAATTTACTGCTGATTTCCCTGTGCTCTGCATGAACGGGAGGAGTTTTTTGTTTTGTTAAAAAGCAAATCAAGAAGCAAAAAAGGCAAGAAAACAATTTCCAATTCTTTGTTTGGTTAAATACTAGGGACACAAGTCCTCCGTGCCCGTGGCTGTGTTGGGAGTCTATGAGCCCTGTAAAAGCTGGCATCGTTAGAGCCGTAATCCAGCTGTATTTTAATTTTCAGGGTAGAGCAGAGCACTTATTTGCCGTGTCTCTCTCTGTCTCCCTCCCTAATGTTAGTGCAGAAAGGAAACTTAATCTCTCCAGTGACCCTGCTTCTGTTCTTTAGCTCATAAAAGCCAAAAAAGTCAAGCCACAGGCTCCTATATGTGGCAGATGCTGTAAATTACCCCGTAGCACTGACAGGATAGCACCTTCCAGGGAACAGATTTTTTGCCTGGACTCTGAGTTTTATTCCCTTTTGTGAGTTTAAGAGACGCTCATGATAGCAAATCCATGTATGCATATGCACTGTATTTCATCTATAACAAATTGTTTTATTATGGACAATGACTGGAGATAATTATGATGGCATACAAATTTTTAAATGAATTCCAGGGTGCTGATGCCTCGTTACCTACGCAGAGAGGAAAGCTGCTGTATTTCTGCCTGCAAAAGCAGAGACAAAATTTAATCAATGCATTTAGAAATAAAGTCCTAATGTCTCATTTCAAAGTGGGCAAATTAAATGCACAGCAGAGCAAAAATTTTAACACTGTCATGTATAATTAGTGACTCAAATGTAGGCAGATATTGCTAGATTTTTTTTCTTACTGCTGATTAACTTAATATTGTTAGGGAATAAGGGAAGAAATGGGTTCTGGCGAGGTGGTTAGGACAGGAGTCTCAAGTATGAGCTGGATTTGGTGGTTTTATAAAAATGTGAAAAAAAAATTGCCATTCCTTTCTGCTCCTTGCTTTGACACTGCCTAAATTAAATACAGAGTTGCATTGGCTTTGCACGTTGCTTTTTGCTCGTCTGACATTTAATACTGTTGTATCAGGACCGCTCATCTCAGCTGAGATTCTGAGAGGAAAATGTGCAATTTAGACCAAATGTGTGAGGGACTGCTGAAGCCCAGTGCTGCGGGCAGGGCGGGAGTTTGCTGGGCTGTAAAAGGCAGATTGCCCCGGACGCGGCTGGGCAGCGCTGCTGCCAGCACAGCCCTGGCACCTGGGCCGGCTCCGCTCCCCTTTCTGTGACTGCCACTTCCTCATGCGGATGCATGAAACGTGCTTTCTCCATAAAACTCCCATTAATCTTGTGTATAAAGTATACTTTTTAAGTTTATTGTCAGCAACAGAGTTCTCCAAGCTTTTTAGTATCCCAGGCACTGCAACACTACCGCATTCAATAAATGTCATGTTATTGTACGTCTGAAGTTAAAAAAAAACAAAAACGAAGGGGGGTTTAGTTGCAATCTGTAATTAAATCCAGCAGTATTTCCTGAATAGCAGAGACCTTTCACACTCTGTTACCTAATTCTTTACAGGTGATTTTCCCCCCAAACCCCCTCCTCTTTTTTGGCACTAGGAAGGGGTAGTTATAGCAAAACTGGCTGGATTGCAGAGCGAGAAAATGCTCTGTTGTCTCATAGTGAAATTGGTAAACATGATGGCTAGTCCTTAGAGTGAGAAAACGTAACTTCATATTTAGTTTTTCCTCCATAAAAAGCAAAATACGATGGAAAGGATTTGAAAATAATTATTTTTAATCCAAACCAGCCTCTTTTGGTTGAAAAACAGCTTGGTGCAACATTGCATTTTCCCGTGTTGTGTCAGAAAGGAGGGAGGGCAGCGCGGGGCCGGGGCTGCCCCGGGGACCCCGCGCCGGGCACGGCAGAGCCTCTGCTCTGGGAAGGGTCTGCCTTCCCTTCCTCCCTGCTGCGGGAAGAGCTCTCCCCGGCCAAACAGCCTGCCCTGGGAGGAGCTTCTGTGGCCAGGCTCATCTATTCTTTGAAAAAGCGGCCCTTTTCCCCCCACTCCCCGAAGAATAAAGTGATGCAAAGAAATACAAATGACGCAGCAATGACTTGGGTTGTTACATGCAGGTCTGATTTGATATATGAGGTCAGTTCCTATAGGATAATTCTGCTCTGGTTTCCTTCCAACCTTTGTGCTGAGCTTCTCATCCAGTGTTTTGATAATCTCTTCTGAAAACTGAGCAACTCAAGAGTCAGTTAAAACCATATTTCTTCCAGGCAAATAAATGTATAAATGCTCCCCAAACACACTTGCAAGCAGAAATGTCAGCTAGTGTTCTCCAGATATTTTGATGTTAACAGAATTTTGCATTGACAAATATGGAAATTTAAAGTAACGATGTGATGCAACAGCCTTCAAAGCAGTAGATAAAAATTCAGCAAAATTTCTTTAGTGTTGATAGAAAATATTGTTTTAATTAAAAAAAAGAAGAGCAATTGCACCAGTTTAGTGATGTTCCTGACCTCTTGGTATCATCCTTTGTACAAGGGTTTCCCTGCCAGTGGTTGCCACAAATGCCACTCCTCTTGTGTTGGCCACCAAAACTCATCACATGGGAGTTACTGCATTTTCATGGCTTGGGAGCAAAACTGTCTCTTTGATGTCAACAGCTCTTGGAGTAACTAAGTCACATGTATTTTTTCACAATAAATGGTGCAGAAATTCCTGCTTGCCTCAGCACCAGAATTACCACTATCTCCATGGCTGTAGCTGTGGATAGTGCTGCTAAAACAGGACTAGTGGTTTGGAGAAGGGGGAAATGTGGTGTTCCTCACTCCCCACCAGGGAACAAGGAGAGCTGCCACTTTGGTATTGCCACAGCTGAGCTGCTTTGCCTCTTGGGATGCTGGAGAGTCCCAGAGCTTTGTAAGGCTATAGGAGGAATACAATGTCATTGCTGAGCAGTAGACTGCTTTACGTTGGCCGCTGTGAGAGAAGAGTGGCTGGCTCATACCAGCCCCAGTGTGTGTGTGTGTGTGTGTGTGCGTGCAGGAGGTCCTGGGGAAGCTGCCACGTGGTGGGCAGGACACCAGCTCCCCTGCTCTTGCAGCTCTGCATGGTTGCACCAGTGTGCAGCAGTAAAGCTCATCTGCAGGAGCTATCCTGTGAGTGTGTCACCATCTCTGCTACAGGCTACGTGCTTTCTAAAGGGTCTGGGTACATCAAAACTGTCATGTGGTGTTTTGCCCCACCAGTGGCAAAGCCTATAGGAGGCTTTGCCTGCAAATCCGGCTGAAGATCAGCTGGTAACAAACACCATTGGTGCTGTGTGGGTGCAAAAAAATGACAGTCACAAAGCTCTAATGAAGGTGACTTCTCTTGACTTGGCCATGGTTTGGGTAACAGTACCTCTTTCTTCTCCTCCAAAATGCAGCGGCTTTCCACTTCCTCAGTGGCTACAAACTGTAGTACTCACTCTCTGGGAAGCAGCCAATCTCTTTGTTGTATCAACAGAGCCCAAACAGCCCAACCAATGTATGTAGGATTGGAAAATACCATCAAGGGGTTGAGTGTTTTGCTGTATCTGTTCTCAGCACAAAGTGAAAGTATCTCATCTGCACCAAACCTCACTCATTTACACTTTGCTTATCTGCAAATTCCATAATTTTCCTACTTTCATTGGCAGTGATTTTTCAACTTTTATTAGCAGTGATTAACAGCAGAACACTGCACGAGCCCTCCTCTTACTCCAACTTCATTACTTTTACAAAATAGACTACAGCCCACTTAATCGAAGATGCTTTGCTTAGAAGAATTATTGATGATTAAAACCAAGCTACACTTGTTAAAATAAATTACTTGAGTACCTTTGGAGAGGCAGCAGCCCCTCCTCCTCAGAGCAGTTGCCTGCCATGGTAATTTGCACCACACAGGGACTTGCAGTGGGGTGGCAGTGCTGGTGGAGGCCCTGTGATGCCATGTGGAAGCTCTGTGCAGGAGGGTGTGTGGAACTTATTTGAAGTCTCATGTTTCCTTGTACTTTACCAATATTACACCAGCTGTGCACCTAGTCAAACTTCATTGGTAGGGGAGGTTTATTTGCTCATTGGATGCAGAGCTCGGGTGCCCCAGGATTGCCTCCTGTCCGTGTGGTGCCTCTGGGTTTTGCACGTGGATGCAAGAGTCAGCTGCGAGCTGGATGGAGATGTGGGGAGCTCCTTGTTGGCTGTGAGATGAGGTGACATGAGGTGGCAGAGAAGAGCTTTTACTTTCATTAATAGAAAAGAATTATACTCATGAAATTTTCCAGATCTTCCACTTTCTTAGAGCAATACATAAACAAGTGATTGGACTTGATGATCTCAGAAACCTTTTCAAACCTTAATGATTCAGTGATTCTTTGGAGAAGCAGAAAGCAGCTGCAGACAGATTGTGAGAGCACGATGCCTGGAGGGTATCTGGGCACCTCCGTCAGTCCCTGCTGTGGGAGTACCCAGCTCACTCACTTTCCTTGCCGTGGGGTGGCTCCCCCATACCTGCACACATAGAATTGTTTACATTGGAAAAGCCCTCACAGCCCTCTGAGAGTTCAACATGAACCCAGCACTTCCAAACCCACCGCTGAACCTTGCCTCCAAGTGCCACATCTGCACATCTTCTAAATGCCTCCAAGGACAGTGAGCCTGTTCCAAGGCATGACAGTCACCTTGGCGAAGAAATGCTTTCCAATATCCAATCAAACCTCCCCACATGCCATGTTTCATCTACAATGTGGCTCATCAGAGGTGTTTTTTGGGGAGCACTCAGTTTTATTGCCAGATGCAGTGTTGGTTGTACAGAGATGGGTGTGTAAAGGACTTGTTTCTGAACTACCAGCAGTGTATTCACAGCAGTATATGGAGAAAAAGTTATAGGCAAAGCAGAACTTGCAGATGAGGTTGCCTTTTAAGACTGAAGCAAGGGAAGATGCATCAACACCCACAAGTATTAATTATGCTTTCAGTGTTTCTTCTTGGGCATAGGCTTAAAGCACAGAGGGACCCTCTGACAGGCAATCACAGGGATTCATATCTTGAGGAGAAGACTCTTGTCCCCTTGCAGAGAGATATCTTCAGCAGTGTGTCCTGGGTGTGTGGGATTCAGTAGCCTCTGTCTTGCTGCAAAGCAATGCAAACCCTGAGAAAATCGAATTTCCCATCTTGGCATCTTTCCCATCCGTGGGTGCCTAAAGCAATGGGAGCACCAACTGTAAACAGAAAGAACAGTAGATTGCTTTAGAGGAACTGTATTTTATCAGGCAAAGTTAAGTCTTCTAAAAAATAAACAAAACCAAAAAACCAACCAACAAACAAAAACCCACAAAAAACAAACAAACAAAAAAAAACAAAAAAAAAAAAACACAGAAAAAAGGAATAGTAAATCAAACATCATGGGGATGGAGTAGAGGTAACGCAATAGTTTTTAATTGAAAAATTAACTCAGATTGGTGGAGATATGACTGCTGCCGTCTGGATTGAAAACTGGCTGGAGGAATGTAAAGAAAAGACAACGAGAAACAGGATTTGGTTGCGGGGTGAGTCTCTGTTGCTGCAGACACACCAAGGGTGCATCCCCTCTGAGGAGCACCCTGATGGTGGTACAAGATGCAAAGTGGGCAGGGGCAGGTACCCATGGCACAAAAAAAAAAAAATTCTGAGGAAAACCTTGGCTATAGAATTGAAGAAAACCAGTCCCTCACATGTGAGCTCAGTAGGAGGAAGGGGACAGAGGAGATGGGAGCCTCTGGGAGTGGCAGTCAGGACTTGGAAGCATAAGGTGAGGTAGAGTGCAGCTGTGAGGGGTGGCCAAAGCCCTTCCAAAATACCTACCCTGGTGAGTCAGCCAGTCACACCAGGACCCTTCTGTCAGTGAGGTGGGATTTCACTGAAATGCTAGTAATGCCCATGAACCACCATATCAAATAGACCTTTATTTTTCCCCCCTCCCAAACAGTAGTTATCTATTAGAACCAGGTGCATTTTTTTGGTAGGAATTTCCAAGCAGGGAATGCTAGGCTACCTTGTTGTAGTCAGAGAGGTGACGATCTCCTCATGAATTTTTGCTTTTTCAGGCACATAGAAATACAGCCTTTTTCCTTGTGATGAGAAACATTTGCAAGGAGAAGAGTTCAGCAGACACTTGTTGTTGAGCAGTTTGAGGGGCTGCAGCACAATGCCCTGAAAACTTCACCCACCGTGTTCACTGAGACACTGCAGATGCACACGGATTATTTCCATGTTCTCCTTTGTGTACCTTGGTCACATTTATTTTTTAATGATGTACGAGTTTGTTTTCCCCTTTTTTCCTTTAATAACATTTATTTCATTTATAGCTGTTTTGAAGTAATAGACACCTTTCTAGGTAGCAGCTTCTTACATCGTATAAGCCCATTTATCAAAGGCAGGATTTGCTGCTGTTGTTTTTCTATTAGGGAGGAATTACACTAAGCCTGTAGCAGACATTTTGTGTTACCATGGCAGCCCATATTTCCTACAGGGTTGTGACCTCTAATGACTACAGTGGAAAGCTAGGAAAAATGGGGACTCTTTGAAGATTAGTAAATAAATGCATACTTATGCAAACTATCCAAGAGATGGCTAAACTAGAAGAGGGGGAATGGCATGATTCAGAACACTGAGTAAGTGGCTCTTTATAAATACCTGTGTTTTTTAAAAATCACCTTTCATTTCTCCATGCTTTTAAAAGGCTGTTTTGTTTCCATCAAAGTGGCACACCAAACACATTTTCTGCATAGGGCTCATATTATTTTTCATGTAATGCTACAGAAATACAGAGTTCAGAATTTCAGCAAAAGATGTTTCTTACTACCTAAATAATTCCTTTTTTTATAGCCTTTTCAAATATTATTGCCATCATGATTGAATTTTCAGTGTTCTTTTAGTTCATCATTGCTAGATAAAATAAGGCAGCAGAATGTACTGAACTTTTAAACAGACATCTCAGTGGGAGCTGTCTTTATTCTTTTAAAATAGCGTATTTAAAAAAAGTCTCTGTTTTTAAAAAGAACAGATTGATTTTTACGTATGGGATTAAGTAAAAAGGAAAAATTGCATCAATCGAGTAGTACACAGTACTTGTTTTGGACCATTAAAATACCTACAAAAGGTGTTTTATAGTATTTGTTTGTGAATTTTAAATGATCCTTCATTGTACTCTGCAGTGATCTCCTAAATTGTATAAAGCCTCTGTAGACGTGCTGGTACTCTGTGCATCTTCAGTTAATGACCCTTTTCATGTAAGCACAGCTGTTGCAATGTAAAAAAAAAAAAAAAAAAAAAAAAAAAATTAGCAAAATGTGCCTCTTCTCCCTGCAGCTTCCCTTTACTTTTCTGTGGATTTCAGCATTTTTCCCCCTCAGTTAGTAACCTTCCAGACTCCTGCAGCCCAGTTGTGTGGTTCCAAACTCTCTCCCATCCTTGCTGTCAGCAGAAAAGGAGCAGATCAAGGTCTTACAAAGCAAAAACCAACATCAGCCAGATCCTGAATTTCCTGTCAGGAATGCCGAGATCAAGACAACAGCAGTGCTCCTTACTATGCAGGTTGTCGTAACTCTTTTCCTTCAGAAAATAAAACAAGTCCTTTGCAGATAACCCCACAACACTTGGCTTTCACAGAGAGCACTGGAGTCCCCTGTGCTGGAGCCACATCTACTGATGGTTGCAATGCAGCCAGATGTGGGTCCCCCCACCACAGATAGGGATGCTCTGGGAACACATCACCCTGGTGCTGAATCTACCCACCACGCGAAGTCCTCTTCCATTTGGAAATCACGGAGGCCTGGAGACACCAGGAAGGACTGGAGAGCAGTTTTGTTGTACCCTGGGAGACACAAAACTAATATCCACAGGGCATAGCCCTGTTCCCAACAGGCTTGGCTCTCTGACATGTTGGGTACCCACAGGATGGGAAAGCCTGGGTGAGTCTGTGATCCACACTCCTATCAGCATCTAATATTGTAGTGAATATTAACAAAGTTTTGGGATGGCTGCAAGGGATGTGGTGTGGGGAGCTGCTGTGCTCTCTTGTGCACAGGAAAATGCTGGAGACTCGAGGCAGATGGCAAAAAGCACTAGTTTTGGTGTTGGCTTTGATTTCTTTCCATATGATTTTGCTTCTTGATAGCTGCGCTGGCAGTACAAACTTAGCAGCCTCTTGTAGGGATAGGGGACACCAGGTGCCCTCTGGGTTAGTTTGCATTGCTGAAAGCTCATTTTCCAAGGTGTTGATTTCCTTGGAATTGGGAAATGCAGTACAAAATGAGACATTTCCAATGTCATTATCCTGCTTCTGTTGCACAGCACAACATGCTTATGAGCCAGGGTAATTTATGCTCTTCTTTCTTCTCCTCTTGGTAGCTCTGAGTTCTCTGTTAATTGTCAGCAATTCAAAAAGGGCTACCTGGGGAGATGCCTTCTCCTCGGGCATCCTCCCCTGCTGTCAGAAATGAACCCTCCCTGGGGCAGGGATGGGGCTGCACAGTCTCTGTTCCTGAACTCCTGCTCTCCTCACCTGGGGACAGAACTGCTCCTCTCCTTCTGCCTGCCTCTTATAGCTTTTTCTGGCAGCTGGAACTTTTCCAACACAAAGTTTGCCTGCTAACCAGCCTAACCTCAGCTGTGAGGTGTGGGCAGATCCTGCCCTTTACCCGATCCCAGGCTCTCTGGAAATCCTGCTGTTAGTTTCCTGGGCTCCCACAGGATGTGTTCTACTTTTTAAAGCTCAAAAATGTTCTGAGAGAGAGGGGCTGAGTGCATGGCCTCCATCTGTGTGTTGTAGATCACTTGCCTCAACCATGAAGCAACTCTATCCCCCTGCCCATCATTGAACACATAGTTTCCAGTCCAAACTACTTGACAAATCTGACCCAGACTAGCTAATCATTTCAGGGTGACCAAGACCTTGTATCTGATGAATTTATTATTCAACTGAAAACTCTTTAGTCAAGTTTAAATGTAGAGGGGAAACTGGTGGTTAAGGCAGCAGGGAGGAAGAGAGGAAAAAGAAATATGGTGTTGAATACTAGGGAGGCTGAAATGGGATCCTGATGTGAGCTACAGGGCTGGCAGAGCACTTTGGAAAGGGGTCTCCCTGGTGGAGGACCCCTGTGTCCTGGTTAAGGGGACACCCTTCCACCCCTTCCAGTGGTTTTGTGAAATTGCTCTGTCCTTCCTCTGGTTAATATCTTTCTTTCTGTTTTATTTTGAAGGATATTTTTTACTAGTCCTTGAAAGCAAAATTTTTTGTCCCTGCTGACATGAGACCAGAGGGATACTTGTGTTAAATGAAAAGGGCAGTGTGGACTGCTTTGGAAAGCAGTGATTTGGTTGTGTAGTGTGGCAGCTGAGCAGACCATTGTGTGATTTTCCACTCCCAGGCCACTGCCCCTAAGAGCTGCTGCCGTCCCCAGCACCCCTGGGGCTCCCTGCAGCTGCCACCTTGTGCAGAGGGGAAATGCAATGCATGTCCTGCTCCTGCCTCTGCCCGCTGAGAGCCTGCAGGTAAAACAGATTGAGAAGCATTTTGCAGCCCAAACGCAGTAATTCTGAGAAAAATGTCTTCAGCATTTTGATCCAACCATCCTCGGAGCTATGATCAGCCCACGCACCCCTTCCACCCAGGCTCACCCCAACACTGGTGCTGCAGCTGGGGGTGACTCATCTGCTTTGCTTTTTTTTTTTTGTGAGGCTTATTGGTTTGCCAGCTCAGTCCAGCTGAAAAATCAAATATGTATGTCCAGTGTGCTTTTTATCTAGTTAACTAAACACAAATAATGCGTTCTGCCTCTTCACTTTGAAAGCTTTCAAACCTTTCTCTTTTATCTCTGCCTGCATTGTTCTTTAACAACCTGACAGTTGATTATTACATGGTTTCTCTTTCTCCTTTATCCTCTGCCTATAATACTCAATGATTTTTCACTGGGCATCACTCCCAAAGTGCCTCTGTAAATTCAGAGCTAGGCAATGTTGGACATTGATATGATTCTTTGATTCTGAAAAATCACAGGTACTTGAGAAGGTGTTTCTTCTCTGGGGCACTTAATTTTCTTTGGTGACTCGAAATTTGTCTCCAACCCTGCTAGAGAGAAATTTTGGGGAATTAATCATGCTGAAATGACACATGCTTACTGCCAGCCATTTTTTTGGCATATCGTACTTTCTGCTCTTCTGTCACCAAAACCCCCTTTTATGTCTGTGCAGCCTGATAATAATTAAATTGCTTTAACATGGTTTATTAGCTGCTGTGGGGAGTGTCTTTGCCTGCCATTGCCTGTGACAGGACTGTCCCCATCAATGAAGTCACATTGTGTTTGTTCAGCAATGCTCTCATCTACCCTCCCATATACCCAGCACACTGTGGAGGGCATTTCTGAAGCTCCACTTTCCAACATGTGAGTTTTAGCCAAAAATGCTGATATTCCCCCCAGATATTTTTGCCTGGTGACACTGCAGGCTGGTGTGTACCTCCTTGCTTATTTGACCAAATAATGCCAAGCTTTCTGACTGAAATACTTGTGAATATTGAAAAAAAAATTTCTCAATTATAGGAATTTTAGTGATCTTACTTTTCTTTGTGCATCTGTGTTGCTGGCCCCCATGACTTTTTCTGCTGTGTTGGGCCCATGCATTTGCAGAGTCCTTTCTTGCCACTCGTTCTCAGTGAATAGTTGTGTTATGGTTATTGGTTTGCTGATAAAACTAATTTTGATGACTAGTAGCCTTTTCCACATTAGAGCTTGACTTTGGGCTGAATTAGAAGCAATAGTCAAAAGAAACAACTTTGTAAAGATCAGGTTCTTTTCCAGCCATTTCCAGCACAGAAGCTGCTAACGCAACCACTGCATAGCTGCATGTAAAATGTGGACAGAAATATTTGCAGCAATGATGTCAGCTGGAATGAAGTTATGGAATTCCTGCTATGCTGAGACACTAAAGTATGGTTTAAATTAAAACTGAGGCTAAACATATTATTCACTTGATGAGTTTTGTTCTGCTCCTCCTCTTGGGATACCTGAAAGTAGACTGCTATTTCTCTTTTTTTTTTTTCTTTTAATTCCTTTAAGGTGACTGATGTCCTCTGAATCAAAATGGCACTTAATATTTGAAATTCACCTTCACTTAGTTGCACATTTGGTCATGTCAATAACAAAGTGGTGTTGCTTCTGTTACTTGAATGACCATGGGTTGTTTCTTATGACTGGGAAAGGGCAAGAAGAGAGGCAACAGGGAGGGAAGTTCAGCCTCTCAAGGAGATGTGATACAAAAAACAGGGTCTTTTGCAACCATTGCTATTTTCCCCCTGGTTGAGGCAGTGCAGGATTCCTAGAGGCATCCTTGAGACCAGAAAGGACTGGCTGCTGGAAAGTTCCTAATCTGAAGGCGGGATCTGGATTTAATTTTCTCTCCCTAGAAATGTATGCAGTAATTGGGCACTTGTAAGTGCCTTGGGTAATAAACAGTATCATTGCATCTCTGTCCGGCTTCTTTAGGAGGCTATTTCAGGCTGGGACCAGACCTTCTGACTTCCCCGTCTGGTACGAGGCACAGCAGAGTCAAAGGCCTCTTCCAGGAGACTTCAGCACCTCAACTCCACTGTCATAAAAGGGAAGTGCTCCTTAGGGAAAGTGCCAACGTTACAAATAATCTTGCATAGTCCCTCCAGAAGCTGATTCAGGGCTCAGTTGCCCTCCCTTACAGATGAGCAGCTTTTGTCCAGCTCATGAGCGCTGTGACCTTTGGGGCTGAGCTGTCTGTGCAGGACTGCCCAGGCAGAGAGGGGTGGGTGTGCAGGTGGACCAGGGCTGCAGGGAGTCAAGGCACTTCTGCGCTTTGCTGTGCCCTGATTTTTGTGCAGTGTGTTCAGCAAAGGAATATTCCTCACTGCCAGATCCAAGAGCCTTGCTGGGTTAACTCTGATGTGCTGTATCTGCAAGAGCCATCTCTGGGACTTCCAAATGGCTACTGCCCTCATGTTGTGTCTTGAAACAAATCTGAAGTCATGTTGGCAAACTTGGATGCACCATGTCCTCACTCTGCCTAGTGGTAAAGAAACTTTTTGGGCTGTCTCTTGAGATGTTAAGTATAAGGAAAGGGTGTGAAAGGGTGAACCAGCCTTACATTATATTTCACCTTTTCTTAGTCCAGAAATGGTGCAGTTTCTGCCTGCTTTGTGCAGTGATAGTCAGGAACTCACTGTGCTGAACATATCCCTGTGCACTGTTGGGCTTTATTTTGGAGTCCTCATTCACTTTCTGGGCTCAAAACAAGCAAGGCAAAAAATATGGCTTTCTTCTGCATAGATTTGACATGAAATCACTGGACTATTGAAAGTAGAATAAGTAGAATATTTTGATCTTGCCAAATCATGTGTCTTGTAAACAGAAATCATTGCTCTCTGGTAGTTTTAGGGCACAGAGAAGGCAATCCTTCTCTGCAGTAAATAAATTACAACTAACGTGGGGTTTCAGCAGGACTTGATGCAGAAGGACTCACTGTTCCTGGTCCACCCTGAGCCCGTCAGAGACTCCAGAACAAACCTGGAGGAGCCTGACTGGAGACCTTGGCACACGCCCGGGCCCCGCAAACCTCCGGCTCCGCTCGGCTGCTCTGGGAGCCAGGAAAGGTCACCAAAGAGGGTGCCAAAGGCCGGGCTGGTGCATTTCTGGGCAAGGAGAGGGCCGGGCTGAGCCTGGTGCTGCGGATGGGGGAGCTGAGCCCCCTGGCTCTCCTGGCACCCCAAGGCAGCAGCTCCCGCCCCAGGGCGCCCCGCTCCAGATGGGGAGCACCACGGCAGGGACGCCTCCCCACGGGGACTGTGCCATGCCAAAGCAGGGACACCAGCAGCACCAGGACGAGGGCTTGGTGCGGTTTATGAGATATGGAGCTGTAGCTGCTGCCTTATGAGATATGGAGCTGTAGCTGCTGCCGGTGGTGACACCCTCGGCATGGAATGGGCTGTCACAGTTCTTTGCTTGGTTTGTCTGTCTGCCCTGCATCAGAAGGCAGACTGAAAACACAATTTATGCTTTAAATCATCCAGGCTGTGGCGTAGATACTTCTTCCACTAATGTTTCTAACCCTGTGGCTGCTAATTATCAGTTAACAATGAAGTTTTCAGAATTAATTCAGAATGGTGGCACTTATTTATTGCATTCCTTGCTTTTCACACACCATCTTGCTCAGCGGGGCTGTCTGCTGCCTGCACTGCTTGGAGCAAAGGTGAGAAATCCACACCCTGAGCAGCATGGAGGGTTTGTAGTGGAGAACAAATCTGAACCAAAGGACGGCGCTCCTGACTACACAGAACTTGTGGAAAAAAATCAAAACTGTCATCACTGAGACCAGGGAGAAGAAAGTAAGTAGAAATCTTTCCCTGCCAAACTAAAACTTGTTTGCACACTTGATAATATTTCAAGGAGATACATTTGTAATTCTACCTGGAAGCCAAAGCAGAAGTTAGTACATGTGCATCACCAAACCCAAAACTGCAGAAAAAGGAATTGCCAAGATCAAGAAAAATGAATATCAAAGAAACATAAAGGTTATGCCCAGGGGTCTTGTTCTAGGTCAGAATATTTGTTCTTTGGGTGCAGGGCACAGTTGCTTTCCTCCCCTCTGCCCTGTGCTGCCCTGTACTGGCTTTCCATGCAGAGCAATCCCTGGGCAGCAAGTGTGGGATATCCAGCACAGAGCTGCAGCACAGGCAGAGTGGGATATTTTACCCCTAAAATAGTGGGAAAAGGCAAAATTTAAAACAAAGACTTTTTTCTTCTTGTAGTTTCACAACAACTTTGCTTTGATGAGATGCAGGATGCAAGCTAGTTGTGGGAAACAGAAAGATACAGATATTTTTCTTCTGGAGTGCTTAATTTATTTTTCATAACCTTGTCCCATTCACTGGTTTTAGTCTTCTGGACTGCGTGGTCTGTGTCTCCTTCTCTGCTAGATCTAAATGTGGCTTGTGAGAATTTTGTCAGAGAGCCTTGGCTCTACTTTTGTATTTGTATGCAGCAGCAGAAGCAAAGGCGTGCTGTGGGCTGCCCAACAAACCTGGTCCTGCCTGAGAGTCTCCTGGGAAAGGACTCTCCAGGGAACTGTGAGGGACAGACATACTTCCATTCTCACTGGAAAGCTGTAAGGTAGATTTTTTTTCCCAGTACCAAACTGCTTTCTTTATGCATAGAGAAGATGGGGAAAGGAGCAGCCAGACCTCAAGGCCGTGAAAGCAGAATGGAGATCAGGCAGCCCCTGAGCTCCTGGGATGGGATGAGTCTGTGTAGGAAGGCCCATGGCTGAGGACCAGGGGTCTGTGGGGCAGCCTGTGATATCACCAGAAGTTACCAACATTTCCAAAGGTCATGAGAACTCCAAAATTTCTCTCCAAAATTCTTTACACCCTGGCTAAGGCAGCCTAGGATCTGAGCCTCCCCTTGCTGGGTATTTATGAGATACCCCTTGCTCTCCCAGGTAGTCTGGCTGAGTTCAAAGGCACTGCTGCAGTTTCCTGCAGGGATTATTCTCAGGAGCAAATCTCCACAGGATCAGGCCCTAGGTGTGCATTATATGATATTTACAATTTGATTTATTTCTATTTTAAATTCCTTCACTTTAAGCCTGTAGGTACATTTACTACACAAATTCTGCTTGCTAATATTTTCTTGGAAAAAGCTAAGGGGAAGAAGAACAACCCCCAAAGCACTGAAATAGATGGCTGCCACAATAAAAAGGATCACCTGGAAGTCACCGTCCTCAGCCAGAGCTGTCCCAAGAGGCCTGTCTCTGTCCTGGCATGAGATGAAAGCCTCCATGGACAGACGGGCTCTGCCTGTGCTGGGAAAGGAAAAAACCCGGATCCAAGGAGCCTGGGATCTCTGCGCAGCAGACAGCCTCTGAACCAAACCTTGCTGATCCCCCAGCTCTGGCACTGTGCCATGCCCAGCTCTGGGTGACTGACCTCCCCTCTCCTGTCCACCCAGGGCTGGAGCTCCTCGCAGGGCTCTGTCGCCTTTGTTGTGCCTCTGCTACTGCACACGGGATCTGCTGCCCCAGGTGCCTCCAGTGCACCCCAGTGGCAGTTCATCCTGTAACTGGGAATTAGGGAGGTGCTTTTCCATGCGTGGGCAGGCACAGACAGGGTTCTCAGGGTGAGTGGGTCCAACACAGCACTCCCAGCCTCCTGGCACGGCAGGAGCTCTGCTGTGCGTGGCTCAACACAGCCCTGCATGGATCTGCACAGGCTGATCTAAACCAACCCCTCCTAGTCCAAAACCTCTATGCCACGTCCTGCCACAACAGGCCCTGCTGAAGTGGTTGTCCCCACCTTTCTTACGGCCTCCGTCAAGTACTGAAAGGTTCCAAAAAGGTGTCCCTGGAACCTTCCCTTCTCCAGGCTGAACAACCTCAGCTTTCTCATTCTGTAGTCAAGGGAGAGAGGGAGATGTGTATGAAAGGAGCTTTGCTTGGGCCACTGGGATCTAATTTGGCAATGTAAATGCTGCCCAAGTCACTGAGACACCAGCCACCTGTATAGAAAGCCCAGCACCCAAGTGAAGTGCTCATGTCAGAGCCAGGATGGACATTCCAGTAGTTGTCTGAAGATCTGTACAGTTCTGAGTCAGTGTGCAACACCCCTTTCCTGAATGTCTTCAGATGTTTATTTCAGAAATGCAGCTGGGCTGACCCATCTCTCTCCAGTGCTATGAGAAATGGAAGATGAGTCCTGGGATGGCTTAGATTATGGTAGAGTTAGTGTTGTGGGGATGGCTGTAAAACCTTTAACCTCTTGGTAATGATTTTGATTGATTGATTTGCAATGACCAAAAGGACAGTGGTTAGCAGAGGTGCCTGTTTAACGAAAATGAGGATGATGATAATAATAGGTCAAAGAATAAGAATAACATGCATAATAATCATTAAAATAATAAATAATAGATTACATTTCTTGTCTCAAAGTCATGTTCAGAAATAATAACACAGTGAATTCCAAGTCCACTCCCCAAAACCCTTGTTTGGAGTGCCAGCATTGCAGGCAGCCCAGCCAGGCTGGGCCAGTGGCACTTGGGACAGCAAAAGTCAGAGGCTCAGGAAAGGAGGCAAAGTGCCTGCAGCATTTGGGTAACTGGGTACCTCCTTCACGATCACCCAGTAAAATACAGCTTCTGTTCTCGTTTTCAAGCTGCACTGTGTTCAGTGGAAGAACTTTGTTCCAAAGGGAAGCTGTGTTTGCTGAAGCCATTTGTGTGCTGGCATGTGTTGCGTCAGCTGAGAACAAATGTGCTGGGTGAGGGCTTGTGATGTGGCTGGTGGGACCACATGTGGGGACTGGGACAGAGGCTAAAGAGCACTCTGGAAGCTAAAGGAAGTCAAAAATCAATTTTGAAGGGACACAAAAATAAAGTTGGCATGTCTGGTTTTAATCTACTTCCCAAGATGAGACTCTGGCTTGTGATTTTGGGTTGCTTTTTTTCTGCTCAGCACATTCTCTGAGGGATTTAAAAAATGGTCAGAAAACAAATTGTTTCACAATAGTTATTACTTTTCTTTGTGAGTTTCAGTTTGTTGAGAATTTATACTCTTCTGTTCATGAGAAAAAAAAGCTCAAAAATCAAGCTCTGTTGGTTATTTTGTGACTGATTGTTTTCTAGACAATTCACCTGTATATTACCTAAACTGGTTAAAGGAAACTGAATATCTTGAGGGTTAAAAAAAGGATACTTGATGGAACCATAAATACTTTCCTTATAAGAATGTATTTTCTGTAGAAAATATTATTGACAAAAAGAAACCTCTGAAATCCATATGGATTTTTTTTAAATTATTTGCTGTTCTTACGTGGAGCTGTCTGCTTGCATGTCAGATACATGTGATCATTTTGGTTGCAGTTGATTCATTTAACATAGGAAACAGAAGGGTTAAGGAATTTTTAAAGCTGGTACCCACATCATTATTTTGGCTTTGAAGCAAGAAGCCTTGCTGTTTGGATGTGCACACATTTTCCACATTTTCTCATCATGTTTTGTCTTCTGTTAATAGTCAGCTCCTGTTATTGATGGGAGGCAACATGGGCAGCACCCTGACTGGCTCTTTATTTGGATGTGTAACTCCAGGCACTGCAGCTCTGGCTGTGTTTGGCTGTCACCCATGCTACGCAGTCAGCAGGAATCAAAAATTATGATGATCGATATTTATCCTTTGTGTTGTGACATCTTTTAGGAAACCAGCTGAGTGCTGTGCTGCTCCTTCTAGGCATGGCTTGTACATGGGAAAATGGGGTTTGCCCTCTGCATCCTCTGGCAGACAAGGGACAGGAGGGAGAGGGGAGTCAGCTGAACCAACCCTGCCCTGGCAATCCTGCACAGATTTTAGGGAATGTGTCAAACATGACTCTTTAAAAGGTGGTGCCCAGGAGGGAGTTTGGGGAGCTCATTATAGACACAGGGAGAGCAGTTCTGGAGGTTGTCAGGGGTTACAGCAGCTCCCCTTCCTCAGCAGGGGTTCCTGCGGGGTCCCCGGGCATGGGCTGTGGGGTGAGATCTGTCCTGCTCGTGCTGCTGCCTGATAAGCTCCATCCCAGCTGGTTGCTTTCGCAAGAGTTATTTTCAACTGAGCAAGAGTATTAGGCAGCCAGATTAGGGTCTAAGGTTTGGCTATTGTATCTAGAGCAATTAAAGCAATTTCCTTCTGCAGATGTTACGGGGGAACGGCTTGTTGGCTTCACTGGGAGCTGTGCCTGTGGAAGGAATCCCAGGCTCTTGTGGGTAAGATTTGCTTATTGCTTCTCTGCCCCCTGCTTAGACATCTCTTTGAATCCTGTGTCTGCAACATATTCAGAGCTCCAGTCTCTTGCAGATGTCCTCTGTCCAGAACTGGTGCTGGCTGTAGACTTTCCAAGGTTTGGAAGCAAACACGAGAGTCTTGGATTGGAGTTATGCCCTCCTGTCCAGCCTCTGGAGACAACAGGTTGTCCACCAGCCATTTGCACATATAATGCTAAGGAATTCAAACCTGGAAGACCATCTCCTGGCTTTTCTTCTTCCATTTTCCCTTTCAATTGCAAGTTCTGCTCTGATGAGCAAATCTAAATCCCACTGTAAGCAGGTGCTTTTAGGTTGGGTTGGCAGCCCTTCTGAGAGATATGGGTTCAACATGCAGTCCCTAGTTTTGGAAGGGTTATCCTGGAAGTCCAGGCTATTTCTAATAGCTGGGCAGCTGTGGACCAGGTAGGATGACAATAACTCCCTGGAAATGTCCCACATTCATGCTTTTATGTGCAGTGCTGTTGCAGAAATGCCTGTGGCTGTGGTGAAGAAGGAGCAGGAACAGTGGTAGGACACAGACTAAGCCCATGTGCAGTCTTGACAAAGCAGCCTCTGTGGCAAAGCACAGCCCAGGCTTGGTCCTGTGTGCCATCCTTGGGTCCTGTGTGCCACCCCTTGTGTCCTGTGTGCCATCCCTGGGTCCTGTGTGCCATCCTTGGGTCCTGTGTGCCACCCCTTGTGTCCTGTGTGCCATCCTTGGGTCCTGTGTGCCATCCTTGCTTGCAGCTGCATGACTGCACCAGGGTTTTTGGTATGCATAAGTGAACACATAGCCACGGCAAACACCTCTCCTTAAAACTGATCTCAGTTTAGGGGTGGTCTCCCTGAACATGCCTTGCACTTTGGATGAAGCCTGGTTTTCCTCCTGTTCTGGAATATTTATACCTTTCAAACTGATGCTGTTTCAACCACCTCCTGACACACAGCTTTGGTTTTCAAAAGCTGACTGCTGGGGAGGTTGTTTTGGTTTCCCAGCACACAGTGCTCTGTCTGCCTCTGCTTTGTCTGCCCCTCTGCCCAACCCGGCCATGTGGCTTGGGATTCATGCCCTGGTTGGAGTTCTCTCATTTAATTTTCATGCATCATTTATAGCTTTCTGTGGTGATTTTGTGAAGTGAATGTATGTGGTTAACGCAGGGGGCTGACTGGGAGCCGGTCATGCAGCTGTGACAGAATGGTTGCTCCCTGCCTTTGTCATTATTTTCTGTACTTGGAGTGTGTTGGTGAGAAACTGCTTCTGCACCGAATATTCAGACTTTAAACTTGATTGCTTCCCTGAGGAAAAAAAAAAGGATTGCCTTCCCTTTCCTGGAAATCTGGAGAATTTCCTACACGCGACTTCTGCCCTTCAGACAGATGGGGTGCAACTGAGCAGGGAGGCCCTGAGGTGGTTAATTTAAGAGAGTGCAGGGCTCTGCTCCTGTGAAATGATGGTGACTCCTGAAGCCAAGCCAAAAAACAACATCCAACTGCCAGCAGGAGTTTACACAGGAAACCTGCCTTCTGATGTGGGCAGCTGCACTCACAGCCTTTGTGTTGTCCCCTCCTTTGGGCACTCTGTGTGGCCTTTGGTGGGAAAAGGTAGGCTTGGAGGGGAGCTGGTGGAGAGGTCTGGAGGTATAGTTGAGAGCAGCTGTCCTCCTTTCCCCACCCTTTCCCTTTTCTTGGGCCAGCCCATTAATTTCACAGATTTATTTGATCTATTTAATAGATTTGCTTAGGCTGGGTGACTTCCTGCAGTGTCTGCATTTCTGCTTGTATTAAGTTGTTTGCTGGACTGATGTGTATAACATCAGCTTAGAAATTACTAACAAGGAGAAGAGAACGAGAGAACCTTATTGATTTCCATCTGGTTTGACTGGCAGCACTTGGAAATGGTAGAGGAAATGCATCCAGTTTGAAATGCCACATGCTCACAGGCTTGTGCCACCAGTGGAGAGGTGATGGAGCAGACGACCTTGAGCAGGGATAGCCAACCAACCACCATGGACCTCAGAACAGGGGCTGTATATGAGTGGATGAGTTTGATTTGTTATTTTTATTGGGCCAGTTCGGTGCAAATCGTGCCCCTGGGATCCACAGAGGTTGGGCACCTCTTACAAAAAGGATCTTCATGCTTGCTAGGCTGGAGCTCTGACAAGGATGTGCAGGGTGTACTGGGGTGGAGGATGGAGAGCCTGAGTCCCTGTGAGCCAGGATGGAAACTGGAAGTGATATTTAGAACATGGTATCCCCCCAGGATAATGCCTGACTGGAAGGTTTAAACAGAGACATGCAGTAATAGCTTTGAAAACAACCCAGAGGTAGTGCTTCATCCATGAGATTTGGGAATGAAAATCCTTTTGGGAAGGCAAGAGGTTAGCAAGTACATCCAATCTGCCTGCTGGATGACATGCAGTAAAAGCTGGACTGGGATCCAGAACATAAAGCAGTGATAAGGAGACATGTTATGACCTTGTCTGCTGTTAGCAGCTTACACAGCCTGCCAAGGAAAAACCAGCCTGCATTACAAGAGCCATATGGTATTTTACTAACTCAGTGTATAAATCCCTAATACAATTAGAAAATCCAACTTCCATGCTGAATTAGAGCCTCTATGTTGCTTTATCTGGAGGAATTTCTGGATCACTCAAGATTGTTGATATCAGGAAGGAATAAAATATATATGAATGGACAAGGGAAGGGGTCTGTCAGCCTCCTGGGTGCAGCAGCCCTTTTTCTGGCCTCTGCTGTAAGAAATTCTCTTTCTGGCTTGCGTAGGTCCTCAGGAGCTGCCTGGAGATGGCCCTTAGGAACTGGCTGCCCAACTTCACGGCAGCAGTCATCTGTTTTATCGGGGAGAATTTGTGCAGGATTCCTGAGTGAGGTCAGGATTTCCGTGGGAGGCCATCAGGAGCTATTGCTAGCAGAGTAGGGTGGGGAGGAAGAAAGCCTTGTACTCTCAGCCCTCTCCCAGCCGTTGGATTTGTCTGGATCAGACTGTGGGTGCAGGAGGGAAAGGGATGCCCATGGTGTCGGGGGAAGGCTCTGAGCATGCCAGCTCCAAAGGTGCTCAGGCCCAGAGCATGGGCTGCCAGTGGTGATGGGCATTGAAAAGAAGTACTGGGAGAGGACTGGGCAGATTTGGGACTGTCTGGCTGAAGACAGACTTGTGTGATGCAGCCAGTGGAAGGGCAGAATGTCCCGAGCAGGTTCCACACGCTAGGATCATCCCTCTGAATATAGATCTGCCCTTAGTCGTATCACCTCTTTTCCTGTTTTGGCCTAGGCAGGTTTACCCTGATGTTAGCTGGGTCTTCTCAAAAAAATTTCTGTCTTTATTCTAGAGATACCACTTCATTTGCAGATGAGAAGGAAAATGATCACATTATCAATGAGCCATTGAGTTCTCTGAAGGGACGTGGCCGTGCTTAATGGTATCAGTATTGAGGGACAACCTTGAAACAGGCTGGGATGTGCTCTCCTTTTCCCTGCAGATATTGCAAGTATTTTCTCCCTGCCTCAGTTTCTTCCTCTCACAGAGCTGGCTGAGGACATGTCTTGCCGTGCTTTGTGCATCTCACAGAAAAGTTGCATTGCTCTTATTTTCTTTGCTGTAAAATGACAGGCACTCAGTGAAGCAACCTCCCTTTTACCTGTGTTGGAGGGAACATAGCTTTTATATGGATGGTTGTAGCTGTTTAAGCTGATCAGATGCCTTGTACAACTACACAAAGCCATTTTTTGGCTGGGCCCTCCCCCTTTTCTATGCATGCCTATTTCCAAGTGAGTCGCTCTGTGCTGGAGCATGTAATTGCAAAGTGCAGCCCTGCTCTGCTGGAAGAGACCCTGAGCTGGCAAGGATTCACCCGGGGCTTGGCAGGTGCGGTTACTGTCAGTTCAGAGCTTGGAGGAGGCAAGTGCCATGGGGCAACGTGTGTGAATGAGAAATGTGCTTTTAGCAAGAGCTGGATCCTGCGGTGGCACGGCCCAGAGCTCAGCCCAGCGAGCGCTGTGCCCCTGTGCCCCTGTGCCCTGCTGTGCTGCCAGCAGCGATGGGCTCACCTTGCTGGGACGTGTCTCCAGGTGCGCCACCTCTCCCACGGCAGCCCACGGCGGGCTGGGGTGAGGGTGATGCTGCACCACTTTCCCCCACTTCTGCAACTCTCTGCATGGCAGGCACAGGCATTGGATTAGGGGCAGTGACTTCTTTCTTACTGTGACCATCTGGCAGCAGGCTTCTGTGTACAACCTGCATTTGTTTTGAAGGTAGGAACAGCAGTAATGCTTCAGGGTTACCTGAAGTTTTCATCAAGATGAGACTTTCAGAAGCTTATTTGTTGTAGCTCCTATAGTAACTACTGCTTGCTCAGAGCTTGGCTTCTCTGAGCCCATAGTCAAACTGTCTCGCTTTTTTATTTTGAAAAACTTGAGAAATTTTTAAGTGCTGTTACAACTCTGGAGCACGAATAAAAGTATATACTCATACAATCAGGGATGAAATTGCTGAAAGCTCCTTCAATGAAATGGCCAATATGGTGGCAATAAATTCAGAGGAAATGGACATTATCTGCTGATTGACCTTCTGGAATGTTAAACAGCTTTTGCTTTTGCCTTGAGGCATCTGGCTGCCTGACATGGTCAATTATCCTATGATAACATCAACTTCATTGGGTCTTATTGCTTCATTATGAAACTGCTTTAGCTGATAATTCACTGCGATTAGCAGGCAAATATTCTTGAGAAGGGAGATAACTCCTCGCCCACTGTTTGGCCTTGGAGCTGTGCAGTTTATCTGCCTGCAGTGCAGAAGGCAATGATATGGGGAAGGTCCTTTCCTGCTCCTGAGATCTTCTCTGGCAGCAGTGATGCTGCTTCCCCTGTTTCCCTCTCTCAGCTTCCCATTTCCTCCCTGGTTGCTTGGATCTCTTCCTTGCCCAAGTGAAATAATTTGCAAATATTTTTATTTATGGCATAGCTGTCTTTGGCGAAACAAAAATACCAGTGCTTAGTCCTTACTTGCCTGGAGCACTGAACCCTTTTCTGTTGCAATCAGAGCTGTGCATAACTCTTTGTATCATGATCCAGCCTGGCATGTTCCGCCCTTTGCGTCCACATCATTAGAACAAAAGAGGGCCTCCCCACAGAAGCCTTTCATCCTTACACCCATGGCCAGTGGTGGATCAGAGCTTATGGCCATGACAGTGACTGGTGGCAGTGCAGATCCAATGCATGGAGTTCTGCTGTGAAGCCACTGTGATTCTGCTCAGTGCCCTCTTCCTGGAGTCCTGTGGATGTGAGAGACTCCCCACAGCATTGAAAATGGGAGACTTGTCCCTGGGGAGGGTGAAAAAGCATTAAAATACTGCTTATCTTTTGCAAATATTTCTTTTTCTTTGTAATGATCAGAGCAGTGGAGGACTCTGGCAGAGATGCAGCTTCTGTTGAAGAGCAGTGAGGAGCCATCCTCTCTCTGACACCCATTGATGTGCATCACCACACTATGGGTGTCAGTGTCCATGTGGATAAATTACAGGGCCCAAATTCTGCATCCATGTGGTGCCTGTGGGAGTCAGAGATTTTAGGGGCCCAAACGTTCTTACATGGTGAATATAGTCCAAGTGTATGCGTGTCCTTGGCATCCTCCTTGTGCCAAGGGGGCACGGACCTGCCCTGGGCACGGAGTCACCCAAGAGCAGGGACCTGCCAGCCTGGGCGTCTGGCTGTCCCCCAGCGCCGAGTGAAGCCCAGCTCCCGGGAGCACCCAGCGGCGGGCGGGGCCGGGCCGGGCCGGGCCAGGCCGAGCCGAGCCGGGGCTTTGTCTGTGCGGGGAGGACAGCGAGGCTCCAGATGGGAGCAGTGGGAAGGGCAGATCAGAGGCTTAAGGAAGCCAGGGGGAATCAGCGGGCCTGCTGCAGCTGAAGAGGGAAGATCAGAGTCCCGGAGCAGCTTGCGGGGAGACTGGATTAGTAGTTGAGAGATCAGAAGCCCGGCCCAACCGGGGAGGGTGGATCAGACAGGCGAGGAGCGGGGAGATCAGAAACCCCGCTCGCCCGCGGAGGGTTCGGGCAGGTCGCGACGGCTCGCAGGGGCGACACCAACGGGGCGAGGGGTTTGCCAGCGCTGCCTGCCTCTGCTAAGCCTTTGTGCGCTTCCATGTGCGCCGGGCGCATCCCCCTGAGCGCACTTTGTCTCCAGCCCCGCTCCGCAGCCCCCGCCCGCCGAGCGCGGCGCTGCCCGGGGATGCGGCGCTGCCCGGGGATGCGGCGCTGCCCGGGGATGCCATCTGCGAGCGCCGGGCCGCGGACGAGAGCACCGCGGAAATTACCCTGTGCTTCGCTGAGGGCTCCCAAGAGCTGCTAAAATGCTGCAATCACTGCTGAGACCCCGGCTGCAATGCTGTGAAACGCTTCCTCCCACCTGCAGGCACCATTGGCCAAAGGCTGCGTTTGGCGAAATAGAGCCCTGACATCCTGCTCCTGCCCATCCGAGCACGGAAACGCAGCAATCGTGAGGTGGAAGGAACTGTTTAACACAGATAACCGATAAAACAGCAGCTGTGCTGTTTCAGCTCATGCGTTACTTCAGAGGTGGCACACTGGGGTCCCCGTGCAGGTCCAGCACCCCGGAGCCCACCCCAGTTCCATCTCTACACTGGTTCAGGGAGCACCAAGTCCAGGCAAACAGAGCCATCCCCTGTGCTGGCAGCCACCCCCTCCTGCTGGGATCCCGGGGCGCCCCAGCCTGTGGAAAGCAGCCCCAGGAGGGCGGGTTGGGGCACAGGGGGTGACAGCTCTGGCAGGAGGGGCGTCCCTGCCCTGCTGCCAGCAGTTAGGCAGCACCTCGGAGGCTTCTGCTTCTCTGTCTGATTTTCCCAAAGGAGAAACAGAAGTGAAGATGGATGGAAAAGCTTTTTAGAGAGCACTGATCACTTCTCTAGGTGTGTGCTGTCCTGACATTAATTGCCTATTAATATTGTCTTTCTTGGGCTTCTTTGTTTCCTCCCCTTAAGCAATGCTGCTTTGGTTCCCAGCGCTGCTTTGGATGGTGAAAACACCTCAACACAATGCAGAGGTGTTGGGTCACCCCCAGAGCTGTGGGAATGCCTGGTGGGGTTGCTCAGTGCTGCCCCTAGACCATCTGACCTCAGTCTTGGATCTGGCTGCTAATGCCTCGATTAAAGGGATGGAGCTCTGGCTTCCCGGTGCTCCCACCTGCAGAGATGTCACCCAGGGCCTTTGCCAGGTGGGCCTTGGCCCTGTAACTGGTGAGGACACTTTGTGCTGGCTCTTTCCAGCGCAGACTTTTGTGTCCTCCAGGTGCTGGGCAGAGCCATGGGTGGCTGGATGGAGGCAGCTTTATGGAGCATGACTGATTGTTTTGTTGTGCCTTTCAGGCCCTGAAGGTGGGCTCAGGCTCTGAGGATGCGGGATCAGAGAGAAAGGGAGTGAAGCAGGACCACTCAGAGCAGCCTTGGGTTTGGCTTTGTGGTCACAGGCAGGACATGGATGAACCTTTTGTAGAATTTCTGGATGTTTTCCTGTCCTTCACCCACATTAGTCTGTTTCTAGTTTGGGTTTCTTATTTTCTGACGTTTCACTGACAGGGGAGACGTGCCTCTCTGGGATGGAGGGCACTGCAGCACAAGCTGGGCATCCCTGTGCTGGCTCCAGCCCCACTGCCGTGAGGTGCACTGGAGCCAGGGGGGTTTGATCCCTCTGGATCTGCCCCAGCCTGGCTCAGCCCAGCTGATCAGGGCCTCCTCTGCACCCTGTGGGAGGGTAAAACATCTCTGCCCCGTGGGAGGTGTAAAAGGGAATGTGTTGGCACATGGCAAAGTACAGATGAGAGGAATGCTGCAGTTTGGATGATGGCCTTGTTGTTCAGTCAAAACGGTTTGATAGCAGAGATGGGAAAATTATTTATATGCAGCTGATTTGAGAGACACAAATAGAGGGAAGGAAGGTGTTTTGCCCGGAGGATGATGCCGTGGTTTTGGCCATACTGGGTCCAGTACGCAAAAAGCTGAACTTAAAGCAGCCCACGGGGAAGACATTGCCAGCACCACACCTGGCATCTCACATCCCTGCCATCCTGAGACCCTCGTGTTCAGGACACTGTCTCCCTACACTGGAGGCACACAGAGCTCCAGCCCCCATGCTCGGGGTTTCTAAAGCCACAGCAGATCCTGCCCCAGGGAAGCTGCAGCTGCTGGGGCTTGGGATGTGCCTGCAAGATGGTTTAAATGGAAAGCTAAGACAAGCTCAAGCAAAAAGGCAACAAGAGAAGAAGAGGAAACCTGTAAAACCTTTGAGCCATGTTATTTGCTAAGCTGACAAAAGGTAAAGTGCATAAATTTATGGAAAGGGGAAATCCCTGCTGTATTCATATAGACTGCTTATGGTTTGACAGTTAAGTAAATATAGTTCAGAATAAGACCAGTTTAAAGGGAATCTGAGAACATAATGAGTCACAGAGAATTGACTGGATAGCTTTCATTTGAGATTACAAAACCACAGTGTAATATAATGTTTAAATACAAATGTGGCTTCGATATTACATAAAATAACCAAACTGAGATTAAAACCACTGATCTGTCCTAGCATCAGCTGGTAATCTTATTACTGAGTTAATATATCCACATGTGTTATGATCACCCTTTTCCACTAACTTGACAGGCCAAGGGAAGCAATGAAAAAAATATCACAAAGGGAACACATGTTGCTTTTAAAGCTCACCAAACTGCAAAGCTTGGTGTAAAGCAAAACCTGGCAGCCCAGGCTATACTGTGCTGCCAAAACATTGTCACCCTGGCATTGGATGGGGCAGGAGGGAGGTCTTGATTTTGGGTGTCTGGAAGAGGCTGGGAGGATGCTTCACAGTGCTGGTGTCAGCCCTCACGTAGCATGGGAAAGACTTCATGTTCCTGGACAGGGAACATGACATTGAACTCTTGAATTCATTGTAGAAGGAAGGGAGGTGAGAGGGGTGAAGGTGTGTGGTGGCTGCTGGTTTTCAGAAGGAAAGCACAGGTTTTCAGTCTCTTGTGGAACCTGTGGCTCTTGGGCTGAGGCATAGTGCAAAGACTGTGCGTTGGGACATGGTGCATCCCCACAATGGATTCATCTGACACTCTATTGCATCCTTCCACGTGGTTTGAAGGGGAGAAAGTGAAGAATTTACTGCAGTTTTGTGGCTTTGGTCTGTCAGTGTTGTTATTGGGAGATTGAAAAATCTCCCTTGTTTGGCCGCCAGCTTTGCCCAAGTGATACACTGTTCTAACAGAGTCATCCTGGCTGCAGCATCCTGGGAGGATGCAGAGGAACATGCAGGAGGAGCAAATGCTCCCCAGACCCATCCACAGCATCTCTAAGGGGGCAGAAGTCCGGCACCAGGAAGCCAGGAGGAAGCAGTGAGCATCAGGAGGTCAGGGGAAAACAGTTACAAACGAGTAACAGCAATCTAAATTGACTATGTCCTTTTTCAGGGGAGTTTCTGCCCAAATGGTTGCCACTTATGTCAGTGTTTTGGGGCGAGAACCACGTTTTGTGGTCAGCCTGGGGCTACAGCTGGCAACGGGACCAGCACGAGGGATGCTCGTTCAAGGCACCTGTAGGTGTGGTGCAGTCAGAATGCTGCTATTGCTCCTCTGGGACCATTTTTCCATGTTGTGTGGGAAAGGTGGGCAGTATTTTCAGTGCTTTGGCATCTTCCAGGTCTGCCACTGGTACAGTCATCCGGCTGCCTCGGCAGAGGCTCAGAGGTGAAGGCTGGGGGCCTCCTGGTCACAGCCCCAAGGGTGTTGCAGATCTCAGAGTGTTATTTGCAAAACATGCCAAGATGGCTTGGCCCAGGGAAAACAAATACCTTCACATCCATGTTCACAGCCAAAATGATTTGCTTAGCTTTGAATTGTAGTCCAAATGTTTTGAACTCTGGGATAATGCTGCTCAGCAAACCCAGTACCTGAAAGGCCTCTTTTATGTGACTATTACTTTGGTGACCAAAGTGCCAGAGTTTTACAAGAGCTGCTTATCCTTTGATAAAACAAAATCAGTGAATTTATGCTGACAGCTTCAGATGCTGTGGAAACCTGAGCAACCTTTCACCAGCATATGTTTCTTGCTGGATTCTTCCTCAAGAACAAACCACAGAAGCATCTTTAGTAATTTAATGAGCAATAAAGGAAACTATAAAAAACCAAGGATAATTAAATGCAATGATAGATTTTAGCACCCTAAATGGTTACCAGAAGTGCTTAATCAAAACTAAGGTTTCTGCTAGGCAGAATGAATGGTTCTTTGTTGCCCCATAATAGAAAACAATTAAAATAAAATGCAGGGAAATATTTAGGATACGTTGGAATAACAGAATCATTAAAAACCATCACAGCCTGCCTCCTAATGCCCCTCTGATGCTTGAATAAAACAAATAAAACAAAGCAAAATTAGGGAGCTATTTCGTATATTGCCTTGATCTTTGTTTCACCTTTTGAAAATATTTATGAAGAGTGCTTTAAGAATTTGGCCTCTAATTTTTTGATTGGGAAGAAGAAAAAAATAGATTGACAATGCTAGAGGTTAGTCAGGGATGTGTTTTTTTTTTTTCCTTCAGCCTCCTGATGTGGGAGGTACATCCCAGAGCATGAAACATTGGCTACCTAGGCAGAATGAAGGGTGATGTGTGTGTGTGTGTGTGTGTGTGTGCTGTCAGGGTGGAGGGTACACACACTCCAGCCTTGCTGCTGCTCTCATTTCAGCAGGAACAGGAAACTAAGGAAGGCACCAGAATTGCCAGAAATTCTTTCTTAATACAATAGTGTTTTGAAAAACCTGTGGATTAATGAAACATTTTCATGCAATAGCATGATGCTAATTGTTTACACTAAGCCACATTTGCTTCTGTGATTTGCCTTAATTGGTAAATTCTTTAGCTTATAATTGTCATAGAGTATTAAAGAAGTGAGGAAATATGGAGAACGTCGAGGCAATCCTGTGCAGATGATGCCCAGGTGTGATTCAGGGTGACCTAATCAGTAAAGTCAGGCACTCATTCCTCAGGTCCAAAGGGGTTGAAATGACGTGGAAGAACTGTGTGAGGTGCAATTCCGGCAGGGCCCGGCCCGATCGCGCCCCGGCTGCCGCAGGAGCCCCTGCCGAGCCCGGGAGGAGGGATGGGGGCGCCGCAGGGCGGGCAGAGCCCGGCTCCGCGCCGGCGGGCGCTGCGCAGGGCGCGGGGGAGCCAAAGCTCTGCGCTCCAAAGCTGCCCCGTGTCCGAGCCCGCCGCGGCTTTTTCAGCAGCGATTAGACACGAAGGTAGGTAGAGGAGCGGAAATGCCGGGCCGTGCCCCCCTCGCCCCCGCAGCCCTTTGTGCTCCCGGCCAGGAGCGGCCCGGCCTTTTTGCTCGTATTATTCTCACCATCTCCCTGACAGGCGTAGTAATATATCAAGCTATCTCAAGCTGGGACTGTTTGAATGAGGAGAGATTAAAGATTAAAAAAAAAATTAAGAATGAGATTTAAAGTGTCTCACCAGA
This sequence comes from Calcarius lapponicus, assembly GCA_039654755.1. Taxonomy (NCBI): domain Eukaryota; kingdom Metazoa; phylum Chordata; class Aves; order Passeriformes; family Fringillidae; genus Calcarius; species Calcarius lapponicus. The sequence goes on from CM077467.1 coordinate 281,867, forward strand.
GGTTGGTGCTGCAAACTGCTGCTGCAGGAGGGTGCAGGGATCGAGGAGCCAAAATTGCTCCAGGCAGATGGAGGCTGCCCTCGGGAGCAGGCAGAGCTGAGCGGCATCGCCGTGTACCCATCGTCATTCAATACAAGTCATTTAATACAAGTTGTCCAAGAGTGTGTTTACAATCAGATAGGACTCTCCTACCGCTGCATTTAAAAAGTACTTTTTTTTACTTTGACTCGGCAACTGTTCTGATGGAAGAACATCACCCTTTAAGGTCTGAGATCTAGTTAAATGTTTTCAGCATAAAAACCCCAGGCAATATCTTCATATCCTGCTGCAATGATATTTCATGGTCTCATATGCCCAGTGGAGTTGTATCCTGGATCACTAACACTGGTCAGAATCCAGCCATATTTTAGTGAGGGGAGGAGGGGGTGCTGGGGGGAAAGGGAAGGAGGGAGAATAATCAAATATTCTCCTTTTTTTAAAAATCAGGCTTATTTGTTCTTAGTTTTACTTATGGCTATTCACAAAATGTTTTCTTAAGAATATCTATTCTTGATGCTATGTAAAGATTGGCAGTCTGCAGCATCATAAAGAAAACGTATCTGAAACACTTGCTCAGTGGAGTCTCAGAGGCACCAGGCTGTCCAAAATTGTTAATGCAGGCAGGCTGCTACTAAAAAGGCTTTTGCAGCTCCATCAGATGTATTAATTTTGAAGGGTGTTTCTTTGAGTATTAAGCCTTTCTCATGCTGCATGCTGTTGGCACTCTTTTGTCTTACAAACCTTTTAAAATTTATCCCAGGACACTTCAAGTTGGGGCTTTCTCCTTTTTTGGGGGAGGATTTTTTTTTTTTTGAACACTGCCTGTTTCTGTCTTAACTCAATAAATGAAGAGCGGATGAAGGGCTGAGTGAGAATTTCAATCTCCCTGCAGGATAGTTTTGGAAAAGATTATATGGAAAGAGGAAAAACAAAAGCACATGTGTTGAAAAATATGCATATTTTACATCACCATTTTGTATAGTAAAAGGGGCTGCTTTGTGTGTATTTTCAAGATGTAGAGGGAATAAAATTATTCAAATATTTTGGCAACTCCTGCACACTTTTTTTTTTTTTTTTGGTATATCATAAAGCACTTGCTTAGCAGCTGGGTAGGATAGTAATTAAAAAGTAGTGGGTTTGCCAGTGGTCATAAAAAATTTTCATGGTTACTGAGGTAGTGTACCTAAAGAACTCAAAATAGATTCAAAAATTAGGTTTCTTTGAAATGAAAGCACAGGTATAGTAAGTAACTGCTGTTTAAGTGTATTGTTTTAGGAAAACTGGGACTTGATCTGGTGCTGGTGCAAGCAGACCCAGTGACCCTGCAGCACACCGGCTGATAGCCAGTGGGGAACCTGTTCCTTGTCTCAAACTCCGTTTGAGTAGATTGCCCAGAGAAGTGTGGCTGCCCCATCTCTGCAAGTGCTCCAAGACAGGCTGGACACCAGGGCTTGGAGCAGCCTGGATTTGTGGAAGGTGTCCCTGCCCATGGCAGGAGTGGGAATTAGATGATTCTTAGAGTTGCTTCCAACTCATTCTATTCTTCCATGATATTGGCAATCTTTGAGGTTTCTTGGGGTTACCATAAGGATCTGGACCATATATTAGAATCTCCACTTTTGGGGTCAAAAATACAATTGGAGAAACAAAAAGTTCTTTTTAATGAACTGTATGCATTCTTCAGAAAGAGCTGTGTGTGATTTCCAAGCTTAGCTTATGAATCAGGAGACCTGAAGGCCCCATCCTCCCAGGGGGCTCATGCACATCAGGCAGAGGCTGCTGCAGGTGGGCGGTGAGGGGGTCTGTGCCCATGGGCTGCTCTCCTAGAGGGAAGATCTCAGCCTCGAGTGTGGTGATTCATGTCTGAGAGGAGCTGGAGGAGCTGACATGGAAAGGCTGCCTGCTCAGTGTCTCCTCTACAAATGGTGCTATTAAATCTGACTTTTAAAAGCACTGAAAAGTCCTGGGAGATGAGACATGCAGCCAAGAAGCACTTATGGCTGGGCTGTGTCTGCCTACCAAGGTGAAATGCTGGAGCATCTGCTGCTCAGCTGCTCTGAGGCTGCTGTGAAGCCCCGAGAATTCACAACCCCCTCACTGCTGTGGCAGGACCTCTCCTGCCTGTCTGCCCCTGTGCTCAGGTTCAGGCTGCCCAGAACCTGGTGTATCCTCACTAATCAACAACACCTTGCTTTAATGTATACTGAAAGAGGTCTGCTGCTTTACACATGAAGTGCTATGTGAAGAATGTATTAATGTTCTTGAGCAAAGTCTATTTGGGCAGGAAAATGCCAACAAAGTGTGACCAAATCCATGCAAGAAGGACATAATTCTTTTTTTTTCCAACTCAGCAGAGCTGTCCCAATGCCAACACGATGAGAAGCATCGAAGGCTCCTAAAATATAAAATGAAACAGCCAATCTTAAATATTCAAGTTCATCAATTAGAAGCATTTTTGCATTTCCTGATGGTGAAATAGCAAGCAGCAATTTCTGCTCCTTTCTTCACAGGCCCTGCATTCCCTTGAAGGGATTGAGATTCATGGACTAGAAGGTAACAGATGGGGAATGTAGAGAACTTCAGATGCAAGAAGGATACCGGTGTGTGATTGAGTTATTCATGTAAATATAAAAACATCGGTACTGCACAAATGTCATATTTCAGCCCTGGCTGTTTGGAGTTGGCAGTTTGCTTTCCAGCTTCTTTACACCTTGATTTTCTCAGACTTGTGTTTTGAGTACTTAGAGCTGCAAGACCAAGTACTTTGCTGCTTCTCTAGCAAACACCCCTGCATGAGGTGGCAAAAGATATTAGGGGGAGAGAGATGGACTCATTCATCTTCAAGCCTTCTCCTATAAAACAGGAAAATCTGTGAGTTTTGTCTAAGGAAGGTGCTTGTAGACAGAATGATTGTTAATGTACCACTTTCTGAGGGTAAACAGTTTCTTGATGTTCACCTGGAATTCTCATTTATCTTGCTGTTTTGCTTCTCTCTCCCCCCTGGGGAGCATACACGGGGTTTCCGTGTTTATCTTCTCTGAGCTGAGCTCCTGAGAGGTTGTTGAAGGCTGCTCCCGCTGCAAAGGGCCCGCGGGGATGGGCGTGGGCTGTGGGTGCTGGAGCAGCCAGAGGGGCTGAGCCTCTGGACGTGTGCGTCCCATGGGTGGATGGAGCTGGAGAGGGAGAGCTGCATCCTCAGGGAGCACTGGGGTGGGGGAAGAGCTTGGAACCGCCTGCAAGGCCCCTCACCAGCGCGTGCTGAGGGACACGGTGCCTCGCGCTATCCCAGCGTGGCTCTGCAGAAGGGCACCTGTGGGGACAAGGTTTCTCAGGGGGACAGCTCAGCAGAGCAGCACGGTGAAAAGCAATGCTGCTGGTACCTGCTGCTCTCCCGGGGAATCAGGCACATCTTGGGAAGCACAGGCACAGCCTGTGGTGGATTTGGTTGCCCGTGTTGTCACCTTCTGTGCCATCTTTGGTGCAGTTCAGCAGAATGAAGGGATGAGCCTGGGCTGGTCCCAGCGCTGTTGCCAGCTCCTGCCTGGGAGGTGTTTCTGTGCTTGTAGGGTCTCATAAACTGAGGGGGCAAAGCCATTTCTTTCCATTCCCGTGCTGCTTCCTGAGGCCCATTTCTCCCACAGTCAGCTCCTCCTGCTCCCATCTTTCCCTGCTCTTTGGCAACTCCGTGGCTTTTGGCAAAAGGAGTCCCCAGATAACTATTTTGTATACACAAACCATGCGGCTTTAATGGAATTACCTCAACCCTGGTAGTAAATAATTTATAGGAGACAGTAAATAAAATATGTTTCTGTGTTCTAAAAAAAAAAAGAAAAAAAAGAGTTGTCTAACTGCAATGCCTGCTGTGGGGGAATGAACCCAGAACTTGCCCCACTACAGAGATCCTGGCCAGGAATGGGACCTGCTGGGCAAAGCATCCAAGCCCAGAAGAGCTTGGATGGGAAGGGGAGTGCTTCAGAAAAGCTGTGGTCTGGGCAGGGGTCTGGGGAGCCGCCTGCTGACTGCCTATGGTGTGTCCGTCTGTCTGTCCCTCCATCCAGTGGGGCATTTCCGAGGTTGCCTCCCGGTAGCCTTGACCGTGAAACCCGAGCCCGCGCCGCTTGACCTGAACTTCCGAGGCACCCGCTGCAGCCCTCGTGTCACCGAGCCCCGATTGAAACCCGACCTCTGTCACTAATGGCATTAACGGGAGCTGCGGGCCGGGCCGGCGGCCTGAGGGTGCCCGCAGGGTCTGGGAAGGGATGCTCGGAGCGGAACGCGGCAGGCGGGAGGGCGAGGATGGATATCCAGAGGGGGATGGACAGAGGGCGCAGCGCGGGGGATGCAGGGCGCATAGAGGGGAGGATGAAGGGTGTCCGAAGGAATTGGATGGAGGGGCGCCTGAAGGGGAGCATCAGGGTGATGTGGGTGCCTGGGATTGAGAATGAAAGGCGCCCCGAGCGGGACGAAGGGAGGAGGGCCTGAAGGGATGTATAAGGGGAATGGCGGTAAGAGATGCCTGGGTGGGAAGATGAAGGGTAGCCCGAGGGTGATGGATGGAGGGTGCCCAGAGGGGTATGAGAGATACTGCGTGGGAGGGCGAAGGGTACCCCGAGCACGGAGGGGCGCCTGGAGGGGTGCAGCAGGAGGATGCGGGGTGCCTGGGGGTGCCGCCGGGGATGCAGGATGCTGGTCGCGGGCGGATGGGGGTACCCAGAAGGCGGCGCACGGAAGGGCGCCCGGGGAGGGGCTGGGGCCAGCTGCCTCCCTCCGCCCTGCCCGGGGCTGCCTCCCCCGCTGGCGGGCGCGGCTCCTCAGGGCCAGCCCGGCCCGGCCCGGCCCGGCCCGGGGAGCCGCAGCCGGTCTCCCGCTGGCGTGGGGAGCTCGGCCGGGGAAGGCGGCAGCGGAGATTTACGATGCGGGAGGACAGAGCGTGAAAGCAGTATATCATCATCAGGTTGGGCTGAAAGAAAGAAAACATATCTTCAACAAAAAGAGGGGCTTCGCAATTCAACTGCGTTGTTAGGACAACGCAAACTATCCTTGAAATGATTAGTTCCACTTCAAAGGCATTTACATTCAACAGGGGCAGACGAAGCCTCTTTTTATGTCGCCAGAGGAGGAGGAAAAATAATAATAATAAAAAAATAGCAAGGAGGAGGTGGGGAGGCTTTGTGCTAAGAAGAGTCATATGTTTGCTTCTTCTATTTATTTTTCCTCATTCAGGGGACGCTTGTGTAAGACAAACACGGCGCTGGCAGCCGCGGGGCTCCGGGGAGGTGGCGAGGGGTGGCCAGGCCGGCAGCTTGGGGCTGCACTTGGGCTCCTCCACCCATTCCAAAGGAGAAGTGAAAAGACAACAGGGAAAAAAAAAAAAAAAAAAAAGAAAGAGAAAAAGAAAGAAAAAAAATTCCCTGACCTCAAGAGCTGTCTTTCCTGGGACATCTATTATTAACTTGAGGAATCATGACGTATGTTTGGTCGGATCACAAAGACTCAGGGTATCCTGACAGAGTTTGGGAAAGATTTGAAGACTGAGATCAGTCAGATCATCACCACTTTGTGATGGCCTGGGCTGGAAAGAAGTTTTTGCATCTGAAATCATGTATCTAAACTGCTTCCCAGAGGACTCTGCATGGGAAAACCCATTTTTTGTGTTCCAGGTTATCCTGAATGGATAAAGAATGTGAAAGAGGAGAAGGGTTCCAACATTAGCCCAGAGGCAACATTTACCATGCCCCTACTGCTTTCTCAAAATCCAACCCATCTCCACTTTCTCTGATCAATTCTTGCATCCAGTGAATGGAGACTTCTCTCCTATTTCAAAGCACATCATGTATTATAACTCCCAAATTACATATTGGTATTGTTTCCATCATGCTCGGTGTTGGAAGCCAAAAAGCAGCCATTAAAAAAATTTAAAGTTCAAACTACAGAGCCTATTTGGAGAGTTATCTGTGCTCGTGGAAGGATTTCCCATTACCTGAAATGCGTTGCCCCAACATATTCATATGTGTAGTGGCAGGCAGGAGGCTTGGCTCTCTCCCTCTTTTCCTGTTGCTGGTTTCTGCCTGATGTTTTGCAGCTCATCCTGGGGTTAGACCTCATCATTCTGTTGGAGAAGAAAATTGAAATTGTAAAAGATCCTGGGCAACAGCTTTCTAAAATATTTTGTCTCCCACAGCTATCTCAACCCATATGAACTGAATTAGTCTCAATACTGGTGCTGATCAAAAATCTTTCTTTCAAGTCACTATTGTGGGGAGGTTAACACTTTGCACATTTGAAACCTAACAACTATATTAGGGTTTTTTAAGACAAAACAAAACGAAATATTTTTAAGGTGTTATGAACATTCTGATGCCTGCACCCATAAATTCTCTGCTCTAGCCTTACTGGGAAGCCAGAGATGATGTTGGCCCCAGCTTTATGAAAAAATAACAACATGCGAGTTAGCGTTTGAAAATGAAATCCTTATTCCAGTCAAACTGTAGCTGGAGTCAAGGTTGAACTCATCCACGATCCTTGTTTTAGGCTTTGAACATGTGTGTGAGTCACTTCTGATCATTCCAAGAAATTTTCTTCCTTTTTGTTACCTCTTTCCCCATTCTCTCTTATTTTCATCAGTCCTCTCTTCACAAGCATGGGGAGGCTCAAACAGGGAGAGCTGGAGATGTCAGCATTCCCTTTCAGTTACTTTCAGACAGGTTTTGTTAATTTCAGATATTTTGTTTGCTCTGGAGAGCTGTGGTCCAAGGAGAGCCAGACCAGTTCTGGATCATGTTCGGACCACGTGCATTGAGGAATTGTGCTGCAGCATTGAGAGACAGAGCACAGGGATCAGGAATGGGCCTTCCTGTGATGGCAGCTCTCGTGGTGGTTTTGGTAACCAGCAGAAATGTGGCAGAAGTGTGGCAGTGGCTTTAGAGAGAAAAGTGGTAACATTTTTTATTTTAGCAGGTGAATGACATCAGGCTGGTGCTCTGGAAAAAGAAAGATATAAAATGACAAAAACCCTAATAAAAATAATGTGGTCTTGAAAATTAACAACAACAAAAAAAAGATGTAATCTTGAAAACAATATTGGACTGGGGGAGATGGGAGAAGTGCTGGCTGCTGTGCTGTGTGAGGGGCACTGGAGCTCAAAGCTGAAGCTGCCAGAGCTGCCAGCCTGAGCCATGTTAGCCACCAGCTTTAGTTTTCATTCCTGAAGATAAAGATACTTTTTCAGTCAGAAAAAATGCATTTTTATTGAATTCCCTGGAAGTTCATACTTTTAAAATGTGTTTTCCATTTCTGACTTTCTTGTTTTATGAAACATTGGAAACATGAGAGCTTTTCAAATATCCTTGAGAATGATGGGAGCTTTACATTTGTTCTGTCATTTACTCTGTCATTTATAGAGGCCTTATCAGGAAACAAAAGCTGATGTGTGTTTTAGCTCTACAGCATCTTCTAATGTGGATCTTTCTCCTCTTCTTGGTTTTATTGTTATTCTGCCACCCTGTCCCTAAAATACCAGTGAGGCTGCTAGGGCCGCTTGGCTGCAGGAAGGAGGGAAGTGCCCCTGGGACTCCCAGGTTTGGTGGGTGCTTGTATAGGAGAGGAGTGAGGTTGGGTGAGCCATCAGCATCTTACATTCCCTGATTTTGAGAGCAGTTTACAGAGGCAGTTTGTTTACCTCAGCTGATCAATGCCTGTCCCTGACCTGGCACTTACTGGGACAAGCTTTTGGTTTTGCAGGCAGATGACTGTGGCATCACCCAAGGTGCATTTTTTGGAATGAGGAATATGGCTGTTGGTGAGAAACTCACCCAGCTACTCCAGGTCCCTTTACAGACCTGCTGATCACAGCCTCCCCAGTAGCAAGGCAAAACCTGGGCAAACAGGAAAATCCTCTTGGGTATGGGCGCTCAACGCAAAGCTCCGATGCTGCGGTCCGGCGCCCTTGCACGGGGCCAGCAGAGTGAGAGGAGCAGTGTGGAGGGAGCGGACCAGGTGAGGAACGCCCTCCCCCATGTGGTCTCTTCCCCCCTTGTTATCCCCTTGTCGTTCCCTTTCTCTGATTTTCGTGTGTGTGCGTCTCCCTCCCCTCCTCCTTGTCCGCGCAGCTCCTCTCCCATTCTTGTCTCGCTCCACCCTCCGTTTCTCTTGTCTGGCTGCCCCCCACCTCTTTTGTGCTGCTCGGCTGCTCGGCATCGCTTTTGTGTGGTGATGGCAGCGGCTGCCTCGGCTCCAAGGATCCCAGCACGGCTGCCGTCGCCCCTGGCCTTAACTCAGCTGCTCGGGCCAGGGCGGCTCCGTGTCCCGGCTCCCGGCGCGGCTGACACGCTCCGGGATGTGCCCGTGGGTCCCCTCCGGCTGGTGGGGCCGGTCCTGGTGCCCGCGTTGGCCTGGGGGGCGCACGGACAGGGTGGTGCTGAGCAAACGAGGGCAGTAAGGCCTTCCAGGCTGCTCTGGGCCACGCTGGGCCGCTTTCCCGAGGCGCTGCACGGACAGGGTGGCGCTGAGCAAACGAGGGCAGTAAGGCCTTCCAGGCTGCTCTGGGCCACGCTGGGCCGCTTTCCCGAGGCGCTGCACGGGCACGGACAGGGTGGTGCTGAGCAAACGAGGGCAGTAAGGCCTTCCAGGCTGCTCTGGGCCACGCTGGGCCGCTTTCCCGAGGCGCTGCACGGACAGGGTGGTGCTGAGCAAACGAGGGCAGTAAGGCCTTCCAGGCTGCTCTGGGCCACGCTGGGCCGCTTTCCCGAGGCGCTGGCGCCCACGTGGCAGGAGCCAGGGAAGAGGACTCGCACCGCCGTGGGGATTTAGGGCCCCTTGTGTTTCCATCCCCGCCTGAAATGCTTCTTGGTTTGTGTTACGTTCAACTAAAACAGTCAGGAAAGTTTCTATGGGAGCTTTTCCTTTGGACGCGCGGAATTAGCTGTTTGTTGCGTGGCAGGGGTCGGTGGCTCGCCGCAGGCTCCGGCAATCGGCCTCTGCTGTCTCCCAGCCCATCCCCGTGCGGTGTGCGGGCTCCCTGCGGGCTCCCCGCCGCAGGAGCGCTCGGCCCGTTCGGGAGCTGGGCGCGGCGGGCAGCAGGTGACAGAGGTGACAGACCCCGCGCATCAGCGGCTCCTTCCCACGGCGCGCTTCGCCCCCGCGTCCCCAGCTCCGCCGGCAGCAGCTCTGCCGGGTGCCGAATGCCACGAGCTGCAGTTCTCACGGGAGCCGTAGGTGCCCCTTTTCCCCCACAGTGACAGCTTGCCACATGCTTTATTGCTCCTCTCCCTCCTGGGAAGGCTGTGGCTGCTCTCGGGAGCCGCCACGCTCGGCCGAGCGCGTCCCCAGCCCCGCCGTGCGGCCGGGCCGCTCCCCGGAGCGGGGACAGCGGCGGGCCCGGCTCGGCGCGGCAGCGCCTCGTGGCTCGGCAGTGCTTGCTGCGGCTCCGTGTCACATCTGCTTTCCTAAGAGCCGCATTCCCTGCCCCGGCTTTGTCCCGGGGAGCTCCAGGCTGCGGCCGTGTGTCTGGAGCGAGGCTGGCAGGAGCCTCGCCCGGGAATGCCAGGATGCCGTGCGAGGATGCTGCACGTCAGCCGGGGCACGCTGAGACCTTTGGTACCGGCTGCGAGCAAAGCAGCAAAAGGTGATGGAACCTGCCTCTGGTAACTGCAAAAGAATGGCAGAAAATGCTAAGGAGGCTGAAAAAAAAAAAAAAAAAGCGGCCAGTTATCAGATTTTTTTTCTAAAGAACTAAACTATTTTCCTCTGAAACTCTTTACGGTCATTTGCAGCAGCTATGCTTAGATTTAAAGGTGGAAACAATAGGAGTAAGTGAATGCATTTTTCTTCAACTTCTCCTTTTTGAGACTTGTTTGAAATATTTTTCCCCTGACATGGCTTTTTTCCTGTGAAGGAAACAAGTTAAAAAATACAGAGATAGAAGAAATAAATGCTAATGGGATGTTAAATGAAGTATTTATGTTACACACTGATGAGTTTCATTTGTACACCTAAGGTAAACATTCCCACAGTAAGAATAAAAATATATATGTTTATAAATGTATGTATATATATATATATAGGCTGAGATATAGGTGTCTTGAGAGCTTGTGGATGTTCAGACACATGTTTGTGTGTGATAGGTGGAGACAGAGAAACAGAAATCCACCTGTGCTACTGTAGTTTTGGTTTGCAGAGTGGTGGGCTGGAGTGAGCAAGTCTCTGATACACCCCATGGGTTGCTCTTTGTTTAAAAAATAGATCTCCCTTAAAACCCACTATAGGCTGAGATAAAACAAGGCAGATTCTAATGAACACCAAGAGGTTTGAGCCCCTGAGGAGGAGCTGTGTGCGGGTTTCCACATCATGCTGACCTTTTGTGTGAGTGCTTCAGCCTGCCACAGAGGCAGCCTGCGTGACCTTCTGGAGTGTGCAGCAGTTGCAGGGTCCTGGAGAGAAATCCTGGCCCTGCTGAATCTGCTGCAGCATCCCAGTGCCAGCCAGAGCCAGCACTCGATTTTCTGGAGATCACACAGCATCACTGCTGTCAGAAAGGAATATAAAAGCCTGTTTTTATTAATCTAGTACAGCCTTCTACGTATTAAAAAATAGTTGTGCTATTAATAATGAATTTGTCACATTTCTCTGTCAGTTCCAATTTGTGTTACTTCCCAGCTGGCAGCAGGTTTGTTAGCAGTGCAGTGGGAGCTGGCAGAGCTCTTACCTGGCACCTTGGCTTCCCTGGGTGCTGCTTGCCAGGGGCTCCATCCCTCCCACTTTCCAGAAGAGTGCCCTTGTTCTTAGTGCCATAAGGAAGAGGAGGCTGGCTTAGCTGGCAAGTGTGCACAAGAGGTGTTTTCTATTCCTTGGAATACTAAGAAGAATCAGAATGGTGAATACATAGGTTTTAAATGAAATAACCTAGTCAGCTTTTTTCACTCTGAGAAGTTAAGTAGTTGATCATGGATATCACTGGGTAACTAGTAAGGCAGTGACTTAAACATTCCCAAATGAATGTTTGGGAATGTTTAAGTTCCTGCCTTACCAGTTTCCCAGTGACGTCCGCTTGGTGGCCGCTGTGGCTGTGCTTTGCTGCTGGGGTTCCAGATGTGCCAAGGGCACCTTCCCAGGCACATCCATCCCTGCACTCCAGTGCCAGTCCCTTGGCGCTGTGAGGCTACAGCAGTCAGTGTAGACCCCAGCTCAGCACAAGATGGGAAAAACACTCGAAAGTGATAGTGGAAATACACGCCAAGGGCATTTAGCATGATTTAGCAGCAAGGGTTTTGAAGGAAACTTCTGTTATTGGGAGTGTGTGTTTGTTTTCTCAACTTTCATTGCTTGCTTGCTTGTCAAAGTCCATAACCAAAACATTTGCTTATGCAGAAAACAGGCTCATGAATGCCTCAATGGGGAGCACAGCAGTGGGTGATGCTGGCAGGGTCCTGTGCCCCTCGGTGTGGGGAGCGTGGGGACACCAGTGGGTGCTGCAGGGACTGGCATCTCCACCATCATCCTGGAGCCCTGGCAGAAGCCCTGCAGTGAGCCTGGTGGGTTGTGGTTTATCCAGGCATTCAGCCCTGCTCCACTGCTCTCTGCAGGTCTGCTTGGTGAGGCTGTGGGTCCTCCTGCAGCGAGGGCAGACGGGGCTGGGGGCTCCACATGAAGCCATAAAGGGGGGGAATCCTTCCTTTCCCTGAACCTCCCGAGGGCTGGCAGCACCTGGAACACTCACCCTGGTGGGGATGGAAGACCTCCTCTCAGGCAGGAAGGGCTGGGGTGACATCCTCAGACCTGCTGCTACCGTCTTTTCCAAAGCACTAAATTCTTCTTGCAATGATATTCTTTCTCTCTATGAGGCTTATTTCTCCTTCTTAGCTGTGAGGTTTCTGAATTTTGCTGCTAATGCCTGTGCCACATGCTTTTAAGTTATTGCTCATGCCCCACTGTTCATAGCCTTTGCTCTCTGTGCTGTTATAAATCTTCTTTTGTTTAAGACCCCAAATTCTACTTGACAGCAAGCACAAGGCATCAGCTGCACCACCAAACATCTGCCCCACAAATTCAGCCCTCAGTGGGCACAACAAGCAGAGGCAATATTTCCCCTTCTCTTCAGAGAAAAGTTACTGAAAAAGGAAAGGGAGACCAATGAGCTGTAATTATCAAGTGTTTGTTGGTGTACCTATGCCTGAGTGCAGCCAAAAACTGCTCTCACAAAGTTCAGAAAGAGACAGGTGAATTTGGAGTTACTTGAAACTGGCATCATTAAAAGCTGTGGGACTGAATACAAAGAGCTGGTAGGAAAGTATTGGAACAGCTAAGCTGAGACCAAGATGGAAATGTGGTAGAGGTGTCTCCAGGCTGTACCACACACAACTCCCAAGCCCTTTCTTTACCTCTTACAATGGCATGAGAGTTATGGGCACACTGAGGGGGCATCCTGGCAGTGATGCTGCTGCTGCACCTCTGGGCTCACAGGATATAAAGAAGAAAAAGTTAGAGAATTATTTTTATTAGATCATCTGTTAGGTGAGACCTGGGTGCTTTCAGCGAGCCCTCTGTGACAAATATCTTCGCAAAGATCTACACGATTAACAGAAGATTCTCCTTGAATGTTGGTTTCAAAGTTACCTTTGTACGAAAAATATCTATAATATACATGTGCGTCTGTGTACACATACTTATTCACAAAAAGTCCAAAGCTTGTCTATAATTTTCTGGAGAAATACAAATGCGGTGGTTGATCTTTCTTTTTAACTGAATTGAATATTAGCATTCTGGGCTTGATTTTCCATCTGTGTCCTGCAAAAAATTATACAGGAATTTTCTCTGACTGTGATGTGAGTGAGCCTTATGAATTGTGTGTGTGTTCAGCCTAGTATATTAATGACATTTTCTTTTTATAAATAGGTGTTTTTTCAAGAGTTTGGACTGAAGAAATCAGAAATTCTTATTAATCTATCACAGTTGTCTTTCTAATTAGTGAATGATTGTAGTTTTATGGAAAATTCCAGCTAAGTATTTTGAGTTTGTCCCCAAGAATGACTCCTGGGTACCCACAAAAGCTTATTCAGAATGTATAGGACCAAATAGGGGAAGAATTTGTCCCCAAACCAACAATTTTCTGAAAGAAAAAACAAAGAAGCTTCTGAGAAGCAATGCAAGGTGCTACTTTCAAATTCAGTTATTGTCTCAGTGATTGACTGCACTAACTGTATCCTGCCAGAAACGACTGGCTTTTAAAATATATATTTGTGATTAGTTTAATTCATGGAGCCTTTTTCCTCTGAATTGATTTGATGAAATGAACTAGACAAATAATAAATTTTTCACTGGAATGAATCTGCTTAATCAATTTAGACAATCAGTTTGTTCTTTGCTTAATAACATTTGCAAAAAGAAAACAAAGTCTTTCATTAACAAGGAAGGCCAGACATTTATAATGAGAGGTGGCATCTAACATCAGGTTATGTCGTCTGTTGGAGCAGAAAACAGGATTAAACATCTGGTACAAGTACCTGGCTCTGAAATGCTTCTCCTGCTTTTCAGTATGGGATTCAACATTAAGTAGCAGAGAAGAAAACCCTGGCATGAATCCCATTTTCATCCCTGGACATTTTGCTAGGGCAGGAGTTAATGACAGGTACATGGCTCCAGATCTGAACCTACCTCAAAACCCATGGATGTTCCAGTCTGCTTCCAATGGAAGCTCAGGGAGCAACGCAGAGACCAAACGTGGTGTCAAAACCCTGCATTCAGTGAAGTTCTCTCATTTGCTATTTAGAGAAGCAGTTTATTATGGAGAGTCATTAAATATCTGCTTCTTACAATGGGCTGCAAAGTAACAGCTCGGCTGGGAAGCCTGGGAGTTCAAAGCATCCCTGTACAGGGAAAACAAACACTGCTAGCCAGAGAGTGATTATGCTTGCACTGCAGTGCAGAGGACTAGTAATTTTAAAGACATTATCTCATAATGTTTTATTTTCACTGTGTTCTGGATTTTATGTTGATTTTAATTATACCTCTTAGGAATAATATCTGGTAAACTAATTTTGGTGAATGGCAGTGAAAAAGCATTATCCACCTACGGTAATTACGCATATTTCTTAGTCCCTAGATTAAACAGTTTTACTTAAACTGCACTACAGAATTTATAAACACCTTTTTGCAAAGTCTGCCAGTGGAGTTTCAGATAATAGGAATCTAAAATACTAATCTCAGCATCCCAGATGGCTGCCTCTAGGAGCAACATAAGCTGTTACCCCTGACAAATTTCCTTTTGCAGCTTTCTCAGAAAAACACAGCAAGTCAAGGCAAAGGCATTGAATATTTTCCCTCATGGTTGCTATTAGTTTAATAACTTGGTGTTAATCCTTCTGTCTTTGAAATCAGAAGGGTGGGGTGTTTTTGCCACTGAGTTTTGATGCTGAGTTTTGCCTGTCCAGTTGCTCTCCCGGGGAGTGGTAGAAATGCCCAGCTGCCTGATGAGGGGCATTTTCTGGTACGGCTCAATATACAGGATAATTTTAATGATCCCATCTTACATCCAATGTAATAATAAACTGACACTTTGGATTCTTTTGATTAAGCAAATATACTATGTACTAAACCAAATGCTAAAAAAATTATTTCTAATATTTTATTGTGACAAACATTGACAAATAGTATCTTTTCCCCATGTTTTCATCACATTTGGAAACAGAAGCTGAGGATGAGCAGTTGATTTCACTTGTGGGTGATGTCTAATCACTGATAGCCTCCTCCTGGGACACTCTCCACTTCTCTCCACTGTTGCCTTCTCCTTCAAGCCTCTCCTCAAAACACATCTTTCCCCCAGCACTTTGCATGTAGATGCATATGAAGTTCTAGACTAAAATAAGTAATAAAACAGAAGTCCAGGTGTCTGCAGGATGGGACAACTTTTCCTGCTCCTGAATGACTACTGTGTCTCTTTCATCTCTCACTTGCTCCCAAAAGCTTTATGTGTGTCCCTGGGGTGAGAGGTAAGGATTTTGGGACAGTAACCCAACTGTGTGATGTTTCCTGTAGAAGGGCTGCTTGGTGCCAGAGCTTCCTTTTGTGTGTTTGAGTTTTTTTTTTTTTTCTTCTCCTGAAATCCTTAAGGAAGGCTGGGTCAGGAAGCTTGAGTTAAGAGTCTGGTAGTTCAGTGTAAGGACGTTAAAGACGTGATGTAAAAGATGCATAGCAAAAATTAGGGGGAGCCAAAGGCAGCAGCACGTAGAAAGAAAAGAGGGGTTTGTGCCAGCATGGATATCCCAGCCAGGGTGGCTGTGTGAGCCCAGCTTGGGGGCGATCCTGCTGGCTCCTTAGCTGCACCCAGATCTGCACAGCCTGGGCTGCAGATTAAGGTGCAGTTACACCCTGTCCATCCTGGCATCCTGTAGCTGATCACTGCTACTGCGCATTTTCCCTTAGCATTGATTCATGCTAAAGCCAAAATTCCATTAGTGTCTTTGAATTGCTCTGCAATTCAAATGCACTTTACAGTCAGATTCTGCCCTACTCTTGCAAGCTGTGGCAAATATCTGCAAGCCAGTCTCCTACCCAGGCGTGAGCTGTTAAAATCTTCGATTTTATTTGTCATTTCTGAGTGTCAGAAAAGTGTAAAGCAGGGACACAACACATCAGAAGCAGCTTCCCTATTTAGTGCCGTAGAGACATCATTTATATTTTAGGCTAAACGTGGACTATTATGCAGTGACAACACCTGCTCTTTCACAGGACCGGACTTCTGTAGTCTGGGAGATCAAGCAATGAAAAAGCGCTGCTCCTAATCCTAGGCTTGGCTTTAGGGTAGCTTTACTCTACCTATGAGCAGAAGATATGTGCAAATAACAAACAAAAAAAAAGCAAATTCTCTTCTGCCTGATCTGCAGTAACCATCCTCCCTGGAAAGCCCATGCCAGCCTGCTTTCCTTTCATCCTCCAGGAATGCCTTCTGAAAAGTATTTAAGCAGCAATTTGGAGTAACATGGGGAGGGGGCTGTTTAATGGCAGCTAATTGAACACTTCTGACTTTCTCTGCCACTGTAACATTTTCCAAAAGCTACTAGAAAAGATATTGAGCCTTTTTATGTTGAATATGTGTCAGGCTACATGTCCTCGGTGGCTTTGGGTGAGCCAGTTGTGAAAAAACACCAGAGCTGCAGACTTGCTGTTTTGTGGGGGAAATATAAATTCTGACATCCATAGTTTGCATCTCGGCACTTTGTGGATGCAGCATTAATCATCTGTTATGGCATTATATCCTTTTTGTGAGGGTGTGAGGTTTTTTGTGGTGGGCTTTCTTTTGGTGTTTGTTTAAGCACCCAGAAATCAAATATTAACCTGATTAAGAATTCAGTGTTACATGTAAGGCAGAGAAGAGCTGCAGGTGGTGACAGGCAACTGGATTGTGTTTGATCTGGCAGTTTTCATCTATGCCACCATTTTATTCCTGCTGTGGGACTGCAGCAAAATGGTGGCTGCCTTGTTCCACGCCTCAGGGATGAAGAGGGTGTGTGAAATGCCAGCTCCTGCGTGCCAGGGCAGCACTCACTGGGAAAGAGCTCACTGAGAGATGTACCCTTGCTAGTGTGTGAGGTACAACAGGATTTCCTACTGGGGAGCTCCTGGCATTGGTGTGGGGAAAGAGCTACATTAATTCTTCTCACGGGATGAGGATTTAGGAAGTTCATTGTCCAGTGAGTTTTTCCCTCTCACTCTGGCGTTTTCTTTGGGCAGGGGAGAGAGATAATCTCCTTGGAGCACTTGCACAGGGCTGCCTTGTCATCATGTCTCTAAGAGAGCCAAGTGCCATGGCTGGCTCCGGGCCTTCAAGCAGCCCCGGTCTTTCCTCCTGTAGGCTCTGGGAGGAGTTTGACTCAGAGATTTTGCTTGGAAGAGGCTAGGTGTGGAGGAGGATGGCAGGCTGTGCAGAGCTTGCTCACCCAGGGGGTGTCACTGGGATGGCTGTGCTCCAGGCAGGAGGGCAGGGACACCCTGCAGATAACTGCGACCCCCGTATGGAAAATCTTTTTCAAGCAGAGGCTTCTGCAGGTATCTGCTGACCCAGGAGTGTGTCAGCCTTTTTTTGGCCATTTCTGACATCCCGTGAGAAGGTGCAGCAAGGTTTTTTGTTTCACAGAACCAGAGAATGGGTCAGGTTGGAAGGGACCGCAGTGGCTCATCTCCCTTCTCTCATCCCAGAGCACATGGCGCACGATTGCATCTGGAGGGTTCTTGAATCCCTCTGTTGAGGGAGACTTTGAACCTCTCTGGTCAATCTGCTCCAGTTCTTGGTCACTGCAGAGGAAAGGAATTCTTCCTTATGTTCAAGTGGAACTTGCTGTCCATCAGTCTCTGCCTGTTGTCTCCTGTCTCATTGCTGGGCCCCACCGAGCAGGCCCTGCTCCATCCCCCAGCACCAACGAGCTGTGCTCCACAGCCAGCTCCATCTGCCAGGGATCTCCAAAAAAAAATCACAAAATCATCACCAGTGATCTCTCCAGTGAACTGCCAGACAGAAGTGTGGTGCTTTGGGCCTTTTGGGGAGTTAGGCTGGGCTGTGGGGTCGCATAGCCTGAAGGTTCCTGCTATTCTGGAAGCCAAAACCTCAAGTTGGAACTGGCATCTTCTCTGCTGAGAGAAACCTGTCTCCTGGGTGGTGACTGCATGTGGTAACCCCCATGCAGAGGGAGGACCATCTGTGGCATCTCACAGCCATCACTGGACAAAAAGGAACCTCCTGGTCCAACTGACGTGTCTCTTGGGGGAATTCTGATTCTTGTTGGGCCCTGAGACAAGTACAACGGTGGGCCAATAGTGCTCAGATCCCCCTGTGCCCTGCCCAAGCACTTCTGAAGGAGTTTCTGGGAACGTGTGTGTGTGTCTGTTTGTGCTGGGAGCCAAATGGATTGGGACATGGATTTGCTGCCTTCCAGTCTTACAAAGTAACTTGCACAACTCTGGGCCGACTGACATAATAGTAATCCATTGGGGTTGCTTGTTCACTAGTAACTTAAAAATGGAATTTTGTGCTGGGATGAACTACAAAAGAGAAGCTATTTCAACAAGGATTTTTTTTTTGCTTCAAGTTTTCTGCATGCTTCAGCCTCACAGTTGTGCTTAAAACTGTTGTGTATCGATAAGAGTTTCCTTCCACTCATAATCTCTTCTCTCCTTCTGTTCCCTGCTGTAAACAAGCCATTAAAAATGTGTTTATGACATCACAGTTGGTGACCATGGAAATGACTTTGATGTTAGAAAGACAAATATAGCATCATGATTTCACGGCAGGATCAAGGCAGGAGAAGACCCTTGTTCAAATGGTGGGTAATTAACAAAGGTGATGGAGGGGAAGTTTGAAAAAAAAAATGTGACGAGCCAATTGACTGAATATGATACACTTTAAGGTTTTTTTGCAGTGTAAAAAAATAAAATAAATTTCAAAAATCTCTTTCAAATGAAAAAATTGCAATGCTCCGGCTGTACTCTTTTAAATAAAAGCCTATAGGGTAAACAGAGAAGCAGAGTCAGGGGGAAGCTTTGGAATAAGAATTGTACATATGCCAAAAACTCCAGAAGGCATCTTTCAAGCTGTAGTGGTCTGTGCTTAAATCAGGCTTGGAGCACTGGGGCCAAATGAGACCATGGGGCCAGTCTTCCTCCACTTTACACCAGTAACAGAGTCCTGACGGTTTTGAGTACAAATGGATGCAGCTGGGATCTTTATCTTGGAAAATCATCAACCCTTGCCGTGTTATCCTCATGGTCATACCTGCCTGCAGCCAGATGCCTCAAAGGAGCCAGGGGAGCCAAGTCTGGCAGCCAAGCAGAAGTCTTTGGCTCCTGATTCTGCTGCGATTCCAACTCCTCCTCAGTCCATTAGGCCAAAGCTTCTGGCATGGATGCATCCATCATTTACACAAGCTGTTGAAAATAAGCCCTTGCTTTCACATACATTTTATTAAATCATTAGCATTACATGCTTCAGAGGCAGCAGGACCAAGCCTGCTAGGAAAGTATTGTCAGAATCCTTTCTGGGCTCACTTTCTGAGCAGTTGTTCCAACATATGTAATTACCAATCAAATAGCCTCTAAAAAGACCTCCTTGGATTCAGAGAGAAATGAGAGCAATAATGTAGAGATTTTAAAAAAGATGTTTTTTCTCAGCTAATTGTTTTTAATAAAATAGTAAAAGTTAAAAAATACCAGGAAACTATAGTTAGGATGATAGTGCTCTGTTCTGCAGAAATATGTAGCCTGTTGCCTCTCTTATTACAGAGCAACAAAAGGAATGAAGTGCAAGGGAAGGGAAAAGTAGGGATGAATGGAGGTTGTTAAATACTGCGCTGGAAAGGTCAATAGTCTTGTCTGGAAGGTAAAGCTGATATAAAGAAAGCCCTGCAGCCCCGAGTGCTGCCTAGCCTCTTTAAAGGGTTACTCAGGTGTTGGGGCAGGTGGGTCTCCTTGGCTGCCCCATCCCCTACGGCCTGGCTGGGAGCATGGCTTGGAAATGTTGCCCAGGATTTTCAGGTCCTGATGCTGAAGTCCACACTTCCTCCTGTGCAAGGAAACCCCTAAGGTTTGGGGGACTTGCATATTCCTCACATCCCAGTTCTCTCACTGCTGAGGGCTCAGCCCAGCAGACAGAGGAGGATGCAGCCCCTCCATCTCAGGTCTCTGTACTGCCACCTCTCTCAGCTCTGCCTGGCTCTGTGTGCCCTCTCCAGCCCCCAGAACATTCCTGATCCCATTGCCACAGAGCAAACAGCACATACACAAATTAGCTCCCATCCTGGCTTTGAGTGATGTGCAGGCAGACTTGGCTTGTCCAGTGACAGCCCTGAGCTGCCACCGGCCCCTCCCTGTATCATTGTTATTGCGAGCAGGTTTGGTGTATGATTCACTCTCCAATCTGCTTGGAAATGGTTTTGCTTATGAAACAAGCTATGGTGCTTGGTTCTTCCTCTGACTGTGGAGATGTTAGGGTGGCCAGCACAGGGCTGTTGGGGTGGATGCTTGTGCCTGTGCTCTTTTGGCTGAATTTGCTTGTGTGTGAAAACTGATTTATGTGTAACTGTTAGAAAGGTTTTTTCATGCTAGTGTTTTGCTGGTTTAACTCTTTTGCCCCTATGCACTGCCCTTTGGGGTATGAACCTCGCAGTTGTGGGATGGGGGAGAATGGCTTTGCCATTTTAGTGTGCACTGGGAGCACGTGGGTCCTGGTGGTGCTGCAGCCTTTCCCTGGGCAGGTGCCTCACTGGTGACACATTTGATTTACCTCCATGCTGGGGTGGCAGTGGACTGCCACAGAGACCAGTGATTCCAACAGTCTGGGTGTGTGTCTGCAGTCCTCACCTGTGGGATGAAAGCTGGTCTTTATTGATCTTCCCAGGGGAGGCTGTGATGCGCCAATTAACCCCTTGCATAATTACCCATGGAAACAAGCAGCCTGCTCCTGGGATGGGGGGGAGGCACTGCTGGCCAGGAGCTGCCCTTTTCTTTAGATGGGCAGGTCGTGCTTCCCTTTGGGGACAGCCACTGTGGTGGGGGTGGCAGGGGAGCTGGGACACGTCTGCTCTGGGTCCTGACAAGGAGGACACAAGGGCAGGGGATCCCCAGAGCGCTTTATATTCAAGTATAGAGAAATTCAGTTCTCCTTGGGCTAAGGAGTCTGTGGTACCTGGGCAGCAGAAATTCCTAACGGAGGAAAAACTGTGCTACTGAAGGGGAAGGGAAAACTTTGGATGTGTTGGGGTCTCTTTTTGTTATGCTCATGTCTGGTATCTAATTACTACTTTGGAGAATGAAAACATGTATTATCCAGCAATCCCTCTGCTTCATCTCCTCTAGTCAGACCAAATTTTACATCTATGAAATCAGTACAGTAAATCAGAATACAGCATCTTTCCCTAAAGAAGAGTGAATCCTTTCAGCCTTATACCAAGCAGCAAGAAAGGTCATAAAATTGAAACAATCTGAAATACCCCTGGTTCACATTTAGCAGCTGTCACAGAGCAGCGGGGAAGTGCAAAGTGTAGTTATTGCTTATTTTAGGTACTTAATTTTGTTTGTTTCATTTCTGCCATACTCTGGAGAAAAAATGTTGCAAGTCTGCCTTGTCAGAAAGGAAGGAAATTTATTTTGATGGGTTGCTGAGGTGCACCTGAGAAGCCACGCTGATGGAGGAGAGCTAAAGCCTCTTCCTTTCCTTGATTGTCATGTAAGAGTATGAAACCCCCAGCCCTCTGCCAACAAAGTGCTCGTGACTTCAGATATTTTGTTTGAACTCATCCGTGGCAGGATGGGCAGAAACCCCCAATGCTCTTGCCCCAAACAGCCTTTTTCAAAGGGAAAAATGTTGGTAGAATCTCATCACAGTGATTATAGGGAATCATTCTAGGATTCTCAGAAGAATCTGAAAACCACTCTTTCTAAGTTATTTCTGAATAGCTATTGGATGGATAATTTCCATACCCATTATCAAAATGATGTGCTGGCAGTGAAATTTAGCTGTATTGTATTTGATCAGTAATTGGTGAAATGTTTTCCTAGGGTTAAAAGTAGTGTCAGCAACACCTCTATGTAGGGATTTACAATGTGTTTAGGTACATTTTTTATGTATTCAGTTGCTTTATGCTATCCAAATGCTTTGTGGTATGGAGAAAGTTAACAGGATTTATCCGAGTATTTAAAGACAAACTGAAAAGATTTTTACCTTCTGAGACCCAAGTTCAGAGTTGCACTGCCTCTGTGAGCTGTTGATGACAACTAACGTTTTAAACAACGTGCAATGTTAAAGTGTTGATCATTAGTGACTTGCAGGTCTGGAGAATAGAGCAGCCTCAAAAGCAATCAATGCAAATGCATCAGAGTAAATAGTAAAAAAAAAAAAAAAAAAAAATCAGTGATAAAAGAGGGAAAACTTTCCTTGGCTTAGACTTTCTTTCAGTTCATTGTAGTAATAACTAAGATTATGCTGTATCTTTTATTTTATCTTGGATTGTGGGAAATGAGAATTTGGTAAAATGTGCCCCACTTTTTCAATTGAAACAAAGAGAATAGATTAAGACTTGGAGATAGTAAGGAAAACAAATATATAAGGAAAGAAAGCAGACGAATTTCCAGTGAAAGGGGAACTGAAAGGCAAAGCTCTCATTTAACTCTGGTTTTCCATTTCAGCAATGTGACAAGCACACGGTGGGTACGAATGCATTGAGGCAGGGACAGACAGGAGACAGGCAGCGCTTCAGCCAGAGCTTTAAAAATGTCTCTGTGCTGCTGTAGGCAGCTGGGGTCCAAAGCAGTTTTCTGGAATTACATCTGCCCTGTGAGGTGCTGGCGAAGGGGCAGAGCTGAGCTGCTTCATGCCTGAGCAGGGCAACCAGAAAACATCCGCACATCCGTCGCAGCGCAGAGATCCCTGTGCACACTCCCCCCTTTCCTGCAGTCTCTGCATGGCCAGTGTGTGTTGGTTCACTGCTCTTCTCCCCTGCATTTTGGATCCAACCCTGCTGGCTTGTGATGATGTCTAAAGGCATGACATGTCACCATCATGCAGGGATGGAAGGTCGAGGTGCTGGCAATGTCTGAGCATCCCAAGTTCCTCACCTCAGGCATGTCTCTGGCTCTCCATCTGGAAAGAGCTGATTCTTAGATAAATTTTTTAATATTCCAAATTGTCACTACCATCTGACACAAAAAAACCCCTCTGATTGTTAAGTCTGATACATCCTAGACAAATATTTAAGTGATGTTTGATTTTAGAGCAGTCTGTCTGTTCAGGGGTTCTGTGGGCTTCTGCAAGCTCTGGAAGGCTGAGTCTTTTTACAGCTAGGAGGGGATAATGCATGAAGAAACTATGTGACTTGCCTGAAGCCAGAAAATCAGTAGCTGAGGAAAAACTTGGAACCAGTTCTTAGTCTGGCAAACTGGATGTGGGACTGTCCTTCCTCTTTTAGTAATGAGACAATCAATTTAAAAGTAACCAAATAAAATGGAAGAAAAATATTATTTTAATGTTTCTTGTTATAATATACAGCTCTTTAAGCCAGTGTAAGCAATGAAGTCAGATATGATAAATTTATAGAAGCTTACCTAATTTACCACTGAGCCAGGTAATGTAAAACAAAGCTTTGCAGTAACTACATAGTGTTTTAAAAAGTTTCAGACTGATATCAACACTTCACTGTTGCATTTTTGAAGTGAGCTCCCTTAAATTCAAAGCACTATATCCACCAATTATTCATTCTCTTGTTTTAAGGTGTGTTTAGTGATTCCATTTCCTGTGACAACCCTCCCTGGCGTCCCTGGTGGCTGTCTCATACTGCTCTGCTGGGAGGCATCCCCGTGCCAGGGCTGTGCAGATCTGGCCCTGCAGGAAATAGTTGGAAAGGAGAGGGGAAAGAAAATGCAGCCCATCTATCTTGGGTACCTTGAAACACATACAGCTGAGGGGACCTGCCAAGGGAAGCATTCCACACGCTCTCCTTGTCAGAGGAGTAAGCAGGCTGAAAAAGTTGGATGTGCACAGTGAGTGGAAGCTGACCCGGGCAGCCTTGATTTACATAGTGCACACTTGGGACCTGCTCATTACCACAACATCCCCCTAATCATCACCTCGGCATGACGGGCACATGGATGGGAACCTGCCCCGGGATCCCCAGCGCTTCATTTTTCCAAGCAGCACCCAGCCCTCTGCAGTTATTGTGATCTGACAGATGCACATATCATCGAAAGCAGGTCTTGCATGGCATTACACAATGTAAATCAATAATGTGAAAATACAGCCGTTAACACAATGTACAGTTTTGCCTATTACTACAATGCCCCGCTTGTTCCAAAGGAAAAGCAATTTTATGCTCCACTGGAGCATGGTTTGCTTAGCCTTCAACTAGCGGCAAATGCCAGATACTGCAAAATGTTATTGTTACGCAAGCAGTGTCCTGGATTTATTTATAAGTATCCATGCAAAGACTAATTTCAACAGGGACTAGGACCGGAGCCCCTCTGAATATGGGGCTGAACTGCTCTGACCCTGCATTTCCAGCTCTGCTGCCTCTTCCCTGCACCCAGGTCCTGATCCAGCAAAACTGCACAGTCCTGTGCACCCACTGTGGCTGTCCTGGTTTTGGTTGGGATTAAATTCTCGCAGGTTTTAGGCTATCCTAGCACACAGTGGCACCTCACAAGCCACGAGTCAGACACACCCCAAATACTCAGGTCTAGGTGCCTGGCACACATGCTGCTCCGGCTGCTTGCTCCTTACCTCTACCATGACATTCCTTTCCTTGGATATGGGGCTCGGTTGCCTCCCTGCATGGCAGGAAAGCCAACACTTCTTGGGCACTTTTTGTCCCTGTTGGCAGAGATGTAGGGAAACAGAAGCATGAAGCCTCTGAACCCCTAATTATTGATGTGCACCTCATTGGCTGCTCCCAGTAGACGTTAATTCCTTTTAGTTGAGGACACAAAAGGAAGAGCTGCTACAATAAAAGGAAAGATCTGCTTGGATCACTGGGGAAGCAGGGAAGAGGAGCAATGCTGCTGTGTGAAGGTAACCCCTCCTGACCCTCTCTCAAGGCAGAAATTGCTCCACGTGCACTTCTGCGCAGGGAAGCCTTGATGTGTTTAACCTGCAGTAGAAACAAAGATCCCAGAAAAACACGTTGTTGAGACAGAAAAGCCACAATTCCCGAGCCTATCAGCTCAGCAGAGCGGGGCGTGAGAGGGCAGCACCGCTTGTTGGCTGCGTGTGCAGCCACCCTCGGGTGCGCGGCTGCCCTGTGCCCGGCTGGGCTGGGCTGGGCTGGGCTGGGCTGTGCCCGGCTGGGCTGGGCTGGGCCGGGCTGGGCTGGGCTGGGCTGGGCTGGGCTGTGCTGGGCTGGGCTGGGCTGGGCTGGGCTGTGCCCGGCTGGGCTGGGCTGGGCTGGGCTGGGCTGGGCTGGGCTGGGCTGTGCCCGGCTGGGCTGGGCTGGGCTGGGCTGGGCTGTGCCCCGCTGGGCTGGGCTGGGCTGGGCTGGGCTGGGCTGCCCTGTGCCCGGCTGGGCTGGGCCGGGCTGGGCTGGGCTGGGCTGGGCTGGGCTGGGCTGGGCTGGGCTGGGCTGGGCTGCCCTGTGCCCGGCTGGGCTGTGCCCGGCTGGGCTGTGCTGGGCTGGGCTGGGCTGGGCTGGGCTGGGCTGGGCTGTGCCCGGCTGGGCTGTGCCCGGCTGGGCTGGGCTGGGCTGGGCTGGGCTGGGCTGTGCCTCCGTGCCCGAGTGGCAGAGCAGGGACAGGGCTGCGCCTCGCAGCCTGCAGCTCACCTCCCACCTTTCCTGGCAGAACTGGCTCCCACTGGAAAGAGTCGGATTTGTCAGACAGGCTGCTTAGTGGAGTCAGATTCAATATCCTGAGAGTGTAAACAGGAAAATGTGAAAAATGAAAACAGGTGGGAATCCTCACAGGCCCCTGTTCTACCAGCTCTTTACACTCTAGGTCTCCTGCGTGGAAACATTTGGGCAGTTCTGAGAGAAATTTTCTTGTTCATGTTTGGAATAATTTCTGGGTCTTGATTTATCCCTGAGTTGGACAGGAAGCATGTTTCAAAATGCTTAATTATTTCACAGAACGGAAATTCCAGCATTGCTCCGTTCTGTTTTCTGCCTATGAGGTGAAGCTGGGAAAGGATTAGAAGCTCCTGCCAGTTGCACTGTGCTGGCCTCCAGCCACTGCAGGTATGGCTCTTAATGAGAACTTAATTAGGAATCGAGGGGTTTGTGGGTGATGGAAGGGTTGCAGGATGCCAGCTTCTTTCAATAAAGGAGAATTGTGTACAGAGGGGGTGCACCACAGCCCCATTCCTCCTCTCAGCAGCCTGGTGTGGGAATAACTTGAAAATTAGGAGGCCTTGCATGGGGCATGGCCCACTGATGGGCAGCTTGGCCTGACCTGCTCAGAGGCCCTGTGGCAAACTCAAGTGGGTTTCATCCGGGACCAACCACGCGTTGGGGGCTCATCTCTGGGTTCTTCTAAACATTTTCCTTTTTCTCACTCGGGCTGATGTCAACTTGAAATGCAAACATGTGAATGCAGCATTGAAGTTGGAAGTGGGAGCATTTTGTCTTGGAAATGTCCATACAGAATATCTCTTTTATTAAAAGACACCCTTTTTATTTTAATTTTCTTTTTTTTTTAATCTCCAGAAACATTTTTCATGTTTGGCCCAATTTCAGGAGTGTTTTGGTGCCTGTCCCCCTCCTTTTACCATTGCACATTGTTTGCTGGGGGGAAAAACCTGTTTCTTCTATTGCGCCCCTTGGTCATCCCCTTCCACCATGCCCCACTGGCTCTTGGCCTCCCCTGCCTGCACCTCTGCTGGCTGCAGCACCCACTCAGGTGTCTCCAGGTGAGCCTTGCCTGACCAAAACACAAGATGCAGGCCACTGCTATTGATCTTGGAATTTGGTCGAGGCCATGGTGTGGCTTCTGGTGAGCCACAGCTTTGCACACAGAGGGGAGGGGGAATCCTCCTTTGCCCAGTGCCAAAGCTGCCCCTCCACGCCTGGGGGCTCTTGCTCATAGGGAAGAAGGGAACAGATCCCCTTGGCATTCATATTCCTATTATACAGCCTAGATTAATTTTGATTTTCC
Organism: Calcarius lapponicus; assembly: GCA_039654755.1. Taxonomy (NCBI): domain Eukaryota; kingdom Metazoa; phylum Chordata; class Aves; order Passeriformes; family Fringillidae; genus Calcarius; species Calcarius lapponicus. The sequence goes on from CM077467.1 coordinate 308,516, forward strand.
CTTTTGACTCCTTTGTTGTGTTTATTTCAAGGGATTTCTGTCACCTCCCTTTTGCACTTCAATGTGCCTGAAAAATTTCTGTCAGGAGTGATTGTGTATGACTTGAAGAAAGTACAATTTTTAAGGACTTGAATTCACTTTAAAAATCCCCACTGCTTTCTATTATTTTTTTTCCCTCCAAAATTAGTGCATCTCCGTGCTGAATCTTCCCCATCTGACAGCACTGTGTGTTATTACTGCCACAAGACCTTCCCACCACTGGGTTTTCTCTCTTTTCCATTTTTTGCTATGAATATGAGATTTGCAGGGAATCTCTGTGTGCTGAATATTTGCATCATGGCCTGGGATGCTTTGAGTAAGACTTCAGGGAGCTGAGAGAGCCTTGAGATCAAACCAAAATACTCCAGAGAAAATTCCCCAAAGCCGTAGACAAATATTCCCAAACATGAATATTTCCACCCTGGCAATTTTTTAAAAATATATTATTTCTACAGACAGCTGGAAAGACAGGCAGACACCTACGGACGGCTGACATTAGCATGGAGCTTCTGCTGTCACCCACAGATGGGCTGCGTGGCTGGAATGATGATTTTCCAGTCCTGGCTTTGGGGAGTTTCACATATTAGACAGTACTAAAAGAATTTTTAATTGGACTAATTTTACTTTTTTTTTAATCAGAAATGAGACAATGTGTGTGAACCCCTGTGGTTCCTGTAGTCTCAATCAGCTGCCAAATAATATTATAGAAGTTGTGATTGGATTAATGAAAAGCTTATAACAAAATTACGATTATGAGGAAATTATCCTATTGGGGGGCTTTATTTAAACTGGTGGGACAAAATTAGTCCTAAATTAAAGAAAACTACTAATTGTCTAGATATCACTTGGTTGATAAATGCACCAGTAGGATCCCATTCCCAGGGTGTCACTCTGCTGTTCATAGGTTTTTGAGGGAAAATGCACTTGGCAGCCTCGTTCCGTTCCTTCTTCTGCTTTTCCATGGGTGTCCCGGGCTGCAGTGGGCTGTGAGCTCCTCCTCAGCTCCATTTCTGGGGTCACTGGTCCCACTGGTCCCTGGAGCACCCTGTGCTTCCTTGGGGGATCCCAATCCCTCGCCTGGGATGAGAAAGCACCCACGTGGGTGGGACTCACAGGCAGTACTGGGACATAAGGATGAGGTGAGGACTCATCCCTTGTGTCCCACCCAGTGCTTCTCTTTGGTGCTTGTGAAGGAGTCATCTAAGCCATGTCCTCCATTAGCTGCTGCTTGCTTCCATGCCACGGGTTTGGGAGGCTGCCTGCAGGGTGCTGGTCCCATCCCTTGTGCTGTACTCTCCCAGCAGCCCCCACAGAGCGGGACCCCCAGCTCACAGCCGTTCCTCATTTCAGGGCAGAAAAAGGTATTGAAACCCTGTGTTCTACAGAAAGAGCTGTTTTCTTCTGCTGGACTCAAAACTAGCCACAGATCTGTAAATGCAGAGCCACAGCTGCACCTCGTGCTGGGAAAGGGATATATTGGTGGGTAACTGTATTTCATTCAGGAGCAGAACTCAGTTTTCCCCATAGCTGAGACACTCTGGGTTTTCCTTTAAATAACCACAGAGGTGCTGGAGGCAGTGAAGCCCAAAGGACACCCCCACAGGAGAACCTGGGATGGCTTGCATCCCACTTTGTACTGCTGATCTGGACCTGGCAAAAAGATTTTGTGGTCCTCAGCATTAGCCTGTTGCGTGCAGCTCCCTTGCTGTAATATTACTGGGGAATGATACAGGGCAGGGTTTTTGGGGGCACCAATTTCATCCAATTAGAAAATCCCATACAGGGGGGCTGAGAACAGATCCCCCTCTCAATGCAGCTGTCCTACAAAAACTGAGTCACTTTGAGACACTGACCCTGACTCCTGGTGACAATAAAGGGTGCTGTTAAGAAAATATTAACTTGTGGGCTCTGTAGACTAAGTTTTCCCTCTATTTTTGAGCCCTTGTTAGATCCCAGTGTTTTGCCTTGGGTCAGACTGCATTGCTGGATCAGTTGTCTAAGAAAAAAGAAGCTCCATTTCCTTTGGAAATTTTTTCTCTCCCCTAGGAAAATATTTCTGTTGCTTGCCTCTGCCATTGGCCTTCAAGCAGTAAATCCCAAGCAAATAAGTCTGTATTTAAGAAAAATATTCAGTGCCTTTCCTCCAGAGGCTTTATTTTCTCATTTAGTGACCTCTTGTTCCCCATGTCTTTGACACTTCTCCGATGTGCATTAAGCCAAATATGCAATCATCCTTTCATTCTCTATCTTTGCTTTCATTATGATTTTTTACACTTCATTACATTTCCTTCTATAATTGCAACTCTTTGTTGTCCCAAAGTTTTATGGCTCTTTCCTCTCTTCTCTCACTTCTTGTGTTTCTTTGTTGTTCACGTTAGCTTTTCTTGACACTGTGTTCCTAGTACATTTTCTAGATGTCAAGCAAACTCTTAGGCCTAAACTCATTTATCTTTGAACACTTTCCATTTCCACTTCAGTGCTCTACCCCAATGAATTCCATCCAGAACTTCCTTTTCTTCTAAAATTGGCTGTGCTGCTTTTATTCAGCGTTCTTCCCTTTTTAGGCCTAATTATAAATCCAATTGTTCGGTCCTGAATGCTTCCACGAGCTCCATTCATTTCCGAGCACGGTTCTGCCATAACTGCCGGGGGGGAAGTTGCGTGACTGCCCTTTCAAAATCCCAATATGATCTAGATGAGAAAGAGATGTTATTTCTAACTTAAATTAAACCCTAGCGCAAGACCAGGCTGTTAAGTCTCTCTGCCTGCTCTCCCGTGGCTGCCCCTGCCCACCCTGGAGCCTGGGATGCTCTCTGAGGGTCCTGAGCGTTCCCAGCCCCTGGGCAGTGCCCACCCTGGAGCCTGGATTGCTCTCTGAGGGTCCCTGAGCATTCCCAGCCCCTGGCAGTGCCCACCCTGGAGCCTGGGATGCTCTCTAAGGGTCTGTGAGCGTTCCCAGCCCCTGGCAGTGCCCACCCTGGAGCCTGGGATGCTCTCTAAGGGTCTGTGAGCATTCCCAGCCCCTGGCAGTGCCCACCCTGGAGCCTGGGATGCTCTCTGAGGGTCCTGAGCATTCCCAGCCCCTGGCAGTGCCCACCCTGGAGCCTGGGATGCTCTCTGAGGGTCCTGAGCATTCCCAGCCCCTGGCAGTGCCCACCGTGGAGCCTGGATTGCTCTCTGAGGGTCTGTTGAGTGTTCCCAGCCCCTGGCAGTGCCCGGTGGAGCTCGGCAGGGCCGGTGGGCACCCCGTGCCTCCCACCAGCACCACCAGCACAGGCCTTTTTAAATCCATGCAAAGCAGCTCAGAGTGCAAATGGTTGATTCCCACAGATATACACCACAGCTCGCCTTTGGAATTTGTACTGGCTGCTTGAATAATTGGATGTTAATTTGTAAGCAGAAAGCGCCAACATTACTGACGTAATTTTGATGTCTTTGGTACAAGCAGTCAATGGGAAACAGGATCTGGCTGCAGCTCTCCACCTGAGGATCAATTATCTGTTTGGGCTGAATTTTGGCTCTGCAGCTGGGCAGGAGCTGGCAGAGGGGTAGTTGGGGCCTGTGTGGGGACTAACCACCCTCAGTTTGGGAAGCTCATCCTGCTGCCAGGCTCTACTTGAAGCTCAGCTGCTCAGTCTCAAGGCAAACAATGCCCACTGCTCCGCTGCCTGCCTCCAGCCCAGTCTTACACAGTCAAATCTCAGCAGCCGCTAGATGACATGATGGATTTGCTGTACTTCCAGATACCCCTCTGGCAATATTTGCCCTCTAGGTGTGCTCAGGTGTTAGGCTGCTCAGGTAACTTCCTCTGGGTTAAATGTTCTCTGGAGGGGGACACACAGGACTGGGAGTACAGTCTAAAATAGGGAACAAATGAGAACATGATGTTCTTTCAGTGGAATTGCTGGCAGGATTTGCTAAGCTTTCATAAGGGCAAGGCAGGCACTCTTCTTTCTCCTACAAAATTGCCCTTGGAGGAAGGTGATGACAAAGAGAATTTCTCTTGTCCACTTACTGATTTAACCTGATTTCTTCCTGTTTTTTGAGCATCTGGAAAAAAACATGAGTAGTGTGATGATGATGACAAAGTTCACCCTTTGTTCTGAGGCAGAGGATGTCAGTGACTTTGCAGACCTGGGGCACCCTGTCATCCCCAGCCCGCGTGTGCAGAGGGGGCTGCTCTGCTCTCTAGGCATTGCTTTCTCTTGAAAGCCCCAGGAAGAGCAGCCACTGCTGCCTGACCTGTCTCCTGGTGACCTTTCAGGTGGCTGCTGCAGCAGTGCCAGCAGGCCCAGACATGCACGGTGATGGTCCCACAGGAATGTGGGTGGGAGCGCTGAAGTGTGCACGCTGGTATGGTTGTGCACATCCTTGAGCAGGGGGAATGTGGAGATCTGCTCATGTTGCAGGATCACTGGTGTGGCTGTAAGTGGGTAAACTGGGCTCTGCTTCCCACCTGTAAAGCAGAATGAGTATTGCTGGCTGCAGAGGACGTAGGGTGGTATTGGGTCTGACGCTTCATCTGCACAAGGTTTTGAGATGCTCTGTGTTGAGCTCAGTGATTCCAGCAGGACTTGGCTGTGTCTGGCTTTGCTGGTGCAGAGCAGAACTGTTGTGGTTGAAGAGGGAGACAGACATTATCAGAATGCACCAACACCCACATCAGAGATTGCCACACGTTGCTGTGTTGGTTCCATGCACACAATGAAGGAGGGCTTGGGAATAAATGCGTTTTTTCTTATCTTAAAATATCTGATAGAGGGAGATAGAAAGACCTCTTGCAGCAACTTCTCTGTTTCAGACCAGTCACAGCAGATGACCTGAGAAAACTAGCTATCATATACCATATCATGCCAATAAATACCTCTTGCAGTTTTTCTAAGCCTCTATAGTCAGCTGTGTGTGCAGGATAGATATGACTGGATTATTATAGTCTGTCATTTCAGCATGAATTCAAGACACTCTGTTAAGTGAGTATTATTTAATAGTCTGGAAGAAGCCTTTGGAAGCTGTTATTATCTCTCATGTAAATGCACGTTAAAGCAATTTGAACAGGCGAATCATCTTGCTGAGGGACTATATCCCTCCAGTGGGAAGGCTGAGGGGTTTTATACTGTGCCACAGCAGAGCTACCTGTCCCCCTGGAATGGCAAATGGGAGGCGTGTGGACCCCCAGGATGTCAGGCTGCTGTGAGGAATGGCCAAGCTGCTGCTTAGGCTGTGGCCATGTGCTTAGGGATGCAGAGGAAACAGCCTTGCTTGGGGGGCACCAGGATAAATAAGTTTAACAGAAACTTTTGACCTGCTATCAGCAAATCTGCATGGGCTGACTGCATCTGTTGGCTCACTGCAGCGTGAGACAGCTGTGCTGCCTCCAGGCTGCAGGTGAGTTGGGAACCAGGAGCCCACTGGGGAGGGAAAATTGTCAAGGTCCAAAAAGGATCCTTTGGGAAACGCCTGGGTTTGGAGGGCTGGGAGCTGTGGGGAGGGAGCCACGCCGTCAGCAGGCAGCGCAAGACATGGAGAGCAGGTGGGGAGGAGGGATAAAATCCCAGACAGCACAAAGCTGCTTGCTGGGGATGTTGCTCTAAGAGACCTCCATGGCAGGGCAGAGGAGGGTTTGAAATTGCCACCGGAGTAGGTTACGTTTGTGGTGGTTTTCCACGCCTGCAACCTGCGCCCAGGCGGGACCGCAGCCGCCCTCCGGAGCAGGCAGCAGCCCCCGGCTGCCTCGTGATATTATTATCGGCTGCCTCGTGATATTATTATTTTTTTATTTGCCTCAATAAAAATCTGTGAGTCATTAAGTGCTTGTCATGTTTTGATACGTGGATCAGGAACTGATCAATAGCCAGCCAAATTTAATAAAAAAGAGTTCTATTCTTGGGGAATGAGCTTGTTACCATGCCAACTATCGATCTTTTCTGACAGGCTCTGTAAGTCACAAAATGGGGTCCTGATGGTAGGCTGGTTTCCCTGCCTGCCAGAAAGGGTGTTGGTTGCAACCTCTGTGTCTAAAAGATTTTGGAGAAAGCCCTGCTTTTTAATACTGCCTCTATGTAATTCTTTGGCAAAGGTTCTAGATTGCCTGGAGCTAGTGGAAATCATCTAAAGGCTTTATTTTTCTTACTCTAAGGTGGTGGAAATATAAGACAGAAGGTAGCAGAGCTCTGGTTTTGCACCAGAGCCTCACAAGGCAAGGAGGGATGGAGCCCAGTGCCCGTCCACAGCCCTGCCTCACTGATGCATGGTGTGCCAGCCACCACCTGCTTCCTGCAGCCAACATCCCAGAATTCTTCCTTGCAATTTTTATAATATGAGCCAAACAGTATTAAATGGCACTGAAACAATCCCCTGCCAGGTGGATTTCTCTAGCTGATCATGGCAAGCAGGACAGATTTATATCCTGAGGAAGAGGAATGTTCTGCACAGTTCATCAGGTCCCAGAATTTAATGTTGAAGATCTCACCAAAGTCACCTGGGGAGCAGGAGATCAATGTAATTCCTTCATGGCTTTTCCAGATCGTGTACTGTAAAAAACTTACTGTGATTTGACCTTGATATTAGCCCTGCCTTTGGTGGGGGCTGAACTCAAGACCTCCAGAGGTCCCTTCCAGCCAGCATTTCTCCTTCATTTCATCTCAGAGATGTGATGGAAGATCTAACCCCAAAATGAAAGTGCAACTAGCTTTTTTGGCTATTCAGACATGGAGGGCAATATGAACAGACATCAGACTCTGAATATTTCTCAGAACTGTTTGTGTATCAGAGGTGCCAGAACAGTCCTGGTCACTGGGCTACATGAGACAGGTTATTGAGCAGAGCTCTTAGACTGCAATTATCAGAAAGGTCACCAGCAGCAAGGGCCTGCCCTTGTGTCTGCTCTTGGCATTCCTACTCCTTGGATTTAGCACTTCTCACACTCCCTTTTTCATGTCTCCTTCTTTCAAAGATTTTCCTCTAGTAAAAATCAGCAGCCTTCTCCATGGGGTTTGTTAGCATTGAGTTGTTTAATGGAAATGTTCTTTTAATATATGACAAAAGTGAAAGACTTCAGGAAGGTTTAACAGAACCATAGAATTATTTAGGTTGCAAAATCTTCCTAAAATCATCAAATCCAGCAGTTAATCCAGCACTGCCAAATCCACCGCTGAGCCATGTCCCCAGGTGTCACAAGGTCTTTTAAATACCTCCAGGAATGGCAATTCCACTGCTGCTATGGGCAGCCTGTGACAGGGATTGAGAACTCTCGCAGTGAAGAAATGTTTCCTAATATCTAGTCTAAAACTCCTTTGGCACAATTTGCTGCATTTCCTCTCATCCTGTCACTTGATGCCTGGGAGAGGAGATCGACCCCCATCTGGGTACAGCCTTCTGTCAGGTAGTTCTAGAGAATGGTAAGGCTCCTGCTGAGCCTCTTTTCGTCCAGGTGGAACATCCCCAGCTCCCTCAGCTGCTTCTCACCAGACTTGTGCTCCAGGCCCCTCACCAGCTCCGCTGCCCTTCTCTGCAGCTGCTCCAGCAGCCAAGCCCAGCCTCTCTGTCCCTGCAGCGCTGTGCTGGCGCTGCGAGCGCCGAGCAGAGGGTGGAGCAGCCCTTTCAGCAGAATGCGTGCATGCCAGATTGAGCCTGCAACCAAGGTCTTAAAATTGAGTGAAAGTTGGTTTTGGGATTGCAGACCCCCGCTGCCTGGGCAGAGCCGGGGATGGTTTTAACACCATGCTGACTGGATATTCTGCTCCTCTCGCAGTTTGCACTGGAGCCTTGCAGACACATGAGAGCAGCCGGGAGCCGGCGCTGGGCAGCGGCGGGGGAGGAAGGGATGCGCGGGGCAGGGATGCGGGGCAGGGATGCGGGGCAGGGATGCGGGGCAGGGATGCGGGGCAGGGATGCGGGGCAGAAACAGCCGTGCGGGCTCGGCGGAATGCAAACCGCGGGATAACCAGCTCGGAAAACACCTTCAGCTCCAGAGGGACAGCTGCCAAAAGCAAGCTGGGCTGGCCAGCGTTGGCTCTGCAGGCAGCTCCCTTCCCTTCCCTTCCCTTCCCTTCCCTTCCCTTCCCTTCCCTTCCCTTCCCTTCCCTTCCCTTCCCTTCCCTTCCCTTCCCTTCCCTTCCCTTCCCTTCCCTTCCCTTCCCTTCCCTTCCCTTCCCTTCCCTTCCCTTCCCTTCCCTTCCCTTCCCTTCCCTTCCCTTCCCTTCCCTTCCCTTCCCTTCCCTTCCCTTCCCTTCCCTTCCCGCAGGGTCCCCCATCAGCACGAGCAGGACCGAGCTCGGGGCTGCCCGAGGGTTTGTGTTTTCCCATATTTGAGGGGCCTGCTCTGCAGTTTTGAAGATGCATGCACAGCCTCACAGCACATCGTGATTTGGCTGCAAGTTGAGCCGAGTGTGTATTATCTCGGCAGACTCATGGTGTGCATCTCCTCCCCATCTAATATATCCGAACATACAGCGAGGGTTTTACAGACAAGATAATGTGTTTTGGCTGCATGAAATAGTTGTGCTATTCCTATAGGAGAAAAATTTAATTTTGCTCTGAATTCCTCTATAACCAGACAGCTCCCCATTTATATCCTGGGTAATAAATCAAAGCAACGTGAAGTCTTGTGCATGGAACTGAAGTGGTTTCTTAAAGCAAATTTGGCAGGAAATAAGTCATCATCATAAAAAGCCAGTTCATTCCTAATATACAATACACCACTAACTCTTTGCTAAAATCTGCAACCAGGCACATGATTGTGTGAAAGACAGAGAGAAATACACAAGCCCTGGCAGTGCTGTGTGAGGTAGGCCATTTGATTCTCTTATCAAAATCACCCATATCTTTATCAGAGAAATCACCCTGTGAGTTCCCTGGCTCACAGGTTTGCAGTGCCCAGCCACTCAAACATCACAAGGGTCATTAGTTTGACTTCATATAAAAATAAGGTCATGCTGGTATTGCATCTTCCCTCTGTGTTTTTCCTCTTTCTTCTTGCCTCCTCAACCGATTTTTTTTCTCTCATTTTTTTCTACCGACTCTCCTTTCTAGTTTCTATTTCTATCGTGCAAACATGCCAAGGCAAAGAGATGTAAGCAATGCATAATATATTTGCAGTAATGTATGATTCATTTACTAGCTTTCATAATTAATGTGGCTGTGTTTTACATACACAGTACTTCCTGCATGCATTTTATGATGTGAACACTCTTCAAAAATCTAATAAAATGTAATCCGTTAAAAACAATAGGACTAGTCCTGCGGTGAGATATGTGTGCAGTTTTGCAGCAGCTGCAGAAAGAACTTGGTGCCAAGTTTCTATTCTAAACGCCAATTTTTTTGCTGCTGTTTTATGCAGCTCCTAATTCTCAAGGTGGAAATTATTATAATTATATATATTATTATAGTGATACCACAGTTGCTCTGAGTATAATTTGCTTTCATACTCTGAAAACTTTCCAACCCAAATAATCTTTCTGTCTGCTCTCTGGAGTTCAATAAAAAATACAAAATGATGCTGAATTTATGAAGAAATGTATCAGAACGATACAACAGCATCTGTAAAATGTTGGCTAAATAATGCCAACATCTGCACCTCCAAAAAATTCATTCTTGCCTGGGATTTAGTGAGGCTGAAAGCACACTCAGCTTCATCCTCTGGGCCCCAGAACCTTGTTTCCAAAGGTATTTATACATCTAATTGCCAACAATATCAGCATAAGTTGGGAACGGCTGGAGAGCTCAGGCCATTTAAACATTATTATCTTCCTGATGAGGATTCGAGGACCCCAAATTAATTTTCACCCCACAAAAAAGAAATCCAACATGGCCATTTGTATGTTGTTCCTTGTCCCAGGTGGACAGATTTGGAACGTTTTGGTTTCCTATCTTCACACTGAAAGTGTGTGTAAAATGATTTGCAGCAAGGAAATCTACACTTTTGAAGAAGGCAATCTATCATGAATGCATTGAAAATTCAAAATTTATATGAGAAATGGATATAATTTCCAATGTAAAGCTAGAAATCTTGTTTCCATCTCTCCAGATACCAGTCTGATGTTTTGCCTGCTTTCCTCCAGCTGAATCCTCATTAAAGAAAACGGGCACAAATCATCCCAGTTCCATGGCAGTGTGGGGTTGGGGGACTTACTCTTGTTTAAGTTCTGACCCCCAGTCTGGGTGAGAGCAGCCAAATCAGGCCCGCGCTGCTCCTGCCTCAGCACTTCACACCTGCACAGCGCCTCGGCGCTGCCTCAGCTGCCCGCAGGCCAGGGGCACCGCTGGCTTGAGGAAATTAAACCTGGGTGTGGAACTGATGGGATGAGCTTTGAGGGGATGGTTGTGTATGGTAGGAAAGGGCAGCATTTTCTGAATGCTGCTGGTTGGAACAGCAAAGGGACAGCTGCACTTCCAGCATGACTCCAGTCCGCTGGTTTTGCTGCACTTGCATCGTCAGGCTTTCTCTGAAGTATTTGACACAGAGATTTCTTTCAAAAGTATTTAAACTTTGCTTTTGGGCTGTCCTGTGTCTCTCCTGGTGAAAGTTTCCCTGCTGGAGCAGCTGCCTGTGCTGTATGGGGAGCTTTGGGTAACCTGCAGGTAACTCATGCAGGGGCTGATGCTGCTGCAGGATGGAGAGCGTGCGTTCCTGGCCGCACTGGGCTGGGAAAGCTGCCGTGCTGTGAGCTGCTTCTCTTCCCAAACCCGGCACTAGGGGAAAGGTGGAAAACCGTTCACCTGGAAAAATGAGCTAAAGACCTCACTGCCCAAATCCTACCTTTAAGAAGAATCAATACTTCTACTGCTGTTGGGAAATGAAATGCTGCACTGCAGCAGCAGAATGTGATCTGCTGTGTCCCTGTCCCGGCTGAGCATCCTGCACTTTGCATAGCCAGGGGACACCGAGGGGGGACACCCACCCCAGTGCACTCTGTCTCCCACTTGCGTGCTGCAGGAAGGGGGTCACAGCAGCAGCAAAGGGCACTTGTACAGTGCCCTCCTGGCAATGTGGGAGGAAGCTGTTAAAACGATTGTTCCTAAGGTTTTCCAGTTCTGACTATGAGCTGGATTTTTTCCCCCCCTAAATTTGAGGAGGTTCATTTTAGTGTTGCGTTTACTGCTTGGATCTTTGGGCTGAAGGTTATCTTGTGTTATTTCTTGCCACATCTTGGGTTAGTTTTGCATGCTTATTTTTACCTTTGGGGTTTAGGTGTTCTTCTGGTGGTTGCCTTTTTTAAAAAAAAAACATTTGCTAAATTAATTATTTAGAGAAGAAAAGCCAGGTAAAGCCAAGTAAATGTATCTCTGTACTGTGAAGATTCAGGAAATGCAAAGCTATGGAGGGAGGAGGGATCAAACATTTTGAAACAGCAATATTTGAAAACTGCTTTAAAGGGAATATTTTCAGTATTGGAGAGCCAATAACAACTTCTTTGGCAGGCTTGTGCAGGTGATGCTAAAGCTTTCCTGGCACCTGCCTCTGTACCTGTTCTGCTGTGATTCCATCAGGTGCTTTTGCTGCAGGGTCCCTTCTCCTTCTGCCAACAAAGCTATGGTAGGGCTGCCCCCCCGGGCAGACAAAGCCCCCTGTCATGTCTGTCCGAGCCCCTGGGTGTGGCAGCAGTGGCAACGTTTCTGATTCACGGCTCTGTGCGGGGACTTAGGCTGGCCCACGAGCGGGGCTGGTCCTGAGCGTGGGGAGCTGCCCCTCAGCCCCAGCCTGCCGAGTGCCACATCGGGGCACTGCTCTGCACTTCCAGAGCCTGTGGTGTCCTGAATGGGCGAGACACGTGCCGATCCAGGCGGCCTCCTGTCCCAAAACTGCCCCTGCAGCCCCCCCCCAGCGCGTTCCTGCCCACAGCCCCGGAGAGCCCCGGCTCCAATTCCGCCCTCTGGCAGTCGGATGAAGGGGCACAAAGCCCCCTTTGGCAGAGATCTGGGGAGGGAGGAACAGTGTGAGTCTCCCAGAAACGCGACGGCAGCTCTGGCACACGTGTGGGGCTCTGCGTGGTCCCATCTCATGACCCTGAGGGCTGCTCAAAGCGTCGGGTTTGGGGAGGGTCAAAGAGACAAATTTTGGGGGGAAGGCGGAAATACAGGACTAAAGGGAGACCTTTCCTCTGCCTGATGGGGAGGAAATTAAAAAAGAAAAATGCTAATTGGGGGGGAACACGACACAACGGGTCTGGAAGGCACAGAGCCCTTCGCGGGATGAGGAGGGGCTGCGGCGCTGCCGGCAGCGCTCCCTGCTCGCCCCCCACTTCCAGCAAGCGCCGTGCCGGGGGTCCTGGCATGGGGTGGCTCTGGGGTTACGGGGCTCTCGGCCCTGCTGCGGGCGGGATGGGCGCAGGGGCTTCCCCCGGGTGCGGAGCAACAACGCGGGTGCCCGACAGCAGGGCAAATGGGAGGGCATGGGGTGGCTCCCGGCATCGGAGTGGCAGGTATTGAAAGAATATAAAATATATATTATATATATTTAGTTTTTTTCCCCTGCACCAGTAAGCCACAGGTCCATTTGCACCTGTAATTCTCTTTTCAGGGTGGGTGTGATGCAGCAGCCGCTACCGCCTCAGAGTTAAACGAGAAATGAAATAGGAATAAATGCCCGCATCTGCTCTGTTTCTAAGGCAAATGACAAAATAATTTCGTGTCTCCCGGCACAGCCAAACCAGCGCAATGACCATGGGAGACCCCAAAGTCTGGGGAGAAGGTGCAGTCTTTTCCCGCAAACGAGCGGTGCGAAATCTTGTGAGATAAAATGATGGAGGAAGGTGGGGGATCTCTGTAAATAGGTTGAGCATCGGCAGTCTTTATGCTCAGGTCGCCTTGGAAGGCGGAGGGGCGTCGGGGATGGCCGTCCCTCCCGACTCCCCTTTCTGTGGTCTCTGACATGGTCACATCAAAGGACCCGCCGGGGCGATCTGCGCACAACCGAGTCCCTGAAATTTGAGCCTGGAAAGAGATACAAAACCAGATGATATTGATATATTACTGAACAGAGAAATATTGGATGTGTCTGTACGTGCGCGATGCCAGAGGTTTGCACAGTTTGTCTGGAAACGCCCGGAACTGGAGGCGGGTTTTAATAAAAACCATTTGCCACTTGTCTTCAATTAGGGTCTAGAAATTCAGCAAAAAGAAGAAATGTCTATTTTTTCCTCACTTGCTGTTGGGATCAAGAGGTAAACGCGGCGCCCCTGCAACGACTTCGGGGCTGTGCGTTACAGGAGAGAGGAAATACAGGCGGTATTGTCGCGATCCGTGTCGGTGCGGCTCACGTCCCGACACGCAGCTCGCCGTGCTCTGCCGTTCCCCGGCCCGGAGCAGGACCCGCGGAGCTCCCGCGGGGGCTCAGGAGCGGCGGGACGGGCACAGCGGCTCCGGGGGCCCGGGGGCTGCGCCGGGGCTCTCCTCGGCTGGGCGCGGAAAGGTCGAGCGCGTTACAAGGTGGGGCGTCCTTATCATTGCACGGTGCTATGGGGAGAGCCCCGAGCCTCCCGCGGCTGGGCAGCCACGAAACATCGTCACCCCTTCCCAGGCAGGTGATGGGCACCTCGGCGAGCCAACCCCCACCGCCGCCCCCGGCCCCAATATTCCCTGCATCTTCGTGTACATGACAAATAGAGGCAACGTGAGACAGGAAAAAGGGAGGAGGGACAGAACGACACGCACACAATAGCCAGGCAAATTGTTAATAACTCCGGCGTTTGGGGAAGCCGGTACTGTAACTGCGCTCTCATCAGTCACCGCTCCTGAAGTGATAGTAAAAATGCATCTAAACATGCTGCGGTGTGATATATAAAAGCACAGCGGGATGAGCTGCTTTCCAAAAAGGGACTTGGTGATTGGTTATGCCTTGGCATGATTGACAAGAGCTTAGTTTGGTAAAGAGAAGACACGCAAGCTTTCACAGCGGGATTTCTTTTCTAAAATATATCACACTAGCCTTTGAAAAGCGCCGCACACTATAAGGGAAATAAGGTTGCTTTATAGTGCGCTGACATTTCTTTAAAACACAACTAAGATCAAAAAAAGAAATAAAATGTGTTCCAAACACAATGTTTTAATTAGTTTATTCTGTGCATTTGCTTTTATCTGGTGTATATATCACGGATCCCCACCCTTTAATTAAAACAACTGGCTGCCTATACAACAACATAGACAAATGCTTAACTTTCTCCTTTGTAGCTACAAGCAAACTCAATTTACTACGGCTCTCAGAAGAGTTTTTAAAATAAACGTGGACTCCTTGAAAGCTATTGGGGAACAGGCGAAGGTAGCGGGAAATGGCTGTTTCCTGGCTTTGAAAACTTGAGAGGATGTGGAGTGTCGCGGGCAGCCCTGCCCGCAGCCTGCCCGCAGCGCTCACCCGCCGGCCCCGCAGGCTCGCAGCCCCGCCGAGAGAATTGAAACGCAGCGAGGGCACAGAGCTGCCTTCATCTGGGCTGCGATGGGGCTTTCCGTTTGCTTGGTTGCGTTTTGGATTTATCTTGGTTTCTCTCTCTTGATCTCTTCTTTCTTTTTTGGGTTTTTTTTTTTTTTTGTTTTTTTTTTTTTTTTTTTTTTTTTTTTGTTTTTTTTTTTTTTTTTAATTTATTTCAGTTTTGGTGCAGTCCTCATCGAAGCCCAGATGGCCGCAAGCCCTCCCTCCCGCCGGCACTGCCCGCCCCGGGCTTGGTCACTTGAGGCACCTTTTCCACCGCCGTCTGCCCCGCCTCTGCCCGACAAGGTTCTCGTTACGGAACTGTTTCTCCGGGTAGGGGAATAAAAGTCCTTTAAAAGGCTTCGACTCCTTCACCCCGTGGCAAGCACATCGTTTACAGGCGGGTTAACCGTCCCGCGGGGGCCGTCGCTGCCCCCAGTGTCCGGGGCGCGCTCCCGCGTCCCGCAGAGCGGGGCCTGGGGGTATTCCATACCGAAAATACAGAAGGGAGGGAGTCAGACCCGAGGGGACGTCTGTGTGGGGATATCGGCAGCAAGAATAGAGCCGGCTGTCCCCGAAGCCCCGCGGGCACCGGCAGGGGATGAACGCCCCCGATGCCAAGCCGGACCCGCGCACAGGGGACGCTGGGGCAGAAGCCCTCGCCCCACCCGCCCCGCTGCCATTCACCCGCCTTGGCCCCAAAGCTTCGAGCGGGTTTTGCCGGTGAAAGCGGCTCCTACTGCAGGGTTATTTAACCCAGGGAAGCGTGCGAGGGCTGAGCCCGGTTCCCGCGGGGGCCACGGCCGCCCAGCCCCGCTGGCCCACGGCGCCCGGGGCGGCCAGAGCCCGTCGGGGCTGCGGGCTGGAGGGGCCCCGGAGCGCTGCCCTCGTTGGCCAGACGAGTGGGGCAGGGGCGAAAGGAGGAGCGGGTCAGACCCACAGCTGTGCGGGGGCACCGCCTGTCCCAGGGAGGAAAAGAACACAAGAGAAAAAGGGATGAGCAGATCACGCGAGGGGACCGTCGGGGATGTGTCCCGGGCCGGAGAGCGAAGGGGAGCTTGGTTCTTTCCCCGACGCCTTGGGGAACCCCTCCGGCCTTTCGGGGAGAGTCTCTGGGTGAGGAGGCGAAAGACGAGCTGTGGAAAATTGTCGTTTTAATTGCTTAAAATACTTTAAATCGTTCAACACCTTGTTCCAGCACTTCATCGGGGCTGGCGAAATCGTGTCCCCGTCTTGCTGGAATGCCAGCTGCGGGAGACGCCCACGGTGCCCGCTGCCGGTGTGCCCGCCGGTGCGCGGGGCCGCGCTTGAGGGCGTGAGCCGAGCGCCGGTCTCGGGCCCACCTGCGACCCCCTCAGATCCCACCTGAGCCCTGAGCGGCTCTGCCCCGCGCAGTCCCGGCCGCGGCAGCTCCCCACCCGGGGCCCCATGGAGCGGCGGGTCCCGCTGCCCACCCTGCAGCTCCGGGCCGCGGCCGTGCCCAGCGCTGGGGGAGAAGAGCTGGAGCGAGAGGAAACCCCACGTTCTCCCCTGGGACTCCCGGCAGGGAGAAGAGCTCTGGAGCCCCGGCAGCCCCGGGCTGTCCCCGCAGCCGCCTCAGGGACCCGCAGCAGGCCGAGCAGGGTGCCCAGGATGGGCTGGAATCTGCTTCCCCGGAGCTCGGCGGCTCCCTGGGGGTGACCCTCGGCAGCTAGAGATCGCTGTTTAGAGCCCCTGGGGGTGCCGGTTCAAGCGGGGCGGCTTGCCCCCGGGAAGCGGGTTTGGCGCCGGTGCTTACACCTGCTGCGAGGCCCCGGGGAGAGACGGCTGGGCCCGGAGAGGGCGGGAGCGGGGCCGGTGCCGGGACGGAGCCCCGCGCCCGCCTGCCCCACACGCTCCGTGCGCGGGCAGGGCCGCGGGGCAGCGCGGGGGTCTCGGCGGCCGTCGGGGCCGGCCCGGCCGCTCCGCAGCGCCGCCCCGCGCCCGGGCCTCCGCTCACGGGCCGGCCGGCTGAGCAACAGGGGCGAGGGCTCCTCCCGGGCCAGCCCCCCTTATTCTTCCTCCCGCTTTATCCCCTTCGGCTCCTCGGAGAATCTCTGCATGTCAAACCCCAACTCAGCACGACCAGGGTCACCCGTCGGGGCCTCTCCGTCCCACCGGTGCTCGCCATTGGGCGGGGAGGGTCTGCCCAGCCTCGCCCGGCTCCCGGAGAAAGGCCCAGGGCAGGAGGGGGCCGCATATTCCGGGTGCGGGCTCGGAACAGCCGGGGCGAAAAGGCAGCGGCCTCGGCACGCCGGGGAAGGGGCGGCTCTGCCCCGGCAGCTGGTGCCGGCCCGGCGACTCCCGAGGCCGGGATGCCTCCCCGGAGCCCTGGGCTTGCGGTTGCCCCTCAGGGCTCAGTCACGCAGAAAGGCTGCCTAAAGTCTGTGTCCCCCGCAACAGCGGGACAATAGAGCCACCCTTCGGGTCACAGGTCACCTCCTCGCTGATTGAGATATTCGCCGCTTCCCCCCAGCCTCTCTGCTCCTCGGAGGCGTGGGGGGGTTCTCAAGGGGGCGGCCGGAGGGTGCGGATGCTCTCGGCAGGGCCGGGGTGCCGAGGCCCCGGCTTGCCCCGCTGCCCGCTCGCGGGTCTGCACTGTTCCTCCCACGGATGGCTTAGCGAGCGGTAGGGCATGGGGGGAGATGAGGAATGGGTGTTTTCCCCTGCCAGAGGGTGGCTTTTCCTGGGGTGATCCCGGTGCGTGGGCGCCCCAAGGTGCAGGGAGCCGCCTCAGCTCCCCGCAGGGCTGCGACACCCGTTGTTCCCTACTCCTAGGTTTGCCTCGGCCCCATTTGGGCGACAGGACACAATTTATTCTGCAGCACTTGAACCGGTCCTTGTGGTTTTCCCACTCGCTTCCGAGCCTGATGCATATTTCCCGCGCAGCTGAACGGTTGTCTTCATTTTAGGGGGGAAACTTCTCCCATCACCACAGCACGAGCAACAAACCCTGGTGCCTGGCGAGGTTGCCAGCGTCGGTGCCGGCCCGGCTCCCCGGGTGCAGATGGAGCCTACGTTTCCTCGCCACTCCAGTCTTTCTGCCTGCCTTCGTCTGGCCTTTGATATTCCTCGCCCCCTCCCCTTGCCGAAGTTCAGACCTGTTTACTCCAGCCCGGATCTCTGAAGTTCAAATGTACATGTGCTTCCCTCTCCGCTGAGTGACAGCTACAATGGAAATGTCTCGTTCGCTCCTGGTTTGCATATAATTACACCGGAGATGCAATATGTTTATGGCAGAAGAAAAACTACTTGTCTTTACGCTTGTTAGGGATATTCATTTAACCACGATACAGCGCGGTTTAAAAGCTCTTTAGGGTGGATGGAATATTCCCCTCGCCGCCGGCTCGCAGCTCAGCGCGAGGGGACTTTTGTTGCTGTCATCCCGAGTTTCTTCTGCCTTTTCCTCGCATCCTCGGTGTAAGGGACGAGGGAAATCCACGGACCCACAGACCTGCCACTCCTGGTGCCGTTGCTAAAACTTCACCTGCCCCAGCCCCGCAGCAAAATCTGCCGTAACGAGTGGGCACCCGCTGGGGACTGCGTTTTCCTCCTGCGCCGGAGGGCCCGGGGCTCGCGGTCTCCTCCCTGGCAAGGCTCTCCTGGCAGGGAGCTGGGCACCGGCGGGCTCTGGGCACCGAGGGACCCGCAACGCTTTCCAGGGGATTTTACATTTTTGTAGCTCTTAAGTTCCAAAAACACTCAAAAGCAAAACAAAACAAAACAAAAAGGTGGGAGAACTGCACAGTATTTGTTCTTGACGTAAATCATGGGGTCTTCCTCTGCCTTCCCCTCGCGCTGGGAGCACGGAGGGAAAAGGGAGCCTGGAGACTACTTTTCCGGTTGCTGTTGTTTTCATGTTTGCGATTGAGATAGATTTTAAAGAAAAGAGAAGAGAGGTACCCCGACTTCTGGAAAATGAATTGAGTTTAGCCAGAAATACCACTGAATAAAAATGGAAATTACTGAATTGATAAAATAAAGTACAAAATGTATTTTATATATTTATATATTCACACATATATTCCGAAAGCTCAGCAAGGGAAAAACAATCATAGGCTATACGGACAATGATTAAAAAAAAAAAAGCAAAGCCCCCAAAAAACCCCCACCTCGTTTTACACAATTTTTGCTCCCCGAATTGGCAAATTCCAATCAGGAAGCGATGGGGTGTAAATAGTGATAGAACGCCAGTGCGGATGCACCCGGGTGAACACACCCAGGCAAAGTTGGCAGAGTAGAAGTGGGAAACGTATAAAAAGAGATTTATAGGTTAATTGATGTAGCCCGATCCGCAAGTACACAGCTGCTTGGCAGGCTGTGGCCACCAAACCGTCCCGAAACGGGGAGTTCTCGTCCAAAGCTACGATCGCTTCGTTTTTCTTCCCGATCCCAAACCCTCGGGATGTTTTTCTCGAAGCCCCGTGTTCGCGCCGTTGCCGACGCGGCGAGATTTTTTTTAGGGGAAGAACAACTGAAGTTTAATTTTTTAAAAGCTTCTGCCGCCGCGGAGCCGCGCTCGCTCCTTCTCTCCGAGCCGGAGGGTTTCCCAGCCCGCACCCCGCCGCCGCTCGGGGCAGCCGCAGCCCCGCGGGGCGCGGGCACCTGGGCGGGCAGCGCCGCTCGGCCACCGGCACCGGCACCGGCCCGGCCGCGTCCCCCCACCGGGACACAGTGCCACACGTGGGGCCTCTGCACAAGCAGGGGTCAGTCGCCCTCGGTCGCTCCAGGTCGGCGACTTCAGAGGCGCTGCCCTCCCCGACACTCAGCTGACGGGAATAATTGAATCTGCACCCCCTCCCCCGGCCTTTTTTTTTTTTCCCCTCTCTTTCTTTCTTTCTTTGTAATTTTTTTTTTTTTTTTAATTTTTATCGTGGGGTTGGTTGTTGTCGAGAAAGCCCTACACATGCGGGAGGTAATGAATGACCCGGCCGCAGCCCGCCGCAGACAGGCAGGTAGAGCTCAGGGGAGCAGCAAGGGGGGTGCGGGCCTCGCCCCTCGCCCCCGGGGGCCGCAGGCTGCACACTGAGCGGCTATCCCGGCTTGTGAGCGGCTATCCCGGTTTGTGAGCGGCTATCCCGGGCTTGTGAGCGGCTATCCCGGCTTGTGAGCGGCTATCCCGGCTTGTGAGCGGCTATCCCGGTTTGTGAGCGGCTATCCCGGTTTGTGAGCGGCTCTCCCGGGCTTGTGAGCGGCTATCCCGGGCTTGTGAGCGGCTCTCCCGGCTTGTGAGCGGCTATCCCGGCTTGTGAGCGGCTATCCCGGCTTGTGAGCGGCTATCCCGGCTTGTGAGCGGCTATCCCGGCTTGTGAGCGGCTATCCCGGCTTGTGAGCGGCTCTCCCGGGCTTGTGAGCGGCTATCCCGGGCTTGTGAGCGGCTCTCCCGGCTTGTGAGCGGCTATCCCGGCTTGTGAGCGGCTATCCCGGCTTGTGAGCGGCTATCCCGGCTTGTGAGCGGCTATCCCGGCTTGTGAGCGGCTATCCCGGCTTGTGAGCGGCTATCCCGGCTTGTGAGCGGCTATCCCGGTTTGTGAGCGGCTATCCCGGCTTGTGAGCGGCTATCCCGGTTTGTGAGCGGCTCTCCCGGCTTGTGAGCGGCTATCCCGGCTTGTGAGCGGCTATCCCGGCTTGTGAGCGGCTATCCCGGCTTGTGAGCGGCTCTCCCGGGCTTGTGAGCGGCTATCCCGGGCTTGTGAGCGGCTCTCCCGGGCTTGTGAGCGGCTATCCCGGCTTGTGAGCGGCTATCCCGGGCTCCCGGCCGAGCCGCGGGCAGGGCTGCGGTCCTGCCGGCCCTCTCGGTTCCCGCGGAACGGCCGCGGGTGCGGGGCAGAGCAAAAGGCGGCCCCGACCGCCCCCGGTGGTGCCCCCGGTGGTGCCCCCAGGGCGGGTCCCGCGCTCCCTCCTCCTGCTCTGCTGCGATCGTGCACCACCGGCAGCGGCGGACTCACCTTCCAACTTTAGGACTGTTCTTGGCGGCCGTGGCCTGGGAAATTTGAGTGTTTGACGGGTACCGCTGCTATCTCTCGGGGAGATTTTATATCGGTGGCTTTTTTTGTCTCTCCTTTCTTTCTTCTTTTTTTTTTTTTTTTTTTTCCCTCTCTCTGTTTTTGTTTTTTGTTGTTTTTTTTTTTTTTTTTTTTAATTTTTCTTTTACTCGCTTCCTACAAACGTTAAAATAAAGAAGACGAAGCCTTTCCCGGGGCTGATTGGGGGAAGAATGTGAAAGGGCCGCGGTTATAAAGCGCTGCTTGAAGCAGGCTCTCAATGCGTCTCTGAACTTGATCAGATTTTACGTTTCCTGCAGAGAGCCGGCGGCGAGCCTGAGACCTGCCCAATAGCCAGACTTGGGGGCTCAGCAAACCTCAGGATATTACAATTACAGCCATCTTTCTTTCTGCCTTTTATTTCCACTCTTGCTCCCCATAGTTCTTTGCAAATGCTTTCCAGAACAGAAAATGAGTGGATTTATAGCCCTGTCTGCAACCGATAATTATTCCAAGGCAGAACGTTTCCCTTGCAAAATAAAATTTTAAAAAATAAAAAAAAAAATAAAGGGGGAAAAATAGAGAAAGAAAGAAGGAAAAAAATAAGAGAGAGAAAGAAAGAAGGAAAAAATGAGAGGGAAAGAAAGAAGGAAAAAATGAGAAAGAGAAAGAAAGAAAAGAAAGAAAGAAAAAGAAAAGAAAGAAAAGAAAGAGAAGAAAGAAAAGAAAGAAAAGAAAGAAAAGAAAGAAAAGAAAGAAAAGAAAGAAAAGAAAGAAAAGAAAGAAAAGAAAGAAAAGAAAGAAAAGAAAGAAAAGAAAATACGAGAGCAGGAAAAAGCAGCCAGGAGCCGCCGCGCCGGGCGCTGCTGGCCGCGCTCCGCGGGCCGGCAGGGGGTGGCGGACGGAGCGAGGGGGGAAGGAAGGGGGCTGGACTCGGTCGGCGGGGTGAGCCCGGCCCGGTCCCGCTGCGCGCCGAGGCTGAGGGGCAGGAGCGGGCTCTGCACGCACGCTGCGGGCGGTTCTGCTCCCGCCTTTAATCAGTCGAGATAAAAATGGACAGAAAAACAAAACAAATATATAAAGTATATATTATTATATATAAATGTATATATATACATACATAAATAAACTCTAAACAGCCTCGACCTTAGGGGTTTTTTTTAATTAAATTTTATTTTTGAATCAACGCGGCGCCCTTGCAGCGGCTTCACGCCTCCCCGCCGCGCCGCCTAGGGCGAGCACCCGCACGGCGAGGGGCGGCGCTGGCCGGGCACGGGCGGCGGGACAGGGCAGGGCCGGGCACGGGCGGCGGGACAGGGCAGGGCAGGGCGCGGCGGGGCCCGGCCGGAGCGCGGGGCCGCCCCACGCGCGGGGCTCCCGCCGCCGCGGCCCCCCCGGCCGGCCCCGCTCTACCTGCGGGGCGCGCGCGCCCAATCAGCGGCCGCGGCGGCGCGGGGCGAGTGCCAATCAAGCGCGGCGCCGCCAATGGGGCGGCGGGCGGCGGGTCAGGTGACCGGCGGCGCGCGGCTCCCCATTGGCGCGGCGCGGCCTGGCCCGGGGTTGGTTTATGTGCGAGGCGCGGACGGGCGCCCCGTCAGTGCCCCGACGGCGCCGAGCGGGAGCGCGGCCGCCCCGCGCTTCCTCGCCCTGCTGCGCCGCCCTGCCCGGCCCGGCGCGGGGGGCCGGTGCCTGTTTTGGCTTTTGTGGTTTTGTTTCTGGGATTTTTTGTTTTTTTTTTTTTTTTAATTGGTTTTTGTTGTTGTTGTTTGTTTGTTTTGTTTTGTTTTTGGTGCCGGCCGGGGAGTGCTCGCCTCGCTGCCCGCCCGCGGCCGGGACCGCGCCTGCCCGCAGCGGGGGGCGGAGTGGGGGTGCATTTTGGGGTGGTTTTGTACTTTTTTTGGGGGCGGGCGGGAGGAGGGGGGGGGCGGGCAGGCTGCTGCCCCGCCGACGGCCCCGCGCCCATGACGATGCTGCTGGACGGAGGGCCGCAGTTCCCGGCGCTGGGGGTGGGCGGCTTTGCGGCGCCCCGCCACCACGAGATGCCGGGTCGCGACGCCGGCGGCGGCGGCATGGGGCTGGGCCCCTTCGGGGACTCTTCGCACGCCGCCGCCTTCAAGCTGAACGCGGCCCCGCACGACCTCGCCGCCGGGCAGAGCTCGGCATTCACGCCGCAGGCGCCGGGCTACGCCAGCGCCCTGGGCCACCACCACCATCACCACCACGCCGGCCAGGTGCCCTCCTACGGCGGGGCCGCCGCCTTCAACTCCACCCGCGACTTTCTGTTCCGCAACCGCGGCTCCGGCATCGCGGACGCCGCCTCCGGCACAGCGCAGCACGGGCTCTTCGGCGGCTCCCCCGGCGGCTTGCACGGCCCCGGCGGCATCCCGGACACCCCGGGCTACCTGCTCTTCCCGGGGCTGCACGAGCAGAGCCCCAGCCACACGTCCCCCAACGGGCATGTGGACAACGGGCAGATGCACCTGGGGCTGCGCGGGGACCTCTTCGGGCGGCCGGATCCCTACCGGGCCGTCTCCAGCCCCCGCACGGACCCTTACGCCGGCGCCCAGTTCCACAACTACAACCACATGAATATGAATATGGGCATGAACGTGGCGGCCCACCACCACCACCACCACCACCACGGCCCCGGCGCTTTCTTTCGGTACATGCGCCAGCCCATCAAGCAAGAATTGTCCTGCAAGTGGCTCGACGAGAGCCAGCTCAGCCGGCCCAAGAAGAGCTGCGACAGGACTTTCAGCACCATGCACGAGCTGGTGACCCATGTCACCATGGAGCACGTCGGGGGGCCGGAGCAGAACAACCACATCTGCTACTGGGACGAGTGTCCGCGGGAAGGCAAGTCCTTCAAGGCGAAATACAAACTGGTGAACCACATTCGGGTGCACACGGGGGAAAAGCCCTTCCCGTGCCCCTTCCCGGGCTGCGGCAAGATCTTTGCCCGCTCCGAGAACCTCAAGATTCACAAGCGGACGCACACAGGTAAGGCCCGTGTGCGTGTGTCCCCCCGCCGGGACGGGGGGCCCCGGGGGGCTGCGGGGACCGGCTGGGCCGGCGGCCCCGGCTGCGCGGCGCTGCCTCCGCTCTCGGCCTCCGCAGCGGAGGGAACCATAGAAATGCTAATGAAATCTCATTTTCGGTGACTTCCGCTCCTGTTTTATTTTTATTTTTAGGCCTGATTGGCGTCTCTTCTAATTAAATCGGCGATACTTTTGTCAAAGTATTTTTATTTGCATCTCTGACTTTCCTTCAGCCCTCCTGCATGGGTGGAGGGAAGAGAGGGGGAAGGCTGGAAGCAAACGTACTTTGGCTTGTATCCTCGAGTAGGTCTTGTAAAGCTGTCCAAGCCGCTGAATTTATCTCGGGTCTTCTCCTTTCCCAAGCTCGCCCAGCCGCCTTCCCTGCTGGAGCCCAGCGTGGGCCTGGCGGGAGGTGAGTTAAAAGTCATAAAGGCTGATCCAAATTTATCCCACACGTAACAAATCTTGCCGTCCATCTTCCCCTTCTTCATTTGTTGTGGTGCTTGTGCATCCAAAAGGTGGGGCGAGCAGGGCGGATGCTGTCCTGGGAGGAGGCGGGTGGGGATGGAGAGGGGAACGGCCCTCCTTCACCCTCTCTAAATTTCACAGGTGAGAAGCCTTTCAAGTGCGAGTTTGAGGGCTGCGACAGGCGCTTCGCCAACAGCAGTGACAGGAAGAAACACATGCACGTCCACACCTCGGACAAGCCCTACATCTGCAAGGTGTGCGACAAATCCTACACCCACCCCAGCTCACTTAGGAAACACATGAAGGTAAATCACCGCAGTGCTCCAGCCCTTTCCTCCCCGAGCAGTGGTGCTCAGTCGCTGCTGCGCTCAGGGCTCATTCCCCCAGAGCAGGGCAGGGCTGAGCTCCGTGTTCCCAGCGCGGCCCGAGCCGTCCCCGCTGTCTGGGCTGCGGCTGGAGCACGGCCCGGGGAAATGGCGTGGTTTCTTTCCGTGCTGCCCCTGGTTGCGGAGCGGGGCTCGGTGCGGGCAGGCTGTGCAGTCCCCTCGTGCTGGGATGCTGCAGCCGTGTCCGGGGGCCACGGCCGGCGTTTGTCGGCGGTGCTCCGTGGCTGGCGGGGCGCGGGCTGCCTGAGGGCCGGGCAGGGCCGAGCCGCTCTCGCAGCGCCCCTCCCGCGCGGAGGAGCAGCCCAGCGGGGTGGCGGAGGCCCCGAGCTCGCTCCCATCTCTGCCTCTTGGTTTTAGGTGCACGAATCCCAGGGGTCGGACTCTTCCCCTGCGGCCAGTTCGGGGTACGAGTCCTCCACCCCCCCTGCGGTGGGCTCCGCCGGCAGTAAGGACTCCACTAAAACGCCGCCGGCCGCCCTGCAGAGTAACCCCGGCCATAACCCTGGACTGCCCCCCAATTTTAATGAGTGGTATGTGTGAAGGCAGCTGCTGCCCGGCCACAGACTGGACCAAATGCACAGGGAACGAGGAAAAAAAAAGGACAAACCAAGCCAACTGCAGCTCGCTCCCACGGAAATGGAGTTTCCACACCGACGACCGCATAGGGCTACACCTACTTAACTGCCAGGATGCGGAGGGGGGTCTTTTATTATTATATTATAATTATTACTATTTTTTTTTGCAAGCCCAGACGCTGGACTAGCCATGTCCTTTTCTCAGGATTAGATTTCTTTTTTTTGTTGTCATTTTTTTTCAGTCTCAGTCATTTCTTTGATTTTCACCCCCCCCCACCTTGCCTGAGTCTCTCTTCCTCCAATTCCCCACTTACTTTATTTTTCTTAATTTGGTTTTTTTTTTTTTTTTTTTTCTTTCTTTCGGTTGGATGTTGACATGAGGATGAAAATTCTCCTTCGCCTTAGTGGTGATTGTTTAAACTTACAGTCTTAAACCGTGCCAAAGTCCTGTTATGTCTTGAACTTTCCTTTCCAGCTCTCCTGCTGCTTCTTTCTCTGCTCTTCTCTTTCTCCTTCTCTCTCCAAGCATTACACTTGTGAATGTATTCTCGTCTGATGGGGTCGGTCAGTATTTTTCAGGATGAGGATGTGGTGTTTATTCTGCCCAGATTGTGACGTTTAGTATAACAGTTGCCTTTTTGTAATAACTTTTTTTGTAAATACATACCCATGATGCCATATTTATCGTTCGTAATTTAATTATTGATACAAAGTGCCGGGAACTGAACAATATTTATGGGGGAGAAAAAATTGTTTTCTAACAAAAAAATACAAACAAACAAAAAAATTCCAACTCTGTACAGCTTTTGGTTATAACTGCTTTAGCATTAAAAGTTTATTGTTTTGGAAAGAGCTGTTTTTGACCTCCTCCGGGGCACGGGGCAGCCGCGGGTCCCGTGGCGGGCCCGGCCGGCGCTGCCACCGGGGCCGGCCCGTTGTTTTCGAGCCGGCGGTGCCGGGAGAAGCCCCCTCCTCGCTCTCCGCTGTCCCTTTGTCCCCGCCCTCCACCGCCCAGCGGCTCCCCGAGCGGGCCGAGGTCGGGGCACGGCGCCGGCGAGCTGGAGCAGCCACGGGGGCAGGGGGCCGCCTCGACGGGGCGGTCCCGACGGTGAGTAGCGGGTGAGTACCCGGTGAGTACCGGGGCAGCGCGGGGTGTGGGGCCGGGCAGCCGTGCCGGACCGGCCTGCCGACACCGGGCTGCTTGCCGCGGGCAGCCCGGGAGGACCGAGCGGCGGGCACGACTGTCTCCGTTATCGTCTGGTTTGTTCTGTTCTGTTTTTATTTCTGACTAGGATGCCCAAAAGCCTTCCCGTCTTCAGGAGAGGAGAAGGATCGAGATTAAACATCTCCCCCGAGAAACTTACCGGCGTCGCACAGGAGCCCCAAGCAAGCAGAGCGACGGTGGAAATTGCGGTGCACCCGTGGGCCGGAGGGCGCCGGCTGTCCGGCGGTCCGGCTGTCCGGCCGTCCGGCTGTCCGGCCGGGGCTGCGGCGGGAGCGCCGACGGCCAGCCCGGCCGCTCGGCTCCGCGTCCCCGTCCGGCAGTAGGGACTTGCCGCGGGCTGAGCCCAGCCCCGGGGGCAGGCAGGGACCCGCGCTACGGCCGCCGCACCTTCGCTGACCGGGGACACCCCAGACCGGCCCGTCTTGAACTTGACGGGGGGCACAGTGGAAGGACGGGGGTTGGCCCATCCCCTCCGCTTGCCGCAGGGGCCGCTCGGGCGAGCAACCCGCGGAACCTTGCATGCTTTGAAATTTACATTGAGCAAATTTACCCTCTCTTCCTCCAAAGGTAGAAAAAAAAAAAAAAAAAGGAAGAAAGGTTTCAAGGTTTCTCGGGCAGAAAAGGACAGGAGAAAAGTGGATTGCAGCCTCTGCAGCTGCACAGCTAAAAAAAAAAAAAATGTCCCCGAGATCCCCACTGGCCCCTTAAAATAGTTCCCTTCGAGGTGTCCCGGCTAGACATGGATCTCTGCTTCTCTTTTGCTGTGAAGTCTTTCTCTCGCTGCGCGCAGAGCCCGGCCCGTGGCTGGACGCGGAGCGCCGCCGGCCCGGGTCCGGCCCGGGGGGCGAGCGGGACCGCCCTGCACCGCGGCGGGCGAGGAGCAGCGGAGCCGCCGGGGGCCGCCGGGTTTTCCTCGGACACCCATCTGGGTCGTGTCTGCGTTGCTCCGGACCGCGCCAGGCTCGGAAAAGGTGCCGGTAGGCTCGGTTTCGTTACTGCTTTGCTCGGAGCCGGGGAGGCGCGGGGCGCGCAGGGCTCCGCGGGAGCGCCTCGGGACGGGCCCTGCTGCTGTCGGGCCCGGAACGCCGTCCCAGGGTGGGGCCTCTGCTGTGGCTGGGCTTGTCCGGCCTGGGGAGCCGTGGCCGGGAGGATACAGCGTCTCGGACCCGGGAGTAGCGGCTTCACTGGAGGATCAGTGCAGGGGCCGTTTCTGGCCCCACAGTGTCTCTGGCTGGTCCCCGGGGCTTTGGGCCGTGCTGGCAAAGCTGCGCTCCTGCCTGCCCCCGCAGGTGCTTCCTTCAACTGGCAGCAGTGTCCCTGCCATTTTTATAGCCAGGACTTAAAAGCAGCATCCTGGCTCATTTGGCTTCCCTGGTGTCACAGCCGGTCCCCCACCCTCAGGCCTCCCCATCCAGACAGCGCTTGCAGCCAGTTTGCAGAAGAGTGGAGCAAACTGTTGGCTGCACCCCACTGAGGTCCCGCGTCCCCCTAGGCCGTTCTGCAGCCCTCCAGAGATGGGGCATGGATTGGGCAGGTGCAGCTCTATGTGTGTGTGTGGTACGAGATGAAGCAATGGATTTGGGGTGGGTTTAGAAAGAGCAGGGGACCTGCTTGGCTCTGAAGTGCTTTCACAGCACAGGCTGCAGCACCGTGAGGTGGGGCAGGAGAGGAGGGCCGTGCCTCCCGAGCGTGGGTTGGTGTGCGGTGGGTGCTGGTGCCAGCGCCTCTGCCCCACCGGCTGCTGCTGGCCCGGACTGGGGAGTGACGCCAGAGAAGGCTGTCTCTCCCTGCAGCCTAGTCCTCGCTTTCACGGACAAGTAGAAAGGGGTTTTTTTTGTAAAAAGAGTTTAAAAAGTTCCTGCTCCTTACCCTTGCTAGTTGCAGGGAGATACAGAGAGTTCTGGAATGGGAAATACCTTCTTTCCCAGATGTCTTAGGCTGGTTTTGTGAGTTCAGGAGAGACAGCTCATGATTTTCAAAGCCAGGGCCTGGCAGTGGAGACCTGTGCTCACAGCTTGGACAGAAACATTACAAAGCAGGGCAGGTGCCCTGTCAGCTCAGCTTCTAGTGTGTCGTGAAAATGGGACTTGTGTCACACCCCAGAAGAGTCCCAGGACTGTTCCCAAACAGGTGACATATTCTGCTGGCCTCTCCCAGCTAGCAGCTCCCTTGAAGTTGCTGTGCTTGCTTGTATGAGCGGGATTAGGTGGATTTGTCCCCAGATAAACACAACTCGGGATGGTTTTCTTAAAGGGGTAATGTTGATTCATTTGCTCTAAGGAATCTAAGCAGGGGCAGGCGATGAACTGGAGCCATTCCATCTCTACCATGCTTTATGAGCCATGAACATTTTGATTCCTTTGGTGTCATTGTTTTTGCATATCTGTCTCTGTGTCTGGTGTAATCCTCTGAAAAAAAATTTTGTTTCCAAGCATTGTGCCTGCCATTAGCATGTAGTGGTTGCACACTGTGTAAAAGCAGAGTCCTGAAGGCATTTTGATCAGGTCGTGTTCAAGTGTCTCAGCTTTACAGCATCAGCAATTAAGTTTCTATTACAAATCTGTTTGCTGTAAAGCTCCAAAGTGGTGGATAGGGTGTGGTATTGTGTTTGCATTTTATTTTTTTAATATAATGTTCTCAGATTTAAAGCATCATATACTAACACTAGCGTTTTTAACTGAGCATAACTTTGACAATTGTTCGCTAAACCATCCTTGTTATTTATGCTTGTTACTGTGATCACCTATAAGGAAAATATTTCTGCAGAGATCTACTCCAGGTTTGGAGAGGTGAAATTCCAGAGAAAGCCTGTATTCTTTGAGAAATTTAATTTTATAATGGAGCATGCAGAATGAAATAGTTTGTATTGTAGTGACTAATCTGTACATCCCCTGAACTAAGACATTTAGTTAGCCTTTCTATGCTGTTTGTATGGGATAAAAATATAATCTGTCTTGCTAATGCCTGCTCACCTGAACATGACTGCAGGCAGTAAAAATGCTTTTGTAAGAGCTTGCAATGGTGAGTGAGACTGGCAAAGCAAGAACCTGCCCTGCAGACCTGATAGGAGGAGATGGTGTAGGATGGTTTTACAGACATCTGTTCTGTTCTGGTCATGGAAAAACCCCCTGCAGAATCTGGAGGAGGCAGTTGTCAAAAGAGGCGCAGATATATTTTAATATTAAATGCTAATTTTATTCTCAGTAAAGAAGGTTGTGTGCTGCTTAGGTTTTCTTTTCGCTGATACTTTGGTAATGTTTCTCCATTTCAAATGTTTGTGTGAGAAGAAACTTTAATAAAAAGAGCTGGGGAAAAAAGAGTTTAGCTGAATGATTTTGTTTTGGCAACTTGTTCAATAATGGCAGCTTTGAAATTGTCAAGGCTCGACTTTGAAATGAGCGATAGGTGGTGTTTTTTTTGAGGGAAATGCAGCCTGCACGTTGGGGATTCATTCCTGTGCGCACTGGGCGAGGTGTCCTGGCCTGGGACAGGGAGGCGCAGCGGGAGGAAGAGTCACTGGCCGTGCTGCTGGCCGGGCAGAGGCTGGGGAAGCTGCAGAGCCTGATGGCCGAGCATCCTAAAGGATGCGTGCAGAATAGGGCTGTTTCCTTGCTTGTATTGTTTTCCAGAGCACCGTATAATCCAGTCTAGGCCTGTGGGGTTCTGCAGGCACAAAATGGCTCCTGACAGGGCTCTGGGCAGAGCGAGGGGCTGGGCAGAGCCCCCGGCCCCCCTGGGCCCCCATGGGCGCCCTGTCCCGGGGTGCCCCAGGCTGGTGTGCCAGGGGAGCCTCGGTGCGGTTTGGCAGGGGAAGGTGTTGAAGGTGTTGAAGGTGTTGAAGGTGTTTTCTGTGCAGCCCGTGTGGGACTGTGCCCGGGCAGGTGCGGGATGGCAGCGCTGCCGCCGCTGCACAGGGCCGTGGAACAGAAGGGGCTCTGGTGCTTTATTCACAGCCTGCTGGGCAGCCTTGGCAGGGTCACAGCAGGGTAGAAAACAGCAGCATTTGGTTTCTTCTGGCCGTGGGCTTGCTGCATCTGTGTGCCACACAGAACAACCGCTTTAGAAAATACTGCTCCGTCCGGAACGGCTTGAGAGGCAGGGCATTAACATACAGTCCTTGCCTGGCATAAAATTAATTACTAATCTGTACCTTCTTTAAATTTGTCTCAGCTTCACTCAGACATTATTTCAGTGCAAAATCTGGTGTTTGTTATTTTTTAAAGTATTTTTGCCACTTTCTGTAATTTACACAGCATAATTCTTGTTCTGAGAAAGATGTTGTTCTTTTTGTTTGGTTTTGTCCTTATTTTGATTTTTTTCTGTTTGTTTTTTTACCTGTGTAAGTAGAATACTGTTGGATTTAGGGTTTCCACTACTTCAGCATATTCTTACTGAAAATAAACTTTTGTTTGCATTTGTTAAATCCATGGACTTGAGCTTTTCAGGGATTATTGCTAAATCCAAGAAAAAATGTAAAGCTTGTGTTGAGATTGGTGAAACTTAGTCTTAACTATCAGAAACATTTTAATTTGGAGTCAGATATTATCTTTGATTAAAAGAAAAAGCCTCATGCAGCAGATGATGGGACTAAAGTTTCTCTGAGTCATGCCGAGTGCAGAGTTTGCAAGGAGTGGTCTCTAGTTGCTCACTGGTCCTTCCTCCTGGTGAGGAAGGCAGATGTTCCCCAGAATACGCATTTCCCTGCAATATTTTTTATTTTTACAAGAAAGAAGATGCTGCAAGAACTTTCTGTGAATCATAAACATTTTAAAATCATATGCCAGGCGCACTTCAAATGGATTTGCTCAATTTTACAAGATTATAAAAGAAAAGAAAATGGACCATTTTTTCCCTTTGTCTCCTATTTTTCAGAGCCTCACTGTGCAGAATTTATTTTGCTGCTGTTTCCCCACCCCCAGTGACAACTTCAAGGCCAAAGGGGCACTTAACTTGCTTTAAAAAATGTTTTAAGTCTTTTAAAGTGAGCTTGACTTTTTGTGTAAATTTCATGATTCTAGGGCTTGGCTTACATTTTTTAAAATGAGGCTATTGTCAACATTGTAAAAATTGGCAAAACTGCCGTGGTAAAATATATATTTAATTTTTAATCTTGACCCACAGGAGTATTTTAAAATAATACAGCAAGTAGAATGTTTTACTTTAATGGCTTTGCAGCACTCATTTTGTTTTCAAAATGAGATACCAATGTGTCATTGCAATCTGCTACTTTTTTTCTGTTTCCTTTTTGTTCTTTGCTGATGCAGAAGAAGGCAGGCAAAGACCAAAGGAGTTGAAAATGTGCCTTGAAGACACTCCCTGTACCTTCGGGAGGATGCTGAGCTGAGGTTAAAAAAAACCCCTTTCTGTTGCTGCTCACTTTATGTTGCTGAAGACTTGATTTCAGAGGAGTTCCATTTTAAAAAGTCTCTATTTGGAAATATTTTTAAAAAAAGAAGAAAATTGAAAAAAAAAATAAACATTAGCTCCTTTTTTTAAACTATGAGATTACATGGGGCATTTTTAGAATTATGATTTGATAAAGAACTTCCTGGGTCCTGCACGGGGAGCTGCTGTGGGGCTGAGCTCTGGCAGCCTTGTCTCACAGCCGTGGTCTCCCTGAATGTTTAACATGAAACCAGAACGGACCCTGTAAGCTACGTCATGATGTCTGCAGTCAGAGGACAGAGGAGAAGACCACAGAGGGCTCTTCTAAAAGCCCCAATTTCAGACCACGTCTATTCGATCAGCTTTATAAAAATTCATAACTCAAAACTCCAGAAATTTGTAACACAAACTTGAGCAATTGTACTATTAAAGCAAAGTTCTTTGTTCTTATTTAATTTTTCATCCGAGCTAGGGAAAAAAAAATATAGAACAATAGTTTATATCAGCACCTTAGTTGTATCACACTTATATTTCTAGATTTTGTAATTTTGCTGTAGAGTAAGAAATAGTTCCCTTCCAGATTGACAATAAATTGCACTGAAAAAATTAAACTGGCATAAATGCCCCCTACAAAGTATAAAATTACATATGTATTAGTGAAACATTAACGCCCTGAAAATGTGTTTTCTTCTTTTTGTTGGTTTTATGTTCTTCATCTTGGCCAGTCTTTTACAGAAAAGCTGTTTTTCAGAACAGCAACGAGACTAAATCACGCTCCGTGGAGAGGCTGACGCGAGGAAGGGGCATTGGAGAAATACTGCATTTCATAAACAAAATCACTAGAGCATTAGGAGAGCAAACATGTGGTTTTATGAACATAGTTATAAATATTTAAACATGCAAAATGAAAATGTTACTAAATATCTGTTTTTCATTATCTTTCGATGAACATTTTCATTCTTGGAAGCGTTGCTGGCTGTCTGCACAGAGCGATCACCACCCCCTCCCCAGAATGAATGATGTGTAATGTGAAAACGTGTTAAAATGCACAGTTGTTTGTAATATCTTCTACCAAAGTGGAAGACATTCTACCAAATTTGGTATTCTACTGAATCGCAAAATATTCTTGCCCAACAAACAGGCAACCATCCTGATCTGTCAGCAGCTTGCTTGCTGGATGTTATGAAAAATCTGAGGATGGTTTAGAAAATATAAGATGTCACTCAACGAGTTTGGAGTCGTGCTCTACCATCCTTTCTCCAGCAAAATTCCTACAGAAGTCAACAAAAAATGGGGCTGCTGATTTCATCATTAGCAACGTATTATTTTGACATGTCAACAAGCGTGGAACAGTTGTGTGTGTGTCGGTGGAAGGCTGCAGCAGGAGTTTGGGGTGGGCGCCTGGGCTGTGCCCCTCGGCAGGGCTCTGGGGTGAGGCTGCCCCTTTCGGTGGGGCATGCAGGCGGCGGGGCGCGCCGGGCGTGCGGCTCGGCTTGCGTGCGGGGAGGCCTGTGAGCCAGCGGAGGCCACGCTGGGCCTCCTGCGCGTGGCGAGGCGGCGGCGACTCCTCAGACTCAGCGTGGGCAGCCGTCTCTTGGCTTCGGCTCTCCATCCCGGCCTCCCCACCGAGCTCTCGCTGCGCTGTGGATGTCATGAAATCAGGTGCCAAATGAGATACTCCTTTATGTACCAGAGAACCCATTTTATATTAGTCCCATACCTAATGTTGGCTGTGCTGAGTTTCTGGTGCAGGCCCCGGTGCGCTGGCGCATCCACACGCACGCGCACGCTGTTTACTATTCCTCCTGCAATTGCTCCCACCAATAAATCTGCACTTGCTGTAGCCAGGATGGAGATCTTTGAGACAAAGGACTTGAATGGGCAGTTTTTTATTGCTGTTACAGAGTAGAAGGCCCCAAGCTGGGGGCTACTGCATGCATGAATGCTGCCCCCCTTGGCTTGGTACTGTCTTCTGTGAGCTCTATACCAGTACCAGAGACTGTTAAGGGGAGAGGGCCCCAAGGCTGGTATTTCCCCATTTCAATTCCTTCTCCTCTGACCGCAGCAAATCCCAAAGAAATGATGGCTGAGAAGTAAACTTGGAGAAGAGTGTAGAAGGGCAGGCTGTTGGGTAGTGCAGGGGATGCGTGGGAGGGCAGCACAGAAACGTGGGAATGAGGAACGGAGGAACAAAAGAGATGCGGGTTGGCGAAGGAGGAATAGTGGAGTGAAAAGCGGCCAGGCTGGTGCAGCAGTGAGGAGCTGCTCCTTGTCCCTGTGTGTGAATACATCCAGCTGAGCCTTTTGCATTTGCAGGCTGTTCAGGCAGAGCCCCCACAAAAGTGTGTGAGTCTCTGGAGACGTGCACAGGGTTTGCCCTGCGGGAAGCAGCGTGTGGTGCTTGGGGTGAGGGATGCTGCAGGCTCCACGCTGCTGGCTCCCACGCTGCAGCCGTGCAGGGCTGCTGTGGGTGGGTGCAGTGCATGGGCACTCACGGTGCCGTTCCTGTGCCGGGGCTCTGGTGTGGGGATGGGACAAGTCCCTTGGCGAGCCGGGCCTGAGCTGCAAGGGGGAAAGAACGGGCTGCCGTCCTGCTGGCAGCTTCGCGCCCACCAGGCTCGGGGGGAGCAGGGCCCTCAGGGAGCTGTCAATGCCTTCCTGCTCCCCCGTGGCTCCCACTAGCCCCCATTCTTGCAGGCCACAAGCGGGTGCTGCCCTGGCGGAGGGACTGGGCTTGGCTTCTCAGCAGCAGGAGCGGTGGTGCTGTGCTCCATCCACTTGCGTCAATGCGGACCTTTCCACGGACTCCAGTCGGGGTTGGATCAAGCCTTGCATGATTGTGGCCCTTGTGCATTTCAAAACTGTCTTAATCTATATCTGGATCCCAATGGGGGCACTCAGAATGAGCTGAGCTCAAACAATCCTTGGCAGGAGGGACAGACTGGAGTTGGCAAGGATTTTTGTCCCATTATTGGTTACTCAGAGGAAGGAATTTACGCACCATTTTAATATATGACAACTTGAGGTCTGTCATCTTTACCCTATTAGAAAAGCCTCATTTTTAACAAATCCCAGCGCGTTTACCAGGCATGGTGCTGCAGCTGGGTTGAGACTGCATGCTGGTCCTGGGCAGAGGCATAGGACTGCTCTCTCTCTTTAGACACAGAGCCACTTCTGCTGTCGGGTCAGCCCTGTGGGTGCCAGCCCCAGCTCCCTGGGCTGCTGCCCTCTCACTCCCGTTTGACCCTGCCAGCAGGGGAGGTGGGAATTTTGGGGCAGAAAAAAGCAGTCGCAGTGCAGCCTGCGCAGCAAACCCTGCTGAAAGCTCTTCCCAACTAGTTAAATCTGCCTGCGTGTGCTCAGCAAGTTTAGCCAGGGTTGTTTACCAAGCTCAGAGGAGTCTTGCCTATCTGCACTAAAATCTTCAAAGTATGTCCCAAAGACCCAGAGAGAGATGTTACACTCTTTCAGTCAGTTTGCTCTTTTCTCTAGTGAAAAATCCAGATGGGTGCTTGTCTTGAAAACTGGTTTGTATGAAGTCACACTTTCTGCTTTATATTTCTAGATTTCTAAAGCAGAAAAATTCAACTTGTAAAGATTTCCAAGATTATTTAGGCTTATTGTATCAAGACCAAGAAATGAATCCATATAACCAGAAGGTGGCTAGGAAGGATGGACGAAATAGGTTTGGGGTTTTGTTTTGTGTTGTTTGAATGTTTTGGGGTTTGTTTGGGGGGAGGGGGGTTGTTTTGCTTTGGTTTTTGTTTTGTTTTGGTTTGTTTGTTTGTTTGTTTTTTGTTTTGTTTTGTTTATTCTGTGTTTGGGGTTTTTGTTTTGTTTTGTTTTTTGTTTTGGAGGAGGAAAGAATTTTAAAATAGTTTCTTTGTTTTACAAGCATTAGTTGTATTTTTATCAACCAGCAAAGCACCTTAGTACTTAGCAAACCATTTCCTTCAAAAACATCCCCATACAGAGAGTGCTGCAATAATCAACCAAAAGCATTGGTGTCAGCCTTAGACAAACAACTGTGTTTCTTGGTAATCTAATGCCATTTCAATATCTTGCTTTTAATGCAGCTGAGAGAATGGTTTGATGGACAAGGCACTGATGCTCCTGAGCCTGAGTTCAGTTGTTAGGGCTATGTCAGAAATTATTTTTCACAGGCAAGTGTAGTTGGAGTGTCAGCTCCCATTAAGTATATTAGGGCCTCTGAGGTTCAGTTCTAGCACACTATGTTTTGTAGCCTTTGGTTTGCTTCTGTGGCAGCAAAACCAGAAGGTCTTTGGTTAACTTCTGACCACTGACATATTAAATGAAGATGAGCATTTGAGCAACATCAGTGATTTCAATTGACTCATCAATTGCCATTGCATAGCAGTCCTCATGTTTCACTTTGGTAACAAGCTCATCTGCCACATCTGATGCCAGCAATTCAGTCCTTCAAACAAATGACATGTTTGATAAAGAAATCTTTTAAAATTCATTATGCACTTTGGCTTTTGTCTTTCCTTTTAATACAGCATCTGTTGCAGCCAGGATACATTCCTTGATCGTTTCTGAGTCTGCAATTATTTTTATGCCTGCCCAGTGTCCCGGAGATGTGAAACGAAGCTGCCATGCTATGCTGCTGAGCCCTGAAACTCTACACAGACATTCAATTTAATCTCTTGGCACAGACTGCATTAAAGTAGTGTCATCAGTGCACACTTGTGATAAAAAGACGACATGAAGAAAGACAGTGAACTAAAAGGCCCTGCTTTTTTTCTGGGAAGAAAATAGGATATCTGTCCCTTCATTTGTTTCATGGCTTCCTTGCACAGCCATTTAAATTCAGCAGAAGGCTCCAAGTGTCTAAACTTTATCCTGAGCATTTTCTTCAGTGCTGGAAAGGAATACAGTTAAGTGTCCCAGGGGGAATTTTAAAGAAAATGCTATGAGCAATGTTAATGACTTGGGATGGGGTTGTACGTTTTTCCATAGAGAGCCAGTAGGGAAACAAATACAGGACTCGATGAGAAATGTTCTGCAGGAATCCACTGCTCTGTGGCTCCAAAGACAGGCAGAAGGATAATGAGGGCTTTAACCCAAAGTGCCGCCTTGTGCCTCCGTCCTGCTCCATGCCAGAGCCCTGTGAATATCTGGAGTTGGAAGAAATGACAAACTTCTTGGGTGCCACAAGAGATTGCATCAGCATTACTGATCCCTGCTCGGCTCGTTACTGAAAATGCATCAAGCAGCTATTTGGGTCAGACTGCTAAATTTGTAGACACGGAGTGTCAAGAAGCCTTTTTGTCAACTCGGTACCGTTTAGTGTTATTTGTCTTCAAGTTCAAAGCAATCGTGGCCTCAGACTTGTGATATTTTCTGCCCTTTCCCCTTTCTGTTGGCTCAGACCTCTTCCCTTTGAGGTCAACATCAAAATAAAGATGTATGTTTCCTCAGCCTGACCATGGCTCTGACTCTTTAGATCAGCAATCCTATAGTCCATATGTCTTCCCATCTGTCAACTGGCATTTGAAGCCAGCTTGCTCCTCTATTCTTTCAGACAAGTGTGAGAATCAGGAGTTTCTTTAATGACGGTTTCAGGCCTTAAAGCATTTGCTAAGATACTACCTATTAAGATCCCTTGATGGCACCTTGAATAGAGATCAAAAGCAACTGAGTTCACTCCACAAATCTGATTCCATCAGTCAGTTTAGGGCATTGAGAGAGGGGTGGGGAGGGCTGCGGAGGGCACCGCGCTCCCGCAGTTAGGAGACAGGCTTGGGAAGTCTAAGCCCTGGCTTCTGGGAGGGACAGAACGCAGCAAACAAGCACTGCTGAATCCCTCCAGTGGTGGCTGTGCTCCAGCTGCAGGGGCTCCTTGGGTTCGAGAAGCAGATCTGTGCAGCAGGGCCTGGTGGCTTTGCCAGGGCCCTTCTGGGTCTGAGCTGTGCCTGGTTTGAACAAGCCCTTTTTGCTGCTGCATTAGTACCTGTGTCTGCGCCTTTGGCTGAGAGATAATTCAAAACCTGTTAGTCACATAAACAAAAATCTGATAGTACAAAATATTCTTCTCATTAATAATTACTGCCAGGCTGCAACTTGTCTCTTATACTTTGGAGAGCTGCTAATAATGAGAATCTGTTTGCTGCTTCACCACTGGGACTGCATGAAAGGCGATGTGGAGAGATGCTGCCTGCATAGCATGATCGCAGCAAGGTGGTCACTCTTTCTGGGGGCACAGTTTGACTTTCCCCTATTCTTAATGCTTGTCAGGAGATGATGCAAAGCCCTTGGAATATTTGGGAAGGTATTTGTTCTGGTGGTGCATTTCTCCAAGTGACTACCATAGAGAAATTAGTGGGAAGCTGTGGACATTATTTCAAGCCCAAAGCCTAAACCTCAAGGCCTTGTTGGATAGGGGGACTGGAAAAAGCAGGGTGCTCACCGTGGGAAGGGTGGTAGGAGGCATTCCCCAGGGACCCTCCCTAGCCAGTGCTAACAAAAGTTGCTGTTTGTTTATGGGACCCAAATGTCTGAGAAGAGCTGAAAAGCGCCAGGATGTGGCTGAGTGCCGGAGGATGGTGTCACAGTACTGACTGTCAAGTAAAACTTGACTTGCTGGAGTCAAGGACACCATATGTCCTTTGATTTGTGTTGAAGCCTGTTGAAGTGTGAGCATGAACCTGAAGTCCAGACACAGACTTTCTTTGGCCTCAATGTCTTTAACTGCAGTCATAATGTAATTTCTGCTCCCTGAGCGAAAACAGCTGCTCTGGCTCCCTGCTCTGGAGCCTCACTGCCTTCAAATCAGGTGGTTAGTCAAAACTTGGGGCATGTAGATTGTTTCTTTTTAGGATGGAAAACAGAAATTACTTTGATGCAATTATGTGTCTTCCCCCAGAGGATGCACCAGCTCCTGGACACTGCAGTCAGCAAAACATCAAGAGTCATTTTGTGTTCCCACTCCAAGCCAGCTCAAAAGTGATCTCTATCCGAGACTGTCATTGGACTTATTTAAATGCATTTGGCTTTCTGCTCTTATTCTCTGCCTGTACTCTTGGTGACCCACTGTTTTCTTTTACAACCCCCACTCAGTCTATTTTGTCTCTGACATGACGATACTCAGCCAAATTCGTCTTCAACACAGTAATTTTTAGTGTGAATCCATATCTGCCTTTTTAGGGGGTAGTAGCGAGGGTGA
Source organism: Calcarius lapponicus (assembly GCA_039654755.1). Lineage (NCBI taxonomy): Eukaryota > Metazoa > Chordata > Aves > Passeriformes > Fringillidae > Calcarius > Calcarius lapponicus. Next base: position 347,221 of record CM077467.1, read on the forward strand.
CGTGTACTTGTGGTTGCAGCAGAAGCTGCTATTGACTTGGATAAAATAGGATGAATGCTGTATAAAAGCCTTCAGAGAGCTGTGAAATCTCCATGCTCTCTTCCTTGTTCTCCTGGGAACACTTGCACAAAGAGTATTTTTAATGTGAAGCAAAAAGGATTCTGACGAATACTCATTAACATTTTGTTTCTGCAAAGATACATGATTATCACAAGGCTGCAAGGGACATGTATTCAGTAAAGCTCTTAGATGTATGCTTAGTTTTATGTATATGCTTAAATCTTCCTGATGGCCCCTGCTTTGCTGAATAGACTTATTAACCAAGACAAAACCAGGTATTTGTTGGAGCTGATTTGTACTGCTCAGGTATGATGCCGGTCTCCAACCTCACTGCATAATAATACTCCGTGAGCAGTGAATCCTCTCAAACAGGCGTTGCAGTGGACTGGTTGAATTACACACCAAAATCATTTGTATCATTGTGAACAACAAACCATAAGAGCAGCATTCAGCCGGAGAGGTTGGAAGGGGAAGGAACATCAGAGCCATCATATGCTGTAGCTTGTTTTCTTCACGTGCCTTTGTAGTGGGAGCCCAGATGGAAAACATCCGACGAAGGTATTGCTTCTCCATTGCCACTGTGGAAGCTCCAGCGCCATGAATAAAGATCTGATACGGGCTGCAGTCTTTGTCAGACACTGGCTCTGTCCCTCAGGGCGTTTGCCGGCAGCCCCATTTCCTGCTGCCTGTTCCGAGCTGGTTAAACCCAGAGCAGCCTTTGTCAGGAAGAGTTAATGCAGTAGCATGGTGGTGAGTGTCCGCTACTTATCTGGTCTGAAGGCAGGAGAAAGCCTGTCTGTCTGTGCCTCTTCCTGCAGACGTGCCGCGGGAACGCTGACTGCTGCTCCGAGCGCCCCGTGGAAGGTGCAGGGCTGGGCTTGCTTGGCTGTGCCATTAGATACTGCCCTACATTCACTTCAGAGTAGATTTCCCATTTGTGCGGAGGAGGAACATGTTTTGGCGGGCACAGGATGCAGTGGAAGTAAGCAGACATGACAGAAGGGTTTCCAGGCTTGCTGGAGTTCTCATATCTTGTCACAGGGGGAACCATACACTCATTTTTCATAAGGTCCCCATTCTTCCAGTGGTTGTAATCCACTTTTTGTGCCTCTTTCCATATGAAACATTTGGTTCCTTTTAGCAGTTGTTCGGGTGGAATAATGAAGTCTAAGAGTTGGAAACAAGCAAACAAAAAAGTCTCCCCCCAAAAGATTGCATGGTCCTAGCTATTTCTTTTTGAAAATGAAATGTTCTGAAGATGTTTTGTATAGCTGAGTGTCATTTTGAGTCACTTGAAGCACACTGAAGCTTTGACACGATGTCACTGGGAACTGCAGTTTCTGTCACTGTGCAGTGGATGGTTTGCCAAGACCTTCATTAATGTAACACCTGTAAATACTCCTGCAGCCTCAGGGTGTGATCCAGTGCGGACCAAAAGCCCAAGTGTCTCTCCTGGGAATGAGAAGCTCTGGGTTCTGGTTCTTAATTACAGAATTTTCTGTTTTGCGTCTGAGGAACACTGAGGAGCAGAAGTGTGGCTCAAGGACGTCCATGGCTGCAGTGTTCAGGTGCTGCAGCCAAACGAGCTCATCGGGGTGATGGTCCGGTACTGGTTCTGTACCCTGGCGCTGGAGGGCAACAGTCAGTCCGCCTGCTCAGACACAAATACTAATTCAAGCGGGCCTCTTGTCCCTGCAGGGCAGGGTGAGCAACCTGAGAATATGACAAGTACTTAGTAATTGTCACTAAAGATCAGTCACCCAAGAACAGCTCTGTTTTCTTTGGGCTAACTGGCCAAAAGCATCCTGGTTTAATTTCAGGAGGGACAGGGGTGTTACACTGCTGTTTTTTACATCACCATTCATTTTGACTATGTTGCAACAACAGGTTACTTATTATGTGTGTGTAATTGGAGGTATTTTTATTAGTTGATGGAAAGATAGGTGTAATTAATGGACTGAGTAATTCGTTCTAACAATAAGCCATATTGTGACATGATTGTTAAACAATTCTACCTTAGCAGAAAAAGAAACATTGCAGAATAGAACTCAGGGTTTCTAAGAAAGCTGTGCTTGACCTTTGGTGAAGACTGGAGATGGTAGCACCTGTTAGCATGAAGCAAACGAAGATGGTGTATCACTGCTATTTATGTGACAGAAGTTGAGCATTATAAACATGTCACTTCTTGCATTAACACATCTTCCAAGTGCACGGAACTGGTGTAAAAAATATGGAACCACAAATAGTTAAACTCCACCCAGCATTTGACATAAGTACTCTTTCTCAGCACGTAAGTAATGTGAATGTTATGTTGCACAAATACTTAGAGCTTCATTTACCCTCATCTTCTTTTCATTATTTGCAGGAGGTCTTGTTCTCTGATGGTGTCCTGAAAAATACAAAGTGGATATTATTCTTATCTCCGCTGCTGATACTTACTGCTGATAAACAGAGTCAGTAAAATGGGAGCAAATGTTTGTTTCATAATCCTCCTGCAACTGCTGCCTTCGTTATATATGAAGAACACAGAGATTAAGTCTGCCATTTTGCCAACAGCATGTTTCCAGTTTCTGTTTATATAGTACTCACAAGCAACTGTATATTAATATTTACCTGTACTTGGACTGAAATATTTTTTTCCTTCTTGGGTAAGATATGAGGATTAATTATTGATGTACTCACTCTAGCCTTTAACCTGGCTGGGATGGCAATTTTTTCCCCCATGATGCACTATTTGAAGTATGTTTTCTCCTTGGTGGCGGTGAAGTTTGTACTGCAGTGAATTGATCTTTGCCTCCTTAGAAGTTTTATATTTTTAAAATATTGTTGTCCACGTGGGTAAAGTCCATTTTCTGAAAATGAATTTCTTTTTATCACAATATGTTATTAGACCACATCTTAAGAGTTAAAGTTTTATCATAGTCAGATTCTATTTGCAGATAGCATCATGTGGAGACTGTTTTCAAAAGCATTAACTCAAACCACACGGATGCACAACTATTTTAGAAGATGAGAATTCACACATGCTTTTTATTATAATGCACATAAAACCGAAGTATAATACAGTAGGCTTGGCAATAAAACAGAGTAGTTGATATATAAATTTTATGCCTGGTTCTTTAGATTAATGAACTGCTTTTCTTGATGAATTGAGGATGAATGAGTAAAACCACAATGATCTGATTAGATACTAAATCATTTTTTTCTGGCAATTCAGAAATTGTGCACCTAGTTCAGTTTTGGTGGTTTTTTTTTTGTTTTTTTTTTTTCCTCTCCGGGACAACTTGATAACCTTCTTGTGCTAGCCAAACCACTAAAGAGGCATTGTCAGTCTCTTCAAGTTCCCTATTGTTCTCAGAAAATCACTTCCTTAAGACATATCCATATGTTGAGGGTCTCAGTAGTACTTTGTGGGAAACAAAGTTATGGATTAATTCATTTAGTCTGTAACACCACTGAAGCTGGATTCAGCTGGCACAAATACCTCTTGATGCTGTTATAGCAGGGGGGAGTCTGCCTTTGCCTTCTCTTTTCTGGCACAAGAAATGGGGAGAGGCCAATAGTCAATAAGGACAGCTGCCGGTGAGGGAGATTCCTCAGGGCTGAGATTTCAAGTTGATCCACTTCATACATTTGGAAGATCAGATTTGAATTTAGGAATATAAATGAGGTCAGTGATTTTCCAAATGAGGTGAACAGCCAGACGACCTCCTTCTGCAGAACGGGCCCCATATGTGTTTGTGGCACAGCGAGAGACCTTTTCAATTTTAGAAGTACTGGGAAGAAAAAATACAGATGGGAAGCTGCCACAAGCCAGACAAGCCTCTAGAGGCTGGCAGGGAAGGAGTTAATCAGCCCCTTGACAGCAGCTAGAGCAAGGCCTGTGCAGCAGGTAGTGATTTGTAGGAGGGTTGGGATGGGCCAGCTGGGAGAAATGATCTGATTGCTTTGGGATGGGTCTCTATAAAATACTGTCTCAGCAGCAGGGTCTGTTGGAGAGGCAGCTTTGCCCTTTGGCTGTAAGAAGTTGTGGCTCAGTCTTGTTACAGATTTAGGTGAGAGAGACTCTGTTTTGCGCTTTTCTTCGGATTCCTACTGGTGGTTCCCAAAGAGGTGCTGCTTTTGCAGTGAAGGCCTCCCTTCTCTACGCTGAGAGCAGACTGGTGGTGAGCCTTGAGCTTGGTGGCATCTCCTTTTGGGAGGGCAGATTGGCCACTGTGGGAACGGAGCCGTGCCAGAAGCTAGCTGACATAAACTCTCCCATGGGAAGAGATGCTTGTTCTGATTCTCCCTTCCCTTACCATCTTCTGTAGTTGCTGATCCAGAGCAAAAGTGGTGCGGGTTATTCCAGGCATGAGCGGCTCCTGGAGGGTGGAGGGCTGTGGCATCCTGCGTCCACAGGGCAGCTCTGGGGTGGTGGTAGAGCCCCTCCATACAAAGGGTGAGTGCTGTGAAAAATGGGAATGCCTGCATTTAAGGCTGTAAGGGTTAAATCTGATGGCGATGGTGAACCCTCCAAGGTGGAAGGAGCAGCTGCTGTAGAGGTGGTTGGAAAATGCAGAGACTTTTGCCAGGGCTCTGGGACAGTTCCTGTGGCAGGAAGGACAGGATCACTAGGGCAGCCCAGGGGGTTTCAGTGTATGCAGCTGTGCTGTGGCTCACGTCGGAGAGGGCTGAAATGGAGGGAGAAAGAAAACAAGTGGTGGAAAAGGTGGCATCACTGACACGGTGGTGAGCTGGCGAGTGCAAGCTGCAGGCGTCTCTCAGATGGGCTGTAAGAAAGGGAAGGAGAAATGTGTCATGCAGAGAAAAAAAAAAAAAAAGAATTAATAATAATGCTAAAAACAAATTTCAAAGCTCGAACAGAGCTTGAAATGAGCCTGCCAGGAGTGGGGGTCCTGTCCCGGGATCCAGAAGCTGCCCTGGCATGCACAGGCCTCTGTCTGGTCCCTTTTCTTCCTTGGTAGCGTCTTCCCCCTCCCCCTCCTCCTTTGTCAGGCAACTCGTTAACACTTATTAGCAAGCATCTTCAAAAGGCCGGGAGGGGGGAAAGGATGGGAGAGGAGCTGAGATGGCTAAAGGAAATGATTAGGAGATTCCTTTTCCTTTCTGCCTATTGAAGCTTTAATGACCAGCCCTCGCGCTGTCTGTGCCCTCCTGCATTGTTATCCAGCCCTGCCCCGGGACCGCAGCAGCCCAGCTACCCCCGGCGCTGATCCGCTCTGACACCCGGGGCACCGCAGTGCCCGCAGCCGCTAACCTTTCTCATGCTGGGGTGCTCGCTGCCCTTGGCACTGATGGCAGAGCTGTGCCAGCGCTGGTTCCGCCCTCCGAGGGTACCCTCTGAACCGCTGTCACCATGCTGGGCTGCCTCGCTGGCTGTGATCCTGCCTGGGGACTGATCTCTATTTCTGTCTAAGCATGGCTGGTAAATCCTGGGTATCCAGTGCCAGGAGCTGCTGGGCAGCACCCAGGCTGGTTTCGTGGGCAGGATTCTGCTAGCCTGAGGAGGAGGAGAGATGGCTGAATAAAGGTGACAGAATTTGGCCCATAGCTTTCCATTTCTGCCTTCCAGTTCCAGCTGCAATGCGTGTTCAGTTGTTTCCTCTTGAGCTAGTTATCTAGACTGAGACCTAATCCCATTGGCAAGGATGGCAGAGCTCCCGTTGGTGTTGGGAGGAGTGCACTGGAGCAGCAGAGGCTGTTCTGTGCTGCTCTGTTGTGGAGTTATATTTGTTTTGCTCTGTCCATCAGAGTCTTCACCCTTTCCAAGTTACAGTATGGGAACAGATCCTGGGATAGTTTTTATGCATTAGTGAACTCCACAGAGGAGGACTGGTCTGTCAAAAATCTCCTCTAACTTGGTAAAGAGAACCATCCCTCCCCCCCTCCCATCCAACAGACACAATTTGAGAAATTTCCAGAAGTTGCTGAAATTCTGCATCTACCAAGGACTCTGTAGGCATGAAATACCAGTGTATGTTGTCCTTTCACAAGGCTTCTGCCTTTTCCTGCAGGAACAGCACCTTGGCATCTAGAGAGTTGGGTGCCAGCAGCACATGCTTGAGCAAGCAGGTGCCCTTCAGTGCAAAGTTCCTGCTTTGCAGAGGGGAAGAAAGGTTTCATACATTTCCTGCCCCTACTTGATGATCTTTAAGTGAGGGTGTATATGTGTAACTGCATGCAAAGACAAAGCCTTTATCCCAGGAATGGGTCCTTTGGGACAGAGACTCAAAAAAGTAACTATCAGAGTATCTGTGTGTGGCTTGGGGCTGGAGTTAAAGGTCTAGGGTGCTTCCTGAAGTCAGATCTGACTCTGAAAGGCTGTGCTGCTTCTGCTTTGAGCCTTGCTGCAGACCTGGCATCTCTGCTGGGCTTCTTCAGTGTCTTCTGCTGACCTCCTGGTGCAGATATGTGCTTAATACGACTCTGTGCCCACCTGCCAATACCTGGAAAGAGGTTTTGACCTTGGTTAGGGCTTGATTATACAGAAGATGTGATTCTTAGTAATATAAAGTTGTTTGCTCCAGAAGATGTTTTGAGGGCTCTGGCTCACTCCTTGGGGATGTAGTCCTTGGGGCAGTGACTCTGTGTAGAGACAAATAGAGCCTTGCTAAATCTGGGGATGTTTTACTATTGAGCCCAAGCTGCAAAGGAAATTTAGTCAGTTTGTTGACGGTTGTGTCAGCATCAAAGACAAGTACAAATTTGAGATGAAAGTGAGTAAGTGATTTAGTTTGTTCTGTTTTTTAGCTTGTAGAACATACCATGGGTAATGTGGAGAAAAAACAGACCAAAGAGCTGCTGGTGGCTGGCTGGAGTATTCCTGCTCATATTCCTGCTCCAAGTGCCGGGAGCCTGAGTTCACACCAGCTCCTAGAAGGCTCCTTCTTTCAACAACTTATTACAGTCTGCTGAGAGTGTGAGCCAATCTCTTCTGTGTCAATAGCTGAGGGTTTAATTTTAAACAAGGAGAAAAGTGGATTTTCAGATGAATACTGGAAAATTGGAAATATGCATGGAAAAAAAGCACAGAAGAATTGATGAGCCAGAAAAAAAAACAGAAAAATATTATTTTTGGGTGTTCTTCAGAGTATATTCTTTATCTGGTACTTATTCCAGGCAGCATTTTGGAAAGCATTTCGCAAATGCACAGAAGTAATCTGTAGGATACTTTGTAGTCAGATGCCATAACTTAGATTAATTTACTGCCTTCAGAAATAGCTGCAAACAAATGCAGTGTCAGTTTAGTGTGGGGAAAGAGTTATAACTGTAGAATACAGGAAACATTTAGGACAGACATTTCAAAAATGTTATAGCTTCTTACTAAGAGAAGAGGGAAAACTTTCAATTATGCATTTTATTAACATCTCCTTTTTAGCCTGATAAAATGGTAACAATGTTAAAATCCCCTCCTGGGAAATAATGTCACATGGCTTGCCGCTGATAGAACTTGAGGAGGTTAGGAGATGCTGGTGGAGTTAACCAGTTGTTAATCAGTTCCTCATTTGCAGCCTAGTCTTGCTCTAGCTGGACTGGAGATAATCAGATGGTCATTTTGACTTGGAGGTGGGTTTGTTGCGAACTTGGTGTCTTAACAAGATCTGTAAGGAATGACTTTATTCCCATGGTAAAAGCAGGTCAGCTATTGCACTTTGTGGTGGTGGCAGGTCAGCAGGTGTTGGTGCTGAGGTGTCTGTGTGGGGTGGAGCAGCAGGACCAGTCTCTGCTGGGCACTGGTGGCGTCCTGACAGCCCCGCAGCTGCTGGCTTTGCTGGAGGGCACTGTCCTGAGCCCAGCCCTCCGGGGAGCATTGCAGCAGGTCTGGAGGGGCTGGTGCCCAGTACAGACCTCTGAGGGGCTGCTGGGAGCAAGATGCTTCTGTAGGTACTGGGGTCTGGACTTGGACTGGCCCTGCTGGGCTGGGAGAGCGGCCCTGCTGTGACACACCTGATGGTGGGGTCTGGGACAAGTCCCCTCGGGGAGGGTGTGGGCAGTATGGGAGGGCTGTGGGACTCGGCCACTGAGGTCCCAAAGGCGCTGAGGTTCGGCATTTCTGTGACATGCTGTTGGTAGGGCACCTGGGAAATACCAGGAGCACCAGGGCTGGATATAAAGGTGCTGTGGACCTGCTCCTGAGGGAACAGCCCTTCAGAACTGAGGGAGTCCCACAGGATTTGCTGTGAAACCTCTTCACTGCAGGTCAGTAACTGAGGGTTGGTTCATTACGCTCCTGTCTCCTGCTGCTTATGGTGTTGGTTCCCTTTGCCTCCTTATCCTTGAAGCATGAACTCCATGTAGCGACAGGCAGCTGTAGTGACTAGCTCAGCTCCTTGTCTTCCTGTAAATACTAGTTTTCTCCTCCCAGAAAAGGAGTTTTGGTGATATAATCCCAATGAATGAAGGAGTTTTCTTAATTAAAGCAATAATCTGAAAGTTGTCCTTGATAAGTGTGTAAACAAGCTGATTGCAGCAGGCACATGAATAGCTCTAATGAGCACGTGTGGGTACTGAATTAACCATGGTTCACAAGCCATGCATGGCTATATGGTTGTTCACAAATAACCACTTTCCCCTTTTGCTTGACTTTGCCTGCCACCCCAAAAATCTTGTCTTTACACAGCAAAAAGGAACCTGCATCTCTCACAGGAGGAGAGCTTTGAAGGCAATTGCTGCTCTCAAGGTGGCTGGGGAGGCAGTCTGTGCTCCTGGTATTTTTCCCCCGAAGTGAAGTGCAGGCTGGTGGGTACAGCATGTGTGTTCAGCATTGGCCTCTCCTGCTGGTGGGTTGTTCCTTGGCTCTGAAGGTGTTTGTGTTTACCAATGTCTGATTTTATGTGCAAAAACTCGGGGAGGAGATTTCTGTGGGGCTCCATGTGTTCCCTTCCACAGCTAGCACTGTCTGATATGTGCATGTCCCATGTGCACTCCCTTTCTCCCGTCCCTTGGGGTAGCCATTCTCTTGTGAGTGCTTGAAGCAGCACTCTGGTGCTGCTGGAGGTCTTGTTACAGCATGGGTTCTGCTCTTCTTCCTACTAAATTCTCCTGGAAAAGACAAATTCAAGCTCTGGTATGGTTGTTACAGCAAAGTGTCTGTGCACACACAGTCACTTCCATACACATTTGAGTTAAAATGGAAACTCCCAGGTGGAATTTCTGCGCTGGTGTGTGATCTGTCTGGCTCACTTCCCTTTTCTGCCAAAGGGAAGGTAATGCTGCCCTGCTCCCTGGGAAGCTCTCTCTGGTGCCTGCTCAATGGACACGAGTCCAGGCTGACTTTAGGGAGCAAGATGTGTGCTAAGCTGTTGTCCACTGCCCTGCAGGAATTGGACTACAGGAGCCGAACCGTGGGGAATTACAGCCTTCAGGTGTATTTCTTCTATCAAACAGGCTGAGCTTTGCTGGAGATTTCTGGTTTCAAGGTTTGGCAGAAATTGTCATTTCACATTGCTAGCAAAGAGTCTGAATATATGCTATATGATTAACACCAGGAAATTCTGACTCCTGAGGCTATAGGGTTAAACAAATATATGTCCCCATTAAACTTGAATAATAAGAGGTTAACTCATTAGGAAAAGAACACTCTTGATGTGCTTAATGGAGGGAGAGAGTATTAACTCTTACAGTTCCTTGTGAACCCTTATGTTAGTTACACTTTCATTTTTGAGAGTTGATTTTTTTCTGCTGCTTTACACCTCTAAATTGACCCATTTGTTCTGTTTATTCTGTATGAGTTGTCTTTTGTTTCCTGGATTATTGATATGCCTGGATCCTTTGGAGTCTTAAAAACTAGGCTTTGTTGATGGTTGGTGCATACTTTAAAATAATATGCAGCACAGAACAAAGGCAAATCTTTAAAACCCCTTATTTGAAAATAGGTGAAGTATAGATAAATTAATATAGCCAAGGGAAAAACCCTGCAAGCCTAATAGTTCTTTGATTGTGGTGTAAGCAAGCCTTCTCCAGGCTGTGGCTCTGGAATGCCTTTGGTGTTCCCCAAGTACGGCTGTACTCTGGAGAGCAGGTATTGTCTGAAATCGTAATCTGGCAGAGCTGATTGCTCCCTTCATGCTGGACACTGATGGAAATAAGTCAGCTCCAGCTCCTCCAGCCATTTCCTCCATGTCTTCTTCCTTGCTGAGCACTGACCATGCACTCCAGATTGCCGCTGCTGGTAGAATGGGAGATACATCACTTTCGTGTTTAAGATTCTCCTGGACATTTCCTCCTCACTCCACACATATTTAAGTGTTGTTATTTTGCGTAGTTTGAGTCTGGCTTCTTGGAACTTCTGGCACTATGAAGTCAATAACCCTATTGCTGATCATGCTGTTGTCAAAATAATTATTCCAAGTGTTGGCTCCATATGATGCAATTAAACTATTGATTAGTACAGTTTGGTCCAACCAAGGAAAAAAAATGTGGTCCTTTGCACGGATTTCCTAGAACTGAGAGACTGATTTTTCTTTGAGGTTGCCCTATTAAACAAAAGGAACAGATTTAATTCAATAATTGACTTCGGTAAATGGAGCACAGAGATAATTTGATTCTGTTGTAAGCAAATAGGAAGTTTTTCTTCATTGTTACTCTCATTCTGGATCCTTTATAACATCTGGATGTTTCTGGCTGTGCATTCCTTCTACTTGGCAGTTAAAAAATTCTAGAGAGGATTTGAAGTTAGGGGCCCATGAGGTGAGAAGGGGAACCCAAAGTATTGATGATCCGCTTAAGAAATGAGATTTGCTTATGAAACAGCAACATGTGTGAAGCAGCTCTAGCTGGGAACAGTTCTAGGCATGAAAAAGACTAAGAGTAGTCTCAGACTATAATAATACTTTAAGGCAGAAATAATAATTTATAATTCCTGCAGCTGTGTAAGCTCTTAGCAGAGTCAATTATGGAACATTTTCTTTTGTGGATCACCTGAGAATAGTCTATCTTCCCAAGTTTTGCAGAGAAGAGATGCAAGAAGTCTGGGAAATGCTTCTAAGCAAGGAGGTTTCCAATAGCAAATAGTACACCAATGATGTCAGCCCAAGACAGGAAATCAGCATTTTGGCTCCTGCATCCTTCATGGCCCAGCCTCTTTCCTGTATGTGGGAGTGTGCGTGGAACTGTATAAATAATCACACACCAACGTGTTTCATGTGGTGAGGGACTGCCTTGGAGTGACTGGCTCCTGGGATGAGTAGGTGCTTAGCATAAACACATTTTGTGTGCTCTTAAAAAAGCTGAGGAACCTGTTTTTCACCTGTGTCCTGTGGAATGATCCTGAGATCCAAGATGCTCTATATGCTGCAGCAGGGTAGAAGAAATAACACATTTTTTTTCCTTTTTTTTTTTTAAAGTAACGTGTTTTTGTTGAATTTACTGTCTCTGATGTGGGCAAACTAATCTCTATGTTTTTGTCAGGTGTTCATTCAAGACTTCTGTTGCAGCAGCCCGAGCATCTAGATTTCTGTCTTTATTTTTACTGGCCTGGTTTCCACTTTAGCAAATTCACAGCTTGAGCTATTGCTGGAAAATTCAAATGTGCAAAACATTAGGGAAGCACTAAGCACAGCCGTCCTCCTAATTCGTGCTCTGTGTTTGCTGCTAACAGTGTGTAAGATGCGAGCGCAGCAATGCCCAGAGCAGCAGCTCCATCACCCCGCTGAGCCGTGCCCGGGGCGGGAGGGAATTCCTCCCTTTGGGCTCTGGGGTGGGAGCCCAAGGAGACGGGCCCGGGAATCACCGCAGGGAGCCCAAGGAGAGGGGCCCGGGAGTCACCGCAGGGAGCCCAAGGAGACGGGCCCGGGCATCACCGCAGGGAGCCCAAGGAGAGGGGCCCGGGAGTCACCGTGCCCCGTGGCGGGAGGGGAATTCCTCCCTTTGGGCTCCGGGGTGGGAGCCCAAGGAGACGGGCCCGGGAATCACCGCAGGGAGCCCAAGGAGACGGGCCCGGGCATCACCGCAGCGGGGAAGGGAGCAACGGCCTCGGCCACACAGCACATCCCTGGCAGAACAAGGAACAGAGTTAGGTTTCTGCTGGGACATTTAGTCACATCTAAACTAATTTTTCACAGTGCCTCGAGGCACACTAGGTGACTTCTTACAGTACTTTTTTTTGTCCTATTTTATTATGAGCCTATGGATGAATTAACTGTTACCTGCTAATTAGTGAAAGCAGATGAGGACAAATCCTGCTCGGGCTCACCTCAGCTTGCCTCGGGTAAACTTAATGCTGACCATGACTCTTCCTTGTTTCCTGGCCAGTTAGCTGTTGTGCCAATCTTGATTAACTTGGTAGTTTAAAAACTGAATTCAATTAATTTCATCGCAGAGACAAGCCCTCTGGCCACGCGACTTTGCAGGGAGAGGCACAGAAATTAGACTTGGATCAGTACCTGCATTTCTCTGGAGTCATTGAAATCCTACCAGTAGTTCATAACCGGAAAGTACAAAAATAAAGCTAATAGTTACGGCAGAAGAAATCTCACTGCTGTGTTTCACAGAATGCCATTACAGGCAAAGCATGCTTTGAAGGGAAATACTGTGTTCTTGATATGGTAGAGCCTCTTCTACACATGCAGCACATTAGTAATGGCAAAGAGATTTTCCAATGGATGTCAATTTAGGCAAAATAAGATGGATTAATACAGGCATTCACCTTTCCTGTCAGTTTAATATCAAGATAATTTTATTTGATAGTTCAATGTAGTAAACTCCCCTTTTCCTTAATACATATTTGCAAAAAGTAGGTAATATTGTAATGCAGTAATTAGCCGTATTTGCCTTTACTACGTGTGAATAAGATTAATATACTAGAGTGTTCAACCTAATTGATCTATTATGTGATAGGGACTCACAACCAGACTGCAAATTACAGTTTAACCCCCCAAAGGGCTAGACTTGTTTAGAAAATGTGTGAGTCTTTAAGAGATAAAATTAATAGAACTGACGTTGACCTAAATATTCAGTGTTATTAATTGTATCAGTGGATTGTGCGGCTTTTATGTGCAACTAGGAAGGCAGTCTTTGGAAAGGAGAGGGTTTATGACGGCAGTGGGAAGGGTGGCTAACAGAAAACATGACAATTATTGCAAGCCAGGTTTTCTGGTTAAAAAAGTGATTGTCACAGGCCCTTAAAATTGCTATTCCATGTGGTTGTGATTAAATAAATCATCCGTGCAGCGCGTTTGGAACATAATGGCTCTGTGGGAAAAAAATGTAAATCAGGTTTTTGTATTAATGAAAACAGTTTAATATGGTTTTAATGACCCATTTTTCAGTCTTCACCAGAAAGTAATTACCAGTTAGATAGTTAGTGCTCTGGGCTTTGTTCTGGCTCTCAGAACTCCTTCAGCCGGTCACCCAGGGGAGTCCTGCCACGCTCCATGGGCAGCCCTGGGCCAGTGCCCCGGCAGGGCCGGGCTCTGCTCTGCTGCAACCCGTGCCTTCTGCTCCTGGGCCGTGGGGAGCGGCAAGGGGAGCAGCCGTGGTCATGCTGCGTGCCCCGGGCCGTGGGGAGCGGCTCGTGGGCCGTGGGGAGCGGCAAGGGGAGCAGCCGTGGTCATGCTGCGTGCCCCGGGGCGTGGGGAGCGGCTCGTGTGGGGCGTGGGGAGCAGCAAGGGGAGCAGCCGTGGTCATGCTCTGTGCCCTGGGGAGCAGCTCGTGTGGGGCGTGGGGAGCAGCAAGGGGGGCAGCCGTGGTCATGCTGCGTGCCCCGGGGCGTGGGGAGCGGCTCGTGGGGCGTGGGGAGCAGCCAGGGCTGTGCTCTGAGCTCGTGGGGCGTGGGGAGCAGCAAGGGGAGCAGCCGTGGTCGTGCTGCGTGCCCCGGGGCGTGGGGAGCGGCTCGCGTGGGGAGCAGGGAGCAGCCAGGGCTGTGCTCTGAGTTCGTGTGGGGCGTGGGGAGCAGCTCCTGGGGCTCTGCTCCGAGCCCCCAGTCCCTCACTGCCGGTCGGGCCAAGGCCGTATGGAGGCCCACGGACAGACAGTGGCTGCCCCTGCGCCAGAGCAGGGAGAGCTGGCAGCTGGCGTGCCTGCTTAGAGACTTCTCTCTGCAGTGGGACGGGAACTGGAACTGGCACTGGCACTGCAAGAGAACCCTTGGGCAGGGAAGCAGAGCCCAGACCTGGCCTGGGCAGCTGGGGCCCTGGGGGAGGATGCTGCCCAGAGGGGTGCTGGCAGGATGGACAGGCAGCAGGTTCAAATGGCTGTGGCTCCGTCCCCAGGAGGAGCAAGAGGAGAAGAGATACCAGTAACTGAGGAAACAGGTCAGGAGCCAGGACTTGTATATTGCTGCCAAGGCCCACGGCCTCTCTGCTCGATTATAAAAATAAAGGTCTGAGTAGTGACTGAGGTCTTTGTATGTTTGTAATGCTTGGAAAGGTCTAGCAGCCAGTATCAGTAGTGGGATTACTGGATTAACTTCTGCTGCAATGCTGCTTAGCACTGGTGTTTGCCTTCTAAGAAGGGCACAGAAGTGGATCCAGACCAGGTGAGGCACCTCTGAATCGAGCAAATTAAGGCCCTGTTGGATGCTCAGGGTTTGCACCTTTTTATGTGGGAGCAGGTGTTTCATAATAAAGGGTTCTTTGCTCTTCCAAAGAAAGGCACAATACAGCCCAATTCCTCAAGACAGGAATACACAGGGTCAAGAAGATCCATCTTCACTTTAGTAGTACATAACGTTGGAACAGCTTGCTGAGGAATATGGTGATTTAATTGTCATTGGAAGTTCTGATGTCAAGACAGAATGCTTTCCTCTAGAAACCTGCTGCAGAAGCTCAGAATGTGCTCTTTATGTTGATATTGGATTTGGACAGGATCTGTGTGCTGCACTGGAGTGAAACCCAGGCTGTTGTGATGGTCTCAGGTGTGCTCTGTGCATTCGGAGCTCTTCTTTCTGAGCCTTCTGGGGGAGAGAAGGCCAGTGTTGTCTCATACTCATATTAATTAAGGTCCAGATGAAATCTAGAAGTTGCAAAATTTCTGATTTCTGGAAGCTTCCAGGTTAGTGGACTTGAGTGTGCTTGTCGAAGCTTAAACACATCTGGAATGTCTCTTGCTTGGAAGCAAAGGCAGGAGTCTCTGAGCTCTATCACTCCCAGTGAAAGCCAACCAGTTTGTTGTGCTGTGTCTAGTACCCTGCCTGGGGTGGTTCGGGCTGTTGAAAAGTTGAATGTGTGGGTTTATACAAAGCTCTGTGTGACAGCAGCACCTGCATGAGCTGTGCACCTTGGTACTGCAGCTGGCTGGGCAGGGATGTCAGAGCTGATGGCCTGGATGTCCCGTGTATTCCTGGGGGAGTTGTTTGGGGGCAAGGTACGTTTGGGCCAGGTGTTCCTAGCACTTATTTCAGCTTGTAAAATTCACAATGTGAGCATGATACCAGTCAACACAGAGGGAAGAGCCTGTGTTCAGAGTTCCTGATGCTATTGAGAAATAAAGTCGTTTGAGGGCAGTGAGTGAGAACAGAAAGATTTTGAGGGAGGTGAGGGTCCTTCAGCCTTTATTTATCCATTGTAAAGAAACATATGAAAGTAAACAGAAATCAATTTTCTGCAAACCCCTCCCAGGTCACCTGCAAGGGAAATAATGTAACACTGCTCAATGCCAGGCACTGCAGATTTTGTCAAGACATAAAGAATCCTGGTGCTTTATTTTTATTTTTGATGTGAAAGTGGTTCACAAGGAACACCAAGGAGATGATTCAGTGCTTACAGTTGTGACATGTCAGAGGCTTGTAAGCTCAAAGACAACTGTCTTTATTGTGTTTGCCTTTTTATCTTCCAAACTTTGAGCCCCTGTGTTCCTATCATTGTCCCTTTCCAATGTGAAATAAGGAGCATATTCTAAACAATGGTGCTCTTTTGATACATGCCATAATAAAGAAACACTGACTCGGAGAACAGCAGATCATAGCTGTCCACAAAGGAGTACAGAGAGGTGCAAATCCTTTTGGCATGGCACCACAGCAGTTGTTCCTGCTGGCTGATGGAAAGCCAACAATTATTTTTCTCTTCTAACGTAACAGGGACAAAGAAGCTTCCCTTAGCAGCCCATCTCTGCCCTAATTTGTTGCAGCTTTTTAGGGAAAGGAGCAAAAGTCATTTTAGGAGCTATTGAAAGATACCTTCCTCTTTTGTAGCTCCTGTATGTTTTTGGCAAGTGAACTGGAATACATTTGTGGGGCACATCAATGGCAGCAGCCTGAAAAGGGCTCAGGAAGGGCCTAATCAGCTCCTCAGTGTGGCACAGCTGCTCTGAGATCTGCCCCGGGGGAGTTTGGGCACAGGGGAGGGCTGCTGGGCTGCCCGGTGCAGCAAGGAGGGCACGGGCCAGCTCACGGAGCCAGAGCCCCGGGGCTGTGTCGGTCTGTGCCTTGGGCTGTGTCGGTCTGTGCCTTGGGCTGTGTCGGTCTCTGTGCCCCTGTGTCGGTCTGTGCCTTGGGCTGTGTCGGTCTGTGCCCCTGTGTCAGTCTGTGCCTTGGGCTGTGTCGGTCTGTGCCCCTGTGTCGGTCTGTGCCTTGGGCTGTGTCGGTCTGTGCCTTGGGCTGTGTCGGTCTGTGCCCCTGTGTCGGTCTGTGCCCTGGGCTGTGTCAGTCTGTGCCCCTGTGTCGGTCTCTGTGCCTTGGGCTGTGTCGGTCTGTGCCCCTGTGTCGGTCTGTGCCCTGGGCTGTGTCGGTCTGTGCCTTGGGCTGTGTCGGTCTGTGCCTTGGGCTGTGTCGGTCTGTGCCCTGGGCTGTGTCGGTCTGTGCCCTGGGCTGTGTCGGTCTGTGCCCTGGGCTGTGTCGGTCTGTGCCTTGGGCTGTGTCGGTCTGTGCCTTGGGCTGTGTCGGTCTGTGCCTTGGGCTGTGTCGGTCTGTGCCCCTGTGTCGGTCTGTGCCCCTGTGTCAGTCTGTGCCTTGGGCTGTGTCGGTCTGTGCCCCTGTGTCGGTCTCTGTGCCTTGGGCTGTGTCGGTCTGTGCCCCTGTGTCGGTCTGTGCCCCTGTGTCAGTCTGTGCCTTGGGCTGTGTCGGTCTGTGCCCCTGTGTCAGTCTGTGCCCCTGTGTCGGTCTGTGCCTTGGGCTCCTGCGGCTCTCTGTCCTCTGCCGGGGCAGGCACCCAGCACAGCTGGTTACCATGCTGCTGGGGAAGGGCTCTGGGACTGTCACCCTTGCTCCTGCAGGCTGGGTTGGGACTCAAAGGGGCTCTGCTGTCCTTTCTCAACCCTGGGAACTGCTGCGTTTTCTGTCCTTGGAAGTGCTTTGTAATTTGGACCTTTTTTTGCCTCAAACAGAATGACTTCTGCTGTCCTGTTGTGTGAGTGTTATGGCAGCTCCCTACTGAATGTTGGACTGTGATGGGAGCCTTAAGATGTAAGACACATGAAGCAGAAACTGTAAAAGGAAGTTTTCGGGGTGGGATCTTTCAGGTGGTTAGTAACAGTACCTGGTGAGATCCAAGCTGACTGACCCTTACCAGGCATCAATACTGCCAGCTAAGATTCCTTATGAAATCCCTCAAGGGACAGAAAGTTCACCAAGGGTGGAAAACTTGCTTCCTTTTTCTCCTGTGTAAGGCTCAGGATGAAGCAGGGACATGCCAATGAGCAGCTCTTAATGTAACATAGGAGCAATGAGGGCTGGAGCCCAGGGTGGCACAGTGTCATTACAGGGTGAGGAATTCCTGCTGGTGCCCAGCAGAACTTAATGCTGGATTGATCTATTTTATCCTGATCAGGAGAAAATAGTTATGGGTTGGTTCTGTGTATCACAGCTTGTGCTGCCTGTCCATTTTAACTAGACAATCATTTTGTCTTCTTGTCCCTAAGGAATCTCTGGGCTTCAAGAAAGTCAGAGAGTCATAAAATCTGACTTACATGAGGGACACAAATGCTTGGGTGGAGGGCTGGCTTTTCCCTATGGAAGTGTAAGACTATGCAGTGTTTAGTGGCTCCAGCTTCTGACTGAAAGCTCTCTAGACTTGACTGCACCATGAGTAAAAAGTAATGAGATTGGCCAGAAACAAAAAAGCCCCAGGAATTCTGGTGCCAGACTGAGCTGCATAGAGTCCCTCATCCCTGGAAGGCTGGAGAGGGAGTATTTCCATAGCCACAGGGTGTCTGTGCATGAAAAACATGGCACCTCTTTGCCATCAGGGTTTAGCTCTTCCATGACTGCCTGCTAACGCTGTGTTTGCTGCTTGAATGAGCTGATCTGCTATAACCAGTGCAGTGTCTGTCATGTTAGACCAGATGTGGCACCACTTTCTCAGGCTCGGTTGTTCCTGCTGCTGGTGCTGTGCCCATGACCCCTGATGTGCCAGTCATTCACACTGCTGGGACTACCAGATTTTGTCAAAGGATCCTCAGAGTCTGTGGATGGCTGGTGGATATTGATATTTTTAAGCTCCTAGTTTGAAAACATCCCTGAGCTTTTAAATTGCTTTCTCCTTCCAATCACAGTCATGCTTCATTCTGAAAAGGCTGCATTCATCCCTTTATTTGTCCTGTTAAAGGCTGCTTTGTGGCTCTCTGACATCTATCCTTCCGTTAGGCTGTTGCTGTCTTGTCTCCATGTTTGCTGGCCAGATGGCTGGGATAAGCTCTGTATGTGGAAGACACCTGGGGACACCAAAAAGGAGGGTTCTTCATTTTTTGGCTGAACAATACTTGATATATCTTGTTTCTGTCACTGCAGTTTTTAAAAAATCTATTTTTAATGTCTGCTTTTTTAAAATACAAACACTGGGGGAGGATCAGGCTCCAAGTTAGACCTTGGTGCTGTGACTTTGTGGGACTATTGCAGATTCTTGAGTCCAGTGCTGTGTCCTTTGCTTTGCCCCAGACTCTGGCCCATGCTTCCATATCTTGTTAGTCCTGCTTGTGCCAGGGCTGTGCTCCCTTGACTGAATTGCAGGAAAAGCCAGGAGTGAGTGCCGTGGGCAGTGATACACAGAGCTTGAGGGGAAAGGCCAAGCTCAGGAGGTGTCTCTTAATCAGTTTGAAGATTTTTACAGATGGGCCTTTCTAGAGCTGAAAGATGCTGGGAGGAGGTGGCGATCTCCTGCGAGCAAAGCCCTGTGTCTCCCCAAGGTTTGCTCTGCTGCTGCCTAGAGGAGCTCGGGGAGTTCCAGTGCAGCTGTGTGGGAGGAGAAGAGGGATTTGTGGTTGAGCTTCTGGGAATTAAAAAGGGCTGAAATCTTGCCAGCCAAAAATGAGAACCCTTCCAAAACTAGTGTGAAATCCAGGCTCCACTGAAGTCAGTGGCACACAGTTCTGTACTGGACTTGAGCAGCGTTTTATCCCAGCTGTGTGTGGGAAGTTGGAGTTATGTCCATTGCAGTTTTTGCTGCTGAAGCTCTATAGCATGTAAAGGTGTTCCTTTATAGAAAATAAGTGTCACAGCTGCAGTTACAGAGCTCTCAAACTCACATGTCTATGTCCAGACAGCAGAAGGAAAACCTGTGGATATTTGTAGGGTTAAACTCTCTGTGCTCCTTTGTATAGTCAGGAGAGAGTGTGCTCCAGTGTGGACCATTCCTTAATTTTAAATGTGTCTTTTCCTCTGGAGGGAAGCATCTCCTTCATGTCTCCAGGACTGTGTGACCTGCCTGATATGTTGGTGAAGTGAAGGGTATTATAAATAACTTCTTACCCATACAGAGAAATCAAATAACTAAAAAGAACCAACTAAAAATGCCTTCATTAATTCTATTAGACTAACAAGAACTTGCAGAAAGGGGGTATGGATGCAGTTAATATGTGAGTACACACACGGTAATTTGTCTTTTTTTTTGTAATCTATGATTTTTTAAATTGGGTGCTCTGGTCAGAAGATGGTGCTGTAAATATGTCCAGTTGTCTTTTACACTTCTCTAAGCATCCCTAGTGCAATGTGGTGTTGAGCTCTGAAAGCAGATGGCCCTGAAGATCTGTTGTGCTGTGAGATCTGCCCTGTGTAGCTCTGAGAAGAGGAATGAATTACATGGTTGAGGAGCTGTCAGGCAGCTTCTGTACCTCAGGTGCTGTCTCCTGGCAGTTTGCTATCGCCTGATCTTCCCCAGCAATGAGGATTTGTCCTATCCTTTGCCCTTAAATGCCCCTACTCCCCCTCAAAGGGTGTGTTATTTGGGCATAACCCAGACAACTGGTATCAAGCCTCAAGCACTAAGTTCTTTTACCACCTGAAACAGAGTTCAGTGAAGCTCCTTTTAATAATGTGAATTCCTACTGACCTTAGCAGTAAAATATTATGTCTTGCATGCTTGAGGTGACTTGGATGTGTATCCAGTAGGAAAGCTTTGTCTCAAACCTGAGGCTCAAACACAGAATCTAATAGGAGCTGGTGAGTCCAGTAATGATTCCTGGAGGATTGCTAGAGAGTTAACAAACAACTAATGGCTTGTTCTTGGTTGTCTCCAACTGATGTAGTCTTCACTTAATAGATATTTTCTTGTATTTGCTTAACAGTAAAAAAAATATTATGCAGTTTAATGCCTGGAGAGCAAAATAAGCTCCAAAACAAATTGCAGCTAAATGGCGATGTATTTGTGACAGTAGATAAAATACATGTGCTAAAAGAGCACTGCCAGGCCATGTAATATTCCTGCTTTGCAATGCCAAGAAATAGATCTGGCTTTGAGGCCAGGCTGCTGGCTGTGTTTTCAGGTACCGACTGCAGGGCTCTCTCAGCACACCTGTGAGCTGCCCTGGCTGAACTGGCACGGTGTCGCCTCTGGCACCTCGGGGAATGGGAAACCCGTGCTGGCCCAGCTGCGCAGCCTGCAGAGTGAGCATCGTCCGTGGGGTGCCCAGGCTGTGGGGTGTGGGCGCCCCAGTGCCAGACCCGGCTGTCCCTGGGGAGCAGCACTGGGGCTCGCAGACCCCTGGCTGTGTGGCAGCGCTGCTGCCTGGGCTCGTGCCTTCTGCAGAGGAGATAATTTTGCTGAACAGTTCTGCTACTGTCTTTTTGCAAATAAAACCTTAATGACTAGAGTGGAAAATACTTTAAATTCTTTTTGATAACTTCAAAAATGTTTTCGGTAGCAGCCGAGTTGTCAGAAAATATTTACATAACTGCATCTGTGAACCTACAATATCTTAAGATCTGCAGCAGCTTTGTCACTTCCTTACAAATAGCTGTGAGCGATCTATTATGTAAAAAGGTTCAGTTTAATTTACAGGAAGCCTTACATTTTTCTCTAAGTACTGTGTTTAGTTTATCTTGTTGGGTTTTTTAAAACCACTGTGGCTCTTTCTAATGCCTCTCTGCAGAGGTCTGAATGATCCGTGGGGCAATGGAATACCTTTTTTTGGGCCGGCTGGCTGGGGAGAGCGGTCCTTGTGGAGGTGAGCTGTTCTCCAGGCATCCCTTGGCACGCCTGGCCCAGCACCGAGGTGATGCTGGCCGGTTATCCCCCGGGTAAAGCTTCGCGCTGGGGGCTCTGAGTGATACCATCAGCAATCCAGGGGTGCGTGTTCACCCCCTTGCAGAGCTCAGGGAAGCCTTTGGGACTGAGGATGACTGTGCCTTCACGCCTGGAATGGGCAGCTCTGGCTTCTCTGTTGCAAAGACCACCAACCTGGCAAATTCCTGCTAACTTCAGTGCAGTTATTTTTCAGGTAGTTTATTTGATCCAAAAATATTTAGGTCTGTGTGGTGACTTTAAAGAAAAAGTAATAGGCAGTATTTTTGTTTCAAGGCCTGATGTTCATGCTGGTTTAATGCAGTTTTCCAAAACTGCTGGAACTAGTTGAAGTCTGTGTCGTTTGATTCCAAAACAAGTGGATGGTGTTAATGTAAATTAGCTTTTTGCATTAGAACTGACTTGTAATCTCTCCCCTACATATTTAACTTTAATGATAAAGCTGTCCCTTGGTTGAACTGGTCTGAAACAAGTAAATTGTCTTAAACTTGTACCTTACATTGTTCTGAATGTGAGTTTTATACGGACCCAAACAACTCGATATCTTTAATTGTGTTATGTAAATTTGACCTCCCCAAGTTGCAAAGCTTCCCTCAACAACTCGAGGCTTGTTGGCATATGTCCCTAATCAGCCGAAAACAATCAGGGACACTTCCTGAGGCTGCTTTGTTCTTCTCCACTGCCATGTGTATTGTGTGTGGTCACGTTCTCTAAGTGTGTGAAGACTTACTCACACTGTGGGAATTTCTCCTCTATCTGCATTGCTGATGGAACCAGCTATTCAGACATATTTCTCCCTTAAGTGTAAAGCTAGACACAATGATAATAATGGGACCAATTCTTTTTTTCCTCGCAGTGTCCCAGATCTGACTTTCCCTAGGGACAATACAATGTCTCTCTCTTATTTTATTTCTTTTCCCTCCTAAACACTGGATGATATATTGCCAAGGAGAAGATTGAGAGAAATGAGCCATCTTTCTCTCAAACATGGTAATGAAAGAATTACATGTTGCTATCCAAATAATAACTGAAGCATTGCAGCAGCGAAGGCAGATTTTGAGCTGTTGCAGCATTCCCTGGAGAAAGGGAACATGTTGGCAGAAATTTCTGTTAATTTCCATGTGTACTTTCATTCAGTGGAGGATAAAGATATGGGGTTGCTGATACTGGAGAGAAATTTGCATGGGAAGGGTGATTTTCCTAGTTCTACTATCTAGAGTTACTTGAAACTTCTCTAGTTTGCTAGTCCTTGAAACTATTTAACAAGAAAATGGTATATTTTTTGAGGAGGAGAAAACAAACTTTGTGGGTTTGGTTGTTTGGGGGTTTTGTGTTGTTCTTGGTTTGTTGTTTTTTGTGTGTGTGTGTTTGGTTTTTTTTTTTGCTATTGTTTTGGCTTGTTTTTTTTTTAATATTATTTTTAAAGAAGGCCTCTCCAAAGAAAAACTCTGCAAACTTCATTTTCTTGAGGTAGTGTTTGAAAATATTTGGTTTAGGGATTCTTGCTGAAAAGCCAGAAACCTGTCAGAACAGACCAAGCTGAAATGTTGGACAAAGACAGGGACATTTTTCTGAGCAGATTCAGTAATCCAACAGTTTTACTATTCCCAGTTTGCCAAATACAGCATCTGGCAACATTAGGTAGCCCTATGTACTTTTTTCTTTGTAAAAATGAGGAAATAAATGCACTGTTGAGGCAAGAAAAGAATAGGAACAAATAGAGTTCAGTGAGTTAAAACTTGGCTTAGGAGAATTGCTTGGTGCTGCCAGTGAGAAGAGCAGTCCACTTCCATGCACTCCCAAGATGTTGACTGTTATCTCAGTTTCTGGTATTGATTTAACTCTTTTATATCCCAAGAGCTGCAGCCGGAGGCACTTCCCAGAAGGATGAGTAAGAGTCAGTTCCCTAAAGAGCGGAGTTGAGTGTTTTCTCAGACGTGGTGAGAGTTTTGCTCTGGTCCCTGTGGTGACCAGGCGAATGCAGTAGCAGTCTGCTCTGCTGGGAGAGCTCTGCTCCCTCCTCCAGACCCTCTGACCTTTTCCGACCAGCTCGCTCAGCGCACGGCCAAACCCCAGTCTCTCATCGCATACTGAGAACAAACCAAATTTGATTGCTGTCTCACAAAGGTATGCGAAGCCCGCTGGATGGGAATAGAATTCACTTTGCCAGTTGTTTCTTTAAAATAATTGGAAGAAGTTGCTGCCCTTCACGCAACCCTTGGATTATGAGAAAGGACATTTTCCAGCCTAGCAGAGCCATCCAGCTTGGCGAGACTATCGCTCTTCCCCCATCCCAAAGTGCTGGAACTTCATTATGAGTTTTCTTCACCCTGCACAAACTTCATGGTTCCCCAGGGTGCAGCTTCCTGACTGGCCTTGTTGCTTTATAAATGTGTTCTTCTACCTCAGCTCTTATGTAAGACCCAGGGTTAACTCTTCTGAAGTTCCACAGTGTGCATCTCTTCAGCTTCGCTACACTAGTGAGTTTGCTCTCACATTATTTTTAAATTTAGAATTTCTAATATTGTTCTGTGCACCTCCAAAAAACTTACATCCCTCTTCACTTTGTTTTAAGACTTAGAGTTCTTTTTTCTCTTATTTCCCAAGAAAAGAAAACATTTTCAAGATTTTTGAAATATTGATTTAGGTTCTGGTATTAAATGGATGAACATTTAGGTAACTTAGTGTGTGATTTCACCAGTTATTTAATATATGAAATTAGGCAGGAATTTGAAGCCACTGGCTTGGGTAGCTGCTAGGTTGGGTTTTTTTTTAGGTGCCTAACTCCTGGTTTGTACTACCTTGATTTTTTTAGAAAGTTTTGAGCACCACAGTTCTTAATGTTGCACTCATGGGCAGCATAATAATGGCTCTTCTATTATTGTAATGGAACAAAATTGTGATCACCTGTGAAGCACAATACTGTTACTGTGTGTATTTCCATGTAATGGGCGTTTTTTGTGTATTTTTTTCAAAGTGCCTGTTTAAAGATAGATGTTGGTACTCTGAATTTGAATATGGAAGTAATATGCTTCTAGAAGTGTTTTGTTTTGTGGCTGTATTGTATCTTTTGGACATATATCTGAAGATGAGTTTTCCAGGAATCTAAAATGAACGAGGGAGTGAACAATAGATCACATTTTTTGTAGAAGTAGAAATAATCCTGGGTGCCAATTGGAAGCTTAGATGCTGCTTAACTAAAATTGATTTTGAACACTGTGAGGATTAAATCATGAGATGGAGACTTGGATGTGGGTTCAGTTCTCAGATCCGCTATTTCATTGAGTAACTTGTTCAAGTCACTGAATCTTCTGGTGTCCCACTTCCCCTTCATAAAAAGGAGGCAACAATGCTGCTTTTCTCTTGGGTTATGAGGCCTCTGGGACAGGAACAGCCTGTTAGTTTGAGCATGTGTAGTACTTAGCACAATGGGGTCCTCCTCTTAGAGATAATAACAACAACATGTGTGACATTCACAGAACACAATTTATCTTTCATCTTCTAATGCACTGGAGTTCCCAGATTGCCATAGTGTTTTCTTTTTTAGATGTGAGAGATCTTTTTTTGTCTTGTGAGAATGCAGACTGCTTTTTGTCTTTCTATCCTCTTGCCATCTGAGAGGAGGGAGGTGTGGGGGATAAACACAGTGATATGGTGCCCAGTTTTCTGAGGGGTCTCTTTGTGTAGGTTGTCAAGATGACTTCTCAGTTCCAAAAAAATCCACCCTGGCAAGGGAAAGTACTTGTGATATACAGAGAGAATTGCTTCTATATTCATGGTTTATGGTGCACCACATGCTAAAGACGAAGTAGGACCATCTTGAGCATTGCTGTACTCCAAGGTAAATTACTTGGGTTATATGTAATATTTTACAGTGTTGGGGACAGCCTCAGAAAATATAAGGCTTTACAATGTGGGGAGAGAAATTACTGCCAAAAATCAGTTAAATCCATGAAACCAGTATCTACAGAGAGTTAAGGCTGTGCAGAGATGCAATGGGGGAAATGCCTATTTATTGTAAATAGCATCAGGTGGACTGTCAGAAGAAAAACCAAATTTTTTTAAAAAGGTATTTAAAGGTAAAAGAAGTATCTCTTATGCTCACAAGAAGTGGGAGTGTCTTGTGACACAGCTGACTTTAAAAAAGAAATATTTGGGATCCTAAGTATCTCAAAGTAGGAAGTAGAATTGAGCTGGAGAGATTGTGTCATTAAAGAGTGGGACATTCAGCTGGTCTGTAGATGTACAACTTCTTCCCACATCCAAGTCGTGGACCAGCACATCTTAAAGGTATAGATGGGCAAACTTCCCATTCAGCAGATCTATTCCTTGTGCTGTTATAAAGAGTTGTGCTTTGAGATGGAACTCAGCAGACTGTGGAAACATGAGTGGCTTTGTTCTGCATCTCTGCAGCTCAATGGAAAATCAGTGACTTCTCCTTAAAGTTCAAAAGCTGCTCTGAGCAAATGCAAGCAAAGTTTTTGTAAATTCCATGTGTTGAACTATTTTAGCAATTTTTTTCCAAATAGTGTTAACACAGGACACTTCTGTTCTTCTGAGTCAAGAGTTGTAGGCTGGCTTCAAAAGGGAAGAATGCCTGTTGGGTTAAGGAGAGCTTATTCTTAAAAATCCTTCACAGGGAATCAAGTGGGAAATGTTTAATTGCTGATGCAGTGCACAAGCAAGCAACTTTACTTCCTGTCACTTCTCTGAGTGTTCTCAGAAGCTGCTGCTCCCAAAGAAGGGTGCTGAACTCCTGAAGCCCAGAGTAGCAGGTACGAATGGAGATGCTCTGGGTGCATTCTCTGTAGCTGCCAGCGGTGTGGCCTCAGCCCGTGATGAACCATGATGTGCCCCTGTTGGGCTGCAGCTGCCCTGAGAGCTGTGCCTTCATGCAGTACTGCTGGAAAAGGCTGAGAGACAGCAGTGAGAAAGCACCATGGCAGAGCAGTGTTTGCCTGAAGACAGCCAGCTTTCATCAGCCCCAGACTGCAGTCAGCAGCGCTGAGACACTGGGTTGGGTAGAGTTGTTCCAGCCAAGAGGCAAGATTTAGCAGATGTTTAGCAAAAGGTTCCATTCTTCTTGCCACAGACACATGTGGAGCTGTCTTGAGTCTAGTAAGAATTTTACAAGTTTTATAAGTCATAGTTTATTGAGCTTGGGAAAGAATTTAATATGGCATTGTGATCTTGGAAACTGTTTTTCTCTGAAATAATTTTTTTTAAGTAAGCTCTGATTTTGTGATAACAAGTGAAAGAGAAGCTAAGTAGTTTTTTGGGGGGGGGGTTGTTGTTGGTTTATTTGTTTTTTTTGGTGGTTTTTTGGGGGGATTTTGTGGGTTTTTTTTGGGGTTTTTTTGTGGGTTGTTTTTTTTTGTTTGTGTTTTTTTTTTTTTTAATACTGCTCCTCTTCTTTGGAGTGTCCTCCTGTACTACTCTCTTCAGTTGCACAGTGGTGTTTTCCTCTGAGTGATAAACAACCAGAAAGCTGAATCAGCCCTTTGGAGCAGCATGAATCTGGCCTAACTTTGCTTTGGAGAAAGTTCTTTACCAGGTTTCATAATGGCTGTGGAATGAAACAAATAAAGGGGAACACCATTTATGAACCACGTTGGCCATGGAAAGTGATATATTTAGATGAGCAGTTTATGTA
Source organism: Calcarius lapponicus (assembly GCA_039654755.1). Classification (NCBI taxonomy): domain Eukaryota; kingdom Metazoa; phylum Chordata; class Aves; order Passeriformes; family Fringillidae; genus Calcarius; species Calcarius lapponicus. The sequence goes on from CM077467.1 coordinate 374,326, forward strand.
AGCGAAGGACTCCTTAGGACATGAGGCAGTGCTGCACATCACAGCAGGCATTCACAGGGAGGGGTTTGCTTTGGGCAGCCCTGCTTTGGGAGATGCAGCCCTGGAAGTCAGTGTTATTTCTCTCTGCTGAGCACTGGGGCTACTGATAAAAATGAAAAATTGTAATAATTTTACAACTGTTTGTGAGGTTCGGCCTGTAACTTACGTTACTGTTTAAAGTGTCCCGCTGAAATTCTTTTGATTTGGTTAAGCTCAATGAATTTTACTGCTGGACTTGCTTGCTGAGGGGAGAGTGCTCTATATCAGCCCTACTGGCGTGAGCTGAAGTTGAAAGCATTTGGGTGTGAAAAAAAAGCAGGGGACTGGAGAGACATTGGAAGGGATATGACAGAAGGCCTAGTGTAGACACACAAGGCCAACAAGCATTTTGCTTTTGAAATGCCTTTCAGAAAGAATGGCTGCTTTCTCAGCATTCCTTCAGGGGGTTTAGAAGAAGTGCAGTCACTGGAGGCTGAAACCCAAGTTCATTCCCAACAGGAAAACTGGATATAGAGCTCAAAGCCCCTGATGACCAGTTCTCTATTCAACAGTGACACCTCCATCTTCTTCTCTTGGACCTTGTGCTGAATTATAAGCAGGAATAAAGCTTGTACAGCACGTAGAAATGCACCTTCCTCATGGGCATAGCTGAGAAGAGCAGTTTGATCAGAACTCTACAGATGTGACAGGGCTGAGGAGGAGAGGAAGGGGTTAAACACCTGCTGGTACAGTCTCAGTATGAAGGGTCTGCCACACTTGTGTGATTCACACTTCGTCAGTTCTCAAGGCACCAACAGCACAGAGGAGGATGATGTTGATTGACACAGCCCTAACAGAAGCTGCCAGCAAAACCAGCTGGCTGCTGTGCTGTACTTGTTAGTGGGAACAACATTGGAAAAGCCCAAAGTAAAAAACCACCATCTGAAAATCTGCATCTGATCCTCTAATGTGAGTTTGAGGAACAGGGTTGGCAGAAAGTGATTCTCACTCCTTGCTAATGTGGGTTTGCCTGGTGGTGCAGCCTGGAGCAAGAGCAGCTCTGGGGAGAGTTTGAGACAGGTGTGCTGCTCCGGAGCACAGTGAGTAACATCCCAGTAACACTTCCTGAGGAGCTGGGGGAGCAATCACTGATGAGAAATGCTGAGAATCAGTCATGGCAGGTCAGTGTCTGACTCCTCGACTTAGGGTCTGCCTTTGTTACGTTTCCATTGTTTCCCCAGATGAGGTATGACAAATGCAGAGATTCCCAAGAGAGGTACTGTCCATCCTGAATATGTGAGTAGCTCTCATTATTGTTAATGGGAGTTGCATGTGCTCAAAAAGCTAAGACTCCCTTGTGATGCCTTGAGATAGAGGACTAATATCTAAATGATGTGTAATTATTTGAGCAAATGGTGTAACATGTGATGTCTTTGTTAGGGCATTGTGGTTCAGAGAATCGTCCCAATATAATTTTTCCCTAGGAAAATGACCACACATGCAAAGTAACAGACTCTGTTAATTTCTGCTTTGTTTTATTTAAACACTCTGTACTCCCTTCTTGTTTTCTAAAACTTTGTTTCTAGCTTCTAAAACTTTTATAAAAGATGGGAGTCTGGCCCTTCAGAAATAATGTGGTAACACACTGGTGACTATGCTCTGTACAAGAATGGAGCTGGATTAGTGAAGAATCTACATGGCAATGAACTCTGCAGAACTCTTCCTCATGCAGTCAGGTTCAACAGCAATGTTAAAGTATCACAGGTGAACTATCCCTAATGAGAAATGAAGTTTTTTAAAGAATAAAATTTTCCCTCTTCTTCCATGGCAATGGAGCTGATTTTTGGTGATCTTTAACTCCATATAAGCTCTGACCGAGCTCAGGGTGCTGTTAGGCATGTGCAACACAAGACCAATGTGACCAGAAGGTACAACACCCTTTGCAAAGGAGAAACTTCTTGGTTGCAGTGTAGCTGTTTGAGGACAGCAGACGAGCAGAGTGGAAGGGCTACTCACCCTCCTCCTTGAGTACGCAAGCAAAAATATAATTAAGGATTGTAGGGTGGAAGCTTGTTTGGCAGTGGGGTTCCTGGCACCTGCGCATTGGATTCTGATTCGTTTCAGAGATGGGATGCCAAGTAAACCTAATATGAGCGATGGCAAATGCTATACCCTGTGCCTAAATAGGCAGCACAAATGAAGCTGTCACGCTTTGCCCTTCCTTCCTTCTCCTCCGTGGGGCAGAGAGGTCTTTAGAGATCAGCCTTTCCTTCCCGCACTGGTTTCGGCTGCTGATGCCCCTTGGCCAGTCATGCATTGCTGATCACCATTCAGGTGAGGGACAAAGGAGGGAGCTTAGCAGTCAAGAGGATACTGATGAGAGGGGAAATTGCTTATTTCAAAGGCTTTTTAAGCGTTCTTCTCCATCTTGACAACAAGAGACTTATCGCTCTCCTTTTATCCCCCCGTATAGAGTCAGGCACTGGCCATTATGAGGAGCTCTGAAGGAACCCTCCTCTCCTCTTTGTTAGTCTCTCTCGGCTGGTGCGTGCCAGCGAGAGGGCACTGGGGCATCTGCGTGGCCGAGGAGGGAGTGCTGGCCAGCGCCAGGCCCTTGAGAGGCTGTCAGCCGTGTGGGCTTGAAACCTTTCATAAAATGGACATGAGGGAGAAAGACGGCAATAAGGGCAAAATGCCACAGAAAGCTCACCAGTGTGTTTTGAAATACGTTGACTGCCTACAGTATTGACTTTCTATTATTGAGTAATCCAGCCTGGACTGCTCAGTTTTACAGCTGCGTGGTTAGCTGGGAAATCACAGAATTTCTTGGAAAGTAGCTCAGTTGTTCTCTCCCTGCACTCCTGGATGTCTGTTGTGAAGTTCAGTGCTGGCAGCTAACATTGCTTGCATGCCATTTGTCTGATATCAGTGGCACAGCTTAGACTTAGGGTGATACAGCTACTTTCCAACTCTGCTTCTTTCCACGGGTTGCTCAGGCTCTCTTTATTTCCTGCATCCGGTTTTTGTTGGTATTTGTCACTCCTAGAGGGCCACCGCCCCCATGTGAGGCCTCACCTGCGCTTCTTTCACCCCAAAGAACTTGCAATTGCATAGATGGGTGGGCAAGGTGTAGGGCAGGGATGAAGTTGCTTTTGGTTTACAAGTGGGGAGTTAAGGCACACAGAAAATAGATCTTTTAGGAACTGGGAAGGGGCACTGGGGCCAGCCCTTTAGAAATAGGGCTTTATGGAAGACTTGCAGCTGAACATAATCAGTAGTGTAATCTTCTGGCTTCTTCGTTGCAGGGATAAAGAGACTTTTTTCCAGGTTTCAGATGCTGTCATTGCCACCCACTGCATGGTGACCAGTCTGTCTTCCGTGTAGCTGTGCTAACTTGTAACCTTTTATAGTCCCCCTTCAGTTACCTATGCAATTTTTGGCTGTCCTGGAATCAGATCCCAAAAGGTTTAAGGTAGGTTAACTGTAAATTCTTGGATTGGGATACTTTTGTGTTCACTCTCAACAATGCCAACAATTGTTATTTTGGAAATACATGACTCAATGGAGTTGCAATACTAAATTTTAAAATGTGAAATGTTTCATTACACTTTTCTGAGTCAACACAAATGTTTTGTGTCTGGGCAGCTCAGCTATTAAGTGCAGGTTCTTGAGGAGTGGTGTTTCACAGGGACATTATCTGGGAGACAACTGTTCTTGCTCTTTGCTGAGGCCCTGGGCAGACTGGCTCCCATGAGGCATCACAGATTAACCAAAACCTGACCCTGGGCAAGAACAGGGCCTACGTTGGGCTCTTTCTTGAATGACAGTAGTAAGACTCGTAGCAGACACGCACTTGAAGTCCTGCACAGTGCCTGAGCAAAGCATCTCTCATTTTCCAAAGAATCTCCTACAGAAATGGTATTTTTCACTGGAAGATCTTCTCTGTACTTTTACACAGTCAATACAGGCTTATGAGGGTTTGTTCCTGGTAGAGGTAAAGGTTCTTCCCATTTTGGAAGGTGGAGAATATCAACTGTCATAGTTGAAATTCTGCTGTTGATGTGTTAAGCATAAAAATGTGTTTGGTCAGCAGACGTGGTTCAGAATTGTAACGCTCTCAAACTGCTCCCTGCTGTACACAGAAAGGATGTGAAATGGCATTTTTATCAGTCAGTGAAAGCTTAGTTAATTGGCTCCAGTCAAGTTTCTGTATTGTTCTGCTTAATCTGAATTAAACATTGGTTTGACTACATATGTGGCTTTATCTTCCTTGAAGACATAGGGTGCTCAGTCAGACAGTAGCATCAGCTTTGAAGTTAAGTTATTCATAGCTCAAGGATTGATTCTGACATTAACACTGTTTCCCTACATTCCTTGAAAATGCATCCCACCACCCCATTCTTTCAGTTCCTGCTTTAGTATTAATTTTAAATATCTGCAATTTCATAGGGAAAATAAAAGCTCCTCTCCTACTCTACACATGAAAGGTTGAAAAGACCAAAACTAGAGCTATTAACAGAGAATGTTGCTTTTTAAAGAGTATCTTCTTGCTCATGTTTATAAGTTACCAGCTGTCATTTGCCTTCATGTCGAGTTGCTTTGCCACCTCCATCTGTGAAGAGGTTCTGTCACTTCACCCCAGGGCTGGGGCAGAAATTCGTGCAGTGGAAATACTGAAGGCTTAACCGTACAAATATTTAGCCTGGATCTTGCAAAGCCAAGTTTATTACTGCCATACATGCCTAATAGCTTAGAATCACCCACTTAACTAGCCTTTGCTTTTAGATGGCAGGTACAGTTGGGTTAAGTGACATTTCCTTCTCTCTTTTCTCTTTTTGTTTTTTTTTTCTTTTTTTTTTCTTTTAGAGAGACATGTGGGGGAGGAAGCATGACTTTATTCTGAACTTTCTTCTTGTTTCTTTAAGGAACTTTTTGTGTGAGAAAGACTTGATGTCAGTGCACAAAAAATGACTTAAGATTTGCATTCTTTTGCCACAGGAATAAATGAACAAAGTTTGCAACTGAAAAGGCATTTTTACACCTTTTGTTGTTTAGTAACGTAGAAATCCCATTATGCTTCATGCATAGCCCTAAGGAATGTGCAAACAAGTATTAGATCAATGGCATGTCTTTGCAGCTTCTCTTATCATGAGTATTTAAAACTGAATATTCAAACATTCATTCATATTTCAAACATCTGTCTCAAATAGTGGATTTGTGTTGGAGTATGTTTTATTGCCAATAGATAGGTTAAATGTAAAGCTTTTAAATGTTTTATAAGTTGCAGATGCTTAGCTATAGTCTTGTAACAGTGTTTGCAGGTTTTTTTTAAGCAACAAAGCGGAAAATCAGCAATAAGCTCTGAAAGGTAGCCAGGGAAAAAGAGTTTAAAAAAAGGAAGGTACCCACCTGGAAGAAGGCATGTGAAAAGTTGGTGTGTAATTCAGAAGAGCCATCTCGGCTTCAGTCAGTGGCAGTGGGGTCTGCATCACTTATGGACACACAAACTCCTTCCTTCCTTCCTTCCCCGGGTGTCCCCTCAGGGATCCCTCCTGCTTCGGGGGCTCACCCGAGCAGTTTGGCCATCGCCTCACCCACACTGCAGCGGCTGTGCTGTGGGGCAGGGGACCGGGAGGGGTCACCCAGGTGGATAAACCCGTGTGGGTGACTGGGACGGGTGACTGGGATGGGTGACTGGGACGGGTGACCCGTGTGGGTGACAGGGACGGGTGACAGGGATGGGTGACCCGTGTGGGTGACTGGGACGGGTGACCCGTGTGGGTGACCCGTGTGGGTGACAGGGACGGGTGACCCGTGTGGGTGACAGGGACGGGTGACAGGGACGGGTGACCCGTGTGGGTGACAGGGACGGGTGACAGGGACGGGTGACCCGTGTGGGTGACAGGGACGGGTGACAGGGACGGGTGACCCGTGTGGGTGACAGGGACGGGTGACCCGTGTGGGCGACAGGGAGGGTTGACAGGGATGGATAACCAGTGTGGGTAACAGGGATGATAACCAGTGTGGGTAACAGGGATGATAACCAGTGTGGGTAACCAGCTCTGCCAGCACATGTGCCCGTCCTTGCTGGCGCGCGGTTCCCCGGCTGTGGGGCAGCTCTCAGGAGAGGCTTGGTGGCCTGGCAGTGCAGCCCATGTGCCCGGGCCATGTCCCCCTCCCTAGCCATGCTCCTCGTGCACCTCCTGAGCTCCACCTCAGCTCATTCCTGTCTCTGGGCTCTGTCCTTTCACAGCCCTTCCAAGGGACACAAAGCAGACGTGCTCACCCGCTCCTGTGCCGAACAGATGATTAAATGTCAGGGTGAGGGGAAGGCAGGGCAAGGTGGTTGCTCCCCACCCAAATTAATAAAATTCAGCCTTTTTTGAGCTCTATTAGCTGTTTACCTGGACTGGTCCCATCCTAGCTGTGGGAGCAGCAGTGCTGCAGTGCATGAACATGAAGCTGGCCTTGGTGGTTTCCCCAGTGGTTGAGCAGATGTGTCACCGTGTGCATCTGTGCTGAGGGTTCTCTCAGAGGAAAATGTCCTCATGTTGAAGAGATGTTCAACATTAGAATTGAAAATACTTACTTTTTGTGGTGAAAATATTTTTCAATGACAGGAAAGCTTTTATTTATTATTAAAGCATTCCTGGTGTTGGTGAGATTTTTGCTGTCTCTCTGGAGTATAGGCTGCAGGCTGTAGCAGGGAAATACAGCAAGTCTCCAGTCCTTTAAAGAGTTTTTCATACGTTCATATTGTGAATTCTGACTTTCAGCCATAAAAAAACTTTTGTAAAACTATGACTTTAAAAACAAATTAATATTCAAACAAACCAAATAAAAAGCAAAGAGAATACATTTATTTTATAAAAAGGCACCTCTACTTTTTGTTGAGCCCATTATATCTGGAATTATTATACTGAATACTTCATAGTTCATTTTGCAAAAATAACAGATTAGAAATGTCTTAAGAAGGCCTCTCTTCTGGCAATAATCTCTTGAGAGTTAGATTTCTCTTTTCTTTCATTTTTTTTTTTTCTGTCAGGACGCAAATAACTGTTTTTGCACCACTTTCTGTTGTTCTCATCTTGCTTGCAGTTAAACTTAAGGAGTTTAGTTTTTGTGGATGCAGATACTTCAGCCTCTGAACATCTTGCCTTTACCAAAAGATGCTGGCAAAATTTGTCTTGCTTGTGGATTGTATATTTCCACTTTCATAGTGTAAGACGGTGTGGAGTGGTTCAACAAAGTTCTTAAATTTAATAAGTTCCTAATCTGTTTAAAATAGGCTGGAATAAGACTTACTTTAAACAAAACTGGTGTTTGTTTAGCATTTAGCTTTTTGTAGACTGAACCAATTAAGATGGCACATTGTGTTAAGCCAGTAAAAATGTGTGTATAAGCAAGATCTCTACACAGGGCATTGCATCAGTTTTTAGGCGATCAAGCTTTTTTCTCAGAGATCTACTTTTTGATCCAAGTATTTGCACCCAAATATTGCAGCTTTGTAGTAATCAAGACTTCAGCTCCCTGACAGGTTTGATGTGTTTCCTGTAATTGAAACAGAACAAAAAGAAAGACACGTAAATGCCTTCATGTGTGATCTGCCTTGAGGAGGCCCAAGCCCTTACAGGACCGCGATGGATGTGGCTGATGGAGGACCCCGAGTTTCCACGTCAGTCCCTGCAGCAGAGCGCTCTCCCTGCCCTCTCTGGAGCGTGCTGTGCTTTTCTGGGGTTTATGCAGGTTTTCCCATGCGGTGCTGTGCTCCCTCCCTGCTCGGTGTACCAGCAGTGAGCCCTGCAGGTGCTGCCCCTGTCCCTGTGCCCCAGCCCTGGAGGCTCCCAGGCCGGGCTGCTCTGAGCAGCCTGACCAGCCAGGGTGTGCCTGCCCGTGGCAGGGCCTGGAATGGGATCATCGTCCAACTCAGCCCGATCCGTCAGCTTTGGGGGCTTCACCCTGGAATGGGATCATCGTCCAACTCAGCCCGATCTGTCAGCTTTGGGGGCTTCACCCTGGAGTGGGATCATCGTCCAACTCAGCCTGATCTGCCAGCTTTGGGGGCTTCACCCTGGAGTGGGATCATTGTCCAACTCAGCCCAATCTGTCAGCTTTGGGGGCTTCACCCTGGAATGGGATCATCATCCAACTCAGCCCGATCTGTCAGCTTTGGGGGCTCACCCTGGAGTGGGATCATTATCCAACTCAGCCCGATCCGTCAGCTTTGGGGGCTTCACCCTGGAATGGGATCATCGTCCAACTCAGCTCGATCTGTCAGCTTTGGGGGCTTCACCCTGGAGTGGGATCATTGTCCAACTCAGCCCGATCTGTCAGCTCTGGGGGCTTCACCCTGCAATGGGATCATCGTCCAACTCAGCCCAATCCGTCAGCTTTGGGGGCTTCACCCTGGAACGGGATCATCGTCCAACTCAGCCCGATCCGTCAGCTTTGGGGGCTTCACCCTGGAATGGGATCATCGTCCGACTCAGCCCAATCTGTCAGCTTTGGGGGCTTCACCCCCTCATGGTGACTCTTCCAGCTGCTGCCTGCCCTCTCTCACGGGGCCCATGCCCCAGTCCTCTTCAGGGGATGCCCTGGCCCTGGCAGCAGCTCCTCATCTGCACTCAGCAGCTTCCAGCTTTTCCAGCTCAGTGCTGCTCCCTGATCTGTTCTCTTCCAGACGCAGCTCTCACTGTCTGTGTTTTCTGCAGCCTGTTCACTCATGCTGGTACCAGAAACAGCAGGATCTTGGGAGTGGTGATATCCCAAGCCTTGACTTCTCTGCCTCTACTTTATGGAGCAGGGGAGGAGAACATCCAGCTCAGCCCCTGCTGAGCCAGGCTGGAGTCTGCTCTGTGAACACGGTGTTGCACGAGAATGGTGTGGACTTGCTCTTCCCCAAAGGTTTACATCCTGGCCAAATGTGATTTTCTTTTTCTTTTTTTTCCTCCTTTCTTTTAAATTAGTGAAATGCACAGTGAAATCCCTGTCACCAGCAAAATCCCTCTGCTGAAATGTAAGGGACAATTCTGTTGGGGAGCTATCTGTACCTTGAGGCAGTCAGCAAGAGTTTGTTACAATGCCTGTGGAATGATGTATATTCCTCAAGTTGTTTTCTTAAAGTACATTCATATTTCTTGCAGAACCTATCAAAAGAGAATGCAAAAATTGAATCCAAAATGTACCTGGCATGAAACGTTGTCCAAACTTTTGCAAAGCTGGAAGTAACTGAAAACAGAGCTTGTAAAAGCTGTCATTGCTAGCTTTGTCTTTAATAACAGCTAATGCAAACAGAAACTGCTGCAGTGTTTTTGGAAAGATACTCAACTTCTGCTTCTGCTTTCAGGGATTAGGAAAACACCCATGGTGGGAGGCAGATTATCTCACATCTGTCTACTTCAAGGCTTCTTGTGTCTTTCTCTGGAACATCTGGTACAGGCTGTTGTCAGAAGAACATAAACTAATTTATATGTGCATGTGTTTTTTATAACTCATTAGCAGGGGCTGGTACTTTTTTCAGTGAATTTTTGGTAAATTGGTAAATTTTTTTAGGTGAATCAAAATGAATGGTTTGTTGCAGCCCAGAGTACTTGAAATATGTTTGTACCTTTAAAAAGATCTGCCCAAGTAACTGTTTTTATTTTTTTCATTTGGCAATTATTTGGCATCTGAAACAGTAATTTTTTTTTGAGATGAGCTAAACCAGAAAAAATTTGTCACAGCAAGGAGTTGCAAGACATTTTGTTTTGAAAGAAATAGGTTTATTTTTTTACTAAGACAAAAAGTTTTCATTTGGCTCTTAAATATATTTTAAGTATGAAAAAATTTACTAGAAGGAAACTTGAAGAAATGTAATGTATTGATGTTTGACTAAGGTCCTGAACTTTTTTTTGCTGGAAAAGTTAATAGTGGGATAAAGTTGGTTGTGCCAGCATTTTGATTTTTCTGAAAACCTGTCCAGTTTAATTTTTGAATATTACCTGGCCTTAAGTAGTGACCATTAGCAATTCACTTGGCTGGATGGCCACAAACCTTTTGTTATGCTGAAATTTTGTTATGCTGAAAAAATAAGGCTCTCATCACACGGGACACAAGGGGCAGCTTCGAGAGGCAGCTCTGCAGGTCAGGGTCCAGTGCCGTGGGTCAGTGCTAGAAGCACCTGGAACTGAAAATGCCTTTAATGGACAGCACTCTGTGGAGCCTGTGAGTGAATGCCCACTGGGACGGGGTCTGCGGCTGCTGAGCCCAGTGGAGCCAAGCAGCAGCTCTGCAGGAGCAGAGCAAAACAACCCAGTGCCCCAGCTGAAGGAAGGCTGAGCGCCTGGAGAATCTTGCTGCCAAAAAGTGCAATAAGGGGTGGTTTTGCAAAGCCAGGCTGTGATGCAGGTGTCACCTTAATGTTGGACCCTGCTGGCCTTTGGCACTGTTGCTCTTTTTCCCAAGCAGGGTAAAAACCTCCAAAACCTTAAACTTTCGAATACCTTTAAATATCTTTACTCTTAAGCATCCCTGCCATGTCTAATGTACAAATCAAACGTGACAAATAGTGAAGTTAATTAGTCAGCCGCTTTTCCACTCTTCCTTTGTGCAGAGAAGTGATAAAAATAAATGTAAAAGTGCAATCTAAGGTCCACGAATTTAAGAGTAAGAGGTAATTTTTAAAAATAAAGATCTGCTCATAGTGGTTTTCTTTCTTCAAGGTTTAGTCTCCTATCTGAAGGCTGACCTCTATTTGAATGAGGGAATCAAACTCTTTGGTTAGTGTAAAGGGATGAACTGAATATGAAAGCAATTGAGGGAAGGGATGGAACATCTAAAGGCTACATTGTCATTAGTTTTATTTTAGTGAAAATTATTGTACGTGTTTAGTTTAAAATGTAGGAGGAAACGTACTTTGAAATATAATTACATTTAGCAGTCTTGTAGCATTGTACTTTGTGCTATAAATTGCGTTCCCAGTTGTTTTTCATCTCCTGTAATTTAAATAAGTAAACCTTTTGTTCTTAAACTCTCTTAGTTCCTTCTAATTCTGTTGATGGACATCCATTTCTACAGCTTTATTTTATGTTAATATTTAACAATGGCATGCAGTTACCCCCCTGCTGGCACCGCTCCACCTCCTTTGTTTCTAGAAGGCCTCTTTTTGCCTTGGTCTTTAGTTTTATAGAAGAATCCAAACTTCCTGTCCCTGCATCTAGCAGGAGCAAGGTTTCTGCATAAACGGACACAAAATCCCTCGGGAAGGGCGCTGGCCCCCAAGCAGGGAAGGTGGTGCTGGGCTGTCAGTCTCTTTTGTTCCTTGCTCAGATGGAAGTATGGAGTGGAAGATGCTTTGTGGGCCAGAGCAAAGCTGTGCCAAGGGAATGCAAATCCGCTAGGTGTGCCCAGGTAATTTAAAATGCTCATGCTGGCAGCTTTTCTGCATGAGTAAAGCTGTTTAATTAATGCGTTTTCTCCACTTTCTTTTCTTGACAAGTTGATTCGAATTGAAACGGTCTGTAATAAGCTTGTCACGGGTCTTGGGGACAAATAACACCTCCCTGCAGGTGGAAAATAAAGAGCCCGTGTGTTTTGTATTTCTGTGTGATCAGAAGGGCTGGTGGCAGGTACGGCAGACTGGTCAGGCTGCGGCACCCCCTCACAGCCCAGCCCATGGCTTGGCTTCACAGCCCTTCTGGTGCCCAGAAAGGCTTCAGGCAGGAGAGCTGGCACTGCTGTGGCTTTTCTGCTCCCCTGGTTTTACACAAGGAACGTGAGAGTGGAGTGAACATAATGGGCACATAGGCTGAGGGAGTGCTGGTCCTTGTCTCCCCCTCCTCCACCCCTCCAGAGAAAGCTTATGTTTAATTTGCTCAGCCTTGCGGTTTGACAGAAGTGAACATGGAGACCTGAGCCCAGGATCAACAAAGGCAGCACTGGGCATTTCAGCCACTGCCTTTGAAATAGGCCTTGACAATAATGGAGTTGGGAAGCCCCACTGTTCAGCCTTCTTTATAGTGTTAATAACTGTCCAGAAAGAAGAGAAGCAAGAAATTGCTCAGATTTCATCTCTCAGATTTCATCTTGCATCTAGAGTGCCGCAACAAATCAAACTGAAATGGGCCCCATCGTGGCTTCTGCACTGCCATGCTGAGCTGCCCTGGGCCCCTTCTCCTCCTGCTTTGCTGAGGGTTATAATGCTGAGCAAGTGCTCAAAGCAGGCTGGCTGGGACAAGCACATGTGCTTCCCAGTTGGGCAGGTGTCCCAGCTAGGGCGGACTCAGAAGTGAATTGGTTTGTAGAGTGTGAAGTTGGAGGCTGAGGCAGTAGCATGTCCCCAGTGACAGACACGGAGTGAGGCCAGAAGAGACATCTTCTGTCCCTGTTCACCTGCCCTGGCTGTCCCCAGGACACATCTTCCTTCCCTGGAATGTGCAGGGGCAGGTCTTCCTTAAGAGATCAAGATGAAAATGAGAGTTGAGCTTGGGCGAGGCAGAGTTCGTGCCTGGCCATCTCCTCTGGCCCGAGCTTCGGGGGAAGATGGCTCTGCCAGTGACAGCAATGTTTGGGCAGCGGTTCTAACAAGAAACTATTGGTCATTGTTTAACAAATGCAAACTCTTTGATGCCATTAACAGGTAATGCTATTTTTTTATGCCTCATAGCAGTCATGGAATTTGGAGTTGTATGCCCTGTCCTCAGGGATGCCTTTGGAAGAGTGCTGGAAGTCCAGGAGGACAAACATGTGTATCATGTATTAAGTTACACTTTAAGAACTATAAAAACGGATAAGAGTTTTCCCCTTAACTTCTGGGGAAAAAAAAAAAAAAACAACAAACTACCAAACAGTAACATGTGCAAAAGAGTTCCTAGTTTTAAAGCAGAACAATGATAATCAAAATAAGTTGCATCTTTTCATGTTCATCCATCTCAGGTCTATGTAGTAGAAAAAACTCTGTCACCTTCATTTAAAAGCTTTTTGGATCAGTAATCTCCACCCTCTCCGTACATGGAAGCAGCTGGAATGCATTCTCATGTTGCAATAGACAGTGCATGGTCTTCAGCAGTTTCCTTATTATCTTTCGTAATTAGCAAATAAAATTTTTGTCTTTAATCCTTTTGCATCCAGGGATATTTTGTGCTCAGAAGGCTGGGAAGTATGCGTGAGCAGATTGTCTTGCCAGTTGGAATTCCCCAGGGCACTGGGGGAATCGCTGCTGAAGAAGAGGGGCAAGTGTTTTGTTGATTGTGTGAGTATTTGGAACTGCAGCATTACAGCATCCTTTCCCAAGAAGTGCAGCAGGCAGACAGGGAACACATGCTATTGTGTTCACATCTGGCATTAACATATAAAATTTGGGGCATATAAAGTTTCTTCCCGTACAACTAAATTAAAAACCTGTGGCATAAGGTAAATTGACAAGTGCAAAGCTTCTTGGGTGGGAAATTTAAATGGTTGCAAATGTTTCCTGAAAGCTGCTTCTGGAAGTGTGTTCCTGGGCACGGCTGTCTGCAGGCTCACTGCCTCGCAGTGTCAGGGAGAGCTGTCCTGTTCCCATAAGTGATTTCATTTTGCGGGGGAAAAATTCTGTTCTGATCATGAAGACAGCACTGCCACGTGGGACAGAGTCCAGGCTGCAGAGCCGAGTTGTGCCACGTAAAATAAGCACATCTTGGCTCTCTTTGGAGGGGACAGGGAAGGCACATTTTACTGTGGCTTGCCTGGGTAAAGTGGCACGTGCTGATAGCTATTGATGTACAGACACCTTATCTCTGGGTTGGGTAATGTGTTTCTAGTTTAAATCTGTAGCTCACAGAGTGTCTCAGCTGGGGTAATGCATTAGAGTGTCCTTCCTGGAGACCTTGTTCCTGACTGAATTTGATGTACCTATTGATCTGGACAGAACCTGGTCTAAATAACATGGTGATGATGAACTGCCTTCTGCATGGCACTGAGGCAGGCCCACTGGAAAGCTGCTGTGCTGTCTGGCTTCAGATCACTTGGGACTCTGATGTTGGTGACTCTGTCAAGGCAGCTCAGCACTTCTGCAGCAGCTCTCGCCCATGAGGTGTCCACACCTTCCTTGCTCCGGATCCTTTGTCCTGGGATTGACCCTGATTGCTGTTGTAGAAAAGCAGAAGTTATGCAGGATGTTGGGAACTACAGGTAGGCTGAAGTCAAGTAGAACTGCTGGAGCAGAATGAGACCATCTGGGTGTCTCCAGCACTGATAGTCTGCTGCTCAGGTAGGGAGTAGTCTGACCAGTCTGTGTCCAGGCTGGCATTCCTGTTCAGACTAAAATTTGGTTGTGGCCTTTCTGGTGTTCAAAGAGAAATGAAACTTCTCTCATAATGACCATACTTGTTACCTCTTGATGCTGGTCTCCACTGGCCTTTGTCCATGCTGTGTTACATCTCTATTAATGTCTTTTCTGATTTTATTAGCAGCTCTGCCTGTTATAGTACTTGTGTTGCAAATAGTGCTACATGAAGGCACTTAGAAAGATATGTTATGGCTGTAGAGACCCAAGTGATCAATAACTTTTAGATTACTGTGTCACTAAACAGCAGGCTGAGACATGGAAAGGCACTGTTACTTTAGGGATGAGAGATTTTTATAAAATAAATCAATAGTGAATACAGGCTGATTGGTTTCCAGTTCAAATAATTCCAAGAAACATGGAGCCCAGGGGAAACCATGCTATTCATACTTGGAAATAAACAACACACGCTTGCTTTCATTTATGTATTTGGGTCAGTACTCTTGAAAAAGGACAGGGAGCTATTGGGCAGGGTATTAGTCTGGAAGTGGGAAACCTGGGTTCTCCTTTGAGTGCTCCCAGAGACCTCTTCTCCCTCTGTTTCCCAAGTTCCTTTTGGAACAGCCTTCGCTCTGGGGCATGGTTGTAAAACCCAGTTGGAGCCCTTTTGGGGCTATCAGGAAGGTAAGTAATAACAAACATTGAGGAGGTGGTTTTGCTTTCACAGTTTTTCCCTTTTTAGTGCTCAAGCGGCCATGGGCTAAGTGCTGGTAAGTGGCTGTCAGGTGCAGCCAAGAGCTGGCTGGTTTGTAGGCAGGAATGACGTGAAGCTGCCAAGGAGGTCGATGCTGCTGTGACACCTCCCAGGTGTGTTCACATGGCACGGGTTGGCTCTGCTGGTGTGCAAGAGTCCCTGGGGCAAACAAGTTCCTGCAGTACCAGTGCTCATCCCTGCTGGCTGGTGCTGCCCTGGATGCATCCCTGGAGATGGGGGCAGACTGACAGTGGGTGGTGGCTGCAGGATCACACCTGTCCCGTGCCAGTGGGGAAGGGATCTTTCTGAAAGTGTTCCAGCACTTCAGGGATTTTGCAGCATCCACTGCCAGGAAACATTCCTGTGTGGGCTTGAGGTGTCATCAGTTAATTCTTGTTTGAGGCCAAGACCCGTCTTCTACTCTGCACTGAATCCTCCCAAAAGCTCTTTTGTGGATGTGCTTCAAGGAGAGTGACAATGGAGTTACCTGCTACCTTTGGGACATAGTGGACAGTGACTGGCATTATACCCACTGGCATTATACCTACTGGTTTATTGGAGCAGTACTTTTATCTTGGGATGGGTTGCTGAGTCCTGGAAGGCAGCCAGTGGAGATGTATAAGCTGTGAAGGATATTTTCTAGAACTGCAGCATAGTATAGCAGCCAAGGGCTGACTCCTATTCATCCAGTAGTGACTGAGGAAGGTCAGTGGCAGAAGACAAGTTGGAAAAACTTATTTGAAGAAAGAAGTGAGAGATACTTGAATGTTGTTTTCTCACGTGGCTTTGTTCCTCCTTGTCCAAACAAGAGAAAGAAACTGGCTGCTCTAATCTGACTTGTCTGTCTCCACTTGATAAAGGTGTTTCATGGTGGTGACAAGGTGTGGAATAGTACTTTGGTCTAAGGTTTGGGATACTTGGAGTTAGGACCCTTTCCTGACCTGGATATGCCTGTGACACATAACTATGTCACCTGGTCTGGCTGTGCTCTGTGTGCAAAGGAGAGAAAATAGAATTCCTCAGACTCAAAAGGATGAAGGGTCATTATTTTGAGGCACTGAGATAAGGGAAGCTGTATAAGCATATAAGGCAAATAGATCTGCTCTCACTGAATTCAGTGGCAGAACTTTTAATGGGAGCAAGATCCGGGCCCCATCTGATAAAGAGTTTCATCTGGATTGCATATGGGGGTAGGCATTAAAGGACCCATCTAAGGATCTCCCCTCTGGAGTACATCTATAAAAGACCCTCTGTAGTTGTGTTCAAAGCTCACAGTAATGCCCGTCTCCTCAGGACCATTCACTTAGATCATTCAGAAACTCTTTCTTGTCTAAGCCCTGATGCTCTCCCCCAGTGGAAGAATGTGGTTGAAACTCCCATGCCGGGAAGACTCGAGATTTGTTTTTTATTTGAACCCAAAACATTAACAAATTGGACACACGTGCTCTAAGACTAGAGCCCGCTCTTATTTAAGCCAATGCAAAACTCTCCTTGATCCCAGCAGGATCAAGGTCTTGAATATTGCTTGCACCTTTTTAGAATATCTGCCTCTAAACGAAACAGACAGTGACAAACTCATTCTGAATTTATCCCCCTTGACTGATTTGCAGCCAGAGAGGTTTGCAGACCCTCCCTCTTGGAACAGCGGAATTCAGTCTTAATTGCTGAATGAAAGACCAAGGGCAGGTATCACCGTGCTTTCTCTTGTGGCAAGTTCTTTAGCATGTGAAAGTCAGTGCTGTGATTTAGTCTTTTTTTTAGCATTTAAACATCTTTAATGCTCTTGTCAGACTGTTGCTCCAGGTAGCATAGTGCTTCTGTTCAAAATCTGTGATTTTCTTCCTCTTCCTGCCAAAGTACTGACAGGTGAGTATTATATGTGTAGGAAGCTATTTGGCAGAAACATATGCCTTGAATATGTTTAAATTCCTTGTAAGTCACTTGATCAATGTGTAGTATTTGTGTCCCCTCTATCTTTGCTCTAAATTCATATTCATCAACAGAAGTTGCTTGGTACTTAATGGGACACTGGGGGCACTGAGTGAAGGGAAGGGACAATACACAAGCAGGGTGAAGAATGAGGACAAATGTAGATGAACTTCCTCCAACAGGCACAAGATGCTCATTCCTGAATAAAAAATGTGAAAAGGTCAAGTGCCCCCAGAGGTTTCTATTGTGACAGGCACTTAACCCCTTCACTCCTGGTTATCTGCTTCAGCTGCTGGGCCACTCAGTGCACAAGTGCCATTAGCATCAGTGAAATGTGGGGCTGGGAGCTGGGGAGACCCACCTCCCTTGCAGGCAGCAGGCCTGGGTGAGCAGGAAATAATCCTTGTGGACACTGACCTTGTCGGTAGCTGTGTCTAGAGATAATTATTTCCTAACATGTAACCTTTTCATGGTCAATTGCTCCAGTATATTAGACAGAATTGTGATTTCCTTCTATCTTCAGACACACACAAGGTCTTGTCCTTCCTGCTTTGAGGGCGTAACTTAGCAAGTGCACAGACAGCCCAGTGCTGGCTGAAAAGTGTTGTTTCTATTTTGCTCAAAAGGAAAAGAGTTTTATTGCTCTTCCTTGCCACTGAGCAGAAGGGATCTGTGGTATATGCCCACTCCCATGTTTTTTGGCCAGACAGACATTTCCCTTCAAGCATCTAATACTAACCAGGCAACTGTCAGTGTTTAGTAATCTTCTGCTCCACCAGATTTCTTGCTTGTTGACTGATTTTGGTTTACCTTTTCGTAGCCTGTGATGCCTCAGTGTGCCCCTTGACACATCACCAAGGCATCTGCAGAGGCAGGATCAGCAGAGTATGTCAGTACTGCTGCTCGAAGGCGTCAGCTTTGATGCTGTCAGGACCAACATCAGCATGAGCAGCCAGGGGTGAAGGCAGCTCTCGTGCCACCACTCCTGAGCCCAGCCTGCCCCTGCCTGAAGTGCCCCCCACGAGGGCTCTTGGGGGGCTGGGGCTGAAGAATGTGAGGGAGGACACTGTTCTTGCTCCTCCACCCCAAATACTCCTCCCTTGCTTACTCGTGTTGCAGCTTGTTTGGCAGACTTGGGCATTCCAGCCAGACCTTTCTTTGGGACAGTCCCTTTTGGGAGCACACTCAGCTGACCCCTTGGAGACACCTTGTGTGGACTGCACTGATCCCACCAATCACACAAAGCCAGCTCCTGCAGCTGTGTGCGATTTGTAGGCGACATGTCTACAACCTGCTCCTTGTTTTGTAGCAGTATTTAATTGGCTTTAAAATAAAATTGCAAAACTAGGTCAGTTTGCCATTGGGCCTTGTAAGACTCTTTTAGCTAAATCTCCAGACTTTACCTAGAAGTTAATTTGAGCCAGACTTAGGAAGAATATATATTAATATACCCAAAGTCTCACGTGAGAAACTTGTAGGCAACAATTTGGGATTCAGAGCCATATTCATATTCAAGACTAAATTCAAAGCCACAGTTTTAAAGCAGCCTTGCACATGTGTATGTCCTGATCTTTAATTAGGCAAAACTCCCACTGACATCAATAGGAGTTTGACTTGAATAAGAACTGCAGGATCAGGTCCATAATTTGGTACCTGGGATTTGATTAAGCAGCTAAATTACTAGAACAGTTTCCCCATGTGTATAATTGCCTAATTAATTTTTAAAATAGCTAAGTTCAGCACTGGATATGGTGTACCTCTTGCCACATGAAATGTATGCTATTTAATCCAAGTTGATGGAGCTATTTGGAAGAGCCTGTAGAGTTTACTTTACCATTAAGTAGTATATTTTAACCTCAGAAATAGCCGCCACTCTGTTAAAATGTCATGCTCCAGAGTAGTGCTCTGCTACATTCTAATTCTTGAGTTCCGGCTACTGTAATCAATCTGGCTAATATCAATATATTGCAGGTGAGAAAACACTTTGGAGGCTGGGGAAGAACTTATTCTCTAAGATGATTTTAAAGTTCAATGCTTTGATAAGTTTTTTTGTCTTATCAATTTTTTTTTTGCTTGTTTGTTTTTGGTTTTTTGTTTAGGGCCCCAGCATACTGCCTGTGGTAGACTATGTATCAGAATAAGTTCAGCAATATAAATGAATATGAAATTTCAGCAATCATACTGTGGGCTGGAGTTGATATATTTGCTGCAGAAGGAGGACTTGCTTTCACAACTGAGAGACTTTGTTGGTTCTCTGTTTGAAACAGAGAACTTGTTCTGTAAGAAGAATGGGGAGATCATATATGAGTTTCCTGAATGGAAAAATACTGTGGAAGGACTTGAAGTGCAAAAAGTAAAATCAGTTCTCCCTAAAGGTATATATGCATGTGTGTGTTTGTATGTGTGGGTCCTGGGTACAGACATAAATAATTACACTTGTAGCTGGCATAATGCGCAGTGCCTACTCATGCTGTTGACTATTACTTAATAATGCATGTTCTCTCTCCAGCTGGATTCTTAAGGCATTACCATGGGAATTTTCCCTTTTCGGGGACTGCAGCAGAGCCCCAGGACTAGCTGTTTTTGTGATGTGCATCTTGCAGTAGCCCTTATTCTGGAACTCCAGCCAAGCCTTTCCTGCACAGAATGAAACCATCAGTTGTCCTCAGAGAAGAGCTCCACGCTGCAGCCATGGTGAGCCTTTGGGTCTGTCAGGGTGATGGGAGCTTGGATGCATGGCTAGGAGATGGAATTCCAGCCTAGCACCAGGTGGAGCGGGATGCAGTCAAATGTACTGCTCAGAGAGGTAGGCTTGAAGCCTTTAGAAATCATTCTGCCCCTTTAAGGATCTAAGAATACTCGATAGGTAAACGAGCCATGGCTCTGAAACTGGCTGAGGTCTGCAGTGTTGCTGTCTTTTCAAATGATAGCTTTTTGTCTGTTCCATCAATGCCAGAAACTTGCCCACAAAATAAGCAGTCCTGTACCCTTGAAAATTAGTGATTGGGCTCACCCAAAATGATGAGATGGTCTTAAAAATGAGAAGATTATCATTTATGTATAAATTGGAGTCCTTTTGAAGGCTGTCTTGCTGTCTTGGTTTGTCAACTTTTATTCTGTATTCAGCTCATATTTTGAAGACTTTCTATGGGGATTATAGACATGAGTAGAAGGGATGGAAAGTTTCAGCTTTTGTTTAAAAAGAAAAAATAGGTAACTGTCTTTCAGACGCTTGATTTCTGCCACTGAAATTCTCAGAATCATCATGATTTAACATCGTTAGTGATGACTAGAAGTGATGTCTACGAGTTTGGGATCCCTTGGGTTTTAAATAAAATCTGGAGATATCTCGGGTGTGTGTGTCATGTAACTTCCCCCAGCTCCTCCCGAATCTCATTAAGACTGAGGAGACTCCTCGGTTACACAAATACAAACGGTAAGAAGGGAGTGCAAAGTCTATTTGTGGTAGCTCAGGCTGTAATTTGTCTGCCACCGCTGTGTGAGCTCGCCCCTTCTGTCGGTGGCACTCTGCCCTCCTCTAGCGGCGGCTGGGCCGCAGAGAGCCTCTCTGGCTCTGCCCGGGCACTGGCGGCTCTGCTGGCACACAGAAAGCTGCCACAGCTTTCCAGTTCTCAGCCAGTCAGCTGTGCTTTCAGCTTCTGCCCTGATTTTTCCTTTGCACACTACCAGAAGCTTTTGTCAGTGTGTCGCTCGGAGGAGCCGGAGAGACGTGCTGGTGGGAGTCTGACAGCTCCCATTGCCCTCTTGTTTTTAGTCTAGGTTTCTAAAGTAAAAAACCAGCAAGGAACAAATACCAAAAGGTGGGGTTTTCTCTCTCTTTCTTCCCCCTCTCTTTGTGAAATGCAAACATAGGGAAAAGAGCCAACTTTCAGTTTCTCCTCAGATTTAAAGTAATTTTCCTGTAACTGTGGATGCTTGAAAAATCCAGAGTAATGCCACAAAGGGGAAATCTGTTTGTCTCGTTCTTCTTATTGTCTTGGCTTGCTTGACCCTGTTGGGGATGTGCCCTGTCATTGTGTGCTGCTGTTGGGCCTGGGAGGACAAACAAAGGGAAGGAGCTCTGTGTGAGCTGTGTCTGCGTGGGGAGCAGCTGGGGGAGCAGTGCTGGGCTTGGTGAGCTCTGTGTGAGCAGGAGCACTGCTGGGGGTGATTTCTACTGGGCACACCATTTTGGACTTGAGGGGAGAGAAAAGCTGAACCAGAACTTTCAGAGCTACTGAATTACATTCCACTAAAACGAGAGGACAAGAGATGTTTTCTTTAGTGGTCCCTTCCATGGGACAGAGAGCAAAAAGGTTTAGTCCAGTGATCTTCACTACAGTCTCTGGTTTGTTGTGTTGTTACTTTCAAGGAGGTGCAGGTGTAGTTAAGCCAAGTCCTGAACAGCAGAAATGGCAGGATTAGGTCGGGGATGGGGTGGGGCTCTCCCTCCCAGCACACTGGATTCTCACTTTCAGCAAAAGTAATGAAAGACCAGCTCCAAAAGGGTGGAGTGTCCTTCTCTCTTAAACCCCTGAAGCCCTTGCAGTTGCTGCTCTGGACTGGTTTGTTTGTCAAAGGGCTCCTGTCTCGCTGGCAATCCCTTATCTTTGCAAACACCCAGTGCTTAGTGGCCTGAAGCGGAAGGGGTATATATACTTAGGTTTGCTATTAGGAGGAAATTCTTCCCTGGGAGGGTGGGCAGGCCCTGGATCCCTGGCAGTGCCCAAGGCCAGGCTGGACACTGGGGCTGGGGGCACCTGTGTCCCTGCCATGGCAGGGACCTGGCACTAGATGATATTTAAGGTACTTTCCAACCCAAACCCTCCCTGATTCTCTGGGCAGTGAAGGCATTGTTTTAACAGCATGACTGTCTCCTGAGGCTCAAGCAACTGTGCTACTTTTTTTTTCCTTTTGGCTAAATCTTTTTTGGCTACGTCTAGGTGAAATACTTGATTTATTATGTTTCAAAAAGTAGTATTTGCTGCTGATTTTGCTACTCTATTTTCTTTTACCTCAGATGATTTTTAAGTTACAGAAATGCTGGAAATAACCAGAGTGCAATAAATTTTAGCTGTATTTATGACTGTATTTATGATACACAGTTTAGCATGATGCATGAAAATAGAGTCCTCACTCTGCTTTTGTTTCTTTAGCATTGCAGCCCAGGAAAAGATTTAATACAGGAATAGAAGTGAGGTAAAGACCCATGGTGTGTTTAAAACCTGCCCTAAAACTGATCAGTCATGACGTGGTCAGAGTGGTGGACGTACTTGGATAAAGTCCTGTGCCACCATCTGAAATTGTCCCAGGCAGTTCAGCGCATCGGAGTGGGTGTTGGGGTTACAGTTTTTGTCGTGCACTGATTTTTTTTCCTTCCCCACAAGTTTCAGTTTTTTAGAGAACTTCTGTATGCTTTAGTGTTCTTCCAAAAGTTAAAAAGAAAATAAAGGACAAGTATCAACAACCAAAAAATCAAAATCAAAACAGAGTGAAAGTTTGGGGTCAGAGTGCAGATAGATGTAGTTTTCAGGAAATCATGGTGATTTTTGGGTATGTGAGATTTGGTCATAATGTCAAATGTTTTAAAACCTCAGTTGTCCTAAACTTGCACGTTAACGGTAGTTTTGGTAGATTTTGGATAGAGCTGAGAGCTGATACCCTTGAATCCCTGCAGGCAGCATCTGCAGGCAAAACCTCTGGGTTATCTGGTTCCTAAACTACTCCATCATCCTGGGTGGATGTATGCAATTTTGGCTTTGTTGCATCAGTCTCTGAGGCGAGCAAAAGGGAAGATTAATTCCCCTAGAAAAAGCTTTCTCTGCTTTGCATCCATATCGATTTCAGTGACTTAAGATCTCTTTCCTTTTTTTTTTTTTCCTTGAGAATGGAGGGAGTGTTTAAACTGAAGGCTTATGGAGCATGGCAGTGCTGCAAACTTTTCTAAGCCCCAGGCAAAAACTAAACATCAGTATATTGCAGTTTGTTTGTATGGAATATTTGAAAAGCTTCATTTTTATCTTAAAGCAGTTTAAGACTCTGGAGAGAGATACAAACCTCTTCCTTCTCTCTGTGAAATAAACAGAAGCTAATATGTATTGTTGCTACATTCTAGTATGTTTTTGTGATCCTTTACCCCACTATTCAATACTTTTCAATTTGATTAATCCTTGTTGTGCAGGGAAAGCTGTGTTTAAGTCTGTTGTGATCACCTCTCCCAAACAGGCAACAGGATTTTCCTGAAATGAGTGAATTTGTTTGAATAAGGGTGCTTTTCCAAACCATCTGCTTTGTTTTCATTAAAAAACTGTAGTGCTGGATCTGCCTTGCTGTCACCTGTGGTGAGTGACTTCTAGCCCAGTCAGGCTGTGTTTAACTTCTGTTTCTGTTAGGCCTTTGCTAGATTGAGAAACTGTTCTCACAGTTTGGTTCCCACAGAGGTGTGCATGAACCTAGGCTTTGATAAGCTAATTAGACAGAGTTCTCTCACTGAAATGCATCTCCACAGCCTTTAATCTGTGACTCTGCTCTTGGCTGCTCCGAATTTAAAGAGGTATTTTCTGTCCCTGCCCCTCTGCCTGTTGCCTTTTCCTTGCTGTGCTCTGTGGTTTGCCTTTAAATATCTTTGGGGGGTGGAACTACTTGTGTGTTTTGTACATTATTGAGGATCTGGGAGGGCCTCCGGGTACTGCCTTAATAAATGTTAATCAAGCCGAGAGGAGGTGTCGCTTTAGCAGTGTACGGGTGCAGCAGTGAAGAAATGGAGAGCAGATCCTCTGAGTCTCTCCCTTGGCTTAACCAGATGGAGTCTTGGGAGATGCTTTGCAGACCCTCTGTGGCAAAATCATCCTGTTTCCTTTATAGCTATATTGATGGTCAGGATCTGTGTCTCTTCCATGTTACGGGTTTTTTCCCTCCTGAAAAATGCTGCTGCCTTCTTGAAAGCTGAGAGAGATCCCCAAAGCTTACCAGGCAGAAAAGCTCAGGGAGCTCTCAAAGGATGTTGCTGCTTTTCCCTCTAACCTCTTACAGTCTCTACCTTTCCTCTGTTCTTTTTTCTTTCTTTGCCAGTAAGGCGCTGTGTGCAGTCTTTTGTGAACCTTTGTGGGCCAGATTTCTCCCAGGTGCTTTTTTCCTCCTCAGTAGCTGCAGAAGAGGCAGTGGATCTGAGGAGGAGATGCGTTTTATGATTTATGACACTTTATAAAGTGCATTTCATAGCAGGATTGACAGAGCTGGAGACTGAAGTCCATGGAGTTTTGGGGATGCAGAGGCCGGCATGGGGTGGATCTGCTCCTGGCCACTGTCCGTGTGCCGTGGGCTGAGTGGGGACGCCTCTGCTTGCCTAGTCCTTGCTTCCCTGCCTAAACTGCATCGAGAGCTGGGGTGGTGCCAGGAGAGCCCAGGAGCTGCTGTGCTGGCAGCCAAAGCCGTTTTACACCTCTGGCACCTCTGCAGAAGCCATGGCAGGGCTCCTGCATGTCACCGGCCTCCCTTATCAGCTGTTGCTCTAAAGCTGGGCTTATTTTGACAGCCCTTCCTCTTCCTCTTGGGATGCCTCCTGATGGCAGGGGTGTCAGCGTGGCGCACAGTGTGAGGAGCAGGGCTCTGCTCCGTGTTCCTTGGCACTGGGGTGCTCTGTCAGAGACTTCAAACAGGGCTCTTTCCCACGGTTTGTCTCTGCCTCTGCCCCTTTCTTGCCTGTAGCCTCAGGGCTGCAGCTCTCCAGCCATCTATTTATATGGCCTTCATTTGTCTTCGTCTCCTTGGCACTTATATGGCTCCCCTTGGCCCAGGGCCTGAGTGCCTCCCAATCTTTAATATATTTATCTTCACACATGCAGATACACAGGCATACCTGTGAGGTCAGGAAGTACCAGTGCTGCCCTTGTACAGATGGTGGACATTAAATGGTAATTGGTGAACTGGGAGCAGGTGGTGCTGGGGATGGAGGAAGGCTGCTCTCACATGGTACAGGAAATGGCATCACAAGAAATGGTTCATAAGCCACAGTGCAGTCCTGGGAAGATGGGTCTCCCCACTCATACATGAGTCTTGCAGCCAGTGGAATATGAGCTCCTAGTCATGTCCTATCCCCGTTTTGGCCTCTTCATTCTTCAGTCTTGTTTTAAAGTATTTTTGTCCCAGTGGTACAACTTCAGATGCAAAGTTTCTGTCAAATTGCCCAGCCAGGATGGGGGAGGGAGGTTGGAGTCCTCCTAGTCTGACAGTGAAAGCAAAGGATCTGTTAGTGTCAGGATCCTTCTCTCTTGCTCACTGGGTTAACTGTTCTTGGAGGGGGGGTGTTCCCCTCCTTTCAGTGGCAGCACCATCAGCTCAGGGTTTGCTTTGTTTAGCTGGAGCACTGGGAGCAGACTGTCTGCTGGGGTAGGAATTCCTGAATTCCTGGCAGCTGATGCACAGCCACACTGTGCCTTGGCAGTGGCTTTCCCTTAGCCTTTCCCAAAGATGGCAATGCTGCCAAGCACATCTCCAAGTGCTTTGCAAACGTGACCCATCAGCAGTGTCTTCAGCACAGAGACAAGCTCATGGCATTTAGGGAGCCCAAGCAAAACCTGCTGGGGGTCAGAGGTGACCCCCTCTGTCCCGTGATGCCTTCTCCTGTGCCTGAGGCTGGGCTGGAGCCCCAGGGCCAGTGCCAGGCTGTGCCAGGCTGTGGGGATGGCCAGGGGAGAAGTCAGGTGGCTGTTTGCTGGGCCTGGGCCTGGCTGATAGAGCACGGTGCCTAATTAGTGTGGCAGCTGTTCTCCGTTAGCCAGGCTTTCCTTAGGCGCCTGCACTGATGTTCATCATAGCAGCTAAGGAGAGAAAGGAGGAGGAAATTGCATCTATATTTAATTAATACTGCATCCATATTTTATTACAGAGAGCCCTTAGGTGCAGGAAGATTCTCAGTGAGAACAATTGCTTTGGAGGAGAAGCTATTGTATGGTGCTGAGGAGGTGAACTTTGGTTTTGAAAACAACCCCAAATTCCTTGCAGGGTAACCTGGGAAAGCCCAGAAACCCTCTGCCACTCACCTCTCAGCCTCAGGCCAAAAAGCAAGTGGCAAATTTGCTGATAATTCATATTTGATTAGCTTTAATATCTTCTAATATTGCAAGCAAGAAAGGTTCAGTGGCTGCAGACAAAAACCATACTGATTATTTTTTCCTTTTGATAAGCTTCCAGGACTGGAGAGGTTTCCTTGTCCATTCTCTGAGCTTACTCCTGTCTTCCAGCTGCATTCCAACTCGGCCTCCCAGCGAGGAGACAGAGCATGTTGTTGCAATGGCCATCCATTCCCGTGACTGGCTGTGCCTGAGGTGGCCCGTTGGCTGGCAGGCTTGGGTTGGTGGAGCTGAGAGCACCTCAGAGATGCTGGTGGCTGCAGGGGCCTCGGCAGCTTTCGAGGCCACCTTGAGGCACTGCTCGCTGGGTGGCCAGGTGGGACATGCTGGGGGCCACGGGGGAGGCTGGGGATGTTTTGGGGTCAGCCTGGCCGGAGCGGGGCCGTGGGTCAGCCTGGCCAGAGTGGAGCTGTGGGTCAGTGGGGCTGTGGGTCAGCCTGGCCAGAGCGGGGCTGTGGGTCAGTGGGGCCATGGGTCAGTGGGGCCGTGGGTCAGCCTGGCCAGAGTGGGGCCGTGGGTCAGTGTGGCCAGAGCAGGACCGTGGGTCAGCCTGGCTGGAGCAGGTCTGTGGGTCAGTGGGGCCGGAGAAGGGCCGTGGGTCAGCAGGGCCATGGGTCAGCCTGGCCGGAGCGGGGCCATGGGTCAGCGGGGCCGTGGGTCAGTGTGGCTGGAGCGGGGCCGTGGGTCAGCAGGGCCGTGGGTCAGCCTGGCCGGAGCGGGGCCGTGGGTCAGTGTGGCCGGAGCGGGGCCGTGGGTCAGCCTGGCCGGAGCAGGGCCGTGGGTCAGCCTGGTCAGAGTGGAGCTGTGGGTCAGCCTGGCCGGAGCGGGGCCGTGGGTCAGTGGGGCCGTGGGTCAGCCTGGCCGGAGCGGGGCCGTGGGTCAGCGGGGCCGTGGGTCAGCGGGGCCGTGGGTCAGCCTGGCCAGCACGCCCTGTGGCCAGAGCCCCCAGCCTGCACACGGGTGGTCACTGCTGCTGTCCAGCTGTGGCAGCGAGGCACGGCCTGAGCTGCTGCCAGCCCTCGGCCCTCTGCCCTCATTAGGGGCAGGCTTGGGCCAGCAAGGGGGCATTTTATAGTCCAGTCAGAGAAGCAAAAAAAGCCTGTGTGTTGGAATAGCCTGAACCTCTTAAAATATTTTGTACACACCCTTCATGCCCCATTAGTACCATTGTTTTGTTCAGTCAGCATGTGGTACGGCCCTTCTTGTACTCTGCAAAACACATCATTTTCCAAAATCTTGTTGTACTTTGTGGTTTCCGTTATAATAAAAATATGCAAACAATTGCTATCCAAAGAAAACTAACTGCCATTTAATTTTTAAATCCTCTTCCTTCTCCTTTCACTGATTTCCACAGTTTTTCCTTGGTAGTATCCAAATTTTGGGGAGAAAGGAAAGCTGAAGACAGAAGTGTTTACAGAAAGGAGGATTTCTGCCCCTCCACAACTACAAAAGAAACATTTGTTGCCTCAGATAGCTCCTAAACAAACTGCTGCCAAAACAATTAGTGTTATTTTTCTATTATCCTCCTATTTGAGAGTAAATAACCATTTCATGAATATGTTAATTATCTGGTCTGTGCAGAAGATAAGTGGATGTTGTATCTTCACAAATGATGATAACTCTTCTATTGTATACAAAAATTTCCAACAAAGATTTTCCCCAAGTATTTGGGGTCAGGTGGCTGCAGTTAAACTGCTCACAACTGGAACTTTTGCTTTGATAACTTAAAGATTTAGCAAAGATTGAACAATTCAGTAATTGAAGATTTTTTTTTCTTTTTTTTTTTTTAAGGAAAAAGCAGGCAGCTAAGCAATAAGAACCAAATCCCTACAACAGCTGAGCTTTTAAATTGTGTTGTATTTCTGTATTAAGTTTTAAAGGCTAACAGAGAGATTCAGGGGAAAAAATCACTTGTGTAAGTAATGCAGGGTCGTATATCTGTGTACTATTAAATACATGGTATTTTTAGTGGTAAATACGTGTTATTCTATTTAAATTGGGCTGTCTGCAGGACAGAAATTATTTGTGAATTTTTTTGTCAGTAAAAACTGCAAGTTACTAGATAGATATGTTTATGTTTTAAATCATCCAAATATTTATTTTAATGATACTATGCTTATTTGGGCTCTGGAGAAGTAGCATAGTGCTGATTTTCCTTTTGGAGATGTGTACATGTGTACATTTAGGAAGAAAAATTCAATATTCTGCAAAGTTGAATGTGCCATTGTGCCAGATAATTAAAATGTAAATTTAAGTATCTATGCCTGCTTTGTGATTTTTTTAATACTTTTAAGTTAGTTGTCTTTTAAAACATGTGGTCAGCTGTTGTATTCACATATGGTCAAATGATCAAAGTCTGAACTCCTCTCTAATTGTCCCCTGCTGCTTGTCTGCTCTGTCCATGATCAAGGCCTCAGCAGGTGATAAGAAAGGCATGAGAACAGGCTGGAAGGAGAATGAACTACTGAGGGGCCCAAGCTGAAAGAAATAAAGACTTCCAGTACATCACCCTGACAGTAAAGAACCAAGAAAAAGTGAAGTCTGGTTAGTTCTTATTTTTTCTTTCTTTCTCACCCTTTTTCCCCCTTGCTCACAAATCTACATATATTTTTTAAACAGCAGAATGCAAATAGAGTAGTCTCTGTGTATTCTCAGCTCATATAAAAGGCAGAACCCAACAGCCTTCTGCAGACATGTTTATTTACTTGTGAGGAGGAGGAAGCTGCTAAGTCACACAGTTTATAGTATTTCACATGTTTGTGGAAATCATTGCAATTCTTTTCACTTGTGCTTGTCATTGTTTGCCTGGAGTTCACTTTGCCAGATGGTGCTTTATTGTCACTGGTGTCCACACCTCACTCTTGCATCACTTCAAGACCAAATGGTGTGAAGAGCTTTAATACTTAGAGGATTTAGTAAAAGTAAATCCACACTTTGTGGAAGGTTCATTCTCAGCTATTCAAGCAGGTCTAGCACTGATTCAGAGAGGGAGTAGCTGACCCCAGGAGTGAAGAAAGGGTGAAATAAATGGATTGTCTTTGCCACTCCTATTTGTCCCCTGCTCTCTTGCAGTCAAAACGCTGATGAAAAATTAAGGATCAATATTAGATTTAGAATAAAGAGTTAACAGTTAAAGAAAGGAAAGTGCATTGTCAGATTCTCCTCTTCTCCCCCCAGTCAGTGTAGAAAACAGTTGGCTGCATTTGTAAAGCTAAATTTCTTAGGCTTGCAGTAATGTATTTGTATGCATCGTGTTTTTGGAACCACGTGAGGATTAATTTTTTACATGAATTTGCATGCAAATAGAGTGCTCCCTTTTGGCTTCCGCAGAGTCGTTTCCTAATGTTTGCAAACACTGTCGCTCAGATGCAAGAAGTGCCATTGCCCCATTTTACAGATGAGGAGACAGTGGCTGGCTGAGAAAGAAGTGAGTACTGTTCAGACCGTCATTCAAACGTGGGGGTTTTGGGCAATCTGTATTTCGTTATTTAAAAAAGGACTGAGTGCCTATTTCTCTATTTTTGCAGGTAACTGAAGTCTATGTGCCCAAGTGACTACAGCAGTAAGACTGGACAGAGAGAGTGTGTGTCTCTGCATGGACAAGGAGTATTTTAGCAGGAGACAGATGTGAGAGGATTTAGAGGATATTATAGAAAAATCCTTGTAGTGCTCAGGCTGTTGTATGGCTGCTGTAAAACAGAAAACAGGTTAGAGGCTATAAGCACGAGGAAAGAGCATGCATCACAACTGCAGCCCCCTCTGCAAGGACGCAGAGCTGTGTTCAGTGCCCCAGGATTTTTCTGGGGTCAGCTCCAGAGGGCTCTCCTTGTGGGACATGTGGGTTTTAGGAAGGACAATTCTTGGAGCAGGTTCGTGACGGAAGGGGAGACTGATGCACAGGGAGAAAGAGGATTATGATCATGTCTCTGCACGGGGCAAAGGGTGAGAGAGACTTGAAACAAAGGGTTTGGAACGTTGTGACCGTGGAGATTTGTGGGAAGGAGGGCCCCAGTCCTGCTGGGGGTCTGCTGAATAGTGTCTGCCTCAGCAGTGACCCACGGAAGGGAAGCGCCCTTGGGAATGTCGGCATTTCCCTTCCCTCCCTCCTGTGCTCCCTTCTGGAGCCGAGCTGGTTCCACTTGGTCGTGCCCAGTGACTTCCTGAGCTGGGCTGGCGAGGCCCTGTGCCAGCACAAGCTGTCTGGGCTGAGCGTGGCAGAGCTGCTTGCTGCTGAGCACAGAGGCTGCCGAGCCCGGGCACAGCAGCAGGGTGTACAAATGAGCTCGAGAGAGCCAGAGCTGGGACTTACCTGAGCGCTGGGAACCCACCCTGGCCTGCTTAGGGTGTCTTGCACATCCCATGTACTGCAGGATCCATCCCCTGCAGGGGGATATGCAGCCCTTCTGTCAGGATTTGCCGTGCCCTAATGACCATCCTGTAAATATTTATTGTCCAGAATATCCAGAAGTAGGAAATATCTACTGTGGGTAGACACACAATGGGAACAGAGGCAGCCAAATTTAACCAGCTTACACATCGTATCTTCTGCCTTGTATTTGGTCCTCTGTTTCCTTCAGAATAAAACTGGCAGTGCCCAGAGAGAGCTGTTGAGAGTCACCTTTGCACCTGGAACATTCTAAGCTGGTGTGGCCTGTCTACCTTTAACACACTTGAGATGTTTATTTTTTAAATAGAGAATTCCCAGCTTTGTCTGTGAATTCTGTTTCTTGACTGTTTTTTTTTGTTGAACATGTGGATTTTTATGTATACAACAATAGCATTCAGTAATACATTGAATTCCAAAATTGGGAATGTTGAGAAGCAATGAATGGAAATGCTTTTTATGTAATACTGCATTAACTTGCAGATTTAAATGGTTCAGTGAGGAGTAACTGGTCACAGTAGCTGTGAATAAACTCACGTATTCTTGTTTTCATATTGCTTCAGGTCCCTTTCCTGGCAGAAGCTGGTCTTTCTGCGAGTCCATGGAAAGTTCTTGAGCAGAGAGCTCTCCATGCCTGCTGCTGATAGCAGGTAGTATCATGCTGTTTTCTTGGAAAAGGCATTTGGATGCTATTTTCTAGAATAAACAAGTTTAAGTGGCCAAGAAATAAAATAGATTCCTCCCACTTCTCTTCTTCCCCCATGTACTCATAATAAGTGGCTGAAGTGAAAAAAAAAGGTAAGTGGTTGATTCTCACTCCTGCAAATGGTCAACAAAATTACAGAGCCAGCAAAATCAATTTTCAGGTTTAATAGTCCACAAGCCCAAGGAATTCTGTGCAGTACTCCCTGGGGTCTGGGTAGGTGTTTAATCTCTGAAGTTCTATACAGAGGTGGCATGTTGAAAACAAGAAGTTTTTGGTGGGGTCATGTGCTCCAGGAGGTTTGGGAACAGGGGGTGCGTGGTTTGTTTGCTCTCATAGTGGTTTTGGGCAGCAGCCCTGACCAGGGGCTTTGGTGGGAGGGCGTGAGGTGCTCCTGAGGCTGGTTTGATATTGCTGCATGAGGAGCTGAAGGGGACCGGTCCCTGCTCTCCTTCCATGGCATCCTTATGTAGGAAGAAGAATTTGGTTTATTACTTTGCCTGCCTGTTGTGAGAGCTCTCGGCAATAACAGATTTTTGAGGAAGCACCCTTGGGCTAAGCAGGGCAGGCCCTGTGTGCCGTGGGATTTATTTCCTGCAGGATGTGATCCTGTAAGAGGCTCCTCCAGGCTGGGCTGGGGTGACAGCGTTAGCCCACCCTGTCCCTGCACAGTGCCTCCAACTGACCACAGAGAAAATGTGATGGCTTTGGATGGGATTGTGAGGCAGAGGAAAGCAGGAGGCTTTAGCAGAGACTCCTGTGAGGATTTTGGCTGGTGGAGGGAGAAAGGACCTTCCTCTGCACTACGGGTCAAGTGGTGGGGCAATGAGGAGAACAGCCCTGATGTGCAGAAATGCTGCCTGTCAGAATGACTACTCTGCAGATCTACTTAAAAGTGATTTTCTGTGTGCCACCCTGAAATTCATCTGGCAATTAAATGATAAGGTTAATATGTTACAGGCATGGAGGCCAGAAAATTTGGAGGTAGTGTTGCCATAGCAACTGTATCTCTGCCCTCCTGGGCACAGGCATCCCTGTGGGGTCAGCCAGGGCGCGGTGCTGGGGGTGGGAAATGCCGCCAGCGTGGTAGCAAAGGGGTGGGAAAAGTCATAAAAATGTAAAAATAAACCCAACTCTTTGATCTCGTAGTGTGCTGTCGGTGGAAGAGCAGTAAAAGGTGAAGCTCCCCTCCATTGTGTGTGTCAGAGGGAGCACTGCAGCGCTGCCTCGGGGTGTGCCAGGGAGCTGTGCCTTCAGCAGGGCAGGGCTCAGCGCTGCTCCAGCTGCTCTGGTCTCTGGGGATGCTGCATTAACTGGGAAAAGGTGTCTCCAGTGCAATTCCAGTGTCCTCCTTTGGCTCCTACAGCTAAAATCCCAGTGCATAAAGAAGACACCCTCTCCAAAGAGCATATACTCCAACAGTCAAATACACTCAAATAATGTGCCTTGAAGGGAACCCAGAAGGGCTCTCGCTCTTCCACTAATTTTGAAGCCATTTAATTTACGTCTGAGAACTACGCAGCGCTTGCTTTTGTACCCAGGTGTGTTTGTGAGCACTTTGATTGGTGCCACGTGGCTGTGCATCCCTTTGGGAGGTGGCAGCTGAAGCTCTGCTCTCTCCCCTGGGCCTGTGACCAGGAGCAGCAGGGTGCTGTCACCACTGGGGACCATTAGTCCTCCTTCCTCATGTCTGCAGTGTCACTGCCTGGCACTCCAGCGTGTCCAGGTTTTGTTAGTGCAGATGATTTTAGGCTCTTAAAAACCCCTGTGGTGAATGGTGTAGCTTCTCTTAACTACAAAACATGAAAGCATTTTTGTGGTGAAATCAGAAATGATGAGTTGGCTTTCCCTGCTTTAATGAACTAAGTGTTCAAACCTCAGTAGCATTGCAGAGATTGTGATTCTTGTTTCAGTCTCCAAGCTTCACTCCTGAGTGATCTCTGGGTCTATTGTTTTGCCTTTGAGAAATGGTTTAGTTTTCTGTTGCTATCTTTTCAGAGTAGATCTGTGCTTAGGTATTACCACAAAAAAAAACAGGTAATCTTTTAAACTGAAAAAAATGTCAGCTGGTTGCTGGCAGATACCTCTCATCTGGGAAAGGCTCTTGGCTCATATGCTGGTTATCCCTGCTGAGATAAAGCGAGCAACTGGAGCAAATGAAGCACTTACAAAGTGTGTTAGAGCTTCTCCCCATAGTATGCAAACGAACTGCAAAAAATCTGTGTTCCTGCAGGAAGTCCTTTATGAAAAGCAAAAGGATGGAAAAGGAAATGGAGGCCTTGGCACTGGTGAGGTTATTTACATGGAGGGCACTGTGTGTTTGCTGTGTGGTTGGGCTATGATAACAGAAGTCTGCTTTCCCTGAAATGTTGTAGCTCTCGGAGGCAGGAGATGAAAGACCTAGAAAGATAAAGTGGTACATCTCAGGGCATTTTATTTTATATTAAAGCTTTTTTTTTTCCAGCAAAGGCATACCAAATGCCAGAGGGGAAGTCTATTATGTTACCAGAGTAATGTCAAAAGATGCACAGAGATCATGCAATTGTGTTATTGTACTGAGATGTCATCCTAATATCACTTTGGTTTATTTGAATAAATACATGTATTTGCCATAAGAATCTGACATAAGGAACCTTGCAAAGGTACTGGATGACCATGCCCTGAAAGGCAGTGTTTATGGAGAAAGTGCTTTCTATGCGCTGTTGTTCAATGTTGAGACGGGTTTCTTGAATTTACATAACTTAAGTAGATTTATCTAACTACACACAATACTTTGCTGTTGGATGCAGCAGTAGTTGCCGTAGCAACTGCAGGATTTCCAAATTGTTATGATACCTCCAAGAAACAAGTTGTCTTTTGGAAGAACTGCAAGCAATTTAACTTTATACTACAGTAGCCATAGCTTTAGGGGATAAATTATGTCTCCAGATGTATGCTTCTCTCCATGTGGGATCTTCATGGTTTATTTCAATTATGACATTTTTTCACTTTGCTGTAATTTTTTTAGTCATAATTATTTTTTTCTGAGCTGAAGGAATAGAATATGTTTTAAACTGCTCATCATTATTAGTTCTGTATACCATTATAGTGTCTAATGACTCCTACAAACTTTGAGATCTTCCTGCCACCGCTTAAAAAGAGAAAAAAAACAGGGAGAAGGTCAGTGGCATTTTTTTCCCTCCGATTGTTTTGTCATCAAATAATATATCCCAAATGGAGATGAACTTACCTTCCTAACAGCCATGACCAAGGTACTGTCCCTGCTTCACAGGTGGGTGAATTGTTCCACTGAGGAGGTAACAGAGTTCTGTAAGACTGAAGATGACTCTGTTGAGAGGTGGGACTAGGTCTCATGAGTGGTTAGAAGAATCGTGAACCAAGTCCCTGCAAGCAAAATTTTTCATGGGAGGTGACAAAATAAAGCATGGATTTTCTTGCAGCCATGTCCTGCAGACAAATCAGTATAAATAACCAGCTGTATCAGGGGTAGTTCACGTGTGTATAGTATTTGGCCCAGATGGTTTAGTTTTGTGATTCCGGGTTTATTTTCTTTCTTTTCTTTTAGAAAGGTCGTGGTAATGTTTCCCAGCTCCTGGGAGAGTTGGGATTGTTGAGCCTGGAGAAGAGAAGGCTCCAGGAGACCTTAGAGCCTCTTCCAGTGCCGAAAGAGCTGGAGAGGGGCTTTTCAGAAGGCAGGTGACAGGGAAAGGGGAAATGGCTTCCAGCTGACAGAGGGCTGGGTGAAATGGAATTTTGGGAAGAAAGTCTTCCCTGTGAGGGACAGGCTGCTCGCAGAAGCTGGCTGCCCCTCCCCTGTGGGTGTTCAAGGCCAGGGTGATGGAGCTCTAAACAGCCTGGGGCAGTGAAAGCTGTCCCTGCCCATGGCAGGGGGTTGGAACGAGATGATCTTTAAAGTTCCTTCCAACCTAAAGCATTCTGTGGTTCTATGAAGTCATGTTATAGATCAGTTGGGGAACTAAAATGTGTCTGTGAAAATAGAAGAAATCAAGAGAGTTTCTCAGTTCCTATTAATAACACATGCAGGGGATATACACACGTTTGGGTTAACTCTTAATGGGTCCATTTTCTTAGGATTTGTTACTTGGTTTGTGAGGCCAAAGAGTCTTAGTTGTGCTCCAGGATGTCAGGGAATGCATTGGAACAAAATAAAATGGTTTTGTCCTCAGACCACTTCCAAAGTGAGCCCAAGACAAGGGCTTGCAGGTAGGGGTGTGTGAGGATTGATAAGGAGGCTGGTCCATGGATGTCTCTCAGGAAAGATGCTGTTTAAGTGCTGACAAGCTGTTTGTTTGCATGGTGGTTCAGGAGCTTTGAAGGCTGGCTTGAAGACAAATAACAAAGGCACTTTGGAGGGGGCTGTTGGGAGCTCTTCCTTGTAGGAGTGGCAGCAGGGGGAAAGCACAAAAGGGATTTTGTTGGAAAACATAGAGTGTAGGCTAGGGATATGTTAGGGTGCAGAAACTCTGTCTAAAACAGACCTTTATCAGCTCTTCCTCTTATTCATCAAACTTGCTGTGGGGAGGAATCTCTGGCTCTCCCCCAGAGGTGGCTGCATTTTGAAAAACTCAGAAAGATGGTATTACTAGCTGCACTTGGGCTTTCCCAGTCTTGCTCCCTGATAAAGCCCTGTCGTATGGGAGTGGTTGACTCTTTTCCTTCTCCAGGGAAAGGGCTGGGATGTCATACCTGCTGGGAATAGCTCCACTAGGATCCTGTACCAGGGCCTCGACTGCCAACAGCAGCACTTAACCAAAGTAGCAATGACTTGTGGAAAGGTGGATGCTCAAAAGCAGCCACTTTCTGGTTGAGTCCAAGTGGTATCTGTGACCTGGGAATTGAGACCCAGCTGTGCATCTTTACAAGGAGTTTGTACATCTTTGCCAGCCTTAAGTGCTCAAAATTAATGAGTTATACCTCAGAAAGTTCATGAGGATGGTTTTTTTCTTTTTTGTTAAAATTTTTTGGTGTGTTGTCATGTTTATGAGCTTTTTGGTCCAGCTGTGTTGCCTATTTCAAGGTTTTATTTGCAGCTGAGAATTGGAAGCTTATTTTTATGGTACATGTTCTTTTTTTGTGCAGAGCCTAGATTTGAGTGAGTGATGTGCCTGCAAGTTCTGAGGCTTCCTGGAAGCACCAGCTGCTGCAAGACTTGGGATGAAACTGCAGGAGTGTGCAGTGCTGCTGGTGCAAGGAGGCCTTTTCATCCAGCCTCCTTTTGGGTCATGTGGGTATAAAATGGGGCTGAATTAGTCTTTTCTTCCCTCCTGACGTTTGGCTGGGTGGGAGGCTGATTCCTGATAGGTTTTAATACAGTGTTTGAAAACATAATTTTCTCTCAGTTTTACATGTAATTTGCCCATATTATTACTGTAATATGGGTTTTATTCCTCTTGAGGCTGTACAAGTCTTCAGGATACTCTTAATATGTATGGTGGGAAATGGGCTGTTTGCAAATTAGTAACAAACTATAATAATTACTTTGCTTTCCCCTTGAAATGCTAATCTGAAGCTTTGATGACCACAAAATTCCCATGTAAAGCCACACAGATGTTCAGCTGCATTTGTTGGATCTATTTAGATCCCTGCCTGGTGCCTAAAAGAGGCAATAACTCTGCGAACATCTCTGGCCACTTCCTCCCACACATTGCTTGGTGTGGCTCCTGTCTGCTTGGATATCTATATACAGCACAACTGTAGGTGTGAGTTTTTGTGGTTTGACTGTTTCCATAAGCTAAAGTTGCTAAGGATGGCCACAATGATAATTTAATAGGAAATGCTGAGCTAGTGGTGAATATTCTAGAAATATCTGCAATGAAAATATTGAGCATTTGAAAATTCATGGGGAAAAATATACATTTTGAGGACTTAAAGACATTAAAGGAAAAAGAGTTTGTAAATTAGTGCTAATCTTGGTCAGTGTTGTAGAAATTGTTTGTGGTAATACAAAAACTCCCAATGTACAGTTCTTGAAGTGATTCTATCCTGTCCACTCCAAGTCCGAGCATCTGTTTGACTCTTCTTCCTCGTAGACTACCCTGGTGGCATCTCTAGAAGGCAGCTGGAAAACCCCACATCCAGCTCTGTTTCACAGCATCTCCAAAGATGTTTTCCTCCTCTGCTCTGAAAGCACAATACCAGTGCAGACAGGCTGAGTCCAAGGCATACTCCTCAGCAGCCATCAGCCCTTTTCTGTAGGGTGGAGGAAATGTCAGTGAAATGTAATGTGTTGGCTTCTCCTGGAGCATGTAAGGTGAGCTGGTTATGTGAGTGTCCTCTCCTGTGTCTTTTAAAACTGGTGGCTGGATTATCTTTGCTTTCTCCTAATCCCTTTGAAAAATTTGAGTAGGTTCTCTTTTGACAGCAGCTACTGCTGCTGCTGTTTCTCTAGCAGAAAGCCATTTCAATATCCTTATTATTATTGTGTCTGGACTCTGCCACCTGGATGGAACTGGTGGGAAAGGCACAACTGGGAGGAAGGAGGTGCCAGCAGGGGAGCAAAGGAGAACACCCTTGAGGAGAGCTGTGCCATCCTGCACCCTCATTCATTGCTTTGGCTGAGCTAAGAGCTGCAAGAGCCACAGAGAGGGCAGCTGCCCACACAAACATCACTGTGCCAGGGGTTTTCACCCCTTGCTCTGTATTTAACATCTGCCAGGAGAAGCAGTTGTGAGGATGGAGATGCTGCTGTGTGAGCCAAAGCAGCCCCGGGGGCGGGGATGCTCCGGGTCGGTTACAGCCTTCTCACCCTCCCAGGAAAGCAAACAGGGAATGAAGGTCACTCGAGAAAGTGAGGGTATCGTCTTAAAGAGAGCCTCTGCTACACAGCATTGTCTCGTGCAGTGCTGCTGAGCATCTTGAAAAGCAAACCAATAGCATAAGGGTGGAGGAATTCCCGCTGCATCCCCCTCCTCTAGCCCCCTCACCTCGGCCTCGAGATCAAAAAGGCAGCAGCAGTGCAGCCTGCTGTCTGCACGAGAACAGAGCCTGTGCAGGAGGGCTGCCACAAGGGAAAGCTGCTCTCTGAAGATGCTTGAAAAATAAACAATGGCACATCAGCACAGTGTGAGCTGGCTACCTGGCTCTGGAGAAACCATGTGTGCCTGGGGTAGTGAGAGCCTGCCTTCCCTTCCTCTTGAATGGCAAGGACTTCATTTCCATGTGCTTACCAGACCTGGGGCAGCATTTCTAGGAAAGGCAGTTTGGTAGAGGGAGATGCTGCAAGCAGTGTGGTGCCTCAGGGATTGCTTTCTGTCCTCTGACGGCTGAAATGCCCCAGCACAAACCATCTTGCAGTGTGCCCTGGGGAGCAGGACATTAATGGGATGTGCCAGCAGCGTTTTCTTACCTTGAACACGTGATGGAAAAGAGTGGGAGAGCTCAAGGTTTTTCTGTCCCCAAATTCTTGGCATTAGCCTGACCTCTTTCTGCACCTGACAAAGTCTCTCGCAGTGGGCTGGTTTTATTGTAACGAGGTGATGGTAGAAGAGACTGAAGTGGTGAGCAGTCCCTGAAGGACACACTGGTGTGTGCCAGGTGCCTGACAGGATGTGTCCAGGGCTGTTTTTTCCCCTTGCTCTGTCTGGGTTTCCCAGGAAGCTGTTTTGCAGCACGTCTGTGCTGCTGACCCACCGCATGGGAAGCCTTGAGTAATCCCACACTGCTCTGAGCATGTTTGAGAAGTTCTGTATGACAAGATCGCTGAGTGTCCTGCCCTTTGCTCTGCCCCCTCTCGTGTTTGTCACATCTAATAATGGACAGAAATGTGGTGTGTGCCACTGAACACGGGGAATTTGTTTGTATTCCATGTTTGCCGCAGCCTTTTAATTTGAGGAGGGAGCGTGGGAGCAGGGAATGGCTAAGAACACTTTGGTAGCTCTCTGCTGTAGGCTAGGTACAGTTCTTAGGGAATGATGTGAACTTGAGCTGAAGTGTTGGGTTTAGATGGCAATGGTGTCTGGAGGGGCAGTGCTAAGTGCTTTAAAAGCTGTATCTGTTTCAGGGCTTGGTGAAGGGTGGTGAGATAAGCTGCTGTCTGTGCTCTCTTATCTGGGTAGGGGTGTCAGGCGCTGCAGTTTCCAAGGAGGATGTTGCCACATTTTATTTTGCAAGGGAAGTGCTGTAGAAAGATCCCTCGGGCTGTCTGCAGCCCTCAGCCCAGGTGGGTGCTCCTTCACACTCTGAGCTGTGCTTGTGCTGTGCCAGCTGCTGGACTGCCCTGCTGCAGCCAAAGTGGGCTTTTGTCCCTAACCTCCATGTTGATACATCTTGGGCTTGTTCCTTGCAGAGATCCCATCCAGTTAGGTAACAATAGTAAGGTGTAAAAGAGCAGGAGAATCCTAACTTATGAAATCCTGATGGTTTTTCCATGCTTACATATTTGGTTGTTGAATGTGTGTATCTGGCCCTTATTTCTGTGCACTTGCTTTCTGTTCCTAGATGTAGCAGATGTTGTTCCAGCAACCACCTCTCATCTTTTCTCCCTCCACCTTTCTGTTCCTTTCTTGCATGTTCAAAACACGGTGAGTAAGTAAGGACACTGTTGTTAGGTTGAAGACTTCAACTGTCTTTGCCTAGTCCAAGGGAAAATGGGGCTGGTATAGCTGGGATGTTGGCAGGAGAGGAAGGCATACAGAAGAAATTACTTCTCATGAAATTATTTGTCCATCCTCTTTTCCCTCTTTAGCCTGTTTAAAAGGGGATAAGGTCTACTTTTGGATACATGTGAGTAGTCAGCAGGGAAGCTTCCACAAGGCAAATAAAGTCCCTGACAAATCAGAAAGGCATCTGCCTTGTTCTGTAGACTTTGTAAGTGTGAGATCTTAAATGAGAGATGGAAATTAGGTGAATTGTGCCACTAGGATAACATTCTCGAGAAGCATCTGGTTCAGGATTGTACAATGTCTAGCATGGATGCTTCCTGGGACAGTTCCCCATCCAAGGCTTGGTTCCATTTGCTTTATGTCGTGCCCCTTCCAGGAGCATATTGCAGAGATTTCTGAAGTGATGACAGTCAGACAAGAGTGGGACTGTGGAGCATGAGAGCTTTGTCAGCGAGATACGGCACCCAAGTGAAGGAGCCCTGCTGACAGGGTAATTTCACTGCTGCTGGGACCTGGCCAGCATTTCCAGAGGAAGCTCTGTGTGCACAGGAGGAACATCCTCTGGGATGGTTGAGGGCAGGATACGTGCCAGGATTAGTGCTGCTCAAGGGTAAAGCCTGACGGTTACCTATTATCCAGAATATTTTAATAGTATCTTTAGGGTGTTTTTTTTGAGACACACATTTTTGGATGACTGTTCTTATCTTTATTTATGTTTTCATAAGCATTCCCAATATCCTTCTCAGTTCCAGATGGGAAATCGAAATACAGCAAGCTTTTATTTATTTATTTGTTTTTTATTTTGCCTCATGTGGTTGTTGTGGGCTTTGTTATCTCTTCTGCTGCATTTTGTGTGCCAATAACTTCTGAAGTCAAGCAGTTTAATTGCAAAAATGAAGAAACAGAAAAACACCACACGAAAGCACGAAAAATATATGGGAAAAGCCACCTATTTTACAGTGTCCATGAACATCTGCTGAAATGCAACATTTGCCATGTGGGTGGGGAAATTTGTAGGGAAAGGAATGTCATTCATGGTCCAAGATGGGTATTCCAAGTAACTTTCCTTTCATCATCAGAGCTGCCAGGCTCAGGCACAAGCTTCTGCACTGGGCCAGCCTTAGTCAGGGATAATCTGCCTTCACTTCAAGCTGAGATTCCTTTTTTTTTCTGGATGACGTAATTTTTTTTCTCTTTAAGAATTGGATCATTATTTTGGAATTTAAAGCCTTTCAGTAAAGGGCAAGGGGAGGGAAATTTGAAGCGGTGAGGGTGCTGAGGCACTGGAACATGCTGGCCTGAGAAGCTGTGGCTGAGCCATCCCTGGAAGTGTTGGAGGCCAGGGGGCTGGAAGGTGAACATTTGCCACAGCCTGTACAGAGCAGAGCCTGTGTAACCCAGGTCACTTTCCAGGGCAGGAGAAAGCTGCTGCCAGATCTGCTCTCTGCTTTGGGTTGCATGGCGTCCAGTTCTTACACTGATATATGAGAACATTCACTTTGTTGGCTTTGGTATTACCAGCAAAATGTGTCAGGCATTTTGTGGTAAGATGATATTGGTTTGACAAAATCTGTGGGTTTTTTTTCAAACTGTGCTCTTTCTGCTCAATGTTTCTGTGCCTTGTGGATGCACATGGATTATACTATATTGTAAAACTATTCTAATGTTAAGTAGAGTGTGGATGGGATGAGCAAAGAAAGACTTTGAAGCAATGTGTTGTAAGCTCATCAAAAGCCTGGTAAAGTGTCCATTTAAAAAAAAATAAGGTAAATTGTAGACATTTTATTCCAATTTGGGATGAAACTATAAACATTTTAACATTTACAATGGTGGCTGGAAAGTCTTGCTGAACAAAGAAAATGGCCTAAGTATGATGGCATTGTTACTTTGGTAGGAAGGGAAAGAAAATTAACATTAAATCAAAATTATTTATTACTTCAAAGACCTGATGATCTAGTGCATCATCAAAAGGAACTTGGAGAAAGACCTCTTACATAAAATTAACTCTCTGAATCTGTTTCTTCCCAATAGTTTGGGGTAGTGAACCCACTAGGTGAGGGTGGCTCTTAGCAGCCAGTTCCCATGTCCTGGCTTGATTGCATTGCTAATTGGGGTGCAAGAATGGGACAGCCTTTCCCAGGGAGTTGTGTGAGACCTTTGTGCACCTTTTTCTCTATAATACACTTCACCCTTTTGAAAAGTAGCTCTTTTTTTTTTTTTTTTTTTTTTTTTTGAGGAAATATGGGTTTTTGGTTTGCATTTTGAAACTTGTCTTCTCTTCCAAAGGAAAACTTGGCACTGTGAACCTGCTAACTCCAGCAGGCATCCAACACGTGCTTTGGAGAAGGTGATTATTCCCTGTCACTGGGGCAGGTGTCTTTTCCTGTGAAGATTTTGATGCTATTAAGGAGTGATGTCCTAAAGGGGTTTGTATTTTTAGCAGCTGTGATTTATGTCCTGCAGGCTCTGTCTTTAAATCATGCCTCAAAGAGGGATAGGTTATTTTACAGAGAAACCCATAAAGTAATGTATGCTTCTGGTGTGACTTTCTTTAAAGCTCTGCATTAATTCCTGAGGACTGAGGTCAGCCTGCCTGTGCTGAGATCTGCAGAATGACATTTCCATAGGGGGCTTATTTCATGCTGATGTGAGAAGCAGGAAGTAATATTTACCATATGAAGATACATAGTGCTATTAATAATAATGATAACAACCAATTAATACTTATGCAGTGCATTTAAAAATGATTATTTTTTTTCTCTGTCTCAGAGTACTTAAGAAGACCTCCAATCTATAGAAAAAATAATGGAAGTGTTAATGAGAATTCAGGTTTTGTGGGGATCAGTATCAGCCTGTGGTACGTGTACAAACCACTTGCTGGAAAGCTGCTGGCTTTGGAATTCTTGCTTTTGACCTGGGAATGTTCCTGCTCTGCTGCTCTGGAGACTCCTCTGCAGGATGGGGAGGCCTCTGAGTTTTCATGTCTCTCCTCAGCTTCTGTAGGCACTGATGCAGATCAGACTGAGAGTGCAGAGGAGGTGGCTGATGCGTGACTTCACAGAAATATTTCCTTCACTCCCCAGTACCCCATGCAATGTCATCATTTCCAGCTCTCCATCTGCCCAGGACAGAAACCTGCTTCTGTGGTGAAGGTTTGTAGGTAAGTTACAGACACTAAAGCTCAGTGATGTGTCCTCAGCAGCGTTTTCTGGGTGGTTCTGATTTGGCAAACAGTTCATTATGGGTTTAAGAAAATGGTGATGTATCTCTGATGGTAAGACACTTATGGAGGAGTCTAAGAAGGCTGTAATTTTTTTCATGTGTAACTATGGAGGCGTGCTTTGATATCAGAGAATTGCTTTATAAATGAAGTTGTAAGAAATATTTAA
Organism: Calcarius lapponicus; assembly: GCA_039654755.1. Taxonomy (NCBI): domain Eukaryota; kingdom Metazoa; phylum Chordata; class Aves; order Passeriformes; family Fringillidae; genus Calcarius; species Calcarius lapponicus. The sequence goes on from CM077467.1 coordinate 417,494, forward strand.
ATGTCAAGTATCCTTCATCTTGTTCATTCAAGCGCAGAATATTTATGAGGATACTGTTAATAAAGCATCTTTGCCTCTCTGACAGAGACTGGACTTAGGCAGGGTATTTGACAGTGGAAAAGACTAAGAAAGTGAGAAAAGGACGTTTTCAATGAGTTACTTTGAATTTCTCTAGCATGCCCTTTTCTTTTAAGGGTTTTGTGAATTGCTCTGGCAATTTGCTAAGTATTAAAGGGAACAATGAACAGGGCCCTCTTTTTACAAAGACAAAGAAACAAAGATTTGAAGATTTTTCAGTTTGCTTCAAAAATAGCTTGATGAAGATGGACATTATAGCAAATGAAATATTTAACTAGAGTGACCCTCACTGAAGTGATGTCAAGGGTAGTAAGTAATACAATTGTCACATTGTATGTAATCACTCCTTTGTAAGCTACTGAGGCGCAATTATTTTAAGTAAATTGAAATGTCTAGTAGGGACAATGCTGTTTTTCTTTAGCTAAAAATAGTAACATGAAATACTTATTTAATCTTTAAAATGTTTCAGGCTTTTAACACCAAGACTGGATCATTTCACTCTTTTGGTTTTGGTTTTATTCTTTCTAGCTAGTGTCTTTGCTCTGAAGCTTTCTCAGAATACAAGTATTTACCAGTTTCCTCTAAAACAATGAAGTTATTAACCACTTCAGTTGATTATCTCCCTGAAAAGATTAAAGAGGTTTCATTTTTTGAATGGCACTCTTGAGATTTGGCTCAAGTGTTTGTGATTTGGAGTAGCTGCAAAATTGTTATAAAAAATATGACTCAAGAAAAAGCTTCTAAAATACCCCCACATCCAGGAAGCAGTTTCAGGTCCCGAGTTTCTCTTACTGATGCAGACAGCAAACACTGCACTCCTTGTCCTGGAGTGGCAGTGTGGTCTTTGCACAGCCCTTGGGCTCTCCTTCCATCTCCAGGAATATGTCAGGAAAAATGTCAGGCAGGTGCCACACACGTCAGCGCAGCCGGGCTTTGCTGTGAGAGCCCCTGAGAAAATGCTGGTGGTGGAGTCTTCCCCTCTAGACCTGCTCTTTTTAGGCTGTTGTCTCTACCCCCTTTGGATGAGATTTGCTGGAGCTGAGCCTAAACACCTCTTCTCTCAGAACTCTGGGCTTTACTGTTATGTGTGGCACCCCAAATCCTTTAACCCTGATGTTCCACTGGATTATTGTATTTCAGCCTTTGAAAGATTTTATTCTTTTCCTCAAACATACACAAAAATATTGTTGAAAGTTCCACTCATTGTCAAGGCTATTGGTGCTTCCAGTTTGCTGCCAGGGGTGCAGCACAGAACTGTTCTGGATGGATCAAGGAACTTGCCCAGTTACTGGTTAATTTTCTCCTTAGATGTTCAAAGACAAGTCCTGTTGTAGTACCTCAGCATAATTTAAAAATAGTTTTCTTAATTATTCTAAAACCCTGTTTGCTTATGAAGCTGTTGCTACCCTTTTGAATCCAATTATTTATAAGTAATATGTTTAGCACGTGTTCTTGAGGGAACCAAGCCCTGTAAGTCAGACACTGACTGGTGTTTTGGTGTTGGTCTATTGCCCAGTGTCAGTGCCTGTGAAATTGCCTGAAAACTCTTACAGTAAATTTCCTGAATATACCCACAGAGGGCTGGAAAACAATGTTGTGTCACAGATGGATTTACCAGGGTCTAACCCATCACACTGCCCTCCTCCCTTTGGCAGCAGGAATCAGGACTTTGACCTGTGACTGTAAAAGAAAGAAACATCACTGCCTCAACTTGAAAAAAAGGAAAATCTTAGTGACAATCTTCAAGCATTTGATAGTTTCTTTCCTCAGGGCCCCATCACCAGTGGAGAGGTGCAGTCTGCAGAGCAAGTTCTGTCACCTCAGCAGAGTCCCTTGATGTCCACCATCTGAAGGAAGGACAGGAGCTGCTGCGTGTGCTCAGTAGAAGAGATTTCCCTGTAAGGATCTCAGGGAATGTGTGACCCAGCAGCCCTCCCTGAACCCTTGCCCTTGCATGGTGGCCCTTTTGTGACTGCTGTTTTAAGTTAGCACGAGCCTGCAGCTCAGGTGGAAGTCCCTTCCCTGATGAGTACTGAGCTGGCAGCTTCTGAGCCTTCGGTATCAGAGGCGAGGCTGCTGCTGAGTGCCCAGACTGGAGCGTCTGCTCTTTACCTGTGCACTGCCTGTGGCAGCCCCACAGAAGGGGCTGGGGGCTTTGTGGGACTGGCTACAAAGGCCCGTGCCTGACCTTGATGAGCTTAACAAAGCCAGATCCTCTGGTATCTTAGTGTGACCCTGATTTAACAGGGCGCTTCTAAGCCCTGCCATCCTTGTTCTGACAATGTCCTGACTAATCAGATTAACCCCAAATCTCAAGCTTATTCTTTCTCCTCATAGGTAAAGAATACCATTTCTCCTGAGAGAGATTATTTTCCAATACTCATTTATGGGCATGAGTTGAATAACTACAACCAGTTACACTTTCATCAGAAAGATGAGCTGTTAAGGTGGAAATTGTTAGATAGCAGTATCATTTGATTGAAGGGCAGTATATGCTGCTAGGTTCCGAGCTTTTCCCAAAAGAAATCGAAAACTTGTCAGATTTTAGCCTGGATCCTTATTTATCCAGATGGAAGGCTCGGTCTTATGCTGCCAAAGATTTTGCAAGCTTTTCTTACAAGCATATAAAAACCCTAGTGTTGCCATATTTCATTTGGCAATAATTGTCCTTTGCCTCTCTTCTGAATAATATTTAGCTTTATCATCATCATTATTAGTTGCTACTGTTCTGCTGGGAGCACTAGTTTGCATTTAATTACAGACCACTTGCAAATAGCCTATGTGGCCCTGATTCAGCAGACACTTCTAGCAGGTGTGTCATTTTAAAGCAAGTGAATGAGCCCATTGAGGTTCCGTGTGGCTCCGGTACATTCTGTGCCTGGCACGCGCTGGCTGCAGGAGCCCTGGACCCAAGGAGTGTCCTGCAGAGGGGCTGCAGTGTGCTGCTCTGGCCCCATGCTCTCGTAGCTGTGAGGCTGAGGCTGCCGGTTGCCACACGTGTCATATCTTAGGTTATCGCCTGAAATGGCTCTGACACTGCACCTGGCAGCCCACTGGCATTAGATAGAACTCGAGAACTTTTGGATTTCTTAGAAAGGACAACAGCTTTTTGTCAGCTGAAGACAAAGTAGAACCCTCTATCTTGCATGCTTCCTTGGCTCAGTATAAATTTTAGCAAGATTATCTATAGTAGAAGTAAAACTTGGCTAAATGACCTACCAGGCAGCAGGATATGCCAGGCACATTCACAATATTGTATAATTTAATTGGCTAGTTGGAAATGCATAATAAAATACAGGGTGTTTGAGTTATTACTTAGCTGCCTATGTAATTACCTCTGTTTAATATTTAATTGTGTTGATCTTTCTGTCTTGTCTTTGTTCCACACAGAAAATAGATCCCCCTTTTTGTCTATTCACAGGCGCTGGGCTACTGGGTAGAGGGCTTTGCAGCTAATCTTCCTGATTGTTCAAATGTCACCGTAAAATATTTAGCATCTTGATAACTCCAAAGCTATCAAAACAGATTGGTTGGTAACAATTAAAATTATGCTAACATCTCTAAAACAGATATAACGGAGTGATGCTTGTTAAGCACTTAATGATCCCTTTCTCCAAGGAATTCCATTTAAATTTCTTTATGCTGCCTGATTGCTTTACTGCATCCTGCAGGTTCTGTGCACTGCTGCTCTGTGTAATACATATTCAAACCCTTCTCTGAGCTCTCATCATGCCAATCAAGGATGCAAATGGAGTCTGTATGACTGTGTGATCAGAATTTCTTGCTTGTTTGCAGGGCCGTAAATAATGGAGTGAATAAGGATCTGATGTGTAACAGTATAAAAGTAATCAGACCTTGTATCTGGCTTCCAGTAAACATCAGTATGGCCCTGATCCAGCCACTGCTGTAATCAATGGGGGAGGCTTTTATTGACTTTAATGGGAGTTGAATTAGGCCTTGTCTGAGGCTTGAAAATTCAGCTGCAACTCTTGGGGCCGGTCCTTGGCTGGTGTAACCTGGCTTTGTGCTCCTGGAGATCACACAGCTGATCTGCCTCACCCTGCCCGGCCAGACCCTGCCCTGAGCTGCTGTCACCCTCACACACTGCAGCTTTCTGTGCCAGGCCACTCTGGGCTCTGCTTCCTTCAGCTGCTCACCTGCGAGTGCTTGAAATGTGTCATTATCTTTAGAAAAACCTTCTACTTGAAAGGAATTCTAATAATCATTATTTTGAATTTTAGGTTTTTATATTTTCATTGTTTATAAAGGAACAATATCTATTCCTTTTGCTTTACTTTGGCTGCAAGGGAAAAATGAGCCTAATTAGCAAAACCAAAAATAAACTAAGTTGATCAGAAAAGCAGTTCTTGCAAATTTGATGACCTTCCCTTGCAAATGCTGATATGACAAAGGATAAAGATTTTATGAAGTGTCCTTGCTTTGGAGTTTTGTAGGGATGAATGGGTAGAGAAGACAGTGGCTGTGTGTGGATGAAAGGCTTTAAGAATGTAACTTTGTGGATCATCTATACTGTGAACCACTTAGAACTGTGATACCTTCGCTGTTTCTCAAGCAGTACAATGAGTATAAAAGACTTGGTAAAATTCTTTGAGCTGATTCTTACTCTGGCCTCTCTCCTTTGAAAGGATATGGAAAATGCATCATTTGGGAAGTCTTCTGGCCAGCTGAGCTCTCCAAGGATAAGCTTGGAAGCATGCTAGATTGATGTTCTGGAGCAGCTCCAAGAAAGCTTGGCCAGTGTGTGATGGCAACTGCACCTACCCCGAAATCAGGGAGGGAAATGTGTGCTTGCCTCTGGGTTGTGTGTGTTTCCAGGCTCGCTCCTCAACAGGGACAGCCAGCACAGCTGCTGCTTCCTCCAGCAGGGTGAGGGTGATTTATGCCAGCTGAAAATCTGGGTCTCTGTATCCTTGTGCATGCACAGGCGCCGCTGGCTGGCTTTTGCTGAGGATTTTTCCCCTCGGGTCAGTGTTATTTCCAGCAAAGGCAGTGGAAGCAGCTCGGGTGTTGGTTTTTCAGCAGCAGATCTGTGGTGTGTGTAGGGGAGCCCTTGGCTGTGTGGGAGGCAGGAGACAGCCCCTGTGGGCCCTCAGCAGAGGGCTGGTGGCAGCTCCCCTCGCGCTCACCTGGGGCGGGCAGGGCCGGGGCTCCGCCAGGTGACCGAGCGCCCACGGGACACCTGTGCTGTGTGCTCTGGCTCCCAGCTCCCCTGCGCCCCGCCGGCCTCTCCTGGCTCCTGGCACACCTGTGTGCTCCTTTGGGAGACAGCGCTTGCTGAGCTTAGGGCGCCTCTATGGGTCCTGCTGGCAGTTCTGGTCCACGCTTGTGTAGGAAGAATCTCCTTCCAAAAGGTCTGAAAATGTCACAAAGTTGCAAGATTAATTTGAGAAATCCTACTTCAGTCTGGCATTGAGCGTTACTATGAATAAATGCTCTGCTGCTCCAGTTTTCAACAGAAGGGCTCCTTTGCCTGGCACCACCAGGCTTATTCTCCTTTTCAGACCTAAGTTCGAAAACAGTAGGTTCTGCTAGTCTTTACAGGGTTTAATTTCTTTTTTGTTTTATAAAATCCTGTCTTTGGAGATGAGTTCCATAATAATCCTATTTTTTAAAATTGGTGTTTGCCACTTAGCTGTTTTCCATTTGGAGGTGTTTTATTTACAGTAGATTAAAGCAAGAAGGCAAAGTGAATTTTATTTTCCTATTTTCATAGGCTTTAACATCTGCCCTCCATCCCCTTCCTGTGATCATGCAACATCAAACCATGCAGGAAGAAGTCAGAAGTCAGGGTTGATCTTTCTGCCATGCTATGCTCTTCTTGATCATTTGACTGAAAAGTATTTGTTTGTAGGTGAAAACTACCACTGCTTTTTCTTTTTTCTGTAGTGACTTCAGAGTTGCACCTTTTCTCTTATGTTTAAGAGTTCCAGTTCATGGTGATATTTAAGAAAGAAAGCTGAACTCAGCCAAAACACAGAAGAATTGAAGAAGGCCAGTCATCAGAGGGGAAGAATACAGCCTGACAAGTCTACAGAGTAAGTAAGGTTGTAGAGATGTGTCACTTCATTTCAGTTAAGCATCTGTGCATTCTCACCCACTTGTGTTCTGTGGCTTTGCTGGTGAGTAGAAGGATTTCCTCAGTGATGTTGTTTAATTTTGGTCCTTCATATTTGAGCTTACAAATTGCTTGAAAACAACTGAACTTTTTGCATAGAAATTTCACACAGGTGAAGGTTTTTCTGTGCTAGAGAGAATGTGAACAGAATTTACATTTGTTGATTTCAAAGTCCTAGAGTGCGGAAGCCTCCAGAACTGCCCATTGCCAATGAGTGGAGCAGTTCTTCTGCCTGTTTACCTTCTCATTTTCCACATTGTTTTTTTCCTAGACAGATATTTTGTTGCCTCACATCTATTTCCCGAAGAGTTCATTCTCTCTGCCTGGGCTCCCGGTGTCTGCTTGTCTTTCAGTGCCTCGTGGGGCTGTGCTGGCAGCTCTGGTGACCCAGGCAGTGTGGTGCTGCTCTGCTCGGAGTTCAGGCCCCGGGGACGTTGCCCTTGTCATGTCCGTGTGCAATTAGCAGCGAGGGCAGACAGGGCTGGGCTGCCCCTGCTGCTGTGCTGGCCTGGGGGTTTGCCCTTGGGCACCGCGCAGCCTTTCCGTGCAGCCGCGCCTGCCAGTGATTCAGAGTGTTAGATGGACAAACATGGCATGATTAAGTCCTCAGGAGCCTGTAAGAAGCTGTTTTTTCACAGCCACTCCTGGTGTGTTGAGATTAAATGTCCTGTCACGCTGGGCGTGTGTACACTTCCAGGCAGGACCTGACCTCTCCAGTGGCTGTAATTAGAAACAATTTTCAGATTTCTATGATGAGTTCTATTTCACAGTCTGCACATACAGTCCACCCAGAGAAGAAGTTTTTTTGCAAATTGAACTTGTTCTCTCAAATGCAACATCTCCAGATGTCTTCAGAATACCTTGCACTGTCTGTGAGAGCTGTGAAATAACTGCAAGCTTATAAATTCACCTTTTTGCAGTTATTAAATGTGCTTTCATTCATTCCAGCCTGTTGCTGTGGAGATAGGTACAATATAGGAACCTTGGCACTATGACAGGCAATTAAAATACCAAGATGTTTAGCCATGTATGAGTATTTTCACACAGTGAGACCTCTAAGCTTAGCCTGCTGCTGACATTGTTAGTTATTGAATCAGTTGCATGAGATGAGGTTGACAGGTGTAATTATATATTTCTATGGTGATTATGTATGGCCTGTCATAGAGACCAACTTGCCTGCAACTGCCCTCAATAAATGATTACTCATTTGGTAATCATTTATTGAGTGAAGTATTGGAGTTGGCACGCCATTTACAAGGGAAGGAAATGGAAAACAAAACAGAAGTCCATTTTGAAATATAATTGATTCATTAAACCCTTTAGCAATGCTTCATTTTAGTGCATGGAAATATATCTTTCTGTATCTCCTACAGATGTCACAGTTATTTAAGGATATTCTTGCACCCTGACTTTAACAAAAGAATAAAACTCATGCAGTGAGTTCATGAGAAGCTGGGTCTGAGGTCTTTAGCTGCCTCACCCTGGGAGAAGTTATGGAGCTCACTGGAACCGTCTGAATATGGGACCATTTTAAAATATTTGGCTTACTTGTTAAAAGAGCTCAAAATCTTTCAAAATAACCACCTTTCTTTGCAAACACATCTGTACAATCATCTTCTTTGTAGTAGCTGCTCTTCAAAATGTGTTAAAAATTATACAAATATTTTTGGAATTCATTGAAGTGAACTTGGGCCGTTGTTGGAATTCCTCATTCACTTTTCCAGATAAAAATCTTCTATGTAGTGACATCACTCAAAACTTTGCTCTGTTATTTCCCCTGTAGTTCTCCCTGGTGTCTGTGCCACTCTGATGATATGAGTGAAAAGTCTCTTCTTCTCAAAGTGAGAGGAGGCTGAGAGAAATGAAATATTGCTCTCAGTTTTGGACCTGGTTGAGGTCAAGCAAAAATTTTGACTTATTTTCCTTAGCCATGTCTCTCTGCAATACAACTATTATCTTATTCACAGAAGTTTCTATGTCTAAGATAGTTATCTGAGATGAGGTGGGGTTATTTGCTGGTGTTTTTGTTTAGTTTTGGGGTTTTTTTTGTTTGTTTGGAGTAAAAGAGTAGCAGCTTTTAGTGACTGCTTTAACAAAAAGAGCCCACTGTATTTTGCAGAAAAACAGGATCCATGTGTTCTCTGGTCTTCTAGGATGGACTGAAAAATGCAATAGGAATTTGTGGATATAAATAATAAAAAAACCCAATTTCCCCTCATTTTATAGGATACAAAAAGAGGCTTTTACATAAAACTTTCATTATGTTCTTAATTAACCATCAGAATTTTTTATCTTTTTGTTTTTAACCAAAAGCTGTTTCTCACAGCTTTTGTGATAGATATGAGATGATATCTATGAGATAGAAAGAAAGAATAGAGATGGTGGGGATGTGGCCAAATGATGAATATTTAGAAAACTGTCCTTTGGAATCAATAATTAAACTAGGTTCAAATGCCAAAATGCGGATGCAAACCTAAACTTGGAAAGGTTCATCACAAGGTTTGGAAGAACCTTTTTTCCCCAGTCTCATCTGCTTAGAACACATTGGTCATAAGTTTCCATTAGGAAGCATTTGGGTTAATATCTGGCTTTCTAATCATGTGCTTGGAAAGGCAGCTTTTGTTGCTTTTCCAGAGAACTTCCCAAGTGTGCAGTAAAATATGTGCCGTTCCAAAAAAAATATCCTGAATAAAGTGATGTCTGGTGAATTGCATTTTGGTCCTTCTATTGCTAAGATAGAGTTTGAGGGCTTTTTTTTTTTATTTTTTATTTTCTTGTAATGAAGTTCCATTCAAGTAGAAGAATATTTGACGTTGGAAGAGGTCTCTGGAGATCATCTCATCCAATATCCCTGCTCAGGGGAGGGTGAATTGGAGCAGGTTGCCCAGGATCATGTCCAGTTGGGTTTGTAATATCTCCAAGGATGAGGAGAGTTCTCTGGTTTAGGTGTCCTGTTCCAGTGATCAATCACTCTTACATAAAGTTTCTTATGTTTAAATGATATTTGCTGTATTTTGGACATTGCTGTATTTGAAAGACACTGCCTGTCTTTTTTCACTAGACACTATGGAGAAGAGTCTGGCTCTGTCCTTTGCTCCTCTAATCCATTTACAAAAATGGGTGAGATGCCAGTTCTCTCTGCTTTTTTGGTCAGATGCTCCCTTGCAGTCTCTGGGACAATATAGAGGAGAAATACCCATTTTCTCTGTGCCTGAGAAATGTGTTCTTAAGGGGTCTGAAGAGAGGAGCAGGCTGGGGCCCTGTGCTGGAGCAGATGGTGCTGGGGAGCTGCTGGTGCGCTTCAGGGGAGGGAGCCCTTTGGAGCTCCTGCACAGGCAGGGTGGGATCAGTCCTGGGCAGAGAGGAGTGGGCAGCTGCAGGGCCCTAAGGCAGACCTGAGCATTTATATCAGGAGCAGCCATGGGCATGAGCTGCAGTGGAGCTCCCCGGCGCTGTGCTCATCCCTTGGCTGCGGCGCTGTGCCTGTCCCACTGCTCCCTGCCTGTTCCCACGGGCACTGCACACCTCATCACCAGAGAGGGGTCCTGTATTTATCTAAGCTCTAGCTTTAATGCCCTCCTGGACAGCCTCAATCCAATCCAGCTTTGAGAGAGAGGACAGGAAATGGAGCACAAGCCTTCAGGGGCCAGCCAGGACCACACACCCCTCGCTGTCATCGCAGCAGCGACGTTTTCTCAGGATAGGATATGAGCAAAGGGCAGAATTTGCTTTTCCCTCGTACGCTTTCTATTTTCATACACTATTTATTTCTGACTTTAACTCTCTGTTTTTTATTCCAGCCTTGACCACGTGGCTCCAACTGTTCCCATAACTCCATTGCTGATGTTCTAACATGATGCAGCCATAAACTGGATCTTTCATTTCTTTTTATGTACTTTTAAATTATCTAAAGGCTAAACTTTTGACTGCCACTTCTCATTTGCACGCTGGATTTGGGGCTAGAAAGCAAGTTTGCTTATTTAATATTTGCTTTGATTTGGTGATTAGTCTTTGCTCTTAATTATTTTTACCATTTCCACATGAGTGATCAGGAAATTAACAGCTGTCTCACACTTTCAGCAAGTTAAAAACAGCCTATGGTATTTCCTTATTGATGTTTTACTTGCCCTGTGCAGAATGTTTTAAGATGTTGCTTCTCTTCGGTTTCCCACCTCACAGCTTGAGTAATGCCACAGCTTTTAAAAATGTTTCCCTTTTGACTTGCCAAGGTGATGAAGACAAGTAAAGTCATCCAGCATAAAAGGTATATGTGAACAAAACATGAATGGAAGCTGTGGGTCAAGTTACAATCCAAACAAGAAGAATATTAGAAGCAGTTTTGGAGACTGAGGAGACCAGTCCTGTGGCACACATCTGCAGTGAGAAATACTGCCATCCTGGGATCCTGTGTGGTGTTTACACACTCATAGCAAATCCTCTTAAAAACGTAAAAATAAATGAATTGCTGCTCCTTTTTCCACTGATGTTTTCCTTTTATCTTTTCATTCCTTTTCAAATTGGTAATGATTGTAAATCGCTCCTTGCCACAGAAAGTGCTGTTTTCCAAGAGCAGCTATTTGATTCCTGTAATCTTATTTATTAGTTAAATCCAATAAATGCCCAACCTATGCTCTAAATGCCTTTTAAAAATACACTAATAAACAGGTCCTGATTGCTTTTTGATTGAATTGCAGATAATGATATTTATATCATCAGTGAGTTAAGGGAATCAGCCCTCCCAGGAAGGCGTTTCCAGCTCTGCGCTCTGGGTCTGCTTGCAGACATGAGATGAAGATGAGCATGGTGCTGGCTTTCTCTGTGCCCCTGCAATCTTGCGCTTTTGGGGCTTTAACAGATTTGCTGCAAATATTTGACTGATAAGTGACAGAGATCTATTTGTACAAATAGTTAAGTGTTGCCGAGTTGGACCAGAAACTGCTGGGGCTGGTGTAATTTGTGGTGCTGAGCAAAGGAAACGGTGTGCAGATCTTTTCACTTCATGTACTTTTTGTGCATGCTTTTTGATGTGAATCGTGGTTTCTTTGAAGTGGAATTTAAGGGTTAGGATTTGGGCACTGCACAGCTGGATTGGAGTCATCACTAGATGCAGCATGGCTGATTTTGCAGCACCTATAGGTGTACCTCATTTTTGGTGGGTTGGAAGAGAGATTGGTGAAGAACTGAGTGGAGCTCATCATGATACTTCTGTCAGGGCTAGGAAAATGCTCAAGAATATCCTGCAAGACCTTTTTCTTAGCCAGCTGTAGAGGGACACAGCAAGAGGGAAGACACAGGAATTCCTCTGCTTTACACCAGTGTTTGAAAAGGCTCCTGGGCATTCTCTGAGGCACAAGGCTGCATCTTCTGCTTGGGTGGCACAACAGCCACAGAGTTCTCCAGAAACTGCCATCCTCTGCCCCGTGCTGGAGGTGGGAGGGAATCTAGCTCAGGCAGAGCGCATTGCACAAAGGTGATAATCGCTGGTGTTCTTGGTGTGGGGCGTGCTAATAGCAACACTGTGCAGGTGTGTGCCTTCCTAAACCTTACAGCTCCTGAAAGGGTACATCAGTTCCAAAGGAGAAGAAATAAAGTGCTTTGCAGACATTGCTGCAGACAGATTCTCTCTTAGCCAAATAAAGATGCTTTCTTGCATTTATTTTATTTAGTCAGGGTATTAATGCCATGATGTTTCTTATAAAATCTGTTCCTAGCCAGTTGCTTCAGTCTAATTGAAAACTGTCAGTAATTCAAAATCAAAGGGAATCTTTGTTTGACTGGCAGACAGCAGAAGGATGAACTCTTAACATCACCCTGTTGCATCCTGAGCTGGGGTGGGAGGGCAGCTTGCATGGGCCGGTGTCTGAGAGGGGAGCAGGCTGGGGCTGCCGCTGGCTTGCACTGCCAGTGCCTCTGCATCCATCCTTTGAGCTGGGACTGAGAGCATCAAACCCTGTCACAGCCTCTAGGTGACAATACTATTGCAATTTGTGCCCTTCAGTGAACGTGACCCCCAGGTAAGACCAAACTTTTTCGTTTTAAGGCTGAAGTTTTATCTGCATCTCTGAGTTGCTGAGAACTGGAAGTGCTGCCTCCCTTTTCTGATTTAAGGGCTGCTGACTTCCACTTCAGATGGTTTGGATGTGACAGCAAAAGGCTAATACATTCTTACAGCTGCCTTGTCTGGCTGTCGAGCTGGGGTGTAATTGGAGCAGTTTTTCAGTGGTTCAGATGTCAGCTGGGTGTGGGCTGAAGTTCACTGCCACGATTCATTTCAAAGGTTTTCAGAGCTGGGCTTCTGGGCCTTATTTAGGTATTGAAGTCAGTGGAGTGATTTTTTTTCAGTGTATTTGCAGTTGATTCAAAGATCTGGGGGAACTGTTGGGAGATGTGTGACCTCTGAAGCCTGATTCTGTGTACCTCATGAGGCAGGGCCAGAAGGATTTGCCCTAAAGGTTGGGAAGGCTATTTCTCAGGGCAATGCTTAATGCTCCTCTCAGCTTATTACAAGATGCAAATTAGGAGTTCTGAGCGCTTCTATTTCTAATGTGGTTTTTTCATTTGACTTGAAAACATTACTGTGGATGTTCTGACCAGCCACTCTACTATTTTAATTTTTTTTCCCCTAAAAGGAAAGGGAACTTTTAACATGCTCTCATGTGACTCTGATTTACACTAGAATTTGCAAATCAAGGCTGGTGTGACTCTAATCTACTGCTGTGCTCCCCCTAGGAGCATCTCTTCAGCAGATGTGGCATGGAAAGATCTGGTGACTCTGCTTGAGGACAGCAATGAATGGCAGCAGAGGTGCTTGTGATCTGCCACCAGTCCATTCTTATTTACGAGTAGTCTTTACAACCATCACAACTGCAAAACACTATTTTTAAAGAGAAACAAATATTCAAAAGACAAGATAGTCTAATATTAAACAAAAATGAAACAGTTATGTTTCATATTTGCCTGCTGAAAATTGTACTCACAGCTTTTAAATTCTTTTGAAACAGAGAAATCAATATGCCAGGCTAAAGATGATCCTGGAGGTGAACAACTCTGGGTTTCCCCTGCTGGTTGCATCCCTCACCTCTTCAGTTAGGCTGGAGCATATACCATGGCTTCTCACAGCATAACTTGGACCTCCTCTGATCAGTACATAAGTATTTTGACTGGGAAAAAAATATCCAAAACTTCAGAGATTTCTAACCATGTTGTGGAAATAGAAGTGACAGACTTTCCACATTATTGCTTTTAACTGCTGTGGTGAGAAGTGCTTCCAGAATCAGAGGGCAGAATCTAACACACAACACAGGTTGTGTTTTGTCTTTCTCTTTTTAAAACTACTTAGATAGTTGCAGGGAATGACTGAATGCCTCTAGGCTCCTTTTTGAGGAGTGGGAGCTAAATGAAGTTTGTGTAAGCACCAGGTGGAGAAGCCCCTGCTCCCTTTGGGATCAGCCCTGGCGCTGCTCAGTGAGTGAGGGGTGTCAGGGGTCCTGCAGCCTCAGTTCCCCCTGGGAGCCCAGGAGCTGCTCAGGCTCTGCTCCGGCTGCACACTGGGAGCTTTTGCCTTGCCCTGATCCTGCCTTACCCAAAGTGAGCTCAGCAGAGCCGGCAGCAGGGTGGGAGCTGTGGCGTGCAGGAGCTCGGATGTCGGAGCAGTGGAGGTGACAGTGGGGGACTTGGGTAAGGCCTGGGGCTGCTTTGATTTTTTTCCTAAGGAGAAAGAGAGCTCCCTTTGAAATTATGTTTTTCTCTCAAAAGGATACTAAAATACAGCACTATCTCTGTGTGATCAGCAGCCACAGTAGCTTTGGTACCAAGTTCTGATGAAAAACATATTCCAGTGCAACTGATCCACTACTAGAAATGTGAATCATATCTCTTTCTACCTGTGGTTTTCATACCATTTCTGGCTCTGCATCTCTGCATAGTATTATCTCGTTTGACAAATACCCTGAGATTGTATGAAATGAGTGCATTTTGGAATTTGTGGTGCAGCTCTTCGGAAATAAAAAGCATATTTATGGCTCCTCCTTTTGCACATGCAAAGTCTGTGCCTGGGTACGGGCAGGGGGCACAGAACATTGGCACGAGCTTCAAACATGTCATGGAACTGAGTTAATGGTCAGGTGTGTGCCTGGAGGGCTGTGTTTGCCCCGCGCAGTGGTGGAGTGCCAGGAGGCTGCTGTTAGAGGGGCCACATTTCCTCTGCCCTCCTCACTGCCCTCGGGTGGGTCTGCCCTGCTGCCCGTCCTCAGCGCTCCCGTGCTGCCCACCCTCTGCTCCCTGCTGCCTGTCCTGCCTCTGGAGGGACTGATCAATTCCCCACCCCTGTCTCTGCCTTCAGATCTCATTTGGTAATTGTTTCCAACGCTTCAAGCATCTCCAAGTTTTAATTTTCCCCGCTTTCGCAGTAACTGTAAGAACATTTACAAACAGAAAACTTCCTGCTTAATCGCTGGACTTGGGAGTTTTGGAAGAAAAGAAATCTTGCTGTGGTAGAGCTCAGTGCCAGGTTTCACCACAGTAACTGAACAGCATCACCTTGGTCTGTGCAACATTCCTGTGCTGTAAACACAGGCTATACAAAACACAGATCAGGGTGTCAGTCGAGGGAGAGTCCGGGTTGGAGAGTTTCATCCAGCTAATCTGTTCATCTTACTCTACTATTTTTGTGAAAAAGATTATTTTGTGTTATTGTCTGTGTTTGAAGATCCTAAAAGTAGTTTTGTTACTACAATGTGTAGTGGATGCAAACTTTCAAATATGAGTTAGCCTGCCTGGTTTTCAGTGTTTTCTAACAAAAGAGAAGGAGGAGATCTTTGTGGATGACTAGAGCTTATCAAGGCTCTTTATAGCTGCCTGAAAGCAGAGGCAAAAATATCTGTGTTTTCAATCTTATGTTTATTAATTTTATATTTATTATTTATATTTATCCTCCATATGTAGCTGACTTTGCATATCTTGTTATAAAGAATCAGCATTTTGGGGGGTGTTTTTGTTTGTTTTTCTGTTATAAAAATGGTGGTAGTTTAAAATATTTTCTGAGCCAAAGGTCTTATTTAACTTTGTGACCTAGGTGCAATTTAAAGTGAATTATGATATTCTGTGACTTCTTAGATTTTGGCTCACAGTCTTTAGATGCTTTCATTCCCACACCTGCCATCCATTAGGAGACCTCCTTCTGTGATCTTTCATCATTCAGAATATATGATGATTTTCTTAACACTTGAGCTAATTGGGAGTGACTTGGTTTTAAATATATGGCAGTATTTGTAAATAGCAGACGTTGGGCAGGCTTGAAATAAATACATGCAATTTGGCAGGAGTTGTAAAAAATGCAAAGCCACTTTCAGATGACATTGAAATGAGTTCCAAAAGGGGTCTGTGTACACGGGACAGGCCAGGCAGACCCTGTTCCCTGGAGAGCTTGCTGGGAATCCCAAATGCTCTTCGCTCCAGGAGAGATCTGCTGATGCCAGTCCTTGTCCTTCAGCCTGCCTCCAGACTTTACTACAAGGTACAAATGAAGGCAAATGAAGGTGCCAAATCTGTAACCTTTTGTGTCAGTGGGATGACATGTAATGAAGTCTCTTTCAGGGGAGGGCAGACTGAGCAGCTCTGTCGGGCCTCCAGCCACTTTTGGCTGTGTCAGCTTTTAGGAGAGCAGCTGACAAATCATCCCAGTGCTGTGGTGGCGTAATAGGAGAGACTCGCTGGGTTTGAAGCTTAAGTAACTCACGTATGAAACATTATCTGCGCAGCTGAAACCTTCTCAGAGTTGTGATATGATCACTTTGGGCTTGGGACTGTGCAAGGAAAACAGCTGTTCTCTATTTTGTTGGTGGTACTTTGACACGTATTTGGGGCAGATCTTAGCAAGTGCAGGCCCTGGCGTGCTTTGCACTGCTTGCTTTTGGTGTTCCTGTCCTGTAGGCTCTACAGATTTAAAACAAGGCATGCAGATGGGACATCTTCCCCTTTTGCTTGCACATTTCTTTTCCAGCAGGATGCTGACCAAATGTTCTTCGTTCTAAAGCACACTGAGAGCTGCATGAGATGGTAAACACTAAGGCTGGAGACACCAGGGAATGGGAGAGCTTGGGCTGTCTGGAAAATAATCAGCCTCCTTGAGAGGAGGATACTTCCATCAGTAACTCGTGTGCTCTGAGTCTCAAGGAAACATGTGCTTTTCTTTCTCTATCTTGCCCTCCCTCTTTGCATGCTTGAAAAAAAAAAGTAATTGTTAATAGTTTAAAACAGGTTTTAAGCCAAAATTTTTAAGAGCTGCAAACAGACTTACTGGCAGGCTTTCAGATCTCTGATGGCAATCAAAAGCAGCTGATCCATGTTTTGCAATCTATTTTCAGGCTGCCAGAACTTATGACTCAATTAATAAAACAAATGTGCCTATCAACTACAGCGTAACCCTTTTGACCTTAATGAAGTCCTAAATCTTTGGTGAATTTGTTTCAGGATTTGAAATGTACACACAGCTAATATCTGCACTTGTTGCACGATAGTTTATTGCCTGGCCATGCTGCTGGTGTAGCCCTTGCTAAACTCCTGACCCTTGCCTGCACACACCCTTTCCAGAGGACTGGCAATTTGGAAAACCTCATCAGACAAAAGGTCACATTTCTGTGCCCTGTTACTTGATATAACTTCTGTCTGACTAATTGGCACGCAGGCCGGGAGCAGCTGCCCCGCTCCGGGCACAGCAGAAGCTCTGGTGGCACTGGAGGCCTTTCCCGTGTGCAGGAGCTGTCCCCTCCGCAGGGAGCAGGGTGGCTGCAGATCCCATCTCTGTCCTGGCACGCTGGCAGGAGACCTCTGCACCTTTGAAGGGCAGTGGGCTTGATCCCCAGCTTTGCACGGCCTTCTGCAGCAGGGTGACCACAGTGTTTTAAGTCGCTGTGACGTGTCTGGGTGTGCAGCCAGGCTCCAAACTGTTTCTTTGCTTAGAGGAGAGATGGGATCTAAGCACAGAGCTGGACCAATGCTGGCTTGTCGTTTCTGTACAGAGCCAGATATGTGCATGGCAGGCATTCACCAAGGGTTTATTGACATTTTAAATGGAGTTTAAAAGGTAGTGATTGGAACATCTCCAAGGTTTGGAGTCATTAGCAAGTTTTTGTTACTTTCTAAAATAGGATTAAAGATTGAGAGGAAGGTAGAGCTCTTGTCAGCCTCCTTTGCTCTTTAAAACTCATCTAGCAAATTCTATCTGAGAGTGCCAGAGTGAAGGGTGAGGAGCAGCACTGATGCTCTCTGCTGTGTCCTCCGGTCCCGAGGCCGTATCAGTGCAGTGCTGAGGAGGAGAGGCTGGAGCTGGTTCCTGAATCCAGACAAACGTCCAGCAGGAGAGGGCAGGGGCTCTGTGCTTCCCCAGCTGCCCCCAGCCCCTGTGCCCTGGCAGAGCAGGGGCTCCCTGGGTGGGTTTGCCCCACAGCTCTTCACAGGGAGGGTTCCTGTGAACCTGCGGAAGACAGCTTAATAACTGAGTAGTCAGCGTCAACACAGACTATTAAAATCTGAATTGTAGAGTATCCATTCTCTCAAGGACTTTAATAAGGGGAAAGGCATTGCTTCCCAGGAGAGCTGAGCAGGCTGGCACAGAAAATTGAATGTTACAACACTGCTTTCTGCACTTTGCTTTGTCTCTTTCTGCTTATGGCAAGTGTTCTCCTCACAAATCTTCCACCCTAACTTTTATGCAAATTCATTAAATGGTTCAGCTTCCAGGGATACTCACAGCCCTGACAATGTCAGCACAGTCAGGTAACTCACTGGGTTTGGGTGTGTATGTATATTTTATTGTTTAACCTGTTAGACTGCTTAAAACTACTTTTACAAATACGAATTAGCTTTGTTTTCAGATCATAAGAGCATTTTAATAGTCTGTTAGAGGGGGAGGAAGGTGATTTAAGGATCAAAGAGGGAACCTAAATGAGTTTTAATACTGTGACTGAGTTGTTTCATTGTTTTGATTTAAATCTCATTCTTACCTTCATTTTCTGCATGGATTGAGTTGAGAGTACAGCTCTCAGAGGTTTAAGCAGACCTGGGGAGCTTGGGTGAATTTCACTCAGGTTTAGTCTCCCAGGCTTGCTGAGACCAGCACCTTGCAGTGTCCTTGCCTGCTGTTGTTGAGGAAGAAGAGGCTGGGGAGTTTCCTGTGGAAATCTTTCTCCATTGCATTCTTCTGGATGACGACACAGCTCCAGCCCA
Source organism: Calcarius lapponicus (assembly GCA_039654755.1). Classification (NCBI taxonomy): domain Eukaryota; kingdom Metazoa; phylum Chordata; class Aves; order Passeriformes; family Fringillidae; genus Calcarius; species Calcarius lapponicus. The sequence continues at coordinate 435,933 of CM077467.1, forward strand.
GAGACCTCGTTTGTGCCCCAGGCAATGGCTCTGTCAGGCAGAGGAGACTTTTCTCCCTTGGTTTTCCCTCATTCCCTTCTGGCCAAGTGGGGTGAGCCCCATGGCTCGGTGTGGGGCTGGGAAGGGTGACAAACCCCCCAAATATCCCCTTCTGCAAGGGGCTTCTCTGGGATTTCCCAGGCAAAGAAGGGAAAGGCACCAAAGGGCAGATCCATTCCTCATCCTCCTCTCCTCAGCATCCACCCAGGGCTGTCACAGGCTCTGGGAGAGAGCCAGAGGTGTCCCAGCTGGCCAGCAGTGCAGCCGAGGACCTGGGCGAGTTTCTCTTTGGCTGTGCAGGATTTTTTTTTCTTGTCACTGTTTTGCCTTAAATAATTGTAAAAACAGCATAAGCAGCAGTGTTGGCTCAGCACCCATAAGGCCAGGAAACAGGTGGCCTACTCAGTCTGCTGAATTTGTTTCTTTCTGAGCAAAGTGGGGGAAAATGGAAAACTCTTAAGTTTCAGAAACATCAAACTTTTAAAAAAATAATTATTATAATTTTACTGAAAGAACAGTCTGATTTTGAGACAGGAAGAGAGGTTGTTTAGGAGACAAAACAAGGAGATGAGCTTACTCTTTTACATTGTTTTCTAGGAAAATGAGAACTATGGTTATCGAGGATGTATGTAAGATCATACCAGGACTTACTGTTTGTACAAACCCCACTCCCCCCCTCTTCTCCTCCTCAATATATTTTGAATGAGAGAACCAAACTGGTATGCATTTAATGAGACTGGAGTAGTTTCCAAGACACCAGATTTCTATGTGATTTCTTTAAAAAAAATTGACATACCGTATAATTTGACTTGACTCTATCTTTATGATGATGTATATTACTTTTAGAATGAATAATAAAAAGAAAGTTGAGGCAAAGTTAATTTCTGTGCTCGTCGGGCGCACTGTTTTCCTGTGTCTCACGGGTTCCTCCCTGGCCAGGAGGGACTCAAAGGGACAGGACGGGACACGTGGGTGGCAGCAGAGGTGGCTCGAGCAATGCCACCCTCTCCTGCTGTCCCCTCCTGTGCCTGCCCTGCGGGGACAGCCCTGCCACGTGTGCCCGACCCTGTGCAGCGCTCCTGCCTTCCGGCTGCCCTGGGTTGGGTTGGGTTGGGTTGGGTTGGGTTGGGTTGGGTTGGGTTGGGTTGGTGGAGGTTCTCTGGGTTGTTTTTGCTTGGGTTTGTTTGTTTGTTTGGGTTTCTATTTGATTGCTTTACTTTTAAAGGCAGAATGCCCGAGCAGGATCCTGGCTGCTCCATGGGAGGCGTTGCACAGTTCAGCTTGTCCCAGTCCATCCTTGCTTAGCTCTGAAATGGGAACAATACCCATTATCTTTTCTCTTTTAGCTCCTTAGCAGCTTTGACTATAAGCCCTTTGGATCTCATAAATAGATATACACTACCAAGCACAGCCTGGCAGTTCCAGCTGGGGACTCCTTACAGTCTGCTAATTAAAATATAAACGTTGTAGTGCAATAGATTGATTGCATTGTCTTAAGCAGTTAAAACCTTGGGATAGCTTAGAGGGAAGAGCTGAAGTATAAAATAAAACCATTGCTTTTCAGATATAGTAAGGCCAATGAGTCCTGCCTCTTGTAATGTTCTGTAGAGGTCTGTCCAGAAACTCCTTGAGCAGATCACTGCTTCATTTTTACAAGTTATGGTTTCCAGTGATCCTGAACTCTTCTTGAAAGCCGACTTGCAGTAATTTATGTATTGTAATAATAATCAGATTTGTAATAATTATCAGTCTGTGGGGCTGTTAATTATAAATTTAAAATGGTATATCACAAACTAAACAACTACTTTAAAAAACCCCCATAACTCTATATTTAAAACAAAAAATAGTCCTCTGCACCGTGTATTAAAAAAAAAAGTAAAAAGTCAAGCTTGATCCATAAGCTGACAATAGTAAGGAAATTCAGACATGAGCAGGGAAGTGTTCCATATGTTCTCCACTACCTAGGCACAACTGGGTGCCTCTTTAATGATGAGCTGAATGCTCCCTGTTGTGCCTAGGTACTGCAGAACATATGGCGTGTTTTCCCCCTTAACTGTGAATTTCCTTGCTTTTGTCAGTAGGTGTCTTAACTCTGTTGTGTTTTAATATAGTGTTTGTGCCTCTGAGCACAGGCCAAATTTGATCTTAGGCAAATAGGAGGGTGGATACAGCTGTTGATTATCTCATATTCTTCTTGAAGCTATATTTCAGTACATAATCTGTATCTATATAAACACACCTTGTAATTGTTAATCAGGACCCTCAGAGTTTAAAAATCACTCCACTCACTGTGCTCCAAACTTAGCATGGATGATAAATGACTGTTTAGTTGCCAATATAGCACAATATTTCAATTTCCTGCCTTCACAGAGGTATTTCAAAGGTTGAATGGAGTTCATACTCACAGTATGTGTTGCCTAGAACTCTGTGATCTCTTGCTGGCAAACTTTAACCAAAACCTTTTCAATTAACTAAACGCATTCCTCGTGGAAGTCAGCCAACCCAAAGCTGGACAAACAGAGTTTCAGTGATACTTTGCAATAACCTTTCCCTGCTGCCGGCTCTGGATAAGCATAGCCAGAGTGAGTTTATTAGTTGATAGCAAGTTATGTGATTGATAAAAAGATTAATGTAACTTTGCACTAAATTTTGCTCTCTGACAATTCTATAATTCCAGTGTAGTTTCCTTTAGTTCTGCTGGAATCCTCATTTGTGTGGTGTAAGCATGAGTAAAATTTAGCCTGCAATCAGCAGAGCAGAAATCCCACTGTCAAAAGCACAGGACAGTGAGGTGTGAGTTTCACCAGCCTGGGTCAGTCTGAGCCTTGCTTCTGCTGCTGCTTGGTGATACCCTGGTGGCTGGGGCTGTGCTGGAACTGCAGGCAGGGAAGGGGACTGAGGAATACCTGTCTTCTTGGGAAAAGCTGGCAGAAAAACCCTCCCGCAGCTCAAAACTCTGCCATTGGAATTCCCCAGGGAACGTCTTGGAGGAGCATTCTGCGTGAATGCCATGGTGTGTCTGTACTCTCACAAAGCACATCCTGGGGACAAGTGGCTGGGCTGGAGGCATCTTTGCCTGAGCTGGTGCATTTTTGTGCTCAACACGTGCTGCAGTGGTAGCCAGGAATATTTGTAAAAGACAGCTTGTTCCAGCCACACAGAGCTCCAGATTTTCTTTGGGTAAGTCCTTATTAAACTCATTTGCTTTGATACGAAAATGCCACCCCAAACAGTTCCTTGTTCAGACAGTGCCAGTGTCTGAATATTTATCAGTGGAAGATGACATGAGGGGACATGAAGTTGCATGTGCTGGTGGAGGACATGCCTTGTCTCCCAGATAAACTGTTTATCATTTTTGCCCTCCTTTAGTGTCATAACCTGGATCTACCACAGCTTGTGAAGTCCGAGTCAGGCTGATCTTTTACCTGGGACTGGACAGGTAACCTGCAGCTCTCTCTGGAGGGTTACCAGGCAGTCAGGTTTGCTGTCCCAACAGCAGCTGGTCTCAGTGCCTTGTACTGAGGCTTTGTCATTATCCCTGAGTGCCAGTGTGGTTCCTTGTCCCTGGGCCTGCGTGCACGTACAAGGGTAGAAATGGTTCTCATGAGAAGCCACCATTTGGACCATGAAACAGCAGCTGCTGGAATGTGTGTATTAACAAGGTGCAACCCCCCTGCAGTTATCCCCATCCCAGCTGACTGGCTCTGTCCTGTCCTGTTAGCTCAGAGGGAACCTTCTCCAGCTGCAGAGCATCCAATTCCAAAACAGGGGAAGGGGCTATTTTCCGTCTCTCTTCCACTTTCTCTATATTCCTGCTTCATTCTCTATCTTAACTTCATGCCTCTGGCTGCTCTGGTTCATCCCACCCAAGCACAAGGGTTCTGCGTCCTTGGCTGGAGGATGTCCCCTGTGCTGGTCACAGGGCTCTGCAGTGTGAGCTGCCATCCTCTCCCCTGTGCTGGTCACAGGGCTCTGCAGTGTGAGCTGCCATCCTCTCCCCTGTGCTGGTCACAGGGCTCTGCAGTGTGAGCTGCCATCCTCTCCCCTGTGCTGGTCACAGGGCTCTGCAGTGTGAGCTGCCATCCTCTCCCTGTGCTGGTCACAGGGCTGTGCAGTGTGAGCTGCCATCCTCTCCCTGTGCTGGTCACAGGGCACAGTGTGAGCTGCCATCCTCTCCCTGTGCTGGTCACAGGGCTCTGCAGTGTGAGCTGCCATCCTCTCCCTGTGCTGGTCACAGGGCTGTGCAGTGTGAGCTGCCATCCTCTCCCTGTGCTGGTCACAGGGCACAGTGTGAGCTGCCATCCTCTCCCTGTGCTGGTCACAGGGCTCTGCAGTGTGAGCTGCCATCCTCTCCCTCACCGTGGGGCCCTCTCTGCAGTGGCCACTCGCTACCTTGGTACTCTACTCCCTTCCTTTTCTGTTTCTTTGAGGCCATGTGCCTTTTGAATGGCAGAAACCGCGCAGAATTTTGCCATGTGCTGCAGCTGGGCACACCATGAGTCAGTCCTTTACTATGTGTAGAAATCAGTATTTGACCACAAACACCCCCCACGCCCCAACTGGCCCTTGTTTTGGCTATGGAAAGATAATTTGCCTATTTCAGCTGGAGTCTGTGTAAGGCACTCTAATGAGCCATGGCCACCTCTGGTTTTGTGACTGGGTCACCAAATATATTGCATAAAAGATATAAAATATATTGCCTTTTTATTGTAGCACCACCATTTCTGTTTTCTTTTAAAGAAACTTCTTGTGGAGCTCAAAAACGGAGGAGAAGAGAGAAATATTTGCTTGTTGCTTTGCAACCAAAGCACTGAGCTGTGTCTTTAAGGCAGTACAGACCCAGTAATCCAGTAAATACTGTGCTCTCCCGTTGAATAATGCAAAGGATAATTACTTAAAAGACCACACAAATGACTGGAGCTCGGGCAGTGTGTTCTGTGCCAGAACAGGTTGGGTGCAGCTGGGACAGGGCTCTGCTGGAGCCCCAGGGCAGTGAGCAGGGCTCTGCTGGCTCTCTGCTGATGCTGCCCTGCCTGGGGTCTCCAGGCGTTCCCAGGGATTGCAGGGCTCCTCAGATCTTCACAGCTCACTCTGGTTTGCATAAGGCACCAAGAGGCTTTTGGTGCAGCGTGTGAGAGATAGAAGGAGTGTCTCGTGCAGGAATTTCTCAGTTTTCCATGTGGGCTCACTCTACAATCATACTTTGTGATTAGCACCCAGCTACACCACCCTAGGGAGCAGTTACCTGTTCCAGCTGCCTCCAGGGATCTCTTGGGTTCCAATTCATTTACATTTTCCACTCCTTTATTTTTTAACCCTTCTGTTTGTCCTAGACTCCACCACCCTGGGCAGTTTGTATCATAGTGTCCTACATGCTGATGAAAAATAACTATTTTTTCTTTGCAATCACCTTGTTCACTGTTATTATCCATTGAAGTACCCTGGGAATCCATTTTTCCAGTTACTAATTTTTACTTTCACTAATTATTTTCTCCTTCACACACACCTCACACCTCTCACCCCTCCCCTTAGCCCAGACCATTTCTCAGTCACCACAATTTCGAACTATGTTTTCATGATGGGAGAACCTTCCCTGGGTTGTGTTCCTTCCCTTCAGATAGGTTTTCACTTCTTTTTGAATTCTACCTGTTTGGCTTAAATAACCTCTTGAACCTTGCTGTTTTCCCATGCTAATTTTATTTTTCTTGCCATCCGTGTTTCTTTGAAAAGCTGCGCATTCCTTCTGGGACTCTATTATGGTTGCTTAAGTAGCCTCCATGCTGAGTTGAAGGATTTTAATTTCCTCACTTCTGACTTCAGGGCCTTTTTGACTGGCTTCCTCTTTTTTTTTTTTTCTTTCCTTTTTTTTTTTTTTTTTAAATCCCCTTTCTAAAGCTTAATGTCACAGTGCTAGGTTTTGTTGCATTCCCTCCCGCAAGGACACCGAACTTAATTACACTATGCCCCTTTGTACTTAGTGATTCAGCTAGAGTGAGTTCTTCAACTCTGCATGTCATTTTCACTGGTAAAGGGGCACTTTGTTGGTATTTTTTTAAGCCAGAAAGGTAACTTTTAACAGTTTTCTTGATTTATAATCCAAAAGGAACAGTTCCTCAAAAAGCTCTGCAGCCCAATGAGTGTTGCCCTCGTCCAGTGCACTTCTCCAAAATTGCATTTCCTCATCATGGCCCGGGCTGATTAGGAGAGCTGATTCTGCAGGTAGAGATTGGGGATTTGGTTGGGTAGAGAAGACCAAGGACTGGAATTGCTGGGCAGAGTGACCAAGGAGAAGACTGTCAGTCTCTTTCCCAGTTCTGTGTCTTAGTTTAGAGCTGGTAGAGATCCCTCCCATGGGTGTCTTGGTGGCTGTTTGTCCTGTGGGAGCCCTGGGGTTCACGGCTGTCCCAGGACTGCAGGGTCGTGTCTGACACCACGGAGCTCCCTCCCCATCCCAGCGTGGCTGTGGCACTTGAGCTCGTGCCAGCCTCGCCTCTGTGGGTGCCCGTGACAGAACCAGAGCTGGCCAGAGTCCCCAGGGCCATGGTCCCTAAAGACTTGGCCTGCACGTCTCAGAGGTGTGGAAAGCAGCCCTTATTGCTCAGCAGACTGCTGCACAACTCACCTGCTTCTGCTCTTCCATCCTGCTTCACCAGAGTGCCTCATGGAAACCTCTCGACTGCTGCTCAAGCTTTTGTGTTTTATCTGCCCTTCCTCCGGTGCCCCAGCAAAGAGCCCCCTCTGTTCTTTTTTGGGACGCCCAGTTTCCCCTGGAGTTCAGCTAAATGGCAGGGTGAGGAAGAGTGATTGCTGGTTTGTTTGAGCACTGCTCTGTTTTAGTGACCACCTTTTGATGCTGGGCTGTGTCCCTGGATGTCCCCCCAGAGGGACACCTGCCTGTGCAGGGCTCAATGGAATTTTTGCCTTCTCTTTCACAGTCAGAGAGTTTTTACTGACACATAGCTGACAGCTTGCCTTTCTCTGCCTTGTATGCTTGGTTTGCCTGTTTCCTACTTTAAATAACACCCTTGTGCCTGGGCAGCTTTTTTAAATGTTCTGATCTGATTCAGCATCCTCTGTGGAGTAGCCCTGCTTCATCCTCTGCTTTCCCAGACAAGGAAGAATATTTTGGGCTGTGGTTGCACAGGTTTCACCCCCTTCTCTGCACCCAGAGCAGACACCTTGGCTGCTGTCATGGGCAGAACTTTGGTTTCTTTATCTTAAGGCAAGGAACTGGCAAGGCTCTTTCTGAATAAACGTTCAGCAAACATTCCTGATGGTGTTTCATGGTGAAGTGCAGGAGGAAGCATTTTCTGTTTCTTTATGAAAAACAGGGGATTTTAACTCTCTGGATCCCTGTATTAGCTGACCACAGTGGCTTCTTCAGCGTGCTGGAATCCTCCTTGGAGTGTGGAGAGGATTGGAGTCTGTGCAGCTGAACACCATGGAAAGGATCCACAGCTAAACCTCGTTGTGAGGGAATGGCAGATAGAGAACTCGGATAATCTGGGTATTTTTGTGATCATTCCTGAGGATGGTTGGCCGTCCACTTGATTGCAATCCAGTGAGATCCCATTCCTGGTCTAAGCTAGATTGGAAAACATAATATGCCTGCTTCATATCAATGCTCCAATTAATTTAATAGAAATGTTTTGTTTATTCAGGTTGGAAGCCATATGGAGTTGTCTCATACATCAGACAGAAGAATGAAAGCCAGCAGCAGAAATTTCAGTGTATAAACCCACTTGGAGATCCCACCATAGGTACTTTGGAAGCAATCTCATGCTGCTGAATTACTTCTCTACAACAACATTCTACAACTAATAATTAGCGTGAAGGAAATTACTTTAGCATGTCTTCATGACATTTTTAAGATTTGCTGTCTGGGATGTGAAATATGGTCAAAGTAGCCAGCTTGTAATTTCATTTCAAAGAATCTGCTGCCAAAAAGATAATTTTTCTAAGATTTCAAGTGGGAAAAATGCAAATTCAAGGCATGAATAGTCGGAACAAAAATTTTGTATGTGAATTTTGGAAAAACGTTATTTTGGTAATACCTTACATTTGCAAGGTAATTATTGTAATAATTTGATATGTAGAAGTGAAGAAGGTTTAAAACTGGAAGATAAATATTGCTTAAAATCACATTCTGCCCCCATTTTCATGCCAAAATTGTCGTCCCAAATTTTCAAGATAATTGCAAATGCTTCCAAAATAGTTGAACACATAAGACATTACTTGCTTTTGGAAGGGAAAAAATGCACTTAGCAGAGGCAAACCTTTATTTAATTAGGCACAGTGTAAAGGTTTCTTGTATTGCTTTGCAGTTACACGGCCGCGAGAGACTGGGGAGTACCTGAAGGGTAACTCCTACTGGGACTAATTCAGTCCAGACAGCTCCAAGTATGTTCATTAAGCTCTGGCTGGGTTTCACACAGGTGGGGAAGGTTAGAAAGCCACAGATAGAGAATGGTCCTGATTGTGTTAAGCATAAAACACCATTTGTTTCACAAGTAAGAAGGGAACTAAATCGGCACGTCCCGAGCACTACTATCCTGCTGCTAGAAGTCAGCTCTCTTTTTTATTTATTTTTTATTTTCTTGCTACATTTTCAAGCCTCAGTGTAAAGCAGCTAGAACGTAGAAACCCTAAGCTCATAAATCAGGGGGCTGCTGAAAAGATGCCAAGGTTTGAACTGCCATGGGGGCTTTCAGACTTGTAATACGTCAGGAAAAGAGGGAATTTTAAATAAGTGTTATGGTTGGCAAGAGAGAGGGAGAGAATAGAACAGGGTTTAATTCTAAAGTTTTAAACCAGAGCCAAATAGGCTTGAAAGTCAACTGGTGTAGCAGTTAAAACACTCTACATTGACTACTGCTTTCTCTTCACTTTTGAAGAATTGACAATAAGAGGGGCAGAGTGTGTTGGAATGCACAGTAACTATGTCAAAATATTCAACTTCATTGTTGAATTAGAAAATCTTTAGAGGGTTGCTAGTTAAGAAGAAATATTACAAGCAGACCTAGTGGCTGAATGCAGATGTGTCTGAGGGCTACAGAGCCTCGTGGACACTGTGGGCCATGACAGTGGCCATGTGGGGAAAGAAGAGATTTTCCTTCACGCTCTGTCTGTAGCGAATTCTGCTTGGCAAAACCATGGATGGGACCTGGTCTCTGCAGGGCTGCAAACATCTGGTGCCCTGGAACATCAAAATTAAAGAGCAAGATTCTGCAGATCCTGAAGGTGATGGTGCCTCAGCCCTTCAGAAATCACCTCTGGGAAGGGCTTTACTGTGAATCCAGGGACTCAGCCCGTAAGTCCCATTTTTTATAATCTTGGTTTATTGTATGTAATCCCCAAACTCTGCATTAGTGGGACTAAAAGTGCAAGAAGTCAAGTAAACTGTAAATCTCCACTGTCACAGATGTATCAAAACTTTAGTGGTATTTGATATTTTTGTTAAAATCTCAGGTACTGAAATCACACAGAACTGGAAATTCCCCTTTTTCTTTTTTGGCCTCTGTCTTGCTCCCCCTTTATCCTTTTTATTTTGTTTTCTGTGTTTTTAATATAGTTCCATTACTTGAACAGGACTAATTTCCTGACCCATTAGACCAATAATGGTTTTGCCATTCTTTAGCTGTTAAATGCTGACCTAGCCTTGACTTGCGCCAACAAATTGTTCACATTAGGAACAGGATTTTGGGATGTGAGCCAAAGCATTTACAGGAGAGAGTAGAGATGAGTGTGGGCCCACCAGAGCATTGGTGGAGGTGAAACAATTGCCATCTGGGCTGGCATGAGTCCCTCTGACACACGGGCGATGCAGCGTGGTGGAGAAAAGTCCTGTAACAAATGTCTGTTGGTTGCTCCATCTTCACTTCCCTGAGAAGAAGCATCATAGATATTCAGTTCACAACTTTGCAAAAGCCTGTGCTCACCTTTCAATATTTGTCTTGCAACACCAGCACAATCAAAGGCTTGGTTTTTTATGTTTAGAATAGAATTTTCTAGACAGTTTAGCTCCCATCCAATGCAGACCCTGAGATTAGCTCGGATGAAAAGAGCACAATGCTAAAAACCACGAGGGTGGCAGGTGTGATTCCTATATGGGTCATTCATTTAAGAGTTGGACTTGAGGTTTTTCGTGGGTCCTTTCCAACTCAGAATATTCTGTTGTAAGAACCTGTGGTAAGGTGACCCCCAGAGATGCTTTGCATGGTGTCAGCCTACCTGGAATGTGATTTTTGGTTGGCTCTCTTTAAAACAAGGACTTTTGTTACTGTTTTAAAACTCAGGATGTTTGGTTTACAGAACATTTTGACCATATGTGATTCCCTTCACTGGTGTGCACCTGGACACCCTCTACCATTGAAAAGAATCTGCTGAAGTCTCCCAAAGCATGGCACTAAGGTAAGCCCATGAATCCTCTGTAGAGAGGGTGTCTGCTCAGGGTGACTGGAGAGGGACCTGCTGAGAGCAGGACTGCTGAGGCAGGACCTGGCAGGGATGTTTGGGTTTGGGCTGTTCTGGGCAGCAGTGAAGAAATGAGACAGCTCAGCAGCTTTGCAGCCACTGCAGAGGGTTCCCAGGGAGAAGGTCTGCACTTACTTTTCCAAAAATTCCCATCTTATACTTGGCTGAAACCAAAGTCCAGATCTTTTTGCCGCCTTCTTCTGTCTGTCCTGGGTGCTTCTATCTAGGGTTAAAAGCATGTGAGGCTGGACTGAGAGCTGACGGTGCTTTTGGACCTCCTGACCTTCCTGTTCAGCTTTATTAACTGGAACTTCCCTGCACTCCCCATCACCTCCTGTTTTCCAGCCTGGATCCTCGGAGCAGAGGTGACCCGAGTGTCTCCCTGCAGTGACACGAAGCTTTGGTCACATTTGGGGAGCAGTCAGGCATCCCTTTTCCAGAGCCCTGGTGTCTGCAGCCCCCCTTGCTGCGGCGCTGTTCGCTGTGCCGGGTGCTGGGGCTGGGGGGATGGCCCGGACTGTCGGCATAGCGACTGAAACACGGCGGGGAAAATGTCAGCCCTCCAAAAAGCTGGGCTGTGCCGCGGAAAGTTCCAGGCAGTTTTGCAGCAGCTTTGGCTTGTAAAACTCCCATTTCATCTCCCAGTCAAGCGATCGTTTTGTGACCTCCAGAGTTTATCACAGAAAGTACAAGACATTAAGTTCATTACCGACTGTAAGGCATTTCAGCAAACAGTAATTAGCAGCACTTAAAAGATATTCTGTAGCCTGAAACACTAAATCTGTGGGTATGTAACAGCCAGCCGTGGAGCACATGTGTGTGTAACAGTATCAATATTGAAAGCCCCCACTGTGATGAGCCGTAGCAAAGCATTTTTAGCCGACATACTTTTGGGATCGCTAATGATTAATTAGTGCGTATCATAATGTAAAGCAAATGTCACCTCTGCTACCTGGGGCTGCTGTCATTCGAGTGGGGAGCTGTTGGCGGCGGCAGAGGCTGAGCAGATCCCAGCCTGCGCAGATCCCAGCCTGCCACCTCGCGGGCACCGCACCGCGCCCCGCACAGCCCCGCACACGGTGCCCCGCACAGCCCCGCACAGCCCCGCACAGCCCCGCACCGCGCCCCGCACAGCCCCGCACAGCCCCGCACCCCGCACCGCACCCCGCACCGCACCCCGCACAGCTCCGCACAGCCCCGCACAGCCCCCGCACAGCCCCGCACAGCCCCCGCACAGCCCCGCACAGCCCCGCACACGGTGCCCCGCACCTGCCCCGCACCCCGCACAGCCCCGCACAGCCCCGCACACGGTGCCCCGCACCTGCCCCGCACCCCGCACAGCCCCCGCACAGCCCCGCACAGCCCCGCACCCCGCACAGCCCCGCACCGCACCCCGCACAGCCCCGCACCCCGCACAGCCCCGCACCTGCCCCGCACAGCCCCGCACCCCGCACAGCCCCGCACCCCGCACAGCCCCGCACCCCGCACCGCACCGCACCGCGCTCCGCACAGCCCCGCACCTGCCCCGCGCCCCGCACAGCCCCGCGCCCCGCACAGCCCCGCGCACGGTGCCCCGCACAGCCCCGCACCGCCCCGCACAGCCCCGCACAGCCCCGCGCACGGTGCCCCGCACAGCCCCGCACCTGCCCCGCACCCCGCACAGCCCCGCGCCCCGCACAGCCCCGCACCGCCCCGCACAGCCCCGCACCCCGCACCGCACCCCGCACCGCACAGCCCCGCACCCCGCACAGCCCCGTACCGCACCCCGCACACAGCCCCGCACAGCCCCGCACTCCGCACAGCCCCGCACAGCCCCGCACAGCCCCGCACAGCCCCGCACCGCACCCCGCACCGCGCTCCGCCCCGCACAGCCCCGCACAGCCCCGCAGCGCCCCCGGGCAGCGCCCGCGGCTCCCCGCGCTGCAGAGCGGCCCCAAAGCAGAAAAGCTCCGCCACCAAAAGCTCCCCCTCGCTCCCTCCCTCGCTCCCTCCCTCGCTCGCCGTCCGGAGGCGCCGGTGACCGGAGCGAGGTTGCTGACAGCGCGGCGGAGCCGTGCCCGTGAACGCCGCATCGGGCGCCTCAGAACCGCAGTTTGGCCACGACTGCTCCTTAACCAGCCTCGCTATTTGAAGGCGATGCCGTTGAAGCCGTTTGCAAGACAGCCACGGAGAAAAAAAGGCTTTTCACTGGGAAAGTCCACGAATTTCCTCTCTGTGCATGGAAAGCACATTGCACACACTCCTGTGTTAATTCACAGCGCTGTGTTTTATCCCACCCCACCCTTTCTTTTCATTCCTCAAGAGCTGCAAGCTTTCAGTAAAAATTATATCATTTTATAAATATTTGTTGTTCATTTTTAAAAATAGCTCTCTGGGAAATTGTTGCTAACCCAGAGGAAACACTGCGGATTTAGTCCCACATTAAGATCGAGAAAAGCAGATTTTTGTGTTTGCAATGAGAGTGCCAAGGTATACCTCTTTGCAGGCTCAGCCTAAAAGTGTTGATTTACTGTTTTTTACAAGAAACAGGGATGCCATAGCTGAACTAATAAACATTTTCTATTCAGCACCATTTCATGCAAATGGCTGAACTGATGATTTCAACTTAGGAATTTGTCCACTAAAAGTGCAGCATTCAATTTTGTGATTCTAATGTCAAAAAACAACAACAAAAAAAAGGCAATATGACATTACAGCTGTGGATCCCTAATTACTGTAATCAGATATCACTAATCTGGACAATTTGTGTGAACTCAATACAGTTGCAGCTCAACTTCAATTTGAAAAGGGGAAGATTTGTTTGATTTATCACATTTTTTTGTGCGTGCAAGTTGAAAAGCGTGCTTGATTTCCGCTATAAATTGTATCCATGCCTCATCACTCCATATTTTTAGAGGTATGCTGACATCCTAAGCACAGTAGGATCTATACTTGACATCTTAAAGGGGCTTTTATAATTTATGTGGATGTTTGATACAACATATTTTTTCAATCTGTAGTGTGGGAGGGTCATGAATTTGAGCTTTCATTTCCCATACATTCTAGGAACAGCTAATTTTAAAACGTAAACTGTATAGCTTGCATATACTTTCCAATTCTCTGCCTAAACTATATAATGGTAACTTACTGTGCAATTGATAAATTTCTTAGGTAAACAATAGTAGCTGTAGTGGACAGAATTGTCAGACTTTTATCTGTCTAATTGTCAGCATGGGCTTGATTAGTTTTGATCTTTTGCTACTTATTGTAGCAGATTAAAAAACTTACATTTCTTGTTGCTATTTTTTAGCAAATAAAATTCATGGAAATATTATATTACATGTCAGACAATGCTGTGGTTGTCTGGTAAATAAATAATACTTGAAATGACAGTCTTGTTACTGAGACATACACAGAGAATAGCAAGGGATGGGAATTGGTGCAGCCAAATGATAACCATCTCTTCTCTGATAATCATGACCATCAACAGGGAATTTTCACTTAAACATCTATTAATAGTTATTAATAGATATTAATAATACTAAATATCTATTTATTAACCCGTCCAGAGTGAAAAGCAACTACTGAAATATTGCTCAATTACTGTGTGATTTTACTGTTTTTACAATTCTGTGTTCTGCTTTTACGTTTATTTCAGCAAGAATTTGGCAATCTAGAAACGGCAAAGTCCAAGGGATGCTTTCTTTCCCATCATATCTCTTAATCCCTTTATGGAAGGAGAATGTGTGTCTTGTCTAATGTGTTGTTTCGCAGGGTAGATTTTTTTCTTCTTAAAATACCTGAGATTTCTCTTGCACTAAAATCTCTAAGAAAGAATGCAAAGGAAAGCTCAGAGAATTTCATAACAGTTATGGACCTTCTGGTTATTCTGACTGTGCACTCTTGACTCTGTTTTCCTTGTCACTTCGGAGATTTTGGGGTGAGTTACAGGAGTTCAGGAGCACTTTGGAAATCACAGCACCGGGACATGGAGTCGTTCCCTGATTCTCCTCTCGATGCACCGGGGCAGGGCTGGGCAAGGTTTTGTTCCTCCCAGCGGGGTCCCTGGGGCTCCTGGGCGCGGCCGGCTGTGCACAGGGCTGGGATGAGCCCCGCAGGTCCCGGCTGGGGCATAGCCTGGCAGGGGCAGCTCCTGGCACAGGGAGCAGCGCTGTGGCCCCCAGGCAGGACCTCCCTCACCTGGCCACTGTAATTCATGGGAATAAAGATCACCCCAATAACCCGAGTTACAGCCCTGCTCTGCTCCTGTGCTGGGGAGGGGGCTGCGAGGGAGAAGGGGCAATACCTGAGGATACAGGAGAGCTCAGGTGGCAGCGCAGGGCAGGGCTGGCGCAGCGCCGAGGCTGCACCCCTGGGCCTGCCTGGGGCTCCCCTGCCCTCTGGGGCTCCCCTGCCCTGCCTGGGGCTCCCCTGCCCTGCCCTCTGGGGCTCCCCTGCCCTGCCCGGGGCTCCCCTGCCCTGCCCTCTGGGGCTCCCCTGCCCTCCAGGGTTCACCTGCCCTCCAGGGTTCACCTGCCCGGGGCTCCCCTGCCCTCCGGGGCTCCCTGCCCGGGGCTCCCCTGCCCTCCAGGATTCACCTGCCCGGGGCTCCCCTGCCCTCCGGGGCTCCCCTGCCCTGCCCAGGGCTCCCCTGCCCTCCAGGGCTCCCCTGCCCTCCAGGATTCACCTGCCCGGGGCTGCCCAGGGTGTGCCCACCCAGGTCTGTCACGCTGTCATGTGTCTGCTGGGAACACAATCTGATATTGCTTACATGCACAGCCTGTGATACGATCTGTTCAGAGCTATTCTGCATATTCTATTAATATTTAAGGTGTAATTATATTATTAATGCATTACACAAAGAGAGCGCAGCGTTAGCTTGTGTTAACTGGATGTATTCTCCACCTGAGCACGCACTCACTCTTCCCTGGACCTGCCACATTCTGAGCATGAAGAAACACAGATTTCTCTGTCCAAAGGCCAGCTTTGCAGACTCTGTGTATGTTTAATAAAGTGCATTCACTGATTTTTCACTTCACTGTGTGAAGACACTACACAAGGCTGAATGCTGAGTTTCGTAGACATATACTGCTAAAATTGCCTTGCCTATTATAAAGATAAAAATATCTTTTTGTTCAAATGTTCTGCTTGCTTCTTTACAAATGAAGGAGTTAAATACTGAAAGGCAGGTGGATGCTGTAACTACTTTAGAAAAAGATGAATAGGGCTGATGGCTAAAGCTACAGGGAATCTATTGAAGGTCCAGATGCAGACATGGCTCTCACTCTACACACAGTTCAAAGTGGGGTGAAGCTGCCTGGTTAATTGGCTATGAAATAACTAACCTCTGGGAGAAAATTGCCCTTGTAGTTAATTGCTTGTGTTCAGGGTAACATGTAGCCACCTGGCTGATTAGTGCCCTCACCTATATTTACACCCACCCATGTTTAAATGCAGGCAGCATTGTCAGGCTGGCTGTGTGCATTCATCTAGTGGCCCTCGTGGATTAAAGAAAATATGGCCATCAAGGTCAGTTTTGCTTTTCATTCTTCTTTTATCTCTTTCTGAATCCCCCATTTCTCATATAAGAAGAGCAAATTCAATCCTAAAGTAAATCCGTAGGCTTTAGCAGAACAGTTGTGGAATGGATTTTGCCCCAGTTGTTTAGTTTGGCCATACTGCAGAATCATCTGGGCTGGAGTGGGGAAGTAAAATCTGACAGCCTAATGGAAGCCAGAAGGCAAGGTTGGTGAATGAGTGGAAGGAAAGCAAAGTGCTGAAATACAGACAGGAAGTTGTGGTGTTTTTGTGATGGAAAAATCTGTGGGAATAGGTTGGACAAACCCCACTCTAAGAAGATATTAAGCTTTTCTGAGGGGGCAGACGGAGAGGAGGGAAATGATAAGTTGCAAGTAGAATTGTGTGACGTTTAAAATGGTTTTGTGCTCTTCTGCCCGCTTGTGTTTGGCAGTGGGGCTGGGCACCGTGCCCCTGGCCCCCTGAGCCAGCTGTGCTGGGTCCCTGGGGTCCCTCCTGGAGCTGAGCCCTCGGGGCTGTTCTCTGCTGGAGATGAGAGGCTGTGGCAGGAAGGTGTCAAAGGAGTTTCTTCTGACACCACTTCCCTGCCAGTGCTTTTTTACTGCTGATTGTTAGTGTTTCCACTTCCCATCTGTCATGGATTTGCTGATGCTTTCCTACTTCTAGAGCAGAAGAGCTGCACCCCACACCTTCACTGAGGTCTGAGAGCTGATGGCTTGTGTTGTGTTGTCCTGGACCAGCTTTGGGTCCAGGCAACAGGAATGTTACACAAACCTGTTCTGTAGATTTACATGTGATGTACAGTGACTAACTGAGCAGAGTTCAAGGCTGTTCCTTTGTTCTCAGGATGTGCCTTATTTATTCAGACAGTACATATGCCACAGGTGGCCACACAGAAGTAGTGATGGAGTTATGAACGGAAGCAAACCCATGGGACAAAGGGGTTTTTCTACTTTTGCTTATCTAGCTAGGAGTCTGGCACTTTGTCTAAGCTTGTCATTCAGAGTGCTCCACCTATGAGCTCTCTACCTCCAAAGGGAAATTCATCTCACCTGTGTTGGGGGGAGCCCTGCTGTGTCTCCATGAACACAGAGGAATCGCAGACAAAAAGCTCAGACACCTGGGTTTTCCACAGCCCAGTGTTCAGCGAGGTTAATTCAGCCTGAATGATTCATCTGTCCTGCAGCTCTCTGACTGGGAGAGACACCTCCTTTTCAGGGTCAGAGAGGAGTCCTGCTCAGACTCAGTCTGTAAACACTCTGGCTGTGTTTGGGGAGATCAGGAGGTTTAGGTGAGTGGTTCTGCCTGTGGAATCTAAATCTCTCATGCTCTAAATCCTGTAGAAAAAACTTCAGTTTAACATTTTAGCCCTTTCTAATTCACTGTTTTCTTTTACATGAATATTATTTTACTCTTTCATTTACTTAGCTGAAATGTAAACTTTGTAGAGAGAAATGAACACTATTTCTTTTACTGATAAAGATTGTAGTGGAGTTGAAGGTATAGGGAAGCTAAATGGAAGCCTTGCTCCAATAGGATGCAGCAGATTCTCTGAGAATTGTGACAGGAGAGTGAGATTAACACATCACAACTCTAAGTGATAAGGACCTGACAAGGGTAATTTCCTTCAAGCGTTTGTACAAGGATCTATATATACAGAACTTGAACTTGAGAGATAACACAGACATAAAATATACATAAAAATGGTGTGACAGAAAAAGATTATGTTAACAACTATTTCCCAGTCTGTAAAATGTGGGGAAAGTGCATAAATTCATGGGCTGGTATGAGAAATTGTCTCCCTTAACTCTATTGTGTTATAATGAGGACCTTCCACTTGTATTAAAAATGGAGCCTTTAGAACCTAGCAACAAAAAGGGTCCATTTGTATTAAAGATTTGTTTAAGGATGGGCATTTAAAATCGTTTGACCAATTTGTAGAAGATTTTAATATTCCTGGAGCTCAGTTTTCCCGTTTCCTTTGGGTAAGACATGCTGTTCTTTGTGAATTAAAAGAAGGTATAGAAATGCAAATGTAGCAGATTGAAAAATTGTTGTACAAAGAGACTGTCTCACTAAATTGATTTCAAGGCTACATAGGACATTGTCAGTATCCTTAGACAAAGGCAAATTGGAACTTAAAGAGAAAAATGAGAGAGATTTAGGTAGAAATCTTAATATACAAGAATGGAAACAGACAGTTTAATAAAATGGATTTGTATGAAAATAAGACATCAGGTTGTTCAATTTAATTACATCCTATTCAGAGAACCTATTTATGCCCTCTAAAATGGCAGAAATATAGAAAGATTGCTGCTATGCTATAATAACAGCAAGGTGCTGCATGGGGGGTAATGTATACATGTACTTAGGTATTGTATGGACATCAAATGTTTTCACAGAAAGGTGTCAGGAATTCTGCAAAATGAGACCTTTTGGTGTGTTTAGACTGAAATTTAAAGACTTGTTGATTATACCAGTGGGAGAGAGATATTTTTTGTTGTGTTTCAAGGAGTTTTTAACAATTTCTTCCTGTGTTTAAACACGAGGACATTAGAAGGCCAGAGGAGAGAGGTGGTCTGTGTTACCTGTGGTAGAATATTTAATTTATTCTGTGCCTCAGCATTTCATTATTAAATATTCCGCAAGAGTAGGGAACAGAATAAAATCAGTTTAAGCTTGCGAAGTGCATGGGTCGGGTGGGAGTGAAGGCTGGATTAACAGGTAGGCAATGAAGACACTGAGATGTGGCCAAGACACAGCATTGCTCTGTGAAAGGAAGTGAAAATATCCAGGAACTGCAAAGCTATTATTGTGCAATTTCTCAGGGGGATGCTAAGATAAAATACTAAAGAAACACTGAAATAATAAATAAAAGAATATCCAGAGTTTTGAAACTTTTTCCTGATATCTGAGTTGAGAAAATCTTGGTTCTGCATGTCGAATGGAGTTGGTGCTGTTAATTAAGTTGCTAATTTAGCTTTGTGAGAGCTGGTCAGTCGTCCCTAGCACAGGTGGAGCCTGGCTCACAAGGAGAGGTCCCTTCCCCATTGCTGGCTATGTGGGGAAGATGAGCTGAGGTGTCTGCTGGGGTTTCTGTCTGTGACACAAACTGCCCAGGAGGTTTCTGCAGTGACAAGCTCCCCGTGCACCATTGCCTGCCCGCAGCCTCTGCTCGGGGCTCTGCTGGGGCTCCTCGCCTCCCCAGCACGCTTAACCAGCAGTGAGGAATCCTGCAAAGCAAGACTTTGCTTTGCTTCATTTTTCCCGCAGGCTCAAAGTGGTGCTGGGGCCATCCTGGTGAGGTGACAGCAGTGTCACCACGGGCTGGTCCTGCAGCTCTGTACACGGTGTTTGTCTGCCCTGGGGCTGCGAGCTGCAGGTGGGGAAGGTTTGCAGCTCACACCTGCTCCTCACTTGTGCCAAAGCCTTCTGCCTTAGCTCTGGGACTCGGGATCACACGTGCCACACGTTCAGGGGGTGTTTTTGTGCCAGAGTGGGGTGGCTGGTGCCTGCAGGCTGTGCAAACACAGCAGCAGAGTTCCCCAGGAGCCACGGGCAGGACACGGGGAGAGCTGCGCCGGCCAGCCTCTCAGTCTGACCTCAGGGATGGTGCTCTGGAGTTCTCTGTGCCCTTCTGAGATCTGTCTGCTTGAAAGCTAAATTTTGCTTTGATATTTCCTACTCATGATTTTTTCCCAGTGAAACTGCAGCAGATGCAGTTTCACTGGGAGAAAATATGCTTTTTACCCACCTAATCCAGCAGATGACAGTGCCACTTCATAAACCCCTGCAAAATGAAAGGGCATATTCTTTATGTTCTATAAACTTGGTTATTCTTCAGCCAAAGTTGGCTCATTCTTTTCAGTCCTAAATAAATGTGTTTTCCTCCTCCAATGAATGAAAGGCCAACAGTTTATAGAAGGAAACAGAAGGGGTGACTTTAAATGTAGTCTTACTAATGAGTTAATCAGCATGTTTGAATGCTAATAAGCACAAGTTGATAACTGGATCATCTCTTTTCTACTGTCCACTGGGAAGCTACTTTTAGGAAATTAATTCAAAATTTGTATTTAACTCACTTTGCTTATGAATTAATGTGCATATTTAAATCTACCATGCAACAGTATCTTTGGTATCTCCTTTGTTTTTTCTGTCTCCTTCCTCCATTAATAATTCTTATTCTCTAATAAAAATTAGAGGAGGGAGGAAACACTACTGATCGTGAATTCTAGCACTGTCATGCAAAGATTGCCTCTAGAGCCTGCAATCCCTTGCTGTTTAAATAAAGGCCTGTAACTCTTGCCTTTGCATGGGGAGTGTCTGCTGTCCCTCTGCAGCGTCAGTCCAGCCTCTCCTGCTGCCTCAGGGGCGAGGGCCTGGCCTTGGTGCCCGGGGAGTGTCAGTGCTGGGGGCTCAGGCAGGGAGGAGCCCAGGGCCAGGTGTGCTCACAGCCTCTGGAAATGAGCCCTTGCAGCTGCTGGCATTTGCAGGACCAGCAGGAAAAGGTTTGATGGTTGTTTCCTCAAGTCTGCTGCACAGGATTGCTCAGGAGGCTCTGGAGAACTCGGAGAGCAGCCACAGACAGCAGCCCTGGAGAGCCAGAGGCTGCGCTGCTGCTTCCTGCAGCCTGGAGGCACCGGGGCGCTCTGGGGATGCTCTGGGGATGCTCTGGGCAGCTGGGGGATGCTCTGGGCAGGTCAGGGATGCTCTGGGGATGCTCGGGGATGCTCTGGACAGCTCGGGGATGCTCTGGGCAGGTCAGGGATGCTCGGGGATGCTCTGGGGCAGCTCGGGGATGCTCTGGGCAGCTCGGGGATGCTCTGGGCAGGTCAGGGATGCTCTGGGCAGCTCGGGGATGCTCTGGGATGCTCTTGGCAGGTCAGGGATGGTCTGGGCAGCCCGCAGATATCAGTGAGTACAGCGAGAGAGGTGGATCTGAGGAGCAGCTCCCGCACTACAAATAGATAAAGGTTCCTTGCTGTGAGGGGTGGAACAGAAGGAAATCTCCCGAGTACAAACGTCATGTCCGTGGAGTAGATGGAGTCCCTGAGTGTGATCCCAGGAACTGTTGATCGCCAGAACTCCTGACACGGCTCCTGCCCTCTTTGGCAATAGGAAACCGTTTAGCTTTTGCCGTTAATTTTTTTAGTTACCACTAAAGGCAATACCGCAACTAACATTATATCAGGCCAAATTACGCTGGTGTGCTGCTTCTATTTTTTTTTTTTTTCTTTCATGCTGTGGCATTTCCTTTCCCTTGAAAACACTCTTTCACTCAGTCTAGCAATTAACTGCTTGAACGGTATAATAAGGAAGCAATTAAGAGGTGACAGAGAAAAATTAACACTCCATTTCACATTAAGGGCCAAGTGAGTATCCTGGCCATTGTGAGTTAAATGTGTCTTTGAAAACCCGTAGTTTGGATGTATTTTCCTTTTGAATAAGAAGCCAGCTCCATGTTTTTTAGTCTAGAGTCCCAATCTGAAAATGGATGATAACTAATTGGGTGCTGTCTGCTTAAACAGGCTGTATTAATTGCAGTTCTCCCCTAAGTGTCAAGGAAAACAAAATCTTTGTAATATCTAGGCACAATGTATGCAGCCCTAATTTGAATATGCATGTATGGGGCAAATAAAGCAAACTACTGCATGCAATGTTGCCATGGCAGGGAGCATTTGCATAATAAATAACAGCTATCATGAGACTTTCTTTATGAAGTTCTCTCCTGTGTTGTCAGCTATAAGAGGCGGCAATAAAGGAGCCAATATTGAGAGAGTAAGAGTTTGTTTTGCTTGTAATTGCAACGCCCCAGCCCAGCGGTGTCAGGGATGGGCGCTGTGATGGAGCGCGGGGCTCGCCCGGCTCTGCAGGGCAGCTCCGGCTCCTCCGAGAGAGCTCGGGGAGAGGACGGAGCCCGGAGCCCGGAGCGGTGCTGGGAGCCAGGACAGAGCCCGGAGCTGTGCTGGGAGCCGGGGCAGAGCCCGGAGCTGTGCTGGGAGCCCGGAGCAGGGCCCGGAGCTCTCGGGGCGCCTGAAGCCGTGCGGGTGCCCGGAGCTGCCCGGAGCCGTGCTGGGAGCCGGGGCAGAGCCCGGAGCTGTGCTGGGAGCCCGGAGCTGTGCTGGGAGCCGGGGCAGGGCCCGGAGCTGTGCTGGGAGCCCGGAGCTGTGCTGGGAGCCAGGACAGAGCCCGGAGCTGTGCTGGGAGCCAGGACAGAGCCCGGAGCTGTGCTGGGAGCCGTGCTGGGAGCCCGGAGCCGTGCTGGGAGCCGGGGCAGGGCCCGGAGCTCTCGGGGCGCCTGAAGCTGTGCGGGTGCCCGGAGCTGCCCGGAGCGCTCGGGGGTACCGCAGATCCCGGAGCTCTCGGGGTGCCGCGGGGTGCCCGGAGCGCTCGGGGTGCCCGGAGCCTCCGCTCTGCCCCGTCCGGGCGCCGAGCCGAGGCCGGGGCTCTATTCCAGGCTGCACTGGACGATCCCGGAGGGATTTCCAGTCCCAGCGATTCCGTGCTCTGTGGTTTGTGAGCATCCAACAGGTGGGACACGGCAGCGAGGCTCCGGTGCTGCTGCTTTGCGTTTTCTAAGCAGCCTAAGGCTCCGAACCTTTGCATAAGAGTTTTAGCGGTCGAGGCGTCCTGGGAAAGCTCTTGGGCTGGGATGTGCCAGCGAAATCACGGATGTGCCGCTCTAATTCCAGGGGAACCGAGGCTGGTTCTGTCTCTCAGAGATGGTCCTTGCCTTTTCCATAGCTAACTGAAAAATAACACAATGCTGAAACTTACAAGAGGTTTTTCAGAGTGACTACCTACCAGTGGCTAAATGAAGCTGATCCCGGGTTTAGTTTGACATTTGGAATGTACATGGGGATTTCTGTTTTACTTTTCTACATGAATTGCATTTAATAACAGATGTAGTCTCTTCACATTATTTTTGCTCTCTTTAATAAATTGTAAGGAATAAGCTATCAGTATTATATGAAAATAAGCAATGATTTGCAGGTTTTATTTTTCTCTGAATGTCAGAAATTATACCTTTAGCTGGGTCTATTTTTTAGCTCATGGATGGATCGTGTAATATCTATAGTACGTAATATCTTCTCCTAAACAGAAAAGAAAAAAGTCTCTTCAAACAAGTAACCCCAGATCTCATACAACAGCACAGCATGTGTCAATTCACACTGTGTCATGTGACATGAAACTACTTAATACAACCTGCCTTGGAGTGACATTTGTATTGCCCATATCATAGAATAAAAAAATAACACTTTCACAAGTGAGGAATTATCTTTTCCAGTTGATGGTATTTTGCTATTTGCAGGTAAAGTGAAAAACAGGTAAGGGTTAGTGAGCTACCTTGAAAAGAAATGTTACAGTAGGGAAGAGATTTGATAAGGGCCTAACGTGCTGGCAATGCAAGCAAAAGAAATGGTTCTGTTCATGAAAGGATGGCTCTGTCTTTAGATGTGATTTGAACTGAGGCAGGGGAAAACCCAGAGAGGAAATCTCAGCTTTTGAACAACAGGCGTGTGAGCTAATTAAGGCTGAAATAAGATTTTAAGGAAGGAAAAGAAAACGTTATCTATTGCCAAGGACTGAGGGCACGTTTTAACCCCACAGCTCACACTGCAGGGGATGGGGAATGCACAGACACCCCAAAGACACAGGGCATGGGGCAGTGCTGGGTGTTCTCCTCCCCATCCCAGCTCTGTGCTGGGGCTGCTCACGTTGCCTCAAGAGAGGACAGGTCTGAGGTCTGGTCCTGCCCTGGAGACATTGAATTTTATGGTTTATTCATAAAAATCCTGATTTGATCCACAGCTAAAAGTGGTGAGTCCTGTAAATGCTGGACAGGAAAGTAGCTTGTGAGTAGTGAGAGTCACCCACAGGTCTGGCACTTCCTCTGCTCACAGGAAAATCCCCAATCCTTCTGGAGGCTTTTCTATTTACACTGGCTCTTCATACCCACAGGAGCCCCTTTGCAGCAGCATCTCATGCTGACCTGCAGCTGTCCCCACCTCCTGTTGCTCTGAAAGCATCTCCTGGTCGTGTATTCCCAAAAGGCATCAGAGACCCGGGTGTGTCAGCCCCCAGTCCCAGCTGCTCCTGGTGCTGTGGGATGTTTTGCACAAGCCCTTTCCTGTAGCCCAGGAGCTGCAAGTGGGTGTTACCTTTCCAAAATGGCCCTGGAAAGACCCTGAGAGCTGGGCAGACAGATCACAAAAACCTCCTGCCGTGGGCAGCGTCCCTGCAAGGATTTCTGCGCAGGGCAGCAAAGTCCACCCCTCATTTTGGATGAGGCTGGGTGATTTCTGCCAGCTGCCTGGGTGACACTGCTCCTTGGAGCAGCTCTCCTCTTCTGGTAATTTCTCAGGTTTGAACAGCAAGGAACACATTCACTCTGTGATATTTAAGATCTTTTTGGACAAAACCTTGTAACCTCATTGGTCTCCACAAAGTGACAGCTCAGAGCAAAGTTGCACCTCGCCAATGTGCTGGTACTTGTGTGTTTCTGTGACTCCAAAGGATGGAGATCTTGGAAAGAGTGATTGCAAATTTATTTCAGCTGCTTTCACAGATTTTTTTTTTGTAATGAAGCTACACAAATAAGCTTGCAGTGAATATTTTTTGCTCTCCTGCCATGGCCCCATGCTGCCACTGCCATGGCAACCACGACATCTCCTCTCCTTCCCCCTCTGCTCTCCTGGGCTGGGGAGGCTCTGGTGCCCCAGCCGTGCCTCCCCCAGCAATTCCTGCCTTTGCCAGCCCCTGCCTGCAGGATGCCCCTTCCGGCCCCCGGCACTGCTCTGCCCTCTGCACAGGGGAGCAGTCCCATTTCTGCCGGGGGAATCAGGCAGCAAGGACACAGGAGTCCTCCCACCCATCAGGACTTCCCCAAGCAGTGCCCGGGAGGGTCTGGAGGATGCTCTGTGGACATGTCTACATGCATGGCCACCCCACATCATTTCTATTGAAAAGGGTGGTTTCAAAGCTCTTTAATCAAATCTTGAAGCTTTAAAAATGTAGTCTATTTTATAGAGGGGATATGTCATTTTCTTTACAAGGGGTGGAAGGCACATATCAAATCTCAGAAATGAAAATAACATGACAATTTTGAAAACCACCATGAAATAAGGATTTATGAGTTTGTTGATCTCCCCTGGGGACCCGAGTGCAATGAAGGCAGGAATTGTGCTGACTGGGTGGAAGTGAGGAACATGTTCAACTTGGAGGCAAATGGTTTTGTGGCACAATCCAGGGATAGAGCTCAGCTGTCACTCACACTGTTAATCCCTCAAATCTTTAGCGCTTGAGGATTAATTTCTCTAAATATTGTGCCAAATATAATAGTCTCTCTATCTCCCACATTATTAGACAGCTATGAACTACAAGGAGCCTTTTGTCTCCCTAATAGGATTCATCCCTAATTCCAAAGTCATAAAGCATGAATTTAAAATAAAAAAAACCCATAAAACATTTTCCACAGGTAGAAAGAGAAGAGTAGGACAGCTGTAGAGCCATAATCCTGGGCTCTGCTCCCTTACAGCAGCCCTACAGCAGGAACAGGCCAGGACAGTGGGGCTTGCTTGCTTCTGCTTTGTCCTGAGACAGATCTCCAGGGTGACAAAGAAGGGACAGCGATTCAGCGCCCTTCCATTGCCATATCTTGATTTTGGGAGTATGGGTGTACACCAAAATGAACACGCTCCAAATGACCCAGCCAATGGGAAAACAAAGGAGAAAGAAATTGAAGTAGTGGTAATGAACACAGTTCAATTTTCAACTCTGAAGGACATTTTGTTCTGAAATATTAGCTCATTTTTACTTTCTGAGAAGTCAGACTTGAAACACAGCATTTTGTTTTCATGGCTCCAAATCATTTGAGATTATTGAGTATTATTCTCATTATACAAAATTTTCTCCCAGATTGGGATGGTGAACATTGAAAAATTAAAACCTAAATAAACTAAATATTAGGTCATTGACAGCTTGGATTCTGGTCAGAACTCCTTAAGCCCAGTATACTAACATTTTCATTATAGCTGTTAAAAATGCCATTTCACTCCAAATGATAATTAATTAGCTTGGAAGGTGTGACATGAAATCAAAATCCAGAGTGAGTTAAGACTTTCACACTTTTGCTTTTTGGTGAAAGTGGATATAAAAATAGAGGAACATTGGATGCAAATGGTTTCACTGCTGTAGTTCCCAGAGTCTAAGAATAAATGGATATCTTTCTATAGAAGTGATCTAATGGGATTTTGAAATGAAAAGGTTTTCTTTATTGGAACATTAACTAGATTCTTTGAAAAAATGGAAAGCTGAAAATTTTGGTCTGTCAGCACCTGAGTAAAGATAGAAAACCTGTTATATCTGTGTTAAAAGTAGAAAAGATCGTGGACCTAGAAATGGAAGAAGTCAGCAAAAATTAGAAAGAAAGGAGGCTGGTTTTAAAGTGAGAATAATTAACCATTGAAGGAGCATCCCAAGGGGCATGGTACCTTTTCCAGCACTTAAAGTCTGTAATTCATGACAGGATGTATATGTCAAGAAAACTCTGTGACAGTGCAAATAGTTCAGCAGGGTCTGGGGGCCCCAGGGGGAAGGCTGGGTTGTTCAGAGGGGAGGGGATCACAGTGTCCCCTCTGGCCTTGGCACAGGTGGGGTCAGCCCTGTGGGACAGGGCAGAGTCACAGGTGCAGGGTGCAGGTGTGAGGGATGCAGGTGTGAGGTGTGCGGGGTGCAGATGTGCAGGTGTGATGTGTGCAGGGTGCAGGTGTGAGGTGTGCAGGTGTGAGGGATGGATGTGTGATATGTGCAGGGTGCAGGTGTGAGGGATGCAGGTGTGAGGTGTGCAGATGTGCAGGGTGCAGATGTGAAGGGTGCAGGTGTGAGGGATGCAGGTGTGCAGATGTGCAGGGTGCAGGTGTGCAGATGTGCAGGGTGCAGAGCTGCTGCCCCGTGCAGCTGGAGCCCAGGGCTCCCTTGGGAGCTCCCTCAGAGCAGGATGCCCAGGGCTCTGCAGCAGGGCCTGACTTTGCCCTGTGCTCTGCACTTGTCAGGTTTTCCTCATCCCTCCCTGCTGCTTCAAACCTGCTGGTAAACCCTGCTGCTGCTGCTGAACCCCTGCTAACCTGAAGGCATTAGAGAAATTGGCTGGAAAGCTCAAATCCTTCTTGGGGGTCAGGAAGAAGAGTCTTACAGATGATAAAGAAGAAAATAGGAGTCAATGAGACACACAATGGTAGGAGGAAAATATTCCCTTTTACAAAATCCAGTGACTGAGGGAATTCCCCAGAGGAAGGAGAGCAAGGTGCTTCCTATGTGACAGTGAATGACAGCTTTTTTGTGTACTGTGCCTTGACAGTTACGTTTTCTGAGATGCAAGTGAGAAAGGGGACACTAACTCTTACTGCTAACTCACATCCCAGTTCTTCTCCAATTCCATGTTCTCAATTTCTAATCCAGATCTTCCCCTGCTTCCACTGAATCCTGCACTGGCCTCTGCTGCACAGTAAGACCAGAATGACCATGCAAAAAGGAATGGGCCACCTTTGTGCTCCCTGCCCTGAAAAGGAGCATTCCCAGCTCCCTCTGTAGCACCTGCTGCTGCAGTGATGGATCAGCAGCAGTGGGAGCCGCAATCCCCAGTGGCACCAGGGGGCTCAGCATGGAAGCGCAGCCACGCGCTGGGGTGGCACTGGGAAGCGTCTGGTGCAGTTTGATGGGATGATGGACTCTGGCTCTGCAGCCCTGCCCACGCACAGTGCGGGAGCTTGGAGTGAGTCCCAGTGATCCCAGGAATGCCAGGCCCTCCTCAGCCCCCGTGACTGTCTCTGGTTTGCCGTGGCAGCCCTGCCCCAGGGAGCTCCTCTGATGCTTCGGCCCCGTGGGGTGGATGCAGGGCTCTCAGCAGCACACACCTGCCCCATCGCAGCCCGGAGAGAGGCAGCAGCGAGGGCCAGACTGCCCACCCTCCTGTGTCAGCACAATGCACTGAACAGGGACAGGAGCTGCCTGCAGTGTCTGATCCTGGGAATTCTGACTCCTGTGTGCATTTATGTATTTTATGGGTTCAGGCCTTTTTACAGTCTGCAGCCACTTCTGCCTGTTCCACTCTTTCCCATGCAAGGATGGGATTTATCCTACCTAATACCTGCTGCAGAGTTTTTTCTGTTTCCTTCTGATGAAGGAAAAAGGGATCTAAAAGGAGCTGCCTAGATGGAATATGCAGGTTTGGAGTGTGTGTGCAGCCTCTCAGGCAGCAGTCAGTGATCCTGGGGTGAGGTTTGGTGAAAGAGCTTGGGGTTGGTTTTTGGAGGTTACAGCTCCTTGCCAGAGCCATCCCCAGACGCTCTGCCTCCTTCCCTTGACTCTCTAGTTCAATAGCAAGTTTGCTTTTGTCTTCTCTTATTTTTCTTCCCTTTTCCCAGGGAGCCTTGCTGGCTGAATTCCTGGTGGTTTTGATGGCTGGTTCACAGCTTTGGCTCGTGAGGTGCTGCAACAGGGAGGCTGATGCAAGTCCAGCTCTTGTTCTTTAATTCCGTTCTCTAAATTCAGCTTCACGGGGTAACAGATAAAAAACCCCAGCCCTCCCTGCAGGACTCGTGATGGCCTTGATCTTTGTGTTTTTTCAGCTCCAGCCCCATAAACCTTCGAAGCTAACCTTGCAGCTGCATCCTGCTAGGCTCTCCCACACAGGTCAATCTCATTTCTAGTTTTGATTGTTACAGTTTAAAGATAGAATTTCCCTTTCTTGCTTCACAGCATTCAAATGCTAATTAGTTCCCTTAAATGTCTAGGAAGTTATCCCAGTTTACACATATATGGTTTATTAACTCATGTTCATTTCAAACCTGTTCTTTGATGTAGGCTAATGGAATTATTCTTTTAGAATCTCTTTAAAAGGTGACTTCTCTTTCTTTCTTGATGGATAGTGTTTCTCTGAAGCACATTTCTGAGTGTTTGCCTTTGGAAAAAATACTTGTTTTTCATGGGTTAATGCTGAGTACTCCTGGATGTTCATACAACAGATAAAAATTTGTTTTCTATTTGCAGCAACTTACTTTTTAGAGTTCACACTTTTACTCTTTGCTGAAAAAAATATTTCTTTTACCTCCCTCTCCATAGCTAATAAGATGGAAGAGACCAGGTTTGCAGAAATGCATCTGCCTGGAGAATATGGCTGTGAGAGCCAGCATTTTTTTCCAGCTGTTTTCTTGTCATTAGCTTTTAATTTCAACAACTACCTGCTTGTGCCTCTCCTCTTTTCCCCCACCTCAGGTATTTTGTGCTGTTATTGTGATTGTCAGTTCTGTTCTGCTTGAAATGTTTCCATATATGTTGCCATGGTTACAGGTGCCAGAATTGGAAATAAATGAAGGGGGTATCAGGGCACTGGTGTGACTCTGATGGAGGCTTAGCACTAAGATATTAGCTATTATTTTGCTGGATTCCATGATATTTGATGATGGATCCATTTTAATAGAATATTTAAATGCTTGCTTGAATATAGATTGCGCTAAAATGGAATTATGTAGGACTGGATTTTAAAGAAATTATTTTTTTTTTCCTTTTTAATGAGTACACAGCCTTTGGGACAGTCTGCACGTGAGCGAATAGTGTCTAGAACATTTACTGCATAAATGGTATGAATGTATTTGACTGCATCTACTACTGCAGCAGGGATGAGTACTGAGTACAACTCCTCAGAAAAGTTCAAAGAGATAAGAAAAGAAATGTTTAGGAAACAGAGACCTGCTTCAGAATGGTTTCTTATAGCTGACTGAAGAAAATATTTGGAAATTAGGTGGATGCTGTCTCTTTTACAGTCTGTGCAGCAGTACCAACTGCTTGCAAAGTCTTGTGGGAGGTTTCTGGTGGAGGTGATGTGAGGGTTTCTGCAAACCAGAGATCTCTCTTCTGTTTCTCATTTTCTGGGCTTGAGGCTGCATCGAAAGCCCAGCAAAGTCACTGGAGGAATTCCCAATGACAACAGTGAAATTTGAATTGAATCTGAGGTCAGCTGTTTAGCAACCTTTTCCCACATTGCTCAAGGTGACTTCAGTCTGTTTTAGGTGCTGTTCCCTTTCAGGTTGTCTCGGCCAGTCAGAGCCTCTCTGTGCATCGGTGGGAAATGTGTTTGATGTGTTTAACACATGGCATGGGCAAAACATGAGAGCACTGCTAAATGTCTGAAATGGGCAGCAACATGTCCTGCTTGTCCCAGAGAAAGTTCCTGCTCTCCCTCCCCATGAGGGGCTGGCTTCTCCTTTATTGGTGTTATCTGTCCCCACTGCAGTCAGCTGAAAGGCTCCTGCTCATGAGAAGGAATTTGTGTGTATGTGTGAATATGCATTTGTTTATACAGCCATACAGTTATGAATCTGCAATTACATCTTTATATTTTTGAAGTAGCTTTAAAATAAGCTGTGGCTTTCTATTTTCTGAAATGTTATTTTGAGGCCAGCAGAAAGAGGGCAAAGAGTTTGGTATCCCTCTAGTGTTGAGTAGTGATTATAACTGGATGGTAATAGTAACATGAGATTTAACTAAAGATTGAGGTTTTTACAGTAACTCAGTTCAGCATGTCAAATGCAGGAAACTGGAACAAATGCAGGCAGTTGCTGTATTCATCCTTTCCCTGAATTTGTATCTTCATTTCTCCCTAACCCTTCCTCTAGGAAACTCTCACCAAGGGTATTCCCCCTTTAGCCAGGCCAGACCCTTTCAGAGTCCATAGGTGCTGCGGTTTTCCCTGGTGCATCCATTAAAAATGTGAAGTTTAACTTCTTAATTATGGTTGTGGCCACCTTTGCATAGCTCTGGCCTTTATGGAGGGGCAGAGGCTGCTGTGCTTGCCCTGTGTGGAGCAGCTCCTGCAGAGTGGCCAGGGTAGCTCTGCACACCAGGGAGATTTGCTCTGCATGCCCTGAGCATGCCCTGCTCCTCTCTGGATTCTGCTCCACCAGCTGGAGACCCAGAGCTGAGCCCTTCTGGGTGCTTTGTGCTCTGTCCCTTTGTCAGTCTGGGCTGAAATGTTTAACTCTGTACTGCAGAGACTGTCTGGGGAAGCTGGGGAGCAGCTTCTGCTTTCTTTGTGCTCAGCAAACACCCCCAGCTCCCCCAAAACACGGGGTCTCGTTTGCCTGTGATTTTATTTTGCAATTGCCTGTCTGTAGTTGGAGGACACGTGTGCAGGATGAAAGGAGCTGATCAGAATCAGTTTGCACAAACTCTGCAAGCAAAGCAGCATCTCCTGGGCTCTCTGGAGCCTTCCCTGGGCACCACCACCCCCAATTGTTGTCAAACTGTTGCGTTCTCCTTGACACTGGATATTTACAGCACGAGGTAGCCCCGCTCGTCTCCCGATGAATGAGCAGAGCTGTAGTTCAGTGCTTGCTCCAGAATTTGTACCTGGCTGTGCCTGGTGGAAGGCTCTGGCAGGAGCC
Source organism: Calcarius lapponicus (assembly GCA_039654755.1). Lineage (NCBI taxonomy): Eukaryota > Metazoa > Chordata > Aves > Passeriformes > Fringillidae > Calcarius > Calcarius lapponicus. The sequence continues at coordinate 467,405 of CM077467.1, forward strand.
AGGGCTGCACAGGACAACAACGACAGCTAGTGGCTCAGGGAGTTCTTTCCAGAAGTGCTGAAACGGGGAGGGAGCAGCCAGCATGCAGAGAGGCTGAGCATGCAGAAATGCTGTCCTGTCTGCAGTTCATGCACAGCTGGCAGAGGTGCAGGATGCTCCAGGGGCGCTGTGTGTGCCCTGCCTGGCTGCAGCACTGGCAGCACCGGCAGCGAGGGCAGGCAGGGCAGGCAGCGGCTGACACCAGGGCACACTTCCTCTAAGTGACTGTGGACAGGGCAGTGGGATTACCCTTTATACATCACAGGCCAAAATTCAGTTCCTGCTGCCTCCCCAGGGCCCCTTTTAAAAATCCCTGTGCTCCTTTGGCAGAGAAAGAAGAAGAATCAGGGGTGTGTTTGTGAGTGAAGCTGATGCAGTTTGCTTTGGGCACTGCTCCTCCTGTGCTGTCAGTGACCCAGTGCAAGCTGAGCCAAAACAGATCAAAGCTCAGGTGTCAAACAGTGAGAGCAAAATAAAATATCACTGACTGCTTTGGGCTGGAAGGGACCTTAAAGCTCATCCAGTGCCAGCCCTGCCATGGCAGGGACACCTGCCACTGTCCCAGGCTGCTCCAGCCCCAATGTCCAGCCTGGCCTGGGGCGCTGCCAGGGATCCAGGGGCAGCCCCAGCTGCTCTGGGCACCTGTGCCAGGGCCTGCCCACCCTGCCAGGGAACAATTTCTTCCTGGTACCTGATCTAAATCCACCCTCCTTCACCTTAAAGCCATTCCCTGGCTCCTGTCCCTCCATCCCTTGTCCCCAGTCCCTCTGCAGCTCTCCTGGAGCCCCTCCAGGCCCTGCCAGGGCTCTGAGCTCTCCCTGGAGCTGCTCCTCTCCAGGTGAGCAGCCCCGGGTGTCCCAGCCTGGCTCCATCCTGGAGCAGCTCCGTGGCCTCCCCTGGCCCCTCTCCAGCTCTGCACTGTACAGAAATGCACACAGGAGCTCAGTTTTGTTTCCTGTGAGCTCTCTGTGGTTCCAGACATTACCCAAATGCCAGTCTGCAATCCTGAGCTTTCTCTGGTTCAGCTGGTGTGAGGAGAGTCCTGAGCAAGGAACGCCAAATGCAAAATCTGCATCTTGTGTTAACAAGAAGCGAATTATTTCCAGATGGCCACAAGATAAAACAAGGATAGTTCTCTGGTCAGGGCATCCACTTTGGCTCCAGAGGTCTGCACTGATTTCTCCTGTGGGAAAACTCCTTTCCAGGTACCCCCAAATCTTCCAGTACAAAAATGCTTGGTTTTAGATTCAGAGAATGACTATGTTAGTGGTTAATGCACAGCTGGGTCCCAGCTAGGAGGGAAGAAAGAGGAATTTCTTTATCTTTAAGGGGACTATTGGGTTATGTATAGCAGGGTATCATATCAGCAAGGTATCATCTCCAAAACTAAGAGAAAAAGAAAGATCCTTTTCATGTTAAACAACTTTATAAGTGCAGTTCTGGGGTGTTTTTGTCCTCTGCTCTGTTCTGCCTGGAAACGAAGCAGTTCCAGTAATTTCTGCTGTGCGTTCGTAGGTGGCAGTCTTGGTCAAGTTTTGAGACAGTGGAATTCCTCCCTCCCTCCCGTGGGCTGGGCGCCTCTGGCTGCCGACAGGGACACGGACACGGACACGGACACGCGGGGGATCCCTGAGCGCCCTGCCCTGCCCGGGCACCCCTGGGCTGTGCTGGCTCAGCTCACAGCTCGGGCAGCCCCGCGGGCGTTAAGGGGAAACTGAAACCCTCAGAGAGGGGACATCACCAGCGATAAGGTGTAGATGGGGATTTTTAACAGTAATTACGCCATCTGAGCCCTTCCTATAAGCACCTTACTGGCTCTGACTCTGCCTCTTGCCTGTAAAAATTGGGTAAAATTATTTCCCTGCCTTGAAGGATGATTCTGGGTTATGTGGCAGTGGAATTGTGGACTTAGGTCTGAAAATTGAGCACGCTGGTGCCCCAGCACCTTTCCTCTCAGCTGAATCCTGTCTCAGGTCTGGGCTGACCTCCATCTCTGCAGGAAGAAATGGGAAGGCTTTCTGATCTGGGTCAAAAGCCCTGCTGTGCTCCTGCTTGGGCCCTTGCCCAGGTTGATTTGTCTGTAGCAATAGACAGGGCACCTTTCTTGGCTCTCAAAGCTGATGGCTTTGTTTATTGTCCCAGTAAGTCTCCCAGAAGTCCCAGCCAAGAGAGATGACTTGCACGTGAGTCCACCAAAAAAAGATATTTCTAAAAGCAATCACTGCACATAAACAGAGCAGAACACAGGTGATGGATAGTGAGTTTCTTTCCAAGCAGCTTTATATACCTGGAATATCACTCCATTAAACTGCCCTGAATGTTGTAACAGTCATCTGGTGAGTTGCAGAGAAGTGCTATTTTCAGCACAGCATTAATCTAAATGGACATTTCCCAGGCTTTAAAATATTGATCCCTTTGTGCTGTCTCCGGCTGGAGATATCTGTGGCTTTGGGAGCTTTAGTGCAGCTCCTGAGGCAGGGTTTGGGCAGGCTGGGGCAGTTTTTGGGGCAGTGCTGTGGGCACAGCCCTGCAGGGAGCACCAGGGCTGGGTTAAGCGTGTGGCTCCTGTGGTGGATGAGGGAAGGCAGAGGCAACTCTGGCTCCTTTTCATTCCTCTCAACAGAGCCTCCTCTTGGAAGCTCCCTCAGGAAAATGGATTCAGTCATATCCCTGCACACTCAGGCAATGCCACAGGGCTCTTAATAAAGGTTTCAGGCCATGAGGGATATCTGGTCTGGCCTTTCCTCCTTGGGCAGCATGAGAATGGGACTGGACCTGCTCCCAAATTCTCCTCTCCTCAGCTGGAGTACCTGCTCTGTGATTTCTTGTTCTTAACCAGCTGCTGAGGAATTTTGTGCCATCCTCTGATTGCTAGAGAAAATTGGAGTGGGGAACAGAGGGTAAATAATAATGGACGAATGAACAAAAACATTTATCCAACAAGGAGGGATTCATAACCATAAATCCCTCCTTGTTGGATAAATGTACACTGTGTCATCTCACTTTGCACAGCACTGCAAAGCTCTTCTCATTCCAAAGGGTTGATGGAAGTCACCAGATCCTGGGGCAGATTGCAGAAGTCCTCTGAGATGGAAGTATCTGCTTCTGGGAAATAAGGCTTCCACTGTTTGTTTCTGCCTTGCTCTTTGTGTTTTGGGGAAGGTTTCCAACAGAAACACTTTAAAGGCAATAACTATTGGCCTGTTTCAGCCTCAAAAGATCTTTTTGGGGGTTGGTGGTGTTTTTGTAACACGACTGTTGGTGGCTGTGCCAAGCAGGAAAAACTGTTTTCAGGTGTGTGAGGATTTGGCTGTAGGGTGGAGTGGGGTCCCTTTAGCAGGGTGCTCAGGTTCTTGGGGTGACCCCAGCACCCCTGGGGGTGATGCAGGGCCCGTGGGTGGCAGGCCCTGCTGCCACCCTGCCCTGCAGCCTGGGGACACGGGGGGCAGGAGCTGCCTGTGCAGTGCCAGCCTGGCCTGGGAGCAGCGCAGGGGAAGCTCTGATCCCCAGGGAGGATCCAGCCCGGGCTGGGAGCCTGGCACAGGGAACGGGCCCTGCTCACAGCCTGGGGACACGGGGGGCAGTGCCAGCAGGGCTTGGGAGCAGCGCAGCACAAGCTCTGATCCCCAGGGAGGATCCATCCCGGGCTGGGACCCTGGGGCCTGGCACAGGGAACGGGCCCTGCTCACAGCCTGGGGTCATGGGGCAGTGCCAGCCTGGCCTGGGAGCAGTGCAGGGGAAGCTCTGATCCCCAGGGAGGATCCAGCCTGGGCTGTGACCCTGGCACACGGAATGGGCCCTGCTCACAGCCTGGGGACAGGGGGCAGTGCCAGACTGTGCTCTCTGCCGCAGAACAGGCAGGATTTATGGCTGTAGTGCAAGAACTGGGTGGTAAAAGTTTTATGGACTTCTGGTGGGAGCCAGAGCTCCAGGGAGGCTGTAAATCCTGGAGCAGTGCCGGCAGCCTCCGAAAGGGAGAGCGTGTCAGCGATTGCAGCAGAGTGATTGCTTTAAATCCCAGTAATGCTGCCCACAGCATGCAAATCCACCCTGGCCCTGTCTGTGCTGTGCCTGTGGAGCCACGAGATGGCACCTGGTCCTCGTTTTACTCTGAATTTGCTTTTTCCTCTGCCTCATCTTGTGAGCTGCTGTGAATGTTCACAATCCGGGTGTCTGGGTGTTACTTGTTTCATTCTGAATTAATAATTTTCTATTTTAATTTGCTGATAGTTCAGAAATTTGTTAGTGCTGAAAAGCCCTGAAAGTAATGCAGTAGACTCTGCTGTGACCCACAACTACCGTTCCAGTTTTTTGTAAAAGAGATTACTTTGGGAAAGAGAACTTGCAGCCAACATATAAATATTTTAGTGGCATCTGATGGAATTTTAAAAATACTTCCAAGCATGGTAAATTCCTGTTTTAATATCCAGCATCATTAAATGTGTGTGATTACGGCAACATATATCAGTCCAGAATGATGGGGAATTATTCCAAACCACTGAAACCTCCCCCAGGAAAACCTGAGCAGAGAGCAGCTGCTGGCTCTGTGACACAACAGAGGGGGTGATGGGGGCTGTTCTTTGGGAACCCTAGAAATGATAAACTCAATTGGAGTAATTAGTTCAACACCACAGGTTCATCTTCAGGTACAATGATAAATACATATGGCACAGGGTGTGGAAGAGACAAGGGACTCTGTTGACTCTGTCTTAACTGGCTGGTCTGCATAAAACTCCCTCTACATCTCAGATTTTCATCCACAGAGCTTTCTTCCCAAACGGCTTGTTTTTCCCCTTTGGGGATCAGAGGCTGGCGGTGGGTGCTTGCAGCTGAAACGGCAGAATTTGTGTTCTCCCCACTGGCAGCGGGAAAAGCAGTTTCTGTGCAGGGCAGGCTGCAGCCCTGGCTCTGCTCCTGGCCCTCCCTGCAGTGTCCCAGCTTCATTTCCGTGCTGCTTGCTCCAACTGCTTGGCATCTGCTCTGCTTCCTGAAAGGCAGCTGGAGCTGAGTCAGTCCTTGCCTTGCGCTGAGTGTTCCACACTCACACACTGAGTTCATTCATTGCTAAATTCTCTGGGATTTGCACAAAGATCTCTTTTTCCTGGATTTAGTTTGGCTTTTTATGCAGTCCTCTGTCATTTCAGAGTTCCTTTTCAGGAATTTTCAGTCCGGTGCTCCAGGAAAAGAGAATTTTCTGTGGGAAACAACGGTGCTTACACTTGGCAGATGGCTTCACCTTACCAAATGGCTCTGTCCATAGTGGGCAGGTTTTCCCAGTGCCTGCAGGTTCTCCAGCAGGAACACCAGAGTGGCTCCTGTCCTTCCCCACCTGATGGATTTCCCAGTTATAAATGACACTGCTGGGTGTGGGAGACACCAGTCCTGTTCCCAGCGGTGCTTGTGCCTGTCAGAGACAGTGAGATTAAACTGAAATTGAAGCTTTCTGCCTTACACAACAGTGTTTTTATTGAAACTACAAATCTGCAAAATGGTTTGTAGTTGACAAAATGTCTTGTGCTGGTTTTCATTCCAACTCAGACCAACAAACCCAAATGCCAGGTCTGACTGGATGGTGATGTTTTAATTTCTAACATTTTCCTTCCATTTTAATTGGGAAATTTCATCCTATAGCTTTAAGAAGTTGTTATTAAATTTGAAACATCATAAGTATTCTGGAAAAAAAACCCCAACCTAATAGTTCAGTCTGTAAAAACAAACTCTCCTTTTTGGAAACTGCATTTGTCCTTCTCCATATCAAATTTCTCACACTCCAAAGTCCACTCCTGCTCCCCATGGTCCTTGGCATGGTCAAGGAGGATTTTGCTGTTTTGGTCCATGAAGGAGCCTGTGCAGACAGGTTGGTTGGTTTGTTTGTTGGTTTGTTTGTTCAGCTCACAGTTCCTACTAAAGGGTCCCAGTGTTAAGTAATGAAATTTGCCAATACATTGGGATAAATTCTAAGGACAAATTAAACCAAAAGAGTACAGAATAGTGTCATATAAATATTTAATGTAAACTTATGGATTACATTGTCCTGGAGACTGCTCTCAGAGGCACTTTGAAGCCACACGTGGCTTGTGATAGCCAGACAGAGGCAGCTTTAGCCACGAGTTCAGGCTCCTCTGAAAACTCCCCTCCAGGGACCCTTTGAAGTGGTAAAATTTTATGGCTAGCTAAAAAAATGAAAGTTCTGCAGCCAAAAATAAGCACTGTTGTATTTCCTCTCCGCCCTTTTGAAATGGACAGAACATGTATTTTTAACCCTCCTTCTCCGAGATGAAGGTGAGGTGACAGGACCTGGGAGCCGAGTGCCAGGTGTTGGTGCAGAAAGGAAGCCTTGGCAGCCCAGGTGGCCTCGGAGCAGTGGGGCTGAGGGGAGCCCCTGGTGCATTGCCAGGGCTGTGGAGCGGTGCCGGGGCTGTGGAGCGATGCCGGGGCTGTGAGCGGTGCCGGGGCCGTGGGCATTGCCAGGGCTGTGGAGCGGTGCCGGGGCCGTGAGCGGTGCCAGGGCCGTGAGCGGTGCCGGGGCTGTGGGCATTGCCAGGGCCGTGAGCGGTGCCGGGGCTGTGGGCATTGCCAGGGCCGTGAGCGGTGCCGGGGCTGTGGGCATTGCCGGGGCTGTGAGCGGTGCCGGGGCTGTGGGCATTGCCAGGGCTGTGGGCATTGCCGGGGCTGTGGGCATTGCCAGGGCTGTGGGCATTGCCGGGGCTGTGGGCATTGCCAGGGCCGTGAGCGGTGCCGGGGCTGTGGGCATTGCCGGGGCTGTGAGCGGTGCCGGGGCTGTGAGCGGCGCCGAGGCTGTGGGCATTGCCAGGGCTGTGCAGCACTGTTGGGGCCGTGAGCGGTGCCGGGGCTGTGAGCAGTGCCGGGGCCGTGGGCACTGCCGGGGCCGTGGGCACTGCCGGGGCTGTGGGCATTGCCGGGGCTGTGGGCATTGCCGGGGCTGTGGGCACTGCCGGGGCTGTGGGCACTGCCGGAGCTGTGGGCACTGCCAGGGCTGTGCAGCATTGCCGGGGCTGTGGGCACTGCCAGGGCTGTGCAGCACTGCCGGGGCTGTGGGCATTGCCAGGGCCGTGGGCATTGCCGGGGCTGTGGGCACTGCCGGGGCTGTGGGCACTGCCAGGGCTGTGGGCACTGCCAGGGCTGTGGGCACTGCCAGGGCTGTGAGCCATGCCTGCCCATCGCTGCTCTTCCCCTCAGCCCTCTGCTCACCTGGCCCCATCGCTGGGCTGGGCTGGGTGGGGTGGGCAGGACCTGCCCCGGGACAGAGGGCACTGGAGGGGCAGAGAAGAGGCTCAGGAAGAGAAGTGCCCTCAGAGGGTCTCGGGGGCTGTCCACTGAGCCCAGAGAGCTGCAGAGATGGTGTCCAGCAGGCACCTGGGCAGAGCTGTGCGCCCAGCAGCGCGGGATTGCTGAGCTGTGTGGTTTGGGTGGGGATGTGGGGCGCTGTGGGATTGCGCTCCTGCTGCACCCTCTCTTACCCAGCAGGAAAGGCAGCCAGAGCAGAAGGTTTCCTGCTGGGAAGCTGGGGCTGTGTTTGATGTGGCTCCCTGATGCGTTTGGGGCGATGGAAGCAGTCAGGAGCACTCTGCTCCAGCAGGACCTTCCCTGGTGACAGAGCTCCAGCCTCTGGGGCTCAGATCCCCTCTGCAGGGCTGCACCCCAAACCCAGCTGTGCCCCAGTCTCCAATGTCACAGGCAGACCGTCCTAGGTCAGCTGGGTCTTCTTTTTTAGGGAAAGAAGTTGAAAGCAGCAGCTTGGAGTTAGAAGAGTCTTAAGTAATTCCAACAATGGCAACTTAGGATCTACATGTCCAGAGAATTTTATCATGCCAGAGACATCTGTGTTTTTCACTCTACTGGGCTTTATTTTCAATCATTTTTCTCATTAAAAAAATGTGTGTATCTCATTATGTCTTGATATCTGAGCCAGCATTTAATTCTCTGATTACATATGGTCGGTACAGCATGTGCCATTACACCCACCAAAATAGTGGAGTGACAGTTCCCTTTGCAAAGTAGAAGACTAGAAATAACTTTCTGCTGAGAGATGCTATTAATTTTTCTTTCTTTTTTTTTTTTTTTTGCCTAATAAAAGCGAATACATAAGTGGCCATGATTCAGATCTCAGAAAGTGTTTTCTGACTAGTCTGTGACTTGTCATATAAGGGCTGCAGTGCAGCTTTGATATTTATGGTATATAATACCCACGTAAGAGTTATTTTAAAAGGCTACAAGAGCTATCTGCTTCTTGTTTTATGTATTATTTATCAGTCTCTTATTCTTTCCTTTATGCCACAGATGTTTATTTTTATTTTCAATCTCTCCCCTTGATGTTACAGAATCCCAGGCCTGCTGTGAGTGGCACTGGGGGTGTTTGCAGTTGGGCTGTGCCCCTGCCCAGGCTGTGCCCTGCTCCCTGAGCTGTAGGTGGCTCTGGCAGCTCTTCCTGGGGAAGCTGTGCCTTTCTGACAGCACCCACACCCTTCACTGTCATTTTTCAAACTTCTCTGCTGCTGTTCACCTTGTGTAAATTTCTTTTTTCCCTTTAGCATTCCCTGCACCTTGGGAGAGCCGTCCTCTCCCTCCCCAAAGACCCCTCCTGGTCTGTGAGAAGGGCTCCGAGTGCTGTGGAGGCAGGGAAAGGCAGCAGCAGGCTCCTTCCCTGGCTGGAGCACAGCCTGGAGCCAGCACTGCAGCCCAGCAGCACCAGCTGGGAGGGCCAAGCAGCTCCCAGCAGCCCAGGGCAATAAATGCCCATCTGCCACACAAGAGCAGCAAACCCTGCTGATGCTGCAGCAGCGCCAGAGATCCAGGAGGGGCCTTGTGGGTGGACAGCTTCCCTCCACTTAGGATGGAGGAGGAATATTGAAAAGAAATGTAGAAATAATTTTTAAAAAATGCAGCCACTTGTTTCTCAATTTTCCTTGTTAATTATGTCTCCTGGCATGCACTTGCAGGAGAAACCAGTCTGTCAGCTCCTGCATCTGCTGCCTGATTCAGTTCATGGAAGGGATCCGTGCTGCTCATCCCAAACACGAGGCACTCCTCTGGGGCAGGGCTGCAGGGGAGCCTCAGCACTCTGCTTTGTGCTGGGGAGCCCCAGCAGGGCCAGGGGAGCTCCAAGACCCCCTTCTTCATCCTGCACTGTGCCTTTTGTCAAAGCCCCAGTGAGCTGTTTGGCTGCCTTCAGCTCCCTGCTGTAGTCCAGGCATTGAATGTTGCTCCTGGAGATAATAAGGAACCAGCTCTACATTCACCACAAAGGGTATCAGTTGCAGTTTAATATTTTTCCCTTATTGCTTTTTTTCTCCTCTTTCCACATGAACTCTGATGAACTCCCTTTGAGCATCTGTTTCCTTCCCTCACCATTTTATCAGGTCCCCTCTTGCTCCAGAGCGGTTCTCTGCACACCCATCGTGCTGCCTGCCCTGGCTCTGCCTGTGCTTGCTGCTCTGCTGGGGCAGGGGCTGAGCTGTTTTCCAGTGGGGAGGCTCTGTCACCAGCATGAATCACATGGAATAGACGTGTGCCAACCAGCCCAAAAGCCATTGCCAGCCTCGGCCTGCCAGTGTTGTTTATTCCAATACTCTTTGGTGGGTGGAAAGACAAGCCCAGGAAATGGGTGGGTGTTTGTTCAAAGGAAAGGCCAAATGTGCTTTTCAGCAGGGTTCACCTGTCAGGGTGTCACTTGCTATGATCTGTTTTGTAGCCTGTCCCAGCTCTTTGAAGCCACAGTACTCTGTTTTTCCTGATGCTGATGATGTGCCTGGAATGTGGTCCCATATCTGTCACTTTCTGTGTTTGTTGCAGTCTGCAGTGACGCGCCCTTTTTACTTTTCCTAGCAGGTGTTTTTTAAATTAAAGAAAAGGCAGACTTAGCAGAGCTTGGTTATTCATCAATATTATTAGATTCTCCCTTCCCTCTCCTGATGCTAGGAATAGAAACCTATGAAATTACTGTGGAGGATGAGCTCTTAAAACAAAGCACTGCGTAAGGAGGATGGGAAAAACCCATGCAGCTGAAATGCAGAAAGGGATGTGCTGGGGAGCGGGGTCTGCACTGAATCCTGGGTGTGGGACCTGGCAGGACCTGCCAGGGAGAGGCAGCAGGGAGAGAGGGGATGCCAGGGCTTGCCCCAGGCCCGTGCTGGGGGCTCACTCCTTCCCTGCACAAGGCTGCTCATGGACGGGAAGCAGCTGGCTGGACCTCACCTGGCAGGGAATAACAGGGGCTTTTGAGAAATGTATTGGGTTCTTCCTTGCTTCCAAAGCAGAGGCTTACAAACACCATGAGAAAAGGCCATGCCTTCTTAAATCTCGGAGGAATAGTTTTCTGTCCCATTGCAGGGGCACAAACACCTGGCTCCTGTAAGACTGCTTGCAGATGGGCTTGTGTTCCAGCTGGTTTGCTCAAAAAGAGTTGGGGAGCTCCGGCAGCTGCAGAAATCTCTGCACTGGCAGCACTTTAATGCTGACAGCCCCACGGGCAGGGTCATCCTTCCTGGTTTATCCTGGAGGGAGTTTGCTTGCTGAGCCAGCCTTGGGAAGGGGCTTGGCACCGCAGAAATGCTTTCTTTACAGTCTGTTTGTCGTTCATCCCTCCTGGTCAGGTTCACTTTCAGTGGGAGGCTGGAAGGAACTAAATCTGCCATCAGGGGACGTTCCCAGGCTGGGAGTTTGAGCCAGAGCTGGCTGAGGGAGAGGCACTCGAGTCCCCATCACCTCAGTCACAGCCCCAGGCAGCTCTGCAGCAGGGAGAGCGTCTGTCTCTGGGAGGTGCTCGTTAGCCTTGCCCAGAAACAAGCTGGGAGCCTTCCTGGGCAGTGCCTGGCCTCTTCTTCAGTGAGGAGAGGAACAGAAAGGCAGCCCCAAGCCCATCAGAACCACAAGCACAGGAGAGGGGCTCACTGGGCGGCACAGGAGCTGTCAAAGGTCCTTAATCCCAGCTGTGCTGCAGGTACAAATGGATAGACCTTGGGCGTGAAGGAGGAGCTGGAAAACCTGTAAAGGGCAAACAGCACCTGCAGCAGAGCCTGCCCCTCCAGCCCGACAGGGAGGGCAGCTCCCACCCTCCAGCTGAGAGCGCTCTGCTTTTCCAGCAGCTCTGGCTTTGTGGAAACACAGCTGCTGTTGTGGTTCTGCTGCAAACACAGAGCTTGCAGATGTGCCAGCACCTAGAGAACTCCTGGGCTTCCCAGGAAGTTATTGTGCTGGCTTTTCCCACCTTGCTGGCACGGGTTAATAAGGGCACGGGGTGCTGGATGAGAAAACGCGCAGCTTTTCTCTTGGCAGTTTGCGCAGGCACAAGGTTCACCTGTGGTTCAGTGTTTAACTAAAATTAAGGCTGACAGCTTTTCCCTATAAATTAAATTAATGAGATGTTTGAACCGCTGCTAAATTACTTGTGCAGATCTTTGCTGTTTGACACCGTCTCTGGGCTCCCTTCCCAAGGCAGCCTGTGCAGCTGCCCTCGCACCCTTGGCCTCGCTGGGACTGGAGGGTGGGCACTACTGGAGGGCTGTGCTGGGACAGCTGGCCACACTGAGTTTTCAGAGAGCCACTCCTCTGCAGGGGAGAAGGTTTACTTAACAAAAGAAAAAAAAAACAAAAAAACAAAAACAAGAAAGAAAAACATCATTCCTGCTGTGGTAAGCTGGCAGGAGGTGTTGCTGTGTGAGTCTGAGGGCGCTGCACAGCAGCAGTGCTGTCCCACTGTGCTCATGTCCTGCCTGGGTCTCTCCACTTTGCCCACAGGCTTTTCCCTCAGACCTGCTCAACTCCTCCTGCCCAGGGACCCGCAGCAGCTCTCACCCTGCACCTGCCATCAGCTTTGTCCTTTTGCAGCCAGAATGGGCTGGCTTAGCAGAGGCAGTGGATAGCACTGATGAGCTCATTTAGCCAAATGGGATAAGGGATGTGTGTGGGCAGGAGCATTCCCCCAGCAGAGCCACAGTGAGTGGGGCAGTTTGCCTGTCCCAGCAGCTGCAGGAGCTCAGGGGCTCAGCCCAGTTTGGAATCAGCTTGGAGAGGTATCAGGACCTTTGATTATGGGAAGCCTGTCTGGGATTATTGTGCTCCCTGAGTAGCTCTGGAAGGGTAGGAGGGTGGATAAGGGGTGAGGGTGTCTCATCTTCAAGAAATGCAGGGTTTGAAAAGGAGCATCTGCTTTGTGGAGCAAGGAGAGCGAGTTATTTAATCACAGCAACCTTGTAGGAGACGAGCTTTTTAAGAGCAGAAATGGAAGCTGGTTTGATTTGGTAAAGCCCTTGAGTTCTTCCTTGGCTGTTGCTTTGCAGAGAAGGACTTTTCTTCCTTCTAGCACAGTTCCTGAAGCAGAGGAAATGGGCATTGTGACCTGGGAGCTGTGGTTGCCCAGCTGAGGAGAGGAGAGAGCACATTAGCTCTTTGTTGCTTGAAAATTAATCTCAGCAAGTATCACTGGCACAGGAGTTAATAGCTGTAAAACAGACAAGAAAGCCAAATGCAGGCAGTGAGGCTATTTTGCACATACATCTTCAGAGAGTTTTAGCTGTGGTCTGATACCTCAAGGAACCAGGTATTTCAGTGCTGCTTGTGGCCAAAATATGTGGTTCATAGTAAAAACTGTGTTTGCTTTAAAGCATTTCAAATTTCTTTTTGTCTCATCTCCACTGCAGTTCAGGAGGGGTGTAGAAAGTGATGCTGAGTAAGTTACCTCCCTTTCCTGCCACTGACCTCTGGTTGCATCAGTGGGAACCCGCCCTGAAGGTGCAGTGCAGACATGGAGTGCAGGCAGGACAGACATCCGTTTGTCTGGAAATGCCTGGCACCTAAAGCCAATTACTTGGCCTATCCCAAGATTCTGTTCCAGTAAAGGTAAGATCCTTGACCATTGCTCAGACAAATACAGGATTTCTGGTGCCACTGGCAGATTTGCAAGCTATGCTGAGCTGTGAATTTCCAAACAAGATGAAACTGTGAGCAAGCAGAGCCATTTGTCTGCTGGAGCAGTGCTCTGGCAGAGTGATTGAGCGTCCAGGACTCCCCACTCCAAGGGGCTGAACTGGATTGAATGCAGAATTGTGTGTATCCGGTGGTGTCTTTGCATCTGACATTCCATCAAATCTATGTTTCCATGGGGAATCCATATGCTGTTTTATAGTCAAAGCATTTGATATTCTTTGGGGAAACTTAGAACTCTGTTCCTTTCTGCATTGTCAAACAAATAGTTTTGTCATTAAGCTGTTTTTTAGAATACCATCTTTTTCACTTTCTCTGGTGCCATATTCTGTTTGATGCAGACACAATGCAGGGAATGTCAGAAGAAGCAGCTTGGAGATTATCTAGAGCAAAATATGACAAAAATACTGTATAATGTGGGAATGTCCTGTAAGCCTTGCAGCTCTGTGTGAGGTTGAGAGAGGCTGAGAAGGGGGAGGTGAGCAAGATGACAGGGACAAGAAGAGAGAGTTTAAGGCAGGTGCTGGTGGGGATGCACATGTGGGTTCAGCTCTACAGTTCAGTGCATTTACAGGGGCTCTGTGAGCTGTCTCTGTCTGGGATGTCCACTTTGAATGTCACCCCACAATTCTGAGCTGTCCAGATGCTGCTTAATTATTGGCACAAGGATTCTTTGGGCAGGCTTGGGTAATCTTGGCTTCTTGGGCTGAGGCGGTGTTTCCTCAGGATTACCAATGAGTTTTGTGCCCTTTCCTGTTTGCGTTTTCATCTGAGATTTACAGCAAACAACAATGAGAGATGCCAGAGGGCAACTTTTCAATTCTTAGCAAAATAAAAATACGTGCCAGGGTTCATGCATATATTCATGTAGACACCTGTGTTACTGAAACACATTTCCTTTGCTATTTGTGATCTATTTACTTGAACCACTCTAAAATTCAACTAATGCATAATACTGAAAATTCTCCTGTGGAGCTGGGTAGAGAACATGAAACTTTATTTTGTGCTGGGAAATTCTGCACTATATATTACCCACTTTTCCCTTCAAGCACTTCCAGCATCGAGCCTTACCCTTGCCAGGCTCTGGTGCAAACCCAAGGAGTCTCAAGAGGCTCTGACCAGAGCAAAGCCTTAGGAGTCAATATTTGTTTATAACCCATATTCCTGGGCAATTCCATTTTTCACCTAGTGCTGTGTGTACCTTAACGTCTTGCCCGGTTATTTAATATTTTCCATTGGCTGGAGGAGCTCTCGCTCCTGCCCGGCTCATGTCCTGGTGGTAGCTGTGCCAGGGGATCTCAGCCCCACAAGGACCTTTCCTGGGGGCTCGGGGGGCTGGTGTGGTGCTGTGGGCAGCTGCCAGGCTGAGGGGCAGTGGGGCCTTCCCCAGGGTGCTGTGTGCTGGGAGCTGTGCTCAGCTCCTGCCCTGCTCAGCCACCCCCGTTGGCCTCTCCTGTGTAACAGATGTCTGCAGGGTGGCTCCCAGCACTTGTGCAGAGCTGCTGCTGCCACGAATCAGCCTGAGCAGGACCTGAGAGGAGCAGCAGCAGGGGAGGCTTTCAGTCAGAGCCAGGGAAGGACAGCAGGGACGGGGAATAACCCTTGTCTGGAACGATCTCTGCCTCGGTGTCACACTGCCACCCGTGTCCTGCGGGCGCAGGGCCTGGCAGGAGGGGTTTGCCTCAAAACCACGTTGGTCTGAGCAGCCTGTGGTGCAGCCCAAGCTCGCTCTGTTCAGGACTAATGGGGAAAATCAGGAGTTTCACTCTGTGAAATTACAGAGCACTGAGCCCTTCCCATCGATGGAATTCAGCCCAAGGGAACTTGCCCCCTTTGCTGCAGGGAGGTTGAGGCAATGGTACTGCTTTGATCCCCAGCCAAGCCTGGGTTTGAGGGCTCTCACCTGTGAAAAATAAATAAATTAAAATATCAGAAGGTACCATGCTGGTAATTGATTCTCCCAAGAATATTTTTCCCAAAGCTTAAACCATTTCCAATAGCAAGAAGTTATAATGAAGCCTAAGTGTATTTATGAAGTGAAATCATTAACAATGGATTAGCTAGTAGAATCCAATTTCCTTTTCCATCAGTGATGCTAACACAGACTGGAATTTCATTGATGTATTGGGCATCATCGTCATCCTCTTCACTGAGAGAAAAATTATATTTGCCATTCTCCAGTGGTTGCACTTTGCAGGAAAAATGGCATCTTATACAGAGGATCAAGCCAGAATCTTAATGGAGAAGGTATTTACAAGAAAATAAATGTGCACATAAATATTTCACAGGCATCTCATACGTGCATTGTGTTTCATTATGTTTAATGTATGAATGTAACCATTTTACTTGTGTGAATTTTTTACTCTTAAGCAACGTCTTGAGGAGTTTAATGTAGAGAAATAAATTTGTGTGAATGTCTGTAGTGCTTTATAAGATAATACATGGAAGAGGTAGAGGAATCCTTCTCTAGGAGCTCTTTTCCTCAAGGAAAGAGCTTGCACTCTGTAAGTATTGAGTACAAAAATCTGTGTGTTGGAGCTTTGGTCCCTGCTTTTATTCTCCATGCTCTGGGCCCTGCAGTGCTCTCCCTGTGCCCTGGGAGAGTGGCATGAGGCTGCCAGCAGTGGGCTGCACTGGCAGGGCTGGTTCTGGGTACCAGTTTCAGCCCAGCAGGGCCCATTCCCCGAGCAGAGCAGGATCTGGGGCTCAGGGCTGCTCTGTGCTCACTGCTCTCTTCTGCAGCCCCAGGGAATACAGCAGCAGGGATTTCTTGTAGGGCTCCTTGGGGCTGCTCTCTCTGGAAAAAAGCCATAGTTCAGAATTCTGCTCTGTGATGTCTCAGTGCTCTGCATCTTCCCCTCCCATCCCGATGCAGTGTCAGCCTTTCCGCAGCCTTGGCTGGGTGTCACAGGGGCTGGGGGTGTCACAGGGGCTGGGGGTGTCACAGGTGCTGAGGGTGTCACAGTGCTGGGGGTGTCACCGTGCTGGGGGTGACACGAGGGCTGGGGGTGACACAGGTGCCGGGGGTGTCACCGGTGCCGGGGGTGTCACCGTGCTGGGGGTGTCACAGTGCTGGGGGTGTCAGAGGTGCTGGGGGTGACACGAGGGCTGGCTCTGCAGAGGGGCGGTGGCAGCAGGGTGGGCACTGCCCCACAGCTCACTGCTTTGGGACAGGGGGCTGCAGCCTCCCGTGTGCCTCTGCCCACAGTGTGGCATTCACATGCTGTGCTGCTCACACCTTTCCTCTCTCAATTTCCTCTGCCAGAATAATATGATTTAGGGAAAAGTCCCGGGAGTTGCTGATGGCCAGGAAATTCCCCTGCTGTGCTCCTGGGGGATGTGGTGCTGTAATTCCATGTGCAGCCAGGTAGGTACCACCTGTCTTCTGCTGAGCTGTTATCAGGGCTCTTTCCATAAAGAGAACATTTCTCTTTAGAAATGACAGCAGACCACTGTCTCAAACCAAAAATGAAACACTAAATTTTGACCCTAGTGATATAACAAGAGAGTGATTGATACCAAGCAAAAAACCCCAACACTTTATTTAGGGAAAAGTAATTTTTGGGAATGTTATTTTAAAAATGAAGGCATAGAAAGTTTAAGTAGAAAGCGAACTTAAAAGTAGCTTTTAATGAAATCGGTGTCTCTTTTCCTCCCTATTAGGAATACCCAAACCAATTTCTGAACCAGCTCAAGGTGACCAAAGGTAATTCAAATAGAAGTTCAGATCAGATTGCATTTGGACTTGTCCTGAGTATTAATACACGCAACCAGGATATTTTCTCATTGTGTGAACTCTAGAGAGAAAATACAGGCTGTTGTTTTTTGTTTTTTTAAATTCTGGTGCTAAAATTATCTGCTAGTTTTGAACATTTCTGTGATGATAGTTGCAGTGTTAACTCCCACAGCCACAGGAGCTGGGGAGCCACGTGGCTGGGTTTGTAGTGCTGAGATCAGCTCAGGCTGTGCATGAAGGAGGCTTTGCTCCAGTAAACCACAGAGTTTGCCTCTGTCACCCACTCAGGAGAGGGCTGACCTCGCTGCAGGGGATGGTGGTCAGAGCAAGAGTCAGTAGAAGAGGTCAGTCCTTAGTGCTTCTGCCTTTTGGCAGGGTGGTTAAAGAACTGGAGCTGTAGATCAGGCTTAGCAGGAGCTTTATTCCTTACCTTCAGTAGGAAATGGCACAGTCAGCCTGTGATGCCAGTAGCTGTCCTGTTTCCTTGGAACAGCACCCTGGGTCTGTTTTGCAGAAATCCATAAAATTCCACACAGACAGGACTCAGCTTCAAACTGCGCTGTGCAATCGCTGCAGGTTCTGCAGAGCTGGGCTCCTGCATTGCCCCGTGCTGTGCAGGACACCCATGCACCATGCACCATGCATTGCAGCACCAGTGAAATGCTTCGCTGCCACATTGACAGCGTGGGGCTGGGCTCACCAGCTCTTGAGTCACGGAGTCTGGAGCATGAGATCACTGTCTGGGCTCCGGGGAGGCGGCAGGGCCATCGGCAGGGCCATCCATCACAGCCTGGCTGCTGCTCCGAGCCCCGTGGCGGGCACCCCTGGGCACCCTGGGCACCCCTGAGCATCCTGAAAACTCCTGAGCATCCCTGGGCTCCCTGAGCACCCCAAGCATCCCTGCAGGCGGCTGGGTTGGGCTGGGCTGCGCTGGGCTGGGCTGAACTGGCCATGCCATGCTGGCAGGGAATGCTTAGCTCCATCCCAGACCGGCCTGCATTCCCAGCCCTGTTCCCAGACCAGGCTGCATTCTCAGCTCCATCCCAGACCAGGCTGCATTCCCAGCCCTGTTCCCAGACCAGGCTGCATTCCCAGCCCTGTTCCCAGACCGGGCTGCATTCCCAGCCCTGTTCCCAGACCAGGCTGCATTCCCAGCCCTGTTCCCAGACCAGGCTGCATTCCCAGCTCCATCCCCAGACCAGGCTGCATTCCCAGCCCTGTTCCCAGACCGGGCTGCATTCCCAGCCCCATCCCCAGACCAGGCTGCATTCCCAGCTCCATCCCAGACCAGGCTGCATTCCCAGCTCCATCCCCAGACCAGGCTGCATTCCCAGCTCCATCCCCAGACCAGGCTGCATTCCCAGCCCCGTTCCCAGACCAGGCTGCATTCCCAGCCCCATTCCCAGACCAGGCTGCAGATGGGCATCTGGCCCCTCTGGGCTAGGAGAGGGGCAGGCCCTGCACAGGGGACAGTGGGGCACAGTTACAGCCCAAGGAATGGAGGAGCAAACCGCTCAAGAAGGAGCCCCTGCAGGAGGAGGAGGAGGAGGCTGTGTGTGCAGAGGCTGCTGCGGGTGAGATGGGCTCAGAGCAGGGTGTTCTCCCATCGGGTGGTCTGGGGGCATTCGGGATGGGGTGAGTGGGCTGGCACCAGACTGGGATGCTCAGGAGAACACCGTGAGCCCACATGCAGTTCTGCCTTGGGCCAGCCCCTTCCCAGTGCTTAGTTACATGCTCTGGCGATTCAGGCTTCTGGCTGTGAGTCCCTGTTCCTCCAAAGGAGACTCAGGAGCCTTAAGAGAAAACCAGTTGTCTTGAACAGCCCATCCTGCAACCAGAAAAGAAATCTGTTTTGTGATTAAGTTATTCAGATCAGAATGTGCCATATGCAGCTTTTCCCAATGGGATGCAGCCAGCAGATGCACTGGCAGCCCCTTCTCCCCCACCCCCTCCAGCTCACATTGGGTAAAACAAATGCTCATTAAACAAATAACAACCATTCTTTGAAATTCGGGCCGGTGTCTGCCCTGCCCCTGTAACTGAGGCTCTGGGATTGTCTGAGAGGAAATGTCAGGCACACAGGAAATCTGCAGGGCAGGGGCTTGAGTGCATGTCTCTCCATTTTATAGTGGTGCTGTAATGAGTGGGCCATGCTGGAATAAGCAGTGAAGTAGAAGAATATTTGAATGTAAGTTCCACTGGGGTGGACTGGAAGTTGAATATGTGGGATTAGGGACTGAGTTTTAGCAGAGGGTCCATGGCTAAAGGATGTGGTGGTGAGAGCTTTCTGGTATTTTTTTACTCTTCCATCACCTGCAGAATACCAGAAGGTCACAGGTAGAAGGAATTCTCAGTGCTGGGACTCAGCTCAGCGTGATGGTTCTGCCTTGCACATTAATACCAAATACTACGTGGAAAAATTATTCTGTTTAGCAAAGCACCAAATCTACCTCCAGAGAACAATGCAGTAAGACTTTGCTCTGGCATTTCCAAAGTGCCTTCATACTCATTAGACCGTAATGACATAAGTGACTTTTTGTCCATCAGATGCTGCAGAGCCTTTGCCCCCTGCTCATCAGTAATGTCTGGGGTTTTAGTCCTCCTAATGTGTGTGTTACATTTTGCTTGTATGCTTTTAAGCCTTTTGTTATAGAAAATGAGGACTATTGCTGGGCAAACTCTGGTTCACAAATTCTGCAGGCTTTGTTCATTTACAAGTCAAAAGGATAAATGAAATTGGGTTGGGACAATAAACAAAGAAGGGATGGTGGAAGATAAAGTCATGTTTATGAATGGAAACAAGCTGGAATGAAACATTGGAATTGCTGGAGTAAATATACTGGCAAAACAATATGGAATGAACTGATGGAGTCCTGGTCATATGGCATTTATATTTTGTGGTTTCCATAGACTCACGTGACGGTGTTTTGAAAACACTGTGCACCACCTGAAATACATTACTGAGCAATAATAATTACATTTAAGTGTGTTCTGCACAAAACCCTCCTGAAGCATCTGTTGAGTGATAGAAACTGAACAGGTTTGCAAAGCTCATTGCAGCTTTATCAATTCTAATCTTAATTTTTTCCCCAAGTCAGGGTGGAAGGAAAAGGGGGCAGAGAAGGCCCCTGGCCCAAGGTCTGTGATTTTGTGATTTGGCGCAGTGAGTGCAGCTCAGGCTGGGTGTGTTCCTGTGCCCAGGCTGGTAAGGGATGACAGCTGGGCTGGGCTGGTGCAGCCTTGGAAAGGGCTGAGCAGGAGGAGAGCAGAGGCTCCGGAGAGGCGAGCAAGCAGACCCATCCAGACCCATCCAGACCCATCCAGACCCATCCAGATCCATCCAGACCCATCCAGACCCATCCAGACCCATCCAGACCCATCCAGACCCATCCAGATCCATCACCAGCAGTGCCAGGGTAGGCTGGGGTGGCTCCTGCAGCTCACCCGGGGCCCTGGCAGTGCCAGGCGGGCACCCCCAGCCTGCAGCAGCCCTCTGCGGACGGCGAGGCGCCAGCGCTGCTGCCCAGGGCACACGGAGGGTTTGGAGGGGCTCGGTGCCAGGACAGGGCCAGCAGAGCCCCGGGGCAGGGTCCTGGCTGTGCCGCGGGGCTGCTCCGGCCACGGGGGCTGAGCCCTCACAGAAACCCAGCTCAGCTTGGGCAGCGACCACCGAAACACTCAGAATTATTGTTCTCCCTCCCCAGTGCTTCTTCGTCTCAAATATGCATTCCCCCTCTGTGCTCTAATTAAAAACCAAATGAGAGGGAGAGAGGAGGAGGAAACTAATAATGCCAGTTACACGTTTGGTTTAGAAAAAAGAAAAGCACACTCTAATGTGTTTGAGGACAATAAGGAGGAAATGATTCACGCTTAATAAACCTCTTTGCTGTTAATCTCTGTTAACCTAAGGGCTCTGTTACTTTATTGGAAAGTCTTCTCACTTTCTGTTGTGTCATTGGAAAGAAAGAACTTCCATTATTGTTTTTTGCAGGGGTTATTTATTGAACCTGCTGCCTCTGGAGCACTGGGGTGTTCTGGAAACTGGGCAGGCTGGTTGCTGTTATGGCAAGAACATTCTGTCCCTGTGGTGCTCGTTGCCCTGGCTCAGGGCAGCGCGGGGAGGTGCCCAGGTGCACACCTGTGTCACAGCAGGGCTGCTCACAGCTCCCAGGTGGGCTAAGGGAGGCTGCTGGGCTCACCTGCTTGTTGATGTGACTGAGATCTGCTGCCAGAGGGGATCCAGGTTCCTACAGCTGAGGGGCTGAGGGTGACTGTGTGCTGGAAGGTTCCAGAAGGACCCCAGAGCTAGGGATGCTGCTGGCCCTGCCCGGGGAGGGGGAGTGCAGCGGGTGGATGTGATCAGCACGCTGTGTTTGAACCCCCTGTTCTTCCTGCATGATGCACAGGCTGTCACAGCTTTCTCATCCCGTGGAGCCGTGCCCAGAAATTGATGTTCTGCTGCTGTAATCGGAGAGGAGCAAGGGGCAGGGTGGATAATGCCGAGAATCCCTCACATTTAACGATTTCCTGTCCAGCTGCATCATCTCTCACCCTCTCCCGTGTGCCTGGCTCCACATACCCAAAGGTTTGTGTCTTTCACTCACAGTCTGTGGCAGGCAGTGCTGCCCATTTTTCTGAAGCTGCTGTGTTGGCAGGGGCTGGGTGACTCCTCCTGTCTGTGGCAGGGCTCAGGGGCACAGGTGCCACCCTGTCCCTGTCCCTGTCCCTGTCCCTGTCCTGGTGGTGACCCTGCTCAGGGGGCTGATTCCAGGTGAGGGAAGGTGAGCAATGAGGAGGAAGAGCAGCCCCAGAGCTGGCAGGGGATGTATAAGAAGAGAGAAATGATATTTTTGGGCAAATGTAGTGTCAGGAGCAGCATGTGACAGAGCAGCTGACGTGCCTTTGGCTCCTGAAGCAATTCCCAAGAGTTGCTCTCCCTCACTCTGGCTCCTCTTCCCTTGTGAGCCTGCTGGAGCCAAGTGTGCAGAGCGAGCCAGCCCCCAGCCTGGGGGCTCACAGGAGCTCACCCTTGATTCGATAGCAAATCCTTCAAGGGAGATTTCCCTGTGGTTTTAATACATTGGGGCTTTTAACTCCAGCAGGAGTTTTGTCTTGTTATTTCTGTGGATCAAACCGTGTTTCTGAAATCTTTTCATTTTCTTTCTGAGGGAAAGCTATTTGAAAGTCAGAGCTGGATAAAAATTAAAGCATGAACATCGTCTGACTGGATTTTAAGTCCTTTATAAGATATTTAGAGTGAAACCAGTACAGCTGCACATCATTCCCTGCTAATGCAATCAGTCTCCTCCTCTTGCAGTGTTGTTAGATGCACATTTCTCTGGTTCTGGCCAGTGAATTTTGAAATAGTCTTTGCATAAGTTTGCTAATTTCTCACTGTGTTTATTTAACAATTATTTTGGCTATCTCAAAACCAGATTTTCAAATAAAGCGGTTTTCCCCCTCTGTGATTGCTATGAAAATTACGCTTGGAAAATCAAAGCTTTCAGAGATCATTTGACTTTCATCTCTTGTTTTTGATGAGGTCCTTGCACATCAAAAATCCCCACTCAGAGACTCCATCCCCACTCAGACGTTTGCAGTAGCAGGAGGCCCTGCTGGCACCGGAGCGCAGCCCTCCCTGAGCCTGGCATGGGAACCCAAACTGTGCCAGGGCTGGGGGCGCTCGGCTGGAGCAGGGCCCTCTGGGGCTCCTCTGCTGCCCTGGGCAGAGCCCGAGCCGGGCAGGGCCCGACTGAAACTGCACACAGAGACCGTGCAGGAGCCCAATCTCCACAGGAAAAGCCCTGAGTGGAGAGGACTGAGTGCTGGGCTGCCAGCAGCCAGAGGTTACCAACCCTCTAAAGGCTTTCTGTAGCTGAGGGCATTAAATAATTCAGTAGTCTTTCCATCCAGCCTCATGGAAAATTTTCTCATGTGCTAAAAAATGCTCCAGACCACCACCAGTAAATGAAATGATGAGAGGAACCCAGCCTGAGCACTAACACTATTCTGTGGCAAAAATGAATAAAAAAATTGTATGAAGAAGCAGCCCCCCTGGCAGAATATGACATTTAAATGTGTTTTCCTCCTACAATTTAAAATGCAAGAAGTGAGGAGATGCAAGAAGGCTCTCACTTGAGGTTCAAAGAGCTCTCATGTAAAGGATCAATAGATCCAGCACTGTATTTAGTGTCATACTAAATGCTGGACCAGGCAATTATTTTGATTCATCACGGTGGTAAGTGAAGCATCAAAGTGTGACAGAAAATTCTTGTGTTTTCTTGTTTCTTATGTAACTGAAATATTTCATCTTTAGAGGCAGTTCTGTTATGATTGCTGCTCTGCTCTTGGCAGGCATTGCCAATGGTTTGTTAATTCAGTGTTAGTTGCACCAGTCTCTGATCCAGGGGTACCTGTGCTGTGGGGACCCTTCCAGCAGCACCTGTGGCCTGGGAGACACCTGGCTGGGGGATGAGGGTGATGAGGGTGCAATACCATATTTGTATGTTAGTTTCTTTTGAAGTAATTCAAATTCTGCTTAAAAATTCTGCAGGAAGTTCTTTAGGAACTGCAAACTCTGAGACTCATTTATACATTTTGGTACAAAGGCACCTTCCAAAGAGCTCTGTGTGTTTTGTTGCTGTGTAGCCAGAGGTGCCTCTGAGGCTGCCTGTTGCCTGTTCTTGGCAATATTTCTGCCTGAAATCCTTGTGCAGTCCCAGGCTACAATCCCACCTCAAGCGGGGCTTCAAAAGAGCAGCCCCAGCCTGGCCTGGCCTCAGAGCAGGGCAGGCAGCTGGAGTCTGAGCTGCTGGAAGAACCAGTGGAAAGCTCAGAATTTACATCAGATATAATGTATTATGAGTGAGATTTATAACAGGATTACAGAAAGCAGTTAGTTAAAGCTGCTGGCAGTAAACAGGGATTAAAATATTTATCTAGCTGTAAAAATATGAATAATGGAGTAATTCGTGTAGTTATGCAAAGAAGCTGTGTGCTTTACACTGGCAACAAAGAGCACTCCTAATATCACTGATACTTCCCACTGTCCGTGTATCGAAATCCTTCCGCGCCTTTCCCTTCCAGCCCCGCTCCTCTGGTGTCTGTCAGAGCCTGAGAGGGATTTCCTGCGCTGCAGCCACAGTGACAGGGCACAGAGACCCCGCGGGGCAGCCCTGCCTGCCTGGGACACCCATCCCTGCCCTCTGCAGGCTGTGGGGTGGCAGCTGGCTGCTCATGATAATTCTAATAATAATTCTAATAATAGAAAATGCTCCTGCATCTTTATATTGCTCTTCCAAGAGTTGCACTTCTAGTTCTGCTCTGTGTGATCAGGGTTATTTTACAGGAAGGTCTAGTCTTTCTTTGGGGAAGTGGTTGAGATTTTAGACTTCCACAAGTGCTGTCTAAAATTTGAAACTTTTTACACAGAATTCTTCTTTCTGGCCCAGATGCTGCTGCAGTATCCCTCCAGTTCAGCTGCTCTGACATGTAATTTGTATAACCGTGAGTGAGTGTGAAGCAAACACTTTCTGCCTCCACAAAAACGGCCATGAGCAGCACCAGAGGTTTCACTTTTTACTTTTTCCATCTCCTCCTTGCCAGGAACAGCTTCCAGTAAGATCTACAGGGATGCTTCCAGGTGTGCTGTGACGTTTCACCCTGGACAGGTTGCAAGTTCCCCTGTTGCTGTAGCTCTGTCAAAACTGTGCTTAACTCTGGACTGATAAAGCCATTTGGTGGGAAAGCACCAGCTTCATCTGGAGGGTCTGGCTGTCCTCTGAAGGCCAAAGCACAGACCTGGGGCCAGCCTGAGCCAGCCTCACAGGTTCCAGCTGCCTCCAGGGCTCTCCAGCATCTTCATCTTAATCTTCTGGGTGAGAAAAATATTGTTCATTCCTTGTTTAGGCCTAAGGAAGGAAAGCTCATTGGTTTGCTGCTTTCTGCTTTTACTCCCCAGTCAGCTTAAATGTTTAAAATATTCAGCAGAGAGGATTAAGCAGCACAGCTGGCCTTGATCCCGTGTCTTGCTGAATTCCCCAGGTGATCGGTCATGCTGCTCACTGAGTGTCTCCCAGCAGCTGCTTATTTCCTAAGCTGTCCTGTGCTGACAGTAATAAATGCAGCCCCTGGGGTGGTCCAGGAGATGGGCATTAATGATGGGCTCTGGGTGGCCAGCTCCTTTCCCTCCTGGGTCAGACCACCCCAGCACTCTGTGAGCCTCGCTGCTTTCTTTCTGCAACAGATTGGTCTCACTGCACTGCATCGACGCAAATTACTCAGTCAATTTTGGATTTGAACTCCATCTTTTATGCATCACTTGTGAGTCTTTTGTGAGCTGTGGTTTTGATTTTTGGTATGTGCAATGATTCATCCCCTCCTGGCACTCTGTGGGGCTGAAGTTTGCTCTTCCTCTCAAACGGTGCATCCCAAGTGGAGCTTCAGCCTTTGTGAGCCAGCACAGAGCTCATGAAAAATGGTGATTTAAAGAGTACGAGCAGTGGCAATCAAAGAAAGTAAATACAGTATTAAAATTAGGAAAAAAATGTGTGGGAGTGGAAAACTGTTTCAGCTCACGAGCTAAAAGTTGTGTGGTGGGACTCATGGAGGGGATCAGTGTGTGCAGCAAGGGACAGACAGAGCAGCTGCTACAGGACTGCCCACAGGGTAAAGAAGCATGAAACATCCTCTTTTAAAACCTTGGCTGCTAAAATGGGAGGAAACTCTTTCTATCGTAAAAGCCTTTCTGCTTTTTCTTCCAAGTAGGGGGAAAATATAGGGAGGAGAAATGGTGTTTATTGCACAGTTGTTTTGAGGAAAAAGCTGTTTTTATAAGGTACAAACAGGAAACAGAGCAGAAGTGAGTTGCAAACCCATGAGGTGCCTCTCCCCTGGATTCTGCCGGGGATATTCCTCAGGGTTTCCCATCTCTACCGTTATTTCTGATCCTTCGTTACCAGGCAGCCTTTGGTTTCATTAAGGCAGTATTAGAATGCATTCTTCAGTGAAAATGTACTGATTTACGTGCTCTCAGGGCTGTGTCAGAGCAGTGCTAGGGCAGCTTTCCATCAGCATGGGGACGTGCTGAGCTGTGTGAGGAAGGCTCTGCCCTGCTGTGCCATGAGCAGGGAGGGAACGTGCCCCACATCACTGCTGTGTCTGCCTGTCCTTGGGAATGATTGTAATCATTAATGATTGTAATAATTGTGTCATTTATTAACTGCATAAACAAGCAAAATACGGCTAACTGTACCTCTTGGTGTGGTTTTTGAGGAGTTCCACTCAAATGTATGCAAAAATACAGTGCAGTAACAGCTGATGGTGGGCACAGGGCCAGCCACAGGTTCCTAAATAACTTCCAGCACCCAATAAAGCCTTGCCATGTTTGCACTGAAACTTTACCCTGTATTTTTCTCTTCCAGGCTGCTTGGGAAATCAAGCAGCAGCTCTTGAGCATGAATTAACTTTGCTTTGAATGAAACTTTTCTGTGTTTTGTCCCTTACAGGTCCCCCACCAGTCTGAGGTAGTCAAAGTGCTTGCTGGTTCACAAAGGGTGAATTCAGGGATTTCTGGGCACAGAAATGAGAGGACCTTGGTGAAGCTGCAGTTCAGAAGATGCTTCTGCACAAGGTGTGTGCTCTGCTTGTGGAATCCAGCGCTGCTGCCAGGGCAAGGTGAAAACCCCAGCTCAGCAAGCTGCAAGGAAAAATCCCAAATCTCTTGAGGAGAGTGTGAAGGTGGCTTTCAGACAAAAATGAAATTCATAGCAGGGACATGCTCTCGAGGATTGCTGCTCCTTTTAAAGAAACAAAGTCCTGGTCTCGGCCCCTGCCTCAACAAATGGGCCAAGGACAAATGCTGTGTGAGGAAAGCTCATCATTTCTGAGTACCAGGGGCTGGAGAGGGAAGGTTTCAGTGCTTTTTAAACTCTGTTTTGTTTTTAACCCAGGGCAGACCTTTCAGTTCAGGGCTGAGCTCTCTGCTCTCTCCCAGCCAAGCCATGAGGAATGTCACAGAGCATCAGAGCAGCCCTGCAGATCTCCTGCTCAGGTGCTCCTGGATGAGACTGGAGGCCTCTCTGTTTGGTCTGTGTTTGTTCTGGCAAGCTCCTGTTCCACCCAGAGAGAGCTGCCTGGGGTGCTGTGGGGGCAGATCACCAAATGGCATTTTTCCTGGAAAGCAGAGCAGAGCGTCCCCCATGTGCTCCCATCTGGTTCTGGAGGGGGAGCAGAATCAGATGGGATCAGATCAGATATCAGATATCAGGTCAGATATCCCCCTGGTGTGAATTCCGGTGTGCCCAGTCACGCTCAGGGATCCCCAGGCAGCATCCAGCTCTGGGGACAGGGAAAGGGGGATGTGGGGCAGGAGGTGACTGCAGCAGAGACAGGGATGGCCTGGCAGAGATGTGGCTGTCACAGGGCACAGACAGCAGCTCTGTAAGAAAAGAGAAAGGTGAAAAGAGTGTTCCTGCAGTTCCAGCCCCTCTCCGTGCCCTGGGGGTTCCCCAGAGCCTCCTCAAGCACACCCAGCTCTCAGAAGGGTCCCCAAGCAGGCCCAGCAGTGACTCAGCAGTGCAACACAGAGCCTGCTCAGCAAGGACACATTGTTCTCCAAGTACGCTATTTTTGCCTTTTTTTCTTTAATATCTTCTAATTATGTTCTCATTGGTATTGATCCTGTGCTCTTTTAGAAGCCAGATTCATGCTTTGCTCTTAAGAAGCAGCAAAGCAAACACTTGGAGCCTGAGCTGCTCTGTGGTCCCCAGCCGTGTCTGCTGGGCTCGTTTGCTGGCTGACAGCTGGTTTGGGACTCCTGATTGCATTTTTAGGGATGGCATTTTGCAGTGTGTCAGAGTCTCGTGTCTATCTCTTTTCCCTGCAAACCACTTGTGGACACTTGGCCAAACAAAAGATTTATGTTTAAAATTTTTTTTTTTTTTTAAAGTTGTGAGATTCTGTTGCCAATTCTCCTGTCATTCTCCTGTCCTATTTACTGCTTGGACTTGAAAAGCATAACGATTTTTGAAGGCTTTGTTTTTAAATTCTGCTCTTGCTTTTCCTTTGTGGCTGTTTTGACAGACTCCTCTGATGTATATTTCAGTATAGGTTGATGTGAAGCTAATGAGAAGGCAGATGTTTATTTACAGAAATATGGGTTCCATTTGTAAAATTATTTTCTGGTAAGGAGAACATTGCTTTCCAATTACCTTACATTCTAGGAGGGCTTTTTTATAAATTTC
The DNA here is from genome assembly GCA_039654755.1 of Calcarius lapponicus. Lineage (NCBI taxonomy): Eukaryota > Metazoa > Chordata > Aves > Passeriformes > Fringillidae > Calcarius > Calcarius lapponicus. Next base: position 495,365 of record CM077467.1, read on the forward strand.
TTTACAGCTTGGTTTTTAAACTGTATATTACTACAGGCATATAAAACTGCCAGTAAACCCCAACCCCACAACTTTAGTAATCATTCTAAAACACAAAAACATTCTAAAGTTATTTTAAGTCTAGAAACGGATTTACACATCATAAAAAAGTGTATAAAATCACCACCAATTTACAACTCTGACTAATAAGTACTAAATAGGAAAAGATTAAGTTCATAAATTCTCGAGCTCTACTTTGAGTTGTCTGGTGCCTGATTTTCATTAAGTAAAACTTTGTGCAAAATTGAGAACAAGAGAGCTTCTATCTTGTCTGCCATACAAGCCCCAATCTTTGTTATGTATACCCTGATTAGACTTTTATCACTTCATCCTTTTGTTACTACCCTTGGCACTATGAAATCATTGTATAAATAGAAGTAGAGCCCCTCTGTGGTGTGTGGCCACAAAGGAGGGCTCTGTATAAAAGCCTCCCACCCAAATCTAAGCCCAGAAATCAGCTGTGTGTGTACCTGTGACTGGCCCTGGCAGCTCTCTCTGCAAGGAAAAGGTTTCCTCATCACCCTCCCTTTGCTGCTCATGGCTGCTGATGTTTCCTCGGGAGAGCTGCCCCAGGTGCAGCCAAGGGCTCCTGGCAGCTCCACAGCCTGTCCAGGAGGGCTGAAGGAGAGCAGGACCTGCCCTGCTGCCTCTCAGGTGAGGTGTGTGTGTCTGGTGGGCACACTGATGTCTGTGGTGGGCACACTGATGCTGATGTCTCTGGTGGGCACACTGATGCTGAGGTCTCTGTCTGGTGGGCACACTGATGGCTCTGGTGGGCACACTGATGGCTCTGGTGGGCACACTGATGGCTCTGGTGGGCACACTGATGCTGATGTCTCTGGTGGGCACACTGATGTCTGTGGTGGGCACACTGATGGCTCTGGTGGCCGCACTGATGCTGAGGAGCTCAGCCCTACCTGTGAGGGTTCCCAGCCTGGGGTCACGTGCAGGGCTGGTGACAGACCCAGCAGCACTGGAACCCAGGGGTGCTGGATTCGTGGGGTATCTCAGCTGTAAAATGACATTTGTGTGGCTAAAGCAAGCAAACCTTCACAACGGGCTTCGTATGAATCCTGTGAGTTGTCCTGCTGAAACAAAGGGAGCCATTCGTGTCCTTACACAAAAATATCTGTACTCTTGAAGTCTTTAATACCAATCTAGTGCAAGAATTCATTTATATTCCCACTGTGGAATGCCAGTTTATGTAATTATCCATGCTCAGGGTATCTTTACCCACCTCAGTCATTGTGCTTTGTGATGGCAATGCAGTAGCTGCTTGTATTTAAACCATCAAAGCCCCTTTTCCTGTTTGTGTAAAGGGAGCCTTGAGACAGACAGGAGGTGTGGTGTTAACATGGTCTTCAGTTTATTTGTGTATTTATTTATTTATTCTCTTGGAATACTCACCACATTTGTGTTATATCTAAGTGAGACCAGGTTTTGGCCATAACCCTGAGGGGCTGGATGGGCAGGTCCCTGTGGAGTCAGCTGTGTGTTTGGGGATTTGCTGCATTGGGTCTGTCCCTCTCAGCCTGTTCCACAGTCTCAGCTCAGCAATGCTGTTGCTTTAGGCTGTCACAATTTGATTAAACCCTGATTTGTCTGGAAAGGTGAGTCACCTGTAATCAGCACATTAAATGAAAGACCTATGTGATTTCCTACTGCAAAATAATCTCAAATTCAATAAAGGTTTAATTCCACATTTACAAGCCCTGATGCTTCCAGCTCTCTAATCACTGTTTCCTGTCAAGCACGAAAGTCTTTTTGTTTCCTGGAGTGTGAGCACAAACAACTGTGTGAGAGCTGCAGGCTGAGGGCTGAGCTGCTCTGTGCAGGACACTGCATGTTCAGGGACCATCTCACTTCAGCAGGAAACCCAGGATTTTCATGTTTCCAAGACATTTTATGGAATAACATCTTGTCAGTCAGTTGATGTCCAGAGAGATTGGACCAGGCAGTAGGTGAAGTGAGCCAGCATCCACCAAGTTTCCAAACTGTGGTGGTCTGTGTTGGGTGGTGTCCAGGTGGATTTGAAAGGAATTTGGGTTCTGGAGTCATTCTAGCCCTCAGGGAGCTCTGGGGGATGTGCTGCCAGATCAAACCACATGGCTCCCCTGGCACTGAGAGGTTTGTCCCCAGGAGGAGCCTCATGGTGAGGTCAGGGACAAGAAGAGCTGCTGACCATCCCACCCTTTTTTGTCTCATGTCCCTAGAGCCAGTGAGCCAGGGAAACAGATGGGAGCTGCTGAGCTTTGTGGGGCTTTTCTGTATGGGCAGAATCTGGGTGCTGGCCAGGGGGGTCTCCTGAATCACTCAACAACAAGTAAAAAGAGCAGCAACATCATTTCACGAGCAGATTCCCTCAAGAGTGACTTTGTTTTACACCTCTGTGTTTGAGAACATCAGCAGACAGTGAATTAGCTTCTTGGTGTGTGCTTTCTGTGTCAGTCTGAGGCACACTGGCAGGAGTTCTGAGGTGGGGAAACGGGCCAGAACAGTGACCAAGTGCTCTGGCTGTGCAGGGTCCCTGAGTCTGATTCTCACTGTCAGAGGCAAGGCCCAGGCACTGGGAGCTGTGCAGCAAAGGCAGGAGATGCCTCTGTGGGAGCTGCTCTCCCTTTGTTGTGTAGCTCAGCACTGTCATGTTTGAGGAGCTTTTGTGGGGAGGGAAGCTGAGAAGGAGATTGGACTGTCAGCTAAGGATTGATGCTGCTTGTGTGTACTCACTAACATGCAGCAGTACTGCCTCCAGAAATATTCCTAGAGCTAGAAAGTCCAGCACTTAAAGGCTTTGTGGAACAATGGTTTCCTATAAAGACAGAGAGGCAACTTTTATCTCAAGCATGCTTGAGATTTTTTTTCCACTTGGCACATGCAGAGTCCATTAGACTCAAAGTGATCCAAGGATAATGATAGGAGCACAAGAAAAAAAAAGGAAATGGAGGGAAGCGCTTTTAACTCCAGCGATCTGAAGTGTCAGAGATAAATAATACATAGATTGGCATTGCTTTCTAAAGGTGCCAGCGAGCCTGATGGAGGTTTCACTGCTGAGAAGCCACGTGTGCCCCACGGAGGAGCCGGCCCGGGTGCCAGGGAGCTGGGCTGGGGCAGCTCCTCTCTCTGGGCTGCTCCTCCGATGGCAGCAGGCTCCTTCAGGGCCGTGCTAGTGCTGTGAATCCCCTCCTTGGGAGCATGTACAGAGAATTTACAGAGCCTGCTCCTGCAGCAGAGGGAGAGAGGGAGGGGAGGCTTCCCTTTGTGAGGCTGAGCTCTCTGTGCTGGGCAAGCGAAGCAGCTTGAAGGGGAAGGCAGGGTTTCCTCTGGAGGCTCTCCCTGGATGGGATAACATGATGCTGTGGGACTTCCCTGTGGTTGGTGGCAGGAACTGCCGCGGGGGTGGGTGACTGAACCTAAAGCAGACAGTGGCACCTGTGGGGCCCAGGGGCTGGGGGGATGGCACCAGGAACCTTGGAGGAGAGAAGGGGAGAGAGGTTCATGGGGCTGAAGGTGCTGGGAGACAGTCTGTGGCAGAGGAGGAAGGGGAGCACCAGAGAGAGGGGGAAAGTGAGGAAGAGGAGGAGCCCAGGATGGAGGCCGGGGCACCCAGGGACAGCAGAGGGTCACCTCTTGTCACCTGGACCTGCTTCCCACAGCCCATCCCATTCCCAGGGAGAGCCCCTCCTGTGCCCTGGTGCCAGGGGAGCAGCTCCAGCTGCTGGGCAGGGCCAGGGGGGTTTGGGGGAGTCTCCTGCTCTGAACTCACTCCAGCAAGGTCTGATGGGCTGCACAGAGCCCTGCTGCCACAGCCTCATCCATATTCATAACATGAGAGCTTTGCACTCACCAAAAATTGGATTGCCTGGCTTCCCAGCCTTTAATAGACACAGTGTGTGGCTCTGTGTGGTTCTAACAAGGCAGATAACACACATCCTGCAAGCTGGTGGCAGTCTGATATTGATTTTGAGTAATTCTGGTTTCTGTCTTTTGACCAGCTATCACTTTCTGTTGTGATAATTAAAGTGCATTTTCCCCGTGTGGCAGGAAGCCCTGATGTTCTGTGCGCAATGCACTGAGTTCCCACATCACAAGGGGAACTATTGGGAAATCCATAATTGCAGGGCTTTGGCAACCTTTAAATATTTCCATGGTTACTGAGGGGAAGGAGTTTCCCATTGGTTGGTGCAGTAATTATTTCAGTGACAAGGATGAACATGATTTTTGAAGTTGTTTGGTAGAGTGTTATTTGGATTTGACTTAATTTTGTAGCTCTTAGAGTACAATTTCCATACGAGCTGTTTGTTGTTTTCCATTAACGAGAAGCATTAAAACTTTGGCTAATTGTGCCAGTGGAATGATGTGGAAAACTTTACCACTGGTGTTTTTCCACCACTTTCAAGTGAATGAGGAAAGCCATATTCTTGTGACCTTTTGCCTTCACTGTGGTTTGTGTCTGGATTTCTTGTCAATGCTAAATATTGTGTTTTTACTGATAAAAAATCCCCGGAAAGGAAAAATCCAAGTTGTAACAAAAACGGATGAATTTATGCCTTTGGTGCATCCACGTGGGAACGAATGTGCTGAGATCCCACACGGGCCAGCTCTGACCAGCTGGGGCCTGGCTGGTTTTGGGGTGTCTCCATCATGTTCCTCATAGTCAGGAGGGGACAGACATTGCCTGTGGAGAGGCTGGAGGGGCAGCTGGGGAGGGGAATGCCAGGGCTGTGTGTGGGGTGCTGAGACTTCCCTTCTAGAACTTTCCCTTGAACAAAGGAGGCCAGCATTAGCTGAATAAGTGCCTTATGAAACACTGCTCAGCTCTGCAGCAGCAAGGACATGACAGCAATTCTGGAGAGAGCCCAGCCCGTGCTGCTCTGAGGCTGCTTGTGCAAGCGATGTGAAATGATGCCAGGTGCTGGGACCTGCTTTCCTGGCGTGCTTGTTTCTGCCTGCTCCTATTTTCCTCAAAGAGCGTCTGCTCGGGGCAGCGTGGGTGTCCCTGGGCCAGGGGACTCCGTGGGGCATTTCCCGCTTGGGCCTGGCAGTCACTGCAGGTAAAGATTTACAGCTCAGCACTTGTGCCAGTTTTTTTGGCCCATTATGAGTCTAACCCGGCTTGATGAACAAACCTCCAAATTTGTATTATACAATGAGTCTCAGCATGTTTGTTTTCCCTAGGGAAGTAAAGACAAGTATTAATGTCAGACTGGATTTGAGCTGAAAGCATCACACAGGAGTTGTTTTATGGGGTAGTACTCTGGGTTGTTTTTCTTTTTCTTGTTCCCACCCCCTCCTGCTGACTACCCACAGCCCCAAATTAGGACAGCTAGAAATTTTCTGGTTGAAAAAGCTCAAATACCGTTGCCTTTCCTATGTCTCTGTGCTAATGCCAAGGGCTCATGGGTAGAAGCGAGGCTTGAGGCACAAACCTGGGGCAGTTCACACCGTGGCAGCTGCAGACAAAGAGGTAGGCTGTGTGCTGAAAGCGTCTCAGGCTTAGCCAGGATGCAGCCCAGGGGGCACAGTCAGTTCATTTTCGGGGGCTGTGTGTGCAGATTGATTTATTTTTAATTGGGGCAGCTCGTGCTGCCGAGGGTTAAAGCATTCACAGGTTCATGGCCCGCTCAGGAGCGTGTTGGTGTGGATTGAGGGGTCAAACGCTGCTGACACGACCAAGCCCATCTTCTCCTGCCAGGGGCTGCACTGATGCTGACAGCACCTGGACTTCAGTGTGGGTGTGAAACAAAGCCTGCTGTGGGCATGGGAGCATTCCCGGGGTTGTGGTCAGCTTTACAATGGCCCTCAGGTAAACCAGCAAGGTGAGATGCTGTGCTTGCCCAGGTGTTTCAGGTGAGGAGGATGAGTGGCCCCCGCAGGTGTTTCACATGGGCAGTATTGCCCCCGCAGGTGTTTCAGGTGAGGGTGAGTACCCCGCAGGTGTTTCAGGTGTTTCACACGGGGAGCAGTGTCCCAGCAGGTGTTTCAGGTGAGGATGAGTGAGTACCCCGCAGGTGTTTCAGGTGTTCCACATGGGCAGTATTGCCCCCGCAGGTGTTTCACACGGGGAGCAGTGTCCCAGCCGCTGTCGGGGCTCCCCTGCGCTGCTGCGGGTTCCAGCCCGGCGTTCCCGGGGCCGGCGGAGGCTCCGGGCCGTGGCTGCCCTGGCGATGCGGTCAGAGCGCTCCCCCGAGCGGGGCTGCCCGAGCCCGAGAGCCGCTCCGGAACGCGGCTGCAGGGGCTGAGAGACGGCCCAGAGAGTGCCCGGCACGGAGGGGAGCCCGGCTGGAGCTCACCCGGGACAGCCCCGAGAGCCCCCCGGAGAGCCGGGGCTGCAGGGAGAGCCGGGGTTCCAGAGCCCGGGCCGGAGAGCCGGGGGTTCCAGAGCCGGGGTTCCAGAGCCTGGCCCGGAGAGCCGGGGGTTCCAGAGCCGGGGGTCCCAGAGCCGGGGCTGCAGGGAGAGCCGGGGTTCCAGAGCCGGGCTCCAGAGCCGGGGCTGTAGGGAGAGCCCGGCCCGGAGCTGCGGAGCCCAGCCCCGGGTCCCGGGGCACCGCCAGCCCTGGGTTGCCCGCGGGCACGGCCCGGCTGGCACAGCCCCGGTGCGGCCGCAGGAGCCAGCCCGGCCGTGGCGCGGCTCTGCCGCTCGCTCAAGGTGGTGCCTTTGAGGTTGGTGCTCGTTTGTGAAAGACGGCGACGCGCGCGTTTTTCCCCCTGCTTTTCCTAGACCCAAAAGCGTCCTTCGGGTCTGAATGTTTTAGCAATGCCTTGAGGAGAGGGTTTTCTGTAAACACCAGTATGTTTTTCTTTTATTTTTATATATTCCGCGTAGCATCAAGGTTGAGAAATCAGTATTGCTGGCAGGAGAGCTGAGGCAGCGCTGTGGCTGCCTGGCTGTCAGAGCAGCTCCTGGGGGAGTGGGTGTTTTCCCCAGCCTGGCTCAGGCACGACGCTTCACAATTTATGCCAGCCCAGCTCGAACAGGCTGGTGTGCATGGGACTGGAATATCAATAAAGACTGAAGTCGACTCAGTGATTCCGGGGCATTGTAGTGAGAAAACATTGTATTTTCTGGAGGCTGAACTGTAGCTGTTCCATTCAGAAAAAAACACTTTAAAGCAGGGTTACAGTATTATTCTGTGTTACTAGGTGACCACTTTGTTGTTATGAGCTGGACTTTGCCTGCAACAGTGGCGCACGTTCTGGGGACTGACTTAATCCAAGGAAGAAAACGAATCCATTTCAGGAGGCCAAGTGTTGCTTCCATTGTGTGCTCCAAGTCATCATTGCTTTGCTCAGTGTGAGGATCTGAGCCTGCCTGTGTGATTTTGGTGACTAAGATGGCTTTATATTGCCACTGCTGTCAGCAGTTCCAGTTTTCATCAAGCAGCTACTTGGTGGGGTGGGAAATTTAGCATGCACGTTGTCATGCCGAGTGCAAGCTTCCACCTCCATGCAGAGCTGAACGCAGAAAAGCTCTCTCTGCCCTCCCAGGCTGCGTCTGTGCCACAGAGAGCTCATCACTACCTGTGCTGTGGGAGCAGCAGGTAAAGGGCAGGCAGGGCTGGACCCACCCTGAAACTGGGAGGGGAGCAGTTGAGTGGGATCAAAGACAGTTCTGTGGGATCCTGGAGAGCTCGCTCAGGCCCTGGGACAGCCTCCTTTGCCTGACCTTTGTTTCCAGGCTGGCTTGGAGGCAATCACTGGCTGGTGGCTCTCTCTAGAGGGAGGAATTGCTTCCTGTGCACGTGGAGAGGAATTCTGGGGACGTGGCCACGCTTTACTCCCTCCTGATGTTGCTGTGAGATTTCGGGGCTGCACACAGCGCCAATGCAGCTGGGAGGGGGAGGTCTCCTCAGCGATCACCCCACTGCTGCAGAAATGCAGCACAAATGCAGCTGTCAGGGACATTTCTCTGCAGCTGTGCTCTCAGTGGAGGCATTTTATGGTTTATCTCAGCATCCTTCAGGCAAATGCCACAGAACTGCTCCTGTTTAGCAAGAGGAGCCCTTGGGTTTGGGGGCTGGTCAGCAGAACAGGGCTTGTCCAGAAGGACCCTGCCCCGTGGCACAGAGGTGCTGTGGGGGGACAGCTCTGGGCCCAGGTGCTTTTCTGCCCTGCTCCCGGGGCCAGCTGGCACGCAGGGCTGTCACAGCAGTGTCCCCAAAGCCAAGAGCCCCGCCAGTGTTCCTTTCAGAGCCCTGCTGCTTTGTCCAGCCAAACAGCCCCAGGCTGTTTCTAGGTGGGTGAGAGCAAAGTTTGACTCAAAATTCTCAGCTTAGCCTCAAATGAGAATCCTGCAAGAGGAGGAGGACAAATAGAGATAACTTTAGCTTGGCTTCAGAAAATTGGGGGCTTTTTCACAGAGACAAGAATGTATTTCGGATTTGTTGTTGCACAAAGCTGAGTTTTGTTTGGAAAGGCCATGTGGCAAATTGTGTGATTATATTAAGCTCACAGGTGGTGACTCACTGGCATAAATTATTTCCAGGAAACAAATGGAAGGAAGGGTAATGATATGTTGTTTCTGCTCCCATGGAATAAAGGAATAACCTTTCTGCCTGGGGGTACTTTTAGAAAAGCAGATAAAACCTGGAGTCAAAACCATTTAAATCAGTAAGTCCTGTCTTTAATGTTTCCTTCAAATTTCCATGCTGCAGTTTCTGAAGAAGAGGTTGAGAATCAAATTACTTCCAGCCACAGGGATTGGAAGCCTATTTTCAGTTATCCAAAATGTTTTCTGTGCACCTCTGCTGGGGAAGTCCCTAGAGATCTGAATCCTTGTGGGAGGAAGCTGCTTGAGCAGGTGAAGTGAGAGGAGTGGGAATAGTCATTGTCCCTTGGGATGCAAATTTCCAGGCTCTTTTTCCATTAGCCACTGGATGGGGTGAAGAATGACCTTTGGGGAAAGCTGTAGGAACTGGTCTGGTTGTAGAGTATCACTTCTGCTAAGACTTAAAAATATATCATAATTTGAAATCACTCACTTATCAAAGAAAATGCAATTCATATTTGCAGATCTCTTTGCCACACAGAAATATTTTATAACAAACACATGAGGAGTCATTACAACTTGTGCTTCCTCAAATAAAATTAAAAGTAATTTACAACCCCAGCAAGTCTTGGTGATAGAGGAGACATAATTTTTAAAGCTTAGTATTTCTGGTTTGGAACAGTTACAGAACCTTGTATTATAGAGGATGATGTGATTGTTTTTCATGTGGCAACACCATTTAATTAAGATTTAAGCAGATGGTTAACAGGAATAGTATTGTAGGCTTCATCAAAGTAAAATCTGAAGGGCACAATAATATTTCCACTTCAAAGTGGTTTGTTTTGATTTCCACCAATAAATAAATTAATTTCACATGTCAGAGGAAAGCACTCTCACAGTAGTTACTGTATTACTACTTGTGTAGTGGAGTGTGGTCACAGAGCAGGGATTTAATTTGTGACCCCAGCACAGACACAAATCCACCAAATGCGCAGAGTGTTTGTTTCTGAGACTCAGTGGCAGCCACTGAGAGTGAAAAACCCAACAAGCTGTTTTTGGGACGAGCACAGGCACGAGGTGAGGGGGAAGAGCAGCCCCTCTGCTGCCCTGGCAGTGCCCAGCAGAGCCAGGAGGGCGCTCAGGAGATGAGGAAAGGGACAGAGGCAATGTCTTATCTCCCTCCACACAGGGAAGCAAAGGGAAGATGGGGATTTAGCCCAAGAGCAGGACTGGAAGAGTGGAAGCAGAAGTGGATCAGGGGAGCAGCTGCCCCCCACAGCCCGTGCCCTGCCCATCCCTGCCCTGCCCTGCCCCTGCCCCGCCCTGCCCATCCCATCCCATCCCTGCCCCGCCCTGCCCCGCCCTGCCCCGCCCATCCCTGCCCCATCCCTGCCCTGCCCTGCCCTGCCCCATCCCTGCCCCGCCCTGCCCTGCCCTGCCCTGCCCGCTGCAAACCCCCAGGAGGAGGGAAGGGAGCGCAGCCTGGTTCTGTACGTGGGGCTCATTTCTTTTTCCTCCACAGCTCGGGTCTGCAGAAGAGACATCACCACAACCCCCCCTCCCCTTTCTCCCACAGTCAGAAAGGAGAAGGCACAATATCTAAATCAAATTGAAATGAAATTTCCAGGAGTTCTTAGGGCAAAGCATGGCTCTGATAAGCAAAGTTGCCTATGCAGAGGGAATAGCTGTGCTGGCCCCAGGCCCCTCCAGAGGAGGTGGGAGCAGCCCTGCAGAGATAAGTGCCCTATTTCTGGGCATGGCTCAGCAGCAAGGCTGTCCTGCAGCCCCAGAAGAGGATTTCCAGGAAGGAAAGGTCAGGAGGATAAAGCAGCCATGTGGGAGCTGTCACTCTCCTCAATGTGCTTTCTGCCCTCTTCACACTCATGCAGGGCAGGAGCCAACCCGAGTTCAAAAGTTGCCTTGCTCCAGCAGGGCTGCACTGGGAAATTGGGCTGGCATTCATCCTGTCCAGCTTTAGTCAAGATCTCATTTCCGTGGCACTCTGCAGGAATAAATCAGCAATTCTGGAGGGCCGTGCAGCCCCTGCCTCCCCCTGGGCTGCCAGGGGAGCCTGAGCAGCTCTGCTGAGCCCTGTGCTGCTCTCACCTGCTGCAGGTGAGGCTGGGGCTGCTCCTGCCCCTGCAGAAAGGCGTCCCCAGTGCTGGGCCATGGAACGCTGCGGGCAGGGCTGGTCTGGAATGTTCCATCTGCCCAGCAGCTCCTGGGCTCCCCGGGGAGGCTGCGGGGCTCCGGCTGCTCCTGCAGCCCGGGCCGGCTGCTCTGCCGCTCCTGCAGCCCGGGCCGGCTCCTCTGCCGCTCCTGCTGGGCGGATGGAGCGTTCCAGAGCAGCCCTGCCCCAGCACCCAGCCCGGGCCGGCTGCTCCGCCGCTCCTGCAGCCCGGGCCGGCTGCTCTGCCGCTCCTGTGGGGCGGATGGAGCGTTCCAGAGCAGCCCTGCCCCAGCATCCAACCCGGGCCGGCTGCTCTGCTGCTCCTGCTGGGCGGATGGAGCGTTCCAGAGCAGCCCTGCCCCAGCACCCAGCCCGGGCTGGCTCTGCCCCGCACAGGAGCTGCTGTCCAGGGCTGCCCTCGGGGCTGGGAGCACCAGGCAGCGCTGCAGGAGAATCCTCTGAGACAAACAGCAGCGGCAAGCAGCTCTTGAGACATCCCATTTATAACCAGCACACGCAGAAGACAGGAAGGTGTTCCTTGTTCAACACCTAATGCCATTAAACTTTACCCTGGCAAATATCAGAGCTGCTGGGAACAAATTCTGCCCTTTCTGCAAATACAAACTCCTGCTTTAAAGGGATAATTTTCCTAAACATTCAAGTGACAGCTCTGGGAGGTGTAATTAGAAAACCCTGGCAGACTTGAAAGGAAATTTTTTCAGCCACAAAGATGCAACTGTGTAAGATGCTCCATTGTCCTGAGGTTCAATGTGTTTAGCAGTTTTGTTGCATAAAGTGATAATCAGACCATGTTGAATTTAGCAGAAGTCAGAAGATGAACAGTATCTAATCTGACCTCAGTCTCTCTTGCTCAACTTTTCTTAGGGTAGCAGGCAGTGCAATTGTCCTTTTTTTGTTTGGTATTTTATCCCAACAGAGTTGTCACCTCTCCCCTTGTCCTTCTCCACCCCTCACTCTCTCCTTGCCTGCTCTTCCCCCTCTGATTTCCCATTTTCATTCCTTGCAGAAGAGGTGACTCACAGGATCCTGGTGGTATCAGCATCCCCAAAGTGTTTAAGAGCAGTGGCAACTTGAATATTGCAGGAAAGTTAAAAGCTGATGAAAGCATAATTTAATATAATATTAACAGGCCAGATTCTCCACTGATACAAAGTGAGGAGAAAATGAAATTGCACTGGTTTTCACCATCTCCAGCGAGGCACAGTGTGGATCTCTGGTTAAAAGTACCTTGTGTGGTTATAATTTCACACTCTAAGTTTTTGGAAGACAGGGCTAAGCAACAAGGCTAAGCATTTTCCAGAAATAGAGGCATCAGTGGGAGTTGCAACAGGATTTGGTATGTAATTACTCTGCTGCCTGGGGTGCCAGGTTCGTCCATAGCAGGAAGGCTTTTCCTTTGTGCTGGAGCATGCCAAGCAGAGCAGGGCCTGCGTTTGGCACTCCTTGCCTGAGCTGAACGTGCTGCACGCCCCTGCAGTGCCCGTGGACAGGAACGAGCCAGGCTCTCCCCGCAGGAGCCGCGGCTGTGCAGGGGTCAGAGCGAGGGGAGGGGGCGCTGGGCTGGCCCCTCTCCTGCCCGGGGCACCAGGAACGGGCGCTGGGCTGAGCCCCAGCCCTGCCCTGGGCGCCAGGGCTGCTCCAAACCCCCCTGGGGGAGGCTGTGCCCTTGGGGAGCAGCCCAGAGAGGGGACTGGGCTGCCAGAGAGACAGCAGGGCTGAGTGTGCTGAGAAAATCCACACGGGAGCCATGGAAGAGCCAGAGAAAGAGCAGCAGAGGCAGTTCTGTGCAGCTGGGCTGTGGCTCCGGCGGCGAGGGGCAGGGAAGGTGCTGCAGGAGGAGCTCTGGCCACGGGCTTGAGGGGGCCCTGTACCCCTGCAGGTGCCTGGGTGGTCTTCAGTAGGGCAGGCAGCCCCCTCAGCTCGGTTCCTGAGCTCCACTATGGGTGTGGGTCACTCGCAGGTGGCTGTTCAGCTCTGTGATTTGCAGCCAGCTGAGGAGCTCTGCCCATGGTGCCCAGAATCACGGGGCTCCCTGGGGGTCCGGGGCTCTCACACCTTGCCCTGCAATCCCGTCCCTGTGTCCTGGCCAGGGGTGGCTCTCCAGGGCTCTCACAGCCCACCCCGCAGTCCCATCCCCGTGTCCTGGCCAGGGGTGGCTCTCCAGGTCTCTCACACCTTGCCCTGTAATCCCATCCCCGTGTCCTGGCCAGGGGTGCCTCTCCAAGGCTCTCACAGCCCACCCTGCAGTCCCGTCCCTGTGTCCTGGCCAGGGGTGGCTCTCCAGGGCTCTCACAGCCCACCCTGCAGTCCCGTCCCTGTGTCCTGGCCAGGGGTGGCTCTCCAGGGCTCTCACACCTTGCCCTGCAATCCCATCCCCGTGTCCTGGCCAGCCTCTCCAGCAGCGCCTCCACTCCAGGGCAGGAGGATGCCCGAGTGGGGGCAGCACGTTCCCTGCCCCATGCAGGGTTGGGAGGCTGAGCTCTCTCGCCGGGGGCTCTGTGCCAGGCAGTGCCAGCACGGGGGGCTCTGGGGAGTGCTGACTCACAGCATTTACATCACTGCTGGTGCAGTAATGAAAAACATTCCGGAACCTTCCCTCTGGGGCACCTATCTCATTTTAGGCTGCATAAATCCTCCTCGCAGGTTTGCAATAAGACTTTGGTTAACTTCTTGCAGGTGATTTAAAGTGTGTGTCTGACAAGATTCCCTGTGCCATGTTTCCCCTGATGCTGGAATGTCCTTTGGCATTCAATAAAAACCCAGAGTGCTTATGTTAATTTGATTTTTGCAATCAAGCCACCTTAAATTGCATTTATTCCTGTGTGGTGAGTCATGCTGTAATGATCTGATCTGTAGATCGGGTCCAGCTGCTGCAGGGCATTGTGCAAACACGAGACGGTTTCCTCCTCGCAGACCTCGGCGGGGTCCCTGCAGGCCGGGCAGGGAGAGGGGCCGGGCAGGGAGCAGGGGCCGGGCAGGGAGCAGGGGCCGGGCAGGGAGCAGGGGCCGGGCAGGGAGCAGGGGCCGGGCAGGGAGCAGGGGCCGGGCAGGTCAGAGCAGCGCAGAGCCCCTGCAGTGCCCGTGGACAGGAACGACCCGGGCTCTCCCCGCTTCCCCCGTGCTGCGCTGGGACTCCTGTCCCTGGCAAGGCACAGTGAGTTCTTCTTTGCCCTAGTGTGATTTGCATCTGGAGAAACTCTTTTTCTCTTGTCTCTGCTGACTTGTTTTCCCTAAGCACAGCTGACCTGGGGCCCTGCCGGCCGTGTCCTTCCCTTCCTGCTGCCCAGGCACCCCTTTCCAGGGCACAGATCCCAGGGCTTGCTGCTTCAGGGACCCTTTGCGTTTGTTTCAGGTCACATTGTTCTTTTTCCGTGATGAAGCCTTGGAAACTCATCCCGTATTGTAACAGTCCCTTTTGGTTACTTTAATCCTAAATTCAGCAGTTTCATTAAATTACTCATTCTCCCCCATTTTCTTTGTGATCACCAGCCATGTCAGTCACAGCCACTCTTCAAAGAGGGAGGCTGAACTCTACATCAGATAGGACTTCTTTCTTTTTATTTATAAAGCAAAGCATGAATTCTAACAGGTCCACTAGTCATATCTATTGATTTGGTACTTAATCATATGAACACAATGAATATTCAGTGCCTGCATGATATAAAAAGAACAATCAGAATAAGCTATTAGAGGTGCTGGAATCTCATTTAAAATCTAATTAGGTCTAGAACAAAACTAGAGGAGTCCTGTCTGAGTAGGAAGAAATGGATGTGTCTATATAATGATTGAAATGCCTTCTTTTTTCATCCTTCCCTTGGCATGTATTAAGAAGCTGGATTTTTTTTTCCCAGTTCAGGCTTGGCAAACCATGAGTTTGGCTGAGATGAGAGCTGATCACCGTGTGCTGTGTGGCTGCTCTCCCTGTGCAGAGCACAGTCCCAGTGTTTGGGTGGGCAGTCCTCTCTAGCAGAAATTGCTTTATAGCTGTCCCTGCTCCCCTGCACTGCCCAGCTCACAAACTCCTGAGCTTGCACTGCTTTCATTGACCTCGTGGTTTTCTGCGTTTTATCACTGTATCAGATCAGTGCTTTGTGAATTTTCCCCCATTTTAATAGCAAAACTAAGAAAAACTTCAGTTATTTATGTCTCTTACATAAATATCATGGCTCAGCTTGGAGGGGTTGTCGTGCATGAAGGCAGATTCAGGCTTGGCTGGGCTGGGCAGAGCTGGGCAGGTGAATTTTGCAGTTCCCTTTAGCAGCTAGGCTGGATCTAACCCATGCTGAGGCAGGCAGAGGGCTGAGCAGGTCACCCCGTGCTGAGCTGCTGCCCGGTGGGGCTCTGCTTTGCTTGGCATCAGCAAACTGTGCCTGGGTCTGGCATTTCTGCCTGGGGTGGGCAGGGGGCTGCCCTGGCCCTGCAAAGCCTCCAGGGTGACCCCAGGGTGACAGAGCCCTGCACACCCGTCCTGGGAGCACAGCCTGGCTCTGGCACTGGGGTGGGCACAGTGCCCATCAGCCAGGCTGGGCAGGGGCTGGGCAGGGGCTGGGCACAGTGCCCATCAGCCAGGCTGTGCAGGGCTGGGCACAGTGCCCATCAGCCAGGCTGTGCTGCAGGGCTCACAGGGCTGGGCACAGTGCTCATCAGCCACACTGTGCAGGGCTCACAGGGCTGGGCACAGTGCCCATCAGCCAGGCTGGGCAGGGCTCACAGGGCTGGGCACAGTGCCCATCAGCCACACTGTGCAGGGCTCACAGGGCTGGGCACAGAGCCCATCAGCCAGGCTGTGCTGCAGGGCTCACAGGGCTGGGCACAGTGCCCATCAGCCAGGCTGTGCAGGGCTCACAGGGCTGGGCACAGTGCCCATCAGCCAGGCTGTGCGGGGCTCACAGGGCTGGGCACAGGGCCCATCAGCCAGGCTGGGCAGGGCTCACAGGGCTGGGCACAGTGCCCATCAGCCAGGCTGGGCAGGGCTCACAGGGCTGGGCACAGTGCCCATCAGCCAGGCTGGGCAGGGCTCACAGGGCTGGGCACAGTGCCCATCAGCCAGGCTGTGCGGGGCTCACAGGGCTGGGCACAGTGCCCATCAGCCAGGCTGGGCAGGGCTGGGCACAGTGCCCATCAGCCAGGCTGTGCTGCAGGGCTCACAGGGCTGGGCACAGTGCCCATCAGCCACACCGTGCTGCAGGGCTCACAGGGCTGGGCACAATGCCCATCAGCCAGGCTGTGCAGGGCTCACAGGGCAGCCAGAACCTGCAGGGGGCTGGGGCTGCCAGCCTGCCAGGGCTCTGCACCCAGGCTGGGCGATTGAGGGACCGTGCCTGATGTGCTGCAGTGACACTGCTGGATTGGAACCATCCTTTATTCAGACACTGCACCCAGGCTTTCCCTGCTGACCCAATTCCAGCCCAGAGCACAGTCCCAGGTCCTTCAGGTACAGCTTCCCCCACTGTCCAAAGCCCAGGCTGTGTGAGCCTCCTCTCGTGCCCAGGGCAGCCAGGAGGGGTCAGCAAGGCTGGAGGGAGGGCTTTGCTCGGGAAGGGTGCCTGGCTTAGCAAGGCTGGAGGGAGGGCTTTGTCCAAGAATCTCCTGCCTGCACACACCCCATGGCAAGTGGTGGTTTCCTAGAAATACAGCCCTGGATGCAGAAATGTCATTTCATTCCTGAATTCCTGTTGTGGTTGCTGAGCACTCCTAGCTGGGGCTGATCTCTCTGCCCTGGGAGCCTGTTCCTCTCCACCTGCAGCATCTCCTGAGGGTGCAGGAGCCGAGGCAGCCCCAGGCAAAGTGCCTTCCCAGCCACGCTGGGGCTGCACGGGGCTCAGCTGTGGTGCAATGGTTCAGAGCTGCCAGCTGCAGGTAACCCCCCAAATGGCTGTCTGGAATTGTTACAGAACACGTCAGCAATTCCATTTACAACTCTATTGCCTCACATGTAAATAGGGAATTAAAGGGAGTCAGGGGAAGTCACGTGCTGTGTAGATCCTGTGTTCACACAGGGAGTGAGCAGTAAGGACCATCCCTAAGGACTATCCAAACACAATTGCATTATCACTGCTCATTGTGAATATTCAGTTTCAGAAGTGTAAGCCAAGCTGTGCACACCTTCTGCCCCTGCAGCAGCTGGCTGCCCCCTCCACTCTAGCCCTGCAAATTCAAATTATGGAGATGTGGCTCAGCCATGGGCAGCTGAGGACTTCTCTTTGCCAGGGAAAAAATGGCATTCATGAAGAACAAGAGATTAATTCCTGAATTAGCATGTTCCTCGTGGTTTGAGGATGATGAGGAAGGTCTTGAGGTCTTGTTCAGTTTGCCTATGGTTTCCTTGCTCTTTTTCTCCTTGCTGGAATGAATCAAACCTTATAGAAGTGGGCACTTGCCAGGTATGACTTTAGACTTTTCAAGCTGCTGTGTAGGGTTCCTAATTTTTGCCTGATATGCATTACCTTCCACATCCTGTTATTCCCAGGATTTGATTTTGATTCTGTTCCATCTCATCTGAGATGAATGAGTTTAATCAGAATCTCCTACACCCACTTCATTCAATGGCAGCCCTTTGTAAGATGCCAAGACACATAGCACAGTCTTGCCCTGGCGAGGCAAGAGGCAAAAGGGGAAGGAATTAAGGGAAGAATTTTAGCTTCTAACTGGGTTCTAACTGTGGAATTCTGAGGGTTTACAAGATTTTCCAGTGATAGCCTCATTTGGCCTCTGTAAATGGAAGCTGGGTGAGAAAATACAATCTGTATTTTCTGCAATGTGCTCATTGATTTCAGCAGCTGTGCTGTAATTGTTCTCACAAATCAGCTAATTGGGGTCCTTAATGAAAGGTGACTTAAGCAGCAGTAAATGTGGCATTTGCCTCCCCAGTGGACAGCAGCTGAGCAGATCTGGTGCTCCCTGTTAGCCCAATTCTGCCCTTGCAGCGCATTGGGCTGAGTGAGTGGAGTGAGGGGGTTTGTCAGGGTGCTGAGGCTCCTCCGCCTCCTGCAGGGTTTGTGGGGCTGGGCTGGGCTGGGGGCACCGTCCTGTGCCAGGGAGGGGCCTCACCCAGCCTGGCAGGGCTCGGGGGCCAAACCCCAGCCAGGGCTGTCGGCTCCCACCGCCGGGTCCTGCTGGTGCCTTCGTTCTGCAGCTGTCACTGCACGACTCCAAAGTTCATCTGGAGCTTCAGAAAGCTAACATGCTTTCTCCTCTGAACTGCCAAAACCCAGCTAAAGGCTTTTAGCTGATTATCTCAAGTCTCTTCTCTCTAATGACTTTCCAGTTTATTGATGTTGCACAAAAATCGTGGATAACCCTCTCTATTAGATATAATTATCAATGACTATTGAGCTTGGGATTTTTTCCAGTTAATTTGTCTTTAGTCTTCTATTTCCTGTCAGAGATGTGAAATGGAAGCCTGAAATTCTCTCATAATTACTGAGTCTTGTTGATTTCTTTTCCCATTTTTTAAAGATAAGCTTGTGCTTAAGTATGAGTTTTTGAAAGAGGGAAGTAAAAAGTCTCCATTAAAGCGTGGTTGTGATTTGAATGTAAAAATGTCATTGACTAAGGGAAACCCTGATTTTTGATTGAAAATTCACCACTGATTAAGCAATTTTGTTTCTCTTGATTAGATTTTGAGATTTTCTCTGCATCTCATCCTCACAAGGATGAGTTCTTGTTCAAGTGGAGTTACACAGATCAGACTGATCATGTCCCCTCCTTGGCTGCTCTGGATCCTTTTTCAACACTTTTCAGCTGCTCAGCTGATTATAAGGCACCTTTAATGTGTGAGGGTAGGAAGGGACCCGCTGGGGCGTCCTGAGGCTGGCGGCGTCCCCAGCCCTGCCTGCCACGTGCGGCAGCCACAGCCCCTGCTGCAGAGCTCCTGCTGCCCTGCCCTGCACAGGGATGGGCAGAAATCTTCCCTGAGGCTTTTCAAGGTCCCCAAAATAGTTTTAAGACATTTTATTTTTCACAGAGAGGGTCACTGCTGCTGTGAAGGCTTTCATGGTGTAGTTACTGGGGCAGCCACCCACCGTCTGTGCACCAGATTTTGGCTGTTAAGAGCTGGGTACTTTGTCCTAAAAATTTGCAGTCCAGTGGGTCTCCTCCCTCACCAGTAGTTACCTACAATTTAATTCTTTAATTCCTTAGGATCAAAGCATCACATGGGTTGAAAGGGATCTCTGGCTTTTATTCTGCTCTGAAGAGAGCACGTTGTTTCCTTTCATCCTCAGCAGAGCACTTTGCTGCATGCTCGTGTTCTCTAATACAGAAGTTTTCAGTTAACTCAGCTGAGAAAGTGGGTCTGGCTCCCCGTGCTGGCTTTCCTTCCTTGTGTGTCCCTGTTCCCTTTCCCCAGAGCAGCAGGGACAGCCCAGGCCCCAGTCTGATTTCCCCACTGCTGAACGGTGGCTGGCAGCAAAACCCATCCCCATTCCTCCAGAAACTCATTAAAGCCAGGTAACTCTGAGCTACAGCACAGGGATTTCTGTTTGCACTGCATTGCCAATTTAGCAGATGTGTGAGAGGTAAAATGATTAAATAGTTTCTTGTAAAGAAATCTCTCTAACTAGAAACTTAAAAAAAAAAATTCCAATATATGTTCACTTATTTGATCAACGTTGTAGGCATAACTTCTTCTGATCATGTACTGCATTCCTAAGAGAGAGGACATAGATTTTTTTTGAATCACAGCTTTTTCTGTGGCTCATTATAGCTGCAATATTTTGTGTAGGTGTTTAGAACAGAGGACTGGGAGTGCCATCACTGCAGTATTTCAGGACATGTACTGGCTGAGCGGTGCAGCTGGAGCTCCCTGTGTTGAGAGTTAAGGCAGATTTTTTCTGTATTAAAAGAGCATGTATTATTTTGCATATTATTTTTGATTTTTATAGACGTGTTGGTGTTAATAATGGAGGAGCAGCACAGCCCTGGCTCCAGGCTCAGAGCAGCACAGCCCTGGCTCCGGGCTCTGGGCAGCACAGCCCTGGTTTCAGGCTCAGAGCAGCACAGCCCTGGCTCCGGGCTCAGAGCAGCACAGCCCTGGCTCCGGGGCTCAGAGCAGCACAGCCTGGCTCCAGGCTCAGAGCAGCACAGCCTGGTTCCAGGCTCAGAGCAGCACAGCCCTGGCTCCAGGCTCTGGGCAGCACAGCCCTGGCTCCGGGCTCAGAGCAGCACAGCCCTGGCTCGGGGGTTTGGGCAGCACAGCCCTGGCTCCAGGCTCAGAGCAGCACAGCCCTGGCTCAGAGCAGCACAGCCCTGGCTCCAGGCTCTGGGCAGCACAGCCCTGGCTCCGGGCTCAGAGCAGCACAGCCCTGGCTCCGGGCTCTGGGCAGCACAGACCTGGCTCCAGGCTCAGAGCAGCACAGCCCGGCTCCGGGGGTTTGGGCAGCACAGCCCTGGCTCCGGGCTCAGAGCAGCACAGCCTGGCTCCGGGGCTCAGAGCAGCACAGCCCTGGCTCCGGGCTCTGGGCAGCACA
Source organism: Calcarius lapponicus (assembly GCA_039654755.1). Lineage (NCBI taxonomy): Eukaryota > Metazoa > Chordata > Aves > Passeriformes > Fringillidae > Calcarius > Calcarius lapponicus. The sequence continues at coordinate 515,550 of CM077467.1, forward strand.
GCCTGGCTCTGGGCTCTGGGCAGCACAGCCTGGCTCCGGGCTCAGAGCAGCACAGAGCTCTCCTGGCACCTCCCGCTCCTCCAGAGAGTGACACAGGAATTGCTGAAAGCAGGACAGGGCACGGTGCTGACAGAGCCCTGACAGCCCTGGTGCTCCGGCAGCGAGGGGACAGGGGCTGCTCGCTGTCCCTGCCCCATGGGGAAGGTCCGAGGGCCCTGGTTGGTCTGCAAGGGTCACACAGGGACAGCACGATTGGAGCTGCCAGGCTCAGGGTGCAAAGTTTGGCTTTCTTCAGGTTTTATTTTCGTTTAGTCTTGGGTTTTTGTCTTTTCTCTGCTTTATTTTAGTGCAGATCAGGTGATTGAAGAATGGTTGGGATGCACGTGATTCTGAATTCTCAAGAGGACACTCACCAAAGGCTTTTCTCTTGACCAGTCCTAATTCCCAAGGCTGCTGTTGATTCCCTGCTCTGCTGTGTTCTGCTGCTCTGTCCCAGGCACAATTTAGCAAAGGAACAATCCTGTTCTGATTATGTACCAAAGCAAACAAAAGTGCAATCACAAAGGTGGATTATGAGTTGTTTTTCCTTTGCTGAGGGAAGAATGCTTTTTGTCCATGCATTTCAAGGAACACTACTGTTCATGAGCAATTTAAAAGAGAAATATTTGATACTGCAGGGGAGTTGGTAATGACTTAATCAAAGGCAAAAATACCTCTTTGCTCCAGTTGAATGTTCACATAGTTTAGTTCTTATTAGCATCGATTTCCCCAAATCTTTAGCATCTGATTTAGGAAAGGCAGCATAATGAATTTTAGCAATAAACAAGAATATTGAACATGAAGACGGGGCATGCTTCCACTCCCTGCTATGGCAGTGCAGGGCTGCTAGGGCAGATCTGGAGGGGCTGCTTGGGCTGGCTCACCCTTCCTCCCTCTGCAGCCGCGGGGAAACTTCTGTGCCTCTCCCTGCCCTCTGCAGGTCAGGAGGGGTCGGAGATCCCAGGGAGGGGAACACAGATCCCTCTGCAGCCGCCAGGCAGAGCTGCCCTCCTGTGCCCTGCTCCCCGCACCTGGGGAGCACCTGGGGGCTCCTGGCCCTGCCTGGGGCTGCTGGGGGCTGCTGGGGGCTCCTGGCATTGCCTGGCCCTGCCCGGGGCTGCTGGGGGCTGCTGGCATTGCCTGGGGGCTGCTGGGGGCTGCTGGCATTGCCTGGCCCTGCCCGGGGCTGCTGGCACTGCCTGGCACTGCCTGGGGCTCCTGGCCCTGCCCGCCCTCTGACTGCAGCTGGTGCCGGAGCCTGTGCCACACTGCCGGGCCTGATGGGAGCTGAGGGATTGCTGAGCTCCCAGCCAGCGATGTTTTTATTTAAACCAGCTGGGAGTCTCTGACATTCTCAATTACAGCTCGTTTGCACACACTCTTTGCAATTGAAATGCAGTTTGGCGCCAGTGCCCCTAAGGTCTGCTCTGGGACATGCCAAAATCTCACTGCCACAGCTGTGAAGGTAGGTGACATTTGCAGTGCTAATAGAGAAGGATGAGGGAAAAAGAAAAAAGAATCCTAAACTTTCTCCATCCCTTTTAAGCAGTGACTCAGTCCCCAGCCCTTCCCACAGCTCTTCACTGATGTTCTAATTGCAGACCAGTACCAGCTCAGGCTGCCTAAAAATAAACTCCACATTTTCATTTAATTACTTGGACTGTCTGCCTCATTGCTGTGAAAATTATATAGGAGAAAATATTTACTTACAGGGTTTTCCTAAGTATGATCTCTCAGCTGTCCCAAAGAGGTAGGTAATGAATCTATGCAGAAATATGTTGGACTACAAAAGGCAATGTGAGGGTGAGTCTGGGGCCAGGAGAGCTGGGTGGAGCTCAGAGCTCACCTGTGTCCCTCCTTTGGGCACAGGCTCTGCCCCTCTCCCCCAGGTCCACGAACCAGGGCAGTGATTATGAGCAGTGTTGGCTCCTCTGGCACTCAGGATGTAAATCACAGAAAAAAAAGAAAAAAAAAAAGAAAAAGAAAAAAGCTATATTTGATAAGCAAACAGTTCACTGAATATTTTGCCCAGCTGAAAAGTTTTGGACTCAGTGATCCTTGTGGGTCCCTTCCAGTTTAGGTCATTCTATATTTTATGTTGTTGGCAAAACCAGAAAAGCTCAGGTAGTTCTTATTTCAGATTTATGATGAACTGTCCCAATAATTGTATTTGACAGTCAAAAAATCGATAGAGAGCCATGTAAGTCATTAATGACAAAGATTGTCTGTCTGTCTGTCTGTCTGTCCCTCCAGTGCCCAGCCCAGCTGCCTGGGGTGCAGCTGCTGGGGGCTGTTTGGCAGGAGCTGTGCCTGGAGCCCGGGCTGGCACAGCCAGGAGGAAACGGTGCCACTGCCCAGTGCCCCGAGCCACAGCTGCCAGAGGCCTCCTCTGCTGCTCCTCAGGACAGGGAGCCCTGCGGGGATGAAAGCCCTGAAATTCACTTTGTGGGAATTACAGACCAGGCCTTCAGGTAATGCTGCCCCTGAGTGCTCAGAAATCATGGAATTGGCTAAAAATGATGCCTTTACTTTTTAATGTGAGAAGGAAAGGCTGCTGCTCTGCTCTGTCTTACTACAATTAATTCTTTCCTTCTGCAGAACTTTATTAATAATAAATATTTTTATGTAAAAGAAAGAAAAAGCAGGAATATTCTTGGGGCATATCCCAGTATCAGGTCCTATTGTGTAAATTGCCAAATCATCCCGAGATTTGCGTTAAAAAGCACAGGTTTAGCTACCCTAAATGCATGGCACTGCAGTGTCTGTGGTTCATGTGCAGCTCAGCGAGGCAGCAGCCCTGGGGAAGCCTCCAGAGCGGGGTTTTCAGGGGGTGTCCCAGGGAGGAAGGCTCCGCACCCCTCCTGCAGCAGGGAGGGTCCCGGGGCAGGGGCTCCCCCCCATTCCTGGTTCCTGCTCTCGGCATCTCGGCCCCTTCGGCGCGGTTTGGGTGTCGGGCGTTTCTCTGCCGGGGCCGAGGCTCTGCCCCCGGGGCTGTGCCCCGAGGATGCGCCCCGGGCTCTGCCCGTGTCCCTGCTGGCGCTGAGGCTGTGCCCGTGTCCTGCCCTGCCCTGCCCTGCCCTGCCCTGCCCTGCCCGGGGCTGCGGGGCCGGACCGAAGGGGAGCATCCCCCGGAGCATCCCCCGGGAGCATCCCCTTGAGCATCCCCCGGCATCATCCCCTTGAGCATCACCCTGAGCATCCCCCCGGAGCATCCCCGGGATCATCCCCCGGGATCATCCCCTTGAGCATCCCCCCGAGCATCCCCCGGAGCCCGGAATCCCCGCTGGTGCTGGGACCCGGCCCCAGCCGCGCCCGGCGGCTGCCCCGCGTTCCCGCGGAGCCCAGGGCCGGGCTGGGCAGGAGGCAGCCTCCTCTCCTCCTCTTCTCCTCTCCTCCTCATCCTCTCCTCCTCTCCTCCTCATCCTCTCCTCCTCTCCTCCTCTCCTCCTCTCCTCCTCTCCTCCTCTCCTCCTCTCCTCCTCTCCTCCTCATCCTCTCCTCATCCTCTCCCCCTGTCCCCGCGCGTCCCCGCTGTGCGGTTTGTGCCGTGCTGTGCCGTGATGTGCCGGGCCGTGCCGTGATGTGCCGGGCCGTGCCGGGCCGTGCCGGGCTGTGCCGGGCTGTGCCGGGCTGTGCCGTGATGTGCCGGGCCGTGCCGGGCTGTGTGTTTTGTGCCGGGCTGTGCCGGGCTGTGCCGGGCTGTGCCGGGCTGTGCCGGGCTGTGTGTTTTGTGCCGGGCTGTGCCGGGCTGTGCCGGGCTGTGCCGTGCTGTGCCGTGCTGGGCCGGGCTGTGCCGGGCTGTGTGTTTTGTGCCGTGCTGTGCCGGGCTGTGCCGTGCTGTGCCGTGCTGGGCCGGGCTGTGCCGGGCTGTGTGTTTTGTGCCGTGCTGTGCCGGGCTGTGCCGGGATATGCCGGGCTGTGCCGTTCTGTGTGTTTTGTGCCGGGCTGTGCCGTGCTGTGCCGGGCTGTGTGTTTTGTGCCGGGCTGTGCCGGGCTGTGCCGGGATATGCCGGGCTGTGCCGTTCTGTGTGTTTTGTGCCGGGCTGTGCCGTGCTGTGCCGGGCTGTGCCGGGCTGTGTGTTTTGTGCCGGGCTGTGCCGTGCTGTGTGTTTTGTGCCGGGCTGTGCCGGGCCGTGCCGGGCTGTGCCGTGCTGTGTGTTTTGTGCCGGGCTGTGCCGTGCTGTGCCGTGCTGTGCCGGGCTGTGCCGGGCTGTGTGTTTTGTGCCGGGCTGTGCCGGGCTGTGCTGTGCTGTGCCGTGCTGTGCCGGGCTGTGCCGGGCTGTGCCGTTCTGTGTGTTTTGTGCCGGGCTGTGCCGTGCTGTGCCGGGCTGTGCCGTGCCGTGCCGTGCCGTGCTGTGCCGGGCTGTGCCGGGCTGTGCCGTGCTGTGTTTTGTGCCGTGCTGTGCCGGGCTGTGCCGTGCTGTGTGTTTTGTGCCGTGCTGTGCCGGGCTGTGCCGGGCTGTGTGTTTTGTGCCGGGCTGTGCCGTGCTGTGTGTTTTGTGCCGTTCTGTGTGTTTTGTGCCGTGCCGGGCCGTGCCGGGCTGTGCCGGGCTGTGCCGGGCTGTGCCGCTCTGCGCGGTCCGTGCCGCTCCGGAGCCGCGGCCGCTGTGCCAGGGAGCGCTTTGATCTCGGGCGGGTTTCCCCGCGCTATTTTTAGGTGCAGCGAGGATAACCGAGGGATGTCGGTTCCCAGGCAGACGGAAAGCAGCAGCTGCAGACGGAGCTTTCCTCCAGGGGCAGAGCAGAGGAGCAGAAGGAGGAAAACAAGGCCCTTTGCTCGCACAGAGATAGGCCCCGAGGCCGGAGAGGGATGTTCCCCAAATACAAATTCTCTGCATAGCTGGTGATTCTCCTTGATTCTCCTCGTGTGTAACTCACGGCTCTGCCGCAGCCCGGAGCCGGGACCTGCGGTTCAATTAATCTTTGCAGCACGGTGGATATGTTTATTAGGGATTGCTAATAGCCACCCTTTAATTTAAAAATGATTGCAACATCTCTCACTTTCCCTGCTTTAAACACGTATGTGGAGGTCTCAGATTGCTCAGTTTTGATCATACCAACTCCTGCTTTTTGTTTCATCTTCAGAACTGAGGCAAAGCAAGGAACAGATACACCAACCAAGCCTTTCCTCCCTAGGGCAGGACTGTCCGCAGAGCTGCACTCAGGCTGCGGGGGAACAAGAGGGAAAGCACGTTTACAGGGAAGGAGAGGTTCCGAAGGGTGTTTTCTGCTCCTTCTGCCATCGCTGTTGCTGGGGAAACCAGCGCGGGGCCCGGAGCGGCTCCCTCTGTCTGTCTGTCTGTCTGTCTGTCTGTCTCTGACCCAGCGCGGTGCCCGGAGCGGCTCTGTCTGTCTGTCTGTCTGTCTGTCTCTCTCTGTCTCTGACCCAGCGCGGGGCCGGAGCGGCTCTGACCCCGGAGCGGCTCTCTCTGTCTCTCTCTTTGTCTCTCTGTCTGTCTGTCTGTCCCTCTCTCTGTCTCTGGCCCAGCTCCGGGGAAGCGCCGGCTCAGCCCCCAGCCCATCCCGGCCCATCCCGGCCCATCCCAGCCCATCCCAGCCCATCCCGGCCCATCCCAGCCCATCCCAGCCCCTCCCAGCCCATCCCGGCCCATCCCGGCCCATCCCGGGCTCTGCTCCAGGCGCTCTCGGGGCTTCCAGCGCCCGGGGAAGGAGCGGGGCCGGGACAATCCCCAGGGAATCCCCAGGCAGAATGCCGAGGCTGATGGAGAAACCCCCATCAGGTTCAGCTGGGCGTGCTACCTTCCTACCTGTCCGTAAATATCCACAGGGACGGCTGAGCCCTCTCACCTGCTCCCTCATCTCTGCACTGTGGAGTGGAGCTCAGTTCTGTCCAGCTCTGGAACCCGTAATGGGCATGTGTTTATTGTTTGCTGTTATGGCCATGGTGCCTGTAGTTAGAAGATGCTTTTCCATGGCCAGATGTAGGGTTGTAGCGTTCTGTTAGCACAAATCCAGGCACTGAGGTACCTAAGCTTATAAATCACAAACCATGAGGTCAGACAAATACACTAAAAAGTCAGGAGCATAAAAATAAGAAAATTAGGATCTACTTATGTATTTGAATGCATTTACTAGGGTTTTGTTCAGTTTTTCTCCTCTGCTTGGAGAACCAGAATTTCAGCAGTGACTTCAGTGCTTCTGGTTTTCCTTTTACCCAGTGCCACAGTTTTGGGGTGGGGGATGCAGGAATTGTGAGGAGCCTGCAGGAGAGCAGGGAGCACACAGGACTGGCAGCAGCAGAAGCCACTGGGCTGGTTTGGCTCCTGCTCTTGGCAAGCTTTGGGAAATGGAGCCCTGTCTGGAGAATTTCCCTGCTCAGGTTTGTGGCAGCCTGTGGTGCACAGCTGTTTCCAACATCTGCAGAGCAGAGCCCTGGTGTGTGAGGTGCTGAGGTTTGAGACAATCCCAGGGCGTGTCCAGGAGTGGAGGGGCTCAGCAGGGTGGAGGCCACGTCCAGCTGCTGGACACAGAGCCCTGGAGTGACCACAGGAGTGACCAGAGCTGGACACAGAGCCCTGGAGTGACCTCAGGAGTGACCAGAGCTGGACACAGAGCCCTGGAGTGACCACAGGAGTGACCAGAGCTGGACACAGAGCCCTGGAGTGACCAGAGCTGGACACAGAGCCCTGGAGTGACCTCAGGAGTGACCAGAGCTGGACACAGAGCCCTGGAGTGACCTCAGGAGTGACCAGAGCTGGACACAGAGCCCTCCCCAGCCCCAGGAGTGACCAGAGCCACCCCAGGGCCAGGACAGCCCCTCAGCTCCTCTCTGCCCTGCACTTTCAGGCTCTGGCACTGAGGTTCCAGCTTCCACGAGGAGCCTGGCACAGACCTTGCCCTGATTATGGAGCCACCCCAGTGATGTTTTAAATTATGGGTGAGTTTTACATAATTCTTTTGATATGTGTTGTTATGACATGTAAAATTTTATCTTTGGAGTTGCAGTGAATTATGTAAGATCTTTGTTTTGGATTTGTCAGGATAATTTGAACCACTGCACATTTAACAAAAGCACTTTCAGAGGGTCTGGTCCTGCCCACAACTGATAATACAGATAAACTCCATAAGCTTTATTAAACCTCTAGGAAGTTATAAAGGCTAACAGGCAAGCTGACGTGACAGTGTTCCAGCTCCAAAGCCAAGCATGCAAGGAGTAGGAAACATCTTATCCTGAGCTGCAGCACCATTTGTGGGCTGCCAGGGATGGCTCCTCACAGGATCAAATGCTGTTTGTCCCAAGGGGGCCCTGTCTCTGTGGTGGAACAGCCTGCCTGTGGGGCAGCAATTCAAAAATCCGTTTTCTTTATGTCCTTCAGAGCGTGGTCCCAGCTCCTGTTTGCTGTATCCTGCTCATCCTCACTGTTAGGATGAAATACCCTTTGCTCTTGGTGTTTGAGGTTTTTTCTGTGGCACTCTTTACTCCAGCCATGTTTGTTTATTCTGCATGCAAACCATTAATTAATTTGTCTCTGTGTAGCCCAGGAAGGCAGGGGAGAAACATTATCACTTTCTAGATAAGGGCAGAGGCGCAGAAAGATTCAGCCAAGAATGTCAATTAATGTGGGATGTTCAGCCTCAGGAGCTGATAATCCCTGAGCCCTTGGGACGGTTTGCTGGCCTGGGAGGTGCCCTGGGCGCTGCCAGGCAGGGGTGCAGCGGCAGCTGCTGCTGGGCACAGGGGCCCAAAGCCCTTCCCAGGGCACAGGGCAGAGCAGCAGCCAGGGGGAAGAGCAGGAAAGCACAGAAGCCCAGAAGGGGCTGTAAAGCTGCTCTGGTCCAGGTCAGGGACACCATGGCCACGGCAGGGACACCTCCCCTGTCCCAGGTGCTCCCAGCCCTGCCCAGCCTGGCCTGGCACTGCTCTGGGCAGGATGAATGCAGGACAGCCCTTCCCATGAAGAGAGCATTCCTAAAGCCAGTCCAAGCCCCCTGAGCAGCTCCCGTGCTGTTCCTGGTGAGCTGGGAGAGGAGCTGTCCCTCGGGGGCGATGCCCTGCGGGGCTGCAGGACAGCACGGGCAGCCAGGGGCCCTGCCGGGCTCAGCAGCCTCCCTGGCCCGCTTCAGGTTATCATTTGCCAGCTCCCAGCCCATAAATGAGAGCCCGAGAACGGCCATGGCAACTTTCACTTGCCAAATTCCAAGAGTATTTATATAATTTAATCGATAAATTGCATTGATTTATTTGCACTAAGTAACTCCTTGAGGTCTGGATAATAGATAAGGGTGTGCATGGTGCTGTACAAACACATCATAAATAAATGCAGCTTGCAAATCAATTGCAAGATATTAATGATTAATCTTCTCATAGTAAAATAATGTGATGTCTTTCCATTATCGATTTTTTTAAAAAAAATCTGACCTAAGAGGTTTCAGAGTCATTTATTTGAGGAAGGCTGCCCTTTAAGCCAGATCTTGCACTTTGTAAAAGGTCACAGGGTTTAAATATCATGGTTCCTTACAAAGCAGCCCTCCCTGAGAGGTTTGACAGCACCTTCCTGAGAACACATCATGGTCCTGCTCCTGTGAGAGCTCGGCCACTGAGGCCAGGGCTGGCTCTTGCAGGGGATTTCACCCTCCCACCTCTTGGGCTGCTGGTGGAGAATGCACAAGAGCTGCAATAGTCACCCCAAAGCCTGGTGCATTAACGCAGGTGAGGAGCAGCACATTTTCCCCATCACAGCCCTGGCTGGGCCATTTTCTGAGAGCAGTGAGAGAGCTGGGCACAGAATAATGTGGAGTTTTACTGCACTGCACTTCGTGCTGGCCTCCTGCAGGCAGGGACAGAGCAAGGCCAGAGCAAGGTCTCATTGCAGGTGTGCTGGGCCCAGGGAATCTCCTATTGAGGCAGATGAGCCAGAGCAGCTCAGATGCGCTGCCCGAGCCGGGGCTCCCAGCTGCGCACGGCTGAGCTGCTCCCCATCCCTTCATCCCCTCATTGTTATAGAGCAAGAAGGAAATGCTTATTCTACAATTGTTGTTCTAATTAATTTATCTCTTTATCAGCTTTCCAAAAGAGACAGCTTTCCTTGTTTCCCTTCCTCATTGCCTCTTGGCAGGTGCAGTGCAGCAAGGCAGGGCCACATCGTCCAGAGGTCTCCCTGTAATCTGCAGCTCCAGTGTTCCCCACAGGCCTTCAGACTGGATTTTAAACAAACAAGGGCTGTGAAAGTGATTTATGTGCAATTGTCTTTCATGCCTAAAATGTTTTGCCTTTCCTTTTTTACCCATGTTGTCTGTTTTTACCCTGTTTTTACCCTGTTTGTACCCATGCTGCTACCAAGGCAGATGCCTGGGTCTGTAGGCAGCCCCACTTTCAGTAAGTTTTTCACCACTTTTGAGTCATCATTAATGCCATCCCACTCATGGTTATTCCCAAGCCTGCTCTCTCTTCCAGCACTCTCTTGCACATATACTTTTAATTTCCTTTGACCCTTCTGGTGATTAACCTTTGCCTGGCAAGCTCCATCCAGCTCTGTAATCTCTGTCAGCTGCTTAAACCCTTCTGCATTTCCATGGCAGCCTTCAAAGACTGGAGATCTTTGTGCAGCTTTTAGTGAAGTTCAGCAGCTGCCTCCTCTCCCTCTGGTTGTGGCCAAGGGACTGAGTCTGGTTTCCTCTTGATGCCATTGCTGAGCAATTCTCCTCCCTGCTCGTTCCCCTGCTGCTCTCAGAGGGCTCAGGCAGAGCCCAGGGGAGTGTCTGCCTCATGAACAAGGCTGGCAGGGTTTCCATCTCCTCAGCTGGTGCCAGTTCCCTGCCCTGCCAGGGGGATTGCTGTGAGCTCTGAGCCCGCTGCACAGCCCAGGGGCTCCTGGAGCTGCTGCTGCTGCCCTGTCCCTCCCTCCCTCCCTCCCTCCCTCCGGCTCTTTGCCAGGGACCTTCACATACAAACATGAACTGCTGGGTACAGCTCGGTCTAGTCTGTCTGTCTGTCTGTCTGTCTGTCTCTTTCTCTCTGTGTCTATCTATATCCATTTCTATCTAATCTATATCTATCTGTCATCCATCTATCCATCTATCTAATCTATATCTATCTATATCTATCTATCTATCTATCTATCTATCTATCTATCTATCTATCTATCTATCTATCTATCTATCTATCTATCCACAATCTATGCATGTGTTTATGTGTGTCTATATCTTCTGTGCATATTTGTGTGTGTCTGTGTGTGTATTTAGCAGATTTCAGTGTGCTTAACACATTTTCCTCCTCAGCAGAACTGAAACCCTGAGTGGGCTGCTGCCTGTCTGAGGGAAGGGTTCTGCCTGTGCTGAGAATGGAAGGATCTGTCTGATGGAAGGGTTCTGCCTTTGCTGGCAATGGAAGGGTTCTGCCTTTGCTGCTGATCTGGAGCTGGCAAGAGCAGCACCCACAATCCTGACTGCTCAGGATTTCCTTGGCTCTTTGCTTTGCTCTGTCCACCCCAATTACGTGATGGTGAGATCTGCTGATTGAAACTCCCTAGAAAAATCTCATTATGTTATCTAATGCAAAACCTTTGGGGTTAATGTAAAATAATTTCACCAGCTCTGTGGCAGGTGGGTTCTCAAGTGTTGCCACTACTTCCAAATGCAGTAATTGTTCTTTTAAATTAAGAAAGGGAAAAAACCCCATACCTTTAAACAGCAATGGAAGTTCTGCTTTTGTTTAACAAGAAAAGAAGTTTAATTTTTAAAGATTACTCTATATTATTACCTTGCTTAATTATCAGAAGGAATGGTTGGATGAGCAGACAATTAAAACAAGGAAGCGCTCAGAAGGAAAAGTTCATCAGTATATTAGAGAGACAATGGGGGAAAGTAAAACTATTTCAAGTACCATTTGAAGGAAACCATTTGGGAAGAAAACAGGATTAATTAAGTTTTGAACCAGTTGATTTTGTTATCTAAAATATTTCCTAGATTAACTGTTCCATACTCATGCACGAGGCAATGTCCAAGGCTCTTCAGCAGCAGAGTGAACTGCTGGTGCAGAGAGAGGCTCTCCAAAGCAGCCTGAGCAGGGTCTGTGCTGAGTGCTGAGGCTCTCTGGGGTCCCTGGGCGCTGAGCAGGGGCTCTGGGCTGTGCCTGTGGCTCCCTGTCCTGCCCAGGGCGCAGCTCTGCCCGCTGCCCTGCATGGCAGGCGCTGCTGCTCCCGTGCAGAACTGCCCAGCCCAGCCCCTGGCCACGGCTCCTCTGTGCCTCCCCTCCCTGGCCGTGTCCTCTTCCTCCCAGGAAAGTGAAATTTCTCCCTCATTGCTCTGAACAGGGCTGTGATGGGAGCTGTGAGACAGCTCAGCAGTGTGACAGCTCAGGGCTGAGCCCCCTGGGACAGAGAGCATTCATCCTGCCCCTCCAGCTGCTGGGTTTGGCTGAGTCTTGCCAAACATAACTGGGGAAAAAACCAGGCCTACGAGTGCTTGAAAGTAATTTTCCATACGTGGTATAAAAGACTCTTAAATTTCAAATCATTAATAATGATCTTTGAAGGGAACCCTGTAAGTCGTCTCCTAATTCCTGATGAAATAGAATAATTTATTACATCAATTTTTCTGATTAATGTAAAATGTGTTTCAAATTTGGGTTTTCCTTTAATATTTCAACGTTTCCTTGAGAGGAGCTGCAGAAGGTGACTGAGTGTCCCCCAAAGTGATGTGGCGTGTCCTCAAAGCAGGGTGAGATCTGCCACTGGAGCTGGTCAGCAATAAAACCATTGTACAGCAGCAAACCCAGCTCATTTCAGGACCTGCTCTCCAAAAGGCATGAACAGCTCTGCTCTCTCATACCTGGGGAGAGAGCATCTTAAAAACTTACTCCATGAATTGGAAATTTTTTGTTGTCAAGGACAGGTCCCCAGAAATTTCTGAAAAAAGGCTAAAGCTGGAGTCACTCAGGATAAATTGCCAGGCAGGTCTTTTCCCTAAGAAATAAATTTATTTTAAATAGGCTTCCTATTGTACTTCTATGTCATTTTTGTCTTGGTATTACAACAAGGAGCAAAGTGAGCTGCAGCATTTAGAGCAGCCATTCCCCGAGCTGGTAAAACACATCACACTTGGTGTCCTGCTGAGGGGACAGAAAACTGAACAGCCATCCTTGCTGGTCCTGGCCTGACCACTGAAGCTGTCCCTCTCTGGTTCAGGACAGGGAAAGGAGAATTTTAATCCTGAGGGTCTCTGTCCCAGGGAAAGCTAAGCCATGGTGTGGTACTGCCCTTACAAAATCTGCAGTGATAAAAACCAGAGCCCAGACAGGTTTGTTTGCTTAAGAGAGAGTTATTTATTAGAAGATAGGAGGTTGTTACATACAGATTCTGTCCTGCAAAAGTGTCCTGGTCGAGGATATGTCAGGGAGACACGAACCCCATGGAGCTGGCCCTGCTCTCACACAGAGATACTCAGACACAGCAGAGCTCTGCCAGGCCTGGCTGCCCCTGGGCTCAGCTGGGAGAGCTGGATGTGCCACAGCACCCCTGGGTGTGCCACAGCACCTCTGGGTGTGCCACAGCATCCCTGGGTGTGCCACAGCATTCCTGGGTGTGCCACAGCATCCCTGGGTACCACAGCATCCCTGGGTGTGCCACAGCACCTCTGGATGTGCCACAGCATCCCTGGGTGTGCCACAGCACCTCTGGGTGTGCCACAGCATCCCTGGGTGTGCCACAGCATCCCTGGGTGTGCCAAAGCATCCCTGGGCACCACAGCATCCCTGGGTGTGCCACAGCATCCCTGGGTGTGCCACAGCATCCCTGGGTATTCCACAGCATCCCTGGGTGTGCCAAAGCATCCCTGGGCACCACAGCATCCCTGGGCACCACAGCATCCCTGGGTGTGCCACAGCATCCCTGGGCACCACAGCATCCCTGGGTCCCTGGGCACCACAGCATCCCTGGGCTAGCAGGAGGGGCTGCAGGGGGGCTGCAGGGGCTCTGCTCCCCCCTGGGCTCCCCTGGGCACCCCCAGGCTGGCAGTGAGCTGCTCCCACGGTGCCAGCGAGGAATGGGGCTGAGCACGAGGCCAGGGAGACACAGCCATGCTGAGGTAGCATGAGGAAAATCAAAGAGAGAAGCAACAAAGGTCTCTGTGACACAGAGAGCAGCTCTCCCGCCCTGGCTCAGCCCCAGACCAGGCCAAGCAGCCGGGCTGGAGCCCTGCAAAGGCCCGAGGAGGCAGCTCTGCCAGGGCTCCCAAGGCAGCAGTGAGGGCTGTGCTTCTGCCTGCAGGGCTGCCCTGCTCCTGGGCTGGGGTGAGTGCTCTGGGGCTCTGCCAGGGGAAGCCCAGCTGTGTCAGAAGCTGCTGGAGGGGCAGGCACAGCACAAGGGGCAGGTGAAGGCATCCCCAGCCCTGGCAATGCCAGAAGGGCCCAGGACCCCGTTGTGCAGGTGCTCAGTGCTCACAGGGGCTCTGGGCTTGGAGCCACAGCAGCCCCTGGGCTTCTCCTTATTCCAGGTGTGCATTTTCCTGCACTCCACCACTCTGTGGCACAGCAGGGCAGCCTTACCAGTGCCTCTATGCTCTGATAGACCAGCATCCAAACTGACATTTCCCCAACATTTAGCAGGTTTCTCAAAGGAAGGCATTGTCCAGAAGAAAATCTGTGTAACTTTCTAGTTTACGGGTGCTGAAATATTCCCCAAGGACATCCCACATTTAGTTGAAGGGCAGAGATGACCCCGACCCACTGAGTTATGAGAACCTCTGGAGCAATCATGTCCACATCTTCAGTTTTTAAAGGATTTCTGCAGTGCTGGATGTGCTCCCACTTTCTTCACCCTATGGAAAGGGGTGAGCTGGGGAAGCCTGGCCCCTCTCAGAGCAGGCCAGAGCTCTTCACTTGCTATTTGCCATGAAACAACAAATCTGGAGGTTTGATCTGAAACAATCTCCTCCCCTCCTCTCTCAGCCCTCACCTTAAAGCTGGTTTAATTCAGCTCGGTCAGGTGGGAGGAACACAGAGCAGACAACAAAACATCTCACTTGCATTTCAGCCTAACATTTAGGGGCAGATTTTTGCCTCCATTTCCATGATTGTCTTCCAGAACTGGCTCTTCAGCTACTCAGGATGAAAACTTGTCCCTGCTAGGACTTCTTTGAACACCCTGACGAGTGAAGCTCCCCTGTCAGAGCTGCCTGGATGCTGCAGATGAGCAAAGTTTTCCTGGAAAGTTTTCCTCCAGAGAGAAAAGGCAGGGGAGAGAGATGCTCTCCCCCAGGTGTGCTGAGCCTCCCCCAGGTGTGCTGAGCATCCCCAGGTGTGCTGAGCCTACCCAGGTGCGCTGAGCATCCCCCAGGTGTGCTGAGCCTCCCCCAGGTGTGCTGAGCCTCCCCCAGGTGTGCTGAGCCTCCCCCAGGTGTGCTGAGCCTCCCCCAGGTGTGCTGAGCCTACCCAGGTGTGCTGAGCCTCCCCCAGCAGAGCTGGAGCCACCAGAGGGGCACACAGGGAGCAGGGGTGGCTCAGGGCACAGAGGGGCAGCTCCAGGGCCAGCAGCCCAGCCCAGCTCAGCCCAGCCCAGCTCAGGGCTCATTCCCAAGACCTGGGGACACCAAGGGTGGCTGTGTTTGAGTATCTCAGCTGGGCACATGCAGGACCAGCTCTGACAGTGCCCAAAAGCAAAGAAAGTCTGAATTTCTGTATGTATGGCGTTACAGGGAATGACCGTCACACAGAAAGATTCTGAACCTTAATTACCATTAATTTTGAACATTTTGTAACTTTATAATTTAACTGCCAACCCTTTTCCCTTCAAATTAACCATGGATGTACAGCATACAATCAAACAAGCTTTTTTAAAAAGTACATCTTAATATAAATAGTTTATTCAGTGCATGGTTGTGTATACAACAAATAATAAACAACTTTTTTGTACCAGGCAGAAAGCTGCCTGCACAGAACTAATTCAGTTTTGGAGCACAGAATCCAACGATGATTAATGCACAAAATCTGACACATCATGCAACTCTATGCCAATATTCCAACTTTCTCCCATGCAACAGACATGATGACCTAAATGGAAACCTAACTACATTTTTTAAACGATTGTTTCCAATAGCAGTATAAGTATATGTTGTTTAGGGGTAACCTGTCCTAACGCTTCCTCCTACACAATATTCACGTGCCCGTTACAGTGAAAGGACTTTTACAAATAAGACGTTTCTTATAAAAAATTAAGCCACCTTAATTCCACAGTTTCTGTCTTTAGAAAAGAAGCCACAACGATAGTTTAACATGACACACAAAATGGAATTAAGAGAAATCTACACTGGAGGATAATTTTATCCCTTTCTGTTAACTTCCACTTGGGATGACAAAACAACTCAATTCCTACAGACTGGGGTTAGCACAAGAACTTTACCAGAAACTACAAATCTATAAAAATTTATATTTCATTGTGTTTAAAACCACAAGAACACTGTTTGCTTGAGCCTGAGACACCAACTCTCAGTTCCAACCCTGAATTTTGAATTATTTTTTTAAAGACATAGCTTTAAAGACCCATTGGAGTTCAGAAATCAAAAAGTTGCACTATTCCAAATTAAAGGATACATTTTTTTTATCAAGCCTTAGATATAAAACGGTAAGCCAAGGAAACAACAGAGTTTACGTATTTGTTTTTTGTTTGCCCCTATAAAACATACAAGCATTAAAATTTCCTTTGAAGAGCAAAAGTGGTCTTTTTCTGAGTTGGAAAGCAAATTCTTATCAGCAGTGAATGCTGTGAAATGTTTTTGTTTCGTTTTCCACAAAGCATAGGAGAGAGAGAGAAAAAGAGAGAAAGAAAAAGTGAGAGAGAGAAAGAACTGGACATTTCTTCTCGGAGGCTTTCCCGCAGCTGTGTCTGCTGCTGTCCAACTGCCTTGTGGTGTGCACAAGCACATTCTACATGCCTGGGGATTATCCTTTGCCAACCAGAAGATCTAATGGCTGATAAACGGGTGACCTATGCGAGCTGGTGCCTTGTCCTGGGCACCTGAGGGTTTGGATGAAAGACTGCGAGTAAGAATTCAACGGCATCCAGAGGTAAGGTTCTTTAGAGAGCACTTGGCTGGCCTCAACCTGGCTACGTGGACTCGTTTTGGCTCATGGATTTACCCCCATTTAGCACTCCTGAAACGCTTCTGCTCTTTGTTGGGGTCCCACTTCCAGACCTGGAGAACTCTGTGAGATCGTGGAGGGAAGGCTCTTTGTACATGGCCACTGCAAGGCAAGAGAGAGCAGAACATCAGCACAGCTGGGGCTGGGCAAAGCCAGCTCTGAGACGCTGGCATTGCTCAGCAACCTGCAGCGCAAGGACAGACAAACACCCAGGGCAAGGAGACCCCTTCCATTTCCAACACTCCCTGAGAACCTCTGAGACCCTCCTCAGTGGACTGACATTTTACAGAAGGGGAAAAGCACTCCTCCCTCTCCCAGTGCACTTACACAGCCCTCCAGGACAGACCTAAGCTGACAAGAATCAGCATTTCCTTACAAACAGAGAAGAAGCACTGTCAGTAGTTGTGATTTAACCTGTTGGAACTCTGCTGAGACAAACACCACGTTACAGAACATTACACTCCTGTTATATAAGCAGCTGGACACGTCAAATATACATGCACAGGAATTAAACACAACACAGTATCAGTTCAGATAAATGGAGCAAACCCAAGCAATTACCTTTTAAGGGTTTTGGAAGAAAGTGTGCTGCAGGTTTATTTTTCTTCACGTGGTTTCCTTTCATTATTTCTCCTTCTTTGTTAAGACCCAAATACCAACCCCGGCCAGACTGTTGCTGTCTGTAGATCATTGAGGAATATGTCACATAGTAGTTTTCAAATACTGACTCTTTGAACTTGCATTCAGGTGTAAAATGTTCCTGCAAGAAAGCAACAGATCAATATGTGCAAATCTCACATCAGTTAATGAAAAAGCATCCAACATCCACTGCTTTCTGAATGGTTAGAAGTCATACCTCTCATCCTCAACCATCCAGTTACGAAACATGGCTCCAACAAGTATTAACAAAGGAGTAACACAATTTGAAACCTGTGAAATGATGCTGTGAGCAGCTCTAAGTAGACTGTAATAAGATCTTTGTGAACAACGAGTAAAAAGTCAGGGGATTTATCGATTGGTGCAGCTAATGGATGTCAGGAAGACGCGGAGCTGTGTCCCCCTGGGAGCAGCTGAGGTGCAGCCCTGCAGGCAGGGAGAGCCCAGAGAGAGCTCTGTGCATTGATCTGCCCTCAGCTGAGCGAGACACAAGGGCAGGCAGAGCCAACATGCCAGCACTGAACGGTTTCTCTCCCGAACCCCAACAGCCCTGGCTCCTTCAGCCTTTGAACGTTCCAAGTCCTGGCAACACCTCACCTATGGACTCTAAAAGATGAAAGGGGAAGGGTTTGGTCTTTGCTACCATCTCAGTGGTGCCTCAGTCTGCACCACAGAGCAGCCAGATCTTGCTGGCCTCCCCTTGTGAAGGCAGCCAGCTCCAGGGGAGCTGCCCTCGTGCTGACAGTACCCCACAGAGGCATGGAAGAAAGGAGGAAAAATTGTACTTGTATAATGATTGTAATTTTGATTTTAAAATATCACAGGAAATTAAATGTCTCAGGAACTTAAGATATTCTTATCTAGTTTCTAAAACATTCTCATGTGAGAAAAGGATGGTATTAAAAAAAAGAAACCCACCACTCTGCATTTTCTGCACATCTTTTGCCATTTTGTCTTTACAAGAGAAAGAAAAAAGCTCCCATTCTCTGACTGGCATTTGCTTCAACAAAGAATGTGAAGCAAGCAATTTTCTTCTTTTTTTCCTTTAAGCTAATTGGTTGTTATTTAGTTAATTGACGATTGGTTTCAATTGCTGTCAAATAGGGACAGTCATTGCATTTTGGTAAGATTTCTGCATAAAAGCCTTCCCTCACTGTTCTCTGCCCAGCACCAGCCATGGTAACAAAGACTATTGCAAGGGTATCATCCAATTAGCAGCAAAATGGAAAACTACAGTGCTCCCACTGGCAGATTATGGTTTATGTACAGTAATTTGGAGCTGTTTTGGGTACAAAAGGCCCGCTTGTACACAGCAGCAGAGGGTCAGACTGCAAACAAAACCCCAACACTTCCTCTGCAGCTCTCAGGCTCACCTCAGAGTGAGCAGCAGCCCTGCAGGAGCTGCAGGGGCTGGTTCCTCTCGGCACACACAAAGGCACCTCTCCATAACACATCCAGTCACCAGACACATTCCCTGCCAGGGTTTGGGCCCCAAAGCAGAGCCCCCCATCCCAGGGCTATCAGAGCCCCGTGCCCTTTCTGCAGGCTGGCACCTGCAGCTCAGCAAGGTGCCCTGGCATCCCCTGCCCAGCCAGCAGCTCCCTGGGCAGCCCCAGAGGCTGCAGGGCTCTGCCTGGCCCTGGCAGCCCCTGAGCAGCTGCCCAGCACTGCAGGCAGGCTCTGAGTGAGTGAGGAAGGGCAGCACGAGGCATCCCAGTGCCAGTGGGCTCCTCTGAGCCTGGCAATGCCAGCCCACCGAGCACGGACGGCACTTCCATGGGCACTCAGTTCAGGGTACGGTGCAGAGCAGCAGCTGCAGACTGGCCATCACACCATCTCTGCTGTAAATTCTTTATCAATAAACTGAGCAAGAGCTTGCTAAAGTCAGGAGAGGGCTGAGGGCCCCAATTAACACTGACATTTCCCAGCTCACACAGCCAAGCCCAGGGAAGATTTATAAACACAAGCGTTGAATTCCAAGGCCAGGTTTTTCCTGTCTCTCAGCTGTCCTTTTAGTCCATCTTTGCAATGAAAACAATGCAAATGAGTTCTGGAAAGTCCAGTGTTATGGATACGTTATTACACAAAACAGACAAACAGAATTCTTTCTGTGAAACAGTATTTCCATCTCTGCTTACCTCAAAAGTCACTGATGATGGCACCGAAATGACAATAAACTGCAGTCACTCGAGCCCCTCACACATCCACCCTTAACACTGAATGAATGAATGAATAAATAAAAGGGAAAAGACAGTGCTGGATTCTCTGTAGTCGTGACTCAGCCACGCTTAAGCGAGCAGGAAGATGAACTGTCAGGGGCTGCTTGGTTTTGAGCTGATCAGCTGAACTATTGAAAGGTTCCTTCATGAACAAGTCTGTAGCTGCATTGAACATGTGAAAAATAATTAAAAAGTAATAATTTGGTGTATGATAATATGGAAAAAAGGCCTCGTGGCCTTTTTATACACTTAGAGTAGCTAAGTATTTTATACACTTAGAGTAGCTGTACTTCCAGGCAGCTGACTAGATTACATCTAAAATAATTCAGGCTACATTACAGAATGCCAAGCTAAAATATCATAAAAGCCAATCTGGAATTCTTCCTGCTCTATTTGTGCAGAAGACATATCTGAGGCCAAAACCCCTCCAAATTATCAGCCATCACAGCCACCTACCCTGCAGGACTGCATGTTAATGATTCTGTGCTCCCAATGAGTCTGGAGCAGGAATTCAGCCTCCCCAGCACCCACAAGGGGAAGCCTGGGTGTGAGGATGGAGCTCAGAGCCCCTTGCTGGGATGGCTGATGATCAGAACAGGGGCAGGAGAAGATGTTTGCTCTCTGCCATTTACTGCATTCTGAATTTGCACTGTGCATACCATCAGCAGGAGCCACCACCAAATTCTTCCAGTCATGAGGTCAGGACTGGGTTTGTTCAATGTTTCTCCCACCACAGTACAATATCCTGCAGCAGGATATTAAAACAATCCCAGATTGTTCAAATATTGTTCTGGGATTGTTCAATCCCAGATAGAACAAACCCTACAGCAGTTTATTAGAACAATCACAGATTTTGTTCAGATGGACTTAGTGCTAGAAGCATGAGTAAACAGCAAGAAAAGAAAATTGAACTTTGAAAAGTATTCAAGAAAAGTATTGTGTACTTGGGAAACTTGGAAAATGTTCTTATATATTGAGCACGTAATTATATTCCTTGTGATCAATGACTATGTCTGTGTACAGAATTTATCCTTTATTTTCTCCACTTAATGAAAACTGGATTTTTTTTCCCTCCATATCCCAATTTCTTTCAGAACTATAATGTAGCCCAGGATTCCATTTTATAATCATGAATTTTTGAAGGCGTCTCGTTAAGGCTCCAGAGTAGTGATTTTCTGCACCAGTGAGCCTGCCTTTTTTTATTAGCAGAAATTGATTTTCCCCATCTTAGCATGTGAAGTTGCAGGGTGTATCCTCTGGACCATCACCCTGTAACGTGCAGTGCTATCAGCACACAGGATGGGAACATTCCAGGTTCATGTTATCAGGAGGAACAGCTTTTAGATCCCCCGTGGGAGCAGTCTGAAGAAGCTGGGATTTCCTGAGCCCCCAGAAGCCATTTGCTGCAGCAATGGAAAATGACAATTACCTCACAGCAATGCGTTTTGTATCAGAGCAGCACGTTTGCACAGACAGGTTCCAGCCCCACGGCGCTGTCCTTGCTGCTGGAGCTTTCCTGTTTTGAGGAGTCCTGGCGATCCAGGGAGCAGCTCCTGCTCGGCATGCACAGGGCCTGGGGGGCCCTTTGGCCACGGCGCTGTCCCCAGCACAGCACAGACACCTTTTCCAGAAGCCTGTGGGGCTTTGGGGACAGGCATGGGCTCAGCTCAGGGAGGAGCATCCCTCTGGCCGTGCCCCTTGCAGGTGAATTTTCACAGACCCTGCAGGTGAGTTCCCACAGACTCTCAGGTGAGTTTTCACAGACCTTGCAGGTGAGTTTCCACAGACCTTGCAGGTGAGTTTCCACAGACTCTCAGGTGAGTTTCCACAGACCTTGCAGGTGAGTTCCCACAGACTCTCAGGTGAGTTCCCACAGACTCTCAGGTGAGTTTCCACAGACCTTGCAGGTGAGTTTTCTCAGACTGTGCAGGTAGCCCAAAGCCCTCAGGAGGGCTGGGAGGCTGAACTAACTGCTACAGACAAACTACCAGCTGGTTTGGGGAACAATTCCCCTGCGCCTACACTCAACATACTTCACTTCAAGGCATGTGTACTGGCCATACAACCACAGAAGGAAGAAAATTAGAACAAAAATTGCATAGAGAAGAGACACTGAATTTACTCAGGAAAACAACTTAATGACAGGAGTGATAGAAGGCAAAGCCTTCTGGAGAGTGATCCCAAACAACTCTACAGAATGGATTTTCCTTATTGCTAGTGCAATGAGCGGGAGTTTATCCAGTGAAACACAAACCATCAGTGGCGTGTAAAATTATTTAGTGCAAAGCTTCTGTGAAGAGTACAATAGAGCCCAAGGAAGCAGCTGGATAACCAGGATCTCCAGAGAAAGATTTCAGGTTGTCACTAGGTATTCTCTGAATCCATGAGAAAAGCACTGAAAAGAGCCCCTAATGATTCCCTTGACATCATTCCTTTGCACAGCAAACCAAATGCACAATTCAGGGAAAAATGCCCACAATGAACCGAAGTAGAAAACATTAATTACAAATACAGAGATTCAGAGGTGTGACTTTTGTTCATTACTCTTTTTCTACCCTTATCAGTGACTCAGTTGAGCAAAAGTCTCCATCTTTGCCAGGTTTTTCAGTGGCTTTAGGCCCATCAATAACCAACTATTTAAAGCTGGGTGCGTCACCTCAGCGTGCTCTGCCCGTCAGGATGTGCTGCTGGTGAGCCAAGGGAAACGACTCAGAGACTGTAAACAAGGCTGAATTTAACTGAGACAGGAACTGTGCAGAATCATATTATTGCTCCCCTGTCTTTTGGTGATGCTTCACTTTACAGCTGGGCTGATTAACCAAAGCATTCCTTGACTGGGGCAGGAGAACTAAGGCATGACACATACAGAAGGAAGGCACTCTTCTGATTGCTGCAGAGGAAATTAATCCTGCTGGAAACAAACCTGTAATGGGGCTTAAAACTTCTGCAAGATGCCCAGGAATCCACCTCAGAGATGTCAAACACAGGTCCCTGTCCTAATCCATCCCACCAAGTTTTGACATACAATTTACTTGCTATGAAGAAGGACAGAAGATCCACTTTACCCCAAATTCTTCTCTTCTGCATCATGTTTACCTTGATGATGCTGGAAGCATTGTAGAGGGAAACCTCTGCCATTACCTGAATGATCAAGTCTTATTTTAATACATTCAATGCTTGCACCCACCCTATTTCAATTTCTGCAGCTTTAGGAGGAGCACTCAGGTCTCGGAAGCAGCCCAGGCAGCTGCAGCAGGTCCCTCTGTGTGCAGGTATCAGTGTGGAACACACACCCCGAGCCCACTGGAGCATCACTGCAGCAGCCTTGGGGCTGTGCCAGCTGCTCAGTCGTGCTCCCACTGAAAACTACCAGAGAACTCCCTTTTCCTCCCAGCAGGCTCTCAGCTCTCCCCAGAGCAGCCAATCCTTTTCATAATTTTCCTAAGCTCATTATCTCTGTTCCCTGCCACAGCAGCTTCCACAGGTGAATCCAGCACTGTGGAAAACATATTTAAAATGTGTCCTCTGTTGTTTTTTATCATAAGCACACTTCTCTCTCTCTCTCTCTTTTTTTTTTTTTTTTTTTTTTTTTTTTCAGCTTTCTACTCTCAGCTTTCAGTTTTGGAAAACAGCACATAAAAGTACCCAGTGTGCCTCTTCTGTGCCATTCATTACCCCACATCTCTCCATCGTGCCTCTGCTTATTCATCTCTTGTCTTAACTAAGCAGGCCTAATCTTTTTAAATCTCTTCTCATATATAAGTTTCTCAGTGCCTTTAATCATTTTCATTACCCTTCACTGAATTCTTTTTTTCCCTCTATCATCTCCAGAACTGAAACACAACATTTAAGAAGAGGCTGCACCATTGAGTTGCATAACAGAGGTATTTTCAGTCATTTGTCTTATGACAAAGTAAAATGGACTTTGTTGCTCAACCTCACTATTGTACATTTGTAGAAATGTTCTCTTTCTTTTCAGTTGTGTCTCTGATAAATATAGTCCAATCTTATGGTATTTCTGACCCTCTGATTAGTCAGTGTACCCAAGCTTAAATATTAAAGGAAGGGAGAAAGATGCAAAAGCAGCTTGAACAGTTTTCTTTCCCAGAACTAGAGCAGAGAGCACCAAAGATGCTAAGCAACCTATTTTATAACAAATCCATTATTACCTAGATAACCTGCCAGACACTGCAATCAGATTTCTAGCAGTTATAATTGACATCAAATCCTGGTATTGTCAAATCTCTCCAACACAGCTGTTGAACAGAATGTCCTCAAACCCCCCTGGCACTTGTGCAGCCCAGCCCAGGGCTCCCCATGCCCAGGCAGGCTCTGAGGAGCAGCAGGGCTGCTCAGAGCACAGGGAAGGATGTACTGCTGCTCCTGGGTACAGGGCAGCAGCCCTGGGCTGGGGAGATGGAAGAGATCTCCAGACTGACACCCATGACTTCATGCACATTTATCTTAAAGGGCTGGAAACAATGATCTAATCAGTGTTTGCAGCAAGCTCTAAATCTCTCTGTTTAATTGCAAGCAGGGGCATGATCCCTGCTGCAGTGGATGCTCCTAAATTCTCTGGAAAATCAAGAAGACACACAGAGCTTTTTCCCTTCTGGGGAAGAGCAGCTGAATGAGCAGGAGTCTGAGCAAGAGGGGAGAGTGCTGTGCCCTCCAGTGGGAGCAGTGCTAGCAGGGGATGCTGTGTGTGCCAGCCTGGCAGAGCTCTGCCCAGCTCAGCCTGTGCTGTGCCCTCCAGTGGGAGCAGTGCTAGCAGGGGATGCTGTGTGTGCCAGCCTGGCAGAGCTCTGCCCAGCTCAGCCTGTGCTGTGCCCTCCAGTGGGAGCAGTGCTAGCAGGGGATCTGGCTGTGCCAGCCTGGCTGTGCCAGTGCAGCTGGGCCAGCCCATGGCAGAGGGATCCCCTTGGCTGCTCTCTGCTGAGTGCCATCCTGTGCTCCTGGGGCACAGCCCCTGCTCAGCCCAGCCCTCCCCAGCCTGCAGCAGCTTCTGCTGACACTGGAGAAGAAGGATGGGGTCTGCAGCAGAGGAAGAGCTCAGCTGCTGCTGAACGAGCTCTTTTTCTGCACACCAGCAATTGCCTCTGCTCAGTGACTGCGAGAGGCTGCAAGAGGAAGATAAATACCAGCAGGAGCTGCAGGGAAGGAATAAAGCCACACTACATCACACAGGCTCCTGCCGGGCTGTCAGCTGAGGGTGCTCCACAGCAACAGCCTCTGCCTGGGCTCCCGGGGGTGCCCATCTCTGGTCTCTGGCTCAGCCGCCCCTCGGGCGCTCAGCACAGCTCTGTCCCTCTCCTGGGAGCCCCAGCAGCGCCCCTGTGCTGTGCCCACGCTGCCCTGGGCGCTGCCTGTGCTGCAGCTGCTCCCTCAGAGGAGCCTCCCCGACAGCAACACTGCCAAACCTATTGTGGGAACCCCCCGGAAAGCTTTGTGAAGCAATACCTGCAGCAGAGGTTCTGCACTGGGATTATATACTAAAAAATAACACCAAGCTAACAGGCCTATTCATTAATATTAGCCTATTAACATTAGGCTTTTATTCTGAAGCATTACATTGCAAGAATAATTGTCAATACGGATAAAGTCAGTGTTGGGAAACTTAAGCAGAACATTACACTCAACAAAAGCAGCGGCTCCTTCAGAACCTGATCCAAAATGTATTTTAAGCAAGGCAAATGTTACCCATGTCTTCACTGCATTCTGGTTAGCTCCTAATGTTCAGGTAGCCTGCAAAGACACACAGCTCTCTTGCTTTAAGAAACCTAGGATATTTTATATTTGTCACTATTCATTCAGCTTGCTTAATACAAAGTGTAAATATAAAAACTGAGCTGAACAACAACAACAACAACAACAACAATTATTATTATTATTATTATTAATTATTATTATTATTATTATGTGAATGTCACAGGTTCAAGGAACTGGTTAGCTTCATCGTGACCAAAGCAGCACCTCTGTTTGACCAAATGGTAATGAGACCTTTTCAAATGAGCTTGATTTACTGAAATCTGCTCATTCATGCATGCCATGGGTGAATGTTTTTCAAACCTCAGTAGGCTGGCAGTGCCAGGGCATTACTGGCAGCCAAACCCTGCTTCTTGATACAGAGCATGATGCTCCTTGGAATCTGTGCACCCTCACAGATCCCTGCATGATGCTATTGACCATATGCTGCTGGGGGATCTCAGAGGGATGTTTGTATCAGAGATGGCAGCTCATTGTGAGATCTGAGAGATTTCAGATGGCAAAACCTTTAGTAACGAGGTAATAAAGGATTATACATGGGAAATGAGGAACAAGAGTGGCCCTTTACTTGAGAGCTGATGCTGACTGGTAGAACATATTTGCTTCAGCAGGTGGAGACTCCACCTACAAAGGGACACACGCAGAGAACAGCTAAATCTCTCTGTAAATGACATATACACACCCTGTAAGTAATTTAAGTTTTGGGGAAGTTGTCCAGCACTTGTATGTCCTCTTAACAGGCCTCCAGTGAGCCACTGGAGCCAAGAAATAGCCCTGACCTTCCAGGAGACAGCCTGAGCACACAGATAAGCTCACAAAGCTCTGGTTTCTTTCTCCCACAGTGATAGGGACTTTGCAAAGGCCTGTCACCTGGTGCTTTATGACTCCCTGCTGCCCCTGGGCTGTGGAAAAGATTACTCTGGAGCCAGACTTTTGGGAGACACCATGCTGCTCTTGCCTAAGCAGGAGAGGAGAAACAGGTCCCTGCTAAAACACTTGCAAACCTAATTTAAACTTGGAAGACACCCAAATGTCTCTGGGAGGTACAATTTAAAACCCTGACCTAAGATAGCCTGGACTGCAATCACAGATTTCTGGGAATGCTGTGGGACACTTGCTCCATGAATCAAACACTGCAGCTCTCTGTATTATAACCTTTCCACAGGAGAGCTGTTCTGAGTTCTCTCACAGTGAAAAAATTAGGAAAACACTAAATTCAAACATAGGTATGACCATGACCTGACTTAGATATCTACTCCAGCAAGTCTCTCAGGCTTCCTGAGAATTTGAGTCAAAGAACCCTTTCCATCATCTCCATCTCCATCTCCATCTCCATCTCCATCTCCCTGACAGTAGTACCTGTTGAACAGACAGGGAGCTCCCTGAAAGGATTTAGGAGGGTTTGAGTGAAATCTTTGTCCCTGAATCACACAAAAGGGTGAATGATGTGAGCACTTTGATTTGAGAACTAGAGCTTGTGTCTCTGCCTCAGAAAGTTTTAAGCACAGCTGAAACAAAGAGCTGGCAGGAGATTACCAGACGCTGGGTACTGTATCACAAGGAGGAATCTGAAAGCCAGGTCCCAGGTTTACTTTGAAAACTCCTGCTGTATTTTTGCTGAGGTATCTGAAGGGCCTGGGATGAGGTCTGGCTCTGAGTGGTGTCTCTCCACGCGCAGTCACAGCTCCTGCAGCCAGCCAGCAGCGAGCAGAGCAAAGCCAGCCTGCAGCTGAAGCGCAAGGGCGAGCCTGTCCATCACCAAAGGCGATCATCTCTCCATTCCCCACTGCCTGACCTCCCGTCCCACTGGCCAGGGATCCCTTCACTCGCCCCTGCCCAGCCTGTGCCCACAGGGAGCAGCTGCTCGTGCTATGGCAGCACCACCCAAAATCATCATCTGAGCAGGGACTCTGCACTTTCATTACACCACAATGTTCTTAGAATTAGTCCTAGGCGGCTTTGCCTGGGATTAATTGGTCTACAAACTAATTACTTTCTTTCTGCAGGTTATAGCAGTTTGTCTGCTGGTCTCTTGCCTTTTTAAGCTCCTGCTGGTGAGATTCAGCTCTTCACTTCAGTGTCTCCCACCACTGGATGTTGTTATGGAAAGGCAGCTGCTGGCAGGGCTGCAAACACAGCCAGGAAAGCCCAGAATGCAAACTGGAAAATGACGAGGAAGAAAAGGACTCGTTTCTTCTTCTAGATTTTGCAAAGCCATTACCTGTTTTTGAATGGCATTTCCAATTCGGCACTGGGAACTGCTAAAGCATTTACATAAGAATGCAAAAATGCACACATTATCACTGCAGGAAGCACTTAAAATTTAAGATAATTATATAGTATGGAAACCATTTCAAAGGACTCAAACAAAATAACAACTAATTCTAGAGAGTCACCCTTTAAGATGATTATTACTCTGCACTGCCGCTGATCTCCCACTAAAAAAATCCTTCTCTTTACAATTATATGCACATTATAAATTCCTACTTTGCTCTTCCACCATCAAGCTCCTACAGCTGCCACTGACAAATTTGCATTCCCTGAGAGCTTAACTAGACAAGCAAAATCTCCCTGCTGGGAGCAGAGGTGAAGCACACGACTGCCGGGTCGGGGCCACCTTCCCTTCCTGGGTCCTGCAGCACAGGGCATTCCCGGCAGGACCTGCCTTCCTCTGCTGTGTCATGAGCAGCAGCAGCAGCAGAAGGACTCCCAGGCTGGAGCCAGCAGCCAAGGGGACCCACAAGAAGCTGTGGGGGAGCCCCTGTGCCCCCATCCCTGCTGCTGTGCTTGCAGCGAGGGCAGCCCTCTGGAACCTGGGCTGCTGCTCCTCACCTGTGCAAGGTAACAGAAGGCAGGAAAAAAGCATTCAGTCAGCTGCTTTCCAGACCAAACCATCCCATTTCAGCTGAAGAAAGCTGGCATGGGAAGGGAGAAGCACACTGGGGGCTGGAACTGCCCCAGCAGCCTC
Source organism: Calcarius lapponicus (assembly GCA_039654755.1). Taxonomy (NCBI): domain Eukaryota; kingdom Metazoa; phylum Chordata; class Aves; order Passeriformes; family Fringillidae; genus Calcarius; species Calcarius lapponicus. Next base: position 543,295 of record CM077467.1, read on the forward strand.
TGCCCACCTCCTGCTCCCACTCCCCACTTTGCTCCTGCCTCCTGCCCCACTGCTGCCATTCTCTTGTCTTTTCCACAAGTGTCCCAGGGAAAAAAGATAAAACATTCTGCCTAGCTCTACTGCTCAAAGCAAACTCATCTGGGGAAAAACTTATCTGCCAAAGCCTAATATGTTTTTATTGGATATCTGCTAAGAGAGATTTACAGAAGCTCATGCCAAAGTCAAACTCTACTTTTTTTTCCCCCACAGCAAGGGCAAAAGTACAGACTGAACTCAGAGCAAATGAAATCTTCTTGTCTCAGCTATTATGGAGACTTAACAAAGTCCCATACCAAGTCTCTGACTTAATGGACAAAACAAAGTGTTTTCTGAGTCTAATTATTGGAAATAACAGCAGTGAAAAGAGCTGGAACTTTCCCACAAACTTCAGTCTGAGAAAGAAAACTGATCTATTTAAAATCTTGTATTTGGACAAAGTACAGAGTAAATTAAAACAGTATCTGGTAATGGGAAGTGCAGCCACCCCATTAATGGGTGCTGGGCTGCTGCAGGTTTCCCACACAACTGTGTCAAACAAAGCAAAGCACTGCAGGTCACTGCTGTCCCTGGGACCTGAGCAGCGCTGAAAAAAGACAGAAGAGCCAAGTGATGGTCTGGATGTGATCTGTGGACAGCACCTGCTCTGACCTCCCACACCAGCCAGCCCCATCTGGGGTCGGACACTGAGCTGCCGAATTCCAGCGTGCTGGGCCAGCCCCAGCTCAGGGACAGCCTGGGAGCTGAGCACGCTGAAATGAGCGAGCACCAACTGCAATCCCTGCTCTGCAGACAACAGTGATTACACCTGTTAGAAGTAATGAATGTTTGCACTCCACTGTGAGAATGAGGACTACTAAATAATACCTGAGTGTAATCACATTACCATATTGAAGTGTGCACAGAGAAAATAGTTTCCAAGAGATTCACCCTCCCTGCTCCCAGCAGCTGCAGCCAGTGTGATGCAAGACTGCTGAGGGCTGAATTACTTCTGCCGACAGGAAAATGATTTATATATTTTTAAATAAATAATGTGATTTATGAAAAAAAGGCCTATAACCTAAGAATTGAATGATGTATAGACTAGTTCATCATTGGGGTTTAATATGATACCTCTAAAATATGCATACAGGTGAGTGATTTACTAATAACCTACTCTTACAACACAGGCACACAGACAGAGATGCAAAGCACAAGAGGTTTAAACCTTTAAACCCCCCATTTCCATTCTCACTGCTATATAAAAGAAGTTTTTAAATTAGGTTGGTTTTATTATCCCTTTGTAAGTCTTAATCCATTACTGGGCTACCTTCTACCACAGCACGTAAATAAATCAGCCTTTCATTGCCAGAGACCCTTACAATATTGTTGTTAATTTACTTTCTGTTTTCTAGATATGCTGGGCATATCCCAGGCAAGCAAAAAGGATCTACTTGACCTAAGAAACTCCAAATCAAAAATAAGTATGATAAAGATAAAAAAACATTCATCAGAGGCAGCAGGAAATCAGGGGAGCAGAGCAGGGCAGAGCCAGGCAGCAGGGACGGAATGTTCAGAACTGTATTTAAAAAGTAAATCCTTGGAGCTGAAGTGCATCTCAGCTCCAGCAGCAGCTCCAGCCTCAGAGTGAGATCCTGGCAGTGCTGCCGTGCTCCAGGAGTGTGCTCTCCTGCTTCCTCAGCACCCTGGCTCCCTGTGTCTCTCCTGGCCCTCACAAACAGAGCCTGGCTGCCAGCAGCACCTCCCAGCACTCAGATGTCATTCCCACACGAGCACTTTCACAAAGAAGGACATGAAAACCCAGTTCTTCCATGTTTTGCCCAAGGCTAAGGAGGAACTTATTGCCCAGCATGGATTAACACCCAGAACACTTCTTGCACCACTACTGTTTTTAGTACAGGCTTTTCCTGTCTCTGCTGCCTCCACCAAGCTCTCGGCACACTGAGGGCAGGATGAGTCTTGAGGCTCTCAATCCATTGTTTTTTAAACCTGTAAAGTGCCCCGAAATAGCCCCAGTATCACTCTCCTTACCCCCTCCTGCTACTTTGCCAAACCTGTATTGTGCCTTTTTCTGTCCATCAGAAGGGATGGGGCTACCCAGCAGCGAGGTGCTACCATGGCTTCAAGAAGCAGCTAGGCAGAAAGAAGCTGCCCTAGAAAGCTCCTCCAGGCCCTGCCCAAGGAGTGAGGCCACGGTGTGCTGGAGGGGGAGTCAGAGGGAGGAGCTGCTGGGGATCACTGCTCCAGTAAAACATGGCTAATGTGCAGCACCAGTTGCCCACTGCACCAGTTACAGTCTGTAGCTACAAGTAAGTCAAATACTTTATTTGTGTAATTACAAGGAACTGATCCCTGGGGGTCATACAAATAATTCAGTATACTAGCAAAAAATGAGCTTTCTGAGAACATTTACACTAGTATAATCTGGTGGGATGCAGATTTCTGGAAAATAAATGCCAAAGGGGATGAAAAAAGAGCTAAAGCTAATTTATTTTTTAAATCAAATTAATATTAGCATTTTTTTGGGTCTGTATTTGCTCAGCTTAAGGAATAGCCTCTTTGCTTCTCTGTTGCTATTTGTTTTTCCTGGGCAATGTATCTCAACCAGAAGAATTGTACCCAAGGTTCAGCACAAGTGCCAAGGAGGGAAATGCACTTATAATAAAGCCACACTGCACACTACATGTGGGAGGCACCTCTGTCCATCAGCCTTTCCAGGAGCTTCTGAAAAATAACCCCTGTTATTAAACTAATCACCTTGTGTCAAATGGCAGAGTGACAGCAGAGAAAATTTACCTGGGTAATAAGTCAGCAATAAAGGTACGTCCAGGGAGGAGGAAATGAGGCTGCTGCAGACACAGCAATAACACCGTGGAGCAAAATCCAATATTGGAGGAGATAAAAGTTCTCCATCCCAATATTCCTCCATAACAAGTAAGAAACAGTATGCAAAGAACAAGGGGGAAAGATGAAAGATAGCAGCAAGAAAAGGCCTTTGAGAGGCAAGCTAAGAGGGAATGAATGCTTGCACGGAGAGCAGGGGCAGGCTGGGAGCTCAGTGGCCCCTGCCCAGCTCTGCAGGGGCACCTGGGGCTGCACCCATCCCCATTCCCATCCCATCCCCATCCCCATCCCCATCCCATCCCATCCCCATCCCCATCCCCATCCCCATCCCATCCCCATCCCCATCCCATCCCCATCCCCATCCCATCCCATCCCCATCCCATCCCCATCCCATCCCATTCCCATCCCATCCCCATCCCCATCCCATCCCCATCCCCATCCCCATCCCCATCCCATCCCCATTCCCATCCCATCCCCATTCCCATCCCATCCCCATCTCCATCCCATCCCATCCCATCCCATCCTCATCCCATCCCCATCCCCATCCCACCCCATCCCACCCCATCCCACCCCATCCCATCCCATCCCATCCCCATTCCCATTCCCATCCCATCCCCATCCCCATTCCCATCCCATCCCATCCCATCCCATCCCATCCCATCCCATCCCATCCCATCCCATCCCATCCCCATTCCCATCCCATCCCATCCCCATCCCCATCCCCATCCCCATCCCATGCCATCCCCATCCCCATCCTCTCCCCATCCCCATTCCCATCCCATCCCATCCCATCCCCATTCCCACCCCAGCCTGGCAAGGGACAAGCAGGGGCTGGGCTGGCAGGGCTGAGGAGGCAAGCCAGAAACAAAACGTGTGGCACTGACATGTTTCCTAACAGCACCGACAGATTTTAATAAGCAAGCTATTCTTCAGTTTTGATTTGAGGTGTATATAATTAGGTAATGTGGGTGTTGAGTGATAAAACCCACAAGAAATACACAAATTAGAAGCACTGATTTTTTTTAAACCATGGCCTGTTTCAGACTACGTGGCATGACCTATTTTTATTTTATTATTATATTTGGAAAAGAAAAGGAAAACTTCTCTTTTTCATCTCTTCTTCAGCATAGGAAAGATTGGGGACAAATGATACTTCTCTTTTAAGTTCTCCTCTTTCAAAACTTAACAACCTTTATTTGGCATTTGATTTCTTTTACTTTTCTTCTACTTTTTTCTTTTATTTTTATTTTTCTTTTACTGGCTTCTTCATAGAAGAGATGAGATCTATCTAGATTTTCCAGTAATCACTTTCCAGTGACTCAGTGAATCACTTTTCCAGTAATCACTTTTTCCAGATTTTCCAGTAATCACATTCACAAACTTCCCTACAAACTCAGTTAAGTATTTCTCTATTCCAGATTTGAGTAAGACCAAGGAAAGCCAGAAATATTCTATGACTGCCGACCAAAAGCAAGAATTTACAACAGATTTCAAGAATGTCCTTTTGAAGGGAATAGGACTGCTCAAAAAAAAAAAAGGATCCTACTTGAATTTTCAGGCAGGACCTTTCCATGGGCTCTAAAAGTGAAATATCCAGTACAGCTTTCTGTACAGCCTTAATCCTCACTGTCACCACTAATGGGCTGAGCAGGGGATCAATACAGCAACTGCACAAAATACATATTTCTGTCTATCTCAGGAATTTAATCAATTCCTTTTAAAATAAGGTAGATTATCTTAATTAAATTTATAACGTGCAGCCCTTTGGTGTGCAGGACAACGTCTTGTTCCAGTATCTTCCCCATCTTTCATACAGGCCTCAGTGGCCACCAAGTCATGAATTGTCTTTTTCAAGCACGTTATCATCTCTCCATCATGTGCATGTTATGTAATGAGCCATCCTTATCTCTGCTGCCTGCTGTGGACAAAGCCCAGCGTTATTATTTCCCAAGGCTGCACTCAGCAGGGCAGAGCAGGGATGGTTATTGAGGCACTGTCAGACACACATCTCCAGACTGTCCTGCACACAGCCCAGGGCTCTGGGCAGCCCTTCCCAGTCCTGCTGCGTCCCAGTGCTGCCTCACCAGCACAGGGCTGTCCCTGCTGTGCCACCCCAGCGGGCACAGCCTGCCCTGAGCCTCCTCAGGCTTCTCCCTAAAACTCACTCACCTCGTCCTGCACCCCAGTAAGCTACAGCCAACAGAAACAAATTTAGTCCCATGGGAAACACCAGGACTACAGAACCTGCTCTTAAATCAGTATGAAACACACCAAAATCCTGGATCTTTCACGACACAAAATATTAGAAATCATCTCCTGATACTCTTAAAATGCTACATTTAGGCTATTATACAACAAAAGTCTGAAATTGCCATTTTGAAATAGGTTTTTTTTAGCCTTAATAGTAGTATTTTCATAGACTCTTCTCAGAAATTTTAGGAATCAAAACTTGTAGCTTTTCTTCTGGATACACCCATCTATCTCCCAACTTTCTCTCCTGAAACCTATTTTCCTGAAGTCTTTGTTTATCCTTATGGATGAACAGCCCTGTTTTGCAGATGTCTTCATAGAGCACCTCATCCAGAGCATCTCTGATCCTGGCTCCCCAAAGACCTTCTTAGAGCTGTCATCCATTCAAATTCATAATAGCAGTGATTAACAGGAATAAGAATATAAAGCCAGCAGCAACAAGAGCTTAGTGGGAATGCTATACTTTTAAATGAAAGCTGATTAGTCTCAGCTGTTCCTTCTGGCTAACACTGAGCTGTAATACTTCTTGATTCCATCTGCTTTACTGCCTGGCCTTTTGTAGGGAAAAGATCATTTTTATTTTTATGACTGGGAAGGCAAAGTATCAGCATTTTTATCGACCCTCAAAGCTATTAGGACTCAGGAACAGGTATTGTTACCAAGAATCTGCCCAAAATTTCCCTTTTTATTTCACTGCCTTTTGACTTAACATGCAATTGCACCCATGGAGAACCTGGTGAGTCCCCATGTCCCTCTGCTGACTCATCTCCAGAGCCAACATTGTCAGCAGCGATGGCAGTGACCCCCTCAACCCCAGGGCTGGGAGCTGTGAGCAGAGCAGGGAAATGCACTGCTCAGTGTCTCATAACTCCATGCAAGGGCCTGACCGCTGTCCTTGGGCGGACTGACTGGCAGACAGAAAACATCTGTTTCATTTAATGATTTCTCCTGATGCCTTCCAGATCTCAGCAAGTTTGAGAGGCTGCCCCTTATGCACTTAGAGCACATTTCCCAGTTAAGAGCAGAGCAGATTTTATAGTCAAGTGGGAGATTTGCAGTAACTATTGTAACCCAATTGTAAGAAAGATCTCCAGGGCTTTATCAACTTTTTCTCTGAAAAAATTAATCTTGGTAAGAAAAAGCAGAATTTTAACCTGCACAGCAGTTTCCCAGACGAGCTCTGCCCTGGCCATGCCTTCTCCTGGTCCCACCCAGAAGGTTGCAAGCTGTACCCAAGGGCTCAGGGCGCAGAGCTGCAGCCACTTCTGGCTGTCACCAGGGTAAACAAGGACAGATTCCCAGAGTAACTGCTGAGGAGGCTGACCTCGAAGAGCACAGGCTTTGTCTGAGTCACAGGAGAACCTTCCTCACAGGAAAGCACTTTGAAGGAGGTCGTAACTTAGCCCTTATCACTTCTTGATGGAAAAAAGAAAATGCTTTTACCAGTTAATGGCTCAGAAAAGTGCATGACTGGTTACTGTAACCACAACAACATATTCAAAAGCAGTGAGACAGAAAAGGAAGTGCTGGATAAGCATATGTTGTTTTTAATAAAGAATGACTTAGAGCTAAGTGGACCACTCGGTTTCCAAGGCTGCTTGGCAAAAGCAGAACAGGGGGGGACCCAACCCAACAGCCTCGGGGCACCTCCCCGTGCCCCAGCCAGGCACCTCCTGCAGCATCACCCTGCCCTCTCTCTGCTGGGCATCCCACCCCAGGCTGCAGAACAGGGCTGATACCCCCTCCTCACACCGAGCATCCGCCCAGCCCCAGGCTGCACCAAACTCAGTGCTGGATGTACTCCCTGGGTGCTCAGGACTGAGGTGACTTGGTCAGAACTGAGATCTGGAAAGCTGATTTTGTTCTGGCCTCATGTTAATGGATCATTTATTACCCTGCAAGATCAGCCACGTGTTATCAATATCCAGGGGTCTGAGAGCTCCAAGTGCAGATGGACCACAGACTGACAGGAATTTATTGCGTGCAGCGGCTCAGATGAGACTGGAGGAAAGTGCCACCATCCAGGTGGCTTTCTGAGAACAAGCACAATGAATCAGCCGGCAGCACTGAGATATCCTTCCTGTGAAACTGCAAAAGAGAGGGGAGCTGCTCTCACTCCACACGCTGCTTCCCCTGCTCAGGGAGAGCCTGACAGCAACATGTTCATGACACACACTGCAAAACATCTGCCTGCCACGAGTGCCATCCTGAGCAGGGCCTAAAACTACCTGCTTGGCAGGCTGCAGCTGAAACAACCAAAACGCCCCTTGTTTCTACAGCACAACCTTCACAGACCCTGCTCAGTGCCCCCTGGATCTGCCACCCCAGTGAAACGTTCACTTGCGGGCAGCCCCGATCACCCCAGGCTGGCTGGCCATGCTGCAGGGACCTTCTCCCACCTGGAAAATGAGGGAAAGGTTACCCCCAGCTGCACAGCACAAGCAGGAAGCCACATCCAGAATGAAAATCAGTTGTCATGGCCGGTGGAACCTCAAACAAACCTGAGTCAAGGAACCACCAAGCCATGACAAGGCTGCTGGCTCTGGTTCAACAACCTCGCTACATTCTTCCTGCAGGGGAAATGCATTTGCTCCTTCTTGGGAGTGGCTGGGAGAAACAGAACGCTCAGGTAAAGGTTTCAGTGGGAATGGTTCCTACAGAGCAAACGGGCTGAAAAACCAACTGCAGAACTCAATCAGCAACAAACAGGAGTGGGATGAAATTCACAGAGAAAAAGTGCTGCCTCATTTCAACGAGCAAATCCGCATTATTAAATTACCACCTTCTTTAGCTGGGCTGGTGCAACATCCACCAATGCCAATCCCAAACCATGCCCCAGCAGGGCTGTAGGCATGTGGTGAAGGCTGAGCATCCCTCAGTGCTCACATCCCGCTGAGAAATGCTAATGCAATGTTTCCACTTAACTCCAGTACTTGGACCCCAATTCTGAGAAGGCACAAAAGCAACTGCTGCTTTCACAAAATCGAGCCTCTGATAAGATGCTGCACGTTCCACACCATTTCCTGAAAGGGAGATAAGGACAGAGTTGGGACAACTCACATCCTGGGCAATGGTGACTTTGGAAAATCAGCTCTGGGTACAAAAAGCAGTTTCAGGTAAACTCATCAGCTGATATGGAAAAGTAATTCTAGTACAGAGATGAAAAGTATTTTAAAATCTCATAAAAACAATCTGACCAAGATGCCCTTAAAACTTTACATTGAGTCTAGCATCTCTGTCATCCCTGCTCTCAGGGCTAGACTTGTACAGCTCAGCAGGTCAGAGCAAAGGCAGACAGGAGCACTCTGGGCTCTGAAAGAACCCTTTCTTCTCCAGGCTGCTGGAACATCACTAGTGTGGCCATGCAAGGAGCAGGGAGCTGCAGAGGGGTGGCTGTGCTGGCCCAGGGTGCAGCACAGGGTGGCTCTGGCTGCTCCCACAGCCTGGGGCTCACCCCCTCCTGCCTCCTTCCATCCCCTCTGCCTCACCCAGCCCAGGCTGTGCACAGCTCTGCATAAACACAGAGCTCCTCCAGGGCAAGCTCCAGCCAGGAGAAGCTGGTCCTGGGCACCCTGGGGCACCACGAGCTGGCCTGGCTCTGTGGCTGCTCCTTCCCAACAGAGTAAAATAACAGCGACTTTCCTTGAGGCTTTAGAACTTTTTTTATCGCAAGCTGCAAATGTTGAGACAAAAATCACCAGAGGCCCAAATGCTCAGCTGTCATGAGCTAGCCCTTGGTACAACTGTTATAAATGGGTCGCTTCCATCAAGTGTGACTCGGCTCATGGGGAAGGTCTGACTGAGTACTTAATTTAGGCTGGAGGAAACAGCCTCTTGCTAACCCTCTACTCCCATATTTCACACCACTTGACAATCTCAGATATTTTTCACTCATGCTAATGCTTTTCTTCTCGATGTCAAAAAATTTCAGGACAATTTTAACATGTACCTTCAAATCATCTTCAAGCAGAAACAAATCTGAAAGGTGCGCGTTTCCCCACAAAACACCCCCAAAATGTCTGCTGTCACTTCTGCAGCTGAGGTGAAGTTAGAAACTTTAGGGAACGTCTTTGTTAAGCTTGGCAGGAAGAAGAAATGAAGCAGGATGAACGATGGGGAAAATCTGCCAGCAGCAGCTCCCAGAGACAGCAGAGGATGAGAGCAGCAAACCCACAGAGGGGTCAAACATGACCCCACAGGACCCCACAGGGCTCAAACCCTCCCTCTTGGCTCTGCCATGCAGCTGCAGAGGATTCTGCCACTGACCTTAGGTCCCAGGGCTGTTGTGTTGGAAAGGAGAACTCTCACTCAGAATGAGCCACTCAGCTTCAGGTAAACGAATGAATTCATTACTGAAAGCCAGATAAAGGATTTGCACGGGGTTTTTTCTTTTGGTGGGAGAAAACTATGCTATGGTGTGGCTGACACAGATTGGTAAAAAAGGTGGTTTAAAATTTCCTGTACAAAACTGTACTCCAGCCCAGAAGGAAAAAGATACACATGTGCACAGGGAGAAAATATACATGCTGGAGAAAATGTATTTCCTCTGAGGGAAATTATTGCATGTTCTAAGATAATGAAGAAAGAAGAAAATGCAGCCCAGCTGAATCCTCATTAGCAATGCCTGCATTCACCTGGCTCAGCCATGCACAACTCTGTGTGTCAGGGGTTCAGCCTCCAGCACAAATACCTTTCTCACCATTCATTAGTGCTTTCCCCACACTTCTCTTTCTGAGTAATTTTCTACGTGAAAAAAAATTTAAATTAATACTTTGCCCATGTGTACTTAATTAAGAATAATCCACTCAGATGTGATGGATGGCTGTCTGATCTGTAATATACTTGCTCTACCATATTTTATATTATCCTGCTTGCTTTCTTTCCCTATTTCTGTTCTTTATTAATTCGTTCTCTCTCTCTGACTTTCCCTTTTAGTAATTCTCTGCTTGGTTTCCAGCCTTATTTTTATCAGTGGATTTTTCCATGACTCCATCTTTGGCCCCTTGAAGAGAATAACAAAAGCTAAATGTCCCACCCCAGTCAGACTCAGAGCTTGCACACCCTCCCTAGCAAGCAGCACACTTTTTGCCCACTTTCACATATTTTTTAACAAGCTGGCTTTCAAATAAAACCCACAGTGCTTAAATGATACAGCTCCTGGTTGGCAGAGATGATCACATTCCTAAGCAGTTCATCCAAAGGCTTTGCAAAGGCAATCCAAGCACATCCTTTTACCTGGGACTGTTATTTCCCAGAGGCAAACACACTGCTGCTAATTTAAACAGAGCTCGTGTACCCATGTGCTCTGCTGTGAATGGCTAAGGATCACTGGGGCTTACACTACAGAGACTTCCTGCTTATGGAAATTTTAAATTACCCAAAATGGATATGAGTTGAGTTGAATATGTATGCCCACCACCCCCACTTCAGCTTGAAAATTGCTTTTTTTATAACAAATGCCTATTTCGAGCAGAGTGTTTGGAAAAGAAAAGCCCTTCCAAGCCAGGGTGTCCTCTGAAGCAAGTGGGAGAAGAAACAGGTTTTAAACCCACTCCTTTTGTTCCAAAATGTGGAATTTGTTTTGTTACTTTTACAGCCACACACTTGCCATTGGCTCCAGCAGGCTTGGAGGGATGCTGGGAACAGGAGGGAGGGCTGAGGGAGGTAAATCTGTCCTTTCTGCTGGCAAAGAGAGGGATGGAATAAATTCTAGGGAGGGGGGAAAGGAGAAATTGAATAAATAAATACTGAGAAGAGTGGATGTTAAAAGAGGAAGTGACAAGCAGAAGGGGAACGAGAAGCCAGCTGCAGTAAGAACCAACAAGCTGTTCCAGAAAGGCAAGCACTGAGGGAAGCTGGGGAACACTGAGTGCAGCCTCTGGTGCCCCCCAGCAGGGCAGGCAGCCTGTCAGGGAGGCAGGAACTCTGCTCTGGTTGTTTGGAAGCAGGAGCTCTGCCCTGCTTGGGGCGCTCTGCCCTGCTTGGGGCGCTCTGCCCTGCTTGGGGAGCTCTGCCCTGACTGGGGAGCTCTGCCCTGTTTGGGAGGCAGGAACTCTGCTCTGGTTGTTTGGAAGCAGGAGCTCTGCCCTGCTTGGGGCGCTCTGTCCTGACTGGGGTGCTCTGCCCTGCCAGAGAAGGGTTTGGGTGGACCCAGGGTCACCCAGCCCCACTGCTGGCATGGCAGAGTGCCTCCAGAATCCAGGCATGTCCAGGGAAGTGCAGGCAAGGGCCAGGAGCAGCCCCTGGGATGTGCAGCCCCTGAGCCAGGCCAGTGTCCTGCCCAGCTCACCTGCAGGGCTCCACCTGCTCTCCTCAGACAACTTGACACACTTAGTCTCTCCTTTAAACTGCCTTCAGGCTTCCTCCTGAGCTAATGAGGAACCATTTCTGAGCTGCTCCTTTAGGAAAGGGCCCTTCTTCAAAGGCCCTTCCAGGTGCCATGTGCGAACAGCAGCAGAGCCAGGTTCCCTCCTCAGATCTCACTTCTCTGCACCAGGGACTGCTCCTGGGAGCTGCTTCAAAGGCTGAAGTGTCAGCATCAGAAAGAAAGGAGGTGTGTGGGTGTGAAGTTACTAAATGCAAAACTGTCAACCTCCTTTCATTTACAACCCTGAATATGCATGCATGCAAAAATGTAGGGCTTATATTGAAGTTTTTACTCTTGGAGCAGAAAATATCAAGGAGAAAAGAAACTAAAAGGTAAGGGTGTGCAGGTCAGAATTCTTTCTCAGCTAATCTTTTCTTTTTCATCAATAATGGTTTCTGTTAATAAACCCTGCCCTACCTTAAGTGAGATTGTCTTTTACCATCTCCAGGAAGGGCACGGCAGCAGACAGACACCTTTTGTTGGTGACTGGGCAGCGACAGCAGATGGACTTTTTTAGTCTCTGACCCAAATAAAAGCTGTGTGGGGAATCAATGCCCACCCCAGAAGAGCACCAGCCCACAAAGCACCTCAGGGGAGGAGTGGGATCCTGGGTGTTCCAGCTGGGGAGGCTCTGCCTTGAGCTCTGGCAGCTCCCTGGGCTGTGCCCCAGCACGAGCCCCGAGCAGCAGGACAGGACAGGACAGGACAGGGACACCCAGGGCTGGGGGACGCTGGCTGTGCCAGCCTCGCACAGTGCAGGGATCTGGGGAGAATGCACTGCTGCTCTTCAGCAAATTCATTCCTTACCGAGCCTGCCACAGCCAGGAGGAAAGAAAACTCACCCCATCTCATGGGAAACCTGAATTCTGCTCTTGGTCACCCTCGGTCTGTGCTTCTGCTGCTGGCCCAGACATGTCACCTGCTCAGGGGACACCTGCTCACCAGCTCAGCCTGACTTTGCTGCTGTCCCCAGGACTGCCCAGGTGTCCCCAGCACTGCCAGGTGTCAGACACCACCAGAATGATGCTCAGCATGGCCGGGGCTCCCCGAGCTGCTGGAACCCTCCTGTGCTCACATCCAGCTGGAAAACAGCACTGGGGCAGAGGTGAAGCAAGAAGGGCGGAAGGGGGAATATGTCCTGAACAGAAATCCTCAGCATTTATATGGGAACTACAACTTTGATAGTAGGTTTTACTTACAAAGTGCTTAGATTTTGGGTTAAGAGCTACATGACCTGCAAAACCCCACCAAATGCTCTACCAGAGAGTCAAAGATGCCCACACATCAAAGATCAAACTCTTCTCTTGTTAAGTGTGTGACCCTGCTGCAGGTGCCACGGGGATCAGGTGATGTGGGGGGACAGCCTGAGCACCTGCAAGGCACAGGGAATCTCCCCTTCTAGGTTACCCAATTTGTTTTGAGTAAGAGTAGAGATGTTCAGACTTGGCCTTACAGCAAATGGCTCCAGAGGCTTCAGCCTAATGACAACTTAATTTTACCAAGGTTGCTTGAGTCAGTAAAAACCCCACAGACTGAATAATTGCTGTATCAAACAGGAAAGGCCACAGCTATCACAAGTACCACATTAACTCCAGTTGTTTCATAAGAGAAGCAACTGTTGTTTAGAAGACTGTCAGTGGAAAAAGAAACTTGTCTTCTTTTACTGTCAGTGCTGTGATAACAAAATGAAGGGCTGCAAGTGCAGAGGGTTTGCTTTGGGTAGCAAACGAAGCTTCATCAGATGATTCATGGCCAAGCCAGGATGACTGTACTCATCTTCTCCCCTAAGAGCACAAAAGGAGGTTGGTTTCCTCAGTACAGATATTCCCAAGCCACTGGCAGATCAAGACTGCCTCCCTCTCAGCTGGAATTCCAGGTCCTCAGGGTTCCTCATGGGGAAATGGCTGTAAGGCCCCTAAAGACCGCCCTGGAGGACTTGGTGTAGAGCTGGTGCACAAACAGGGCCTTTCTCTGCTTCAGGGCTGCTCAGCAAGAGAAATCACCAGCACCTCATGGTGAGGAATGTTCTCTCCCTGCCATGGCTGCTGGACTTAATTTTGTGAAGAAAAGGTTTTGTTTTGTTTTAAGAGCTTCAGGTTATTTATAGTAAATGCTTGCCCTTCTGGTACTGCTCCTACAAGTATAATTAAAGGAAATATAAACAGTGCATCACTTAGTACAGGTGTTTTCTGGCATCTCACAGATTAGAAATGCAAATTTGGGAAACAATTAACTAATGTGGTAGAAATCAACAATCTGGATAAAGCTCTTCCAGGTCTTTCCTCCCAAGCTGCAATAATTTCCCCAAGAAGAAGCCCAGGGCAGTCTGTGCTGCACTCTGCTGCCTGTGGTGCAAGCCCCAGGTCTCTGTCTCGAGCACACATCAAACCTGGGCTGCACACAGAGGCCACCAAACTTCACCTGAAGCCAAGGCCCTCAGAGCTCTGAGTGGTGCTGGAACAGCCCCTGCCCAGGCCCAGGCGGTGTGCAGAGCCTGCCGGCAGAGCTGAGCCTGGCTAAGCTGAGCCTGCTTGCAGAGCTGAGCCTGGCTGAGCTGAGCCTGTCTGCAGAGCTGGGCCTGGCTGTGCAGAGCCTGGCTAAGCTGAGCCTGGCTGAGCTGAGCCTGTCTGCAGAGCTGAGCCTGGCTGAGCTGAGCCTGTCTACAGAGCTGGGCCTGGCTGTGCAGAGCCTGGCTAAGCTGAGCCTGGCTGAGCCCTGCTGCAGCCTCTGCCCCACCTGCAGCACCCGGGATCCCTCAGAGCCACCAGAAAGTGCAGCTCCAAGGGAATGCCAGCAGCACAAGGCATTTGAGGGGGCATTAGCTGTGAACAGAACCACGTCAGCAGTCCCACATCAGCGCAGCTCCTGCCTGGAGCCTGCAGCCAGAGAAGGCTCCAAGCCAAGGGCTCAAGGCTGGCCCATGACAGAACCACTCTTCTGGGCACCCGGGCTCTGCTGCCCTGCCTGCTCCTCGGGCTGCTCCAGGCCTTGGAGCCTGGCTCCGGGCATTTTCTTAGTCATTAAGGCCTCCCAAACATTCTGTTCATTTTTTAATCACCCAGAAATCTCATATTGTAAATCAATTACTGTCTTGTCCAGATCCTGAAAATTTTACTCGGATAAATTAATTCTCCCTCTGGCTGCCAGTCAAAGAAACTGCATGAGTAAGAATTACTTACATGAGAAAGGATTTGCAATATCAAGCCCATTAAACTCTTAGTTTATCAGGTGAAGGGAAGAGATCTGCACTTCAAACTGTGCCTATTTTACTTATTAGAATTTCTTATGGTTTTTGTTCTGTTTCAGATCATTCACTTATTTACTCTGAGCTTACTGTGCCTTCTGTCAGTGTCAATATGGCTCAGCTGGCAGCAGATGCTCTGCTAGCTCTGAGCACACTGGTGTGAAGCAACAAGAACAGAATGAGAATTGATGGGAACTTTTGTCTGAAACCTGAGGTGAAACCTTTGTATTTATGAAACTCTGCTTCTAATTCATGTACAAGCTCCACCAGATAGGCTCACTTTAAAAATACTGTATTCCAGTTTAGCTGGAGGACAGGAGTACTGGCAGGGTGAGGAGCAGCCCACTCTTTGCAGCTCCCTAAACCCATTTTGTTAAAACAGTAACTTCTGGAGCTGCCATTTGAGGAAACGTGCTCACAAATCTTCAGAGGTTTGCCCACTCACAGTCAGCTCAACTGCAACGTCCCACCAATAGCTGGGCTCAAGAGGAACACTCTTATCTCATGACAGGATTTTTTAACATCTGAAAATGCTCTGGGGATGAGGATGGAGGGTCTAAATTGATCCCTTATTTCTGCACATTCAAAGTAATCAGAGTAGGGAGAGGGGGAGACTGCTTGGTAAAGCAGACAGCATCTTGTGCTGCGATTCTGAACCCAGCTCTCTGATTTTTAGATACCTCCTGAGGCTTTAAATAAACAGAACTGCACTTCACCAATTATCATGCCTGTTTTGCTTAGCTCCCCAGCGGATTCCATTTTAGAAGAACCATACTGCTCAATATGCAGAGCTGTTTGGGTAGAATTACAAAAATGAAAAACAATGTGATGGCACCTGTAGCATCAGCAGAATGTAAAATATGAAAGGCCTTATCAGTTCAACTATTCAGACCATCCCATTCGCCGGTAAAAGCTATTATATAGGCATTATACCCAAAGACTCCCTAATCCATTTGTAATTTCGGATTCCTTTGTCAATCCTAGATTGCCTAATGAAAGCAGCTCAGTATAGAAATGCAAGTCTCTTAATACCATTCTTATTCCAGAGACTTTTTCCTTTCCCAGACCCCTTTTATATTTCCTATCCAGGAGCCCAACAGGTCTAACCCCAAGAACTACCTTATGGAAAAGTTAGTTTCTGAAACCAAGGCTTCAAGGGCATAATGTAAATATGACAACTTTTCTATTTCCTTTCCTCCTGAGTAGCTTCTGTGCCACACAGAAGGTTTCTCCTGCTTTCCAGGACTCATACAGGGGGCTCTGCTTCCAGCACACAGATGTCCTGGCCAAGAGGATGGCATTCAGACTGGGACTGAAGTGACAGAGTTTCCTTTGGAAACCTCCTCCAGTTGTGCTGCAGTTCTCAAAAGCAACCACAGAACTCTGGATCTTGGGCTTAAGGACTCCTTTTCCTCCCCCACTGACTCCCCACCAGTATTTCTCAGTACTCTTTTCAAAAGAAGCCTTTTGGCTGACAATGTGAACTTTTATAGTCGAGCTGGATTCTCAGTTTTTGCACCTCATTCCTTGCAATAAAAGTTCTGCAAAGAAAAGATGCTTTTAGTAGGCTTGCTAAAGGATGTAAACGGCCAGGAGCAGTAAACATTTCTCTGGAGGCTGCCAAGTAGAACAGAAGTGAATTCAGCTCCTCTTAGCACTGCTGTAACTGCAGGGCAACACAAAGATAAAAAGACACAAAGAAGCGTTTAATAAATCTGCTCCCAATACCCCCACATGGCAGATCAGTTGCTGGAGACAGCCTGGATTGATGGACAGCAATTCTGGGGAGCTGGGCTGCCCTTTACCTTCTTTTAGCACAGGAACTGCTGAATTTTGTTTGTCCTGGCACTGCTGAACAGCCAGAGCTCCGAGTGCTGTCCTGCAGCACAGGCACTCCCAGGAGCAGGCACACTTCCACCTCCTCACACAGCTTTTCCTGCAGCCATTCTCACCCTGCTCCACCCTCACCACTTTGCCATCCATCTGTGACCAGGCTGAACACTCGGGGGCGTTTCTCATGGGAGCAGAACAGCCTCCTGAAAAGCAACCCCAGCCCCACCATCAGCAGGATGCAGCAGCAGCCCCGAGCAGCCAGGGCAGCCCGTTCTCAGCTCCCTGGATAACTGCAGGGGCCCCTGGGAGAGCAGCAAAGGGATCCTGCCTCCCTCTCCACCCGCCCTGGCCCCTGCTGGGTGGGCACTGCAGGTGCTTCCAGGCCAAACAGAACCCCATCGTACTTCACAGCATTTTCCTTCCAAGAACTGACCTCCCTGGAGCTGGAAGCCCCACAGATGATGGGAGCCCATGGCCAGCAGCTCCCAGCCATCAACGAGCTGCATGGAGAACACTTCCGAGAGTTCAAAAACATGATGAGCCTGCCACTGCAGGGCCATCCTGGGCTAGCTCCTACTCCAGTTCTGAGTTTGTTTTCCAGTGCCAGCCCACTCCTGTTGGTTTGGGGAGCCCTGGGAGCCTGTCTGACTGCTGCACCCTGGTTAGATGCTCACCCTCACACAGGCTGAGCCATCGGCAGCTCCAGGCAGGGGCTCTGCTGAGTCACCGTGACAAGAGCTGCTCATTAGCTCAGCCCGCAGCACCAGAGGGAGGGGAAGCCCTTCTGGGCTTCCCAGAGCAGGCAGACAGCTTTTTAGAAGGAAAGGCAGGTGCTGCAAAGAAACCACGGTTTCATAATGGTATTTTCTTTTAATTAAGTCACATTCTAAAGAAATGGAGTTAGGTTGGCATGTGATCTTGCTTCTAAACTTGAAGACACAGATCAGGAAAAATAATCAACACCTCAAAAATCCACGTAACTACTAGCATACATATTTTCCCAGTGAACTGAGGCCAGCTCTACAAGAAGCAGGCTCACGTGCCTGGTGTGCACGGAGCTCTACACCCACAGGTACCTACGCTGCTGGTCCTGAGGTGCAGCACCTACAGCATGCTGGGGAGAGAAAAGCAGCACTTTTGTCCTTGGCTCTGCTGAATCCCAGCAAGGTGAGCTGTCCTTTGGTGATCTGAGCACACAGATCCAGCGGATCCAGGAGCTCTCCTGGCAGCGCTCTCCTTGCACTCTGCAGCTCCAGCCCTTATCTGCTCACCACTCTGCCTGCCAGCCTGCTTTGCAGGGTGACAGTGAGGAGCTGGGAGTAGCCTGGGAACTCTGGCACTCAGGATTCCTTGTTTGCTGGTCCAGGGCCAAAACCCCTTGTTCAAAGAGAGCAGTGAGATCCAAGGTGCGAAGCTCTCAGACTTGAGTCCAACTCCAAATTCTGCCAAGGCTTTTTTTTTTGTCATCATGGCAGTCTTGTGTCACTGTGACCCCAGTGAGCAGTGCAATGACTTTCTGCTGGGGACACGCTGCCCAGGTGTGCCAGGATCAGGGCAGAGCACAGCCCTGGAGCACCCCTGCCACGCCTGGGCTCCTCAGGGAGCCTCAGCTCCATCACCTGCAGCCAGGGCTGAGGCACAGCAGCACCTCGGGGGTTTCAGATGCCTGGGGGATGACTTGTACAGAAAAGCAGCATAATAGCTTCAAGACCTGCAGCTTGCTGAATCTCCTAATAATTCTCCCGTGGGAGGATGATGCCATCTGCACTTCCCTGCTGCAGACAGGCAGTCTGTCCCCAGAAATCTGGGCTCACACTGGTGCCACAGGGACAAGCCCCTGCAGGAACAGCACCATCCCTCCAGCCCACATCACTGACACCAGCACAGCTCTCCTCCTGCTGCAGGGAACCTCTGCCTCCCCAGGAGTGTCCCACAGCTCAGAGCAGGGCCAGGCAGGCTGGGGGAGCTCAGCCAGGGGCTGCAGGTCCCTTCAGCAGCTGGGACACGTCCGTGAGCAGCACTCCAGCTGCCCTGCAGGCAGTTCAGCTCACACCCACCCCAAAACCTGCCAAGCACACACCCTGCGTGGAGGCCGAGGCTGGGCAGGAGCACCAGCAGCCTGTGGTGCCCCAGTGGGACCCAGCAGGCTCCCCCTGTGCAGGCAGCAGCAGCAGCCAGCCCCGTGCTGCAGCACTGCTGCAGCACTGAGCCCAAGCGTGCAGCACCTGCAGCAGTGCCCGTGGCTGGGCTCAGAGAGCATCCATCAGCTCAGCTGCTCCTGCAGCGCCTGGCACCTCCTCAGGGCACCTCCTGTGCTGTGGGGCAGAGCAGCAGGCAGGGCTGGCAGCACAGCAGGGACACAGCATCCCCTGAGCTGTGGGTGTGCTGAGCACCTGCCCAGCACAGGGCAAGGGGCTGCCAGGGACAGGAAAACATGGATCTGCACCTCACACCCTGGCACCGAAGAGAGTCAACTGCATTCAGGTGTAGTCTGCATTCCTGGTAAAAAATGATTTATACTGACATGCAAATTTAACCAGACGAAGCTTTTGATTATTTCCCCTATGTCTTGGTTTGTGCTATTTCCCTGAGGTGGAAAAATGCTCTTTGCCAGTAATTCATTATAAATGCCCCAGCCATTCCCATTAGCTACAGCAGGTCTCCGCTGCACTGCTCAGTATTAAAATATGCACAAACTTCTTCTCTCCAACTCACCAAAACCAATTTTTGAATCACTCAGAGAATTTAATCACATTTCAGTTCTCTTGGCTATCATCAACGTGCACGCTTCACACAATATTTACTTTCAGCGCAGGTACCAAAGGTAGATATGACAGTTTACTTTACATACAGAGGACAGCGTTAGCTGAATGCTCTCTCAGGGTAAATTGTACACACAGCTCTGCCCAGGGTTTTATACCCAAGTGCTCCCTAAAGCCCTTCTAGCTCTGCTCTAAGTGACATCAGACGAGAAATGGCAAAAGGAAGCCACGTCCAGCAGCAATATTAAATCCAAAGTTCTCATCCCAGAATAGTTACAAAGGCAGCATAAACACCTCTTCCTAGCAGCGGAGTGCCCTGAGCTGCCCCCAGCTAGGCTGGAGGGCTGGATGAGGCATGGGCAGACTTGTCCCTGTCACACGTGGCCAGGGCACGGGACTCTCTTAGGAAGGGGCTCCCTCCAGCCTGGGAGAAGCTGTGAGGAACTGCCCATGACACTGGGAAATGAAATGCTTTGGTAAAACACAGGAACCCCGAGCAAGACAAGAGGGGAAATGAACCCTCTTTCCAAGCTGAGCTGCACTGCTCTGAGACTGGCCAGAACTGTGCAATGAGCAGCACATATTTAATGATACTGTTTCTGAAAATGTACCCAGGAGAAACGAGCACAAAATCACCTGTGTTAAAATGTTCTATAGGAAAAATGTGCATTTCACCGACAGTCACTGCATGGTTTGAAAACCCTACCATAATGGCTCATGGAAAATGCATGGCTGGAGATTCACAGGCTGTTTTTAAACTCAGAGTATTTTGGGCTGTTTCAGCCTCTGCAGAACACCCAATTCCCTGCACCTCCACCCGCCCTCCCCTGGAGGAGCCTCACCCACTGCTGCTCCGCATGGCTGGGAGCCTCCTCTGCCACACCACCACCCCTTAATGAGAGAGCAGCAGCTCCAGCAACGCCTGTCTGCCAAACAGAGCCTTCCAATGTTCAGGACAAGCAAACAACACACGAATTCACAGCATATGAAACCTGAAAAACTCAAGTGGGGCATATATGGCGGTCATGTGAAAGATGTGGTCGTTCATAGAAAGAAAAATAAGATGAAATGAAAGCCACCCTAACCACAAAATGATTCATGGTGTGGTTACGTAAGACAGCAGGCCAGAACACCGTTTCAGTCATCTTGCAGCAGCACCACGCTGGTGTGAGAGGGATGAATCAAACGCTGTGTTTGCACGGGGAGAAGATGCTCAAGCACCAGGAGCTGTGCCTCCAAATAGCTCCTAACAAGGTCCCTCCAAATAAAACTGCCAGGGTGGGTTCAGCTTGGGAGGAGCAGTCACACAACAGCCATGGACTTTGGAGGGCACTGGCTTCAGGAAAGAAACCATTCCAGATGGGGATTCTGTGATCTGGAGATGTGACATGGTCACCTCCCTTCCCTGCAGGCCAGGACTTCATGTGCCCTATAACACATGTAGAGAACTGCATATTTGGTTTCACAGTTTATCTTTCTTTTGCTGAGCTGAATTGCTGCCCTGTCCCCAAGGAGCTTTTATCATTACCCTACAGATCCTACTTCTGCTCTAACTGACAGATGCTGCAAACTATCCATAAACTCTGGCAGCCAACTCCAGCTATCTGTTCTCTGCAGATTTATGATACACCACTGATCCCCCCGTGGAGAAGACTCACCTCCTTCCCCAGCACAGTCAGGGGCTGAGGCAAAGCACAGTGCAGGCTGCCTCAGAGGGCAGGGCAGACACCTGGGTGCCCTCTGCACAGACACGAGGCTCACAACACAACCAAACCCAAGTGATCATGTAGAGACCACACCGATCGCTCTCCTTATTAAACTGCTTCACCAATGCTCATTTCATTTCTCTCTGGAAATGGTGGAACTTTCTGCTATAGCTCTCTACAGTTGAAGTGCCCTTCTATTTCCCCTGTTCTCCTGCTTCAGGAACTTGACAGTGTTTTGTGGGGCTTTTGCACTTGATCAATCCCATGTTGCCATCTGTCTGCTGCTGACAAATCCCATTCAGGAACACATCCCTGCAGGGGCTTTGAAACCCTCAGGATGTGTAGATGGATGTCACTTACTTGAGCTGATCTGTTCCCCAGGCTCCCTGGTGGCTTTCCTTGAACAGGTGAGTGTTCAGCTGGTATAAATCAGCTGGGCTCTCCTGGGACTCATTTATATCAACCAAGAATACAGCCCAAAATATAGAGTTCATTTCCCATGCATCAGACTGTCAGACTGCATCCCTTGCTGAAAGGACCATTATCAGCCAAAGAAATGCTAGAAACACTTGAAAAATAGTGCTGGAGCTGGATTTCTGGCAGCCTGAAGCAGGGGCAGATGCTCCTCACCAGCCCTTGTCCATTCCCTGGGCTCATTGACAGGGACAAGAGCTGCTTTTTCCCCTTGAGACTTTCTTGTGATTATTGCAAAGAACATAACAACCAAACCAGAAGGCAGCAGGGGATAAACCCAGGATTATTGAGAACTTGGGTGACAATTTCCCTTAGAAAAGTAGATCAAAATTAAGTGGACACCTGTCTTTGTGAAGAGAATTTAACAGTATGAATTTGGGAAACCACACAACAAAATTCTGTTTAAAACCATGCCAACATCATCAACTTCAAGATTAAAAAATAAATGTAAGAAAATATAGTTGTCTAATAAGGAAACAAAAATGACCACTGTTACTAAGGGGGAAACAGAGAGATGTCATCAGTTAATTTTGCAATGACATAAATAATGGAATTCCAAGATATACAGGATTCAAGGAAGACACGATTCAAGGGAACATAACCATGTGAAGAACTACCCTTAATCAATGCAAAGAATAAAGATCACAACCGAAGTGAATCTCAGAGCTCTGCCTAAGATGCATACCAAGCTAAAAGTTGCACTTAATGGAAATCAGGGCCACATTCTGCCCCTTCTCCTCCCAGCAGGGAACTGGAAGTGATGCTCATCATCTCAGAGGTGCCTGTGGGCTCAGGGCTGTGTGTCAGAGAGCAGGCACTGCACTGCAGGGTAAATCCCCTGCCCACCTCCCTTACCAGACACAGGTGATTTCTGCAGGAAAGCACAAACGCCACCAGAAAGCAGAGATTTCTGCACTGAGAGCACAAACCCAGCGCTCTCTGGAATGTTCCTTTGTCCCTGCACTGCCGGGCCTGAGCTGCTCCTGCTCCGGGAGAATGAGAAAAAATATGCAAAGCTGCCCCTGCTCCCAGCTGTCAGGATTGCAAAATAAATGAGAGATTTGAATAAGTTTGCTTAATTTTTATCAGGATTAAGGGAATCTTTTATAGAAGAGAATCATTTGTAGTAGATAATAGAATACATTTTCCTCTATTTTCCTCCTTGGGAAAAATCTATTAAATCTGTATAATTAAAACTCCTGAAGATAGTTCAGCTAAATGTTTTTAATTGAGAAGTGGTCTATTTAACTTTTTTAAATAAAAAACACTGTCTGCTCTCGTGAGAAACGTCACTGAAAATTATTAACATTCTTCGTCAAAGCTACTAATAAAGCTGTTCTTTACTCACTCACCTACCTGAAGCTGTAAAATTTCTATTTGAAAATCCTGGCCAAACAAAAAAATGTAATTACTTTCTCTAACTCCTTTTACTTAGAGACAGATCCCATAGGAAGACATAAACCATGCTGAGGCACGTGGGGGACACCCAAGTTGTCCCTTCCCCTCAGTGCCCCACTCTGAGCAGCCCAGTCACTCCACGGGGACCAAGAGAGAGGATCCTTTCTGTTTGGGGTTGTGGGTTTTTTTTTGTTTCACACTTCAGGATTATTCAAAGGCACCACAGTGCGATTCCATACATCCCTAGGTGTTCCTGATGGAAAAGATTCATAAACCAGAAGCAGACTATCACCACCACACTGACTCTGCTCCAAACCCTCATTTATAGGTTATTAGCAGATCCCTCGCAACAGTAAGTTATTCATTTACCACAATTCCAGAGAGAACAGAATTAAGAACGTTTACTTACTGATGTATATAGGTATCCCTCGCTGTTCATTGCCAGATATAATTTTGTTTGAACCCCCTGAATCGCCACCACTCGTAAACCCACAGGTATGAGGTTAAACAAAGCTAGGAGAGAAAGGAGATGGAGAGCAAAATTAATTCTTTGGAGTATGCAGATCAGATAGAAAATGAAACCAGAATTACCAGAACCAAGTAAAAATCTCTATTAATGCATATATTAATTTCTATGGGTGCTACAGAGCAATGCTTCTACCACCAAGTCCTTTGACAGCAACTTCCACCAAGAGCTCAGGAACGATCTGAGGGATCAGTGCCTCTCCCTCCTTCTGGAAATGGGAATTGCTGAGAGCTAACAGAACTTACCTGCCTGGTGAGCAGAGCCCAGGCTCTGCCGAGTGCACTTGAGCACTCCTTGGGTTTTGTCAGGGTGCTTTTCTTGTGCCACTAAGTGCAAGAAGGAATCCAGAAGCAAACAAACAAAAAATTTTCAAGATAATCAAAACTTGGTTTCAAAGTCAGTAAACATTTTGACCAAAAGGAAGGAAGAAGATGAAATTCAGAAAAGTTGAAAACCATCATTAGCATCTCAAAATGTTTCCACTTATAACTCATTGGGGTTTAATTTTTCCTCTTTTTTAGAGGAGAATGGGTTTGAAAAAACAGAGTTAAATAACTTCAAAATGAAATGAAAGGGCAGCATATTCTTTAGATCAACCCCTAAATCTGTGCTTTCAAAATTGAGCTGCTTTGAATGTTCTGCTTGCATTTCTGCTTGTACACATGCTAATAGTGGCAGTATTTATAAGCACAGAAACAACTCTTCAAGAAATGAAGATTCCGGTTTGCAAAGTGGCAAAGAAAAAAAAGAAAAAAAAAGGAAAAAAGCAAAGCTCTGCCATAGCTTAGATTCATGGATATGTTAAAACTGAACACAAGAAATAATGAGTTGAATACAGTATTCTGTGTTCAATATGTAGGATTAAAAATAAAGGGGAGTTAAAAAAATTATCATAACCCAAAGCATCTCCTTCCACTCTGTGGCAGAAATGCAGAGATGGGATAAAGTGATGCCAAACTACTTCCCATTTCCAATGATTTATTACTTGGCTGAAAAACTCTGGTCTGCTTCAGGCTAAAGTTTGATATTTACGGTCACTGTCCAGAGCCAATTTAAAACCAAATTATGAATCTGAAATATTTTTATTATTTTCAAAATTACGGCTGAGAATTATGATCCATCATATTTTTTTTTCCATCCTGAAAACCCCCAAATGGTCATACTTCAATAAAAAAAAAATTCAGCTTGACAGCATTTAGCATAGATCCCAAATTCTGTGTCTGGGGATGCCAAGAGCTCATTGAGTGCCCTGAGGACAGGGCACCTTTGAGCAGTGCACTTCCTACAATGGTAAAGCATAGCAGGAAAGGTGGAATATCCAGAACTAACAAATAAATGCAGGGCATCATAAAATCTGTGGTTTTCTTCCCCTTTCATAGCCACGAGTGTACAGACACTGTTTGTGCAGACACAAACCACACGTGCACACCCTCCTCACGCTTGCCTCCAGCTCAAAATCAACACCTATCACTTTCCCTTCACTCAGAGAACATCCTCCAGTTCTGCACAGCTTATGGCAAAAGAAACTTAGATTTTCAGTAAGGGAAAAGGATTCTTCATTCATTCTATCAAATGCTTGAGTTTATTGGGGGGAGAAAACATTCCCTTGGACACGGGTCCTTTGCAGTTCAGCCCCAAAAAGCAGCAGCTGATCTCTGAGTAGGTTGGAGAGGAGGATTTAAAGCTCAGCTCCCAGGCAGAACTGGCAGGTCTCTTTTGGAAGGTGATTTCTTAATGGCATGTTTAGAAGTAGGGCAGGGGTTGGGGTTTTTCAGCACGAGGGTCTGAGTATGGGCTCCACTGCAAACAGTGCTGCAGACTTGTCAGCAAGAGCCGAGGAGAGGGCAGAGATGGGCCAGCAGGGACACAGGCGCCAGGGAGGTGGGACAGCAGGGACAGAGGTGCCATGGGCCATTGGGATGGGCTGTATGAGGAATTCCTGGCTGTGCTTCGCTGGCCAGTGGCAGAGCCAAGGCTGAGCCCTCCTGCCCGAGTGGGCTGGCACCTGAGCCACGGGTGGGTGCTCTGGCATCTGAGCCACGGGTGGGTGCTCTGCTCTGGCACCTGAGCCACGGGTGGCTGCTCTGCTCTGGCACCTGAGCCACGGGTGGGTGCTCTGGCACCTGAGCCACGGGTGGGTGCTCTGGCACCTGAGCCACGGGTGGGTGCTCTGCTCTGGCACCTGAGCCACGGGTGGGTGCTCTGCTCTGGCACCTGGGCCACGGGTGGGTGCTCTGCTCTGGCACCTGAGCCACGGGAACTCGGTTGCTGCTCCCCTGGCAGACATGTCCAGGCCCAGTTTTGAGGCAGGACGAGGCTGAGGCACACTGGAAGCTGGTTCACACCCCAGTGGGATGAGCAGTGGCTGTGGCACAGACTGCAGGAATTTGGGAAGGGGCTGTGGGGAGCGGTGCCCACTCTGCCCTGTGCCAGCACAACCACACATCCAGCCCCAGCTGCTGCCTCTAAGGACAGGGGCACTGGCGCTGCACCAAAAATGGGACTGTCCCTCTCAGCAGCAGCTGCTAGTGCCCTGTCCCTGAGCAGCAGCACGCCCAGCTCCGGCTCCTGGGGCAGTGAGTGACCCGTCCCCAGCTGTGACCCCTGCCAGATCCCACAGCAGAGGCACAGAGAGCATCCCTGCAAGTCCCCAAAGGCATAGCAGGATGGAGGGGTTACCTCACTTCTAGGGGATGCCCCTCATGTGGACAGAAATGACAGAAGGGGTGGCAAAGAAGCGACAGCAGAATTAATTGCTTCCTATTGTGATCAGCTGGTGTCAGCACAAAATAATCCAAAGCAATTTGCATCCTACTCTCTCCCTACTACATTTGCATTGTTTTAAATAAGGATATAAGGATAAGGATATCCTCCTAATGAACAGCTAAGCAATGCCTAAGGGAGAGATGATCTTTGCCAAGGTCTCTGTGCAGTACGAGCTGACAGAGAAATGAAGCTGCACAGGAAGAGGCAGCAGGCCACAGCTGGATTTATGAATATAAACATTTCTCTGAGGTCTGCCGGTCTTGGCTTGGCCACCTGCACCTTCGTACACTTTCTGCAGGGCATTGTTTCCTACGTTGCCTTATTTTACCAGTCTTGAAATCTTTTTGTCTAGCTGTGAGATCCTTAAGCATTTTTCACACACCAAATCAATGCTCTAGTCATATTCTCCCATTTTCTATTAATCCACAAAGTTGTAAAAAAACCCAGTCAAAACCAGCAAGTAAAAATGTCCAGAACTTTTTCACAGAAAACCTGAGGGAAAGCTGGTTGAAAGTTGATGGTACAATTTATAAGCGGTAACAAATAATAATAATAGGGAAATGGGAAGTTGAAAGTGCTGCTGAAGTCCCAGTTTGTGAAATACCACGGCGCTGTTTGAATGAGCCCCTGTGTGAGAGTGGAGATAGCGTTATTCTATTTCAGGCTCTGAGTAGGCGAGCAAATTTTCCCTGCTGAAAAAAAAATCTAATAAAATCCAAAGGACAGCAATGAACTTCTCTGGATTACCATGGAGATAACATTTGCTTTGTTTGTCACATGTGTCATCATTACCTCCTCTGGTTCATTATTTCTGTAAGTCTGTAAGTGATTTCTGTCTGTATTTCTCTCAGACCCAGTAAGTCTGAAGGACTCTGTGCTGCCAGCACGGCGTTAGTGCTGCTGCCACTCGCTCTGCCACCCCAGGACAGCAGCTCTGAGGGGACCTGCAGGGGAGGGAGACACCACAATCCACAAACACACCATTTATTCTCGTGTCACTTACTATAACTACTGTCTTCCTCTTTTGTTCCATCAATTGTTCCATCTGCTTGCAACTGCAAGTGGTATCCTTGCCTGCTGTAGAGCTTTGTTACTATACCTTTAAGCTGAGGCTCTGCAAAGAAACAACAGTGAGATTAACGGGGGAAATCCTGATGTGCCACTCCAAGCAAGCAGGACGTGAAAAACAAATCTTCAGGTTTCTTCTCAAGGCTGAGGTAAGAAAAAGACCCAAAACAAAAGCAGGGCTACCAGCTTTGCATCACTTTTCATTTAGGCTGAGATCAAATTTATGTCTATGAAATCAATTGCCAAAATGATTAAATGCCACTTTCGATTACAACGTGAGTAGCACAGTAAAATCTACTTCCAGTGAATACAGATTCCAGCAGCACTGCTTGGCCCCAGGAGCCCAGCCCTATCTCATTTAAGATTAAAAATGAGCTGGCAAAGAGTACATTCAGTCTTTTAAAAAGGTGTGAGTTCTTAGATGGAGAGGAAAAAGAAGACTATTACAATAGCATTAATAAGAGCCACAGTGACAGCTGAGAGCCTAAATATATAGCAGCAAACATTTAGCACAGGAACTGCTGCAGCTCTAATAAACAAACCCCCATTCCTCACTGCTCCAGAGAGTACAGAGCATCCAAAGAGATAAACTACTCAATGAACATATGGAAAATGGAGAGGGAAACCCTGAAATCCAGCAATGTGTGGAACTGCAAAATAAATATTACCATAAGGGCTGAGGTAATTACCTCATCAGCTAGAAGAAGAAAGATCAAAACAACGCATAGTTTGCATAGATTTCTTTTTTCCATAACCATCCTCACATTCACAGCTAGAAAGTGAGATATCTCACGCGGTTTCATATCATTCTAGACCAAAAAGTACACAACAGCAGGATATGCTGTCAAGTGTGCCATTCAAGATATCTGGCTAAAGCATCAGGAGTAATTGCAAAAAAGGTCTACGCCCACTGAATCCCAATGACATCTGCATTGTAGTCATTTCACACAGTTCATTTGTCAGGAGCTCATGCAGCCCTGCAGCTCGCTCCACAACATCTCCCTCTCCTCAGAGACAAACACTGTGAAGATGAGGTGTGTCATTTCCAGCACTCTGCGTCTGGATAAGACTCCTTGTCTTTGTAACCAAAGGCACTGGGACTCTGCTACTGCACTTCATTTTAGCAGGGGCTGAAGGCAAAAGCTTACCACAGTTTGCATAAGTGTATTAGATCTTATTAGCAACTTTGATAAGAGTCCTGATGGACACACAACTCTTATCTACCAACTTTTCTGACCAGAAATTATTCCAACCCTCACTCTGGCTCTTTAGCCATAATCCATCCCAAAGCTGCTGGCAAACTGCGAGCAAGGCAGACAGGTGGAGTGGCACAAGCATCAATGCTCCAGCACAGCAAAGCCACGGCATTGCCAGAGGGTTTTGCTCCTCCCACGTACAAAACAATCCACTCAGATCAGGGACCCAGGCTTCGTGCCTGACCTTTTGCACCTGTGACCCAGAGAGCCTCGTGTCTGCAGGGCAGCTGCAGGTATGGCATTCCTAGAAAGGCACAGGGCGCTGAAGCAAAACTCTGGAAGGTGCCAGCAAAAGCACAAAGCCTCGTCTGCAATCAGCAGATAAAGCATGGCACGGGCATTCTGTGAAGCAGGACACCGAAACCAGATCTCCAGACCACGAAGTTATTTAATATACAACTATATAAAGAAGAGAGAGATGCGTGTGTGGGAACTTCCCCGCTAGCATCTCCCCCACAAATACACCCATGTGTTTGCATGCGTGCAACAGAAGCGCAGACAGCTGACTTACAGGTACCTGGGTGCACACAGGTGTGCAGGTGAGGCACACACAGCAGTGTGTGCTGCTCAAAAAAACAGATGAACACAACAGGGGAAAGGACTGGCACGGGGTACCCAGGTCCTGCACACCCATTGTACAAACCCTGAAACGCCTTTTCCCCTTTCCCCACGCCTGACACACATCCCGGTTTCCATTGCATCAAACCAACCAACCCCCCAAAGACATAACCCTTGCCAACCTGGTCGCCTTCTTCGCCTTTTCTTGGAGCCAAAGAGTTTGACCCTGGAAAACACATTCAACTTGTTCTTGTCGCAGCTTCCCTTGCTCTTGCTGGGGCTGTTGACACACTTACAGGCATTGGACTTCTCCCGCTCCCTGGCTTGTCTCTTCTGGCGGATCAGGGAGCTGGCGATGGCTGCGGCCATGGCCGCCACCGCCCCGGCTGCCCGGCGGGCTCAGGCACGCGGGGGTCGCCGCCCGGCCGCGGCCAGCATGCTGCTCGGCCGTCCCCAAGGCCGGGGACGCTGCCGGGCAGCCCGGCCGAGGCACCCAGCGCCGCTCGGCACGGCGGCCCGGGACACACCGGCGGGGCGAGCACCGGAGCCCCGGCGTGGCACGCAACAGTTTAGCTCGAGATTTCGTCCTCTGGGATCTTCCCCTTTCGACTTTCTGGTGCTTTTTTATTCCTCCCAACTTCTAGCAGGGGAAAGTTTGCAGGCAGAGGTGAGCGTTTCTACGGAGATCACGCAGATCACTTGCAAGACATCCCTCCAAGCTTCTCCAGACGCGCTATCTGCGTGCAGCCATGGCACATCCACTTGGTGCAAGATCATCGCATCTCTCCTAACCCCGATTTCTGCAGTTAACTTTTCTTCCCACCCGTCCCCTCCCCATTCAAATCCCAGCAAACACCTGTTAGACTCCAGGAGGGGCTGTCCAGTTGCAGGGGTTTTCTGGTTCCCTTTTCCTCTTCTCGCTTAGAAGAGACCCGAAGCAGTGGGTGCTGGAGGCACTGGGCTGAGGCGCGGATGCCCCGGGTGCCGACGCCTCGGGAAGCCTCTTCCGCCGCGCTCCTGACAGGTGAGCGCAGCCTCCCCTGCCCGGCACGCTCGGCTCTCGCACCGCAGCTCTTCCCAGCCGGTAAACAAGCAGCTCCCGAGCCGGGACTGCAGCAGCAGGAGCAGCAGGAGCAGCAGGAACAGCAGCAGCAGCAGCGGCGGCAGCAGCAGCAGCAGGATCCCTCCGGCAGCGATGCGGGCACCGCGCACTCCCCACGAGCCGTGCGCTGGGTACAGAAATGAGGCGACGCAGCAAACCCCTTATCACCACCTCCCTCCTCCTCCGCCCGTGCCTCCTCCTCCTCCTCCCGCTCCTCTCCGGCGCGGCGGAGAGCGGAGAGCCCTGCCCGGCGCTGCGGGGCGGCCGCGGGGCCGCGGCGGGGAGGGCGTACCGGGGGAGGGGGTGCCAGCGGCGGGGGTGCCGGGGGGTACCACGGGAGGGGTACAAGGGGAGGGGGTGCCAGGGGAAGGGATGCCACGGGAAGGGGTACTAGGGGAGGGGGTGCCACGGGAAGGGGTGCCAGGGGAAGGGATGCCACGGGAGGGGTACAAGGGGAGGGGGTGCCACGGGAGGGGGTACCAAGGCAAGGGATGCCACGGGGGGGTGCTTGCGCCGCTCGGAGCCGCCTCCCGGCAGGCGCAGACACCCAAACAGACGTGACTGCGGTGAGCAAACAGCCCCGCCGGCCCCGAGCGAGCGCACCTGGCTGGCAGCAGCGCCGGGCTCGGGGCAGGGCGCAGCTCCAAGCACAGCTGTCCCCAGCCTTTCCCTCATCCTTACAGGGTGTCCCCTCTCTGCATCACGGATTTATTGTAAGCTTTTTGCGTCTCTCGCCGTTCCTTTCCACCGCCTGCTTCAGCGGCAGTTTCGTAGCAGACGAGGAAATCCTCAGCAAGAGCGATTTCCTCGCCGTTGCCATGTTCTCCCGCTTCCCCGTGTCCCCGCACGGAGCCCCGCGGCCGGGCTCTCCTGCAGCCCGGTTTGCTGAGCCGAGCTGCGGTGGCGGCAGGCCGGGCCGGGGCCGTGCCGTGAGCCGGGCACAGGCTGGCCCCGCTGGGGTCAGTGCCCCCTGCCCAGGACACCGGGAGCGGGAGGTCCTGGAGATGCCCCCGCAGCCCACTCCGTGCTCTTCAGCACGCTTTCAGCAGCCGGAGCCTAAATCAAAGCCAGTTCACGCTGGAAATAAAGCAGAGATCCGCAGCCCCAGAGGCAAAGAACTATTGAGAGAATTTGTCCCGAGGCAGAGGGATTCACAGGCTCTGAGGCAGGGTGGGATGTCCCTAAGCGCTGGTTCAGGCAGGAGCGGAGCCCTGTGGGGACTGCGATGGCAGCAGGCTGCTGTCACCCACGGCGGGCAGCCGCGTCCCTTGTGCCCGGGCCAGGGGCTGCAGAGACCCCAGGGACGGCTGGGCTGCTGTGACAGCACCAGGCTCCCACTGTGCCTCCAGACTCGGCCAGATGCTGAGGGGATTTGCCCTTCCTCCTGTCCTCCATGTGCCCTCAGCAGAAGCAGGTGCTCCCGTCCCTGTCCGGGGTCACACACTGGGACAAGGCCTGGCACGAGCAGCAGACACCGTGCTGCCCACCACCTCCGCACAGCTCAGCTCCACAGGTTTGCTGCACAGCTCTTCCCTCAGCTGGGAACAGCCACAGCAGTTCCTCACTCTCCTCCAGCCAGGAACCCACTGACCGCTGTGCAGGGCCAGGCCCTGTGACAGTACACGGCCACCCTGGCAGGCTGTTGGTGTCACCCTGAAGGACACACATCCCTCCCAGCCCACTGTGCCAGGCCCTGTGCCAGTGCATGGCCACCCTGGCAGGCTGTTGGTGCCACCCTGAGGGACGGGTGTCCCTCCCAGCCCGCTGTGCTGGGCCTGGCGTCCCAGTCCCACCCGCTGTCCCCTGGCTGCAGGAGCTGCCCGTGTACACACACACACCTACACACACACATTTGTTTATGAGGCAGCCCATGCATGCAGGCACATTAAACAAACACTCCTAATTTCTTATTTAAGTTTAACGGTGGGGTAAAAATAGCTGCAATTCACAAGTTCCACCACTACCCTCATCTGCCAGTCCACATAAGACGTGAAATCCAACACAGGAGACAGCCAGTTGGATATTATTAGCAATAACTCATCCTACTCAACTCACCGGTAACATACTATGGATTTTGCCATCTTTCCACTTCCAATACAGTCATGAGTGAGGCTTGTTTTCTTTCCAGAGACTCACCCATTACATTATAAATATTCCCAATTTGGAAAGCAGTGTTTGATCTTCAGATCAAAGTGAAGCTGCCTCATTGTGATCTGTCCTACAAGGTCACAAGACAGTTTTCACAGAGACTATCTAGAACTTAGAATTCAGCTAACCTTGAAAATCCCGGGGAAAAGCAGTATATAAAAGCCATATTTGGGATATCTTCCTGCCAGCATTTCGGCCCGCATGCTTAAAATCCATAATGAAAATTCATTTGCACAAATGTTCCTTGACAGATAACTAAAGAGAGGAACAAAAATAGCATATATGCATAATCAGATTTAAGTTTCAAAAAACAGTTCTCCAGTTTTTTTGCATGAGCAACCTCTTCATCTATCGGTACTCCTACAAACATGTCTTCATTTACTATAAATGGCACATGAAAATGAAGATCTTGTTGGGAAACGTCTTTGGTACAGGACCAGCCTTTGGACTACTTCAGTGTTCCAGATATAAAAATCTCAAGGAACAGCTTTATTTTCTTTGAAAAACAAGAGCTGCTCACTCCCCACCACACTAAATAAAATAAAATTACATTCCAAGTGACTTTTTTGAACGTAGAAGACAACCAGACATTCCTTGAGCACACATTCTCTCTCTTTATGATTATTGCAGTGGGGCACATTTAAAGGTAAGGGGTTAATTGCCAGTGTCATTTCAATCAAAGAGAAATCAGCATGGGACAGACTTGTCCAGTTGCTGTCAGAGACTGCCATCGTCTCCCTGGAGCTGCCATCTGACCAGACGCAATTCCACTGTTTTGAAATAGACAAAGATCTCACCCACTTTTGATTTATAATTTTTCCTCCCAGTCATCTGTTGAGTGTTTGCTGATGATTATTTCCATGATTCTGATCACTAAAATATGCCTGAACCTTCCCAAGTTGCCTGGATTGGGCAGAAGCAAAGCCTGCAATTTGGCACCCAGGCCAGGAGTGGCTCTTGGACTGAGGCAGGGCATGTTTTTCAGGCAGCCCTTGCTGTCTGGCTCCTGCACAGAAAGGCATCAAATTCCCATCACTGGCCCACAGTGCAAGCAGTGCTGGCTCTTTTACACAGTTAGAGGAAAATGCCAAAGTTCTGTTTTTCCCTTCCTCCTCCCTGAATCATCTGTGCTGTGGCAGGTCCCAGACCACTGCTGTTTGCTCTGAGCTTGAATCTATCCTGAGCACAGAAGATTTACAGTCCGTCCTGTCTCACGCTGAGCAAAACAAAAATTGAGACCAAGTGAAAAATACCAAACCAGCTGCAGAGCTGACTGCCATGGAAGCAGCTGCAAGGACAGGCAGAGCCCATCGTGCAGCATGTCCATGGTCCAGGGCAGCCCTGAGCAGAGAGTTCCTTCCCCCAGCACTCCTCACTGCCCGCAAGCCCAACATGTGACCCTGCAGGGGACCCACGCTCCTTGTGCCCTGTGGAGCGTCAGCAACTCTCATGACATACTGCCATAAAGTAGGAACTGATTTCCAGCACCTACGGTCAGAATATCCCATCCTCAGACTAAACTGCATTCTCAGTTATTTCCTGTTCCCCTATATAGAAAGTAGTAAAAGAATTACAGTAGGCCCTATATAAACTAATAGTGTTTAGGCAAACCAAATGCTGCATCAAAATCAGACCAGAAGAAAAAAATCCCAAGCCTGCTCCAAGCCTCACTCAGTCCCATCTTAAACCCCAAACCACTCCTCTACAGTTACAAGCTTGAAGCTGCTTTGGTGTGACAAAATAATAATAAAAAAAAAAATCAGCCTGCCATTGGGTGTCAAGAGTCCCTCCTGAGGCTCTTTTATTCTTGCTGTCACAGAAAAAGCAGGAAAAAAAAAACTTCAAACATCAAACCTATGGACTATTTCCACTGCCTACACTCTCCAAAAGTAGAGCATTCTTTTCTGAAAAGCACCACCAGAATCTCGTCTCTCTCTTTTCAGGATGAGATAAACAAGACTTTCTCCAGTCAAGAATGACACAGCAGCACTGAGGCCCTGGTGGTTTTTGCTCTCCTAAGTAAATAGAATTACTATTCACCAGGAAGCAGAGCTGCTCAGAGCCCAGTCCTGCATCACTGAACTCCTGTGTGAAATATCCCATGGACATGACTCAGCCTCTGCTCTGCAGCCAGCCCCAGGCTGGACACAGCCTGCAGCACAGCAGGGCTGAGCACGCTGTGCTGGCCCCTTGGCACCCCCAGAGCTTGGGCTGTACCAGACAGGGCTCCAAGAACACCAGCCTGGGCTTTATTGCTGAGGGCAAGATGAAAAAAGGTGTTAATGGAAGCTGAGCTTCCAAGCAGCTCCAGCCCAGGAGCTCAGACTTGAGGGCATTTTAGTAACAGACCAACCAGAAAATTAACAGTAAAGAATGGCTACAATAGGCAGCTGCAAACACAAATATTTTTATGTTGAGAACATAAGGGACTTGTAAATAGTGATGTGGATGTTCCTGACTGTGTGTCTGTGCCATGGTTTTTTGCTGAAGTGCACTGGGCAGCCTTGCTCAGAAACAGGAAAAAAATCAAAACAGATTCCTGTGACACCAGTGCAGACATGGCACCTAGACCCACTTTATCTAAAAGCTCGCTTCTTCCTCAAAGGATGAAGTGATCGGCGCATTTTTATCTTCTCAGGGTACAGAATCACAAATCCCAACACCAGAAGAGACCCCAGCACAACTGGTGCACAGGACTGGATGTGCCAAAACTGGCACCCATCCAGCAAAGCACAGAACACACCCCTGACTTCAACATGTGAGACATCTCACCAGGACTACTGAGATATTGAAAAAGTAATTGTGCAGCTGATGCATCAGAAAAGGTTCTCATAGTCTGAGCCCATTCTCTTCTCTATCTACACAAGTTTGCCAGGGCAAGGTCTTGTGACTGACAAGAATTTGGGTCTCTTCTTCATGACTTACATGACCAGCTAAATACTCAGGATGGCCACGACACCTCACATAAAGAACACCAGTTTCCTCTCAGATTCTTACAGAAAATAATGAGAGAAAACCCAGTTCTGCTTTTTCCCAGCTGTGAATTTCAATTCCTTTATACTATAGCAGTAAAAACTGGATTTGATCTGACCTGGTAGTGAAGCAATTTTTTGAAAAGGAGGGCATTGTTTGAAGATAGAAAAATAGAAATATTTTTACCTAGGCTAATTCATATTCAGTCATCCCAAAATGTCAACCACAAAAGCTCATCTATCCGGGGCATAAAAGATCAGTGCCAGTCAGCTGGGAAAGGTCACAGAACAAACACAGGGGATCAACTCCCCCAGCTCTGCAGGCTCCTGAAAGGGGAACGTGTTATTCCAGTGCCTGGGGGCCCGAGCTGAGCCAGGAACCTGAGCAGTGCCCAAGTGACTTCTCTGCCCACCACCCAGCCCAGCAACACTCCCACATCAGTATGCACAGAGGGATCTGCTCACTCACCTCCCAGCACGGTGGCTCTTGGAAACATCAGTGTAAATGACAGCTTATCGTTCCTGAATCATTTACATCTCAGCATGGGACACACCAGAAGTGTGGGCTGTGTGCCACTGTCCAACTTAACATAAGGCCACTTTACACATGACAAAACACTGCAAATAGTCCTTCACAGAGCCAAGGCAAGTTGCCTGGAAATTGCCACATTACTCAAATAAGATCTTTTCCCACCTTTTCACAGATCTGATGGTTCATCCTTTGTCAACAGCTTGACAAAAACAGACTCAGTGGGTCTCCAGTGAGCTGGAGCCTCTGAGAGCTCTCCTCCTTCCCCCTGCATGCAAACATTTCACCAGCTTCTCACAGTCATGCTCCCTGCTTTGCTCAGAACACACTTCTGCCCACTGCTTGGCTCCCCCCAACCCCAGAGCCCAGCCCACTGTGATCCTGTGATGGATGCCATACCTGGCAACTCCCACCGCTGTGTTAATGATACCAGGCTCAGCTGGTTCCTATCAATGCAAACAATTACCCACACTGGGCTCAGAAGAGCCTGGCACTGGTTTTCTGTGACTTTAACCCAAATGCCAAGATCATGGCACCACATTCACACAGACAAATGAGAAGGTCAGTAGAGCTGGTCACAAATGAAAGGGACTTTGAGGAAGAAGTGTTGTGTCTTGGGTGGAAGCAGAGCTCGCCAGGAACTGGACTTAGACTCTGCACCAGTCAATGATGCTTCTGGAAATGTGGAAGCGGAGCCTGGCTCACTCACTGGCATGGAACTGGAACCAGTTTACCCAAACAGAATGCTGGTTTCAGTCTCTGTAAGCAGAAGGAAGGTCTGTCCTTGAGGAGCAGGAAAAGAGCCATGAGCCCGAGCTTCCTTTGGGTCTCTGTTCACCAAGTAATAATCATGGTATGAACAGAGGTGTAACAGGACATATCTGACTTAAGTGATGGAAAAAAGTTTATCTAAGCTCATCTGACCAGGTATCTGGGCTGAATACTAAAGAAAGTAGAGGGAAAGGCAACTCCAGATGACAATTCATTCCCTACAAAGAACACCACTATTTTCCCAGCTTTATGAAGGAAAACATTACCTCTGTTTATGAACTTGTTGCAGAGTGATTCAGACGTACCTCATGCATTGTTATGGTAAGTAATATTCACCACCACCAAAATTAAGTAAACCCTTAATAAAGATCAAGCGCAGCTCAGGCTCTTGCTTCTGGCAGTGCTCTCTCACACATGGGAACAAAAATCCAGCCCAGGCAGTGGCTCAGTCACACTTCCCACACCCAACTGGCCCTGCAGAAATCAGCCTCATGATAGGAACTGCTGCTGGCAAGAGCAGAACAAAGGTGACATCTAGAAATCCCACTAGGATTTAGAATTGAAAAGTACAGTGCATCATGAGTAAACAGAAGAGAATTCATTGTCATAGGTGAGACACACTATTTTCACAAGCAACACCATGAAAAATATTGGCCAGCAAACAGGAACATGAACCACAAGCCAGCATCTGCTCTGTAGGATTTAAATAGGTCTGGAGACTAGAAAAAATGTGTATGCAAATTTCACAGAAGCAAATTAAAAGAAATTCAGATAAGTCAATTCAGAGAAGGAAGCTAATGGCAGAACATCTGCTGCTGCTCCCAATATTCGCATTAGAGGCTGGGAACATTTCTGGGGACTCA
This sequence comes from Calcarius lapponicus, assembly GCA_039654755.1. Taxonomy (NCBI): domain Eukaryota; kingdom Metazoa; phylum Chordata; class Aves; order Passeriformes; family Fringillidae; genus Calcarius; species Calcarius lapponicus. Next base: position 580,768 of record CM077467.1, read on the forward strand.
GACCTCATCAGAAAGCTCAAAAAGGTTCTGTTGCTATGCAGAGAAACATTGCTCAGAAATCAGAGAAAGAGACAGGAAACTGGCCGAGCTCAGCACTGTCATTCCTTGCTTAGGTCCAGCTGAGCTCCAGCAGGGCCACATTTGCTTGTACAGACTGGGTAACTGTCCCACCCATGGCACATTTCTACCCAAAGCCACCACGAAAGGAGCAGACTAAGCTACGCAAGTAGACACAAAGATAATACCGTGATTTTAATCCAATTCCCAGTCCATATGCACGGCCTTTGCAACACCCAGTCACACAGCTCAAAGGTGCTGAGCTGAATTCACAGCAGATGGACACACTGTTACACAGGTGATGGTAAATCCAGGATTTCTGTCCTCTCCCTTCAGCCCCAGCCCCTTGTTTATCACTCTCCTTTTCCACCTCTTCCCATCAGATCTTCTTTCCTTGTTTCTCTAAAGACTACAACATGCTTCCAATGAGAAGTAGTCACAAAACCCACCGGTATCTCCATGTCTTTACCCTTCAGCTGAGGTCAACTTAACCTTGTTTACAAACAAATAAGCTTAGTTTAGCTTTATCTACAACATTCCAAGGCTTGGGAGTTTTTGCTGGGAAGGGACAAGGAGCAGACTGAGATTGTCAAGCACAGAAATAAGCCTGCTGGACTGTAAGAAGTTCTCTGGGCATATATTCATACAGACACAAATACAGACATTTTTTCTGCCTTTCTTCTTCTCGATTCACAAATATGAGCAAACCCGAAATGTTACAAAAAGTCTGAAATGCACAAACACTAGGGAATCAAAGGGGAGCTGTCAATGATGGGAGAAACTTTCACCTCCATCAGTCCTTTCTTTTTTATCCCCCCAATTCTGCAAGATATGAAACATCTTACTCAGTGACTTTTTTTTTTAAACCTTTACTGCCATAAATTTTAGCCTACTTAAAAAATTCAGATGTACAGTCTTTTCAGGAAGCTTTCAGCAAAATATAGAGTTTCCTGTACAGGAAGTATGCAGTAAAACATGACTTTGTAAACAGCTACAAACCAAACAAATGGAACAGATTTCCAGTACTGAAAGTAGTGGAAACGAATGAAGTGACGAAAATGAGAACCAAGAGGGACACCTGCAGTCAGCCCGGGTAAGTGCCCGGCAAGGCTCCCTCCCCGCCGTCACTCCGGGCCCGGGCGGTGCTGCCGTGGGAGCACAGCAAAGCCCTGGCGGGGAGCTCCGCGAGCTCGGCAGGGCCGGAGAGCTCGGGCAGCTCTGGACGGGGGCTCGGAGCCGGGGCTCGGCCTCGGCAGCTGCGGGCCCGGGAGGAGCGGGCGAGGGGGACCCCGGGCACCCGGGCATCGGCACAGAGCATCCCAGAGCATCCCAGGGTACGGGCGCAAGGCACCGGCACAGGGCATCCCAGGGCACCGGCACAGAGCATCCCAGGGTACGGGCGCAAGGCACCGGCACAGGGCATCCCAGGGCATCCCAGGGCACCGGCACAGAGCGTCCCAGGGCATCCCAGGGTACGGGCGCAAGGCACCGGCACAGGGCATCCCAGGGCATCCCAGGGCACCGGCACAGGGCATCCCAGGGTACGGGCGCAAGGCACCGGCACAGGGCATCCCAGGGCATCCCAGGGCACCGGCACAGGGCATCCCAGGGTACGGGCGCAAGGCACCGGCACAGGGCATCCCAGGGCACCAGCACAGAGCAGCGCCCAGAGCGCTCCCGAACAGCTCCGCCAGCCGGAACCCGGCGCTGTCCGTGGTGCTGCCCGGCCGGGGCGGCCGCTCCGTGCCCAGCCCGCAGCCCTCACCCCTCACCCCGCATCCCCCAGCCCAGATCCCCCATCCCGCACCCCTCTTCCCTCATCCCGGATCTCCCAGCCCGCATCCCGGATCCCATATCCCGCCTGCTCCGGCCCCGAGCAGCTCCCAGCTTGGGAACAACGCCCAGCCCTCCACACCACGGTCTTGTCCCCACACCACGGTCACACATCCCCACACCATGGACGTGTCCCCACATCACCATCACACATCCCCACACCATGGACGTGTCCCCACAGCGCAGTGACAATCCCCGCACCATGGTCACACATCCCCACAGTGCAGTGACAATCCCCACACCACGGTCACACATCCCCACACCATGGACGTGTCCCCACAGCGCAGTGACAATCCCCGCACCATGGACATGTCCCCACAGCGCAGTGACAATCCCCACATCACGGTCACACATCCCCACACCATGGACATGTCCCCACAGCGCAGTGACAATCCCCACACCACGGTCACACATCCCCACACCATGGACATGTTCCCACAGCGCAGTGACAATCCCCACACCACGGTCACACATCCCCACAGCATGGTCCCTGCCAGCTGCACACTGGGGCATACAACAGACACCCCAAAAGCTAACCCACAGCAAAGGCTCCCGACTGCTGCAGACCCCCTTCATCCTGCGCGCCCCAGCCACAACCCCTCCTGCTGCTGAAGCACAGAGAGGCATTAGCAGCTAATAATAGCTAATATCCATGGTGATCATACCTGCTACATGCCAAAACCAATGCAGAGTGCACCCTTGGCACTGCACACTTTAATATAGCAAATCTGAGTGTAGTAATCTTAAAGAGAAAAAGAAAAATGGATGCCACACGCAATTCATAGAAGTTGACGATTAGTGTGTTATTTCTAATACAGAATGACACAGAGCCCAGCTAATATCTAAGGCTCACAGTCAATGCTGAATGCTCTGTACACGCTGCTGATCAGATTATTTTTTGATATTGGGGTATTTTCCAAAAGCCCCTGGATTTGCTCTTCCATTCTAGCCACAGGGCGTTGGTTCTTAGAGTAATCTGATCATTTCACGTACCCCATGCAGAGAACACACTTTTTCATTATTGAAGAAAACTAAATTACACCATCATAAGCCTTCAGCTAAAACATGGACAAAAGAAGAGAGAAATTAAGAAGGTTTTGTATTGAAAATGTTTTTACGTTATTAATACCATGATAAGATTGCCTTCAGTTAAGGTTAACCACGGTACTCTGATGAAAGGCAATTAGAAAAGAAATGGAATGGTTTGTTTTTTCTCTAAAACAATTCTTATACCTGACAAAAGCTTGGGTACAAAATTAACTAAATACGTGGCACAGATGTTTAAAATCAACCTGTTTGACATGTGAAACATATATTTAATCAGGACAAATTTGCCGGCTCTGCAGCATATTCAGTCTATTTACAGTCCCAGTCCATAGGAATAAACAGTTACACTTGCCTTTTCCTTCTTAAATGACATTTTTTTAGTTACCAAAGAAAACCCATGAAGTCTAAGAACAACCACATTCTTAGTATTAAAGAAATATTAACCTCTGATTTCTTTATATAGTTTATAACCTCTACAGAGGATTAGTTACCAGGAAATACCTTCTCATTTTTTCCTGTAAAAAAACATTGCTTAAATACATCTTACCTGAATAAGACTTTCTTATCCCCAAAGCCATGCTGCCTTACAGCTGCTCCTGCCCAGGCAATTGCAGTCTACATTTGGAGCAGACACACAGGGAGTAGATCAGAGAAAGTTTAAGGCACATTTAAAGTATTCTCTAAGGGATTGGCCAGAAACATCAAGCCCATACTCGTGGTATAGAGAGATCATTAATGGGCATTAGTGACAGACCATTATGACTTTCAGAATCATTAAAGATTCATAATGTAGCTGCATTGTTCTGGCAACATCTCACCACTTCTTGGACATAAATGTACGTTTCTCCTACATGATTTACTTAAACTTATTATTTTTCAGTGTCAGATTTTGTTTTCTGCCTCCTAGAATTACAAAGAGAGGCTGCAACAGGATCCTGCAGTGCACCACGCCAGCCATAGGAGCCTGGTGCTTGCTTTATTTGATGCCCTTTCTGTAAGGCAATTTGCAACAGGAATAGCACAACAACATTCACGAGGTTGAATATGTACCATTTCTTTCTACTTTAAATAAGCTGAATCACTGATGTACCACACATGTTACAAGCATAAAAACACTTGCAAGAATTAAATTTGCTAACAATTCTGAAATAATTCCCTTTGGAAATTGTTAAGCTTTGTCACTGCCCTTCAGGAGAGTTCATCATTTGGTATTTGGATATAGTGAAAAATATTGCAGATATGCTAGTTGGGAGCAACCAAACCTGCAACTCCCAATGCAATTTTGACAAGTGAGGAAGACACTGATACTTGTTTTTAGAGATGTACAATACTGCAAACAGTGTGCTCCAAAATGTGGCTACAGTTACATTTCAGTTGTGTTAATCAAGGGCTGGATTTAAATTTTCCCCTGCTGAACTGGACTGAGCCCCTGTTTAACCCATTTTCCTCAGTGCAGTAAGTTAAGGCCATGCTCACACATTATGTAAATAATAAGATTTAGGCACTTCAGAAGCAGAGTCAGATTTTGAAGTCAAATATTGTCTCCAAGTGTGATTTGTTAATTGTGAAACCATAAAATTGCAAGCAGTAGAGAGGAGCTGTTTGCAAAGGCTCTGAGTTCCCCAGGGTCACGGTTCCAGGCCAGCCTGAGCGTGGCTCTTGCTGCCCACTTTGCTCACCCTCCTGTGTGCCAGGGCACAGCACCAGCTGCACCCGGGGAGCAGCAGCTCCTGAACTCCTCTCACTGCCACTGGCACTGTGTGGGACTGGCTGTGGCTCACACCCCTTCCAGATGCTGGGCCTTGGGTACCAAAATGAGATCTGGCAGCCAAAGCCTCCCAGGCATCTGAACATGGCAGCACTGAGGCTGTGCTGATCTAGGCCTGAAAGGGGAAGCTCACCACTTTACTACTAATAAACAATTTTCCAAAAACAGTATTTTTGTGTTTACTAACACACATGACTGCTTATGTATTTGGAATTCACAGCGTGAAGTATGCAGAAACATACCACGCTGTGAACTGCACAATTTTAGAATATTCCCTGTTTCTTATGCCACAATTGCTCATGATCAAGCTGTGAATAACCCTAATATCAAACTACACTGTACAATTAAAAACATCCTTAATTACTGTTGCCAGAAATGAACAGTACCTCACTAGGAAAACTGCATCAGGGCAAAACCATGAAGTTGATTTTGAGACCTCTCCACTTGGAAATGGCACTGTTTTCACCAAAGGAGTAAAAAAGCCACATGGAAGAACGCAGACAAGTCCATTTCTGATGGCCTGCTGAGTTCTATTGATGCCAGGACTGACCTTGAGTCCATAGGTTTTCTGTCACCCGTGTCAACTCCTGCCAGGCAGCCAAAAGCTTTGCTTACTGCCAGGCAATTACAAACGAGGTTAATCCCTCATAAATGTACTTCTTCTACTGGCAACAGGAGATTCCAAAGGCTACATTACCTTGTGGTGAGAACTCCCTAAAACTGACATGGATCTTATTAAACTGTCATTATTCTGTACTCTTCAGCCTACCTCAAAAATGGTTTAAGCAGTTCAGAATCATTCTTAAGGTTTTGCAATATAATTGGAGCTGTATATTGAAAAGACACCCTTGTTCAGCTAATCCTTACCACCATCTAGTTACTCACAGCATATTGACTTGGTTTGGTTTTTAATGAATGAGAGGAAAATGCAGCTCCTGTCTGATATCTGGTTTGTTCTGGTCCCTTTATGCCCATTGTGTCCCTCAGCCCAGGCTGGAGCCACCTGGCACGAAGGAACTCAGCTCCCTGGGACCCTGCCTTCAGCCCAGCTCCCACCCCAGCTCTGCTGCACCATCAGCTGCCTGGGGGAGTCAGCCTAAAAATCCACTTTGCAGTGAAGCAAAAGGACTACAGGTGGAGTCTGCAATAAAACCAGCCATTTCTTATTCTTCTCCAATGTATCAATAAAAATCAAGCTGCTGTTAGCTGTGAACTGCCCCCAGACACTGCCAGGGTACCAAAGCTGCCCCAGAGACAGTCAGGGCACCAAAGCTGCCCCAGAGACTGCCAGGGTACCAAAGCTGCCCCAGGGACTGTCAGGGTACTAAAGCTGCCCCAGAGACTGCCAGGGTACCAAAGCTGCCCCAGAGACAGTCAGGGTACCAAAGCTGCCCTAAAGACTGCCAGGGTACCAAAGCTGCCCCCAGAGACAGTCAGGGTACCAAAGCTGCCCCCAGAGACAGTCAGGGTACCAAAGCTGCCCCAGAGACTGCCAGGGTACCAAAGCTGCTGAGGATGAGCTGTGCTGGCTCTGCCTGGGCTGAAGGCACCTCATGCCCTCGCTGGCTGCTCCAGGGCTGTGCTGGGGTCTGTGCTGGCAGTGTTGGGAACTCAGGGATGGTTTTGCTGTCCCTGGGCAGCGCTCACACACAGCCAAGGCCTTTTGTGCTGCCCAGGGAGGGGACACAGCCAGCACAGCTGGGACAGGGACCCGAGGGATGCTCCAGCTCACACAGCCTCGAGGGCACTGGGAAAAGCTGGGGGAAGAAGGAGGAAGGGCTGGACATTTGGAGCTGTGGTGTTTGCCTTCCCAAGTGACCATTACACATGATGGAGCCCCAGCCAAAACCAATGCAGAGGGAGGGAGGCGAAAAGATGGTTTGGAAAGGGCATTTATGTTTCTAACCATCTAAAGAGAAAAGCTCCTATTAGCCCTCCAAAGGCATCCCTTTAAGGCAAAAATGGATCCAAAATTGGAACAATCTGGCACCGTATCACGTGCCAGAACAGGTAATTTGGCAGATCCCAGGGGGATTTATGCCCCCACGTTGCCATGCTGGCTGTTTTGGGAACAGTGCAGCCAGAACATTACCAAGCACTCTCCTCCCAGAGAGCATAGCCACACATCAGCACAGTGCTCCATCCTCTGTGTGTGCTCTCCACAAGACGGAAACTCTGTCTCTTTTGCATCTGAGCAATGATGCAATTATTATTTTGCATTATCACGCAGGCTGAAATAAGGGCCAAGCACTGCCAGAGAAGCTAGCACAGACAATCCTATTTCACAGAATCCTGCTTTGTGCTTTTGAATATATCTTGTCCAGAAAAAAACCCAACAATCAGGCTTGATCTTACTCCCTGGAACCCAACAACAAAATCCCCAACGAGCTCGTCTGGCAGGAAGAGGCTAATTGCTCAGGCCCCACTTCTGCTGCTACGACCAAAAGATCTCAAATGCCAACTCAGGCTGAGCAGCCCAGCACTGCTGCCTCAGCAGCCCCTGCAACACTGAACAGCAGCTGCCACAGGAACCTGCCAGGAAAATACAGATCAAAGGGCTGCTGCCTCCTTGCAGGAGAAGGAACCAGGAGAGCAGAGAGCTCTGAACCGCTGCCCAGACAGACACAACACCCCTTGGGGCTCTGGAGCCTGCTGCCCTGCACAGACTGCTGCTGTGTTAGTCATCATCAGACTTTCATAAAGCCATTCAGAAATATCAATTCCAGCTCCAAAGAAAAGTGACTTGATCCGGTTTTATAATTTTGTGTTTCACATTAGTGAAAATATCATATATTTGTATGGGAAAATACATTTTCCCCTCTCTTTTTGACCTGCTTGCATGACCCTGTCATGCAATCTCAAATCAGGAAGAAACTCATTAATGAGTGAAACGATTTAATATTCTGATGCAGGGAATGTTTCAGTGTCTACTTTCTGAAGGGAAGCTGAGTGAAATCAATGCAGCAATTTTGTTCCTTGGCCTCATCTGCCACCTGGTGGAACAACCCGAGCTGGCAGAGAGCAGCACTTTATGGCATATTGCAGCAGGCACCGGGAGTTCAGGGCTGTGAGGGGCTGCAGGAGGCAGGGAGCAGCACTGCAGCTGCCAGCACCTGTGCAGCTCATGCTTGAAAAGCGTTCTGCAGCTAAACCAACACTTCTGCACTCAGGGCAAACTTTGAGTTCTGACATTTCAGCCTATGAAACGAAACAGCTGCAAACTCCCAAATGTCAGAAATGGTCCCAACAATTTCTAACGTTTATGAAAACCCCCTGAGCCCGAGAGAAGCTCAGATTCAAAAGCAGGACTTGCAGGCAGACACGGGATTTCAAACAGAGAAGCAAAAGAGACACTTTGGTACCTGCCTGCAAATAGCTGGAAATGCTCTGCTGTTGTGCCATAAAAATAAAGCAGGAAAGACAGAATTGGTCCAAGCCTCAGCTTCTGAAGCTACTGCACTCTATTTGGAACAGGATGTTTACTTTACATTCTGTTCAGAGTATTTTAGCAAAGCTGCCAAACAAGGTACACCCAAAAGTAACTCCTATTTCAGTGTGAAACCTTAACCCAAAAACACTTAAGAGAATTGGGAACATAAACCCCACTACATTCCCCTGGCACACATTTCCCGGGCTCCCTGAAGCACTTTTGGAAAAGCCCCACTGAAAATCCCCCTGAGGACTGCAAGGAAGCACTGGGCAGGTGTCAGGGAGGAGATGGCAGAGCCAGCCCAGGCTCTGGCAGTGCCACCTCCCAGCTGGGCAGAGCCCAGAGCGCCTGGGCTGGCCGGGAGCAGGGATGGTGTGGGATGGCAGTGCCCACTGCCAGGTGCCCCTGTCACCAGCAGCCATGCGCAAACACTGCTCTGCTCTCAGCAGCCTGCAGGCACCCACTGCCAAAATCAGTACACACATCAGTGCTCCTCAGTCATTTCAGTTATGATAATTAAATAAATTAGCTCCAATAAAAGAATGATTTCTCTATTTACCAAAGGAAAGTAATGGGTTGAAAGTAATTTAATTTGGCACAAATTTGGGGTTGGGTTTAATCCTTCAGATTTTATTCTTAATTTCTCCTGATATTTTATAGCACTCTGAATCATTGTTACTTTCTTTTCCTGTGAAAACACATGATAATAAACTATTGAAAACATGACCTAAGCCTTGAACAGAAAAGGAGGAGCAGACTTCCCTGAAGTTTTGATGAAGAAGACCCTGCAACTATTTGGAAAGTCAGCTTCAAGTAATCTGTATACATTCCAGTAAAAGCAAAACACTTTGCAAGTGGATTCACATTTACACCCAGAACTGGAACTCTATTTGTTGGTATAAATGAAAAGGATTTCATCCTTGCCCCACTATCCAGACTCTCATCACCAGGCACAGATGTTAATGCCTTGAAGTTTCATCTAAGCACAAAATGGAGTATTTTTGTCCCCAAGTTCCATTCCACTGACAAGATGCTGCCGTGGGAGTGAAGATCATGGCAGAGTAAATAGGTTTTATGTGCCAGTACCATCCATCAGGCCTTGATCCTGGTCACTGAATGCACCACCCAGCACTGTGCTGCTCACACCCTGGCTCGTGCTGCCCATGGGGCACACAGGACAGTGCTTGTTAGCAGGAGATGCTCAGGATGTTCACCAGAAGCAGAAGCATAAACCTCCAGCAGACAAAAGAACCATCACCACTTATTTTGCAGACATTATTTTGGCCCACTTTCCTCATTAGGTAAAACACTAAAACACTCCCACGATTCAAGCACTCAGAGGAATCTTAATAAAGCATTTGCCACTAGAGGAGGCTATTCCATAATTTTTTTTCCAATGACACACCTGTACCACTGAAGTCTCAGCGGAGTTTCTGCAAAATCACCTCTACTGTTCTTCAGCTATTCCTACTGTGCATTCCTTTGAAATCAGGAAATTCCTCAATAACTGTATGTGTACTTCTTCTTGAGCCAGAGAAAAAATAAGTTCACAAAACCCACAGAGTTCCTAACCTGGATAATTTCTGTCTCTTTTATCATGATGGTGTTTTTGCAGCTTTACAGGCACTGAAAGAGAAAATGCAGGTGATTAGGATGAGGGCTTTCAGGGACTCTGCTAATCTGTAAATACAATAATTCTAGGCAGAGAAACTTAAGGTGGGTGACTTATTAATGTGGTCCTATCACCAGCAGGTGCATCACTTTTCTTCACTATTTCCTATCTTTTTTATAAGTCTTTTGAGCACCTGATCCTCATCTTCAGACCATCAAGCTCCAGGTGACCAGATTTAGGATTCATCCCCTTGAAGAACTGTGTGGTCTTGCATTATTGCTCCACATCTGAAGAGAACCAAATTTTGGGACATCCCAGTTTTCTATGACACAGATTTGCCCTTTCCAGTCTGGCTCTGTATACACTGATATTAAGGGAAACAGGCCAGGCCATTTTGCTGGACAAATCTTGAGCTCATAAAACATCTGTGGTTGATGGTCCCAGAAATAGCTGCCCTTTCTCCATTCCCAGAACATGCACATCCCAGAGGAGATGAGGGAGAAAGCTTTGTCCAACAATCCCATTTTTAGTTGCATCCACCACAGGCTCCTGTACTCAGTGGAACGTTCTGTGTTGTTCATCTGGCTCCCAACTCATAAACTCCAAATCTGACTCTGTATCTTTAAACATTCCCACCTCCACTTCCTGTGCAAAGAAGCAGTTGTTTAAAAAAAAGTAATTTACTTTAATTACAATTTTTAAATTAAGGAGCTGTGTAACTACATCCTCAATTATAGTGGGGAGAGCTCTAACTCCATCTCAGCATCAGAGGGAGTCCTACTCCTGTTTAATTCTCTCTGCAAAGCCAAGGAGGAAAGTTGGAAGCACCAGCATTCAGTCAGCAGTACCAGAAAAAGGAGCAAGAAGAAACCCCAAGGACATATTCCACACTCTGCAGTGAACCCAGAGCACACAGCAGCATCAAAGTCTGGCCCCTGTCCTCCTCCCTGTCCTGGCAGGCAGCAGCAGCCCTGCTCTGCACAGCCCTGCCCTGAGCTGCAGCCCTCGAGAGAAGATTGACACACACACCCAGCTTCAGTGACCTGGAGATCCTTTAAGACTTCTCAGCCTCTAAAGCCGTTGCCTTTTATCCCGGTGGGCTTGGAGGAACGCCCAGCCACGGGCAGAAGCCAGGAGTCAGAACTCTGGGTGCTGTGGCAATGCCTGATGCACACAGGCTCACGGGAATCTCTGGCAGGGCCCCAGGGACGTGCTGCTCCCCAGTGCCACAGCAGGGCCCAGGGGGAGCCAGGGGGACAGCCCAGCCTGGGCACCACAGCCGGGCAGGAGCCGGGGGGAACAGCCCAGCCTGGGCACCACAGCCGGGCCAGGGGCCCCTGCCAGGCAGGAGCCGGAGGGAACAGCCCAGCCTGGGCACCACAGCCGGGCAGGAGCCAGAGGGGACAGCCCAGCCTGGGCACCACAGCCGGGCAGGAGCCAGAGGGGACAGCCCAGCCTGGGCACCACAGCCGGGCAGGAGCCAGAGGGGACAGCCCAGCCTGGGCACCACAGACAGGCCAGGGGCCCCTGCCAGGCAGGAGCCACAGGGGACAGCCCAGCCTGGGCACCACAGCCGGGCAGGAGCCAGGGGGACAGCCCAGCCTGGGCACCACAGACAGGCAGGAGCCAGGGGGGACAGCCCAGCCTGGGCACCACAGCCGGGCAGGAGCCAGGGGGGACAGCCCAGCCTGGGCACCACAGCCGGGCAGGAGCCAGGGGGGACAGCCCAGCCTGGGCACCACAGACAGGCCAGGGGCCCCTGCCAGGCAGGAGCCACAGGGGACAGCCCAGCCTGGGCACCACAGACGGGCAGGAGCCAGGGGGGACAGCCCAGCCTGGGCACCACAGCCAGGCCAGGGGCCCCTGCCGGGCAGGAGCCAGGGGGGACAGCCCAGCCTGGGCACCACAGACAGGCCAGGAGCCCCTGCCAGGCAGGAGCCAGAGGGGACAGCCCAGCCTGGGCACCACAGACAGGCCAGGGGGAGCCAGGGGGGACAGCCCAGCCTGGGCACCACAGACAGGCAGGAGCCAGGGGGGACAGCCCAGCCTGGGCACCACAGCCGGGCCAGAGGCCCCTGCCGGGCAGGGCCTGGGCTGCACCTGGGCAGCGCTGCAGGGGGAGCAGGTTTGGCCAAGGCTTTGGCAGCAGCACGTAACTTCACTGGCCCTGTTACCCTGCCTCAGCTCCAGCACAGGAACTGCAAGAGATTTATCTTCCTCAGTCGCTGGAGCAGAGGTGCTCACTCAGGTGACATTGCTAACATCTCCCTGTACCCGGAAGCAAGAAGTGAATGGGGGAAATGTGAACTGACCATTGATGGACACTAAGCACCACCACAGGTTCCTACAGGAGTTCTAAACCAGCCATTCTGCAGCTCCTTATGCTTTTGCATCAGTCAGTTTCCTACGTGTATTTGACTTGACACACAGTGCTGACACGTTTTCCCAACTCTTTTCAACTTTAAGCCAGAGAACTGATGAAAATAAAGGTGAAAGGCAGATTACTATTTAGCTCTTGTGATGTCAATCTAACAGTCTTCTAATAAATGAATGTCACAAAATACTTATTACAATTTTTTAGCAGCGGGCTGTGCCTACAGGAAAGCCAGGCTTCATTTAACTCCACAGAGGAAGAAATCCTGGGATAGAGGAGGAAGGGCTGGCTCACTCTGGATTGTCCATGGCGGCCACGTGAGGCTGTGAGAGCTGCAGCCCAGGGGACAGGGACACCCATGGGGACTGGGACACCCAGGGGGACAGGGACACCCAGCCACGCAGGCCCGCTCTGCACCCTCAGCTGGGGGGACTCTGCAGCCTGTCCAGGGTGATCCATGTGCCAGTGCTGCTCCAAGGGGACACCACCTCTGCTTTCCCCCCTGGGCCACTCTGAGAGGAGATTTTCACAACCAGGCTACAGCTATGCAAGGTAACTTGAGAGCAGGATAAAACATTTGTCTTTTTCATGCTCCACTCCATGTTTTGCTGTGTTCTTGCAATCAATCTATGAAGCAGCAGTGTTTGTTTTTATCCCTGGCTGCAATTAAACCTCCAGGAAACGTGATAAACACAACCTTCCCACAGGGATTATTACTGTGCAAGCCACTGACTAACCACCAGATGAAACACCCAACTGACACCAGCATCCATTTTCCAAAAAGCAAGACTAGGATGAACGTCTTACAGTAATAATGTTAATTACACTGGGTGGATAAAATGAGAAAAACACCCAGAGAATTCAGTGAGGGCTGCTAAGATCTGTAATGCTTAAATAGCCAAGTGCAATTAAAAGACTCACTCTTTAGTCATCAGCAATTTTACAGCTCCACTGTAGGACAGAAACACTGGAGCCAGTGCACTGTGACAAGGGAACAGATTTCTGCTGTGCTCTACAGCTGACAAGCCTGTCTCTGTGGGATGTGTGACATTCAATGTGGTTTTTTTAAACAGACTTGGCCAAACCAGACAGATGACTGTAACAATTAGTAGCCATTTCCTAAAGCAATTCTTTATCTCAGCAGATCTATGGATTCTAGATGTGACCAAGAGAACTGCAATGTCAAGGGACAAGAGGGATGTCCAGGTGCGAGGAGGACACACCTGAAGAGCCAGGCTGTGTTTGTGTGGGGCTCTGGGGGTGGGACACAGCCCAGGGCCCCCTGGATGTGCTCAGCCCCACGGCAGCACAGCCACCAGCCCCAGGCTGAGATCCTTTCCTCAGGAAAGCTTCAGGGAGCCCAGCAAAGCCCAAGGTGATTTGCAAGGACCCCCTGGCAGCGAGAGCAGGTTGTGCATGGAGGGAAGGGCACCAAGCCCTGTGCCCAAGGCAGCAGTGACATGCCAGCGCCCTGGAGGGCAGGGAACACTCCCCTGAGCCCAGCACATGATTTCCACTGCGCTGCTGCTTTCCCAGCCCTGGCACCAGCAGCCCGCAGGGAGGGCCAAACACCCACCTGCCACAGCTGAGAAAGGTGGGTGGCACTCACCTGTGCCACGCCTGCCACACGCAGACAGGGCACCTCCAGCTCGAAAATGAATGTTCAGCCAGCAAACAGAGACTGTTAGCAGCAGGATCTTGTGGCCCCAGAGATGAGCCAGGGGAGAGAACTGCTTCATCATCTCCAGTGTCACCTGCTCATTTCACTCAGCAAGCGGTGGCAAGGAAGGGAAGCACTGGGAGTTTTACAAAATAAATACTCCTACAGCTGTCACCAGCTTCTAGGCATCCAGCTAAATGGAGGCATTTGTTTTCAAATTGCACATTACAGTGTGGAAGGGATGAAATGATCATCTTCATCATCAAACACTCCAATATTTGTAATATGGTAACATCCAGGAGCCACAATCGGGTCCACAAACTGAATCTGCCAAGGATGGAGGCAGACATCCTGCTCTGAGCAGGTAATTAGCATTAAACTGACAAATTACTGTTTCTGCCATCAGTAACCTGATTTAAATGGTGGATGGAAGCACAAATAACAAGAGACAAAGCCCTGGATCATTCTGCACTGCTCTGCCTTTGCCTGCTGGAGTCTCACAATAAATGAATTCCTTGCACTGGAAGAAATGCATATCTACTCTCAGCTGAAGGAGGAAGGGGTTTGCAGTTTTGCTCAGTTTCCCTGTATCCTGCCTCTCTTTAGCCTCTTTGGAGCACTCATAGCGGCAGAGATGTGATGGGCCAGTTTGTAAGACATTTCAAAACATGGACAGACAAAAGAATTCAATGCAAAAAAAATCCACTTTTTTTTAAATTTTGGCTAATTGAAGTATCTGCTAATTTAATTTTGGGTGAAATTTGGCTCTTTGTAAAGGTTGATTTCTACTTTCTTTTTTTCTGAGCAGTTGCAAATGGTGTTCAGTAGGTAAATCAGAAGGAAAGGTTTCAATTTACAGGCATTTCCCCCAAGATTTCTTCTCAAATTAACATTTGACCAAAATCAGGAGGAAGTCATTAAATGTTTCAGGTTTCATCCAGCCTTTTGTCTAGGTGCCCAAAATGACACAATAAACACAAATGAAGAGTTTTACTACCATGAACATGCCCATAGTCAGGGAGGGGCTGGGGCAGGACTGACTGTCAGGCACGTGTGGGTGAGAAAAGCCTGTAAATGCAGTGGCCACAATAAACCCTGTAAATGCAGTGGCCACAATAAACCCTGTAAATGCAGTGGCCAGGATGAGCCCTGTAAATGCAGTGGCCACAATAAACCCTGTAAATGCAGTGGCCACAGTGAGCCCTGTAAATGCAGTGGCCACAATAAACCCTGTAAATGCAGTGGCCACAGTGAGCCCTGTAAATGCAGTGGCCAGGATGAGCCCTGTAAATGCAGTGGCCACAATAAACCCTGTAAATGCAGTGGCCACAATGAGCCCTGTAAATGCAGTGGCCAGGATGAGCCCTGTAAATACTGCGGCCACAGTGAGCCCTCTGTCACCTCCAAGGGTGGTGGCACTGAGGGATCAGGGAAAACCCACCTGAGATGGAAAATCCTGTCCCACTTCTGGTGCTGTCAGCAGACCTGCATGGCAGGGAAACTGAGGCTGTTCCAAAAGATGCTGATGGGCGAGCAGGCTATAAACAACTGTCCCTTCCAGAAATCAGGAAGGACACAGTTCTCATTAAGCAGGAAAAACCAATAAAACATGAGAAGAGACAAAGCAAAACCTTGTGTTCCAGCTACTACAGCAAGACCTTTTTCATCAACAGGGAGAGTGAAAATTACCCACAGGAGTGGACAACACAGCTGCAATTACTGCTCCAGGTGAGCCCCTGCTTTGTTTGCATCATGACATCCCCTCAGTCAGAATGAAACTCTGGGTGCTACCCAGGCGTGTCCTCAGCCAGCCTGTCCTTCTCAGCAGTCCCAAAGCAGCTCCATCAGGATGGCAAAGGGAGCCCTTGCTCCTGCCCCAAGCTGGGCACAGCTCAGCTCTCAGCAACCAGAGCAGCAGAGCCACAAAGCTGCCCCTGCTCCCCATGCCCTGGCACAGGGGCACAGGGGACTCAGCACAGCTGGGACAATGTTCCTGCAGCCTCTCAGGGATGGGGAAGGCTGTGCGTCCTTCCTCCTGCTCAGAACACACAGACACAGCTCAGCAATCACGTTCCAGAATGGTTTTTGCACTATGTTCATTCCTTGCAGATTTCCTGCTCTCCCAGTCCTGTCAGGATTTCCCAGGAGCACACACTGAACACTGCACTGGATATTCTGCCTGCTGCTGTTTGATTTCCCCAAACCTGAGCACTGAGTTGGATTGCCAGCCTTGCCACGTGTCTCCATAACCAACCCAAATGATGTTCTGCTGTTCAGCCAACACGGCTCCTACCACAAGGGAGCTGCAGAGAAACCTCTGAAGCCTGCCATGGTTTGTATCTGCAAGCCTGAAACTGCCCACAGTAACTGCCTGTGACATAACAGATGGAGCTTTATAGCCAGAGTAACTCCATCTCCATCACCATGTCCATGGCAGCTACGGGAAAAACTCAGAGCTGAGTTTACAAACGAGTCATGGCACAGTAACAAGCTCCCGTTAGCTGATAGATCCAAGGTTCCTAGAAAATAAGGAGCAATGCAGTGACTTGTTTCCTTTGAATTTAAATAAATTGGATACCATTATTTTACTTAAAAATTCCTCTGCTTCAATAACATTTATGCAAGAATATAGGAAGCATATTCACTCTTATTTTCTTGGTTCAGCTTTTCTTCTCACAGCACTTCCCAGAGGTCACAGATTTAACTCCAGCACAGCAAAGGGGATGTCTCTGTCTACAAACCTGGTAATGGTGGGATAATTCAGCCAAACAACAGCTTAGAGATCTGTAAGAACTTGAATATTACCTGAAGGGCTCCACCTGCATTTGCTGTGATGGCTCTTAGCTGGCTGCTAACAGCAGAAGAACAGGTTTATTCCTTATTTCAAACACTGAACACACGACAGGTCTGAGCTCTTCCCTCAGCTCTGACCTGCCCTGCACCCAGCACCTCAGCACCAGAACCATTTTCAAACAACCAGAACTTGAATTTTCAAGCACAACCTTTTTCTACCTGCACAGGACAACAAGTCTAGCACCCAACAGCCACGTATCAGGGAATTTTCTGCAAGGTTTATTTCTATCAAGAATAACAGGAAAATAATTACTACACCAGGTAGAAATGGAAGCCCACTTACCCTAAATACTAAAAAGAAAAGTATATGCATTTTTCACTAGATACCTCCTCTTCTTTTCTCTGCCAACTCTATCTGATACTATGAGAGTGGTTTAAATACTAAAACATCTGAATGTGAATCCCTGCCAAAAGCTAGCTGCAATTAATCTACAACTAGATATTTTGATCACTGGCACTTCCATGGAGACACAGATAGCAGAAGCCCAAGTACATCTCCAGCTATCCCTACATGAACTTCAGTTTCTAGAAGACCCAGCTCAAATTCACTATATTTAACTGTGTGTTTACAGAAAAAAATGAACTCTGCATAAAAGTTTAGAAAACCAACGCCCAGCCTCAGATTGAACAAATATAGTTCCAGAGTTGGAGTCTGAGAGGAACTGAATCAGCAACTCCACCACCATTTCTGATCTCAGACCCATTCACTTGCCAGCACCAGGAGCATGGGGACAGAACCTCAGGCAGCCCCCAGGTTCACCCTGTGCCCCCCGAGCCAGGGCAGCAGCACTGCTGCAGGCAGGAAGGATCCTGGGCCCGAAGCATGAACCATGTCAGGGTGTGCTCCTCAGCTCAGCCGAGACCCAGCTCTGCTCCTACAGGAGATGCTGAATCCAAACCCTCCTCAGGACATCTGGCGTGACTTTGCTGCATGGTCTGCATCAGCAAGCAGCTAGAGAGTTTCCTCCTTGAAAATTCTACATATTAGAAGTGCCAGAAAGGTAGCTTTGAGTCATGTTGATAAATCCTTGTTTAACAGCTGTCAAGGGAAGCTGACAGATTAGCCAGAGGGGGCTCTCTGGGCATGCAGCACTCCCAGGCGGATCATGCACAGCAAGATGCAGATGTAAGGAACGATCACATCACAGAGCCAGCAGCATCCTGTCTGCCCCAGCACACGGAGATCAGCTGCCAAGGCAAGCCCTCACCAGGCCACACAGGCACAGTGACTCCGGGCAGCACCTGCAAAACCTGAGTTTTGGGGCCGAGAGCACCGAACAGCACCTGCAAAACCTGAGTTTTGGGGCCGGGAGCACCGAACTCCCAACTCTGTCCTGCCTCCCCAGGAATGCAGCACTCACACACAGCCTGGCTGCTGAGAGCCCCTCACAGAGCCCCTCAGAGTGCCCACAGCCCTGTGCTGGCACCTCACCTGCAGCTGCTGCCAGTTACCACAGCACATCCATCCCAAACACAAAACCTCGGGCTCTCACACCGAGCACACAGCAAATGCCCAGTTCTGCTGCTGCTGTCCTCCTGCATCTCCAAGGTCACATCAGTGATCCCCAGGGTGGTTGTTAAGCAAGTACCTCTGTACAACACTGGGACACTTCCTCCTGTGCTCTATCTCTGCCACACAAAGCTCAAGGTCTGGCATACCAAAGGACCGAGGGCAGATGTAAATTCTGCAGATAAAATCTTTACAAACAGTACACAAATTCACAGCAGGTCATGCCAAAAACCCCTGATGTATGGCAAGCCTAATCTTCCTGAATAATTGTTTTCCTTCCCATCCCACACTGCTGTATTTTTCTCTATTTTAATTTATTTTAATAAAACATACATTTGTTTGGAAACAACATATATTATTGAGCTGTTTCTAGTTTAGAAAACAGAATCATTAACATGATATAGCACACAAGTGCATCTCTAGTTCGTGTTATTTTCTGCTTTGTCAGTTTGACTCAGTCTGTTCTAAATTGCAGAAGCTATTTTAATGCCTTTTTTGCAATTCAAATCTGCATTCTGTAAGTATAGCTGAAAAGATAACAGTTCATTTTCAGTCTTGCACTCAAATCTGTTGAAGGAGACTTTAGCTGAATATTCAGTTATTTAAACTCTCTTTTTGATTATATTAATTTTAAAATAAATTTGCTTTAAAAAGCTAGTCAATGAAAAAGGTGAGGGTTGATTTGAAGCTTTTTCATGGGCCTGAAGGCCAGCAGGGTCCAGGAGGAGCAGGGAGATGGATGCTCCAGAGCAGTGAATGTGAACTGGGGCTGGGTGAGTGGAGCTGTCCCCAGCCTGGTGAGCCAGAGGAACAATGGCACCAAGACTCCACCAGAGCACTCCCTGAGAAACCACCCCGGGCAAGTCTGTTCCAGCTCTCTGCTCCCCTGGCTGCATCAGACTCTGAAGAAGAGTCTCCCTGTGCTTTGGGAAAACCTGTTTTCACTGAGGTCTCTCAGCCCATCCCACAGAGCTGCACAAAGGTGCAAAGCACTGAGCAGAATCAAACCAGCTCCTTCCCTGCCCGCATTTCTGCTCCTTTGGCTGAAGCCTTGGATCTACTCATGAATCACAGAGCGTTTTGTCCTAATCTAAAGCGATAACTGTAAAAGAAATTTGTAATTTATATAGAACTGCCTTGGGTAATAATAATTTTCCTGACTCTGCATAACACAGTGTTAGAAAATGACTCCGTGCAGGGCCAAGGGAGAGCTGGAGTGGGAACGCTGCTGAGGCAGGGCAGGGCAGAGCCCGCAGCCAGGGCAGGTTGTTCTTATCAGAACTAACCAAACCTCTTATCAGAACTAACCAAACCTGCTTTGTTCTTACCAGAACTGACCAAACCTGGCAGCCCAAAGTGCTCTATCAAAATGCCTTCAGGGATTCAAGAGGCAAACGGCAGGACAAGGTTCAGTAATTGCAGGGCCGTGTTGGACTCACCCTGGGTTACTCTGCTGCAGCAGATCATGGTGAAAACATGAATAATTGAAAAGTGCCCTGGCAGCAGCAGGGCTCCTGCTCTGCCCGGATTCCCAAGGCACCTGTGCATGCAGAAGGCTTTCATGTCAGGACTCCCATCAGACAGGCACAAGGCTTTATAAAAATAAAGTTTGCTTTTGAATTCTGAAGCCATAAAAATATAATTAGCAGAAAAAGAGGGTCTAAGCAAACCTGCTTGGGCATTCATGTATTCAAAGTGATGTGTGCTTTGAGAGTCACTGCAAGCAGTGACAGTGCTGTGCCCAGCCTGAGAGCTGCCCAAGCCCTCAGGCTGCAGGGACAGCCCAGTGCCACTGCCCTCCACAGCTGTGCTGAGCTCACCCTGCGGCTGCCACTGCATGGACAGTGACCCTGGCAGAGCAGGGACAGCTCCAGCCCCCAGGAGAGCCCTGCTCCAGAACGTGGCTTCCCCCTGACGCCTCCCCAGGGATCTCTCTGAGACCCTCTGGCAGCTCCCTCAGCTCTGCTCTGTTACACCACAACTAAATCTTCCACCTGGTATCAGTGAAAAAAAAAAACATCTGCTTGTCTTGTGCCAGTGGGCTCCAAACCCACCAATTCCTGCTTCTCTGCAATAGTGGATTTTGGGTTTCTTTAGAGATTTCAGAGCCTCAAGGGCCATTTCTGCCCTGAGAGCTGCATTTCCCCCTGGAGCCTGCACTTTGCCTCCCCATCCCCAGCCCGTGGGTGAGCCCTGAGCACAGGGCTCAGAGCCCTCTGCTCTCCCCTCTGCAGCAGCTCCATAACCCATTTCCCCCTTGTCCTGCTGAACAGGCCATTTTTCTCCAGTAACTTCTGTTTTCTTTCCCCAGCCTCAGCCTGCTGCAGCCCCTGAGCACTCCCTGCCTATGGAGGTCCTTACTTGTAAGCTCATTATCTTCCATTTATCTGCATTGAGCTATGCTGCCCTGTTACAACCCAGGTACTCAAAATTAATCCCCCTCATGTATCAGATTAAATTGTTTCTCATTATCTGCTTGACTCTCAATTCAGTACCATTTGTAACACTAAAACCTACTTTTCCATACTATTAATCAAGACTTTTTTGTGACAAAAAGCCACTGCATTGCAATCTGAATAATCAAAAGCAGTTCAAGCAATATTTCTCCTGCCAGCCAAACTCGCATGTTTCCATATTTCTCTTTTCCCTTCCTTTTGAAGTCCCTCTCTGTAATCAGCCATTTGAAACACTAATTTAATGCATTTAATGCACATTTCTCTAACTTGTATTGTCTCCTTATAGCTAAAGGTTCTCAGTGATCAATATTTTACATGATCAGATCAACCACAACATATGCAGCTGTTTTAGGAGACCTGATAAAACAATTTCCTACTGCTTTTATAAAATGGATGAACAAGGTGATTCCCTCACTGCTTGGTGGGCCCCAGTCATAGAGAGCACAGTTATGACCCTGGAGAGAGCACAATTCTCAGGTTATAGGTTAGACAAGAGCCAGGTTTGAGGAGACATTAGGGGAAGGTTTGATGGCGCTTCTGCTCTCTGACTCCAGAACTTACAGGAACATTCTCAGATGATTAATTTCATACTCCTGATTGCCATCCCCTCCACTGTATTTATCCACTCATAAAATGGAAAAGAGGAGAAATAAAAAAGACACATACTTGAAATTTAATTCTAACATGGCCTTGCTCCAGAACAGAACAGCCTCAGCTTATTGTGTCGCAGTTATCAAAAGCACTTCAGCCTGGACTGAAGGGCAGGTCTGTCTGTCCACACCTGAGCACAGGAGGGCTCTCCCTGCCACCCCACATCTCCCTGCAGCACCTCTGCCAGCAGAACTCTGAGACAAAGAAACGGGTTTGAAATCCACTGACAACAACTGTCTGACCTTGGGTTCATCAATTAACAGGAAATAACTCTCTGATGGGCCCCAGATGCTTTCTGGGGCAAAGCTCAAAGCACACAAAGCACTCACTCCCCAAGGGCAGTGCCAGGGCTGCACTCCTTCCAGGGCTGGGGGTGTCAGAGACGCTCCCGCTCCCCTTCCCACAAAAGGCTGGTGCACACTCTGCCTTGGACAGGTGCTCTTCCTTCCTACAAAACTCACATAAATCAATATTCCATTAACACACCTTGCTATTCTGTGTGCCCTTCGAGGAAAATCTGCTTTTGTTCAAAAATACCAAAACCCACTCTGCCGAGAAAATCCAGTTAAAATGTGGATACAACAAAGGAAATTGTAAGGTGAATGAAGATGACTGTAACAACCATTTTTTTCAGGGAAATTTTGTCTTTTGAGAGGAAAGCAGACCACCAAGACCGCGGTGCTGCTTGAAGATGGAATGAGTTGCCAGGAGATGCGTTTGGGTGGAGACACTGATCTCCTCAGCCCCTGGACAGCACCCTCAGGCGCAGGCTGGGCCAGGGCGTTCTGGGCAGGGCAAGGAGCTCGGGGGGCTCCTTCCAACACAACCATCAGTGACTCTGCCTCCAACCAGGCTCTGAGCACCAGGGGCTGGGGGATGCTGGGGCCTGCTCAGGAGATCTGACATCACTTCTGCCTTCAGTCACTGGCACACCTGCAATTCAGAGAAACCTCATCCCCCCAGGCTTGAGAGCCAGGCAGGAAACCACCCCTGTGCCTGGAGGGAGCTGTTGGATCCATGCTGCTGCTGCGCTGCTCCTCTGCGCTGCTCCTCTGCGCTGCTCCTGCTCCATGCTCCTCTGCACTGCTCCTCTGCACTGCTCCTGGTACACTGCTCCTCTGCGCTGCTCTTGCTGCACTGCTTCTGCTGCACTGCTCCTGCTCTGTGCTCCTCTGCACTGCTCCTCTGCACTGCTCCTCTGCACTGCTCCTGCTGCGCTGCTCCTGCTGCGCTGCTCCTGCTGCGCTGCTCCTCTGCACTGCTCCTCTGCACTGCTCCTGCTGCGCTGCTCCTGCTGCGCTGCTCCTCTGCGCTGCTCCTGCTGCACTGCTCCTCTGCACTGCTCCTCTGCACTGCTCTGCTGCGCTGCTCCTCTGCGCTGCTCCTGCTGCACTGCTCCTGCTCCATGCTCCTCTGCACTGCTCCTCTGCACTGCTCCTGGTGCATGCTCCTCTGCGCTGCTCCTGCTGCGCTGCTCCTCTGCACTGCTCCTCTGCACTGCTCTTGCTGCACTGCTCCTGCTCCATGCTCCTGCTGCACTGCTCCTGCTCCATGCTCCTCTGCGCTGCTCTTGCTGCACTGCTCCTCTGTGCTGCTCCTGCTGCACTGCTCCTGCTCCATGCTCCTCTGTGCTGCTCCTGCTGCGCTGCTCTTGCTCCGTGCTCCTGCTGCATGCTCCTCTTGCTGCACTGCTCCTCTGTGCTGCTCCTGCTGCGCTGCTCCTCTGTGCTGCTCCTCCTGCGCTGCTCTTGCTCCGTGCTCCTGCTGCATGCTCCTCTGCGCTGCTCCTGCTGCATGCTCCTCTGCGCTGCTCTTGCTCCATGCTCCTCTGCGCTGCTCCTGCTCCATGCTCCTCTGCGCTGCTCCTCTGCACAGAACACTGCTCAGAGCTCACACAGCCCATGCACAGAGAGCTTTTCTCCTTGTGCAATTCCTGCCTCCCACTGCTCACCAGGAGACAGGAACTTTCAGCACTTCCTACCAGGCTGACACCACTCAGCTCTCCTCACACCTAGGCACAACACCTCTGCACTGACTGCCCTCATCCAGTGATTTTGCCATGAAGAAGAATTTGGTAATACTGTGCAGAGTATCTGATCTCGTCTCTGCATTGAGATTTCCCTTCATTCACTGTGAGAAAGAACATACTCCAAGCTCTCCCATTATTTTACACTAATAGACCTAATTATAGTGTGGAGGCTACAGGAAAAATCTCACGACTGTCTTAAGCAATTTCATATTTTTGTTATTGCTAAAAAAGCACAAGACTCCAATACACCTGACATGTCTTTGCCTCGAGTGCAGAGGGAACTAAAAGGGGATGTAACATTCTTAAAAGAGTGACTGAAGTCCCAGCAAGGCTCCTTCTAACCACCAGCATGTATGAATGACCCACCACAAGAGCAGTGTACTACCTCAGGGAAATCCCATCCTGAAGTGGAAATACCCTGTGCTGGGACAAGAGCAGCCACTGCTGCAGGGCAGCTCACCCAGTCAGCAAAGTGCAAATCAGTAAAGCTGAAGCTGCGCCAGTGAGATCAGCAAGCACAGGCTCCTTCTGCTGTGGCCATGACATTTTCTACTGTTCCTTTATGCTCATTAATCTTTCAACTTCCAGTCCACAAACTCAGCAGCCAAGGAGGAAATGACTCCAAACCACAGGAATTCCACTGACTTCTGAATTTCTCGACACATTTCAATTCCCTAGCAATTTCTCTGCTTACAGTTTGTCCTGTTTCTCATGGGCCCTTTGCTCTGTCAGACCCTGGCAGGGGGACGCACTCTGCAGCTGGGACAGAAGAGATTTCAGACAATGCCCTTCCCTGAGTCTCTTTATGTGCCACGGAACTTGAGCTGCCTGACTGGGCACGCACACAGAAATATAACATTTGGCCATCCTCTGCTTTCAGCTGTGAAGTGATTGTTTGTTACCACTGAAAGAAATAAAGGGATTTCACTGGTTTTCATTATTTTGCTCTTCAGTTGGAAGATTTTCTTTAGAGAAACCAAATTTTTGTCCAGAAGAAATCATTTTTAATCCAAAGAAAGATACATTTTGGGTTGAGGACAATGAAAAGAGTAAAATTCTGCATCAACTATTAAGATAATAATGGCTTTTAAGAATAGCACAGATGGAGTCTTCCACTTCAAACAGGGCAATGCCAATGTGAGCAAGGGGCATCATACAAAAAGTAACAAGTCTCACTATTACAAGATGGAGAAATCAGATGTCCACTCTCCCAGAAACTTAACACTGCTGCCACTAGATTTTAAAAGACCATAAATAAGCCCAAAACTACTTGTGAATTTGCTCTGCAAATCAATTGCGAGAAGTGTTCTATTTTGATCCTTCCCTGGAGTCCCATCCTAAATCAAAGTATTACAACTTGTTACACTTTTTAACAAGTTTCCTTTCTAATGAACCTGCAGCCCTACAAGTCTCTTGAGAAATCTGATGTGTGAGTTTAGGTTTGCATGTTTTTCCTTATAAACATTGAATTATATATTATTAAAAATAAATCCAAGGATTTGTGCCCTTTAAAGTAAGTGTTCATCAACTCCAGGAGACTGGAAAGGTGCCAGAATTTTACTGGGCTTTCCTCCCCCTCGCTGCCCCTGCCTCCCAGCCAGAATGTTTTCTCTGGGGCTAAACAGAAATGGACTTGAGAGCAACAAGAGCCTGAGCTCAGACATCGAGCCAGAGGGCGGGAGAATGGCTGGTGAAACAGAGGTTCCACAGAGAGACGGCCAGCAGTAAATCAGGGAATGAAGGTGCACAGTTTGGCACCTGAATAAGAAACAGCTCCTGCAGGAGAGCAGAGATAAATACAGAGCAGCAGCTGAAGGCACCAGTGCCTTTCGAAGGGATGTGATGGAACCTCTGGGGCTGTATCACAACCCAGAGGGCAAACTGAGCCCAGCCCTTCAGTGCACACAGCTCAGCATTCCAATAAATAAAACCTGGCCAAGGACTCACAAAGGAAAATGTTGGCATATGTCCATCTCAACATCATCCTGTTGGAAACGAGCTGACTTTCAAGGCTGGCAATGAAACTACTAAAAAAAACCCAACTCCAAGCCACACCACTAAAAAACCTGGCAGGAGTGTTGGGTTTGGGTTTTTTACTATGTCCTTTTGAGACATTAGTTTTTAAAAGGCACCTTTTCAATTCTGTTGAGACAGTACAAATTCTGCTGCAGGAGAGATTACATCAATAACAAATAGTCACAGCGCTGCCTGTGATTTTCCTCATTCTCCTGGATTACGCTCATGTTTCCATTTGCATGTGCAAATTAAAGAATCTGCCATAAATACACCTGATCAAACATCAATTGGCAGCACTCTACAGAAGTCAATGTACTTCATTAAATATACATAAGGACATGAAAATCTAATTGCCTGCTGGAGTGCACAGTTTGGAGCATTAAATAAAGTCATGCATGAAATGCTATGTGCAGGGCTGTGAATGTGGGACTAGAGCAGCAGCTGGGCGCTCACTTCAGGGCTCTGACCCTCTCAGAGCGAGGCACAACCTCCCCCAGGAACAGCCCACCTTCCTGAACGAAGGAGATGCTACCCCAGGTCCGGCTGAGCCACCTGCCTGCTTTCCTCTGCAGATCTCTTGTCCTCTCAGGCAACTTCTCCCCCTGGGAGGGTCCATCCAGGCTTCCACCTCCTCCCCAGCACAGAGTCCTGAGCACTGCAGCTCAGGGATCTCTCTGCTTCAGTCCCGGATCTCCCCTGCAGCCAACAAGTTCATCCAAAGGCAGATGCTCCCTGTCCTCACCCCCAGCTTCTCCCTGCTCTCCCTGCTGACCTTCCTCCCCAGCACCAGGCTCACCTGCTCCCACCTGAGCCTCTCCTCCCCGGTGCTTTAGAGTCCACAGGCTGCCCTCTCCCCCTGGTGCTCTTCACCTGCTCTCCTGTCATTTCTGCCACTCTGTTCCACCCATCTTCCCTCCCGATGATCAGACTGTGTCCTACTGACTGTGTATTTCTCTGCACAGACCATGAAATGCACTACATCCAGCTCTTTTCAGTTAGAACAGCAATTCCCTAAACATGCTCCTTTGTTATTAGTACAAAGATCAGCAAAATTTCTCACTATTTTCACATTTATCTAATTTATTAGCCAAGTGATTAAAGAAACCTCCTACTTGCATTTGGCAGCTCAAGTCCCATTTGAATTTTTGCTTACTACTGGTTTTACAGTGTATTTAATCTAAATTTATCATAAAAAGGCCAGCCCCATGAACTGCACTGGATTAGTGCTGACAGCTCATCATTAGAAAGGAAGATCTTATGTCAAACTTAAACATTTTCTACTAACAGCATCTGAGAAACACTAGCAATACTTGAGGGCAGTTTTGCCCCTTGTCTGAAATGAGAAAATGACTGCACTTACCAGAGAGAAGAGCAACTAGAAAGCAAAACTTGGTGGTTAATTACTGACTCTACCAAGCTGAAGCTGTAGAGGAACAGAAACAGGGGCAGGCACCAATTAAGCAAAGGTGCACAACTGAAATTCACTCTGCATTTTTAACAACTCCTGCAATTAAGTGTTAATTTGATGTCACCTGTTGCAAAAATGAAAACTCCTGGGACTGTTCAGAGGAAACAGAACAGAGAGTTCTCTTTAGGGAGCAGTGACAGTCAGCACCAAGGTGGTTTGTGCTGTTAAAGCCTTTCTCAGAGGCTGGAGCAGTCAGCGCCTGGTGCCCTGCACAGGCTCCCCATGTTCCTCTCCTGCAGCACCAAAGGGAGGCTGGGAAAGCCTCCAGAGCAGGGATGTCCTGGAGGACAGGCAGGGGACAGCAGTGCCAGCAGCCCTGAGGCCACCAGCCCCCAGCTGCTGGCACTGCAGCCCCAGGGCCTGGGATGTTTAACTGGGGTGCACGCTGCACGGATGGTGCGGTGCCAGGCAGCTCTGGGGGTCAGCCCTGCTGCTCTGGGGCACAGACCCTTCCCAGCCTCTAGAGAAGCCCTCATACCGTCCTTGCACCATGGCAGGCTCCAGCCCAGGGAGGGCAGACTCAGCTCCTCCTGCCACCCCGGTCACCCAGGACAGGAGCCTGCCCGGCCCTGCTGAACTCTGCTGCTCATTTTGTGTGCTCAGGGGCTGATGGGACGAAGAGCAAAAACCCCTGAGCTAGGTGTGGGCTAACCCTGGAACTGGGAACCACAGACAATGACCTGTCTGGGCTAACTGCCCCTGAGGTGAGCAGCTCCGTGCACAGGTGCGGGGCAGGGGTCTCTGCAGCCCTGCCTTGGTCCTGTCCCTGCTCACCCTGGGCAAGGACAGAGCTCTCCAGCAGCAGCTGGGGAGTGTAACTGCTCCCGCTTTACAGAGCCAGCCCGGGCCAGGACAGCAGGCAGATCTGCCCTGGTCCCTGCCCAGAGCACGCTGTGCTTGGGCGCTGCAGACACTGCCACTGCTAACGGCTGTGCAGCAATGCTGATGGGCTGTGCAGCTGAGCAGGGCACAAAGAAAAACCTTCGTTATTAATAAAGAACTGCAGCTCCTGATTTCAAATGAGGACAGGCTGAAGAACCAAGTCTGATGCTTTCTCAGGAGAGCCATGGGATGGAAAAGTAGCAAGACAAAGGCCTTTCTCCATACAAGGAACGCTCTTTGAAGATCTCAGAGTCCTTTAAAGATGAGATGAGAAAAGAATATCAGGGTGACTCATTTGGTCTAAATGTCCTACTTCAGCTATGCTAAGTGCCAAATACTGTCTCCATAGTGAATATTTACTTTGAGATTAGAACAAAATAGCAAAAGGCCCAGATAAAAGACTTCTCTCAAAGGGTACACAGGTCAGATAAGGTAAGAGACAGCATTTCTTTTTGGGTTGCCATGACCTGTTCAGGGGTAAGGCCAGGTCCAGTTTGAGAATGATAAATCATTATCTTGAAATAAAAATTCTACAACTGCTCCTAATGCCATTACTTACTCAGACCCTTCTGATGCAACAGAGTACAGATTTGGCTAACAATTCACTACTCCCAGCTGCACCTTTGAATTCTACCACCAGGAAAACCCAGTTCAATAACCCATTCCATTATTAGCTACCTTTATTATTGACATTTCATCTTCATTTCCTCCAGCCACATGATTCTTAGCTGTGAGTCTGGCAAACAGACCAAGGTCTGCAGGCTCTTTGCTGGGCTGAGATCTTGTGTGCACACACAGAAGGATCTGCCCAGACCCTCCCAAAGGTAACAGCTCAGTACCTTTGCTCAGGTGACTCAGCAGGCAGTGCTACTGCTAGTCTTCCTGCTGAGATGTCCAAGCCATGACGATGATGATGGTGATGATGATGATGATCCTTCTCTTCCCTCTTTATAAGGGGAAACATTACATTTCTCTGCTGCTCAGGACTCCTATGAGGACTTGCATGGTCAATCATGAACCATTGTGGCAATAAGGGCCACATTACTGCTGAGGGAGTAAGAAAAGAAATCAAACTGAACCATGTGAAGGGGTTCTGATTTCATTTGCAGACAAGTAAATATTGAGTAAATCTTGGATTTGGGTGGAATTACTCTGGATTTGTACTGGCTGAGCCCGAACCTGAGTCAGGCCCAGCCTGTGTTCAGGTAAGCTCATTAAATACCTCCCAACCCCTGGGACTCTGCTGGGAGCACTCGTGGTTAAAGTTAATCTCGTGCTTAAAGGCTTTGGAGGATCAGGGCAGGAGGGCTCAGCCAGGGACAGACTGAGCTCCTGCAGCAGGAGTCACCCCTGCCTCCAGCCCTGCAACAGGAGCTGCCAGGTCACCACTCCAGGCAGAAAGGTTCTCTGGGGAGAAAAGCACAGTGTGCTTTTGTACTGCATACTTTTATATTCTACTGGTGCCAGCTTCAGACCATCCTTCAGTGCAGACACGGTCCCACAGCTGCAGCAACTCCACGTGCACCCAGACAGGCAGGCTTTAGGAGTTTACTTTCATCTAGCAGCGCAGAAGGCTCGGGCATTGCTCAGCTGCTGGCTGCAGTGCCAGAGCCTGGGGAGCTCCACGTTCCCCACAGCAGCACCTGAGAGGGGCAGGAGGAAGCAGAAGCAAGAACGAGGTTTTGCTGAGGGAGAGGGAATGAGGAAGGCACAGAGGGCTGCAGGGCCCAGCAGCAGCCTGCCTGCCTTCCCTGGAAGGGGCAGCTCCAGGACAGGCAGCTCGGCTGCAGCAGGAAAGGGTTAATGGCAAGGGCAGACACCAGGGCTGCTTTCCTCTGCTCTGCAGTGAGGAACAGGAGCAGCACTTGTGAAATGTGCTCAGGGCAGCATCACAGGGCCAGCCCTGCACGGAGCTGCAGCGAGAGGCTCCAGGTGGGAGCAGCAGAAAGGGCTCCAGGGAGCACCTGGGGCAGGGGCTGGGGGGAACCCGGGCTCAGGGAGGTGACCTGGTGCTGAACCTGCTCCCGGTGCTGAACCTGCTCCCTGGTGCTGAACCTGCTCCCTGGTGTCCCACTGCCATGGGGCCTCTCTCCGTGTCCCGGACACTGTGCCTGCTCCTGGCTCATCTTTGGGATTCCTCACTGGAACACAAAGTCATTTTTAGTTCTGGGCAATATGTAAAGTTCAAAAACCTCTCACAATTCTCTGATTCCAAACACAGTTCTCCTCGCCCTTCTTTCCTTGTCTCCTGTAAAATGCAGAAATATGCATTACCGTAGTGAAATGAGCGAGCAGGGCTAATGGGGCTGATTGGTGTAGAAGAGAAGGATGCAATGAGAGCGCCAAGGGACAGTGCTCCCAGCGGTGACACGAGGCTCAGAGCACCCCAGGGACATTCTGTATTGCAGCATGAAGGCTCCACATCTCCGCTGCTGACACGAGTGCAGGGCACAGGGAGCAGTGGAAGGGGCAGCTCCACACCATGTGCTTGAGCATCTCCCTGCGCCTCACCCCAGCCCTGCCTCTGCCCCTCGCTCCACTGCCAGCCATGGAGAGAACAAGCCATTGTCAAGGGCAACCACAGAGCTGCTTGGTTCACATTAGCATCCTTAACATTTTCTATCTAATCAGATTTCCTGTTGGTTGAGGAAAGCTGTCTTCCTCCTTACCAGCTGCTATCCCAGATTGCCCTCTCCCCATCCCCAATACATATTTTGCCATGCTTGTCTGCTTTTCTATGTAAAAAGGTTATGTATGCCTGGAGGGAGACTAAATGTTACCCAAAAATAAAAAAAAGAGAAGAAGGCAAAAAAGAATCCCACATAAAAACAGAACTATGGGCAAGTGTCCAAGACTCTTGACTGTGTGACTGTGACTAACCAATGGCTGTTTTTAAAAAACATTTCTCTCATTTTATTCCCTTCCCTGAATGTAATAATACAACTCAAATTAGTTTTCCAGGAGCTGACTCCTTTTTA
The DNA here is from genome assembly GCA_039654755.1 of Calcarius lapponicus. Classification (NCBI taxonomy): domain Eukaryota; kingdom Metazoa; phylum Chordata; class Aves; order Passeriformes; family Fringillidae; genus Calcarius; species Calcarius lapponicus. Next base: position 611,392 of record CM077467.1, read on the forward strand.
TGTAACCATGTTTTATACAGATAGCAGCAGCAGCTTATGTTTAAACTATTTAAGAGAACAAATAGCTGCAAAATGTACTTCAGATGGCCCCTCTCCTGCTAGCAGCGTATTCCTGGCTTGAGGGAAGCTACAAAAACACTCTGTATTTTGCTGCTGCTGCGTGGATGCAATTGTAAACAATGCCCAATGCCCACAGGAGCAGCATCCAGGTACAGGTGTCAGCTCTGCTTGTTTTACTGCCTTTCATTGCAAACTGTGGCACGACTCTGACAACACAAGCTGGGCAGATGCAGAACAGAGCAGCAGCTCAGCTCCTTCCCCATCCCAGGTTTGCCAGGGCAGCCCCCCTGAGCTGCAGCCCAGGCTGAGCATCCCTGGCTGCCACGGGGCTCAGGGGAACCCTGCACACCTGGGAGATCTCATGGCCGGGATCCTCCTCTCTCCTCCTTCCTCCCACCCCGCAGCACCGCTGCAGGCACTGGCCAAGCACCTTCTCAGTGTCCTCCAGGCTGGTACCAAAGGGCTGCCCTGGAGCTGCCTCCCGAGGTGCACCTGGGCCACGTGCCAAAGGAGCAGCGATGATGCTGCAGGCAGGCAAGGAGGTGTGGGGGAAAGAGCAGGAAACCAAGGCAGGTCAGTTCAGGAAACACGGATCTCATTTTCTCATTCCCACTTTTGCTTTTAGAAACAGGCCCAAGAGATGAGAACTGATGGACCACCAGGCTCAGACACCAGTGTGATGCGGCATTTCAGTCTCTCAGCAAACAGCAGAACTCCCCATGCACATGGAAAATCCTTTACCTGGTGTCATCCCACCTGCCTGGGGAGTCCAAATCCTGAAGTGATAAATGAGGCTCCCCAAGCACCACCCCTGTATGAAAGCGGTTAAAAGGTGCAGAGAAATCCATCATCTAAACAAGAGAGTTGCACAGTTAGAAACATGCAGCCTTTACTCTGTGTTCCCATGCCATTATTCAGCAGATTAAAAAGGCATTTTTGTACTCTATGCGGAGTCTTCCAAGCCTATGATTTTCCATAAAACTTCCATTATGACATTTCACTTGGAGAACTTTGCTAACAGCTTCCTAGTTGTCACACTTTCCAGTACCTTCAAAAATGTGTAATTTGTGTCACAGTAACAAGTTCAAACATTTCTTTTCCTTTATCCTAACAGCACAACTGAGCTGTTAACTGCTGGGCTCACACTGGAAGGGATTTCTGCTAGAATTTGTTTCAGCCACTCCATCAACTTCCACGGACTGGCAGGGTTTGCATGGAAAGCACAGCTCAGATCACCTCACTATCAACATTTTTCAAGCTTCATGCCAACAAACCACTGAGGATGACACACATCAGTCCTTCAGTGGGTCTGGTACCACTTTCCAAACAATTCACAGATTCTGAAGGAAAAGATAAATGCAGGCCAGGCAACCTGAGCTACAAGAGAGGCTAAGAGGATTCCTGGTCAGATGTTCTCCCTCCATGCTAGAGACAACATCTGCCAGAGAAACACACGGAAATCAAACACCAGCAAAGGCTGAATTCCACCCCTCAGGTGGTCACAGGTCAGCCAGTGTGGCCATGGCTTCTTGAGCCTGTCTGGGAACGCAACACTCCTGGAGGAGAGGAGGAGGGACACGCAAGGAACAGACATTCATCCCTGGGCACGGCAACAGAGGATGGCAAGCCTTGTTTTCCTGGGAATGAGCACCAGGGCCATGTGCCATGGAGGAGGGGGGTACACAGCTGCTGCTGGAGCCAGACACTGCAGATTCATGGAGAACCCAAGAAGAGCAACTCTTAGCTTCCAGGAACACCACGGCCACTCTGATGCTCCCAGCTCTTCCCTCAGAGCCTGCACTGGGCCAGCTTTCCCACAGGTCCCAAATTCCCCAACACTGAACCAAACCATGAACCGAACCATGTTCCCCGGAGACTCTGGAGAGAAAAGGCCCAGCACTGCTCTGCTTTCCCTGCTCCTCCTGGCAGGCTCTGGGGTGGGAACTGGTGATTTATTCACTGAAGGATCAGCCCAGCAGGAGCCAGCGTTCTGCAGCAATCCAGCTCCCAGTGCAGGCTGCACTGGGATAAGCACGAGCTTCCCTGGAGTTCCACACACAGCATCAGTCAGCGATGGCAGCTGTGGGGCCCAGCTCTCCTTCATGCTCCTGGCCATGGAATCTTCCTGCTCACCACGTGCTGAGCACCTGTGGCAGCTCAAGTGCCATCATCTTCCCAGAGGGGCTTGTCAGGAACAGTTCTGGGCTCCGGATTTACTCACAAACACCACAAACCCTGACAGATGACACGGAGTCCACGATGTCTGCTAAGCCAGGAGAGTGCCACAGGAGTCACCTGTCCTTCATCTGAGTCATGAAATCACAACTTCTGTCAAGGCAGCCCAGGACTGAGAGGACAACTGGACTTCCTCCAAACCCCGACTTTAACATTCAGTTACATCATCACTGAAACAAGAAACCTCTCTCCAAGCCTTAAACCACAATGTGTATCAGAGTTAATATTTCTGGTGAGATGATAAAAGCTATTTTAATAAAATATTTTTATTTTAAAAGACACAAGTCTCCCAGAGGTGGTACAAAGAACATTCATGCAAAATTTGGAGAATGCAACAGAAGAAAGCAATTGACTGAAATATTTTGGGCTAATAGTGACAGCTCAGGAACTGATGCCCGCTGTTACAGAGAGAATAATGCAAGTGATTTGTGATAAGAGCTCCAACCTGCTCACTCCGCCGTTCCTGCAGACTCGATTGTGGCAAAATCCAGCCCTGACTATTTCATCTTAAAACACTTCTACCAGCAATAGCATTATTTGTCTTGGCAGATACTGGAGCTTATGCAAAAAGTACAAGGCTTACTACGTGGAATATGAAGCAGTAATGAAAAACACATATGGAACAATAAGAGAAAGTATTAAAAATGAAATTTAAAATAGCTTTATCTTATGCACACTAGATGAACGAGATATACCTCATTGGCAATTTCATATCAGTAAACACAGCATGAGGAGAGACCATACCTTTGCTTCATCTGAAAAGGAAAACAGTCTACTTTTTTTTTTTCTGCTCTGCATGCATTTCATTTCCCAAAATGCAACCAGGCGTGCATTACACACAAAGTTCATCCTGCTCCACCCAGAACAGCTGCCATGAGCATTCTCTAGCACTATGCAGAAGCCTTATGGAGTGCAAGGTGCTGGGCCAAGCCGAGTCTGGTCTGAGTGCCAGGCTTAGAGCAGAGTGCAGCTCCAGGAGTCACTGCAAAGAACCCGGGGACCGATGCCTTTGAGGAGCAAGCAGCTTCAGGCAGCCAAAAGAAAGGGCAGTGCTAATGATGGGAGCTAAACAAACCAGGTTTACTGGAGAGGAAGCAGCGTGGCCTCTGTCCCAGAAGGCTCCCGGGGGGCTCAGGCTGCAGTGTCCTGTGGGCATCAGACAGGCAAGCAAAGGGACAGTGCACGGCTCCCCCCACACAGCCTAGCACACACAGCACACCCGGGACACACAGGGAGAGGGAACCCAACAAACAGAACATGGACCCAAAGTGCACAAACCTTCCGGCTCTGTGTTCTCTTTGAGGTGCACTTGCTTCAGTGGGCAGCAGAAGATTTCGTGACACTTAGCACGAAAAGGGGACTCTTTTTTCTTTAATTCCGCAGATTGGATGGAATCTTGCCGTAACATAATGTACTCCTGAGTGCCAGGGGGAGCGTCATCCATAACTGTGTCACCACACAACAAAATAACTCAGGTTAGAGCCCCAGGAAAGCGACCCGAGAAGCAAATCAACTACAGAACGTCAGGGTGGGGAAAGACAGAGGGCAAGAAAGGTTCACAGGAAGGAAAATAGACTTTAAAGTGTAAAGTATCTTAGTCATGGTGGGGAAAAAACATTTACAAACAATACTTCTCATAAACCTCCACACGTCATCCCGTTTCATGCAGCTTTGATAAACAGCAGAACAACGCCCGCTCTGAGCAGCAGCACAGCTCCTCCTGTGTCTGCTGCATCCTCCCCGAGCGCCTGCACCCATTCTGCATGCAACCAGGGAAAGGCAAACCCAGCTTTGTGCTTTCATGGCCCGGCCCAGGCAATTCTGCACTGCCACCCTCCCTCCTGGCACCCGCTCCCCAAAGCACCAAGGACGGGCCTTTATCAGGAAATGGAATTACACCCCATCCCTCAGAGCAGGGATAATGCAGTGACATTTTCAACAGATAGAAGTGTAGATGTACAAAGAGAAAGCACATTACTCCTTCTGATGGTTTTCTTGTAAAACAGCAAGTAGTTTTTAAAGTTGATCTTATAAATCAATACTGCCATTAATAATGCGGTCTGAAATGTTTCTGAATGGGGTCAGACTATTAAATGGCAAAAAGATAAAATATATAGCATAAAGAAAGTTCCAGCTACCTCAAAGTATTACATTACCAGAATGAATTGAAACACTATCTAAAAAAATGAAGCCTTAATAACAGAGATAGTGAGATTCCTCAGCTCACAGCTTTAGGCTGTGACACGAACAAAAATTAGCTCCTTTTTCACAAGACAGCCTCCAATCACCAATTGTTATTTATAGTGTAACACAGAGATATAAAACCATACCCAAAACCAAACTTGGATTCCCCAACCCTATGTGAAAAAACAAAAATTAAAAAAAAATCCAATAATTTCAGTAATGAGATAAGCAACTACTGACAGGCTGGTCTAAAACATGCACTAGCATGCACTAGGTAAGTTTATCTGGTTCTCAAACTGATGGCCATTAATTCTAACAATTTCACTGCTTCCTAAATATCTGCCAACACATCTTAAAAACCACCAGATTTAAACATGGACCCCCTCAAACAATCACCCCATTGCATTCCCACGCCCTGTCTGGTAGGAGTCATATCTGGGCGATAAATTCAAATTGACAGTTGTTCTGCTCACAGTGGGCAGTCACCTTCTCTCGAGACCTCATTAAGCCAGCAGAGAAACCTTGCACCTTGGCTGCTGTTGCTTCACTAGACTACACCCAGCAGCAGTAATACACTCTAATAATCTATATAAAGTGCCATGAAAAGGGGTGCATGATCAAGGAGGAAAGCACAAGTGGTTCAAAAGGGAGCAGCAGGTCAGTGGAGCACAAGGTCTGGCTGCCATCTGACCACCTCAGCAGAGCCAGTTTTGCTCTGCGAGGGCAGGCTGTGCTCAGGGGGCACCCTGAGAGCCCCAAGGGCACCTGGGGCAGTAACACCAGGAGCCAACACCCACAGCTCCTGAAGGGTCAGCCCTCAAAAATGTCTTGGCTTGTGTGAGCTCAGAGCAAGCAGCGCCTGCAAAGCAGCACCAAGGGTGGATCCCCCCTGTCAGGATTTGGCAAACAGCGCCTGACACCCTTGTGCGGGGGCCCTGGGCCAGCCCAGGCAAGCTGGGGGCAAAAAGGCACAACCAGTCCCTCACCAGAGCCCTGCACACCCCAGCACCCCTGCACACAGACTCACTGGGATGGGAACGCTCCCCAGCAGGACCAATACCCCAGCACCCCTGCACAGACTCACTGGGATGGGAACGCTCCCCAACAGGACCCACACCTTCAGCAAGGGACCCACATCCCAAAAGCAACAAAGGCAGAGATTCACTGGGATGGGAACGCTCCCCAGCAGGGCCCTGCACACCCCAGCATCCCTGCACACAGATTCACTGGGATGGGAACGCTCCCCAGCAGGACCCACACCTTCAGCAAGGGACCCACCCCATCCTCATGGCAGAGCACATGGGTGCTCTACATTCCCACCTGCCCATGAATAAAACAGGGATAAGACTACGTATGCCATGGACACAGGTCATTAATACACTGCTGAAGAACTTGCATGTTCTTGTACATTCTCACTCACTTGTATATTCTCAGATGAAAGTGATAAATAACTACTACATAGCTTTAAGAAAATTAACCCTTTTTTCTTCCCCTACAATTTGATGGAGACCAAACCCACAACAGCTGAGAGGAATTTGCTTAGCAGTGAATACAAAATATCTGCAGTAACTATTATGTTTCCTAATCAAAACATTCAGCTTGCTAAATATCACCCTGTAGCATTTTCTTTAGCTCAAATAAAATAATAATAATTACATTAATAAAAACTTGCTGTCAACAAGCCACTAGGAAAAAAAATTCTTCCCGTAAGCTTTACTGAGAGAAAGCAATCTTTAGGATGGCTGCTGGCACCAGGATGTTTTTCAAGATAAATTCAAACATGTTTACTTTATATAAACACACCAGCTAAACAGTCTGCTGGTTTGTGCCTTTCTTTTATGTCCAACTGCATTTCAGTCCCATCCAGAATTGCCAGAAACCATAACATCAGCCCTGTCCATAGGCCTTGGCTCGGGTTCCAACTGCATCATCTTTGATGGAATTCAGACTTTAATAAAGCTGTAAGGAAATATCTTTCCCCTGGTTTTACATAGACAGGCTTCTGCTCTGCTAGCTACAGGCTACAGCAACCATAGGGTAAATAAAATCCAGGCACAACAAATCCTCCTGCTCCTGTTGGACTATTGTTCCTGCATGTAGGACACAACTTAAACAAAAACATTGTACTTCCATGGATCTGTTCACTCCTGCATGAACCTTCCAGGTCATTACCTGAAACATGAATTTTCCTCAGTTCCCTAACTTTTCACAGTGGTTAGTTTTGCATGTTGTGAGCCCCAGGACACTAAACTTGCAATAAATTCATTTTTTGGCATTTTGGAAGGACCGAAGTTGTGTCTGTACCCACAAGGTCCTCAAGCCACCAGGAGCACCAGAGCACCTCTGAAATCCTGCGCCCACAAAGTGAAGAGATCCCTTCTCCTTGGCACAGGGCAGGAAAAAACATTCCCCCAGTGTGACTCTGGGGAATAATGAGAGCAGCAGCCAATGCCCCCCCAGTGTCACCTCCCCAGTGTCACTGTCACCCCTTACTGTCACTGTCACCCCCCCCAGTGTCACCCTCCAGTGCCACCTCCCCAGTGTCACTGTCACCCCCACTGTCACCTCCCCAGTGTCACTTCCCCAATGTCACCCCCCCAGTGTCACCCCTCAGTGCCACCCCCCAGTGTCACTGTCACCCCTTACTGTCACTGTCACCCCCCCAGTGTCACCTCCCCAGTGCCACCCCCCAGTGTCACTGTCACCCCTTACTGTCACTGTCACCCCCCAGTGTCACCCCCCCACTGTCACCCCGCAGTGCCACCCCCCAGTGTCACTGTCACCCCTCACTGTCACCTCCCCAGTGTCACTTCCCCAATGTCACCCCCCCAGTGTCACCCCTCAGTGCCACCTCCCCAGTGTTACCCTCCCAGTGTCACTGTCACCTCCCCAGTGTCACTCCCCAGTGTGTCACCCCCAGTGCCACCCCCAGGACACAGAGCAGCGATGCTCCCCGAGCACCTCCCTCCTGCTCTGCCTCCCTGACCCACACCAAGGACATAAATCTGAGGTGACCCAGGCCCTGGGGCTCCTTGGAGCTATCAGGAATTATTCTTTTTTTCCTTTGAGGGAAAACATCAGGCTTGCACGTTGCTTTCAGCTCCTTAAGGAACAAGTCTGAAACAAGCCTCTCCAAAATAACTTGCTTCAAGTGACTGCCTGTAGGACAGGGAACGGTAGCAAAGTGGGGTATTTAGCTGTAATAACATTTTTGAGACAGCTGATGAAAATCTCTCAGGTCTTTGGGCAGTAAAAATTCTCTTTTCATCACTGCTTTGCTTCCCTCCTCATTTCTCCCAGCTGAAGGTGTGATTTTTTTCATCACCCACCTGCACAACATAATAAACTCAGAGCACAACAATACTTGCAAGCTAATTGAAAAAAAATTCTATTCTGGGTTTGTAAAACACTCAGAACCTCTTAATGACAACACAGTCTATCCAAACCATTTCACATTAAGCTTTGCCAAATCTTGATGAAGTATTCTTACCAAACAGCCTTTCTGGCACTTCTGCATCACCCAGAAATCTTATTTTCAGCTTGCAGCTGCGTGCTCCCAACTTTGAAGTCTGGTTGACTCTGACTTGCAGTTTTCACAATGAACACAGATATTACAGGAAGCACAAGCAGCCAATTCTCTAATTTTTATTCACAGCAAGCCATTTCTGGAGTCCCTCATTTTGCAGCACTCCTTCCTCCCCAGCACACCCCCAGACCCAGGCACCACACCAGCTTATTTCAAACTGAAAGGAACAAACCAGCAACAACACCTCGTGAAAGACACAACTTCCTTTGGGTGAGTTTTCAGAATTAAAAGTAGGCTCAGAGAATTCCTGCCCCAGGGGCATCACTCCCAGCTCTGCACAGTCCCTGCTGAGGCGCTCAGTGAAATCCTCACTGGAGAACCAGGAACCAAGAATGACATGGCTGAAACCTACCTTAGGCAAAACATTTCATTGCTGTATCAATTCTTAAGGTTTGCACAGCTCCATCTTCATTCCCACATCAAAGAATTTCTCTGATGATTTTAGATAGTGATTTATTTTCTGATTTGAAACTACTATCCATTGTGAAATATCTTTATATTTTAAATAAGTGACCACCTTGTGATCAAAATTGAAAGCTGACAGCTCTTTGCACCATGTTTCCTCCAACATATGTAGAAATTTCTTAACCTTTTGATCTGCTGAAAAATTCTGAAAGATGCTCTCTTTGGGTCACACATAGAATAACTTCTTTCGGATCTTCCAAAAATATTTGCACAGAACACTCCCCCTTGACCTAAAAGAGTAATTGGATTAACTGCTAGCAGTAATAGGCTGTTATCCCCTGAAAAGACGAGCCCAGATACGGCTGCATTTAGATCCTCGTGGATAATAAAGACAAAGGCATACGGCATCAAACATTTGTTGATAAATGCTGCTCAGAATGCATCTCCTGTTTCCCTGTGGCAGTGGCAGCAGGGTTTCTGCAGAGAGCATCATGTCCCAGCTGTGCCAGGCAGCCTGTGTCACCCTGTGCCATCCCTGTGTCACCCCTGTGCCACCTGGCACCCTGTGCCGCCCTGTGCCACCCTGCACCCTGTGCCATCCCTGTGCCATCCCTGTGTCACCCCTGTGCCACCCTGCACCCTGTGCTGCCCTGTGCCACCCAGCACCCTGTGCCACCTGGCACCCTGTACCACCCAGCACCCTGTGTCACCCTGTGCCACCCTGTGCCACCCTGTGCCGCCAGGCAGCTCTGGCTGAGCCCTGTCCTGAGCCCTGTCCTGGCTGAGCCCAGCCCCGGCTGCTCAGGGTGCAGCTGAACAGGAGCTCCCAGGGCAGGGACAGGGCTGAGGAGCACCCTGCCAGCTGCACCCACTGCTCAGGGACAGGGCTGAGGGGCACCCTGCCAACAGGACCCGCTGCTCAGAGAGCTGCTGCCCTGCCCCAAGCTCCTGGCCGGAGAGAAAGCTGCTATCCTTGCAGCCCCACACTGGCAATACTGGGGACTGCCGACTGTGCAGGTGGGCAGCAATGCAGCTTGTGCAGGTGGGCAGCAATGCAGCTTGTGCAGGTGGGCAGCAATGCAGCTGCACCCACTAGTGCAAGGGTAAAGGATCAGGAGCACAAGGAGCGTTCTGCTCCAGCCCTGCAGCTGCAGAACAGTAAGGGAGGAAGCAGGAAGAGCCAGCACATCAGTACCTTGTCCCAGGGCTGTGTCACCACAGAATGCTGCTTCCCTGGGGCTCTGGCCTGGAATTGGGAAACAGTGCTTGAACAAAAGGGGTGCTGGGCAGTGCCACCAGCTGCCCAGTGACACGGTGCAACCACAGCCCCTGGGGGGCTGAGAGGATGTGAAGTGCAGATGTGGCACCAGGGACACGCTCTAGAACACGAGCTGTGCTGTGAGACCAGCTCTGAACGATGGCAGGGATGGGAAATGGTCAGGCTGCATGGTCTGAGCCTCCTCCTCCCTGCACAGCTGTGTGACCGTGAGAGCTGAAGATTGCAGCAGGGCTGCCACCTCCTGCACAGAGCTGTGTGGGACTGAGCCAGGGTGCTGCTCCCAGGGCTGAGGAACAGCCCCAGTTTTACTGAGGAACAGTGCCAATTTACTGAGGAACAGCCCCAATTTAACTGAGGAACAGCCCCAATTTACTGAGGAGCAGCCCCAATTTACTGAGGAACAGCCCCAATTTACTGAGGAGCAGCCCCAATTTACTGAGGAGCAGCCCCAGGGTGCAGAGCCAGCACCTTTCCCTTCCCAGCCATCAGGAGCCGTGGGTTTGCCATGCCACGCGTGCCCACTCTCATTTGATCTCTGCAGCTCAGCTCAGTGCCCTGCTGTGCTTGCCCCCGAATGAAGGGATGAATAAATGAAGGAATGAATGAATAAATGAAGGAAAAAAATAAATGAAGGGATGAATGACTGAAGGAATGAATAAATGAATGAATGAAGGAAGGAATGAATGACTGCATGAACATTTCTTCTCGGCCTGCTCCGAGCGCTCTGCTGCTTTTCCCATCTGCTGAACAAACGCAAGCTGGCTGCTTTCCAGCCAGGTGGGCTGGGGCACGCACAGCAGAGAGACAGCAACGCCCAGGGTGCCACTCCTTTGTGTGGAGTGTGTGCTTGGGAAGCAGCAGGCACCGGGAGCACTGGGAGCTCTGGGAGCACTGGGGGCACTGGGAGCACTGGGGGCACTGGGGGCACTGGGAGCTCTGGGGGCACCGGGAGCACTGGGAGCATGGGGAGCTCTGGGGGCACTGGGGAGCTCTGGGAGTACCAGGAGCACTGGGGGCACTGGGAGCACTGGGGGCATTGGAAGCTCTGGGAGCACTGGGGGCACTGGGGGCACTGGGAGCTCTGGGAGTACCAGGAGCACCGGGGGCACTGGGGGCACTGGGGGCACTGGGAGCACTGGGGGCACTGGGGGCATGGGGGCACTGGGAGCACCGGGAGCACTGGGAGCTCTGGGAGTACCGGGAGCACTGGGGCACTGGGAGCTCTGGGAGTACCAGGAGCACCGGGGGCACTGGGGGTACTGGGAGCACTGGGGGCACTGGGAACACTGGGGGCATTGGAAGCTCTGGGAGCACAGGGAGCACCAGGAGCACGGGGGGTACTGGGAGCACTGGGGGCACTGGGGGCATTGGAAGCTCTGGGAGCACCAGGGGCACTGGGAGCACTGGGGGCACTGGGAGCTCTGGGAGCACTGGGAGCTCTGGGAGCACAGGGAGCACCAGTGCAGAACTGGGGGCACTGCTGGGCACCAGGGGCTGGCTCAAGGGAGGGCACTGGACAGCAGGCCCTGCCTGGCCAGCTGCAGAAGATGAACCATCCCCACTGCACAGCCAGCCAGGATCCGGCCCTCAGGATGAAGCTGTGCTGCCACCCCAGCTCCTGGAGCACCAGGAACACAGGAGCAACTCCAGATGGAGATACGAGCCTCCCTCACCCTGCCTGCCACAAAGCCCACTCTGAGCAGCTCCCAGGGAATTTAAAAACCACTGTGACCATTTGTGCCACGGTGCACTTACGCTCTTCGCTGACAAAGTCTGGGAGCAAAGCGAGGAACGTGGCCGTTTCTAAGAGAACATCCTGGAAGCGTGGTGAAAGTCAGGCATGCAGGGGAGAAGGTGCCAGGAGACCTGCTAGAAAGGTCCAGGATGAGTGGGAAGCTGGCAGTTTTTGAGCTTTGCACAGCTTTAGTTTGCCGCTTATGAAATATTAGAAAACTCTTGTGCATCGTAACTTTAATGAGAATTTAATTATTAATGTGGCCCTATTTGGAGCTAGGAGAATAGTTTCAGATTATAAGGGAAGTAGAGAGAAGTGCCTTTTTTCTTCCTATTTATGGAGCATTATTGTCAACAGCTGGGCTACAAAAAGAGACAAACTCCTAGTGTTGGGAAGAAAAAAAATACCCAAAACAACAAAAACACAAGGAAAGAACTGAAAAAGATCAGAATCCTCCAGGAAAAGCAGCCTGAAAATGGCAACAAAATCATCAAAGAATAGACTGCGTCCCTCCTGGAAGTCTGGAAGGATGAGTGCTGCCTCTGGGAGCAGGGCATGAGCAGCAGCTCAGAGGCTGGCACTGGAGCTGCAGCTCACGGGCATCTCTCTTGGAAGAAGCACACAAGAACAGAAGCACCATTCATAAAAGGACAGGTGACACCTCCCAGTTATTTGCCCCATTTACTGAGGATTAACAAAGGGAAGGATGAAGAAATCGAGTGTTTTAAAATTCACACTCATTACAGAAAGAGCTGTGCAGAGAAATGGCCTCAGAGGAGATTTTTCAAAGCAAAGCACAGAAAACTCTTCAGCAGAAGCCAAAGCCTGGGTGTGCCATAGAGAGGTGCAGAGAGTGCTCTCACAGCCCTGGGAAGCAGCAGAACCCTGACCCTGCTGTGCTCAGCACCCAAGCCAAAGGGACAAAGAGCTCTGGCCAGAGTTATGCACACAGAGGCTGAACAGCAGAAAAATCCTTTCAGAAAAAAAAAAAAAGTATAATTTAACCTGAAATTAACATTACTCTTCAGTTTAAGGCTGGAAATTATTTTAACAGGCTAAAGATTCGCCTTATGCAGATCCCTATATACAAACACATGTACACCAACCAGTTCAGCTGTAAAACAGTCGAATGAAAGGCTGCAATATTTTCTCACAGTGATTTCTCAGAGTAACCTTTAGTTAAGCTGAATTCCCACCACAGGTGGTGATTTTGCACAAATCACTTGATGCACACCCCAAAAATTTACCCAGCAAGTTACACCACCGTGAAAAATCTCCTCAGCTGAACGCTCAGTGTGGTCATTCACACACCCGGAGAAGGCTCTGCCTACCCTGGTGCTTCTGCTCGCAGAGTGGTGCCTACTGCAGCAGCCACGGCCGGGGCAGCCTCCCCGCCCAGGGGCCAGGGCTGTGCCCGAATAACCCACCCAACAAGCTGACAGTCAGCAGCTCTCTGCCCCACCTGGCCATGCAGAGCTATTCCACCCCCTTGAACAGCACCGACTGAGGAACAGCACCGACTGAGGAACAGCACCCACCACACCCCATTCCCCCTGCCCTGAAATAAATGCACTGCCTTTCAGAAGCCCGCACTTGACACAGTTTTAGAAACTGTCCTTGAAAGCATTTTCCCCTCTCCACACTCACCTAAAGCCTCTCAGACACGGCAGAAAGCCATGTGTAATTGTGCCATCACAGTCACTCAGAGCAGCTACAACACGCTGCATACACAGAGAAGGGTTTCGCTTTTCACTGCTCATCAGTTTAATCAGCAACAAGACAAGTTAGCAGAAGCCTGAACAGCCCGTTTTCCTGTTACTGCCTAGCCCGATGATCACCTGGAGAGTCCAAGTAGGTGTTCTGTATACTGAGATCCTTCTCAGCTTCTCCACAACTTTCTTTTGTACGCTGCCATGGTACTCCCACACGCTGCCCGGCACTCTGTGCTAGCAGCCCAAGCACACCAGGATTACAATCATTTTCACACAGCATCGCTAAAATGACATTCCTGTTTTGCTGCAAGTGGTGCTGCTCAGTTCCTTGAGCCAGCTGCTGGATCCTGCGAGGGCAGGGCGAGCGGGGAGCAGCAGCAGCTCACGCAGGGCAGGGCTGGCTCCGGGCGGGCAGCAGCCCACGGGCAGCAGCTGGGCTGCCACGAGACGGGGCACCAGGGGCACCAGGGGCACCAGGGGAGATGGCACGGGGCAGCTCAGAGCCCTGACAGTGATGGCTGTGGCACAGAGGTGGCTGTGCTCACACCTGTGCTCACACCTGTGCTCACACCTGCGCTCACACCTGCGCTCACACCTGCGCTCACACCTGCGCTCCACGGCGCTGGCACTCTGCAGCCTGATCCGGAGGGATTTCAAGGCTATGCAGAAAAGAGTTAAAACCCAGCAGTGTGCTCAGTCAAAGCAGAAACAGCTCAGCTGGGTGGCCCTGGCCCAGCACATCATGGTCTGCTCAAACAAGGCCAGCTGGGCAGTCACTCCTGACTGACACGCTGTCACCGAGGGGAAGGACACGGCCACAAGGGCACAGAACAGAAATGAAATGCAGATTTTTACAAACCGGCACGCGTTTCCTCACAACTCGCCATGAAATTCCGATGTTGTGCAGGTGACCTCCATGCCTGGGTGGCTGCCACCCCGGGAGCTGCACAGCCAGCACCCACTGCCAGCCATGGACACACCTGGAGCCCGCCAGGAGCTCCTGCTGCGCTCCAACGCGCACACCAACACCCCAGATGCAAGGCACCATTTGGAATTAACTTCTCCAGAAACCAAAGGGCAAAACGATCACATAAGGTCGTTGTGTTAGAGCAGAAGTAACAGTGAGGTTATTGCCTTTGTGTATTTTTACACTACATTGCATAATATGCTCGCATTGATGTTCAGCACCGTAAATGACATAAAAAACAACCCAAGGCAGCAAGCACAGCAGAGCTGAAGAAAAAAATCCTCCCATTTCACATTCCAGCGCATGAATGCTGCAGTCCTCTCACTTACAACAGTCTAAGTTAGCAAAGACAAATGTGTGTCTTAGAAAAAAGACATTGTTCCAACACTGAGCTATACATTAGCTTCTGGTTTTCAGGAGGTAGCAAGTAGTCTTTATTCTACTACAAGAAAAAGCCACTCTGTTCAAACTAAGGACATTGCGTGCTGCATACTGTAGTTGGGGAGCTGCCTTGGGATACCACACTTGCTTTTGTGCTGCTTTGCAATCATCCATATCAGAGAAAAGTCCTTTTTTTCTGTCATTACTGTATTTATGCCAACTTGGACTCTACATACCTCCAAAGAAATGAAACCATTGATTCTGAAATTTGATTGAGAAACTTTAAAACATTGGAAGGATGCTGCTGCTGTAAATGTCTGAAACGTGTGGATTCACACCAAATCCAGTTAAACAAAAAAATACCAAGAAAAGCTTCAGAGCAATTTGCAGCAGCTGAATATTTGGCCCAAAGAACTCTCAAAACAAGTGCTGGGGTACACAGGGCCTGCAGACCCTGGTTCCTGAGCCCTGCACTGCTGTGGACAGCTCCAGTTTGCAATCCGTGCTCTCAGCACCACTCGCACCATTCCCAATCACCAGTGCCAGAGTCCTTCCACTGCTCTGCACGCCACAAAAGCACTCACAGCATTTTTAATACCAGCCCCAAAACTCCACTTGCACCTGAAGCGACTGCAGGAAAACAATAAATGAATTTTTAACAGCTTCTCAAAGAATTCATTTAGGGAATGAGGTCTTTGCAGGTTGCAAACAAACCCACCTTTCCTCTTACCTTTAGATTTACTAACCCGTAACTTCCATTCTACCCATGCACTCTGCTCCTGAACTGAAATTCTAGAGCGCATTTCACAAAATGTTATTAGCATTTTAGTCTCTATCTATTAATGTCACAACAGACACACAACTGCCAGAGCTCTGTGCTGCTACTGCATGCCCCTGCTCGCCTGCAGGCTCTGGAGAGGGGGACCCAACTGCAGGTGAGAGTGCCAGCCCAGCCCCAGAGCAGCCCTACCCGTGCCAGTGCTCTGTGCCCAGCCTGGAGCAGCCCTACCTGTGCCAGTGCCCAGCCCAGAGCAGCCCTACCTGTGCCTGTGCCCAGCCTGGAGCAGCCCTACCCGTGCCAGTGCTCCGTGCCCAGCCTGGAGCAGCCCTACCTGTGCCAGTGCCCAGCCCAGAGCAGCCCTACCTGTGCCATGCTCCATGCCCAGCCTGGAGCAGCCCTACCTGTGCCAGTGCCCAGCCCCAGAGCAGCCCTACCTGTGCCAGTGCCCAGCCCAGAGCAGCCCTACCTGTGCCAGTGCTCTGTGCCCAGCCCAGAGCAGCCCTACCTGTGCCAGTGCCCTGTGCCCAGCCCAGAGCAGCCCTACCTGTGCCGTGCTCTGTGCCCAGCCCGGAGCAGCCCTACCTGTGCCAGTGCCCAGCCCAGAGCAGCCCTACCTGTGCCAGTGCCCTGTGCCCAGCCCAGAGCAGCCCTACCTGTGCCCGTGCCCAGTGCCCAGCCCAGAGCAGCCCTACCTGTGCCAGTGCCCAGCCCAGAGCAGCCCTACCTGTGCCGTGCTCTGTGCCCAGCCTGGAGCAGCCCTACCTGTGCCAGTGCCAGTGCCCAGCCCCAGAGCAGCCCTACCTGTGCCAGTGCCCAGCCCCAGAGCAGCCCTACCTGTGCCAGTGCCCAGCCCCAGAGCAGCCCTACCTGTGCCAGTGCCCTGTGCCCAGCCCCAGAGCATCCCTACCTGTGCCAGTGCCCAGCCCCAGAGCAGCCCTACCTGTGCCAGTGCCCAGCCTGGAGCAGCCCTACCTGTGCCAGTGCCCAGCCCCAGAGCAGCCCTACCTGCGCCAGTGCCCAGCCCAGAGCAGCCCTACCTGTGCCGTGCTCCGTGCCCAGCCCACAGCAGCCCTACCTGTGCCAGTGCCCAGCCCAGAGCAGCCCTACCCGTGCCCAGCCCTACCTGTGCCGTGCTCCGTGCCCAGCCCGGAGCAGCCTCGGTGGCAGAAGGAGCAGCGGCCCTGAGCTGCTCTGCGCTGCTGAGCTGTGTGCAGATGTGGGATCACTGTCCCACTGCTGTGGCTGCTAACCCCGGCCTCCGGGGATGACTCACTGTCACTCTCACACACGTTAAAGCTTCTGTCCATCCTCTGGCTGGGGCTGCTGCTGCTATTGTTGTGTCCCACAGCGAGGGCTGGCATGGGCTGGGCTCAGCCCTGCAGCCCTGCCCAGCACAATTCTGCTCAGCTCAGCCCCTGCCCCTGCTCAGCACAATTCTGCTCAGCTTGGGCTGCTCGTGTCCTGGGGCCCAGCCCCTGCCCCTGCCCAGCACAATTCTCCTCTCCCACCAGGTGAGACAAGAGAAAGGACCTTCTCTTGGCCGTATCTGGCATCCCAGCACTGAAGCTTCTCTCCAGGAATGCTCTGCATGTCACACATTAATGGATTCTGGCTAACAGCTTTAGCTGCACATCATGCCAGACAAAGTGCCCCGCTGTGGGCAGTGGCCTGGAAGGGCACTGGGAACAGCTGTGGGTGAGCACAACACGAACGGTGCTGCTGACAGGTTGTGTGCACACTGCACCTCGGCTGGCTGTTCTCCAGCAGGTGAGAATAATGGCAATTTCACTCAAGTTTTGGGCAGAAAGAGGCCAAAGCTCAGGCTGGCCAGAGAAGCAGGAACGAGCCACGCTGACCCCAGCCTGGACATCAGGAAGAATTTCTTCCCTGGGAGGGTGGTGAGGAATTGGAAGGGGCTGCCCAGGTTGGTGGTGGAGTCACTGTCCTTGGAGGCGTTCAAGAAGCAACGGGGCATGACACTCAGTGACCTGGGCTACCCACAGGGACTCCATCATCCTGGAGGCCTTTTCCAACCTAATGACTCCCCCACTGTATGAGAGGCTGGGGCTGCCCTGGATCCCTGGCAGGGCCCAAGGCCAGGCTGGACACTGGGGCTGCAGCAGCCTGGGACAGGGGAAGGTGTCCCTGCCATGGCAGAGGTGGGACAAGGTGACCTTTAAGGCTTCTTTCAACCCAAACCACTCTGATTTCATGTGCATCACTCAATACCCAGAACAAATGAAACAGTCAGAAGACTGGAGGGGAAGCAGATAAAGTTCCACAGAAGATTTTGATGGAACAACGTGAGCAGGCTCTGTGCAGAGCCCAGGTGTGCTCAGCAGTGTCCATGGCTGCACTCTGACTATACAGCTGCACCCAAAGCTGGCCACAACTCCTGCACACCACAGGATCCCTGCAGAAAAGTGACAGCACAAAAGTACCCCAGCTGCAAAGCCACAGTAAACTGATGCTGGGAGCAGAGAATAGGGGGTAAAGAAAGTATTTACAGCCCACCAGAGAGTCTCCAGCACCTCTCAGCAGCCAGCAGGGTTTGCCTGCCCTTGGCTGTCACCTGTGAGGTGAGCACTGTGCCTCGATGCACAACTGCAGCACTGCTTCCCTTCACTGACATGAGCTGCCTGGACTGAGAGCATTTAACTCCCTCTCAGTGCTTCACTATGCTCCAACACGCTGTGGTGCCATTACAGCTTTAAATATTTACTTGACATTATCTTGCATCTGGCAAACGTATTCTGATACTCCCCAGCAAGTCCCATGCAGGATTAAGTTCTCCACTGGTCTTTGCACAGGAACAGATCCCATTTTATTCCACTACTGCAATTCTCTCCAAATCAGGTCTGCAAGGTCCAAGAAGTTTTCCAACAATTCTCTTAAGACAGATGAGATTTTCAGGCACCAGACTAATTTCTAAGTTCCTATAGCAGTTAAGACTTTTCCTGCCTCTTCCTCATTTTCTGTGCTGCTCAGAGCCACACAAAGACTGCCTGTTACTCTGTCAGTGCTGCCAATCCATGTGCACCTTCTCCCTTTATTCTCTTATTGCTAATTAACTACTTCATGTTGCAAATTCCTGTATTTCAGACAAGGCGCTGTTGTCACAATAGCCCTGTAAGTGAATTATTATAACTAGAATACATTCATAAATAACACATTGAAGGTTTAAAATACATTGGGACAAACCCAACCCAGCCCTGCGCCATCCTGGGCACAAACCAAACCCAACCCAGCCCAGCCCAGCCCCATCCTGGGCACAAACCAAACCCAACCCAGCCCAGCCCTGCCCCATCCCGGGCACAAATCAAACCCAACCCAGCCCAGCCCTGCCCCATTCCGGGCACAAACCAAACCAAACCCAACCCAGCCCCATCCTGGGCACAAACCCAACCCAGCCCAGCCCAGCCCTGCGCCATCCTGGGCACAAACCAAACCCAACCCAGCCCAGCCCAGCCCCATCTCAGGCACAAACCAAACCCAGCCCAGCCCTGCCCCATCCCGGGCACAAACCAAACCCAGCCCAGCCCAGCCCTGCCCCATCCTGGGCACAAACCCAACCCAGCCCAGCCCTGCCCCATCCCAGGACAAACCAAACCCAGCCCAGCCCTGCCCCATCCCGGGCACAAACCAAACCCAGCCCAGCCCAGCCCTGCCCCATCCTGGGCACAAACCCAACCCAGCCCAGCCCTGCCCCATCCCGGGCACAAACCAAACCCAGCCCAGCCCCATCCCGGGCACAAACCAAACCCAACCCAGCCCTGCCCCATCCCGGGCACAAACCAAACCCAACCCAGCCCCATCCCAGGACAAACCAAACCCAGCCCTGCCCCATGCCGGGCCCGGGCTGGCTCTGCAGAGCCCCAGGAGAGCAGCAGGGCTCCAGGCTGATCTCAGAGCCTGCAAGGACACCTGGCTCTCACAAAGGGAGCAGCTGACCAGCACAAAGGGCTGCACAGCCTCCCCGCTCCCAGGGACTCCAGCACAAAGGCAAGAACATTCTGAGTGTTTCTGTCACCTTGCTGTGCCCCGAGGCTCACACTGCAGGCAGGCTGCTGTGCCCACATTCCCACAGCACTCCAGGGCCATTTTCCCAGTTATTTCCCATGAAGATACCCAGCCAGCAACAAAACGGGGCGTGGGAGCTGCCCAAGAACAGTTCTGTCGGTTTCCAGAGAAGTGAAAACTCCAAAGAACACTTTTCTCTCAAGCTGCAATAACTAGGCAAGCCCACGTCCTCTGGGCAGCCCAAGGCTGCTGCCAGTGACACAGCACTGCAATGGTGCTGTAATGTACCAAATGTGAATGTACAATGCCAGCCCCAGTTCTGGAGGGCTCGGAGGCAATGTGAGCCCAGCTCTCCTGAGAGGGCCCGAGGAGCAGCTGCCCCACAGCCCGGGGGAGCCCGGAGCCACTGTGGGCACCCTGTGCCAGGGCACAGCACAGGGAGCTGCCCCAGCACTGCCCGGGGACACCCAACCTCCTCCACACCCACACCAGCCCTGCAGCTTCATCTCTGCCTCACTGCTCCCCACAGGGCTGCCAGGAGCTGCCAGAAAAGGCTTTTGCAGCCCATCCAAGGCTAAATCACCTAAATGCACACCTCCAGCTCACAGCGCATTATTGCTGCTGCTGCTGGCACATGGAGAGCTTAGATGAAAACAAGCAAATACTGGGTAAAAACATCCCAGAAAAAGCTGAATATTTATGGCTTGTACCCAGAAACCTGACTGGCAAGTGGATGCTTCAGGTAGAGATAAAAGGAGTGACAGAAGAGTAACTTTTATCTATGCAGTCTACATTTAATGACTGCATGAACATTTGCAGATGATTAGGGCCAGGCTAAGTGCTCTGTTGTTCCTTTGTTCCATTTCTGAAGGGTTTGGACTTTATTTATTATTTGTCTTCTTCTTTTTTTTTTCCCTTCCTCCCCCCATAGCTGCAACTAAATATAATTTTTGGCTTTTAAAGACCTATTTCCATTTATAGAATCCAGCTGACAGGCTGAGGATGATGTTTCCTAGCCGAGGCATCTGCCTCCTGGACAGAGGGAGGGATGATCAGGCTGGGCGCAGCAGGCTGGGCATCTCTGACAGCTGAGGATGGCAGGGCTGAGAGCAGCCTGGCCCTCTGGTGTCTGCAGGGCAGCAGCTCAGCCCCACTGCCCTGCCCAGCACAGCTCACCCGGGCCACAGCCTGTTACTGAATGGTGCCACTGAACAAGGGCTCCCCTACCCTGCCAGACTGCTCCACAGGCAGCCACAGCCTCACCTGTGTGCTGGGACAGCACCTGAGCTCTCCTGAGTGTCACACTGAGGTCACCTGTGTGCTGGGACAGCATCTGCAGCACCTGAGCTCTCCTGAGCGCCACACTGAGGTGCTCACCTGTGTGCTGGGACAGCATCTTCAGCACCTGAGCTCTCCTGAGTGTCCCACTGAGGTGCTCACCTGTGTGCTGGGACAGCACCTGCAGCACCTGAGCTCTCCTGAGTGCCACACTGAGGTCACCTGTGTGCTGGGACAGCACCTGAGCTCTCCTGAGCACCACACTGAGGTCACCTGTGTGCTGGGACAGCACCTGCAGCACCTGAGCTCTCCTAGTGCCACACTGAGGTCACCTGTGTGCTGGGACAGCATCTGAGCTCTCCTGAGTGCCACACTGAGGTCACCTGTGTGCTGGACACAGCACCTGCAGCAGCTGAGCTCTCCTGAGCGCCACACTGACACCCAGATGTGTGCCAAGCAGACAAGAGCACTTCCATGGCAGGAAGGCTGTGTGGATGTGTCTGTGCCCCCCCCTTGTCCAGCCCTCTGTGCCTTGCTCTTGGTGCTGTGCCATCTGCTCTGTCCCCGCCACGTGCACCCCTGCAGAACCTGGCCAGTTTCTCACATTTCCTCTCCTTCCCTGCCAGCAGAAGTGGAAGAGATCACCCAGATGTAATTTCAGCAAACAATAAATCCCTTTATCAGTGGTGCTGCCCTGAAAGTCAGTAGATGGAAATCTGAATCTGATTTTCAGCTCCTACAGCATTTCTTTCCGTAAGACCATTAAACTGCAGGCTCAAAGTTACAGCTTAAATCATGTCTTTTTGCAGACAAGCCTAAACTCCAAACAATCAAATAGTGATTTATAATCTGTTGTTTTCAGTCAATATATCATGTTCAGCAAACATTGATTTATGTGTAAGATTAGACTTTGTGGTTGTACTTTCCAAAGTTATTCAATAACACCAATCATAACCAACAATTGATAGGTAATTTTTCTAGTATACACAAATTAATCTTTGCTAATTTGACCTTAAATTACCAAGGTTTCATTACTCATTTTCCCATACAAAGTTGCAGGTTGGTTTGGTTTCTTGGTCACATTACTCTTCCCCTGCATCTTGTCCTTTGACCATTAAACTCTTTGCTCATATCTCATTCTTTCAAAGTTTACTTTCTTTGTGTATTTGGTAGAAATGCAGACTTGCCTTCTCCATTTTTACCGGGGTGTTTGAGCTCTGATTCTCCTGCAAAGTATCATCTCATCTGTTAAATTCTTTCAGCACATCCTTCAGTGTGACATCTGCACACCCAAAGCTGACATCCCACTCACAGAACAACTTCACGCTGCCATCCAGGGCAGACAGGCAGCCCCAGTCCCGAAGAACAATTCCCACCCTCTGCCTGTGCCTTGCCCTGGAGGCTTCTGTTCCCAGCCCCACCTCAGCTCTCACAGCCTGAGGGCAGCTGTCCCAGCCTTGTCCTGAGCCCAGACAAAGGGTGACTGCACTGAAGCTCCTGCCCAGGTGTGGAACACAACCCCTGGCTTTGCTGAGGTGTGCAACACAAACCCTGGCTTTGCCCTGGTGGTACCAGGTGTGGAACACAACCCTGGCTTTGCCCTGGTGGTTCCAGGTGTGGAACACAACCCCTGGCTTTGCTGAGGTGTGCAACACAACCCATGGCTTTGCCCTGGTGGTTCCAGGTGTGGCACACAACCCATGGCTTTGCTGAGGTGTGGAACACAAACCCTGGCTTTGCCCTGGTGGCTCCAGGTGTGCAACACAAACCCTGGCTTTGCCCTGGTGGCTCCAGGTGTGCAACACAAACCCTGGCTTTGCCCTGGCGGTTCCAGGTGTGGCACACAACCCATGGCTTTGCTGAGGTGTGGAACACAAACCCTGGCTTTGCCCTGGTGGTTCCAGGTGTGGAACACAAACCCTGGCCTTGCCGAGGTGTGGAACACAAACCCTGGCTTTGCCCTGGTGGTTCCAGGTGTGGCACACAACCCCTGGCTTTGCTGAGGTGTGCAACACAACCCATGGCTGTTTCCCTCCAGGACAGGCTGGCTCCAGCCCAGCAGCACCCTGAGCAGGCTCCTGACACGCAAGGAGAGGCAGGACCGTGACATGAGCGGGGCAGGGTGGGCTCACCCAGGGGCTCAGCTCACTGCCACTGCCATTAAAATAAACCCTTGATGGCAAGGGCCACCTGTGGCTCCATGTGCAGAGCCAGCACCCTCACCAGGGGATTGTTATTTCAACACCTGTCTGCTCTTCGTGGTTGTTTATTAACAGAAAGGATCGCACGCAGCCTGAGGTCAATTAAAATTCCCGTTCTGCTATTCCGTGTCATTGAAGAATCTGCCAGGCCGTTGTTTGATTTGGTTTCTAGCAAAGCAGGCTTACAAACTTCCTTCCAAGCCATTAATTCAGATATGCAATAAGCCTAACACAACTGCACTGGCTCATTAAAGCAATTTGAGGTAACCTGACTCATTAGAGCAGCCACCATCCATCCCCTGTGAGTGCAGCCTTGTTTTCAGACAGCCTCAGAGATGACCTGCTGTGCCAAATGCCTCTTCTGTCTCAGGAAAACTTCAGGGAAACAGCAAAATAGAAAACCTTCATTTGCTCAGGCTGTGAAATTCATTCAAATGCAAGACTATTATAACAACATCGTGAGTATCTTGTTTCATCCAGAAAAGGATTATTTAACTGGATGAAGGGAAATTCTTCAGTAAAGACAGTACTATGATGATAGTCATGCAGGACACAAGTTTACAGATAAAACTGATAAGCTCCCTGCTGTATCTGTTGGAAAGGACAGTTTAACCATTCAGGAAAGCAAATTCAGGAAGGACAAATTATGAGCGTGCCATAGCTGAAATAATAAGAACCAACCTGTGACCTTGGTACGCAGCCCAGGCTGCCACCAGTGCACAAAGCGGCTGCACAGAGCTGCTGCCCACCTACACTTAGGGAAAACCATGAAAATCCTCCTGTGCTGAACAAAAAAGGACACTAACCGAAGGTACAAAGACAACTGAGGCAGCATTTAGCCTTTAAGCAGGGACATTTACAGGTGTACCAGTCATCAGGATGATTAAGCCTGGCCCTTGAACTACATCAACCCATTTAGTGGCTGGAGGAGAAGCACAAAATCCTTGAGTGAGACTGATTTGGAGTCCTCCAGCAGGGGAATTAAGCAGCTTAATACAGAGCACCTTCTATGGACTTAGCACACTTAAAGAAAGACTTGTTCACCTAATAAAAGGGAGGCAGGCACACAGCAGACTCTGACCCTCTGCTACACAGTAAAATCAACTGCCTAACAACAACAACAACAACAAAATCATCTCTGTGCACGTTTGCTGCTTCCCAAACAAAAACCTGCTTCTTCCAGGTCAGGTTCACACTGTCCTTCCATGGAGCAATGGAGCTCCTCTTCCCACCTTCCTCTCTCCATCTTTACCTCCTCACCTCAACACCATCAGCACCTGCCCAGCACTCACAAAGTACCAGGAGATAAAGCACAAAGCTGAAATTCCTCATGGTGAAGGACTGATGGCAGGTAGGAAGGTTTTAAAAGGATAGGTTACAATCAGGCCAATCAGTTCCAAAGCGCTCCAGAGAGAAGCATTCCATTTCTGCCATCAGGAGGAATCTTCCCCGCCTACGTTGTCATCCCTGAGGGTGAAGGAGACTCTTGGAAAAACGGAACAGAGTGTTCAAAACCCCAGCAGATCACATGCAGTACAACCATGCCTCCAAATTCATCAGAAGGTCACCAAGCCTGCACACTGAGCTAGGATCTATTTAAATATTGTCACTGTGCAGTGGATCTATCTTCACTTTGTCCAAAAGGCACTTCAAACACAACATCTAGCTGTGGAATGTGCTCCAGTCTCACTCCTCAGTGAGAATGGAGGAATTAGCACTGCTCTGAATCAATCACAGACAGAGTCCCACTGCACTCCTGAGAGGCTGGAGTGACACTCATTAGGTCACAAGGAAACACATCTTGTTGGAATCTAGGATTCTCTGAAACTGAGGAGCCCTAAGAGAAAGAGAACAAACAATTTATATGTTTAAAAAGTGAAATAAAGACTGGCAGTCATCAGGGTTCTAATGAGCTCTATCAAATTCCTGTCCCACAGCAACAGGGGAGCTGAAGGGTTTGCAGCAGCAGCACCTCACTGCTCCAGCACACCCCTGTGGGGTGCAGGAAAGGGCTGAGGGGTCCCAGGGCAGGAGGGGTGCTGGTGAGGAAATGAGGGAATAACCAGGAGCCAGGAAGAGGTGCTGGCAGAGGGCAAAGGAAACAGCTGTGGGCACACGGCAAAGGAAAACAGCTCAGGGAGGACAGAGCAAAAAGCCTGTCCCAACAGCCTGGGCTGGGGTTCAACCCCTGGCCCAGGAGGAGGAGGAGGAGAAAAGGCAGCACATCTCCTGCCCTGGGCTATGGCCTTGCAGCCTCTCCCCATTCCATCCCCGCTGGGCTGGCGGCAAAGAGGATGCAGAAGAGGAGAAAAGGCAGCACATCTCCTGCCCTGGGCTATGGCCTTGCAGCTTGTCTCCTCTCCATGCCTGCTGGGCTGGCAAAGAGGATGCAGGAGGAGGAGAAAAGGCAGCACATCTCCTACCCTGGGCTATGGTCATGCAGCCTCTCCCCATTCCATCCCTGCTGGGCTGGCTGCATCCATGGCAAAGAGGATGCAGGAAGAGGAGAAAAGGCAGCACATCTCCTACCCTGGGCTATGGTCATGCAGCCTCTCCCCGTTCCATCCCTGCTGGGCTGGCTGCATCCATGGCAGAGCACACACTGCCCACCCTGCCACCCAAACCACGTGTGCACCTCACTTCAGCAAAAGCCAGCGCTCGGGATGCATTCAGCAGCACTGGAAAAACCCAGAGCAGGAATGCCCAGGGAACATGAACACGTTCCAGCCCCGTGCCCTCGTGTCTGCACCGCGTGGGCAGCAGCAGGAGGGGCTCAGCCCGGGCAGATGGAGGAGCCTCAGCAGGGTGTGGTGGAGCTCTGCCTCAGCTCCCTGTGTGAGCACCAGGGTACAAACAGCCTCCTGGGAATCAGCATTTACATGGCATTTGTGCCTTGCTGCCTTGGGCTTTATCCAGGCTGCTCCAGGCAACATATTTGTACTTGACTGGACACAGCCTTCCTAATAACCATTACTGTTCCTGGTAATTTTTAATGAGTTGATGCAATTTCACTTCCTTCCCCCTTCAGAAAGAATTTATTAAAAAGATCTGTATAGGAATAATAGACTCATAATCAAGAGAAGCCACATGCCATGATCAGAATTAAAGGAGCCATCTGTTTCTTTACAGTCATGCACATCTCAAACAAAAAGTACACGCATGACATATGTCATTACTTCCACTTTCCTGAGAGAAAATATTTGCCATGATTGCCTCCCACAGGAGCGCAGGGAGCTCCAGCACCAGCCTGCGGTGCTGCAGGAACCCTCCCACTGAACCCTCCCAGAGTGGATTCAGGCTTTAGCTCTGCCTCTGCCAACCCGGCAGAGCTTTTCGTGCCCCCGTGAATCCTTTGCAAACTTATTTTCCACAAGATCTGCAGCCAGGGCTTGGCTTGCTGCTCCCCACCACCAAGAGGAGCCGCCCTGCTGAGCTCCACACACACACTTGTGTCTTTCCATTTAAAAGTCAATTTAGGAAATTACTGTTCACTGGATGATGTACTTTCATGTCAATATGTTGCAAGATGCAATTTTCCCCCCTCCATCTAATTTCGAGATGCAGTGATAAAGGCAGTGATGGAAATGCACCAGACACAGCCAGGCACTCTCCAGCAGGAGATGAGAGTCCCCCTGGCCCTGGGGCAGGGCTGGCAGTGCCCTGCTCCCCCTGCCCAACACACCAGTGACAAATGTTCTGGAAAAAGCCTCTCCTGGAACGGGGCAGAATCCTTCCACCTAAAACGTCTCCTCCTCTTTTCCCTGCCTTGCCTCAGCTCAAACCCTGAGGAGTTCAGGGCTGCCTACTGCGCCCTGAGACACTGTGAAAGGATTTCTCCAGAAAAATCAAAGAGTAGCTTAATTTAAGTTTGTCTGACCTGGGCTGTTACCCTTGCTTTCAGTTATGGAAAACCTTTAAATAGAACAGAAAAAAATCTTAAAAAAAGTAAAGTAAAAGTTGTCTCTGGCTCTTCAGCTTTTCTCTCTGCAGGCCTGCATGCTTTTGCTGTAAGGTGCTCATCAGAGGCCAGGAGAAAAGCTATGAAGTTCAAACACTGGAGCTCTGCAGGGGATTTTCCCTCCCCCAGCTGCTCTCCCTGCAGATCAACACTCCTGTGCACAGACTGGTATTTCATTATGGCAACACTCTGTGACCCTGAAATGGTCTGTACATTCCCCAGCTCAGCTCAAAGCCCTGTCCCACCCATGTCTGTCCATGTTCAGCTCAAAACCCTGTCCCACCCATGTCCGTCCATGTTCTGTTCTGTGACACCTGGCATTATTCTGCAGGATTGCCCACCATGGCAATCCCTCTTCTGCTGTGATCACCTATGGAATGCATAATGATGAAAGATGCTGTGACGAGAAAAATAAAACAAAGCACTTTATATCCTTAATTCAAACACTGTATTAACCCTGCACATTCTTAAAGTACATTTTTTAACTCCTGCAACACACAGGCACACACATATATAGTGCATCTATTTTTTATCCAGCCTTCTAAATACAAACTTGTAACCAAAGATTTGCACTGGGGCTATGATCAATACCAGGTTTGTGTTTCAGAGGCACAAAGTCAGGACAGACTTCACAATTCCCACTCTCTTCCACTCCACAGCCACATTCCCCAACAGCTGTGTACACCGACACCTTATCTAAAAAATAACTGAGTTAAGGCTCTGCTGAAGAAGAGGGCAAGGTGTAATCAGGATTTATGGGTATTTCAGCTGTCCTTCTGCACTTTCACATCATTCTGCCTTCTAACAATTACACTCTACCTCAGGGTACACAGACAAATATATCCATCCTGAAAATGCCTCAGGGACCCTGCTGAGGGTGCCAGCTGTGTGTCCTGGCACTGTCACCTCCCCAGTGCCACCGGGCAGGGCAGCTCTGGGTGCCAGCTGTGTGTCCTGGCACTGTCACCTCCCCAGTGCCACCGGGCAGGGCAGCCTGGCTCCTCCTGGGCACACCTGGAACCTTCTCAGAGCACCAAGCTCAGGCTTGTCCTGCTGGCTGACTCTGCTCCACTCTGATATTCCCCCTGACCAAGCAGTTTCACCAGCCAGCAGCCATCCACAGCTCAGCTAATAAATGCTATATATTATTTCTTTTTTTTTTTTTTCACTTCTTCTAGCAATAGTAGGGGCTATTTTGAGACTTGGAAGGAAGAAAGCAATCATCCAGAGGAGCGTCAGTAAACTGAGCTTAGCCAAGGAAACAGCAATATTTCAGAAAAGCTCTTTCTGGATCCTTCTTGCCTGACACAGCCTGGCTCAGAGGAGGCACAAGCACACAGGCATGGAAGTCAGCGGCACTCACTGCTTACACAAGCCTGGAAATTCTCCTTTAACAGTGGGAAGAAATCATCCAAGGCCAGGTTCATCACACACCTGCAGCAGCTGGAGCACAGAGCAGGGCTGGAGCTGCTGCTGGCCAGGCTGGCAGGGGATAACACAGACTGTCCCTCTGCCCTCCCTGGGGACACAGCCACCCAGCCTGCAGCGCAGGGAATGTGCACAGGGGAGCTGAGCATCACAGGGATGGGCAGGAGATCCTGGCACCAGAGGCCCTGCCCTGCTCTGTGCTGAGCCCTCGGCTCCCTCTCAGCCTGAGGGGAACGCTTCAGCAGGGGCACCTGGTTATCTTAGAGTTGTCAGACCATCAGCCAGTTTGATAAAACAACAAGCATTCTGAATGGAGAGCACTTCAGGCTAACCAACATGCTGCAAGGTTTCTTTTGGCTAGTTAAAAAAGTTCTTCATAAATGGTTCTCTCTTTGCATGTCTAATTTGGTTTCAGGTCTTAAAGCAGTACTTCCAAAAAGAAAAAAAAAAGGCAGCTAGAAGATGCACAACAAGTTTTGGCAAAATAAAAACTCTTATACAAAATTGACCTGATTCTGGAAGAAGCAAAATGTGAACACAGCATGGCATAATTGCATGCATTTGTTATTAGAGTCATTCTAGCGACATCTGCTTCTTTCCTTGCCTCACTGATTTGCACATTACAAAAAGCAGGCGGCACTGGATGCTGGTCACTCAGGAAGGTCACCCCCTGGCTGTGATACATGCTCCCACCTTCATTATTTTAGGCTTATTTCTGACATAACAGGAATTCATTACCATACAGAGAATAACCATATTCCAAAAAGTATCAATAGCAAACACTTCTAAAATGCTACTGAAAGAATAAATTAAAAACAAATATTAGAAGAAGACTTAATTTTCTGTCCTAACACTTGCAGGTTTTCCACTGGGTGTTCTTTTTCACTGTGATTTATCACTTTGTTTTTGCTTGTTTTTTCCTCATTTTCATGCCTCACCGTATCACATTCAAGAGCAAGGTGTGATTGCCCTGCTGCTATGGAAGGGTGATTCAGGGTGTCCTGCTCAGAAATCCAAGCAGAGAATACAGGAATCACCAGAGAGTATCATCAGCAGAAGGGTTATTATTACTTTCTCATGGATTTTACTCCTAGTTAGACTGATCCTGCAGCTAGGCAGGCAGTAGTCAAACCTAATCAATAAGTCTGCACAAAAAGCAACTGAATTGGGCCAAATGCAACAACAAAGGGTAAAAGAAATTGCATTAAATAGGTGCTATCATAATTAGAGTGAAAGATACAATGGCAAAATTCTCCTCTCTGACCTACGCTGTGATGAAGGCACAGGGTGTACCTGCACTGTAATTTCTGAACTGGGGATATAAATGGCACTGCCAGTGACTTTCATGGATCTCCCCTGTGCAAATAAAACCCAGAACACCAAAATGGCAATGACAGAGCTGGAAAGGAAGAGAAAATCTTCACTGCAGCTTGGAAAGCAATGCAGAGGTAAGGCATAAATAAAATAATGAATGAAGCTGCATGGCACATGGCTGAGATAAAAACCAGAACTGCCAAAGAGATCATCAGTGTCTGGGGTGTGCTGCTCAGTCCAGCAGAGCTCTCTGGGGTTGGGCAGCCCAGCCCTGCTCCTGCACACCCTTCTCACTCTGAGAGCCCAACAAAGCTCCTGCCCCAAACCCAAACCCAACAAAGCTCCTGCCCCAAACCCAACAAAGCTCCTGCCCCAAAACCCAAACCCAACAAAGCTCCTGCCCCAAAACCCAAACCCAACAAAGCTCCTGCCCCAAACCCAACAAAGCTCCTGCCCCAAAACCCAAACCCAACAAAGCTCCTGCCCCAAACCCAAACCCAACAAAGCTCCTGCCCCAAACCCAAACCCAACAAAGCTCCTGCCCCAAAACCCAAACCCAACAAAGCTCCTGCCCCAAACCCCAAACCCAACAAAGCTCCTGCCCCAAACCCAAACCCAACAAAGCTCCTGCCCCAAACCCAAACCCAACAAAGCTCCTGCCCCAAACCCAAACCCAACAAAGCTCCTGCCCCAAACCCAACAAAGCTCCTGCCTCAAACCCAACAAAGCTCCTGCCCCAAACCCAAACCCAACAAAGCTCCTGCCCCAAACCCAACAAAGCTCCTGCCTCAAACCCAACAAAGCTCCTGCCCCAAACCCAACAAAGCTCCTGCCCCAAACCCAACAAAGCTCCTGCCCCAAACCCAACAAAGCTCCTGCCCCAAACCCAAACCCAACAAAGCTCCTGCCCCAAACCCCAAACCCAACAAAGCTCCTGCCCCAAACCCAAACCCAACAAAGCTCCTGCCCCAAACCCCAAACCCAACAAAGCTCCTGCCCCAAACCCCAAACCCAACAAAGCTCCTGCCCCAAACCCCAAACCCAACAAAGCTCCTGCCCCAAACCCAACAAAGCTCCTGCCCCAAACCCCAAACCCAACAAAGCTCCTGCCCCAAAACCCAAACCCAACAAAGCTCCTGCCCCAAACCCAAACCCAACAAAGCTTCTGCCCCAAACCCAAACCCAACAAAGCTCCTACCCCAAACCCAACAAAGCTCCTGCCCCAAACCCAACAAAGCTCCTGCCCCAAACCCAAACCCAACAAAGCTCCTGCCCCAAACACAAACCAACAAAGCTCCTGCCCCAAACCCAAACCCAACAAAGCTCCTGCCCCAAACACAAACCCAACAAAGCTCCTGCCCCAAACCCAACAAAGCTCCTGCCCCAAACCCAACAAAGCTCCTTCCCCAAACCCAAACCCAACAAAGCTCCTGCCCCAAACCCAAACCCAACAAAGCTCCTGCCCCAAAACCCAACAAAGCTCCTGCCCCAAACCCAAACCCAACAAAGCTCCTGCCCCAAACCCAACAAAGCTCCTGCCCCAAACCCAACAAAGCTCCTGCCCCAAACCCAAACCCAACAAAGCTCCTGCCCCAAACACAAACTAACAAAGCTCCTGCCCCAAACCCAAACCCAACAAAGCTCCTGCCCCAAACCCCTGGGATGCCCCAGCCCTGCAGAGCCCATCCCAGACCTGCCCCCTCCTGCACACACCATTGGGAAGCAGAACATTATTCCTATTCCACTGAAACAAAACACCATTAATTGATTCTGAACAGACACAATATGGAAATTGCAATTACAGCAACTCCAGCTGCTGAGACAGAATGTGAACAGCAGCCATGGACGCTAAACTGCACTTGAACAGCACTTTCCAGAATTCCCCAAGAAGACTGACAAACATAGACAGTCCTGCTGTGAGACTGAAGGATGTTTTCCTAAAAATATCTTCTTGTTTTCATTTCTTACTGCCTTTTCTAGACTTTTTTTTTACACTCCATGCATTAATTGGAATGATACATATATAAATACAGTATGTGCCTGCCACCACAACTGCAGTGCTGAGACCCACAATAATCTTTAATGCAAATGCATCTATTGCAATATCTGGAGTCTCATGAGATATGCAGTAAGTGTAAAATGTCACACAGGACAGTCATAAACCACAGAGTGGTTTGGGTTGGAAGGGACTGTTAAAGATTATCTAGACCAGCCCCCAAAAGCCCCAGAGCTGCTTCAGTCTTGAAATCTGCTAAGAGGAAGGTGGAAGAGGAGAATGTCCTTTTCAGTAAGAATTAGAAGGAATTACATTGTTTGGAATGATTTTTCCACTTACATTGAAGCATCAATCACAGCTCCCACTCCCAAAGTCTCCCATCACTGTCGATGCACTGTTTACACCACAGCCAAAAGCAGAAGGTTTCTT
Source organism: Calcarius lapponicus (assembly GCA_039654755.1). Lineage (NCBI taxonomy): Eukaryota > Metazoa > Chordata > Aves > Passeriformes > Fringillidae > Calcarius > Calcarius lapponicus. The sequence goes on from CM077467.1 coordinate 643,341, forward strand.
TTCTTTTCCAAGTGTATGACTCCTGCTGTTCTCTTGGGATTGTCTTCCTCCCCCACCCCCAAAGATAGACATAAAAAAGAACAATATATTTTACCATATATTGGTATTACCATACAAACCCAAGTCTCACACATTTACTGGTTTATTTTAAGAGCCATTAGGTAAAACTTACAGAACAGGAAAGAAGCCCCAGTTGAAGTTCCATCAAAGTGAACTCACACTTCAGTCAGTTAATTAAATAATCCTTGCCAACCTGAGGGCTCTCAATCCTGTCACAACAGTCCATAAGCACTGATGGTAATAAAATATTCGTTCTGAACTGCTCTCATTAATATTAAGCTGAACCAAACCACAAAGTTCAAACTGCTTAACTGGCATTTTAAAAAAGTGTGGGCATCTTTAAAGTGCACAGGCATTGATCTTTGTGTTCAATACTTCTTTTATTTAAGGACATTTGAAAGTATAAGGCAGCAGAAGCCTTTGCAGGGAGCAGTGCAGGTTATTACAGAGCACAGTGCAAACCTGTCTGGTTTCACATGCTGCACTGAGAAAGTGCCAGGGGTAATGCAGAACCCCAACTGCCTCTGAAAGAGAGCCAGCTTTGAAAGGAGCTATTTTTGGAGGGATGCTAAAGGTCAGCTAGCTGAGGCCTTTAGTCATGCAATGTCATCCCCACGCTGAGCCTGAAGATGCTTTTGAACAAGGCATTTGCTGTACAGTAAATGGCAGATTTTTTTCCAAGACATTACTGATTTGCAAGTTCACCTTCAGCAAACGGTGCCAAAAATGCTCTCAGAAAAAAGAAATGGCACAATTACAACTGGAGCAGGAGATAGAAAATGTCTGTAAAAATATAATGAGAGCTTCTGGAATGCTGCTATGATCCTGCTCCCATGAGAACAGCAAGAATCAGAGGATCAGATTTTTTAGGAAAATATGCAACATTTCAAGTTCCTGAAGAGCCACTGAAATGTCACGTGGTCTATGGGAGGCGACAGGACCTGGGCAAAAAAAAACCTTCTGTGTGCAGGGCCAGTGCCAGGGGCCAGGACAGGGCCAGTGCCAGGGCCAGGGCAGGGCCAGTGCCAGGCACAGCCAGTGCCAAGGGCCAGGACAGGGCCAGTGCCAGGGGTCAGGACAGGGCCAGTGCCAGGGGTCAGGACAGGGCCAGTGCCAGGGGTCAGGACAGGGTCAGTGCCAGGGGTCAGGAGAGGGCCAGTGCCAGGGGTCAGGACAGGGTCAGTGCCAGGGGTCAGGGCAGGGCCAGTGCCAGGGGTCAGGGCAGGGTCAGTGCCAGGGGCCAGGACAGGGCCAGGTGTGGCCAGTGCCAAGGGCCAGGACAGGGCCAGTGCCAAGGGTCAGGACAGGGCCAGTGCCAGGGGTCAGGACAGGGTCAGTGCCAGGGGCCAGGACAGGGTCAGTGCCAGGGGTCAGGACAGGGCCAGTGCCAGGGGTCAGGACAGGGCCAGCGCCAGGCACAGCCAGTGCCAGGGCCAGGCGTGGCAGGCAGATGTGCAGCCACAGCTGGGCAGCAGCCACAGGCTGTGCCAGCACACAGGACTGGCTGCAGCACCGTGCAAACCACAGCTGCTCTGTGTGTGAGCCTGATCCCCACAGCTGGGCACAGCTGCTCCTGCCGTGCCCTGGACACGGCAGCCAGGCCCCAAGGTTTGAATGCATTATTTAACCCCTCTGCACCTGCCAACAGTTCTGGGAGTCCCACTTTAGCTCTTCTGGCTGAGGTTTCACCTGTGATGTCTGAGTTGAAATAAAGCCACTCTTCACTTCCCCCAGTAGGATGGCTCGGAGCCCACAGGATCACACCAAGAGAACCCTCTCCCTCCTCCTCCTCAGCCTGTTCGTGTGAACCCTCCCTGCCAGCCCCAGCCATCCCCTGGCTCTGCTCTGGGGGCAGTTTGCCGCACAAACACAATCAGACCCAGGTATCACCAGAGGCAGGATCTGCCTGTGGCTGAGCAGGGGGTGATGGCAGTGCTGGCAGTGAGGGACATAGGCAGCAGCACAGGAGGCCACTCCTGACACACAGCTGGGAACTCACAGAACATCACTGCCTGCAGGGTAAGCCAAGGCACTTCTGCAGATCCTTGTACACAAATGGTACCAAGGAACAGCAAGGAAGGAATTCATGTTTCAATTTGCAAGCTAAACTTGTACAGCAAACTTGCAGAGAATCAGACCATCATGAATTTTGACAGCTTTGTCAAAAGGAAGAAAAAAACAGTGAAAAAAAAAAGATTGGAAGAAAGAACACAAGAAGGAAAGTCTGACCCTGCTGGTCCAGGAGCCTTTCCAGCTGGAACATCACCAGCACTGCTGGCATAGGCAGAGCAGGGTCCAACCAATTCTTGTTGTTCTCAGAGCCCACACACCTGAAGGAGAAAAACTGCGGTCCTTGAGGATGCTGGGTGTGACTCTGAATGGCAGGAGAAAGATCTGGTCTGTGTAGCAGGAACACAAACACCACAGGCAGCAGATCCACAGCACGTTCTGCCTTCTGCTCTGCCTCCCAAGACCTTCTCTGCCCAAGAATAAAATCCTCAGCGTGCTTAGGAACTGCTCTCCCCAATTGTTCAAGCTCTGGAATGCAGAAAGCAGGCAATGGAATCTGAAATGTTTTTAGTGCCCCTGGAAAGGAAAAGCAGTGCTTTGCCTGTGATCTCTTCTTAGCAAGACAGGGAAAGGGTAAAAACTAAAGAGGTGCCTTGTTGTACAGCACTTCTTTCTTCAGTGTTATTTTCATTATCCGTTATTGCCTAGGGCATGAGTTCACACGAAGGGAAGAAGTGGAGGAACAAGGTACCATTTTTATTTTTTATCTCCTATGCTTCCATAAGTTACAGCCACTGATGTTGCACAACTTCTGTCCCCATTATTTCCAGGATGGACTTTCCTGCTTCTCTATCACACCATGTTCTGTTTCATCAGAAGCTGAGCAGCAATTTCCTTTGTAGCTCAGATCACAGACATAAAAATGTGCAGCACTATCAGGATGATTTACAAAAGGCACAGGTCCTCTGCATCCTCCACACAGACACTGGCCTCCTTGTCTCCTCTTTTATGACAGGCAGCCAATGAAGTAATGAAGTAGAAACGAAGTAATAAAGTAAAGATAAATCATTCATCTTGGGAAGGTCTGCACCAGACCAATTAAAATAATGCCTCAGACACACTGCCATAACATATCATACCTATGGGAAGAGACACCAGCATGAGCAAGCCCTGCAATTACTATTTTCTCCAATTATATCCTCAGAGATTTCTAGCTCCACCATAATAAAAGATTAACAAATTAAAATATATTTAAACACTGAATCTTTATATTTTTCCAGTAAGCTGTTAAAGGCAGTGATAGTGACAAATCTCTGTCTGGAGAGGAGCTTTGCACACGCCAAGAGCAAGAGCAGCTGCAGCCAGAATCACTGAGGATGAGGAGGGTCTGCAGCCTGAGCCCCCAGCTGCAGCCAGAATCACTGAGGATGAGGAGGGTCTGCAGCCTGAGCCCCAGTGCAGCCAGAATCACTGAGGATGAGGAGGGTCTGCAGCCTGAGCCCCAGTGCAGCCAGAATCACTGAGGATGAGGAGGGTCTGCAGCCTGAGCCCCAGTGCAGCCCCAGCAAGTGCCCAGGCTGGCAGGGCCCCCAGGGCTGCAGCAGGTGCCAGGCTGGCTCCTGCCCTGCCAGGGGCACCCAGGGCTGCAGCAGCTCCTGCCCTGCTCTGTCCCTCGCTGGGCTCCATGCCAGGGGCCAGGAGCTCCCCCTCCCACCCAATGGGGCAGGGATCAGCACTGCACACCCCATCACTGCATGGAGAACGAAACACAGCAAAACCACAGCTCTCCTCAGTGTGAAACCTCCAAGAGATGGGGCAGGGATCAGCACTGCACACCCCATCACTGCATGGAGAACGAAACACAGCAAAAACACAGCTCTCCTCAGTGTGAAACCTCCAAGAGATGGGGCAGAGCCCCTGGGCACTGCACCCTGGCACCCAGGGCTCAGAGATCAGCATTACACACCACAGCATGGAGAACAAAACACAGCAAAAAGGGGGAAATAGCCAGCCCTCCTCGGTGTGAGACCTCCAAGAGATGGGGCAGGGATCAGCACTGCACACCCCCATCACTGCATGGAGAACAAAACACAGCAAAAAGGGGGATGTGTTTACAATAGCCAGCCCTGTTCGGTGTGAAACCTCCAAGAGATGGGGCAGGGATCAGCACTGCACACCCCCATCACTGCATGGAGAACGAAACACAGCAAAAATGGGGATGTGTTTACAATAGCCAGCCCTCCTCAGGGTGAGACCTTCCAGAGATGGGGCAGAGCCCCTGCAGAGCCCCTGGGCACCGCCCGCTGCAGCCAGGGCTGAGCTCTGCACACCAGCACCACCAGCACACACAGCCCAGGGGATGGGGACTGCCAGCCCTCCCCAGGTGAGAGCCCACCCTGCCCTGCTCTGTGCCACGTTCCAGCAGCAGCTCCCTGGCACAGAAGTGCTCCCTTTTTCCCTGCCCAGGTGGCTCCTGAGCTCCTCTGCTGCACAGGAGCAGCCCCACTGCAGCCAGCTCGGGAGCACACAGGGCAGGGTCTCAGGCAAGCCAAAGCCAGCAGGTTCACCCAGCCCTGCGCTCAGAGCGCCCTGCTAGGTCTGTAAATGTTCTAACAGCACTTCAGGGCCCCATCTGCCCCCAGGCACAGGGGTTTGGGCACCTGCTGCCCCATCTGCCTCTGGCATCCGTCCTGTGCTCCCTGCTCTGTGGATCCTCATATGGGCCTGCAAATCAATCCAAATCTGGTCTAGAATTTTATTCTCTGATCTAGAGTCCTAGACTGAGAACAGCACCCATTCCCTCCCCATCTGTTGGTTTTCAAATGATTTGATAGCACTGGTGTCTAATTAGAGTCTATCGCTGCCTGTTACAATCACAAATCACGTGCTGACTGCATGACCCATGGAAGCCCTCTTCATACTCCAAAGAAAATCTCCATCAATACTATGCTCAAGATTTCAAAGATCTAGCAGAACGACTGAAGAAAACAGATTTTGGGTTTTTTTAGCTTATCATTTCTGACCACTTCAAAGGTTTACAACAAAATTCAGCGTCAAAAACAATGAACATGAGTTGAACATTGGTGAGATTGCAAAGCACAGAAAATGCAGTGTGACAGAGTTAACTGAAGCGTGATCACACAGGCTATCAGACAAATCTGGATCACTTGAACGGACTGGCACGGCTTAAAGGGGATTTTCTTTCATTTATAATTAACCACTGGCTGTCACATCCCTGCATCCACACTCCCTGGCAGGGAGGGTTTGCACAGAGAGCTCAGTGCAGGACACAGCCTGGGAGCCAGACAGGGTGAGGAGGGAAGCTGTGTGTGTGTGTGTGCACCAAGGGATGCTCAGCTCAGCACCACGAGCAGAGGGAGAACTGTTCACCTCAAACAGAGCCTCCCCCTGCTGCAGAAACCTTCCTTGGGCTCCTGGAGCACACCTGGGCACCCTGACTTCTGCTGTGGGACAGAAAGACAAACTGCTGCTAGGACAGAGGCTACTGGACAGAGGTCAGTAAGGGTCCTAAAAAGCAGCAGATGTTGCAGAGCATGGTCTGTGTGATTTGAGGAAGCTTTCCCAGAAAGCTCCCAAGGATGAAAAGCTTGTCGTGCTGGCAGCAATGCTCAAAATGGAAAGTGCATTAGGAAGTTTCCTAGCTGTGCAGGGGCGACGTGGAGCTCAGGACCCAGAGCAGGGCAGGGCTGCACCCAGCCTGCAGGTCCAGCTCATGCCCCACACCATTTGTACACTCAATAGAGAAACATTTCCTCGCAGGTTTTCAAATTTCGGTGAGCAACTGAATGCTGACAAAGCCAAGGAACTCCCTGAGCACTTCACTCTAACAGAGAACCTTTCAAGATGTATTTTCCCTAATCTAAAGCTCTCCTCTGCCCAGCAGTAACACACCCCAAAATCACAGCTCCTGAGTCTCAATGAATTCTTGATTGAGTTGTACAAGATTGCTTTGCTCTCCACTTCCTACATCTAACCTCAGGAAATTCCCTCACCAGCTTAACAATAAATTGCCTTCTTTGTCACACATAATGAAAGAACAGAGTTAATTCTGCTTCCTGCCCACAGCCAGTACAAGCACAGAGAAATGTGGGGGCACCAGCACTCAGGCTGATTTCCAGCACTTGATGTTTAAGCAGAAGCAGCTCAGAGGTTTGATAAAAAGTGATCACCTCGACTGAATGCAGAGTTTCAGAGCTCCTGAGTATCTCCAGAGAGCCCAAGGAAATCCCTGCTCCCACAAAGGAAAGGGTGACACAATCCCTGCCCCACCGAGTGCTTTAGGAAGTGGAACAGCAGCAGAACAGCTCAGGCAGACCCAACGAGACAATTTCACAGCTGCTATGGAGTGGCAGTGCCAGCCAGGGACCACCAAGGACCCTGCAGGGCTGCAGGATGCTGCAATGCTGCTCCAGGAGCTGCAGGGCCCCAGAATCACAAAAACCCTGGGACAGGCACACACCGACCTGTGCTGCAAACACACAATCCCAAACAGCAGCAAAAGCCAGCTGGGAGGGCAGGATGGCAGAGCTGCACGAGCAAAACAAGGCTGGGAACAAACCTGCAGCAGGACGTAGCACTTTAAATAACCAAGCAGCAAAGGATGTGAAAAGCCCTAATCCATTTGCTTGTTTGAAATATTACTCACTGCATGGTTCATCTCAAAGCACAGCTTTGGAGTTTATCCCCCTCAAATGACTCCCAGATAAAATGAGTCAGGTGATTTGCAGGATATATTGATTAGAGAGGATTTAGCTAAGGAACATAAAACATCCAGCTTTATCGTTCAGTGAGAAAGAAAGAGAGGAAAGCAAGCCTGCGAGCTATCATCTGTGTATAAATTAGCCTTATTAATGAATTAACTAACTACATAGAAAATGCTAGATAACAGTTAAAATCATGGCATTTTTCTCTGAAGAAGAGTAGATCTCACAAGAAAGCAATACAAATAAAATAAGTCTTCACCGTTTGCTTGGTTTTTTTCTAGTGTCTATAACAGGCTGAATTTTCACCTGAACATTCCTGAAAAACCCTGAGATGCTCGCTCGGTTTTCTCTTCCAGCTCACAACTTTTTCCACCTTTACATAAAAACACCCTCAGCTTGCCCCTGTTAAATCCCGGTTGACATGAGCGACCCAAACTTTCCCCAGTGAGCACTGCTTTTCCTCAGGGTTAACTCTGAAGTGCTCAAAATACAAAATACCCCAACTGTGCTGCATTCAGCCTGAAAGATCTGGGATTCTCCTGAGAGGGGGAACCAGAAATGGGCATTTCTGACTCAGAACTGGGCACCCTCACTGGCCCAGCCGGGAGGGGCTGGGCTGAGGCTCCAGCTTTGCATGAGACCCTCAGAGGAGCGTCCTGAGTGGCCTGACAGATGGTCTATTGACCTGCAGGCCAAGGTGTGCTGGGTGTCACAGCTGTGTGAGAACATCTGCACGCTGCACAAGGGTGCACCAAGCTGAGCACAGGGGGTGAGAGCAGCACGGCTCCCTGGGGGGGTCAGGCTCACCCCCACGTGTCCCCATAAACCCACACGTCCCCATAAACCCACGTGTCCCCATAAACCCACACCTCCACATAAACCCACACCTCCACATAAACCCACACGTCCCCATAAACCCACGTGTCCCCATAAACCCACGTGTCCATATAAACCCACGTGTGCCCATAAACCCACGTGTCCCCATAAACCCACGTGTCCCCATAAACCCACGTGTGCCCATAAACCCACGTGTGCCCATAAACCCACGTGTCCCCATAAACCCACACGTCCCCATAAACCCACGTGTCCCCATAAACCCACACGTCCCCATAAACCCACGTGTCCCCATAAACCCACACCTCCCCATAAATCCACGTGTCCCCATAAACCCACACGTCCCCATAAACCCACGTGTGCCCATAAACCCATGTGTCCCCTAAACCCACACCTCCCCATAAACCCACACATCCCCATAAACCCCACACCTCCCCATAAACCCATGTGTCCCCATAAACCCCACACTTCCCCATAAACCCGTGTGTCCCCATAAACCCACGTGTCCCCATAAACCCACGTGTCCCCATAAACCCCACACTTCCCCATAAACCCACGTGTCCCCATAAACCCACGTGTCCCCATAAACCCACGTGTCCCCATAAACCCACGTGTGCCCATAAACCCACGTGTCCCCATAAACCCACGTGTGCCCATAAACCCACGTGTGCCCATAAACCCACGTGTCCCCATAAACCCACGCATCCCCATAAACCCCACACCTCCCCATAAACCCATGTGTCCCCATAAACCCACGTGTCCCCATAAACCCACACGTCCCCATAAACCCCACACGTCCCCATAAACCCACGTGTCCCCATAAACCCACACGTCCCCATAAACCCCACGTGTCCCCATAAACCCACGTGTCCCCATAAACCCACACGTCCCCATAAACCCACGTGTCCCCATAAACCCACGTGTCCATATGACCACAGAAAGCTCTGTGAAACTGCCCTGCAGGGAAAGGAGTGACCTCCTGGATGTCATTTAATACCAACACATGCTCGGGGCACTGCCCTCACCTGTGCCCCTGCCTGGGACACCCCCTCACCTGTGCCCCTGCCTGGGACACCCCCTCACCTGCCCTGGGCCCTGACCCCAGCCCTCCATGCCCAGGACGGTGCCAGGGCTCCCTGGGCTCCAGAGGGGCATTTTCCCCCTCTCCCCTGGCACTGCCTTATTTCCTTGAGTAATCAGCTGAGCCCACACTGACTCCAGTGCTCAGCAGCCAGATACTTTCCAGGGATGTAGGAGAAATGCATTTAAATTCCCTCAGGCTGGAAAGGGAAATGAGTTCAAATCCACAATCCGAGGTTCATCAGCTCATGCAGGAACCACTGGGAAAAAGTGCTACGTCCCAGATGTGTTCTTGTTTCATGAATCACGATTCTCTAGCAATTAACTCGTTTCAAGAGGATAGATGCTTCAAAGGTTTTTTATTTTTCTTTTAAAAGATATATTCTTGTCAGTGAGACATACTGATAAATTTTCTTTTCATTTCAGAGCGTATCTGTTTTGTTTTTATGTGCTATTTTAGATCAAGCACAGAGCCAAAAAAATAAATGCAATTATGTATTCAGCTCTATGCTAAAGTTTCATTTAAAGTCAAAACAGAAAGTATTAACAGACAATGAGAGGGTAGAGCAGTCAAGTGGCAGATTAAAAGATCCAGCAATTCTGCTTACTGGGCACATTTCTATGTTTTCTCCTTGTCTTTACAGCCCTTCCTAAAATGCTCATTACTGGCAGGACAGTTCTCGTGAGAACAAGCCCCTTGTCACTGCCGTGCTGCATTTCTGGGCAGACAGAGACAGCAGCTGGTTTGTGTGTGTGAAGCACCAGAGCCAAAGGGAGCCCGGCAGCACGGGCAGCTCCAGGCACTGCAGGGAGCCCTGCGAGGGGACAGCACGGCCGGAGCCACCGCCGTGCACAGAACCCCTGTGACAATGTCACATCTTCCTGTCCTGCACAGGAGAGGGACTCACTGGCTTTTAACAGTGCAATCCTGTTTCCTTCCCTCCATTTGGATTTCGTGGTACCTCAGAGCAGGAACAAAATGTAATAACCCTCAGGTTCAGTTCTACCCTGACGGAAAATTGTTTCCCACGGAAATTAGTTAAGGTTATAAGGCTTCCTGTCAAATAAAGCAGAGAAAAAGGGCTATTTTTCCTTAAACTTAGAGCCAGTGGCACTCCCATACTCTGGGAGTCCATGGAAAGGCCCAAACTCTAACAGCTGTACAGGAAAATGTCCTTGTGGCACTGAGAATGTGCAAGTGAAGCAAGCAGGATGTGTGAACCCACAGAACATCCTCCTTCACCAAAACGACCCCATTTCTGCTGGTTTGTGCCTAAAGCAGGCTTTCACTGGTTTACCAAAAGAAATGTTCTAGCCTTTGAAAGAACCAAAGCCTCACACATCCCTTGATTCCCACACCAAGAGCACTGAAATGAAAATCTCACTGTTAATCTGTGAAACTGCTGTTCGTTAGGATTTCATTAATTTAAGTCAGTCAATTGCTTGTACAAATGTAAAAGCTCATTGCTGACTTTCTGCATGCTCAGCAATTAGGCTTTCACCGCACCTGGTAGCTCCCACCTTGCTCTCAGAGAACAGACCTGCTTTTATGAGAGCACAGCAGGTGGTGTGGAATTACTTCCCAGAAGTCAGCTAAAGCAGTTGGTCTCTTTTACAGTCCAGTAACTTTCAATACTAAAATCACTTTAAAGAAACACTTTAAATGAAATTAAAGAACCAAATTGAGCTTCCATTACTTGAATTCTTTTTAATTGCTACGGATGCTGAAAAGGAACCCATGCTCCTTTCATTGTGGCACCTCAGGCTGGAAGCAGCACCAAAAGCAGAGCATTTCATTAAGCTCACACCCCTGTGGCACTGAAGCCATAATCCTACTTGCACCGAAGGCAACAAGACTCCTGATTTTAGATGCCATTCAGGATTGAAGCCACCTTTCCCCCACTGGGAAGCTGCCCACTGGCTGGTGCTGAAGCAGAGCTCGTGTCCACAAGGTCTGGAATGAACACATTCTGTGTGTTCACAAGCAGGGCACAACAGCACGTCTGGGAGAGGATTCCCACATTCCCCTAATGCTCCCAGGAAAGATTTCTTTTAGTTACTGGAAGACATGGTGCAGCACTCCGTCGCTGCTGGCTGTAATGGTCCAACACAGCCCCTCAGTTTCTTTACACAAATTCTCTTCAAGACGCCTCATTTCTTTCCTTCTCTCCCCCTAAGTCCCTTGACTCACTCACATGAGCACACTTCTACCCTCTCCTTGCTTGTCCAATATAAAAAACAAGTTCTAAAGCTAAGGCACTCACTCATGGAAGTTCCATGATGTATTGGTGCAGCTCAGTCCATCATCAATATCGCAGAGATTCATCAGCTGCTCCACACATCCACGTTATCCCACCAGCTGCCCTGGTGCCCCCTCCCTCTCCTCCCAGACACAATCCCACTGCTCCCTTCTCCCTTTCCCAGGCACAGTTATTTATTTACTGCAACCATATATAATATAAGGTGCCAAACCCAGACAGGGCTCTCTCACCACTCCAGGAGAACAAACTCCTTCTTTGCCTTTGACAAACTGGAAAAGTGTAACACAAAAATACAGTCACAGCAAATGGAAGCAGAACATGAGCTCCTTATATCACAACTCTTATCTCAATGAGTTTATCTTTAATCCTACAGAGAACTCCATGAAACTGAGCAAAATTTCAGTAGATCAAAAATTGAATTCATTAAGTGAGAAGATCAGAGACACCATATGACTGAAAATTATTCAGACAAATCCTGGGAAAAGGCTTCAGTGGAAATTGCTGTGGATGAACATTATCCGGCCTCACACACAGGAGAAGCCAGCAGAGCTCTCACAGACCCTGCACAGGCATGAGCAAAGGCAGGACACCCAGGGACCAAGGGCTCAGTCCCGTGGCTTCAGGAGCTACCACCACCAGCTGGAACGCTCCAGCAGCACAGACCCTCAGTGCTGCCAGCAGGACTTCCCTTACCATGGGAGGCATCAGCAAAATCACAGACTTGTATTTCCTCTGCCAGGGTATAAAAGTATCCTCCATAGACTGCCAGGGTACCAAAGCTGCCCCCGAGACTGCCAGGGTACCAAAGCTGCCCCCGAGACTGCCAGGGTACCAAAGCTGCCCCACAGACTGCCAGGGTACCAAAGCTGCCCCAGAGACTGCCAGGGTACCAAAGCTGCCCCCAGAGACTGCCAGGGTACCAAAGCTGCCCCCAGAGACAGCCAGGGTACCAAAGCTGCCCCCAGAGACAGTCAGGGTACCAAAGCTGCCCCAGAGACAGTCAGGGTACCAAAGCTGCCCCAGAGACAGTCAGGGTACCAAAGCTGCCCCAGAGACAGTCAGGGTACCAAAGCTGCCCCAGAGACTGCCAGGGTACCAAAGCTGCCCCAGAGACAGCCAGGGTACCAAAGCTGCTGAGGATGAGCTGTGCTGGCTCTGCCTGGGCTGAAGGCACCTCATGCCCTCACTGACTGCACCAGGGCTGTGCTGGGGTCTGTGCTGGCAGTGTTGGGAACTCAGGGATGGTTTTGCTGTCCCTGGGCAGCGCTCACACACAGCCAAGGCCTTTTGTGCTGCCCAGGGAGGGGACACAGCCAGCACAGCTGGGACAGGGACAGCCCAGACCCTGGCCAGCAGGTACCAGGGCACTGTGACTGTGCTGGAGCCCTGCTCTCCCTGGGATGCTGAACCTGCCCACAAGAACTGAAAAGGATTTCCTTGCTTGGCTTTGGCTTTAGCTATTGAGCTGCTTTCATCTCAACCCCAACCTTTCTCACTTTCACCCTCCAATTCTCTTCCTCATCCCACGGCAGGGAGTGAGGCTCAGCTGCTGGCTGGGGTTGAAGACCAGCCACAGCCAGTGAGGATCAATTGATCTCAAAAGCTCATGCAAGTTTGTTCTCAAGATAAAAAATGAGCGGCAATGACATGGTGAGTTAGCTCTGGGTATTATCAGCATTCACTCACTTGAAATATATTAACAGCTCTTTTATTATTTATATATTATGAGGACGTCAATCCATATTATGAATTATGAACCAAATTCTGCTCCCAGTAATATTAATGGCAGACAAATATGTCTCTACACTTAATATATTCTTTTCAATGTCATTAACTTATTAGCGAGTATCAAGTTCTGCTGTCACTACAAAACACTTCAAGTTATTCTACAAAATGATCTAGTATCTCAGAGAAGAAATAAATGAATTTCAGAAGAACAGTCATCTCTCTTCTTAAGAGCCCACGACAGAACATCACTCTGATGTCACTACTTTCAACATTAATTAATTTTAATAATCCATATTTTACTCCAGCCCAAGGGGTTCAAGCAACAAAAGAAGGCAGAATATTGCAGGGAATGTCTCAGAAGTGACACCACTTCCTATGAAATGAACTAAAATAAACCAGCAAAAACCAAAACCAAACTAACAGCACAGGAAAAAAAAAATCCAAAAAGCCAACAAAAGCAAACCAAACCCATTACTCCCATTACTCCTCTCTAAAAACTAATTCTGGATGGGCCCATCTATTTGCCTGGATCAGCATATCCCCTCCTAATTACAAACTTCACCAAGCACACCCACAATTTTTAGAAAAAATAAAAACAAATCCAGACCAGTCAGAAGCATAGATCAAGGGAAATAATCCTGTCACAGTAAGAAAAACCACAAAGCACCCAGGGATTTGATGAGCGTGAGAAATCAATCGTGCATCAAGTCGAGTGATGCCGTTTATTTTAAGTCCTTCTTTTCTGATTTATTGCCATCATTGCTGCCAATTTGCATAGATAATAGAACAAGACATCCTCTTAAAGTCTTAATCAGGAATTAAAACGTAATACACTGGTGCATCTCTCTCTGCTCACCAGCGAGGCACCCACATGAATGTTTAATGCCATTTTATTATTGGTGCTGGACTGGAAGGAGCACTTTGGGCTGCTCTGTGACACGGCCACCAGGCTGTGGCTGTAACAAACCAAACAACTGCCAGCAAATCCTTGCAGCTGAGGCAGGTTTACTGTAAGCAGGACTGTGACAAGCACAGGGCTGAGCTGTGTTTCTGGGAGCAGCTCCATTCTCCTTCCAGCACGGCAAGCACAGCTACAACTGCAATGTTTGTCCGACGCCTTCCCAAACCCTGGCAGCTCCTCCCCAGCAGCCAGAGGATTTGTTCCCACTCCCAGTGTGCGGCAGATGAGTGGGAAGTTTGCTGCTCAGCACAGTGATTTCTGTGACAGGTACTTACATCATTCACAAAACCAGCACAAATATGCACAACTGTTTAAAAACAGCGGAGAAACAACGAAAGCCTCACCTGGGAGAGCCAGAGAAGGGCGTGTCACAGGAGCAGGAGCTGTGACAAAGTGTGTGAGATCAGCCCTGACCTGCCACTCGGAGCAGAGGTTCTGCACAGAAACGGGAGGGAGCTCCAATGGCACGTTTCCTTCAGGAGGGTGCTGGGAGAACGTGCTCACAGGGAGCCTGGGAAGGTGAAGCAGCAGAAACCACTCTGTGCCTCATGGAGAGCAGCAATGGGCAATGGAACAGAGCCTCGGGCAGGCCTGGTGCTGGCCATGCCTGCAGGATCAGAGCCTGGACAGATCCCAAGGAACCCAGGAGCACACACCCTAAAGGAGTGAATTCTCAGAGAACATGGATCCCCCCACAGCAGAGTGCGGGAGCCTGGGGTCACTGCTGGCCCCAATTCCCACTTAAGATCCAGCAGCACTCTGTGCTTCCCTGCCAGGGACACCTCTGCCATTGCTGCTCAGGAACTGCTCCCCTCCTGCTCCCACCACCCTGCTCAGGGCTCACCCTGCTCACCTGCAGGGCCACGGCCAAAGACATCAGAAATGACAAAGAAATGCTCTGGGACAAGTGCTGAAGCCTCTCAAGTGTTTTCCGCAAAACTTCCCAAGGATTGTAGGTTGATTTGGGGGCTTTTTTGGCTTTGTCAGAGGTCTGTGGATCTCCAACTAACAGACTCAGCTCTTGGATTTCACCAAGCTCTCAGGGGCTCAAAGAAAGGGACAGCCAAGAGCACTTGCTAAATAAGGCAAACATGATGTGGGCTCTGACATTAAACAGCTTTACAGGTGTTGCTTCCTTTAACTCTGCTAAAATAATGAAGAATTAGGGTTTGCTGAGAAGCTTCTCCTGCAAAAAGAGCCTATATATAGATGAAAGATGAAATCTGCTACATGTCTCCAAGTTAAAAATAACTGCAGTATTAAAAATTAAAATTATCCTACAAAGAACTGTCATTATTAGCAGTTCTAATGCCAAGTTAAAAATTAAATCCAATCAGCACAGAAAAACATTTGGAAACTCTTTTAAAAAATGAAAGAGACAAAGATTAGCCACTATAAAATACAGTATCAATTGTATGAAGCGGAAATTTGCTTCCCAGAAAAAAAATCCCTTGCTGTTACTGATGTGGAGCCAAAACCAGAGCTGAAGCAGCAGTGTGCCATGGATCTTCACCAGCAGATCAGCTATAAGCCATCTCCCAAGGAAACATCCTTCCAGCAGAGCAATGCAGCACTGCTCAGGACGGCTTTCTGATGGAGGCTGGGAGAACACAACCCTTGAAATACTCCAGGAAATGCCACTCACAGGCCATGATCTACTGAAAAGCTCTTTCCCAGGCATGCTCTCTGTGCCCCTCACATGCGGGTGATCCCTTCCTCGCCAGCCCCAGAGGCAGCTGCAGGAGCAGGCCAGGGGGTGGCTCCAGCTCTGCCACCCTGCTCCCAGCCTCAGCACAGGGCACTGCTCCACAGCTCCAGACAGGGTCTCTTGGAATGCAGTTCGCACAGCGGGATCTGAATGGCACTCTGCTTCTAACAGAACAGCTCAGGAACAATGTACTCTGGGTGCAGAAGGAGAGGAAACACTAATAAATGAGAATGAAGATAAAAATTGCAGCATTTCAGTGGAGAATGAAGCATTCAGTAAAGATAATTGTTCCCATTCACCATAAAATGAGAACTCGAGGAGAGCACTGTAAGTCACCAAATATTTGAAGTATTAGAAATGTAAAGCATCTGAGGATCTGTCAGCTGTACCAGTGGTGTTCTCCATTCCCTTCCCTCTCAGTTAACCTATTTCACAGGCAAAGCTGTGAAATTCCCGTTGTTACAGAACTGACTCCTTTTCCAGGCTGCTCCTCCTGGGCAGGACTCAGACCCGGAGCAGCACACAGAACAAGCATCAGGCTGAAAATGGAACCCAGAGGTAAGGACACTAACAAGACACTCAGGACTTTAGTTACTGTAAATTACATAAATTAAAGGAAGTATCTTGAGCTCACCCTCTGCTGCAGACCGGACTGGGGGTAACAAGGCAAACACCACCTCCCATTTAACCTTTTTATCCTGAAGTGGTCAAAAGAGAATTATGTTTATGTGTTGCCATAGTAGTTTAGACACCTTTTCAAGCTCAAAAGCAAAGGCAGTTGAGTAGGGTTGAAGATTTGGGCTTTAAAAAAAAAATTATACACCCAGGAAGGCTTTTTTAGTCTCTTCTCCACAAGAGGTATTGGCATGCTTTGTGTGGTCCCTTCTCACAGAAAGTGTAAGACTTATTCCTGTCACTGGAAGACAGAACTCAGCTTTTGGACTATCTCCTGTATCTTTTCCTTCCTCAATAATAATATGATCTTGAGATGCTTTGGGGTTTACTTTATTATGCCAAGGATATCTAAATTGTATCTCTTCAGTTACATACCAGATAAAAATTGCCCAGGATGGTTTTCTTTGCCTGGCTTCACGGTGCTTATACTTCAAGATGTCTTTATCTTCAGCATACTACAGTTGGTAAAAAATTCTTTTTGCTGTGAAACCGGGTTATTACTTCATTATTGAATTCTGACTTTTGTGTGAAGGCTACTGTGCAATTCCTCCAACAGTCTAACAAAAAAAAAAAAAAAAAAAATCCCAGAGGAAAGTATTTCCCAGAGAAAAACCAGCTGATATTCACAATAAACCTAAGGATGCCATTTGTTTCTGTGGATCCCTCTGGCATCAGCAGCAGCCTGTCCCCCTCAGCTCCAGCGCAGCTGCACTGCCAGGGCATCAGACACTGCCACGGTGCCCCAGAGTGCCAGGGCACTGCCCACACCCCACGGGAGCTCAGACAGACACTGCTGACTCCCAGGCGTGGCTGTCAGCGTCAGCTTGGTCTGATTCTAAACCAACAGCATGAGACAGAGTAAACCACCACAGCATCCATCACCTGCCAAGGTAAGAGGACTGCTGGTGACTTAGGAAGTTTTTTCATATTGCTCACACGACGGTTAGAGAAAAAATACAGAATAAATCTGAAGCCCCCGTCACACTTCCCTGACCTGGCCCAAAGCTGCTCAGCTGGGAGGCTCTGACACAAACGTGGTGGGAGGAAGGAGAGCAGAGCCTCCAGGCAAAAGCTTTTTCTCGAGGAGTTAATGAAATTTGCAAGTATAATTATTTTTCATCTGGGTGCCAAGTTCTCTCTCCATTCCATGAAATCCTGCTGCTGTGATGCTACCAAAGGAACACATGAGCCCTCAACTCTCATTACAGCATCATTATATAATTCACAAATACCAGTCTCAAATTAAATCTACTGAAGGGGGGTTGCAGCAGCCAGAGAGTACTAAGGAACAGAGTATCTGTGGAACTCAGAGCCCATGGCAGCTCCAAATCTGCCCTCCAATAAGGCAGGAAGGTGGAGAAATGCCAGTTTGCTTGCCCAGGAAGCTCGTGCCAAGCTGAACTGCAGAGGGGCTGCAAGGAGCCCCAGCAGGCACAGGAGCACAGCCAGGGGCTCACTGGAGCTCACCCACAGCCACAGGCTCCTCTGCTGTCCCTGGGCAGGAGGAGGAGAGGAGATGGCTCTGAAACATCTCAGGCAGGATCTGCTTCTCCTCCAGCACCCACGCCCTGCCCAGGAGCTGCAGAGGCTGCTGCACCCACCCAGCTGCCCCCAGGCTGGGACAGGGCCACGCTCCACAAAAAGCCAGCCCAAGAACCAAAATGCTCAACCAGCCCTCACTAACCCCTGGCTGTGACAGAGAAGTGAAGCCGGCGAAAGGCAGAGGAAACGCAGCCCTGCAGCCTGCCCAGCACAGCCCTGCCTTCAGCAGGTGCTTCACCTGCTCTGTTCTGGGACAGCCACCCCGTTTGGGCACCTTCAGAAGCCCAGAATGTGCCCCTGTGCCAGCTGTGAGCCCTGTGTAAGTGCCCAGGGCAGTGCCCAGAGCCGCACAGCTCCAGGCTGGGCAGCAGCCCAGGTGAGCCTGACACACAGACAGACACACAGACAGACACACAGACACTCCTGGCTGAACAGCCTGCTGGGGGCTGGCCAGCAGCATTGATTAAAAACCTGCTGGCACAGCAGATCCACCCGGATTGAGATTCTGCTCCCGTCTCCTCCTTTGTCTGCCTGGCACGTCGCTGTTAATGCTGCATCACCCACAGGGGACCTCCAGCAGCTCGCCAGCACAACTGCAAGGGGTGTTTCATTCCAGCTTCCAGATTTCCAAGAAGTTAAAGAAATTCCTATCAACTTCCTTGCCATAAAATTTTGTGATCACAAAGAAAAGGCAAATTTAAACTAAGAACAAATATACTGGCTAAATGAAAATCTCACCAGCCCCCAATTTAGTCTCTTGATCTTGTCTATGGTGGCTACTCAGGAAAAAGTCTAAGGACAAGGCAAATGCACACACAGCATCCCAGCAATCTGAGTCTCATCCCTTCTTAACACAGTTCTGAAGAAAATTTCTTTTTCCACAGTTTCCACAGTAGCATAAAATAAGTGGATCTGTATTGAAACTAAAGCAGACCTGTCTAACAAGCATTCTGTTCTAGATCAGTCTCCAGCCAGTGCCAGTGCTGAGCTCGGAAGAGATTTCAGTGAACTGCAGCCTGCTCTGCCAGCCTCCCATGCAGTGAGAGTCACACCCTCTGTCTCCTGCCCACAGTGTGGACACTGACACAGAGACTCTGGAGGAAAAGCATCTCAGGCTTCTGCCCAGGGGCCAGCAGACAGCAGGCAGCACTCTCAGGTGTCTTAGGCTGACAGCATGAGCCTGCCATTCAGCTGGAGTAGCCAGAACACATTGAAGAGATATTTAGAATTGCAGAGAAATTAATTTGAGCAACTTGCAAAAAAACGCCATTGACAAAAAGCAGCAGTTTCCAACATCTCTGGCAGCAGATGCCAGGGTTGTAAGACTTCCCCACAAATGAGCATCTGCAACACACAAAGGAAAAACAACAGAAAGGCTTCTGGGGAAGGAAACTCTCAAAATACATCTTTATATTCCAAGGCTTTTGTGATCATGTCTTAGATTAAAGGTTAGACTCTAACCTAGACACCTGGGGCTGGATTTATCCTCCTAGAAGACAAACTAAAAACAACTGTTCCCCATCCCAAAATCAGAAGCTGACAGGCCTTTCCATCGTTCTGCATAACAATACTGTGGAAATGAGCTTCAAGTAACATTTTCACTGAAGCTTTTGTTGAAGAAGAATGCTAATCACTCCCATCCTGCATCCCAATTACTCACTGCTTCTCAACTTCATGAACAACTCAAGAATCACACGGAAACACGAGTCCAGAAATAAACACATCAAGCCCATTGTGAAGGCTGCTCCCCTGGCAGATAACAGCTCTGGAGAGGAGAGCCCTGGCACTGCAGGCCATGAGGAGCTGGCACTGAGTGTGGCTCAGAGGCTCCTGGGGGACCTCAGGCACATGGTGCCACCCAGCTCTGGAAGCAGAATGGGAATGAGAGGCTGGAGAGGGGCCCGAAGCCCCCTGAGATGCCAGCAGGGCGGGCTGGGGTGCAGCGGACACCAGGATGCAGCGAGGGGCTCCTCAGAGCTCTGGAGCACACACATCCCTGGGGAGAGGGGAAGCTGCACCACAAACCCGGCGCTGGCCAGGCTGACAAGGTTAAATCTGATCTGCCCTCCTTCACTGAGAGCCCCTGGGCACTCTCTGATTCACAGCTGGGCCGCACTGGCACTGCCCCATCACTCACAGCAATCCCAGCTGCGCCACAGGGTGAGCCCAGGTATCTCATCTTTACACAGCTGAGCCAGGCTATTTTTAACCCCAGTTATCTGCAGGCAAGGTATTGGTACAAAACTCATTAAACGCCATTTCACAGACAGAAAGGCAAAGGATGGATCTGCCAGAGAAACAAGTCGATGCAATGAGTACACACATGTGACAGCAGAGCAGAGAACACACAGCACAGTGCTCACTCGAGAGCAGACTTCAGATTTGACCTTCACAATATGCAGCAGAGGTGGTGTACATACACAACATGGCTCTAGAGAAGGAATATTTATCCATCAAGTTCAACTGAGCTTCTGTAAATAATGCAGAAGCAAAACACTAATTGGCCTGTTGCAGAAAAATTTTGCATTTCACAACTCACTGCTTTCCCTGTATATTATCTGGAGGTTTATCCTGACTAATCCAAGAATGCAGACATCTGTCCAAGGAGCCAGTACACAGCTCCAGAAGAAGTACCAGCTCTTTCTTTTGTAACCTCCTTTCCTGTGAAAAAGAGATTAGACACTTGCACTGTCCAGCTATCCATCCCTCTATTACTTCATTTCTACTATGAAGTCTTTTTTGGCAAATTTCAACCATGTCTTTAGATAGGAACATGCTTCAAAAATTCTGCTTGTAAAAATACAACCCAAACCAAAAGCCAGGCAAAGAGAGACCCAAAAGGGTGGTTTAAAAAGCAGATTTAAACCCCTCCCAAGAGCCAGGGAGCTCCTGCTCTCCCCTGAAGAGCAGGGGCAGCACAGATGGGCAGCACTGAGCTGCTGCCAGGAGCAGATGCCCCTGGAGAAAGGGCAGCTCCCTGCCAGAGCTGGGATGGGCCCTCTGGAGCTGCCTGGGTCCCTCCAGGGTTCCCCAGCTGAGGAGCAGCCTGTGAGACACAGCTCCTGTTCCATCCTCTGCCTTCCACACTGCCCAGCCTGTGAGGACACAGCTCCTGTTCCATCCTCTGCCTTCCACACTGCCCAGCCTGTGAGACACAGCTCCTGTTCCATCCTCTGCCTTCCACACTGCCCAGCTGTGAGACACAGCTCCTGTTCCATCCTCTGCCTTCCACACTGCCCAGCTGTGAGACACAGCTCCTGTTCCATCCTCTGCCTTCCACACTGCCCAGCTGTGAGACACAGCTCCTGTTCCATCCTCTGCCTTCCACACTGCCCAGCTGTGAGACACAGCTCCTGTTCCATCCTCTGCCTTCCACACTGCCCAGCTGTGAGACACAGCTCCTGTTCCATCCTCTGCCTTCCACACTGCCCAGCTGTGAGACACAGCTCCTGTTCCATCCTCTGCCTTCCACACTGCCCAGCTGTGAGACACAGCTCCTGTTCCATCACCTGCCTGCCTTCCACACTGCCCAGCTGTGAGACACAGCTCCTGTTCCATCACCTGCCTGCCTTCCACACTGCCCAGCCTGTGAGACACAGCTCCTGTTCCACCCTCTGCCTTCCACACTGCCCAGCTGTGAGACACAGCTCCTGTTCCACCCTCTGCCTTCCACACTGCCCAGCTGTGAGACACAGCTCCTGTTCCATCCCCTGCCTGCCTTCCAGGGGAACTGGAGCACTCTCCAAGACTTACTGCACAAGTTATTGCACAAGGCCTCCAAGAAAAATCTCCCACCGGATTCTTTATGGAGAGATAAAATGAAATGTTTCTGCTTGCTTAGCTTGCTTCTTGTTGGATCTCACTGGATAATTTTAGGCACCTTTTTGGAAGAGGTTCTCTCTGACTGGGCCAATAATATCTTCTAGATATGGAGACAAATGTTATCTTTAAAGAGAAATTCACCCAAAATCTCTAATACAGGCTCCTGAAAAAGCTGGCATTTAGGAAAGATCACTGGGAAAGGAATTAGGAAGCAGAATGAAGTTATTTCACTGATTCCTTTTAGCAGCTTGAGCAGACTGGTTCCCAAACCTCAACTGAGAAGAATTCATATCAAGGCACTGCTGCTTTTTAAGCCTGCTTTCCACAGAGAGGAAGGATCACAGAGAACAGTCCTGGCTGGAGTCCAGGGGAAAGTTTATGTTTACAAACAAGATCCTGCCTCAGGGTTTTGGGTTTTTTTTGTAGATCCAGCCTCTACAGAGAATGAGTTTTGGACAACATTCAGAAACCTCGAAATCTTAAGAAAAATTTTAAATGCTGAACCAGACCAAATCATTCCAGTAACTTAATTAAGTTAATTCAGTAACTTAAATGGAATTTTTGCTTAGCAGAGGTCATAATAAGTGACTGTCATCAGGGCTTTTTCTGTGGGACCAGAATAAGGGAAATGCTTTTCCCCTGACCATGACCTTGACAACCTCCTGCTTTGTGCCCAGTGAGGCAGATTCAGCTCCTGGGCCTCATCTCCCTTCCATCTCCCTCAGCACACAGGGGCAGCTCTGGATGGGCAGATGGCACCCACACAGCACATCATTAACAGGGTTAATGACCAGCACCAGGAATTGAATTGCAGGCCAGAAGCTTGTTTCACTCAGGCTAAACAGCAGCAAACCAAGCAAATGTTCTGCTGCTGGGAAATGTTATTCACAACCATCTGCAGGACTTCAGCCTAGGCAAAGAACTAAAGTGCCCAGAATAGAGCCTGGGCAGCGGGCTGGCACAGGGGGGAGCAGAAAGCAGGCACAGAGAGAGAGCCCGGGTGCCCTGGAGGAAGCCCAGCCTGTCTGGGGTACAGACACCAGGGGCCAAGGCTGCCAGAGGCTCCTAAAGCACCCCAAAGTGCTGCTGGGCAGAGCCTGCCTCAGGATGGTCCCAGCCAGCTCCTCCCAAGATAAACCATCATCCTGGCACTGCCCAAAGTGCCAGCAACCCCTCTGTGCCTTTCCAGTGCAAGGGGACACAGGATGTGACACAGAAACAGGTGAGAGAGCAGCAGAAATGAGCCCATGTGCTGTCAGGGAAGGTTAGAGCATCCCTCCTGCACTTCTGGTTTTTGCAGTGCTGAAGCACCAAATGGTCTGTGAAAGGTTACACATGAAGCACACAAAGACTCTGCGCCATATCAGATGGCTCAAGCTGCTGGGTGATTCACTGTCATTGTGCTAATTACCTCCTACCAATTACTGCACACTCGTGTTCAAAGCCCTAAACAAGAATCAGAACTCACATTTAGCCCGACTGCAAAAGATTAATTCAAAAAATGAACAGAGCCCCCCATAAAGACACACCAAGCAATCTACCCTTACTTCAGTGTCTCCCTCTGTCCATCCCTGCCTGATGCTGCACCCAGAAAAGCCCAGGGAACAGGACCCTGTGCAGTATTTCCAGGGTGTAAGTGGGAGAATACTTCACCCAGCAGCTCTGCTCAGCCTCAGGAGGGGCTGCAGGCCAGCCCAGTGGGACCAGGGCTGGGCAGCTGAGGCAGAGCAGGTGATGTCCCACAGCACTGCTGGCCCAGGGGGCACATGGGGACCGAGGCAGGGGCAGAAACCAGAGCAGGAGGGCAGGCATCCAAAGGCAGGGGCTGCCAAAAGCCCACTCACCATCACAGCCCTGCAGTGCTGCACGGTGATGCTGGTAGCCGTTTCCTGGGACTGCGCTTCCTTGCTCAGGGCTAGCAAGAGAGCATGTGCCATCATCCTGAGGACAGATTGGGAATGCAAACCTAACATATTCTTCTCTTCCCTTTCAAAATCAGATGATCAGCTGTGGCTTTAGTCCTGCCAAACTCTGTCAAATATAGCACAAAATTATACAGAACCATAGTAACTGCACTCCCACTATTGTTCTGATTTAAAGAGGAGTTTGATTACATTAGGTAAATATTTGTCCTTATGTAATAGCTCCCTCCAACATTCTAAAATTTTCTGTCTCCTAGAATTTAACTGAAGAGGATGCTTTTATATGTCACTGCTCTGCCCCAGAATTAAGCATACTCTATATTACCACGAGTATTAAACTGCGAGTAATGTTATTACAAGCAATAATAGTTATCCAGACAATTATGTAGTTGCAACTGCAGTTTTCCTATTAAATCTAGAAGCTTTAAGCAAATTCAGAGTCAGTAAGAATTGCAACAGCATCTCTGATGAGCTAAATAGCAGTTATTTATTCACAGACTGTTAAATTCTTATGGCCCTGGGACTTCCAGGAAGAAAGCAACAAAGAACTGACTCCGCATCTAAATACTGGCTCGTTCCTCATGTTGATATAATTATGAAGTTTCAGTCATTGCAAAGCTGTTCACACTGCTCTACATGCATTGCAAAATCTATGCTAACTGCAGTTTTTCCATTATAAAACTGCTGGTGAAGTCACTGTTCTATTTCCAGCTCAGCTCTGGCACTGTGCGGATGCTCGCTGCTTAGTAAATAGAAATATTTTTTTTAGGGAACAGAGAACATACTGAATCAAAGAGCTAGAGGCTTTTGATACCCTTTCTTCCAAGTCATTTCAAATAACGTAATGAAATAAATGAATAATAAAGAGCAAACAGAAGCTCGTGTGATGACTCAACACACCAGGAGTCATGAGGAAAATGCTGAATTCTTGACTACACGTTCCAATATAATACCACAGGAGTGTGCACACTGAAAAACTTTCACCTTTTAAATAGGTGTTATCAACAGCCTCGGCAGCATTAATTAATTAATTAATGTTCTTATCACTCAGGTAATTACATTCCTCCTGGCACACACATGCAAAGGAGGGAATTAAAGATCTTGACTTGAGGCTTGGAAAAGAAAGGACAAAACAAGAAAGCTCTTCTACCTCATGTCCTTCCTGCTCAGCTCCAGCTGCGGTCTCGGCTTCTTTGGTCACCCTCCGAGATGAAAAACATTTTAGCCCCATGCAAATCATCAGCTCATTTTCCTAAGAAATTACTCCAATAAATTACTTTACTTGATCTGGCTGCATTCATATGTGTATGTTCTGTGCATCTTGGAGGTGAGTGACTGTCACAAACATTTGTTCACACAAAGGAATTAAAACAAGCCTGTTGACAGCTTTCCTCTGAAGCAATGGCTATTTCTACTGAAACATGGTTATGGAAAGAGCCCAGATCAAACAACCCCAAAACCTGCCAGCCCCTACTGTACCACAGGCAGCACAGCTCCAAGGCCTCATCCCCACAGAGAAGTCTCTAGAGAAACAACTGCACCCAACTTTCTGCACGTGTTTCAGACAGGAGAGGTCTCAGCACTCGGGAGCCCACGGTGTGTGCAGACCTCAGCCAGCACCTGGAGTGCCACAGAGATTCATTCCCATTTCAGCTTGAGCCCTGCTCAGCCCAGTCCAGCCCAGCCCAGCCCAGTCCCGGCAGGAGCAGCCCCAGGCTCTGCCTGCCCTGCCCAGGGCACACACAGAGCCCTGCTGGCACACCAAACCCTGCTCTGCTCCTGCTGCCCAGGGCACACACAGAGCCCAGCCAAACCCTGCTCTGCTCCTGCTGCCCAGGGCACACACAGAGCCCAGCCAGACACACCAAACCCTGCTCTGCTCCTGCTGCCCAGGGCACACACAGAGCCCTGCCAGACACACCAAACCCTGCTCTACTCCTGCTGCCCAGGGCACACACAGAGCCCAGCCAAACCCCCTGGTTCTGCCCTGCCCAGGGCACACACAGAGCCCTGCTGGCACACCAAACCCTGCTCTGCTCCTGCTGCCCAGGGCACACACAGAGCCCTGCCGGACACACCAAACCCCCTGGTTCTGCCCTGCCCAGGGCACACACAGAGCCCTGCCAAACCCCTGGTTCTGCCCTGCCCAGGGCACACACAGAGCCCAGCCAGACACACCAAACCCTGCTCTGCTCCTGCTGCCCAAAGCCTCTGCCCCAGGCAGAGCTGGGTCCCAGCTGGGAGCACTGGGAGCCACACACAGGCTGCAGCAGAGACTCTCAGGAAAAGGACTTTAAGAGGCGCATCTGGAAGGTAAGAATAGACTACTGCAGTGACAAAAGTACTTTTTAAAATAGAGCACACTTGTTCTATCCCTTTTGCTGCCAAGAGGAATCAGCAGCACAGGACTGGAGGCAGCAGGGACAGGTGTTTTGTCTAAAAGGAGAATTTGTTCTTTTGGCCACCTATACAGCACGTTTGGCCAACGGGTTCAAATCCAAGTGTGGGATCCTTCCATCAGCAGCATTCGGTCACTGGCAAGCTCTGCTGGAGCTCTGCTCTTGCCTTTCACATGATCAGATGAAAAGCTGCTTTCTGAGCTTCTGTTTGCCATTCCTTTTTTCTTCCAAACCATGTATTATTTAAAATTATCTGGAAGAGTTACAAATTATTCTAACCAATTCTTTCAGCATGCAAGAATCTATGACTGTAAGGAGATTATAAATGTATTTTCTTACAGCTGAGCAGTTCAAGCCCAACATTTAAATGTTGGTATAAAAATATGCGAAACCAAATTGTATGACAGAGCTTGCTTTGTCAAAACACAAATGTCTCATAAAATATGCTGTCTGGCATCAGAAGTAGTAGGTGATATTTTTCAGACCAACTTTTTCAAGGAAAAGTATCGATTCAAATTAACAAAAGACATTCAAAATTAGGATTTGATATTTTGTCTTTTGATTTCAAATGGCAACAATTCTGAGGTTTAATACATTTGTTTAAAGGTCAGACCCAAAATAAAAAAATTAGCTGTGCAAAGTATTTTGTTCAGCCCTTCATAAGTTCTTAAAGTTACTGTTCCTTAGTTGAAAACTGCCCAAAAACCTCTTCTATTTATGCAGTTCCCCTATCTGCCATCTTTGTCTCCAGTATTTCTCCACAGTCCACAAGCCAAAACACACCATTTGTTTGGCTCTCATCCAAAGGGCCTTCACCCATGCAACTTATCAAAAGGGTTTTTGGATTTTCAGTCTTCCCAGCAGCTGGGATCATTTGGCAGCTCGTGTGAGGAGGAGGGAAATTGAATTTCCTGGAAAAGAAAGCACTGTGAACCATTTGTACATGGCCTCACCAACGCTGAGCAGCAGCGCAGCCTGGCAGGAGCAGCAGGGCAAGGGGCAGAGGTGAAATGGTGTAACTGGCCGCAGAAATGGGGTGGGAACAGGGGAGGGCACAGAGAAACCCCCAGGCTGTGCTGAGACACGAAATGTCTCTCAGCAAGGAGCAGCACAAAGCCCAGGCACTGCCAGGGCAGAGATGGCACAGCCTGCCCTGCCAGGATGGAGGTGCCACAGCCCCCGGAGCAGCTGCTGCAGGGCTCTGCTGCAGGGCAACAACAGCACCCCAGAGGGATGCTCTCCTCTGGGGTGAAGGGTTTGGGGTCATAGGGGCTGCTCTGACAGCAGGGCCAGAGCAGGAGCCTGAGCTGCAGGAGCTTTCTGCAGCCCTGCGCCCTCCTCTCGTTACAGCTCATTCTGCAGAGCCAGCCTTGATGATTTCAGAGAAATCAAAGCTACTGATAACAGAATCTGGACATTCACTCCAAGTAAAGCAAAGAGTATTAGGCTGCAATTGTATCAAATTATGATCTGTTTCATCCCTCTAGGAAAGGCTTATAACCAAATAACCAAAAGACCTGTGAGTATGGATTTTTCAACACAAGTAGACTAGAAAGTATTTCGTTTCTTTGATAGTGTGGAGGGTTTGATCTTCTCTTGCTTTGTCAAAGCAAGATGCAAAGCCCTGGATCTACTCAGTTCCATTGTGGTCACCCACAATAACATGGTTTTGTCAACAGAGCAGACACGAGGTGACACAGTCTAGTTCTGCATCAGCCTCAAAAGGCTCCTATGCTACACATGGCCCTGAAAGGAAGATAAAAAAGGAAAAAGGAAAAAAATAGAGCTTAAGCTGAGATACAGCTGAGCTTCCTAAAAACCCTTACTATAATCTATTTACACGCTTCCTCAGAGGCTCTTTGGGTGGACAGCTGTTTTATTTACATGGTGCTTTACAATTCCAGCAATCTACCTGAGCAACTAAAAACTTCCATTCAGACAAACCAGAAGAGATCAGAAATCCTCAGCCAGACCATTCCAAATGAAGAGCATGCCATTGAGAGATTTTGTGTTGTCCCAAGCAAAAATGAGCAGCTGTTGTGGACACTGCACTTCAGACAGGCCGGTATTAAATATCGCACTGGACTGAGTCATATTCAAACCACCTCTGACATGAGCAGTGCAACACCTGGCAAGGGTGACATCTGACTTAACATCCTGCAAATAAACACAAATGTTGTCTCTTGATAGAGATGGCAGATTTTTTTACAGGGCAAATGACCATGAAAATCAGGTGAGCTATGAGCCATGCACAGCGCCAGTCAGAGATCAGAGCCTGCAAAGCTGCTGAGCATCCTCTGTGCTTTTTGCACTGCAGAAGAATTCAGCACCTCACTGAATCAGGCCCCACAGCCAGTGGAGAACTGCTGACTGCAGGAGATGACCTAAAGCACAGGGGCCACCACTCACAGAAGGATGACTCCCTTTTCACACTGACCTAAAGCACAGGGGGCACCACTCACAGAAGGATGACTCCCTTTTCACACTGACCTAAAGCACAGGGGGCACCACTCACAGAAGGATGACTCCCTTTTCACACTGACCTAAAACACAGGGGGCATCACTCACAGAAGGATGACTCCCTTTTCACACTGACCTAAAACACAGGGGGCACCACTCACAGAAGGATGACTCCCTTTTCACACTGATCTAAAACACAGGGGGCACCACTCACAGAAGGATGACTCCCTTTTCACACTGATCTAAAACACAGGGGGCACCACTCACAGAAGGATGACTCCCTTTTCACACTGACCTAAAGCACAGGGGCACCACTCACAGAAGGATGACTCCCTTTTCACACTGACCTAAAACACAAGGGGCACCACTCACAGAAGGATGACTCCCTGTTCACACTGAGCCTTTTGCCAATTTCAGTACCACCCACCAGGCCCAGCTGCATGCACTGTCCAGGGCAGAGGTGCAGCTTTGTCCCCAGCTGTTTTCTCATAAGCAGGAACAGGAACATGCTGCAGGAACAAAATCCTGCCTACAGGTAAGACAGCAGCAAATGAAACTGGTGGCCAAACGAACCTTCCTGCTTCATTAAACCACCTCTCCTTTGAGCAAGTCTGTGTTTTCCAGAAGACAGAACCCTGCCTCGTCACAAAGCTTCTCCGCAGCTCAGACCTGTCCCACACACTGCCTCTGAGCAGCAAACAGCTCAGATATTCTTTATCAGCTGCCAGCCCCAACACGGGCACGGCTCATCTCCGCTGGCTGCTCCAGCTCCTCTCCAAGCACCTGACTTGTCCATGCAGGAACTACAGCAGCAGGCTACCCTCTAACCATGAGCTCATTCTGATGTTCAAATCCAGCTGAAATTATTTACTGAACTACTGAAACAAAATTAAATCAAAGTTATACAGCCAGATTTCTTGCTGGCCCTACTGACTGCACTCTGTCTTACATTACACAAGCCCATCAAATATTTAAAGTGACCATGTCTACACAATTACACATAATTCAGCAGAGAGGAACATACTGCTAAATGATATAAATCATGCTGGCATTTGTGTCTATGCAGGACTAATACTAAATATAATTAAAATATTTCTGTTTTCTTCTAAGAGACACTGTCACCACAAGGCTGCCATCTCTTCCCAAAGAGTGCAGCGTGCCAAGCCCAGAGATGTGACAGCAGCCTGGGCTGTGGTGTCCCCTGGCAGCAGCAGCCTGACACAAGTGTTTAGCCCATGGCAGGGGAGCATCCTCACCTGCAGTGGCACCTGCAAACCCCTGCCAGCCTGCACAGGGCACAGCCTGCAGTGTCACCAGGCTCTGTGGGCATTTATTGGGCATCCAGTGGCACCTGCAAACCCCTGCCAGCCTGCACAGGGCACAGCCTGCAAGTGTCACCAGGCTCTGTGGGCACTTATTGGGCATCCAGTGGCACCTGCAAACCCCTGCCAGCCTGCACAGGGCACAGCCTGCAGTGTCACCAGGCTCTGTGGGCATTCATTGGGCATCCAGTGGCACCTCCAAACCCCTGCCAGCCTGCACAGGGCAGAGTCTGCAGTGTCACCAGGCTCTGTGGGCATTTATTGGGCATCCAGTGGCACCTGCAAACCCCTGCCAGCCTGCACAGGGCACAGCCTGCAGTGTCACCAGGCTCTGTGGGCATTTATTGGGCATCCAGTGGCACCTGCAAACCCCTGCCAGCCTGCACAGGGCACAGCCCAGGCACAGGGCACAGCCCGCGGTGCCAGGGGGCTCTGTGGCAGCACAGCTTGGCCAGCAGCACGCTGGCACCTCCAGATGGCTTCAGAGCAGGCACAGCACAGGGACAAAGCTGCACTCAGGAGAACCACAGTGCCCTCCCTGCCTTTGTGCTCTGCAGGAAGCAGCCCCACGGTGTTGGGGCTCCTGAGCCAGACTGGGCACACTCGGGACAGACTCAGGACAGACCTGGGCCAGACCTGGGCCAGAGCTCAGAGCCCAGCAGGAGCCCAGCAGAGCACAGAACAGCGCTGGGCCCTCTGTGAGCCCCCCCAGCCTAGGGCAGCTCCTCATTCCCCACATGACTGCAGGGAGCTGCACACACCCCAGCGAGGGCAGGAGCCTTGCCCAGAGCTGCCCCAAGAGCTGGCTGAGCCCAGGCCACCCACGAGCCCTTGGCCAATGTCCCCATGCCTCAGCAGCGCTCTGTGCCCTCCCACCTTGGTTAACAGATCATAGAGCAATTGACCAAACAGGAAAAAAAATTAATTTTCCTCATAATAGATTAAATAAGGAGCAAGTGAAACCCATAGTCCTGTAGGCTAGGGAAGAGCTCTGTGCTCTGGATTTTTCTGCATCTTTGCCCTGCCTTTTAGCTGCCTGGTTGTTTGAAATAACCTCAGGGGGTTCTGTTTTATTATGTTTAAAGGAAGTATTTTCCTTTCTGCTGAGATTCTTTCACATTTAAGGCTATCATCAGTCATATTGATTTTTCATGGACTAACTAGACTGAGGAAAGGAGTAATGTGTTATTCCTTACACACA
This sequence comes from Calcarius lapponicus, assembly GCA_039654755.1. Taxonomy (NCBI): domain Eukaryota; kingdom Metazoa; phylum Chordata; class Aves; order Passeriformes; family Fringillidae; genus Calcarius; species Calcarius lapponicus. The sequence continues at coordinate 674,050 of CM077467.1, forward strand.
ATTTTTCCAAATGGCTTCTCTGCCCAGGGCATGATGTGGCAGAGGCTGTGCTGCATTTGTTGCTGGCTGACACAAATGCCTGCTCAGTCCCCACAGCATCCTCTGCACACTGGCTCTGCAGGAAATGCAGGTGGCTGCAGTGCTGCAGCACCCCTGCATTAGAGGGAACCTCAGCAGGAGGGAGAAGTGACCTGACAGAGCTTCCATCCATGCTGAGCCATGCAGCACCACTCTTCATGCACAAGCTGCCCATGCCCCAGGCAAGGGCAGTTTTGGTAAATGCCATCTGTGACAATTTGAGATTTTTTTTCCCAGTAAAATTCCAGACAGAAACACAATATTAGAAATTCCTTGATCTAGAGCATGAAATGGTCTTGAAGACCTGACACAGAGCAGACTGTGACTGTAAGAAAGGAGGAATCATTCCAGAGTCCAGCAGGACTCCAGCTGCAGGCAAACAACAATAAATGGCCCAGAGAGGCAGTGGCTGCACAGGTGAGGCAGTGGCTGCAGGGATGTGCTGAGCAGTGAGAACAGCAGCTGCAGGAAGGAAAGCAGGCTGCAGGGAGCACAGAAGGCGCGAGGAAACCACCGGCACTGACCAGGCAAGAACTCAGGGAGGAGAAAACACTGCCAGGCTGGCTCCCCACTGCCTGCAGCTGGGCAAGGCTGCATGGAGCAGCACAAGCACAATACACAGCCCCCCGTGGAAGGGAAGCTCTCCACACCATTTATTTCCAGCTCCTGAAGCTGCCATGAAATCCACATTGCAAAGCAAGGAGGGCTCAGCGCTGTGTTGGGTTGACAGAAGGGTGGGGGACAAGGCGAAGCCCTTTCAGTGCAATTGCCTGTGGAGCCTGCCCTTTTACTAAAACTGGGAAGATATTTATAGAATAAAGTTTCACTTCAAGCCCTGTCACATACTGTATTACTCAGGAAATGTCAGAAGTGCAGCAGCAAAACTGAAATGAATTAAAATCATCTTTTGAACCATTTGATGCCGGGCAAATAGGACACGACAAGCAATGATACCCTTTGGAACCAAAACAAGGAGAAGAGAATGTTAATCCATCTGTCCAGAGCTTACCACCATTTTGAGTATTTCGGGAAGAAGCTGGTTCACCTGACTGAGACACAGACGACCCAGCCACTGACAGAATCTGCAGCTTCCAAGCCAGCAGTGGGGCTTTGCATCAGCAGCAGCCGGGTCTGTGACTCGCACCAGGCACTGCTGGAGTGCAGGAACACTCCCACCCTCACTCTGCCCCTGCCCTCAGTGGGGAATGCATCTTCCTGTCACCACGGAAGGTGAAAGAAATGTAAGAGTACAAAGAAGGGATAGTTAATGACTTCGAAAGAATGTCTGAAAGACAAAACTAAATCCACACGTGGTGACAATTCCCTCTGTGCGCGGCAGAACCAGGGCAGTGAGTGACCAGACCATGTTCAGCAGTGTGCTCAGCAGCCAGAGATCATCCCAGCAGCACACACACACAGACTGACACCTGGCAGCAGGAAATCTCAAGTATTTCACTGCAAGAGCTAAATAGAAATTCCAACAGTCCTCAAGCTCCTTGATCCTGATACGAACAGGACAAGGAAACAAACGTGTTTCTTTTACACCTGTTCTAGGGTTGCTCCGAGCTATGCCACATACCAATTACTCAAAAGTAACGAGTCCTTCAGGAATCAGAGCAAGAGGCATGGCCACAAGACAATTTCTAGAAATGAAAGAGAAATTTTAAGTATGTACACACTGCAGGTCTTGTCAAAGAAAACCCTTGGGAGGAATAACCATGATTTTCCTGAAAGAAAGCAGAATTCCAACTTTTTGGCTATGAACATTTCCTCAGATTTTACTGTTCAGGGAAGGTAAGTGAACCTGCTACACTGGAATACTTTTACCACCAGCATAGGACATGTGGGGTTGAAACAATTCCCTCTGTACCACACTGATTTCTCACTGCCATCAATGTATTACTGCATGAGGAGCTCAAGGCACAGCATCCCAGCTGTCCCAGCACACACACCTTTGCCTTCACCAAACCACACAGACCTACCCAGGCTCAGAGCACCACAGAAAGCACAAACTGCCCTTCCAACTCCTCAAGCCCTCCCCAGGTATGCCTTAATCTCCTGAACTGCAGCAAAGAAAAAATGCCACACTAGGAAACAGTTTAACATCAAACTGATTTCTAAGACTGTTTCTGTTTGCTTCATGTACTGAAACAAAACAATTTCATTTCAGAACTACTGAGATACTTGACTGTTTTCTTGGTTTTTAAATAAAAATAGCTAAATTAGACATTATAAATTTTCAAATAACCTTAGAATCTTTATTTTCTACTGCAAAGAATTTCATCCTTTTCATTGTGGTGTCCCCAGCCTGCCTGTGGGTGAAGGGGAGGCTCGGGGCCACCCCAAATCCCAGGGAAAGGGAAACAAGTGCTGCAGACCTGTCTGAACAAGGCAGCACTGAGTCCTCAGAGCAGTTTTGGGGAAAGGCTCTGAATGAGGGACCCAAACCCTGCCTCAGAGCTCACTGCCAGCCTGACTGGTGCCCAGCACTGTTTTAAACACCACTGCAGGAATGTCTGAACATGTTTCATCTCTTACATATTACCAGAGACAGTAAATTCTGTCCATCTCCCAGCCACAAGAGCTGGGACCCCCTCCTCTATTTTGTTTTCTTAGTTTATTTTGTGATCTGTTATGCAGAGCTCAAAAAGGAACATAATTAAAAATTTACTCCTCAGAACCAAATTTTTATCTTTTTTCCCCACAGATCCAGTGGAGAGGAGAGAGGGGAGATGAACAAAAAAAAAAAAAAAGAAGTCTTCCTGTCACATAAATAATGAAAAAGATGCTCAAAGACTGAAATTTTCACATGCAGCTTTTGAAGTTATTTTTTACTTCTTTGTATTTTGTTGCATGCTCTACCTGCTGGGTTTTTTTTCTTGGTAGCTTGACAAGTTCCTTTTAAAAATGATTTTTAAAAGGCAATTCAAGAAGTTTTCACTGATCCTGTCCAAATAAAAGGAAGAATCTTTTAGTTGAGTATGCAAACCGCAATCCTTTGAACAAAAGGCACTTGCCCACACGATGCCAAATCCTTCCTTGGCTGAGAGCTTACACAGTGCGGGCTCCATCCACAGTGCAACAGGGAGGAACAATTCAATTTAAACCAAGCTCCTGCTCTGGCACAGCCCTCCGAGGTCCCCTCAGTGTGCTGAGGCAGGAGGGCTGGGGTGTTTGGGGTGTTTGGGGTGATTTCTGTACCTCTGCTCCCTGCAGGAGGCTCTCCGGCGTCTCACCCTGCCCGGGCACCGAGGTGCCAGCGCGGTGCCCGTGTGTGACACACACAGGCAGCTCTGCCAGCCTGTGCCTCCCAGGGCCCCAGCTCATTTCCTCAGAGCTTGCTGAGCCATCCTCCCCGCGCTTACAGAGCGGCAGATCTCCGGAAAAGCACTCAAGAGCGATCTGTGCGCACATTTCCAGCAGCAGCCAGCCAAGAGCCTCTCTCCTGAGCTCAGCCCGCCTCCGCTGCCCCCTGTGCCTGCCCTGCCCGCTGAGCTCCCCAGCCTCACACCAGCGCCCCAGGTGTCTCTCAGGGGGACAGGGACACCCCAAACTCACCCTGTGCCCCCCCTGCCCCATGCCAGGCACAGGCAGGGCAGAGCTAACCCCAGTGCCAGGCCCGGGCAGGGCACAGCTCACCCTCCGTGCCAGGGCAGGGCAGGGCACAGCTCACTCCCTGTGCCAGGCCCAGGCAGGGCACAGCTCACCCCCCGTGCCAGGCCCGGGCAGGGCACAGCTCACCCCCTGTGCCAGGGCAGGGCACAGTTTACCCTCCGTACCAGGCACAGGTAGGGCACAGCTCACTCCCCGTGCCAGGCCCGGGCAGGGCACAGCTCACCCCCATGCCAGGCCCGGGCAGGGCACAGCTCACCCAGGCCCCTGGCAGGCCCTGCAGCCTCATGGCTTTCCAGACACGCTGCAGAAATCCCCAGTGACGCCTCCCGTGAGCAGCCACAACTGTGAGTGAGTGAGTGAGTGAGTGCAGCCTCTTTTTTCAGCCTGCTTTACACCACAGCGTCACTGCAAACGCCTTCCACGCTGTGGGGACACATGAGAACAGGCTTTTCTTCCTTTTCTTTCCACACCAGCTAGAGCAGCACCCCAGACACGTTACACACAACAAGCACACAGAACACCTCCTCATCCCAGCAGGCTCCCTGACCTAAAGCACTGAGATTTGAAGAATGTATTCAATTACCAGCTTCTGACGCTTGATCACTACATTTTAAATAAGTCCTACAAGTAATAAGCAGTATTATAGCAGAGTCTCTGGCATCACCATCCTTCATTCTTCCCCCTATATGCTGCCATCACTATCATTATCATGATGAAAGCTTTGAGCTCAGTTTATCATCTGGATGTGTGAAAGGCTGCACAGGGAAGGATTAACACACATTTGTAAGGTAACAGTAAATGCAATTTCAACTCGTAGGCTTGCATCTGCTGCCTTTCTTTCTTTCCACAAGAATAATGAGCATCATCCAGAAGCACATTTCAGTTTCAGCTTGCTCCCACTGCCAGATCTCCCACATCACATGGGCACCCTCAGAGGGCAAGAGACCAAGTCCTACCATAAAAGCTCGATCCTATTTGCCCTTAAACACTTCCCACCCTTGAGAACACAGAAGTTGGGGGAACACCTGGATCTGCTGATCCACTCTGACGTCGCTGCAAACCAGGGAGTGCCTGACTGAGCCCTTTCCATCCTGGCTCTCCCCTGGGCAGTTCCAGCTCTCCATCCTGGCTCTCCCCTGGGCAGTTCCAGTTTTCCATCCTGGCTCTCCCCTGGGCAGTTCCAGTTTTCCATCCTGGCTCTCCCTGGGCAGTTCCAGCTCTCCCTCCTGGCTCTCCCCTGGGCAGTTCCAGTTTTCCATCCTGGCTCTCCCCTGGGCAGTTCCAGCTCTCCATCCTGGCTCTCCCTGGGCAGTTCCAGCTCTCCCTCCTGGCTCTCCCCTGGGCAGTTCCAGTTTTCCATCCTGGCTCTCCCCTGGGCAGTTCCAGCTCTCCCTCCTGGCTCTCCCCTGGGCAGTTCCAGCTCTCCCTCCTGGCTCTCCCCTGGGCAGTTCCAGTTTTCCATCCTGGCTCTCCCCTCGGCAGTTCCAGTTTTCCATCCTGGCTCTCCCCGGGGCAGTTCGCCCCCAGAGAGCTCTGGGCTCCACCTGAGCAGGTTTCCCTGCAGCCACAGTGTCTCCCTGGCAGGGCAGAGCTCCGTGTCCCAGCCAGGGGCTCAGGAGCCAAGTGCCCTTTGCTGGGAAGGCACGTGATGGGTGGCACAGACACTGAGGATCACAAGCAGCTGCTGGCCCAGCCTGAGCTCGGGGCAGGGCCCTCCACAGCACCCAGCCCATCTCTCTAAGGACCAAAACACTGACACCCATCCAAAGAGAGGCAGAAAGCAAAACGGCAAAATGCAAAACATTCCTAATTCACCAACTGCTCCCACTGTCACAGAGGCACTGATTTATCACAGCAGTGGAACTGTCCTGTTCCTCAGAGGGAAGCAACAGCATTCACATTCCTGCTGATAATGATGGAAAATTTCCAGGGTGTAAGGGAGGAAAAGAGCTATTTTGTCTTTTCTGACTCTCAGAGATGGGGAAATGCATCAGACTCCATCTGAGAATTCCACTGGAGCTCATGTGGGCTGGGAGGAGGAGGAAGAGAAGGAAGAGAGCTACAACCTGTGTTGCTTCTTCCCACAGTCTTGCCGAGTACAAAGCAAACCAGCACGAATTCAAATTTATTCTTTCAATCAAACGATGCTCTAAGATGGGTATTCATGAGCTTCCCACATGTGAGGTGCCTGAATGACCCACAGAGAATTCCCGTTTGTCAGGTTTGAATTTCAGTTGCCTCTGTGAGCTCCAGGAGCTGCGGTGAGGGCCAAGGCTGAGCTCCCTGCAGGAGCACTGCCACTGCCCCTCCACACCACCCAAATCCTGCACCCTCTGCTGGGCCAAACACCCCGCGGGGCTCAGGCAGCAGAGAGACCAGAAATATTTCTGTAATCTGCCTCAGAAGCTCAAAATCAACCCAAACTCACTGATTACCAGGAAAGCCTTCACAAGATTAAAATGTTTTCCATGCTCAGTTCAGGCACTGGACCCACTTCTTTCAACTGCAGCTTCCACTCCATTTTAATGCAGAAAACTCAACAGTTAACTCACATGACTAAACATTTAAACACATTGATGCAGCTGCATGCATTGGCAAGAATGGCATTTAAAATTCTTACAGCATCAAAACCAAAAATTTCAAATAAACATGGAATGCATTCAGTCCTTGGGCTTCCACTGAAATATTCTGATGAATTCAATCTCAATTAATTTAATGTCAATTCTCAAGACTAAAGCAGTACGATCAATTTGATGTCTCTTTTCTGATTTCCACAGCTGAAGTCACAACTCACTGAAGCTGACGGGAGCGGGCACCATTCACCAGGGGATCCCAATCACTGCTGGGAGCAGGATCCAGGGGCAGAAATCCTGCTCGGCTGCTGGGCAGGCCCCACTGCTCAGCTCAGTTCTGGAGGTCCCTCCAGCAATGGCCCCTGTTCTCCCAGCTAACACCACCAGCGTGCCCTGGGTGCTGGGACAGAGCCTGGCACAGCGGGGTGGGCAGGGGACAGCGATGGGCAGGGGACAGTGCCTGGCACAGCAGGGTGGGCAGGGCTGGAGAGCAGCCTGCCCTGCAGGGAGGACACAGCACTATGGCAGAGGGGCTGCAGGAGGCACAGAGTGAATTAAACCAAGGCACCATGGCAGAGGGGCTGCAGGAGGCACTGAGAGGACACAGCACCATGGCAGAGGGGCTGCAGGAGGCTCAGAGTGAATTAAACCAAGGCACCATGGCAGAGGGGCTGCAGGAAGCACAGAGTGAATTAAACCAAGGCACCATGGCAGAGGGGCTGCAGGAGGCACAAAGACAGATTTAAACCAAGGCACCATGGCAGAGGGGCTGCAGGAGGCACAAAGACAGATTTAAACCAAGGCACCATGGCAGAGGGGCTGCAGGAGGCACAAGGAGGATTAAACTGCTCTGGCTGGAGGTGCAGGACCTGACACCAGGACAGGAACTGCTGCTGAGGATCCATGCCCACTAATCAATTCCTTGGGAAGCACAGCAGAAGAGGAAGCAAGAGCAGGAATTAGGCTGCTCTGAAGGCAGATGTTTATTCTAGGCTGCCTCTGTGAACATAAACCAGGCACAAAAGGAAAGACTTTTATTCAGTTAATGCACTAAAAGCAAATGCTTGCATTATTTGTGATTTCACAATGTTAATCCTGCAAGAAAAGCTGGACTGGAGCTATTTATCATCTGGCACTCTAGACTTTGCTTCCATAGAAGGAAATGAAAAAGGCCAGAAAGGTTCAGCCAATTTGTCTTTTAATACTCTTTATTGGTTCATTAATGATTAATTCTTTTTAACACTCTGCCCTAGATCCTAAATTCACAATGGCTCAATTTAGATGAAAGATTTCAAATCCCCATCTCTCCTCCCTCTTCTGTTTCCTGAGCCTATGCAAAACAACAACAACAAAAGCCCCACCCAAAAAAACAAAAATACCCCACCATGCCACTGCTCAGCACTCTGCTGTCAAAGGAAACCATCCTGGACAGAAAAACCCCTCTGGAAGATTTAGTGGTGCAAAAGATGAAACAAGCAAAGAACACAACCCAACCCAGTCCCGAAGAGCCACAAACAGTGAAAGACCCACTGAATAATGACAATATCTGCTCCCACTTAGCCACCAAGTCTGCAACTTCTTTCTGCCTAGCACTGCACTACTGCAGTACTGCAGCACTCAGCTGTGCTCAGTTACTGAACTCTCCCCTTGGAAGGAACATGGATTTATTTCTTCAGCAAATTATTGAGAACAGAAGATGCTATTGTTCCACAAACAGAAATCAAAGAGAGCTCTTAGAAATGTCACCTAACCAGAACATCTGAATAGTTCCTTAGGACCACAGGCAGCTACACCCTGCTCACAGTGGGCTTTACGAGTTCATGAGAATTTACTGCCAATGCATTTGTCACTGCCCTGTCCCAGATGCTGGAACACACAGAAGAGTACTCTGTCTACACCAAGTTTCCTCCAGGAGTTCAGGCCATCCCTTCAGTGTTTCCTGGAGCTGTAAAAGAATCAGATCAGCAGTAGAGATGTCTCAGATCCTATTCTGACCACAGCCATCAGTGCAATACAATTTTGGATCTCACTCCTGTTTAGATAAGGAAGCAATGAAATAACCACCTTGGCAGTGTGCTCTGAGATCTCTGGAGGAGTTATGACATTTCTGTTCAGTATTTTTACTAATCCGTTTACATGCTGCTCCTAGCTGTTGCAGTTCAAATACATATTTACCTCAAAGTACACTCGACAAGACTGCAGCTCTCCCATTCACCTCAAATTAAGAGAAACATGCAAACACGTACATTTCCACACAAGGCAATTAACCCAGGTGATGCATTTATCTGAATCACAGCACCTTCTTTCTAATTTGAAAGGAAGGAAAAAACACAAACCTGTAACAAAAAAAAAAAAACCAACAGCATCTAAAAAAAACACTACAAAGTACTTCGACAGAATGGTATTTTTGGCCTCAGGACACTGACAGCACATTCTGCAGCTCACTCAGAAGGCTGCAAGCTTGGGTACCACAGCCTGGACTGCTACTCTGAACCCAAAGGTACTGGGGAGAACTTTGAAAGGATTTAACACTCGAGAAGCTGGTTGGTCTCCAGCCAGCTGTCTGAGTGGCAGCAACTGGAACATTGGACCATTACCTGGTCAGTATTGCTAAAAATACCTCTGCCACAATGACATGCTGAGCACTCTGCACTTCAGAGGGATTCCCACTGTCATTAACCTGAGCAGATCTGTGCAAGAATAAAACAGCATTGCCCGAATCTTTTTGGAACTCTGTCATCACACAGACAAACAACACTGCTGGAAACACCTCTAGAGCTTAACAGCCCCCAGTAATTCATCATGAATTCTGCTTTTTCATCCCCTTCCTCCTACCACCTTGTAGTTGTCATCACTATTGAACTGGAGAGACTGGGAACTATTACCAAAATTCTGGGTTTACCAACCCTTTCTTTTTTAAATACAGCATTATGTCATTTTTCCTGTATAAAAAGGATTTTCAAGATCACCCATTTCTATGTTACTGAGCATTCCAAGGGCATGAAAGTTCAGCTTCACTTGAGCCTTTCGACTGAACAGTTCACAGCCTCCTTGGCAATCCCAGGGGTATGAAAATCCTCCAGGAGAGATCAGGGAGCAGGTTCACTGCTGCCTCTTGATCACTGTGCGAGCTGGGAAAAGCAGAAGGTCTCCAGGGACCTCCAGGCACTGGGATCTGTTCCACACACAGCCTAAAGCCCATCCAAACACCCTGCACCATGCACCCTTCCTGTTCATGGCCATCTTCTCATCAAACTTCCCCAACTCCTGCACCAGCAGTCCCTGGGAAGGGCCAGCTCCAGGAGCTGCCAAAGCTGCCAGATTTGTTTTGGCCATTAGTGGCACCATGTGCCCCAGGAAAGCAATGCCAGCAGCAGCTCCTGACTGCAGGCAAAGCTTCAAATCACTCTGAAGTGGTGCGAGTGCCACAACTGTATTTCTGCCTGCTCTGCTCCTCATTACACACACAAGCCCTAGAGACTGCTGTTCCATGTGAAAAAAAAAACTTAGAAAGAACTCTGCCCTCTTATGTTATTTTAAGCAACAGCACAGTCCAACTGACTTCAGAGGACCTCTCACTTGCCAAGCTGGACATATGCTTAAATACTTCCCTGAAAGAATGCCAGACCCTACCTCACCAAAGCCCTGCCATCCCCCTCACCCTCATTCTCCTCCTGAGGCGCTTCCAGGCTGCCCTGTGGGAACAAGAGTGTCCACAGGGAAGGTGCTCAGGAGTGCTGGAAGGTCCTGGTCCAGGTGCACACTCAGCCTGAAGCCCCCTGAGCCTGAGCTCGTGGCTCCAGCCTGTTTTGTTTGCACCTCCAGGTGGAAGGACGATCAGTCTCCTCTCCTGCTTGCCAAACGTGCCATTTCCTCACACAGCTTCTTTTCCCCTGAAAGCCAACCCCTGAATTTGAGTCTGGCACAAACACACCTACTAGATAGAACCCTTTCATGTAGGTCAGCTCAAGAAACACTCAGTTAACTCCCACTTGGCTGGAGCAGCACGAGCACACGGAACGAGCTGGAGCAGCCCCTGCTCTCACTGCACAGGAATTCAGGAGCACCACACTGTGATCATCTGCTGCAGAGATGGGGGCAGGTTTCATAATTACACCCCTGTATTTCTGCCAGCTGCACATACAGATACACTCCCCCTCTCCCCAGTTTGTTCCAAAGTCAGCAAACCACAAGCTTTGCAGACCCTCTGAAGCACACAGCAAAGCGTGTGCCTGCTGTTGTTTGGATTCATTCTGCACTTTCCTGATACATTCTGAAGAGCTGAGAAGGCACCCAAGAGAAACAGCTTGTAATCATCTGATATCTCCATGTGACCTCCCCTCTGCAATTTGCATTGGCTTTGAGTTTCCAGATGAAGCCGTCGGACAAAATAGTGCTAGGATTAATTTTAGCCTCCTCCTCAAGATGAGGCGCTGATACCAAAACAAGGTTATAATACTTGACAGAGCACAATATTCTCCTTGCCAACATCATCTGTTTCAGGCTTCTCAGGACTGAAATAAAGTGTGGAAAAACAATTCCAAGCAAAGAGGTGCTGTGAGCTTTGAGAGCAGAGAAGGAATTAAAATAGCTTCATTCTTGCAGTTTGCAAATCAGTCTCCACGGCGGGCACGGGTCCGAACATAACAACATCTCCTTGAAATAAGACATTCATCAAACTCATCAAAAGATGCTACAAACACAGTTTTGGTATGCTGACAGAACAAATTCCTCCAGGTTTTAGTTTCAAGTACCTGCAGTAATGGACTGTGGAAGGTTGAGTGCCATGGAGGCATTTCTGCAGCGATGGCCTGGCACCCTTCAGAGCGCCACAGCAGAAATGCCCACCAGCCCCTCACCCTGGGCATGCACTGCAGAGCTCACACAGCCCCAGGCTCTATTAGCACCCTCTCCCAACCATGCTTGTTGAGAATGGCTCTAGAGAAAGCCATCGAGCCTTCCTGAATCCCCATCAGGAGAACAAGAGCCCCAGTCTGCCCTCTCTCACACACTGCCCGAACAGGCACCCCGAGTTACAGCCACGCACCTTTCAGAAGTGAGCTCAGGCTCCAGTGCCTCCCAGTGTCCTGTCAGCCAAGCCTTAGCAGGTGTGATTGCAGAGATGCTTGTCAGACAGTTTTCAGAGGCAAACCCACCTGATCCTGCTCTAATACTTAGATTATTAATAAACTACACTGATGTATTTTACATGAACTACACCATAAATGAATTACAGGGAAGTTAAAGCAGACCATGACTGTTATATTTGTTACATTAACTTTCTCTTGCTGTGAATAATTGCTTGACTCTGCCAGGACATGGCTGCTGGCTTGTGAGTGGACTTCAGGGGATTATTTTTTGAAAAATTAGGCTAAATTAAACCTTCCAACAGAGTCTCAGCATTTGAGTGCACAGAACAGGACTGAAACCTGGGACAAACAGATATGGGAGTAGAAAAATACCCCAGTTGAACACATGCAGCACCAAATGCTGTGATACCAACAACTGAGCAGGGAGGGAGAAGCAGCTGATGGAACCATGACATTCACTTCCTATTATTATTCCTTCCACACTATTTAATCTGTCCTAAAGTTACTTCTGCATGGAAGAACTAAAATTAAAAGAACCTGTCAGACCCATAAATCATGCCTTGCTTTACAGACCCCCTCATCAGAGGTTACAAGTCTACTACTTAATTTCCAATTAATTAATTAATTACTAGTAAAATCCATTATAACAAAGTTTTCACAGAATAAATGTGAAAAGTAAAATCTGACAAAAAATTTGATTAAGAGCTGTCAAAGCTGAGTCTGAGATTGGTTTGAATTTTCTTTCAAATTTGTAGAAATATTGGAATTTAAATTTTATTTCTACAAAAATGATCAGCCATCTTTTCTTGTTATGCTCAGCAATTCCAGAATTTTGAAAAAAAAATTTTAACATTTCCAAAGTTATAAAATGAAGTAATTCAAAGCAGGTAATTCATCTATGCAAAAACTTCAAGACTTTTCTACTCTACATTTCTTGTCTTTTAAAATAATTTCCAGGTGAGCATGTGCAGAATTCCACCATAAACAAACACTAGAGAAGGAAAAAACCCCATATAAATGTATTGTAATATTTACAGAATATATATATACAGACATCCAGAACGAGACTGATTCAGTTACAGAATAAAAACTTACTGGAAATGGCCAATTCATCTAAAGTTTCATTTACTGAACGTTTGGAAACATCTTGTCATGAGCAATACACAGAACAAGAATTCATCATGCAAATTCAATTAAATTAATAACTTTAAACGCAGTACACTTTTTGCCTCAAGCAGTTTATTTTCTCGGTGGAAAAATAAAACCTACTTTTATCAAGCATGCGATTATTTGATCAGTTTTCGTCTCATCTCTGAATAAAGGCCCCCAAAGAAGAGAGAGAAGTTCCAGTACAAAACCAAACTGTTCCTGCTGCCAAGGTAGAAACATCTTCTCAGAATCTCAAAGAATTTTACATCACCTAATCAGACCTACAAATAAATTATCGGCTTTAATTGGATCACTCATAGCTTCTCTCTGAAACTATTTCTTCATGGATGTTTACCTGCTCTGAAACAAGAGGAAGGAGGATGTGTGTCTCTATTATTGGGTAATTAAATTAAGCCATCTGTGATCAGGCGTTTGTAATTAACATATGTTTACAGATAGGGTGTCATGCAAACTGCCTGGCCTCCAATCCCCACACAAGTGAGCTCTGATCCTGCTATTCCCTCACCCATGGAGCACCTTCTCCAGGCTCCTGACAAGGGGCATTGTGCCAGCAGGAGCCCTGCCGAGGAGCCCTGGGCACGGAGGGACCTGCCCAAGGCCAGCTCCAGGCACCTGCCCAAACCCAGCTCCAGGGACCTGCCCAAGCCCAGCTCCAGGCACCTGCCCAAACCTGGCTCCAGGGACCTGCCAAACCCAGCTCCAGGGACCTGCCCAACCCAGCTCCAGGGACCTGCCCAAGCCCAGCTCCAGGCACCTGCCCAACCCAGCTCCAGGGACCTGCCCAAGCCCAGCTCCAGGCACTTGCCCAAGCCCAGCTCCAGGGACCTGCCCAACCCAGCTCCAGGGACCTGCCCAAGCCCAGCTCCAGGGACCTGCCAAACCCAGCTCCAGGCACCTGCCCAACCCAGCTCCAGGCACCTGCCCAAACCCAGCTCCAGGCACCTGCCCAACCCAGCTCCAGGGACCTGCCCAAACCCAGCTCCAGGGACCTGCCCAAACCCAGCTCCAGGGACCTGCCCAAACCCAGCCCCAGGGACCTGCCCAAACCCAGCTCCAGGGACCTGCCAAACCCAGCTCCAGGGACCTGCCCAACCCAGCTCCAGGGACCTGCCAAACCCAGCTCCAGGGACCTGCCAAACCCAGCTCCAGGGACCTGCCCAACCCAGCTCCAGGGACCTGCCAAACCCAGCTCCAGGCACCTGCCCAACCCAGCTCCAGGGACCTGCCCAAACCCAGCTCCAGGCACCTGCCCAAACCCAGCTCCAGGGACCTGCCCAAGCCCAGCTCCAGGGACCTGCCCAAACCCAGCTCCAGGGACCTGCCCAAGCCCAGCTCCAGGCACCTGCCCAAGCCCAGCTCCAGGGACCTGCCCAAGCCCAGCTCCAGGGACCTGCCAAACCCAGCTCCAGGGACCTGCCCAAGCCCAGCTCCAGGCCGAGAGCAGAGGAGAAGGAAGGGGAACACAGCCCCTGCCCACCCAGCTTTACAGGAGAGAAACCCTGTCCTTGAACAGCTTCTTACATTCCGTGTCCTGGCCAAGCTTCCTGCCACGAGCACACGAGACAGAATCTCACTGCAACCTCACACAGGGCAGAGAGAGCAGGTGACCTGTCCCACCCCACACAGGGCAGAGACCTGTCCCACCCCACACCTGGGCATGGCAAGGTGCCTCACACAGGGCAGTGACCTGTGCCACCCCACACAGGGCAGTGACCTGTGCCACCCATGTACCTGGGCAGGACAAGGTGCCCCTCAGGGTGACTCAGGCTCTGAGCACAGTCCCACACTGATGTGACACACCAGGCTGTGCTGGACGGACACACGGACACTGCTGTCCCTCCTCACAGCAGCACAGCAGTGCCCTGGCTGTGCAGGAGGGCTGCACTGCAGGGAATGGAGAAAACCCATCCATTGTAAGGGTATTTCAAATGTAAAAGGGGCAAAGAAGATAGGAAAAAGTCATTTTCCCATTAAATCCCACTAGCCACCAGCACGAAGGAAAAAGCTTTCCTAGCACTTCTCCCTGTTTTCCCAGCCAAAGCGGGTGTGAGAACAAGAGCCAGATCTCTCCTTGTGACACTCTTCTGTTGCTTTACTGCAGTCGCTAGACTCTGTAAAAACCAGACATTTTAATTTAGTTTTCAATGTCAAATAACTGGTTTCAAGTGCATTTCCCACAGCAATCCATACATTCTCTGCCTTTCCACTTTTAAATGTGTGATAGCTTGCAGCTCTCTGAGGCTGCAGTATATATTATACTGCAAAATTACCATGTCAACAAATAACTTTTCTTCACTTGTAAACAGATCCTTTCTGTGAGCTGGCAGATGTCTGCCAAATTACGCTTTTACTCATTGAGATGTTCATTGGGAAAAATATTAGTAAGATACAGCCCTCTTGTGCAGTGAGCAGCAACAAAAGCCTTGCTGGAAAACGACTCCACCAAAATACTCCTCTCCCAGCAGCGAAAGGCAGCTCTGAGAGCTGCTGTGCTACCAGGGCACCTCAGGCCCTGAGCAGAGCAGCTGTCTGATCAATTCTTTCCCCAGGGGATGTGTAAGGCAGAACCAATCAATAAGCAGGTCCCAAATCTTCAGAAAATGTGTCCTGGAGTGCACATCCAGAGGGGGAGGCAGGTACTGCCATTCCTGCACAGGTGCTGAGGCTGCAGACACCGGTTCAGGTGAATTCACAGCGTGGCAGGTAGCAGAGGTCCAACGGCGCCAGATGCCAGGCTGCCATGCCCCTGCCCAGGGCAGCTCCTGCCCCAGGCCGAGCCCAGCAGCAATGGGATGCCCAGCTGCCTGCGCAGGCATGCTGCAAACCCTCAGCACCCCTGGCCCCTCCTGTCATGGCTGTCACCAGCCCAGAGAGCCCAGGTGGGGATGCTGTGCCCCAGGACTGCCCTGGAGATCTCCTCCTGACGGGGGCAGCTCTGGCACAGTGCAGCACAGGAAATGGGGAGGACTGAGTGCTTCCCCAGATAAAATCAATCAGACACAACTTATTCATTACAGGGCGATTTCAGCCACCACTGAAGAGTCACTGTTTATACTGGCTCCCAGTGTGTCAGTTTTCTTTCCATGTTTTAAAAGTTGTGCTTTCTAAAACACATGAACAGAATTTTAAAAATTAGTATGGAGGCGCACATCCACAGCATCCAAGGAAAGGATCAAAACTTCCCAAGGAAGAAGGCATCGCATCACTCCTGAAATGGCAGCAAATGTGCCCATGGGTAGTTTACAAGAACTCCTGCTGGTACAGACCAACACCACAACCCAAGAGGTCAGGAGGCTGATGCTTGCTAGAAAATGACACGGAGGGCAGCAGGGCCCCGTGGATGGAGGAGAAGCTTTAGTTACTGCTGGCAGAGCCAAAAGCAGCACAAGGAACTAAAACTGTATGGCCTTTTTATTTTTAAACACACGGAGTGCAATGCCAGATTAATTAAAAGGATCCATTTCCATCATATGCAGGATCTGTTTACTGCTGTGTTATCAGGGCTAAATACAGCACATGTCTGCAGCACAGGGAGAATACATCAACTGCAGGAAAACACAAGCCTCAGAGAAGGAAAAGTGAATCAAATGGCTGAGGTGTGCAGCTGTAACAGCATGGCTGAAAAGCCAGATCAGGCACCTGGCCACAGAGACCAGTTTAGAAAAGAAGCCAGTCTGTGGTAAAAAATAAATCAGTCTCTCTATGGACACTTAATTTCTTCATGTACTCTACAGCAGCCATGCAAACACAGCACTGAAAGAGAGAGGAGAGAGGAGTTCAGAAACAACGGCACAAGAACGGCATTGGTCCATCAGAAATTCTCATAAAAACAGAAACCATTACATACATGGAAGCTGAAGAAGGCTGTTCATGTCACGGGAACCCAAACCTTGCAACAAACAGCAAAATTTAATATCCTTCTACTCATATCCTTCTGTGAAACCTATGTCTTGCAACACACAGCCCAATCCAATAACCTGCTGTTGAAGCACCAAATGAAATCCTCTTGTTCGAGGGCAGCCAGAGCAGCTTTCTGCACTGAACAACAGCCACCTCCATCTGCAGCTGAAATTCCCTAACCCAAGGAGGATCTAACTCCTGAAGGAGTCACAGCTCGTGCATCCTGAGGGTGTTTTCCAACATTCCTGAAGGAGTCACAGCTCCTGCCTCCTGAGGGTGTTTCTGAGTGAGCAGGAAAGAAGCACACACAGGAGAGGGATGCCACCTTCAGCCAGCACTGACTGAGCTCCTCCAGAACAAGCCTTGCGTCACCTCCTGCACAAGGGCCAGGCCAGCCTTCCCTCCACCAGCAGTCTCTGTGAGCCTCCAGAGGAGCTCCCGCCGCGTGAGGAAAACGACAGCGCCAAGCAAAGGTGACAGAATCTCTTTAGAGCTATAAACACTTTTCCCCAAAATGTGCTTAAAGATCTCGGAGGGTAACTCAAAAACCCACACTAACACCAGGATTTTGTCACTGGTAGTGAAATGCCGCACAAAGAAAACACCTTTTGTTAAAGACCACGTGCTCATTCAGTTATTTCTTTACTAGTCACACCTTCTCCTTCTCTTTAAAAACAAGATTTCTCCAAGTTGCCAAGAGTTGTTTCCAAGCTGCTCCTTTGCTGAATAAGCCTCCCAGTTTCTATATTCAGAGCACAACCGATGCAGAAGTCTCAACACCCACTAAACTTGAATAATTTATACTCTTACAGTCTTGTATGGCAAGATACAAAGTGACTTAATCATCAGGTATTCATAGCATTCTCCTCCACAGAAGTATGAAACTCAGTGAAAAATATCATTCCACTGCAAGTCCTCAGGCAGTGTGTTCCACATAGGAGACAGAGTCGTTTGCATTAAAAATTCAGAGCCACAGACAAATAAAATACTTTTGGTTCTGTGTGACTGCTTGCCTGGGCAGTTGGACAATCCATTATTAAGCACATTCCATTTCCAGAATAAGCTGAGAAAACAGGATAGATTGCTTTAATATTAATTCACGTGTCTGCACGGTGCCTATTGCATCTCATGAAGCTTTTTAAGCCTAATTCAAAGTTAAAATGGCTTTTCACTGCCTCAGTGTTCCCAGTGAGCACACCTACATCCTGGCTAAGCATCACTGCACAGACACTTTCTCAAAAGGAAAACATGGTCTGGTAGCAGGACCTGTATGTTCCCTTCGTCTTTATCCTGCTTATATTTGTATAAACATATAAAGAACGAAAGCAAATGTTTCCCTTACGGCCTCAGGTGAAAGCGACTCCAACAGTTTCACATGAGAGCCACAGAACAGATTCTGTTTTGGGCTCTGTTGTTTTGGTTTTGGACACAGACAGCGAGGTGCTGTTACTGAAACCTCGCGGATTTTCAGAGTCCTAGAATTGTTTAGGTGGAAAAAACCTTCAAGATCACCAAGTGCTACCTACCATTAACCTGATACCACCAAACCCTGTCCCTAGGTGCCACCACTCCACACCTCTGCCCTTCTCATCCCTCTGCTTTGCCCTTCTTCCTCATCCATCTTCACCCATCTCCTCCACTCTGCTCTGCCCCTGCCCACCCAGCTCTGCCCGTCCTGGCCCTTCTTCTGCCCCTCTTCAGCCTGCTCTGAGCTTCCCCCAGAGCTGTGTCCACAGCACAGCTCACACAGACACACGTGCTTCTCTGTGGAGCTCGGATGCTGAGCTGTCTCTGAGAAAAAAACTCCCTACAAGAGATGTTTTCCTGCTTTAAACACTTTAAAGGTTTATGAAAGTGAAAGGATTAAAAACATATATGTGATTGCCCGTTACATAAGTAGTTTTTGAAAGCATGCTGAGTTTAATGATATCTCAGTGGAACAAAATGAAGCAAATCACTAATCAGTTACAAAAAAAAAATTCTCACAGCAAAGTACTTTCTCATTAGTTTCTGGTTTCAAGTGGTTCCACCTGCCTTATGAACATGTACATTTAATCAATCCATTTAAAAAAGGATATTGATATCAAAGTGCCCCAAAGCAAACAAAACCACCATCCCAACAGCCCAATGAGCAGCAGCAGTGCCAGGGGACATGGCATAGACTGTGTGCTGTGCCAGGGCAGGGGACATGGACATGGCACACAGACTGTCCTGTGCCAGGGCAGGGGACATGGCATAGACTGTGTGCTGTGCCAGGGCAGGGGACAGGGACATGGCACACAGACTGTCCTGGGGGTGGCAGTGCCAGGTTTGTGGACATGGCACACAGACTGTCCTGTGCCAGGGCAGGGAACAGGGACATGGCACACAGACTGTCCTGTGCCAGGGCAGGGGACAGGGACATGGCACACAGACTGTCCTGTGCCAGGGCAGGGGACAGGGACATGGCACACAGACTGTCCTGTGCCAGGGCAGGGAACAGGGACATGGCACACAGACTGTCCTGTGGCAGTGCCAGGGGCTCATTCCAGCCAGCAGCAGTGCCAGGGGCAGCAATGTGAGGATGCAGGAACTGATCCCCTCACGGTGTCCAGCTCAGCATCTCCTCAGAGCTGCACAGCTCCACGTTTCACAGCCTCTGGCACTGACTGCTGTCATCAGCTACAGCACACTCGGCCTGTTCTCATCTCCCTCCCTGCCCCAGTCCATCTTTTCTCCTGTCCCACCTATTGAAATGTACCTGTTCAGGGCAGGGACCATCTCTGACACTGCTGCATTCATGAAACACCTCCCTCAGTGCTGTCCTGAGCCCAGCAAAGCCCTCTGGAGTCAGCATCTCCAGTGAGGACAGTCACAGCCTGCATGCACGTGCCATCACCAGGTTGTGATTTCCTGACACCCAGCAGGCACCCAAGGCTTGACAGAAAAGTCACCAGCTGGCCAACACAGGGAAGTTAAGCTCTCTTTTTTATGAACTGCAGGCAAGGCTATTGATATTTCAGCTCTCAGTTAGTGTCATGGCTTTGTGGTTTCCCAAAGCATGTTTTAGCATTTCTCTTCTGCTGTGACATCTGGCAGCGCATCTTCAATATTCCCTGGGAGCAGAGAGGGCTGTCAGCATCCAGCTCAATACCTGCATTACAATCACATTGACCAGATCTTCAGTCTGCAAGTGGTTCCATCAGTTACCTTGAAGCTATTTCCACAAAGGAAGGTAAGAGCAATAGAATTTGGCTTCAAACACACAAGTCCTTGCCAGGCAGGAATTTTAAGGACTGACACCTAAAGGAATGAAATCACTCACATGACAATAACCCACCAAAAGCAGTGTCATCAAGGCTTTTATAAATGAAAAAGCTTTTAAGAAATCAGCTCTAATTAGCTGAACTCAGTTATGCTACTCACTATCATGGAATAAAGTAAATCTCAGTGTTTTATTTTTAGCATCTGCTGCATTACAAAATAGTGTCTTTGACAATAAACTGTTCTCCCCATCATCCAAAAGGCCCTTCTCCTCTAGGTAAGGCCACTAGCAACCAGCTGTTATCCACACTAAGTCAATTCCCAGCACAGCAGCAATAACAGATCCAACACTAAAGGCCAGTGCAATCCCGCTTTTCCAAAGCTGGTAACAGAAGGGTGCAATGTGGCACCTCCAGGCTCTGCAGAGCAGGGGGCTACATGGGAATGGACCAGCTCAACTTTTAGAGAGGCTGAAAAGAGCCCAGAGTCAATGCTGGAAACCCCCAGGATCATGAACACCTGTCCACAGAGCAACAGCATTTCTGTGGGATCCAGGTGCAGACAGGCCAGCAATGCATCTGCTAATTAGGTGGCAATACACACACAATAATTATAGCTATCACATCATCACACATTCTCCCATAATTGTTTCTAGTCATAATATTTACACCTTTGAATGCAACAACAAAAGGTACAGGACTTTCTTGCAGTTGTTCTTGCAGATTTTGCCCAGGAGAATTTTCCCAGTTCACGGGAGGACCCCAGTGAGCGTGAGCCCAGGCTGAACCCTCTTATATAAATGTGCCCTTGAAGGCTTCGAGCCAAACAGTTTTATTTACTCACTTTTACTGGGACATGTGTTTATTTGAGGATATGAATTTCACAAATATCCATCCCAGCTCGCTAGACTGGCGATGAGCTGTCAAATGCAATCCATCAGGGAGAAACTGTATTTGAACTGGGGCCCTCACTGCCCTCCATGCAGCTCCTTCAGCGTGAGACATCAGTCTGGACCCCAGCAGCACCACTGCCACTTTCTGCAAGGTCTCCTTGTCCCTGTATTTCTGTCACAGTGCAGAACACAGCCCAAACTTCCAAGCCATCTGAAGATGAACTACACACAAAAAGAAACTCCTCCCCCAAAGCTACTGAGGCAGTGTATCCAGCATGGCAATTTACACTGTTAAGGGTAAAAAGACAATGAAGTCTTGGGAACCCAAAGCAACCAAAGGATTCACAAAATGAGACATACTGATTCCTGTTTCTACTAAAATAAATTTTCACCTAAGCACTTTGAGAGGCTGGGCCAGGTGAGCGATCCACGTTTTCTCAATTAAATCAAGTTTTAACCTACAGCAGTCAGCAGAAGACTAATTCCTAGCTACACCAAAATAGGTGGATATGTCTGTCAACCTCAGAGCTAGCAGGTTTATAAACAAATCATCCATCCAACACCTTTTCCTGTTTGAACGCTGTTGTGGGTTATGCCTGCCACCACACCCCACACCAGCACCCCACCCCAAAGCCCTGGCCCCAGTTTAAAAGCCTCTGACAGGCACAACCTGTGAGTCTCCAATAATGCCTCAGCAGCCTCAGTCATCCCAGGCCAGGAGAGACAGCAAATGAAGAAATTAAGCAAATCCATCTCAGCTTCTGTGGGCTCCCGAGCGCTTCCTTCTCCCTTGCTGCAGGTCCCTGCAAGCACTGCTGGCTCCCCCAAATGCAGCTCCCTTCCCTCTGCACACAGAGCTCTCCAGCTCCTCTTGGACCAGGGATCCGAGTAAGGGGAAAAGGAACAGGAAAGAAAAACTGATTCAGTTTGAGACCCAAACCCTGCCAAAATCAATAGGAGCCTCTCTATCAACTTCAGTGGGTTTTTGATGTAGCAGAGAAGTCAAACAGCCTGAATGGCAAGCAAATCGATTTGTGAGATCTCAGATACCACAGTGAATGATGCCTGGGGCAGAGACTAGAGAGCACTGATCTCTCATTATGGCTTTCATATATTAAACATCACACAGACATATGCAGATCTCCTAAATAATACTGAAAAGAGAAAACAGCAGAATAAAGACATTCTGTATTACCTCATTTAGCATGTCAAAAAATACTCAGGAGAAAATATCACCCTTCATCTGCACTTTTGCCGCCAATATTAGATTTTCCCATTATTTTTTTTAATAGCAATAGGCTGGCGAAAATATAGAACAATTCAGACTTGCATTGAAAACATGCACTAGCAGCATTTACTTTTTCTGCAACTGCAGAACATTGTGAAATTGAGTCTAATTTTGAATGCACACAATAAGAATCAAAATATATGTGACCATTTTTCAATTTCTAATTCACTTATCTCAGCAAGCACATATTCCCATTGAGTATTTAAGAAAATTATTTTTCCAATGTTAAGGAAAAATGGGACTAAAATGAAAGAATTTCTGCAGTAAGTTCTGAAAAGGACATTTTCAAAGCTGGCAGGTAATAACAGAAGAAAGAAATAGGCCTGCCATTATAGATCATGGTCAAGAAATACAAGCAGAAGTGTGTGTAGATCATTATTATTGCTAATTGTACTTCATCCTTATGGTTTGTTGTCTTATATGTTGTTATTAATTTCACTAAACTCATGGTAACTCTGCCCTTAGTTTCTCTTAGTCAGAAAAAGCAGAAAACGGGAAAAGTTCTAGGCTGCCAAACTTTGGCTTCAAGCAGAAGGATTACTCCTGTGCCCAGGATCTCACCAGCACTGTTTGTGTGCTTTTCAGGCCCAAAGGTGACACCCAGCAGAGGAACAGCAGCCTTGTGCAGAGAACCCTGCCAGCCAGGGCAGTGAGCTCCTGCACCACAGCACAGCTCTTGCTTTGTAAAGGAGCTCTAGCAGGGCAGATGGTGCTGCCAGCACTGTGCTGCCCCCAGGGCTCATCCTGCCTCTCCAACAGGAGCTGCCTGAGCTGTCCTCCAGAGCCTGACTCATCCACCCCACAGGCTGATCCACAACTCCCAAAAAACACTGCTTGCCCCACTAAAACTGGGGATTGTGCATCATTTCTGTGCCCCATTCAGTGCCCATGGCAGGAGGAGCGCCTGACTCCTGGCTTCTGTTCACTCTGCATCCCTCCTGTGCTCCGGGGGCGCAGCAGCCGTGGGGCACAGCACACAGTGTCCCCTGTCCTGGGCAGGGACCCCAGCACACACTGACCCCATCCTGGGAAGGGACCCCAGCACACACTGACCCCCCAGCAGTGACCCCAGCACACACTGACCCCGCAGCAGTGACCCCAACACACACCGACCCCATCCTGGGCAGTGACCCCAGCACACACCGACCCCATCCTGGGCAGGGACCCCAGTGCAGCCCCCACCATGCAGGGACCCCAGTGCAGCCCCCACCCATGCAGGGACCCCAGTGCAGCCCCACCCATGCAGGGACCCCAGTGCAGCCCCACCCATGCAGTGTCCCTGTCCCGGGGCAGTCCCTGCCCAGCTGCCCCCAGCCCTGCTCCACGCCGGGCACAGGCTGCGCTGCTGTCCCCAGGTGAGCCAGCAGTGACGCAGATATGAACACGGGGGTTCCTGCTGCCCTAAGCACTTGTACCCTGCTATCCTGCCAGCACTTCTGACTGAGGCACAGCCTCTCCGTCAGACCCCCCTCACGGCTCAGCTGCTCTTGTCCCATACTTGAGCAGCCCTTCTGAAGAGCACATGACACCATTTGTTCAGCTCATCTGCCCACAGCTACAGGCCTTTCTTCTTTTTTCCCCCCTCTCTTCTTTTTCCTTTTTAATTGAACTACTCTGGACATAGGTAGCTCTTCCTGCAGCGGAAATCAATTATGAAATAAATCTAATATTCAGATCAGACTGTATTAGAAGGGACCACTCATCAAAAGTATGATATTTCCAGATTACATCTTAGCATGGCTCACTGAGTCATCACTTCAGCATTCTCACTAAATCAAAAATTAAACAAAGCGAATCAGTCAATTAACGGGGCTGCTCCTTGCTCTGTGCACAAATAATCCTTTCAAGTCCAGCCCTTAACTCAATTTGGAGCAGGGAATGCTCAGTATCTGGGAAGGAGCAGTCACTGTGCAGGGCTGGCTGCTCTGGTACAGCCAGCACAGCCAGCCCAGGGTCTGAGCCTGGGCCTCAACAATCCCAGCCTGAGCCCCCATTCCCTGCAGAGAAACCCAGAACTGCTCAGGGACAAAACACCAACAAGCAGAGTTCATAACCCTTCTACTCCTTCCACACACTGAAGCCATTTTCTCCCCAAACCTGTGCCAAGCACAGAAGAAACACTGGGAATCTGTTCATTTCTTCATCCGTCTGACAACCTGGCTGCACCCACAGCCAGAAGAGAGAGAAGATGCAAAATGCTCTGGTCCTCAGCAGACACAGACACTGGCTGATGATACACGCAGCATTCCATTTTCAGCACGTATACTTTAGGTAAAGGGAAGGGAAGGATGGGTTCAGTGCACAAGAAAACATTTTGCCCTTGAGAAATATTTCCTAGGTCTGAAATACCTGTCTGTACCAGTACAGAGACAGACCCAACGCCACCAAATGTGATTTATGCAGCCTCTCTCCAGTTACAGAAAGTTAGGTGCTTGGTTTTTAAAGCAAAACAATGGCCTGTATAAACTCCTTTTAGCACAAAAAGCTACAACTCCTAAATCATCCATGACCCATGCCAGTGCTCATAAAAGACAGAAGCCCTGGCACAGGTAACAGCTCTCTCCTTCCAAAGTAACAGCCACACTGGCTCAGAACAAAGCTGCACTCAGTATCCAGCTCCTGAAGAAACAGCCACATTCAAATCTTATCTCAGCTGGGATACAGGCAAAGTGGATAAATACTCCTTTACAGTAGCAGAGATTGTTTCTCCCTCTTACACACAAGTGTTTGTGTATTTACTCTTCAATTCAAAGCACACCCTCCTTTAATTCTCCATTCTCTCCTCACGTGCACATGGCTCCAAGAAAAGACATTCTGAACAAGTGATGAAAAGACTTCCAGTCTCACTGAAGTCTGCAGAGGAGCTTTGCAATGGATTCAGATGGGATTAGAGCCTTTATCTAGATTAACAGTGCTTAATAGCCCAGCTAACAAACAAGCTGCTCTGCATAAGGAGACATTATGATTGTATTTTTCCTGACTGGTCACTTTTCCCCCCAACATCTCCCCCTTGCATCTGCCATGTCTGTGCACATTCCAGCTTACAATCTTTTCCCACTTTTCCCCAGTTTCTGGCCTGCCTGGCTGGACATGTGGTTCTACTTGAGGATGCAATCCATCAGCATCTGAGCAGTTCTCTGAACCTAAGAGAGGAGGTGTGACCCCCTCTGCCTCAGTAGTGGCGCTGGTTTGGGTCCTTCCCCTTTACACAACAGCACTTTCCATGAAACTGCAGAAACTCAGTGTTTTTGAAGTTCCACTGACTTTGCTGAGTTCAAGCTTTACACAGATGAAAATATTTGACAGACCATGTAATCATGCACAGCACTGTCCCTAAGAAACCAAACTGGGATGTCATATTTTCAACAAACCTAGGGCTTGAGTATAATTTGTTGTAACTACGAAACTAAAAGCCTAAGGACTTATACTTCACCTTGCATTTGCCAGGAATTGCTGCGATGGTGAATTGGATCAGCAGTGCAAGCTAACAAGGGAGACAATCTCAGCTACGAAGGCAGAGGGCTACTTATATATACTTGCATCATTTCTCTTGTCCTTCATATTGTTTAGATAAATCCAAATAATTTAACTTCACGGATATTTCTGCACCTTGGAAAATGACTGCAGACACAAACTCCTGGGTTTTGGACCAAGGACTGTGAACAAGACCTACTGCTCAAGTGCTTCCACTGGGGAACATCTGCCAATAGGTTTGTCCCTGCTTGTTCTTGTATTGTGGCAAACTCCCAGGAAATCGTTTTAATGTCCTAATCACCAGCTTCAAACACACTACCATTGCAAAGTCAGGCATGCACAGCATCCTGTGCTTTAATGCTTTCCAACACAGTACTGACCATATCAAAACTGGTTTTTCCTTTCCGTGCATGTGTTCCAGCACCTCATCTCAAAGCCCTCTACCTACAAATCCCCCTGGTGCTGGTGCCAGAGCAGCTCCAGAAGAACTGCCTGCTAAGCTTCATAATTATGCTAAGTAGCAGAATCTAATAACCCATGGGCACATACAAAAGCTATCTGAATTACCACCCTCACTCGGGTCTCAGTGCAAAGCAGAACTGGTGGCTGTGTGCAGAACTTGCATTACTTTCACATAATGATGTGAGAATCAAGTCACTGGGACACTGCCCCAAGGAGCCATCCCCAAAGCCAGGCCCATCAGCCCTGGGTGGGAGCTCAGCAAACAGCTGGAGTGAGCAGCAGCAGCCAGGGGACTCCTGGAACAGCACTGGCTCCATGTCACAGCTGTACAAATCTCCTCCTATTTTACACAAGTAGTATTTGACTTTTCTGATATGCATTGTTTTGACTGTATGCTACCAGCTCTGACACCACCATCCCAACTGCTCTTCCTTTCTCCCCCTGCTCCATCTCTTTGCAAATCATCTTCTCTCTGGCAAATGTTCTCAGAGTCTTTGCCTGCTTTTGAACATGAATACATTAACACAATGAATTGATTTTATTATCTTTAAGGTATCTTCTACCTCTGATTACTTCACACTTAATGCACAAAGAACATTCACATGTAATCTAGACATGTAGGGCATACAGACTAATAATTATATAGTAAAGAGCTCCCATTTAAATATGTGTCATTTACATTTAAAATCCTGTTCATTTTTCCTAACATTCGATATTAAAGCTGATTTAAATTATATCCTAATGCTGACTTGTAATTGCAAGAGTAAAATTTAGTATTTATTCTAAAGTTAATGAGTATCTATAACTTACATTAACTGGGAAGCAATAAATTACAGTAAAATATTATTTGCTGCACTAAAACCTAGCAGAAATTCTACTGCAGCATTAACAGGTAGTTCCAATTCTAGGATTTACAAGTTAGTGCCATACACAGGGGACACTGTCAGCAACAGTCAGCTCAGGCCCAGAGATGGTTCCAGCTGATCTTTTAATCCCTCTGATGGCAAGAAGTCCCATCTGAACATCATTTCCACACTGTCTTTGAGATATTCCACATCCATACGCAGGGCACAAAAAGGGTGTGTTTTTTTCAATCAGGAGATGAAATGGAAGCCCCACCAGGAAACACAGTGCCTTTTCATGAAGGCAGCCACCTCCCCCTCTGGGGCAGCTGAGCTCAGAACGGGACAGAATGAGGGGCACTGGGGGCTCCTGCCCCTGAACAGCTCTGTGCTCCTGAAGGCAGGTGAGCTGCACAGAGCACACACAGCCAGCCAGGATTTCAGCTGCCTTTGTCTGCACCAGCCTTGTAATGGATCCACTGGGAAGGAGGAACCATTTTGGTACCTCTGTGGAGGAAAGCAGAACAAGAGCGTATCTGAGTCCTGCTTCCCCAGGCTTGGACACAGCCTCACAGCTGCTGGCCACAGTCACAGCTGTGCACAGATTAACACGGGGCTCAGATGCCAAATAAGCCTGCTCAAGTGAACCACAAGTGAAAAAGGAACAGCAGAGAACAGAAGATTTGTCTGATGTGAGCCCAAAGCCAGCGTGGTGCTCCCAACACCAGGAACACGTATCTGTATTTAGGAACTGCTCAGCACCATCACTGCCAGGAGAATGAGCCTTCCCACGGTTTCAGAAGGCACACACCTGGATTGCTAAAGTAGTGAGATTTGTTTATTCCACACATATGTAATTAACATCTACAGAGTGGATAATGTACTTCACATCTGCTTCTGGTTACTAATTTAGCCAGTCTCTGAAAACAGAGGCATGCAAACTGGAAAGCCAGACTCATTACCTTTACAACAAAGACCACCAGTTGATTCCCACCAGGACCTGGCCTTATTAACCTTACTTTTAAATTACAAAGTCACAGATGTACTCATCAGTTGCTTGATGAAGATTCATTTGCCAATCTCATCTCACAAAAGGAGTAATTAACGTGAAGACATTACAGGCTGATGATTGGAATTGTTATAATGCAGGACTGCAGAAAAATAGCAAGGCACCTGCATATCTGTAACAACTAGAAGCTCTCTCAAATGTTCCAATTTATCAGCATAATTGTAAGAAATTAAGCAAAAAGCACCGAATTACATCAGTCCTGGGCCTGTTCTGCACACAGTCAGACAAACAGACTCATGTCTCCAAGTGTAGCACTGTTACAGCTGTGCTGGTTTGAGGACAGAAAGAAAGAACAAGAACTCTGTCATTTATTTGGCCATTTGATTAGTAAAGAGTGAACAAGTCTTTGGCACATAATCCCTTCTCCAGATCTGGCAAAAGCAGAAGCAAAGCCCAGGCTAAATAACCTGTATTCACAGGTTGGACATTAACTCCTGTGGAGGAAAGAAGGGTGTTGAGGGAGGGAGATGAAAGGTTGGCAGCTGTGGAGAAAGGAGGTAGGACACAAGGAAAAGGGCCCACAGGGCTCAGCTGAGAAAACTCCAGATGAAAGCACAGAACACCAAAGGCTGAGGCATTTCCAGCCACCTGCAGCTCTGGGAGCCAGGGCTGATCCCAGGGGAACAGGCTGGATGTGATCATCCTCCTAAGCACCCTGCTTTACCCACCTCGGCCTCTAACGGGGGCTGCAAAGGCAGAGGTGTGAAAATCCCTGAGAAATTCCAGAGGGCTATCCTGGGCCCACTGGGGTGTGCAAATCCCCCTGGTGCAGGTGCCCAGCCTGTTTCAAATCCAGCCCCAAATCCCCATGGTGCAGGTGCCCAACCTGCCTGCAAAGCCAGCCCCAAATCCCCCTGGTGCTGGTGCCCAACCTGCTTGCAAAGCCAGCCCCAAATCCCCCTGGTGCTGGTGCCCAGCCTGTCTCAAATCCAGCCCCAAATCCCCCTGGTGCAGGTGCCCAGCCTGTCTCAAATCCAGCCCCAAATCCCCATGGTGCCGGTGCCCAACCTGTCTCAAATCCAGCCCCAAATCCCCCTGGTGCTGGTGCCCAGCCTGTCTCAAATCCAGCCCCAAATCCCCCTGGTGCAGGTGCCCAACCTGTCTCAAAGCCAGCCCCAAATCCCCCTGGTGCTGGTGCCCAGCTTGTCTCAAATCCAGCCCCAAATCCCCCTGGTGCTGGTGCCCAGCCTGTCTCAAATCCAGCCCCAAATCCCCCTGGTGCTGGTACCCAGCCTGCCTCAAATCCAACCCCAAATCCCCCTGGTGCAGGTGCCCAACCTGCCTCAAATCCAGCTCCAAATCCCCCTGGTGCTGGTGCCCAACCTGCCTCAAATCCAGCTCCAAATCCCCCTGGTGCTGGTGCCCAGACTGTCTCAAATCCAGCCCCAAATCCCCCTGGTGCTGGTGCCCAGCCTGCCTCAAATCCAGCCCCAAATGATCTGCCATGGCCCCGTGGGGCAGTGCATGGCTGGATACACTACAGGGCATCACTGTCCTCTCCTTCCCCGTGCCAGGGCCTGCCCCCAGCCCTCGGAGCTGCTGCCCCAGGCCTGTTTTTACTGCCTTTGCTGGGGTGTTTGAAGGAGCAGAGACAGCCCGGGGCAGGAAAGCCCTGGTGCCCTGCTCAGAGGGTCTCTGGGCACACAGGGATCCTGGCAGCAGCAGGGGGAAGCACAGGAGGGTTTGCTGGAGCAGACATTTGAAACTGCAGCTCTCTGCTGCAGGCAGATGAAGAGCCCCGGTGTGCTCCGGCCCCTTTGGGGTCCATTGCAGGGCACACACACCTGAGCGCAGGGCGCTGCAGGCCAGCTCCTCTGCCTCACACGGGAGTGTCTCACATTCCAGCCAGAGGAGAGGCTCAGCAGGGACACAGCAAGAGCTGACAGACCCCCAGGCTCTGCTGCAGAGCTGTGTTTGCCATGCCAGCCCCTCCACAGATGGAGGCACAAACCAGAACGGCCTGGGGTGCCCTGCAGATGCCTCCTCTCCCGTGTCACTTCAGCATCTCATGGCCTGGACAGGGCCTGGACCTTTGCAGGCCTTTCCCAGCATGATCATCCCTCAAAATCTAGATTCCGGGGTATAAAGCAACAAAACCCACACAAGTATTGATTCTGTAGTCAGAACAAAGTTACTCAGGAAAGGAAAGTAAAAGCTGTGCACCTACGGGGGCTAGTGTCAAACACAACAGTTTTTACATCTCCAGATTCTTGGTCTTCAATTCTGTGTCGTACCACTGTCATTTAAGAACTCCCAGGCATTTGCTGAGGATTAGCTCAGCTCCAGACACTCTCCTTCCCCTCTGCTTTGCTTCAGCCACCTCATAGTCACGAGGACTACACAACACTCCACAATCGGGTACACAAACCACAGCCAGGTATTTACAGAGCAGCTCCATCCCAGCACCACTGAGGACTTGTGGCTTTAGCCCAAGCTTATTTACCGTGAGCAGAAAAACAGAAACTTGGACAAGTAAAATGCAGTAGATCACAACAGCCTGAGGACAAAACCAGCCCAGAACCATTGTAGAAACTTCAGAGGGAGAATGGTTTCCCAGAAAAGGACACAATGAATATGTGAGAGTAACTGGAAAAGAAAATGAGTGCCCTTGTAAGGTATACTGAACTAATCTCTTCCTTTCAATGAAGAGCCCTATGATTTCATGCTAAGATTCTTCAGCAGCTAAGCTTTTCTAAACATATTCAGGGACAGAGAGATGCTATTTTGAAGGATGCCTAGAAGGGTTTTCAGGAGACAAAGACAAAAATCAAGTCAATGATGAGCAGTAACTGTACAATCCCGAGTCTGTGCTGCCCATCTGAATGTCAGCTGTTTCATGTACAATTCTCCTCTGACATTTTGCTTTCAAACCTGCCTGCTTGGTGCTCAAGCCACACATTTTTAGCTAATCCTGATCTGTGGAAAAGTTTTATCAGTAGCTATTTAACAGCAATACTGCTACTAAAAACACAACAAGAAATGAACAGCTGCAGTGTTAGCTAGATAGATTTCCTTGCATAAAGGAATGAAGACAATCTGAGGGTGCATACGGTCATTGAAAAGTTTCTCCACTGAAACGAGAAGCACCAGGTTCTGCAGACCTTGTTATTAATGAGAAGAACTTACTCAGCTAAGCAGCCTGCAAAATCTCATCTTTTGGGGATCTGCTCTCAGTGTGAAAGCACTGCAGTGGAGCCTGGACACGTGAAGCAAAGAAGAAAACCCTGAAATATTAAATATTAACTAGATACTATTCAATTAAGGAAAGCTTTCACACAATCCCTGCTTCACACTGAAAAAGGACTTGACCATTTTGAAGATAACGCTCAGCACCCAGCGGCTCCATAAGTGCAGGAATAGACTCCACCATCCCTTCTGCTCCAAACCAAAACACAGACTATTTGATAATTTAACATACGACCTAGAGAATACCCTGACCACGGTGTCTCCACTTTAAAAAAAACCCATGTAACAAAACCACAGAAACCTTCAGAAATACAGGCATTACATTTTGCTAGCAATTTAAAAGCTGGCAACTTATGATGCAAGTTAACTACAACACCCAGCTCTCCACCTTCACAAAGATCAAAAGGCTGAGAGATAAATCTGATCAAAATGGTTTTCATTACAACATACCTGTTTTTTCTCAGGCAGAGGACTCAGTGTGCCATAATCTTCTGTGCTTTGGCTAAGTATTTTCTAAAAGGTCAATTCTGATAGGCTATGTACAGTTTAATAGAGGGGGGGTTATTTTTTCAGACCAGAGACAATTTGTAAACCACCATCTCTCCATAAGCAGTGTGCACCACTGCCTGTTCAGCCAGCTCCCCCTTAGGAACCCACGAACCTGGAGGGAGGACGGACCACGGGGCAGGGCTGGACACACTGGGCACACCGCCTTAGGAGGGGAGGGCAGGAGCAGCTCAAACTGGGGCAGGCTGTGCCCACAGAGAACCCGTCCCTTCACCCACTGTCCCTTCTCTGACAGCTCCCAAAGCCCTGCTGATGAAGAGGGCGAATAAAATTACCCTGCACACACGACACCCACAGAGCAGCCCCAGCAATGGATCTGTGAAGTGCCCTGAACACCGCATTCCTACCCTAATTTTATCCTCACCCCCATCTCCCATAAATACCCAGAACCCTAAAACTGGGTCACTGCTGCCTGGAGGGTGGCAGGGGAAAATTCATAAATATTGATGCAGGAGAAAGAAATAAACTTTTCTTGGAGAAGTGGGTTCTGCCTACCATGCCCCAGGAGCCTCAGCACCATCAGCATTTTGTGGTGCCAAACCATCATTTAAAGGCTGAATTTTGTGCCAACTCACTGGCCCTGTCAAGACTTCCCATTTTCCATTTCAGTCCATTAATACCACGAGAAGTCAAGAGCCTTCTTTGGCCTCAGCACCACTTCTGGAAAGGACTTGTACTCCCTCCAAAAGCTGCCTTTCCTGATGAGGCTGGGACAGAAGAAGCTCTTCACATGCCAGCAAAGCACAAACTCCTCCACCTCTAACTCCAGAGTCCAGCACCAGTCAGCAGGATTTGTGTTTCAAAGTCACATATCTTCCAGAAACATGGTTTTCTGATTCAGAAGAGCCTTCTAATAATGAACTGCATAGCCCATAGCTATTTCAGTTTGGTGGTTTTTAAATAGCACAAAAAAATTCATGATGAATTATGTTGTTTAAATAACTTAGGATAGGGAAAAAAATAATCACAAACAATTCATCTATTCACATGGAAAAGCCTTCCAGTAAACACCTGCTTCATGAAGGAGAGAACAGACAGAAAAGTTCTCCTCTACCACTAAAATTCAGGTTTTGCCACAGAGGCCAAGAGCAGAGAGCATGAGCTGAGCTCAGTACGTCACCAAGTGATTATCTCCTCGAGAGAATAATGCAGCTTTCAGATCAAGAACACACAGTTATAGGTCTCTGCAAGAAATTGATCAGAAATAGAATTACCAGGTAATGTAATCGAACAAATATGTCTCATGGAAAGGACATAAACTTCAAATTAACCAGAGCCTGAACTGATTTTGTTGTTGGTCACGTTTCATACAAGCTGAAACCACCACAGTTCAACAAACCCAGCCTCAAACTGAAGGGACACTCAAACCACCAGCCATGCTGAGCCAAAGCTGCACCCAACAGGAGCTTCTGAACGGAAAGAAAAAGCTCCTTGCATATTTTTAATTCAACATCTTCTATTCAGGATGTCATTGTTGTTTTGATATTCAAACAATTCTCACTGGCATTCAAGTTATCCATAATTTGTTCTACCAGCCCAGCCAAGAGAGCAGAGAACTGCAGCTGGGGAGCAGGAGGTGCTGAGAGGCCGACGGAAGCTGCATGGACCCTCAGAGAAGGTTATCTGTCCTTTCAGGGCAGGGATGTGTGTGCAGAAGGAGAGCAGGCTCTTTAACCATGTGTACCCCCATGAAAATGCCCTCAGACACCAAACCTGTGTGCATGCATCATTCACTGTCTGCACCACTGAGTCCTTTCAACACCTTGGGTGTTTGCCAGAGAATCAAAGCATTAAAAATGAGGTAAACTGACTGCTCCTGTCCACAGCAGAGCAGCATGAACACGTGTCACCACTCATCTCTGCGCTTACGGGCGCTGAGTTATCCTCCTTTGCCTCTAAAAGCGAGGGCCAGCAGTCCAAGGAGAAAAATATCACAGCTAGAACAACTGAAACCAAAGGCAAAAACCGGATTTGAATGCCTCCCCTCTTACACGGAAAACACCTCCTTAGAGCAGTCCACAGCTGCCATGGCCCCTCAGAGGGGCAGCTTTCTCATGGCCACAGCACAGGACTGGTGCCCACTAAAACCCAGCACCACCGGGACATCAGCGCCGCAGGGCGAGCTCCTCTCCCCAGCACCCGCCCCTCCTCAAAGCCTCTGGGCTTGTACAGCCACAGACAGATTAACAGAACTGACCAAGGATGAAGAAGGACTAAAATAGCTCGCTTTCTTTCTAAAGCCACTAGCAAAAATCAAACCAATTAAAATCATGATCTGAGTCAGTTTTAGTCGATCGTTGGCACCTGGGGCAAAGCGCCGCCAGAGCAGAGCTGCTGTTGGTTTCCAATTGAGCTGTCAGTGAGACAGGGGAAGGGGCTCGAGGAGATGAAGGAAGGCATTCATAGTAACAGAGGCAGAGATCAGAGCTTGGTCCACACCACGGGCACAGGATCTGCATCAGCTTCCCGCGCCAGTCTGACAGCAAGCCTGGCCCAGGGCACCAACAAAACCAGGAAGCAAAGAGGAAAGCTTGAAGAGAAGCCAGAAAACCCCCCAAAAATGGTGTACAGACACATAGGCAATAAAGAATATTTTTACAGAACAGTTGAAACCGAACAGCAGTTGTGTCCCTAGAGCAGCTCCTGGATGTGGCCGGTGCCCTGTGGGGTGGCTGCAGCAATTGGCACGGTGGGGTAAATGCAGGACAGAGCTGCACAGGAGCAAACAGCCCTCTGAAGGCGTGCCACCAGCACAGACAGCAGCAGCAGGACACTCACGTGCCCAAGGCACCGTGGCTATCTAGCAGGGACCTTGCACAGCAGCACGGTGCCAGTCACGCCAGCAGCACGTCAGGGGACACCAGCCACGGGGCACCGAGGCAGGGCTGGCCCACCGAGCAACACCAACAGCATCAACACACAGCAAAGCTGTTCTGACACACTGTGACCCCTGACAGAGGCAGCCCAAATCTAAAAAAACCCCAAATGATCAAACAACACAACAAAACATCACCACAGGACAGAAGCTAAAAATAGGATTCTGCAACACTGCTTTTCATCAGGTCTTCCTGTGTGCCTGAAAGGGGAGAGCTTGCAGTGAGCAATACCTGCCCTCACTCTGGATTCAGGATCACAAACAACTCATCAATTCCCAATAGCTCACACGCGGCTTGAGCCAAGGTCTCGTTTTTCTGGGGAGGAAAAACAAGAGCAAGAAATGATTACAACTCTAAAAGTACCATGGAGAGAGAGCTGCAAGGCTGGGCCTTGGCAGGGGCTGGCTCTCCTGCCACTGCCACAGCCCTGGGCTCACTGGGGCAGCTGTGCCCACACACACTGTCCCTCTGGGGTAGGGAGGACCTTGTCCTTGCTGGAGAACCTGCAAGGTGCTCACTCCCTTTCAGGCTGACCTGAAGTCAGTCCTGTGGTTCATGGGGCACTCGGAGGAGCACAGGGAGGATTTACATGTGTGTCACCCCAGCTTGTGGGGACAGCACCCCACAAGGCAGAGGAACTAGAAAGGGACCAGTTTCCAGAGGTAGCCAAGGTGCAGGAAGTAATTAATTAGTGAGCTGTATTGGCCTACTGAAGGAAGTGGACAACTGATAGTCTTTGCATTTTGAGATTTCCATCCTTAACCTCCCTTCCAGATGAAGTGAAAAGGATGGAGACATGATGTGTTTCCAAAAGGACAAGCTGAAAAAAGATTAACCTGCATATGTGCAAAGAGGAATGTTGAACACCACAGCACCCAGAGAAAAGCCTGTTACTACACAAGATGGGAATTTAGCTACCACCACACCACATCAAAAGAAACCACCACGTTTCACTCTTCTACTTTAAAATCTGTCCCACGCCTTCCTCATATGTCTGCACCTCCTGATCAATTACCTTATGTCAAAGCCTTGTTACACACACACACACAAGTTTTAATTGATTTACTCAAGTCAGTGAGCAAGGAATAAATTAAATTACATCTTGGGATATAAAGCTGGGCACGCCAGGGCAGCCCGCTTCACTGCTGCAGGATTTGAAAGCTCAGAAACAAAGGCAGATCTGGGTTGTTGCCACAGTTTGATGTGAAGCCTCAAAGTGCCTGAGAGCTGTGCTGGCCCAGCTGATCCTCAGCCAGCCCATGGTCAGGGCAGCCAGGGTCCTGAGCCTACAAGCACAGACCTTGTTCACTGATCACAGCAGTACCAGCCAGAATTTATCCAGCACCAGCGGCTCTCTCCACACAGAACAGCACAGAGCCATCACACAGCCCACTGCAGACATGAGTACTGAACAGAAAATGCACATAAAACCAACTTTTCCATGCTTTGTGCTCGTATTTTGACTGGGTCAAAAATTGATGCCACCACCTTTTAAAGACTCTTCATTCTCACCGTATTTACCAAGGTGTTAATGATCCTTCAAGACCTTTGAGTCAATAATCTTATGCTTGTGAATAACGGTAAAACATAAATAAGAAACAGATTAAGATAATGCAAGAGACTGAATTATACAGAATAATTCCCAAAGCCAAATTTTGAAGCAGAAACAACCAAAATACAGCAGAACTGGAGAGGCAGCAGCTGCCTTCAAGGACATCCAGCACAGGACAGGGTAAAACTTCAAACCACACTGCTCAGTTCACAGCACCTCCCAGGCAATCTCTGAGGATGCAAACTAAACACAGGATTCTGCTCCCTTTTATTCACCAGCACAGTTTTCTGCTGCTGCAAGATCAGATTTCAGGAGCCAAATCTGTTTCTCTTACATACTTCAGTAATCCCATACTGCAGAATCAAGCCTCAAAATTGCAGTTCATTCTAGCAATCTTCAGGCTTATCTCAGAACAACCCCCTCCCACACTTCTTATAAAGAAAAAAAAAAGGGGGGGGAAAAAGAGTATTTAAAATATTCATCACAAGAGCGGTCAGCACTGTGAAGTGCAAAGTGTATCCCACTTCCACTGAGGATTAGATTCAGCAAGGCTGCTACTGAGCAGCACAAACCATGCTTCAGTCTGACCTGACAGGACAGTACAGCTCAGGTGCTGCTCTTCAGAAGGTGCCACCCAAATAAACACCAATGATCCATCAAAGTCTCTCACCAGTAGTTATTCAAACCCGACCCATGCACAGGACAGTTTAAAAGGCTTACAGCAGCAATAAGAACTGTAATTAGAGATGTGACTGAGGAGACAAAAGCCCTTTGAGAAAAGCCATATGAAAGAAGAGGGTTCCACGGTGATGCAGGCATTGTGGATGCACTAAGAGCAGTGCTCTCCCAGCTCTGTGAAGGAAGAGCAATGTGTTATCCCCTCGCAGGGACAGAGGCACTGCCTACAAACAGCTCACTCACACTCTGCACCTCAGCCATCAAAGTCTGCTAGGCTTTCTTCATTTCCCTCATAAGCCTTTTGTCACTCACTCAGCCTGCCCCATGCGCACTCAGTGGCTCCTGAAATGCACTGAAGGTAAGGATTTGTGATAGTGGGAATGTGGCATGACAAGAATATCCAGCTTCCACTGATAGGGGCCCACTAACAGCTTTTGGGCAAATGGAAAGTAGAGATGTTTGGCACCTTGCAGGACAGATTGTCAAGTCTTTTCTGCACCGTTTCAGGCTGTCAAACCTGCGTGCTCTCCCTGCAGTCTGGTATTACTACCAGTTACACCCACAATATCTCCTCTTCCATGACATTCTTCAGCTTCCTTGTGCTCTCCAGGGACTTTTCAAAGCTCATTTTCCATCGTTCAAAGTCTCACAGAATTTGATTTCTCCTGCCACTGCACCACACTTTCTCCCCCTTCCATTCTCAGCCTGGCACTTCTTATTCATTCCACAAAGCAATTTAAAGTTCATCTTTCATGATCAATTGTGGAGTGAAACAAAACCACTTCCAGACCAAAAGGCACAGCCCTGCCACCTCACTACTGTGCTTCCAGCCATCCTCCACAGCATTGACTCGAAATCCTGCTTTTTTTCAGCTGTTATGTAGTTCAAAATCTCTTCCTAACATTGTTCAGAAGGGCCTAACTAATTTTTCTGATCATACTCAAAAGTCTTGAAAAAACATCTCTGTTTTGACGGGAGGTCTTTTTAGACCAAGGGTGGAACAAGGACATGGATGGAAAACCTGACAGGTCTTTTTCCTTAAAATAGCTCCAGTGTGACTATTTTTCCTGAGAAATCTCAAAGAAGTTTTGCTTATGTCCCAGTGGGAAAACAAATTCAAATTTTTAAACCCTGAAAGTTGCCATGAAAAGAACTGACAACTTTCACAGCTCTGCACAATCCTTTTCTCCTCTACAGTCATTAATTGCTGCCACTTAAATTAAGCATCCCTAAACAAGAGCATCTACTGTTCTTAAATGAACTACTAGGAAAAAGTCCAAGTTCATCTTTCTCCTGTCTTCCACACTGCTCTCTCCTTCTGCAGGAGTTATGGATCACTGCCTGTAACGCCTTCACTCCTCTCCATCACCTACCAACGGGACACCCGTTGAAGAGAGGATGCTCAGGTATCTCTCATGAAGAGACTATTATTTACACTAATCCCCAACATCCCAGAAATCATGTGACAGAAATTCCTCCCAAGGACACAATTATACAAACAGAACTTGAAAACTGGGGTTTGCGCTGATAATCTGAAAAGGAAAAAAAACCCAAAAAACCTAAACCAAAAACCAAACCAAACAAACAACATGAAACCCAACCCCCAAACAAACAGCCCAAGCCCTCCAGCAGCCAAGGAAACCATTTGTGCTGCTCTCCAGGGGCCAAGTAGCACAGCTCTGTATGGACAGCAGCCAGCTCCCAGCCAAGCTCCAGCACCAACACAGACACTCCTCGTCCAGCCTCCCTGGCCAGGCGGCGTCCTGCCCTTGGGGTGGCTCCGAATCAGCTCACACTTCACCCCAAAAATCTCTTTTCAGCTGGAGCCAGACTTCTGACGCTGCTGCTGCAGCCTCCCCATGAGGTGACCAAGAAGAGCCTTGCCATGTGATCCCTCTTGACTTACTTCACTCTGACCACCTTTTATTGAGCTCCGCCAAAGCAAACGAAAACCCAATATCCTCTCTCAGAAAGCAAACAGGGGCAGAGCGCGAAGAGGAGAAGAGCAGCAGATGAAAGTCACTCCAGCTCTCCTTGCCCAATCACTTGAAAGCAGCCAGCTATTTTTGGCAGTCTCTGAATTCAGGCGCTGCTTTGCAAGACGAGAGGCAAACGTGAGGCAGAGCACATGACAGAGCTGCCCTCTGTACACCAGCGTGGTGCAGGCACCTCTGGAATCACTGTGGGCAGGAGGGAGCACTGCTCCTGGGATGGCCTCACACGACTGCACATCATTCCCCGAGGAAATGCGTGCACCTGTAATGCCCACCAACACTGCAACCCCCAGAAATACCTCCATGCCTTTATTGCACCAGGGAAGACTCTCACGGGTCAGGTTCTCCAGCTCTGCACCCCACAAGGAGTGACAATGGCTTGCAGTGACAACTGGCTCCATCCTGGCTTCTTATTCTCCCGCAGCACTCAGAGGAACAAAGCGTAATGACAGCAGCTCGGAGAACTGTGTGTAATTACAATTAAAACATTTATCATTTTCCAGGCAGCACTGTGGCACAACTTGGGCAAACTGAGATGTAAGAGCAACACAAGAATTTCACATGTGTGCTGAACATACAAGACAGCTGCCCAGAACTCCACAGATGTAAAAGGAAAAATGTTTCTGTGTAAGCTGTTAGACAGCACACTGGCAATGTGGGGAAGTAAATCCAGCCTCAGCTATTGAACATTGCGGCCAGTAGCTACATAAGAGACACAAGTGACACCCAAAGCAAATGCCTGCAGAAGATACAGAGGGGGATTACATGATGCCCACCTCTGATCTGATCCCACCATCACAGCAGAAATTCCTCCTAAACTGGGTGGTAACTAAATGCACATGTATCAAAGGTATCAAGCACTAGTTAAACAATTTATTCTTAAAGCAACCAAGAGAGCCCTTATATCAATTATGTCAAACCCCAGCTTTTGAAAAGCACCTAGAGATTCCCTGGGCCACAGAACAGTATCTCTATAAATACACCTTCATTTCAGCTGCAAGCACCACCACTGGCACAGGTAACAAACCACCAGCAGCTCAGATTCAGTCAATCTTGAACTGTGTACATGTAATGCAGCCCAGATCAATGGCAATTCGCTTGCTATTTCAGGAATATCTCTTCTTCCCACCTCATCTCTGTCCTCTGCTCCCTCCCACCTCACAGTGATGCTCTAATTATTCAAACAACGTAAGCAGTGCTCAATCCATGCCAGCCCTTTCTTCCTTTAGCACTGACCTTGCCTTATACATCACTCTCACAAAACTAATTAAGTGGAGAACAGTCTCACTTTACACTCTCTTCATGAAAAGAACTGAATTGTTACCTGCCCGAGGGTGCAATTCAAATTATTTTCGCCTTCATTTCACTCAGCAACACAATACAAATATTGAGCACGAAACCAGACAATTCACAGAAACCTTTTACCCAAGATACCACGCACAAAAATAAAAGGATTATTGTAAATAACATCTATAACATAGTTATCTCATTTAGGTTTTTTAACCTACATTTTCATGTAAGCTTGAGCAAGACATGTTTTGGGAAAAGGAGGGAGTTTTGTTAGGTCAAATGATGCAGTTGAGGAAGGAAAAACACTTTGGGCTACACCAGCCCTAGAGCCAGGCTCAGCTAAGAGGGACAGGAGTGGCTAAGAACCCTTCAGTCCCACAGGGAGATGTGAGACCACGGAATCTGTGCGAGCACCCAGCCACCAACAGGGCAGCTCCTCTCAATACACAGAAACACAAAACTCCTGGCCTGAGAATGCTCAGCGAGAGGCTGTCCAGGATGGGAGGCTTGTCCTCTTGGAGTTACAAATGTTTTGTTTGTACACAGAACACCTCGAGATTTACAGAGGATTTCATTCGAGCATGGATTCAGTGCTTGCAGGGGATTGAGGAACAGGACTCGCCCTGTCTTTGGTCCTGAGGAGGTTTTTCACACAATTCTGGAGCTGTGTCTTCTGCAGGACCCTTCAGCACTAACACACAATGAGGAACAGAAGCACAAATTGAGCATGCATTGACCCAAGGCTGCCCTGCAGCCCTCCATTCCCAAAGCACCGGGGTAAGACCAGTGCCTTGCAGGAAATCTCAGAAGATGGCACAAATTCAGTCAATGACAAGTCCCCAGTGTACTGTGGGTGGCCACGGAGCAGAGATGCCAGAAGCCTGAGCCATGCAAATTCTTGGGCATCTGCTGTGGCTGCTGTGCTCCCCCTTTGCACTGGCCTGCAATGCTCTGTGGTGCTGACTGTCCTCCAGGCTTCATCTGCCTGGGAGCTTTTCCTTTGGAGATGAGATTTGGCATCTGCAAGAGGCAACTATTAAAGCTTTCCTCTAGAAGAAAAAAGAGATGACTTTTACTGCCTTCTGTACAACAGGAGTTGTCGGCATGGACAGCAGCCACACAAGAACCAACACTAACAACCCCCGAGTGTGGAGCTTGTCCCTGGAAATCCTGCCTTGCTGTGGATTTCCTCAACACTGAAAACCATTCAAGAGCATCAGTACAAATGTGCTGGCATTTTCATCTCAACACTGCTTCCACTTTTTAGCTGCTGACGTTTTATCAACATATGTGAGGGGCCGCAGTCTTGGGATTGAGAGGGAAGGATGTTTCTTTTATAGAGTTACTGTCGTTTGTGGTACCAAAGCCAGCCCCAGATAATGAGTCAGAACAGGAGGTAGTTACTGTAAATACTCCAAGCATGGGCACATTAACAACCACCCACTAATCAGAGGCAATGCCACGGGCAGACAGAGAACTCCCACTGGTGTCAATGGGAGTTCTGAATGGATCGGGGGCTCAGCCAAGCACTAAGCATCCATTGTGACCCGAGCATTAGTACCAGGATGGGATGGTCATG
Source organism: Calcarius lapponicus (assembly GCA_039654755.1). Lineage (NCBI taxonomy): Eukaryota > Metazoa > Chordata > Aves > Passeriformes > Fringillidae > Calcarius > Calcarius lapponicus. The sequence goes on from CM077467.1 coordinate 715,468, forward strand.
GCCCAGATTCTGGCGGGCTCTTTCCAGTGGGCGATGCAGGCATCTATTCAAAGCAAAATCTGCAATCTCAGGCAGGAGGCTGAGATTTCCAGCGTGAAGGGAACAAAAGCATTGTGGTTAACACTCACTCTCTGGTGCCATTCAGTGCTCATAGCACAAACACAAGTTCTGATGTGTAGGGCAGTAGCACCAACTGACCACACAAAGACCCCATCTGCTGCTGGCAAGCACCTGCCTGAACAGATCCTCAAGCTCATACCCTAAACTGCAGCTGCTGCTGAAGTTTGGTGGGGCTTTTGGTCTGAAGTGAAAAGCACTGGCACCCAAGTTTCTGACAAAAAAGACCAAGAATTGCCCTGCCTGTGACCTGAGCTGGCCAAGCAGCACTCGAGGCAGTTAGCACCCTGCTCCCTTCCCCCTTCTCACCAGGGCTGCACTTGCTGCTAATTTTGATTCCGTGGACTCAGACCAAGACGTGGTCAGCTTACATGCTGCTCCTCTTCAGTCCCTGAAGTAAGTTACTGTCTCATGAATCAGTTCTATAGAAATATAACTGTTGACATCAGCTTCTTTATTTTTGTCAGCTTTGCTCCAGACCTTTCAATCATAAGCTGCATTATCCTATATTCCCATAAAGCCAGGAAAAGCAGTAATAGATACCTCAAAATTCTGACTTCTGTTCTTCCTGCCAAGTGATTTCTCTAAGTGCTTTGTTTTCTGCTGTCACTGAATTAGAATAGTACCTGTGCTTCCAGAGTCTTCACTGTTACTGTCACTATTTCAATACACTCTTCTCACATTAGAAACTTTCAGCTTCAAAAATGCCTCTATTTTGCTTTCTGCAAAAGAAAATACACTCTGCATTTTCTCACTGCTTATGGCTGAGGTTATCAGACTTTTGGACAAAGCTATCCCCAGTTCCTTGTGGTGACAGTTCCTTGTGGTGACAGGAAAAGATCCCCCTGCATCTGCTTTGATGGGGAAGCCAATAGTACATAATCCCCTTACTGAAAAGGAACACAAATGCAGATTAATCCATTCCTCAGATTCAGATTGAGACTCTCTGCTCCAGCTCTTGACTTTGCCCAGAGGAGCCACACAGATTGCAGAGCAGCCTGTGCAAGGGCCTGGCTGTACCACGGGCTCTCTAAGGGCCAGCTCCAAGGCACAGGGCTCCCAGCACTCCCAGCTCCCTTCCCAATGCCCAGGGCCCTCCTCCTCCCCACAACCCTCCCCAAACAAAAAAAAATACTTCATTCAAAGCAGGTGATGTTGGTCCAGCCCCAAGGACCGATGGGGACACTCGATGCCCTGTGCCCAGAGTGCAAGGCCAACACTTCTGGGGAAGTGCCCTGCCCTGGCACAGCCAAGGCTCTGGGCACAGCAGCTCCGTGCCAGGACAAGAACCTGCCTGGTGGGAGCTGCTCTGCTGTGTGGGGAATGCAGGAGAGCTGCTCCCAACCATCAGTGCCCACTGCTGAGCTGGGAATGAACCCAGAGCATCCCCTGAGCACAGAGCTGCTCCCAACCATCAGTGCCCACTGCTGTGCTGGGAATGCACCCAGAGCACCCCCTGAGCACAGAGCTGCTCCCAACCATCAGTGCCCACTGCTGAGCTGGGAATGAACCCAGAGCATCCCCTGAGCACAGAGCTGCTCCCAAAATCACTGAGTGCCCACTGCTGAGCTGGGAACGAACCCAGAGCACCCCCTGAGCACAGAGCTGCTCCCAAAATCACTGAGTGCCCACTGCTGAGCTGGGAACAAACCCAGAGAATCTCCTGAGCACAGAGCTGCTCCCAAAATCACTGAGTGCCCACTGCTGAGCTGGGAATGAACCCAGAGCATCCCCTGAGCACAGAGCTGCTCCCAAAATCACTGAGTGCCCACTGCTGTGCTGGGAATGCACCCAGAGCATCCCCTGAGCACAGAGCTGCTCCCAACCATCACTGAGTGCCCACTGCTGTGCTGGGAACACACCCAGAGCATCCCCTGAGCACAGAGCTGCTCCCAAAATCACTGAGTGCCCACTGCTGAGCTGGGAATGAACCCAGAGCATCCCCTGAGCACAGAGCTGCTCCCAACCATCAGTGCCCACTGCTGAGCTGGGAATGAACCCAGAGCACCCCCTGAGCACAGAGCTGCTCCCCACACCAGTGCCCACTGCAGGATGCTGAGCTGTTCTCCTCCAGCCCCTGACATTCCTGCCCCTGGGCACAGTGAGGAGACACGGACAGGACCCTGCCCCAGGACGAAGGCAGCCCAGAGGGGACAGGCTGCTCTCTGGAGCCAGCTGCTGGGCTCACAGCACCCTGCACCTTCCAACTCTCACACACCTGAAACAAATATAGGGGGCAGGGGAAATCAATGCCACCACCTGCCATAATCCTATAGGTACACACGCACAGTTACTGCAGCATCTTGCAGAAAGTAAAGGTGCACATCCCTGACTTCCTTCTGTTAATCCATGAGCTTTATTTAAGATTAGGATAGATAATTCTAAATGCCCACAGCCACTTTTAAAAGCAACCAGATATTGAGCAAAACACAGCCATCACTGGGTTTTCCAGGCAGGATTTACAAGTGGGACCAACACACCCTTAAGCAAGCAGTTACCTTTCTCTTTGGCTTCAGGAAAGACGTAAAAACCACCTCTATTTTAATTAAAAATAGATTTTTATACTTCTGTAACACCTGCAGAACTCCACTGACACCACCACAGACTTTACAAAAGCATAGTTTAACTGCAAACAACCAGTGCAAGGCAATTAAGTATGTGCTCTGGATTGTGCTTTTTCCCAGCAAAATCTGCGGCCTTTCAAGGTTCTGTATAAATCAGTTTTTTCTAGAAAGAACCACCCCAAATCCAGTGGAAGAAAGTGTCTTTTAACAACATACACAGTGCAGCTCCTACATTTGGGCTGAACAAGGTCCTCCCCAAATTCTGTAGAGAATTACAGCAAGGTCTCACCTCATGCATGGCCCTGCAATGCCTAAGAAAGCTTCAGGAGGGAGAAAAGCTGGCACTGCTCTCTCTGAGAAGCATTCCACATTTATGAGGCAAACATAGCCCTGGGACAGCTGCATTTACAGCAGGTATTCAAACTACACCACCTTCCCTTACAGAGTGGGGTACCTGACCCATCACCACAACAAGCCACTGGTACATAAAAATGATTGTGTTGTTCTTGAAAGAGAGGTTAACTAACCCAAAACCACAGAGCTTTCTCTCAGGACTCCAGTGCCACAGTACACCTGCAGAAAAATGCAGGAAACAGTATCCCATCCTTTCCAGGCAAATTATAAATTGTTTAATTGCATTAAAAAAACCCATCCAAACCAAAAAATCTTAACAAAAAACCCCACCCATCACTGCCTGGATTTACTATGGCTGGAGCCAAATTAAACATCCCCATTAGGAGTATTAACACTTGCAATGACTAAAAGAGAATTCAGGCGGTTCAGAGGAAAGAACATTTCCTATTCTTGTCTACAACTCACGGAGGCTGAGGAGGACCACGCAGCCTATACATGAGCTAGTAAATATTAACTCCTTCTCAGCATCCCCGAGCCTCTCTAAAAGCTGTTTCACAGGTGCTCCCCACAACTCACAAACCTCCTCACACATGTGGGCTCCTCCTGCTGTACCTACAACTGCCTCTCTACTTGGTGGGAACACAGGAGTTTGTCTATGAGCTCAGGGAGCGTCTCCTGAAGCAGAGCAGCAGCACCCACTGCTTTTCCTGGGAGCCTCAGAATATTCACCTGCTGGTACCCTGTCAGCACTGACATCACAGCCTCGCACGTCTCAGGCATCACTGACTCACTAACAGACACACAAATGCCGTTGTCCCACTGCTCTGAAATGTGCCAAAGCAATTTCAGACATGAAGTGTGTCATTAGAACTTGTAACCATAGCACAAAATGCAATATGTAAGCTTGATTTTAAAAACAGGCTTTCAGGCAAGCATAGCACAAGTATAGCAATTTCTTTTTGTTTATGTTTATACCACAGTTCTAAATAATGCAAAATAATTCCTCAGAAAGGCGGGAATCTTTTGTTCTGCACTGCTTAATAAATTATTTAAAGAGCAATATAGCGAATAAGGCCACCATGAAAGAAAATCAAAACCAACTCAACTTCAAAGGATATAATGTAAAGGCAAAGCATATTTGTCTAAAAAAGTAAGGTTTTGCAATGCATCTAAGTAGTGAAGTTGATTGTGTTACTAAGAAAAAAAATGTCATGCAAACGCTAAGGATTTGGACATGAGACAGAACATAGTAAGAAGGGGAAAGACAGAGTTGGGGGAAAAACTCACATAAAAAGCTTTCCAAAGTGTTAAACATAAATTTTCAGAATCATGAAACCAAAAGGCTTTTGATCAAGAACAGAAAGGCTGTATTGTTTTGATTCGGCCTCTCTGGCTGCTAAACAAGTAAACGGCAGGGAAGTGTCCCACTCCGTTTTACAGAGCTAAGGAGCGGGTTTTGGTCCTTCGGGGAGGCCCGGCCCCAGCGCCCCGGGTCCCCGCAGCCGGGAGTCCGAGCCCACACTGGGGCGTGCGGGGAGCCCCCGGGAACGGCCGGGATGGACACGGCATGGGGGACACGGCACGGGGGACGCGGCACGGGGGACGCGGCACGGGGGACAGGGCCACCTGTGCGACCCCGGGCGGGCACTGCGCGGGACACGACCCCGGCAGGGACCTCCCTTACTGTACCCCGGCAGGGACCCCGCACCCGGGCAGGGACCCCGGCCACGCAGCCGGCGCGGGCAGCCCGGCCCCGCACGCTCCAGCGCCGCGGGGCCCGGGGCGAAGCGGGGCGGGGAAATCCCCGTGCCGGGCCCCGGCCGGGGTCCCCCCGTGCCCGGCGCCGGCCGGGTGCCCCGGCGGTGTCCCCGCCGCCCGTCTCCACGGCGATGCGCGCCCTCCCCGCCCCGCTGGCCGGAGCCGCCGCAGCGCCGAGCACCCCCGGCCCCGGCCGGGAGCCGCCCCCTCCCCTCCCGGCGGGGAACGGGGGGGCCCCGCTGCCGCCGGTGCCGCATTGAGCGGGCCCCGCGGCCGAGCCGGGGCGCCGGGCACAGCGGGTACCGCTCCCTGCCGAGCCGGGGTCCCCCGGCCGGGGCTGCCCCCGGAGCCGTGCCCCCCTCCCGGCCCCGGGAGCTCGGGCTGTCCGCGGTCGGGCCGGGGAACCAGCCGCCGATCGGGGCGGCTGCGCCTGCCTTACCCTTGGAAGCATCTTTCTCTTCTTTGGGCTTGATCACCTTCCCGCTCATAGACCCCAGCTTGGGTGGGAAAATCCCCGGGAGCGTCGCGAATTCCGGCTGGACCAAAGAAACCTCGGGCGGGGGGCAGCGTGCGTGCGTGTGGGGGATCCTCTACGGCGAAAGGCTGAAATAACACCGGGAGCAGGGGAAGGGGGGGGGAATGAGGAGCCGGCGAGCTGCCCGCTCCCCGGAGCGGAGCCTCAGAGCCCGGCGGCGCCGCCGCGGTGCCTGCGGGAGCGGAGCGGGGAGCGGGGGGCTCCGGCAGCCGCAGCACCGAGCCCCTGCGCCGCTCGCCGTGCCGGAGACAAAAGCGATATTCCCTGTGTCTGCCCGGCCCCGGCCCCCTCCTTCCCCCGCCTCCCCGGCTCTGCCTCCCCTCCCCAGGGCCAGGGAAGCGCAGCTGGTCCTGCAAGTCCCACCGACCGGGGGGAGGGGGGTACCGTGACTGGGGTGGGGGGGGGGGGGGGGGGGTGTTTGCTTGGGCGTGTTGGGTTTGGGTTTTTCTCTTTTCGCATCCTCCCCTAATAATAAGGGGATGGAGCAGCTGAGCTGCAGCCGCGGATAGGCGGAGGAGGAGGACGCGAGTCCCCGTCACTGCAGAAGAGGCGGCAGGTTTACGCTCGCGGCAGCGAGGAGGGCTGGAGGGGGCAGCTCCAGCCGCCCCGGCCCCGCGCACCGCGCTCCCCATCTCCCCGCCACCCGCACGGGGCTCCATTAAGCGGCACGGGCGAGGGCGGCGGCAGCACGCCTCCCGCTGCCCCCCGGCGACGGAACGCCGCCCCACGGCCGGACCCACGGCCAGCCGGGCTGTCCCCGGCCCGGGGAGCCGCTGCCAGCCCGGTACCGCAGCGGCGGCTCTGGGCGCGGGCCCGGCGCCGCCCGCTCCCAGCCTGTTGCTGCCGTGGCGGGAGCGCGGAGCGCCGGCCGGGGCACGGGGGGCAAGCGGGGATCGGGTTCCCGTTTACCGCGGGCACGGAGGGCAACGGGGATCGGGTTCCGCAGCAGGGAAGGCGCAGAGCCGCGCCGGCTGCCGCCCAGCCCTGCCCTGCCCTGCCCCGGGGCGTGGGACGGCGCTCACCCCTCCCGCCCCCCGCTCCATCCCCTCGGGAGCGGGAAGGGACCCCGAGAGCAGCCAGAGCCCCTCACCGGTGCCAACGGCGGCGTGTCCCGCCCCCCGGCCCTGTCTCCTCGGTGGGGCAAAACTTCCTCGGCCGGGGCCGCCGTCGGGGGAGGGACGAGCCCGGTGCAGCCCCTTGGAGCCCGGCCCCGCCGGGCAGCGCCCAAAATAACCCTCCGGGAAGGGCGAGCCGAGCGGGGCCCGGAGCCCCTTCTCCCCAGCCCTCAGGCCCCCGCCCTGGGCCGGGGACACGAGGGATTTCCGCGGGGAAGCGAGGCAGGGCTGGCCCCGGGCAGCGCTGTGCCCCGCGGCCCCGTGCCCCGCTCCCGCCGGGGGTCCCGGCACAGCGGCAGCCCCGGGGCCGCTATTTTTAGTGGGGCCGAATTCCTGCCTGGCCCGTCCCCTGCGGCACCCGGACAGCTGGGGACAGCTGGGGACAGCTCGGCTTTCGGCGGGCAGCGCCGTGCCCCCTGCCCTGCAGGACAGCCGCTGACTAAGGGGTGATGAAACACGGCCTGGGGTGAAGGCTCATTCCCACCGCACACAGCGGCTGGAGATCAAGCGCGGTTAGGGATGTTAGGGCTGTTTAAGCTGAGGACCAGGAGCCAGGATGACTCGGTAGGCTCAGCTTTGCTCTGCAGGGACACGATTGCTGGGGCAGTGCTGAAGTCACCATGGCCAGAGGTATTTCAAACCACAGAGGACTGGCACTTAGGGACACGGCTTAGCAGTGAGCATGGCAGTGCGGGTTAACAGTTAGATGTGGTGATCTCAGAGGCCTTTCCCAATCAAAATGACTCTAGGATTCAGTAAGCCCTCTGATGATAGTGGGCTTGGAGTGCTCTCCATGTAAGTCTATTTCACATGAGCCTCTTCAGCTGTTTGTTTTTTTAACATATCCGAGGCTCTCCAGGGGGTTAAAAACCTGGTCTTTTTCTTGCCTGTTTCTCTCCAAACAGGGATCACTGAATGGAAATGGAACGGGAAAGGAGAGATTCTCTGGTTCAGCTGAGCCAGCACTGTCAGAAGTAGCTGATGAACCCCAGCACGGAGATTTCAGCTGTCCAGTACAACTTAGACCTGATTTTCAAGGGCGCTTGCAGTGTCTTTGCTGAGAGCCAGTGACAATTCACACTTCTGGTCTGAGGTCTTTGCAACACCAAATGTCACTGACAAATGCTGTGCTAGTGCTGACAGTGAACCTGCCTTACCGAGCCATTCTCACCTTTGCCAGGAGACCTGTTCAGTTTTGCAGGAGTAGTGATTACGTTCCCCAAACCAGGCCATACACTCACATTTACTACACTGGAAGGAGGCAGCAGCTCAGCAGGTTGTGGAAGAATTGTACCAACTGGTGGGCAGAGGGAGCTTCCCCTGCTGTTTTAAAATGAGTTAGCTTTTCCCCTTACTAGTTTTCAGGGCTTGGAAGTGTCAGTTAAAACAGGAATAAAATATCGTGTTATGCATGCAAAATCTAAGGGGATTTGCATGAAGGCATATTGCAATCCAGGTCCAGTTTGCACGGCCTTTAATTTGAAAGCTGCCTTGATGGCTGGAGTGTCCTAGTGGAGATGGAATCTGTGCTCAGGGTGATGCCGTACGTCTTCAGATTTGAAGTGAGCATCTCTGGATTTTGGGGAAATCACTTCAGGTCTGGCTTTAAAACAGAATTTCTTTAACTAACTCAACTATTTAAACATGAATCTGAACCTCGGTGTCTTGGTGCATCACTTCCCAACTATAGTAGGGAAAATTGTCACCTCCTTGCTTTCCAGCTCCTGCCCTGGAAGCTGAGACGCACTCGGATGCTGTGGTGACAGAAGTGAAGCACAACAAGCTGCACAGGCTCAGGCAGAAACTTACCTACACATGGCCCTAACATGGATCCCTGACCTCTCACTGACAGCATTCTCTGAGTTTCTGAATTTACAGCAATTTCTGCAGCTCCAGATAAATCAGGTACCCAGAGGAAGGAGATTTAGTGAAATTTAATACAAAGAAATCTGATGTGTCTGTGTAAATGCTGTGTAGATACTCCCTGAGTGCCCTGGGAGGGTTTAAATTCAAGACAGTCTTTGTTGGGGGAGCACGATTTAAAGTCATCTATCAGTAAATTGTTCTAATTACTCACCTTTTGTGGAGCTCCGAGATTGCAACAGAGTCATTCAAACTGAGTGGCAACCAGCCAGGCAGCACAAATGGCTGGAGCATCATCTGTACCCTTGTACGGTTTGCGGCTCTCCTTCCCAGAGGGACAAACAGGATTGCCCCAGGCACAGCAAGGGCTCTCAGCTCCAGAGGGAAGTGCAGCGTGAGGCTTTTCCAGCAGACACACACGGCAGATCCCAGCTGGGCTCTCGGAGCTCCCCAGCCCAGGGTGGCTCTCGGGGAGCGGGCACGGCAGGGCTGATGTGCTGCACAGAGCTGTGCCTCTCTCTGCTGAATTCCCCCAGAAACATCTCCCACCAGGTTCTGACTTGGCCCAGGCTTGGCTTAGTCAAGTATGGCCTAGCAACCTGAAACTGTAAACTGTAAGTGCTTTTATACAGCAGAGCTGTGGCTGCTTCATGCGCAGTAGCTCTATGGTCTGTCTATAAAACACACTCTCAAGTCATGAACGTGCTTTTCCTGCCCTCGTAAAACATCCACAGAGACAAATATCCCCTGAGGAATTTTGGAACTCACACAGATACAGTAGTGACATTGCTCCTCAATGTACTTTTCCCTTGGTTCTTTGGCTGATTCTCAAGTTGAAAATTTCTCTTTTCTGTAGGCAGGGGTTTGTAAAAGGTCCAGATTCTACTCTTTTATATAGCTGGAATCTTACATTGTGCCTTTAAAACTTTGTCATGATGGCTCCTGGTATGTTCCCAGTTAAATCTGGAGTAAAACTCTCCCTACATTCAGGCAGAGCAGGATCAGGCCTTACATTTAAGATTCCAGACATGATAAAGTCTTACTAATACAAGTACTTAATCCTCATTTCAATTTATATTTCAATATTCACACTGGCATCTAGAGGTACCTATTCAATGTGGATAAAATAAGTAAGGCATGTGTCTGGTTTATTTGCCACTGTTTTGCAGTGGTGCCTATAAAATCAGCCCAGAGAAATCCATTGCACATCTCCTTATTTCCTATTTCCTGTCCTACCACTGCTTCAGTTGGAATGCCAGGGCAAATTTCTGTTCTACCAGTTGTGTGTCAATAAAAGCCAGGGAGATTTACAGGTGAGCTAAATACTAAACACAGGGCCAAAGCACAGCCTGTGCCCAAGCAGGCACATCCCTGTTCCAGTGGGTGTTTCATTTGGCCCCTAAATTATTTTTACCAGCTCTATTCCTACACAGTCTAAAGCACTACACAGAAGATCATTTTTGGGCAGACAGCTTGCTGTGCACAATCTTCTTCCTTTTGATTGCCAAAACCCAACTGCTACACGCAAATAGAGTTCCAGCTAATGGATGGCACAGAGATTGCAGTTTCATTTCTCTGAGTAATTCAGTCTGATCAACAGAGACACCCTCACAAGATCCAAGTGGGAAGGGATAATGATCACACATCCATGGAATGCTGGCCCTGGCTGGTGCCAGGTGCCACCAAAGCTGCTCCATCACTGCCCTCCTCAGCAGGACAGGGGACAGAAAATATAACAAAAGTCTCGTGGGTTGGGATAAGGACAGGGAGAGATCACTCACCAATGTCTTACATATCAAATGAGAAGTAAAAACTAAATCTTGAAAACCTACAAAAGAAGCTTCCTGTCTTAAAATCCTACCCAGATGACCTCCAATAGATGCCTGCTTGCCACCTGCCTCTGAGGCTGCCCCTCTCGTCGGGTTTGAAGAATTGCAGCTGTCTAAGGGCTCTCCTTTGCACCAGCAGCACCAGCCTGACTCCAGAGCCTTCGGAGTGCAGTGACCATTTGTGCCAGCGCTGGGAGCAGTGGCAGAGGGGCAGTGACCATTTGTGCCAGTGCTGGGAGCAGTGGCAGAGGGGCAGTGACCATTTGTGCCAGCACTGGGAGCAGTGGCAGAGGTGCAGTGACCATTTGTGCCAGCGCTGGGAGCAGTGGCAGAGGGGCAGTGACCATTTGTGCCAGCGCTGGGAGCAGTGGCAGAGGTCTCAGCTGTGTCCGGGGCTGTGCTGCAGTGGGACAGGGCAATAAAGGAGCACCTTTCCCTTTCCCTCCAGCTCAGCCAGCCCTGCCTGTGCCTGCACAAATGTACACACACACAAAGCACAAAGCACACAGGGCTGGGTCCTTGCAGGAGTGAAAGAGGCTTGTGTCCTCTCCAGGGGAGACACTGGGGACCACAACCAACTGAAATGAAGCTTTAACTTGATAGCTTCTGTTAGACACATGCAGAAAGAATTAATAATAATTGACTTTTTCAATGTTTTCCTCTTGCCTCATAGCCAAGCAATGTGCTCAGATCAGAGATGCTGTGTGCACCAACACTGGACATTTTGTGTGAGGAAGAGGAGCACCTGGGCTCAGTGCTGGTGACTCCAAACTGGGGACACCTTGTCATGCCAGCCTTCACTGGCCTTTTCCTGAAACATTGTCAGACACCAGCTTGGAGCACCACTAAAACTGTGCTTTCAGCTTTGGCTCCCTGTTCCCATTCCTCTCCTCCAAAACGATCCCTAGGTGTACATACTTTTTAATTTCTGGTGGCACTGTGCTAGCTGCAGATACATTATTCATAGCCCTGGGATCTGGCTTTCTGTGTGCCTCCAGTCTGAGTGCTCCCTTGGCTATCCCTGCTTTGTATCCCATTTTGTTGTTCCTGTAGGGAATGTGCCAGAGGGATGGGGCTGGAGTCCTGCTGGATCAGGAGCAGAGACCACTGCTGCTCTGTTTGTAAACGCTCCCAGGCTAAAATTAGCAGAGTCAGAAGAACCACTTATGAACACCAGGCTCCCCCAGGCGTCCTGGGGAACATCTCAGGCGTGTGCCCACGTGTGCCAGGTTTAAACAGTGCCCGTGTCACCGTCCTGCCAGCTGCCAGCTCCTGGTGCCCAGCCCCTGCCTGCCTCCCCAGCCCTAGCCTGGCACCACCACCAATGCTGAGCACATTTTTAGCTGCAGGGACTCTCCAGGGCCTCTGTAACGCCTGGCAGAGAAGCCCTGGTCAGCTGGAATGCTGACCCAGCAGAAGGGGAGGGTTTGGGGTCTGGCAGGAAATCACAAGGCAGGAAACCCTCCCAATGTGAGCCTCTCTGTGCTGTGCCATTGGAGGAAACTGAGGAACACTGCCCACAGCACACCATGGACAGGAACCAGGCTGGGTGAGCCCCACGTGTCCCCTCCTGCTGCAGGTACAGGAGCAGGTTATAGAAACAGCCTTGGCTGGGTGTGCAGGAAAGCACAGCCAGAGGAGCAGGGCCACGCTCAGCCAGCACGTTCCACGCAATCCACATGTTCCGCACAATCCACGTGTTCCATGCAGTCCACATGTTCCGCGCAATCCACGTGTTCCACGCAATCCACATGATCCGTACAATCCACGTGTTCCATGCAATCCACGTGTTCCATACAACCCACATGTTCCATACAATCCATGTGTTCCCTGCAATCCACGTGTTCCCTGTAATCCACGTGTTCCCTGCAATCCACCTGTTCCCTGCAATCCACGTGTTCCCTGTAATCCACGTGTTCCCTGCAATCCATGTGTTCCCTGCAATCCATGTGTTCCGCACAACCCACGTGTTCCCTGCAATCCACGTGTTCCCTGCAATCCACGTGTTCCATACAACCCACGTGTTCCATACAACCCACGTGTTCCCTGCAATCCACGTGTTCCGCGTAATCCACATGTTCCCTGCAATCCATGTGTTCCATAGAACCCACGTGTTCCCTGCAATCCACGTGTTCCCTGCAATCCACGTGTTCCATACAACCCACATGTTCCATACAATCCACGTGTTCCCTGTAATCTACGTGTTCCCTGTAATCCACGTGTTCCCTGCAATCCACATGATCCGTACAATCCACGTGTTCCCTGCAATCCACGTGTTCCATGCAATCCACGTGTTCCCTGCAACCCACGTGTTCCCTGCAATCCACGTGTTCCGCGCAACCCACGTGTTCCCTGTAATCCACATGATCCGTACAATCCATGTGTTCCCTGCAATCCACGTGTTCCGCGCAATCCACGTGTTCCCTGCAATCCACGTGTTCCATGCAAGCCACGTGGTCCGCGCAATCCACGTGTTCCATGCAAGCCACGTGGTCCGCGCAATCCACATGTTCCATGCAATCCACATGTTCCGCACAATCCATGTGTTCCCTGCAATCCACGTGTTCCATGCAATCCACGTGTTCCGCGCAACCCACGTGTTCCGCGCAACCCACGTGTTCCCTGTAATCCACATGATCCGTACAATCCACGTGTTCCCTGCAATCCACGTGTTCCGTGCAATCCACGTGTTCCATGCAATCCACGTGTTTCATGCAATCCACGTGTTCCGCACAACCCACGTGTTCCCTGTAATCCACATGATCCGTACAATCCACGTGTCCCCTGCAATCTACGTGTTCCGCGCAATCCACGTGTTCCCTGCAATCCACGTGTTCCATGCAATCCACGTGTTCCGCGCAATCCACATGTTCCGCGCAATCCATGTGTTCCCTGCAATCCACGTGTTCTGCACAATCCACGTGTTCCGCGCAATCCATGTGTTCCCTGCAATCCACGTGTTCCCTGCAATCCACGTGTTCCACACAATCCACGTGTTCCGCACAACCCACGTGTTCCGCACAACCCACGTGTTCCGTGCAATCCACATGATCTGTACAATCCACGTGTTCCCTGCAATCCACGTGTTCCACGCAATCCATGTGTTCCCTGCAATCCACGTGTTCCCTGTAATCCACATGTTCCGCGCAATCCACGTGTTCCGCGCAATCCACATAATCCGTACAATCCATGTGTTCCTGCAACCCACGTGTTCCGCGCAATCCACGTGTTCCGCGCAATCCATGTGTTCCCTGCAATCCACGTGTTCCCTGCAACCCACGTGTTCCCTGCAATCCACGTGTTCCCTGTAATCCACATGATCCGTACAATCCATGTGTTCCCTGCAATCTACGTGTTCCGCGCAATCCACGTGTTCCCTGCAATCCACGTGTTCCATGCAAGCCACGTGTTCCGCGCAATCCACATGTTCCGCGCAATCCATGTGTTCCCTGCAATCCACGTGTTCCGCACAATCCACGTGTTCCGCACAATCCACGTGTTCCGCGCAATCCATGTGTTCCCTGCAATCCACGTGTTCCACACAATCCACGTGTTCCGCGCAATCCACGTGTTCCGCGCAACCCCCGTGTTCCCTGTAATACACATGATCTGTACAATCCACGTGTTCCGCACAATCCACGTGTTCAATACAATCCATGTGATCTGTACAATCCACGTGTTCTGCGCAATCCACGTGTTCCCTGCAATCCACGTGTTCCGCGCAATCCACGTGTTCCGCACAACCCATGTGTTCCGCACAACCCACGTGTTCCGTGCAATCCACATGATCTGTACAATCCACGTGTTCCCTGTAATCCAGATGATCTGTACAATCCACGTGTTCCCTGCAATCCACGTGTTCCCTGCAATCCACATGTTCCCTGTAATCCACATGTTCCGCGCAATCCACGTGTTCCTGCAACCCACGTGTTCCGCGCAATCCACATGTTCCGCGCAATCCATGTGTTCCCTGCAATCCACGTGTTCCGCACAATCCACGTGTTCCGCACAATCCACGTGTTCCGCGCAATCCATGTGTTCCCTGCAATCCACGTGTTCCACACAATCCACGTGTTCCGCGCAATCCACGTGTTCCGCGCAACCCCCGTGTTCCCTGTAATACACATGATCTGTACAATCCACGTGTTCCGCACAATCCACGTGTTCAATACAATCCATGTGATCTGTACAATCCACGTGTTCTGCGCAATCCACGTGTTCCCTGCAATCCACGTGTTCCGCGCAATCCACGTGTTCCGCACAACCCATGTGTTCCGCACAACCCACGTGTTCCGTGCAATCCACATGATCTGTACAATCCACGTGTTCCCTGTAATCCAGATGATCTGTACAATCCACGTGTTCCCTGCAATCCACGTGTTCCCTGCAATCCACATGTTCCCTGTAATCCACATGTTCCGCGCAATCCACGTGTTCCTGCAACCCACGTGTTCCGCGCAATCCACATGTTCCATACAATCCACGTGTTCCCTGTAATCCAGATGATCTGTACAATCCATGTGTTCCCTGCAACCCACGTGTTCCGCGCAATCCACGTGTTCCGCGCAATCCACGTGTTCCCTGCAACCCACGTGTTCCGCGCAATCCACGTGTTCCGCGCAATCCACGTGTTCCATGCAACCCACGTGTTCCCTGTAATCCACATGGTCTGTACAATCCACGTGTTCCCTGCAATCCACGTGTTCCGCGCAATCCACGTGTTCCCTGCAATCCACGTGTTCCCTGCAATCCACGTGTTCCATGCAATCCACGTGTTCCGCGCAACCCACGTGTTTCCTGCAATCCACATGTTCCGCGCAACCCACGTGTTTCCTGCAATCCACATGTTCCATGCAATCCATGTGTTCCATGCAATCCACACTCCTCAGAAGAGGCCAAACAATCTCGATGCGCCGTGGCAACTAAACCCGAGCCTTTGCAGGCCCTGGAGCATCAGCTGGGCTCCTCCAGCTGACACAGCTCTGACTCAGTGACCCCTCAGCAATGGGTATGGGAGCACCTGAGAAAGGTGTGCCAGCATCCCTCGGGCAGGCACACCTGGGCAGCAGGGCACGCCTGGGCAGCAGGGCACACTGGGCAGCAGGGCACACCTGGGCAGCAGGGCACACCTGGGCAGCAGGCCACACTGGGCAGCAGGGCACAGGGAGGCCAAGGTGCCTCAGCCCAGCCCAGGTGAGTGTGGCAGGAGCCCAGCACCCCCAGCTCACCAAAGCCCACAGATCCTGTCAGTGCAGCTCTCACAGCAGCCCAGAGCTCCTGTACTGGGAAAGCACCAGCAGCTCCTTAGAGAAGCAGCAAGAGTCAGTGTGGCACGAGGCACCTTTGGAGAGCCACATCCTTTCCCTTTCCATTTGGTGCTTGTCAGCATTTCCATTCCTCTGCCCTTGGCAGAGCACCACACGTGCACCGTGTCATGTCCACAAAATACTCAGCTGCAATTTATGTCCCCTCAGCCTTTCCTGCATGCAGAATATCCCATCCATTTAAACAGGAGGATTAGAGGGGTAGGAGGAGGCTTAGCACAAACAATAGCTGTGATCAAGCCCTGGTGCACGAGTGATTTGTGGGAAGCCCGAGGATCAAGGATGGCAGGTGCTGCTCTGCTTCAGTGCTATTTATACTCACCCACTCACTCCACAAACTCTTCCTGCTTTAGAATGCTCGTAGGATTCCTTTCAAAAGGACAGCAGAGATGTGGAGTATGAAAGCACGGGCCAAGTCTGTAATTTTAAAGATAACAGAATTAAGTATTGCATAAAAATCCCACTATCATATACAAAGAGGAGTAGCCTGACATGAGCAGTTCCAAAGTAGGGAATCACAACAAACAAGGAAATATATAACAGGGGGGAAGACACAAAAGGAGTGGAGGGGGAACAAATAAAACATTTTTGTCTTGGAAAATACAAACCTTAGAGATCCAGGCTCAGACAGGATTTTGTCATTTATATTTTAACTAAGAACTCCCTGCCTCCCACAATAAATAAATATATTTGGTGAACAAGGCTTAAACCATAAACAGTATCATTTAATAGAGAATTAAAAATTAAATAATAATAATGTAAAAGTAGGGAAAGAGAGATCACATGGGAAATTACTACATGGCTGCTTATTGCTGCGGGCTGAGTGATGAACATGCCCAGCAGGTGCATTCGGGGCTTTGGCCCTGGAGCTGCAGCAGGCTCGGGGCTCCAGGGGAGCTGGGATTGCTCCTTGGTGTCCGTGGGGCAGGGCCAGGCTGGGCCAGGGCCACCCTGCCAGGACCCTGCTCTCACCCTGCCCCAAACACCACCGCACCAGGCACAGCAAGGAGGCTTTGAATCCAACTGGAAATAAAAGCTGAGAACCACCGAGCACAGGCCATTGCCAGAGTCAGTCCCAGCACCTCGGCTGATGTGAGCCCTTGGAAAGGCCAGGATTAGCCCTTAGACCCTGTCCTTGGGATGGGGAGGAGCAGAGATGCCTCCACGGAGCAGCAGGAGCTGCAGCAGGGCCCTCCCAGCACTGCCACCCTTGCCCTGTGCCTCTGGCAGCCCTGCAGGGCTCAGAGGCCAGCTGTGAGTGTGTGTGACACAAAGGTGACGCCCACGTGTGTGTCAACACCTCAGCTCAGAGGCACTCACAAAGGGAAGGAGAGCAGGCAAGCTGAACTCACCTATTCTTGCTAGTCTTCCTCCTAAGCCTTTTAGCCTGGCACACCCCTGTTAAAATGAATGAGAGCTCGTGTGCTAAAGCTGGCAAATTCACCAGAAATCATCCTCCTCCTGGTTTGTTATTACAGTCATGTAGCTCTCAATTGCTCCTCAGACACAGTTCTTGTAGGCACAAATTGCATCACTACCAATTACTTTTCTTGGAGCACCAGGCATCACTGTCACTGTGTCATAACTAAGGCAGCAATACAACTCTCAGAAGTGATTTAAGGAAATACAGCAGATCTGATTAGCAAACATCTTGTTTAAACCAAACTACCACAAGTCATTAATCATAAAAGTTTCTAATTTCAGAAATGAGTTAACTGAACTTTAATGAGACAAACAGCTTTTAAAAGCTGCCACCATGAGACTGCCTGCGTTAGGCTGGGAGAGGGCTGTAAAATGATTTCCTTACCAGTCCTGGGAAGCTCTCTGCCGGCAGCAGCTTCAGGAGTGTAAAAAAGCTCCACATTCCTTTCAAAAGTTCTCCTTATGGTCCCTTCCAGAGCAGTATCTCTGTGGTTACTGACCCTAGGGCTCAGCGTGGTCAGTGCCCCCGTTCCTGTGAAGCACAAAGCCCCAGCTCCAGCCATGGGCAGGGACATTGCTCTGCTCTGCTCGGGGAGCAGCCTGGCCTTGCTGAGTGCCAGACCTGCAGAGGGATTGGGATCACAACCCAAGGGACTCCATCCCTCTGCATTTAAATGAATTTGACAATAAGCTGTTTAAGAAGCTTTTTACTGTGTTAAGCAGCACAACGTAGTGTCACATTTGGTTCTTTCATTAAAAGATAATTAAGGGAAACAGTGGCAGCCAATAACTTGAAAAAAGGGAATTTAATCAACTAAAAACTCCCCTCCTTGAGTAAAAAGTTAGATACACCTGTATTTACTGACATCTAGTGTGGCAAGATAATGCTTCCCAAGAAAGGATTCAACTGCTGCCCCTGCCAGTGGAGCACTAAGAACAATTTCCATTGAGAATACCTAGAAGAGCTCCTTCTTCCTGAAGGAGGGATGAGCTGAGAGCTCTCCACTAATGCTGGTGATTCATTTCCTCAGCAGCTCCGGTAATGAAGCAGTGCTGTGCTCTCCTGCAGGAGTGGAGCACCCACTCCTCATCTCCAGGGCTCTGCCCGGTAGCCAGGCTCACGTTTTCCCCTTTCCTTACTTAGTCAGAGCTTTAGAATGCCATCCCACCACCTGGGCAGCTTTGATCCCCAAGAAAAACAGGTTATTTCTAGAAGAAGTATTTGCCCTCCAGACTCCCTGTTTTAACTGTACTGGGAATTCAGGATGATCATCAAGGACATTGGACCAGCACCCACAAGCAAGAAATCCTCCAAATTTAACACAGAGGCACGTGAGAAATGAGTAAAGGTGGCATTTCGTGTGAGGAATTGTTTTGTCTGAACAAAATGGGAAGACAGGAACTAACAGGCTATGGAGCTTTAGAGTTATGCACTAAAGAAGTATAGGATCTGGAAAATATAAAAAATATATAAAAGCTAAAATCCTAAGGCATCCCTAGTACAAGCAGGGCTGTACCCATGCTGGGTCTAAATCGTATAAGGCTGTCAGTTTTGGCAAAATATCATGTTCAGAGCAAGAAGATGCTCTAGAAGGGCCATGCAGGTGCTCAGGAGATGCTGGGCAGGTCAGAAGATCATGGTTTGTGTCCCCAGACATCCCGAGCACTCAGGCCCATCTGGGAGGCCTGGCAGGGTGGGCAGGCTGCTGTCCCCAGCAGGGTCCCTTGGCCCAGGGACACCCAGGGTGGGCACTGCACAGCCCTGGGTCTTCAGGGCTGGATTCTATGGAATATTCATTACGACTCTGCAAGTTCCCAAACGTCCTTTCAGCCCCAAATGAAGCTGAAGATCTGAGATTTGTTGCAGAATGATGCAGCAGACAGAAAAAGGAGCAGAGGTGTGCCTGTGTGCCGTGCCCAGCTGGGTTTGCTGTGAGCAGAGACAAACCCACCCTGTGTGAATGGCAGGGCTGCGGCAGCACCGAGGCTCTGCTCAGCACCGAGGGCGTCGGAGCGTCTCCAGCTTGAGATGTTCTAGCTCTACACCCACTGGTTCCTGCTGCCACAGAGAAATCCCAGTTACACCCAGCAGGGGAGGAGCAGCCAGAGACAGGGACAGGGCATGGCTGGGTGCTCTGTGCAAGCTGGGGGACGAGGAAGGAGCTGTTCTCTCTCCTCCAGCTGATCTGCAATTAGCACTAGATTTGGGTTCTTAATGGGCTAACTACCTGCCATGGAGGCTGGGCCCGACTGCAGGTACCCTCATCACAGAGATGAAAGGGATTTCTTGTCCATTTGTGTCTAAGGGAGTTTTGGATCCATTAGCAATTATGATAATGGATCTCTTTCCAGAGAATTAATTGCTCCTTTGCCCAAATCATAGACAAGTTTGCTGTAAAAATTAATTACTTGGCATATACAATACGCTTAACAGTCAAGTAATAAGCTAATTTTCAGAGAATCCACTGAGGGCCCCCCAGTCTCCCAACTTCTCAGAGCAGTTTCTGAATATCTGGTGAAAAGTCAGATGGCTGCTGCTGTCCTGCACCTCCTTTCCCAGGATACTGACAGCCCCAAGACTCCTGACCTGGCACTTGACAGCTCAAGACCAGAAAGTACAGGGGGGTTGCAATAAACCACATCTGCCAAACGGCCATGCCAAACAACTCCCTCCTGCCAAGAACACCAATGCTTTCCTGGGTGGCAGCGTGCACTGTGTTGGAAATGGCTGAGGATGATTCTGATGCTTTCCTGGGTGGCAGCGTGCACCCTGTCTGGAAATGGCTGAGGATGATGCCAAAAGCAGGGGAGGAGCAGGGTGGGCAGAGCTCACTGCTCTCCTTTCCCCATTCCATCCTGATCCCAGCAGGATCCCCTGTCCCTGGGGAAGGGGCGCTGTGCTGGCACGCAGCTCCTCATCCCTCTGTGCTCCAGGGCTCTGCCTCTCCCCATGCCAGGGGGGATCTGTCCGTGCCTGGCTGCCCAGGGCACCCCGAGCTCCCACCCTGGCCTGCCCAGGGCACTCTCGCCCTGCAGGGCTGGTCTGAGGCACCCCCAGCCAGCCAGCGTTTTGCAGCCTCTGCTGTTTTCACCAGCCTGTTCAGCGGCAAAGGACAGCAGGTTCACAACACGACATTCCTCCTTAGCAAAGCAGACTGAACATTTGCACAGAATGTTTGCAAGCAACCTAATGAGCTCTCCTGAACAACCTCCCACCCATCGGGCGGCCCGCAGTGATGGATGCTGTGTGCTCCTCTTGCCTGCCCCAAAACAGTGAAACCCTTTCACTTGTTTAGCACAGAGGTTTTGCCCAAGATCTGAATCCTTCTGCCAAATAAGCTCAATGCTGTCTGTGCACGTGTGATCGATCACAGGACATTCATCTTCTCAGATTTGCAAGATGATCACTTTAAAAGAAGGGGGATGCTTGGCTGTTTGCAGTAGTGTTTAGTGCAGCTATCTGCAGCCCCTGCAAAGTTCTTGCAGTAGCTTCAATATTAAAGGTCTTTTTACAGCCCTCACGAGCATATGTAGCACTTTGAACCCCATACAAACAGATGTGAAGGGAGTGTGCTTCACAAACAGGGCTGGGTGGGGATGGAAATGAGAGGAGACAGGCTGGCAGGGACAGGGCAGAGGGACAGAAAAACAGCACCTTCCTAATAGTAAAAATGACATTTTTTAACATAAAACTTCTCTTTGGTGGTGGGTTTCATGACTGCTTTGCCAGATGCAGGTGTTTGTAGCAGTCAGACAACCCACAACAAATCAACAACCAATCTAAATGTTAATCTAATCTCCTTTAAGGAAATTGATCTGTTTTAAAAGTACAGAACACTCCTGGCTCTGTTATTTTCTTAACCTTCTCGGTACCCTTGAGTGTGCACAATTCATACAAGGAAACAGCATTTTCAATTTCTTGTGGACATATGTTATACAAGCTCAGAGAAGAATGCTGGAAATGATCATCTCTGAAGAGCATGGGGCTTCCATCTGGCACCGTTTTGATTTGAGACTGACAAAAATACCCAGCAGAACTGCACAAAAAACACTCAGATTGCTAATGGCCCAAATGGTATCTTCTGGGGAGGAGGGGGAAAAGAAACAATGAAGATAATGAAAATCAGACGATCTGCCAAGAGACATTTCAAATAGGAAAAGGGAGATTTGTGGTTTGGGTTGTGTCTCTTTTCCCCCTGAGTGCACTGGGTCCTGCTTCAGGGAGCCACACAAATCTTTTCCTCAAGTTTTATTCACAGGAGGTGGGGAAATCACAATTGCCAAAGGGAGACAGGTCAGGATTAAAAGCAAGAAATATGTTGGTTTGGTCCCAGAAAATTCAGTAGCAATGAATCCCGTCAGAAACATTCAGTTCTGCTTTGGCTCGTGTCAAATGCAATTGAAATTTTCATCCATTTGAAACAAAACCATAAACAGTATCATTTAATAGAGAATTAAAAATTAAATAATAATAATGAAAAGGTAGGGAAAGAGAGATCACATGGGAAATTACCACATGGTGCTAGTACCCAGAGGTAACTGCTGGAAGTGGGTCCTGAGTCTGGAACCATTGAAAACAAACAAATGTGGCCACAGAGCTCTTACCCCTCACAGGAGAAGGTTTTACCTTCTGTGCTTCAAGACAAAGAAGGGTTTTGGAGAAGTTTTCACAGCACTCTGCCTCTTGCTGCTGTCCAGCCAACTGCAGCTTCCTGTGCCAGGAAATTGATGAATGGGCTAAATATCTCACATAACAGAGAAAAAGATTCTGCAAAAAATAACTTCTTGCAGTGAGAGCCAGAGTGTGGGCTGCACCATCAAACTTTTACAGACTTCCAAATGTCAGCCAGACTGGCAAGACCTTTTCCTGTAACCAGGATATTTATCTCTGAGGAAACACTCAGATTTATTTCATAGTGGGGCTTTAAAAGGAAGAATGAGCTGCTTTCCTGGGACCCCAGAGAGCCTGTTATAGCCTGCAACTTCCACTCTGCATCTGCCTGCAGTGATGGGAATTTTTTGTATCTTTTGAGCCATTTTATTAAGCTAAGACTCCACTCTCCAGACAGAAACCCTCTGAGCAAGCAAGCCCATGCCCGGATGGTGGGAGGGAAGGGAGCTGTCCTCACCTGGTGCTCAGGGTGGCAGGATCCTTCCATCCCTGGCTGTGCCTGGCACCTGCACCCCACAGGAGGAGAGAGAGACCTTCCCCTCCTGCTGCCCTTGGCTCTGGGGGCTGCCTGCTCCCAGCCCAGCGCAGGATGCTGCTCCATCCTCAGGGGCACGAGTGACACCAGTTAAACCAGTCTGAGCCTCCCCACTTACACCTGGAGAGCAGCCCCTGCCCTGGCCTGGCCTGTGTGCCCTGCAGCAGCTCGGCTCAGCTCAGCTCAGCTCAGCTCAGCCCAGCCCAGCCCAGCTCAGCCCAGCTCAGCCCAGCTCAGCCCAGCCCAGCCCAGCTCAGCCCAGCCCAGCTCAGCCCAGCCCAGCCCAGCTCAGCCCAGCCCAGCTCAGCTCAGCCCAGCCCAGCCCAGCCCAGCTCAGCTCAGCTCAGCTCAGCCCAGCCCAGCCCAGCCCAGCTCCCCAGGCACTGCCCCCTCACACAGCACCTGTGCCTTGTTTGCTGCTCAGGGACCCCCAGAGCCCCCAGCAGCTGGGACTGGGCACGTCCTCATCCAGCTGGGAGGGGCTGCCTGGCTCCCTGCTCTGCCAGCCAGCTGTGGGATCCAGCTGTGCTTCCCTGCCAAGGCTGCCCACCATCACCATCACCATCATCACCATCACCATCATCATCATCACCATCATCATCACCATCCTCATCCTCCTCCTCCCCCTGTCCCAGGCACACCTGCCTGCTCTCTGGCACACTTTGCTGTGTTTGGGGAACATGAAACACACTTTGCAAGCAGAGCAAATCCCTCCATGTCCCTTCCTTCAGCAGCATTTCCAGGGATGGCAGAGAAGTGTCTGAGGGTTTCTCTGCTGCTGTTTCCATCACAAACCCAGCCAGGGCCTCTGGCTGCGCCACTGCCTTATCCCAGCTGGGCACTGGGTCAGTATCTCAGCAGCCAGGGGCTGGAACTCCTCTGGGAGCTGGACTGGAAGCAGCTTTAGAACTTGACAAGCTTTAGAACTTCCCAGCAGTGTTCTCAGAGCCTCAGCTGCTCTGCCTCAGAAAAGATATCTCCCAGACTGCAGGTGTTGCTTCAGAACAGCCACAGAAATGTAGACAAGCTTTAAGCATTATGTTTAAAGGAAATACTCAGCTGTTAAATGCCTCAGCTGTTAAATGCCTCAGCTGTCTACCTCTCTGCAGAGAAGGATGAAAATTTCTGAGTCTAGGCAGTTTCCAAAAAAAGGCAAATTTCTGTCTGGCACTGTTACTATCGAGTTCTAAGAACTATTTCTCCTTCTCTGAGATCTGGTAAACTCAATCCAGGAGAGAATTTAATCTTACACTAATTTTTCATTTGGCTCAGCCTGGCAGACCCTGCCCCCTCTACCCTTCAGCCACCTGGGAGCTCTTGCCTGTAGCCACATCCATGTCCCAGCAGTGTGGGAAGAGCTGTACATCAGGCATGGCCCTGGAGGGGATGGGGCCTTGCTTTCCATTCTGCTGGGGAAAAAAGCTCTGGCCCAGCAGAGCAGCACTGCAGCTGTGTTGGTGTGGCTGCCACACAGGGCTGCGGGAGGGAACCCAAAAGGCAGGACCCAGAGCAGTTCTGGCACCAGAGCAGCCCAGCTCCACTGCCCAGCTCATCCCCTGCCAGCCTGTGCCACTCCTGCTGCTGCTGCACAGCTGAGCAATAGAAACAAGCAATTCTTCCTTCATTCCATGCAGCTCCCGGCTTTATAGAGCTATAGGTTAGGTTTGTGTGGACTAAATGTTGGTAGACCCTGTGTATCTCCCAACGGTTCCCCAAGGGACCAAATGCCTTTGAGATCTCTGAATGAGCACTTTGGCTGTGGGACCAAAGTCATGGGGCTGCAAAGATCGTGGGGGAAAGATCTCAGAGGAAAATATCCTCCAAACTGTGTGGAAACAAACTTCTTAATTGGTGAAAACCACAGTTGGGAAACATCCCAGGCAGCTGTTCTTCAGCTCCCTGGAGCCCTGCCAAATCTTCTATCCATATCAGCTTTGAGCTGAGAACAAGTGTGATGAATTCCTGCCAAGAAGGTAATGCTTTTGAGCTGTAAGCCCCTAAAAATAGTCATATGTAATGAAATTGCCTTCTCAGCCATAACTGCTGCAAGGGTACAGTGCAGCATGTCCCCCAGAGCTGTGGGGTCCTGCATCCCCCTGGGGCAGGGCATCACTTGTGACAGTGCTCACAGGGGTCTGAGGATGAGGGGAGGCAGGAGCATCTGACTCCATGTTTCACAAGGCTTGATTGATTATTTTATGATATATATTACATTAAAACTATACTAAAAGAATAGAAGAAAGGATTTCATCAGAAGGCTAGCTAAGAATAGAAAAAGAAAGAATGATAACAAAGGCTCTGTCTCGGACTCTCTGTCCGAGCCAGCTGACTGTGATTGGCCATTAATTAGAAACATCCACATGAGACCAATCCCAGATGCACCTGTTGCATCCCACAGCAGCAGATAACCATTGGTTACATTTTGTTCCTGAGGCCTCTCAGCTTCTCAGGAGGAACAATCCTGAGGAAAGGATTTTTCCCTAAAAGATGTCTGCGACAATCACTGGCCTGGGGTCAGCTCTCACCTGGGCTCATCAGGCTGAAACCCCCCCAGGGCAGGGCCCAGGGCAGGCAGGGCTCAGCAGGGCAGGGCACCCACCCAGAGCAGCCAGGGCAGCAGCTGCACTGGGACAGCCCAGGATGATCATTTCTAAGCATGACCCTTCAGTACATACAGAAAGCTCAGTCTTAATCTCATAACATTTGCAAGGAAATCTTTTTAATCAGTAATGAAAGCCAAACATTATCCAGCCTTTATTGACCTGCAATAACAGAGCACTGCTGCTACATTTCCCCTGTGCCTCTGCACAGGTTCATTGACTCGATCTGTGCTTGGTGTTTATTCTTAGCTCACAAAGCTCAAAGAGTTTCTATTATTGATTTGCTGTATTTCAGGTTCAATCCCTTGGTGCCCTGAATGAATGAAGTCAGAAAGAGTTAACACCTTCACTTCCAACACACAAATACCATGGGGGTTACCCAGCCTCACATCCCCCTGCCAGAGCCCAGCACATGAACTGGGAACTGCCAAACGCTGCAGCAGTTCCAATATTTGCAACTGCACAGGCATCCACAGACTGCAAAAAACGTTCACAAACTGCACAGGCATCCACAGGCTGCAAAGGCATCCAGAGACTGCACAGGGATTCACAGACTGCAAAACATCCACAAACTGCACAGGGATTCCCAAACTGCACAGGCATCCGCAGACTGCATGGGCATCCACAGACAGGAGTTTGCTCCCAGCCAAGGAAATAGTGCTGTGTTCAGAGAGGAGGGTGAAAGGCCCAGCAGAGCAGTGCCCAGGCTGGGAGCAGCCCTTGCCCATGCTGGGCACCCTCTGGGCTCTCAGCTGGGTGCAGGTGCAGCCTCTGCAGCCCTCCCTGCGCTCCTGCTGTCCAAACCCTGTCGCCTCCTCCTCTCTGTTTCAGGAACTCTTGTCCCAGCAGCTGGCAGTGCTGGGGCAGGGCTGTCCCCTCCCTGGGGCTCTGGGACACCCAGCCACATCCCCAGCAGGCGCTGGGCAGCTCAGAGTGGCACTGGGAGGTTAAAGCCCAGCAGCCCCAGCAGCACAGTGAGCAGCCAGCACCCCTGAGAGCTGCCTGGCACCAGCCATGCCCTTTCTGCCCTGGCTCAGCCTCCTCCTCCTCATCAGGGCCTTACCCAGGGCTTGTTTTCAGCTTGGAGCCCCCCGCAGTACCTGCTGTACAATTCCCACGTCAGTTTTGTCTCAACGTGTTGCAGCCCTGAGGCCGTGGCAAGAGAGCTTCAGGAAGATTTAATAAGTGGCACAGGGAGGGTGGGAACGGATTGGGCCACATCCTTATCTGGAGGAACTGTGGAACAGCTTTCCCAGGTATGTCAGCTGCATGAAAATGTTATTTCTGTCACTCCTCAGAGCACCAAACACCAGCCTGGGGCAGAGCTGCCTGAGCAGCCACAGGAGCACTGGAAACTGCACTGACCTGAGTGGGCTGGGAGAGCCCGCACAGAGATGCCACAGCTGCCTCTGTTTTCCCTCCCTTGGGAGCTTTTCCAGCGAGTTTGAGTTGAAGTCTTGCCTCACCGAGTTGGACTGCACCCGGAGCAGCCCTGCTGTACAGCCTGGGTGGGAAGGCACCAACCTCCCCAGCTCCTGCACCCAGGGCTCTGTGCTGTGCCACCTCTGCAGCCAGACAGGCTGCAGCCTTTCAAGGGCGTTCTGGCCTAAAAAATACCTGAACAAGAAAATGCAGCAGAAAAAACAAACTATTGTACTAAAATGTGGAGGCCAGGAATAGAAGAAATGCTGGCTAGAGAGCAGCCAGGAGAACCTGGCTTCAGCAGCAGGAATCTTGGAATAAGCGCTCCAATGGCTGATGTACTGCTGATGTCAACCATTAACCCCTTCTTTCCATGTAAACCTTGAGCAGAGCTCTGAGTGTCTGCTGGCTCCATAATCTCAGGGTCGCCCCTCGCTGCCCCTCGGGCATTTCCCACCCCGGGCTCAGCCCTTCCAGCCCAGAGAGGCTGTGTGTGAGCAGCAATGAAATAACCAGCCTCTGCACTGGGGCAGCTGCTAGGTAAGGGCTTTTCAGAAAGGTTTGTGCTGGGGCTGTGTGCCCAGCCACAGCCAATTTACAGTGACCACAGCGTGACAGAGCACGGAAATATGAAAGCCTTTGTATTGTGATTGTACTTGGGGATTGCTCAGCTGGCTCTGGGAAGGAGCCCTGGCTCTATAAATAGTAAGTACTTTATCATTTCTTGCCTGCTTTGAACACGCTGCTGTATTTCAATCGTGATTCAGAGTAAATCAAATTCCATGGGAGGTACGGTGGAAATGCTGTGTGTGCCAGGGGTGCACCCTGAGCTGGCATAAATCAGCACAGCCCCACTGATGTCTGAGGGAAGGATGCCAGCTTCTGCCAGCTGCAGGGCAGTGCCAGTGCAGCACTGAGGTACAAATAACCAAACATCAAACGCCAGAATACTCACTGTGGCCTCACTGTCCTCCTGAGAGCCACCCAAGGCACTCTGTAAAAGTGCTTATCCCCTGTGACGTCACTCACTCCTATAAAAGGATTAGAAGTGTTGTTTAGAGCTACTTAATATTTGCCATAAATCTCCGTGCTATGTCACAGCACATTTTGTTTAGGAATATCACCTGGAAATTAGAAACCCAGTGAGCCATTGATTTTTAAAATGCCAGGAGTCCAGAATTCCTTCACAACAGGATGCAAATGAATTCAAAGTAAATTAGTGCTTACTAGAGGGGAAAACAGAGCAGGATCTATATCCTAGGTAACATTAGAAAACAAAAGATTAATGAAAGCCCCGCTTGAAAACCCTAATGGCCAAGGAACTAAAAAATGTGATATTAATTGAGGAGCTATGGGGAAACACACAGCTGGGACAGCAGAAATAATTTCCCTGCTCTGTGCAGCACGAGGGCTGGCTGTGCCCCCTGTGTGAGTTGTGTTTAATGCACAGCTCCTGGGCTGGGTCACAGGACACCATCCCTGCCCCAGGCTGGCCCTGCGCACAGCGCAGCGCTCTGCCTGCTCCAGCAGCCTGGCACAGCAGCCTGGCACCGCAGCCTGGCACCGCAGCCTGCACCCAGCAGCCTGGCACAGCAGCCTGGCCCCAGCCAGGGCACAGCAGCCTGGCCCCAGCCAGGGCACAGCAGCCTGGCACCGCAGCCTGGCACTGCAGCCTGGCACAGCAGCCTGGCACCGCAGCCTGGTCCCAGCCTGGGCACCGCAGCCTGGCACCGCAGCCTGGCCTCAGCCAGGGCACCGCAGCCTGGCACCGCAGCCTGGCACCCAGCAGCCTGGCACCGCAGCCTGGCACCGCAGCCTGGGCACAGCAGCCTGGGCACAGCAGCCTGGGCACAGCAGCCTGGCACCGCAGCCTGCACCCAGCAGCCTGGCACCGCAGCCTGGCACCGCAGCCTGGCACCGCAGCCTGGCCCCAGCCAGGGCACAGCAGCCTGGCACCGCAGCCTAGCACCGCAGCCTGGCACCGCAGCCTGGCACCGCAGCCTGGGCACAGCAGCCTGGGCACAGCAGCCTGGCACCGCAGCCTGGCACCCAGCAGCCTCAGCCAGGGCACTCTGGGTTTGCTCTGAGGGTGCCTCTGCTCAGGCCTCAGGACAATGCAAACGCTCCTGGGCAGCTGCCTGCAGAGCACTGTGAGGTGCCAGGGAGGTGGAGGCAAGGATTCATGTTATCCCGTATTGCTGAGTCCTGGCTTTCTGCTGGGGGCATCAAAACGTGCAGGTCTGCTCCTGCTGTGCCAGGAGAGTGCAACAGGCACAGGCACCACACAGGTGACACGTCCTGAAAGGGTTAAATCGCCGCCACGGGAAGGCGGGCTGCACTGCTAAAAATAGAAAACAGTCAAAAAAAAAAAGAAAAAAGAAAAAGAAAAAAAACCCCTTCAACTCATCTTAAATAAATCCATTTATTCCAGGGTTTCATAGAAACCATATAGCTGAAATTGCTACAGGATAATTCCTTATAAGCCTTATAAGAAATGTTGCTGTCCCAGAGTCCCACTACAAATCCTGGCAGGAGTATTGGAGATAACAGATTGGATGCCATGGAAACCGAGACAGACCTAATTTGAGCAGTAACCATTGCTGTTATTTATTTAATTCTGATAAGCCATCTAAATGTAGAATGACTAAAGGTTCCACTGGGCTAAAAATAGCAGCCTGGTAATATTTTAATTCGCAAATCACTCGTGTTTAACAATATTTTGGGCGTCTGACATTCACATTTCTCGTGCACTTCTGGAAGCTCCTCATTAACCCTGCTCTGTTCCATTCTGTGAGGAGCAGAAGGTGCCTCGTCCCTCCCTTCTGACATTAATTTGTATATGCAGGATGCCTCCCCCAGCCCAGGGGGAGCTGGGGGGTCCCTGCTGCCCCCCTGTCCTCCCCCAAGCTTAAAGCAAATGTCTGAAAGAAGGCAGGACTGGGTCATAGGAACCAAATTCCCCTTCTCTGGATGGTGCCAAGGATCTTTTGTGATTGTTTGATCTCAACACCTCCACAAATAAAGCATCTCCTGAGGCACATCACTTCTGAGCCGGCTGATAGCTCCCATCTGTTCTTGCAGCCCTGCCTCCATTTCCTGAGCTGGAGATGCAAAAACCTTCAGGTGTAAACTTGCAATTTCTATGGCTGTGGGATTTTACAGTGCTTCCAAAATGCCTGGAAACAGAAGAGAAACTGCCTTTGGGATGTCAGTACCACAGACCGACCAAGCTGACTTTCCTCCTGCCTGACTGTGGTTTTGCCCTTGTAATCTTCACCGATTCCACAGCAGGAATAACACCTCCATTTCTCCACTGGTCTGGATTTTAACCTTAAAGTGTGAATGCAGCTGTATTCCCTGGGAGGCTGTACACAGCATGTACAACAAATAAAATCCTCACTGTGTTCTTGTTCTCAGGAATTCTCTGTTTCCCAGAGGGATGGTGGGAGCCCTGTTCCTGCCTCCTCAGGACACAACCCTCTTGTCAGGAAGGTCCAGTGCCCGAGCATCAGGCACTGAGCAGCCACGCCTGCCTCGGAAGCTCCCCTGCTCTCTGACAGCCTCCTCAGCTTTTCCCTCTGCCACTGTGGGGCTGGCAGCTGGTGCTGGGGAGGCCTGGCTGGAGCAGGGCTGGCAGCGCTGTGTGCCAGGGCAGCCCAGAGCTCCAGCCTCTGCTGCCTCCCAGAGTCAAGTGCCACCCTCACTGCCCGCTGCCCTGGGCCTTGTCACACACTGGCCTCAGCCCCTGTCAGCTTCTGGCACACACAGCATCTCCACCATACCTCCCATGGAATTTGATTTACTCTGAATCACGATTGAAATACATCCCCTGGGCTGATGGAGCCACGAACCTGGATCCAGAGCATCCCCTGGGCTGATGGAGCCCTGAGCCTGGATCCAGAGCAGCCCAGAGCATCCCCTGGGTGATGGAGCCCTGAGCCTGGATCCAGAGCATCCCCTGGGCTGATGGAGCCATGAACCTGGATCCAGAGCATCCCCTGGGTGATGGAGCCATGAACCTGGATCCAGAGCAGCCCAGAGCATCCCCTGGCTGATGGAGCCATGAGCCTGGATCCTCCTGCCAATGAAACCAGAGTGCTGATGGCACCAGTGCAGCAGTGCCAGGGAAAGCAGATAAAGCTCCTGGCCCTGGCACCTAATGGGAGCCTGGGTTTGGCACAGGAAGGAGGGAAATGACCCATTCTGTGTCTGACTCTGCAGTCAGCTGTGCAGAGCCTCTCCTCTCTGCAGCACAGGCTGAAGGGTGAGTTGTCAGAGTTGTTTTCTTCAATGGTTCAGAAGTAGGACTGCAAGAAGGATATTCTGGGCAAGAATCAAAATGAATAAGAATTGCTTTCAGGATCTGTCACAACCAGAGTCAGCCTATATTTAGCTTCCATTGCTCTGATTTAGAAACAGGGAGCAACACTGGGATGTTTAGAGCCTTCAGAGACCTTTTCCAATGGATTGCAGCTCCAGAGGTTCCTGCTGGGCTGGACAGGCACTGATACTCTGTATTAGTGTACAGTGGCACACCAGTCAATCTGCATGTGCCACAATGAGACTGGCATTATTCTGAAGGAGCACAGGTTGCAATTACAGCTTTTTACCATTTCCCTGACTGTGCTGCAGGACTGTTGCCAGTTGAAGGCTTTAATGGTTGGCAATTACTCACAGGAGTGAAGGGTTCATTCATCAGCTCAGGTTTAATCTCCAGCACGATGTGACTGCACCCTGAACACTGCACAACAAGCTGCTCCTGTTATCTGGGTAAATGAGATCTTGATGGGCAGGCAGGATGAAGAATCTGTTATGGAAATTCCCTCCAAAAACCTGGGCAAGGCTTCTACCAGCCAGGCTGAAGCTGTAACAGGAACAGCTTCCAGTCCAGCTTTCCCAAAAGCAACAGTTGTGGGGGACACTGATCTCACACCCTGGTCCCCTCTCATTTCTGGCTGGAGTCTGCAGAGATGCTCATCTTCTGAAGAGTATCCAGAGGCTGCTTTCCATACAGGAAATGTCTCCTGAGTTATCCAACCAACAGCAAGAAGTAGCTGCTGAAAGGATTTTTGTTCAATCTCGCAGTGATAAAACACTGATTATTCATAGATAATAGGAAGATGTTGAATAATTTCAAACTGAGATTTCACATAATAGGTATCTCAGACTGTCTATATTTAGCCTCCTAAATCTATACTTAAACTCCTACGTAAAAATGGCCAAAAGGAAATCAGCCATTTGGAGCTGGTTGTTACAGCTCACATTGTTAGCGGTAGGAATTTGTTGGTACCATTTAATTTTCCCTTTCTCTTTCTAATCCTCCTCTCTGATCCTCAGCTGCTTCCCCACTGCCTTCTCTGCCTTTTAACAAGGACACACGAGAGCTACCTTTGGCTTGGAAGGCTCCTGGTCAGCAGCACCTCCGGGAGACTTCAAACACAACTCAAACCCTTCAGTGACCCCCAAAGGCTGATGTGGTCCTCACATCAATCACAGCTCTGCACTGCAGAGCTGCTGCTAGGGCATGCCCTCACAGAGGCGCCCCAGAGACCACCTGGAGTTCAGCTCACACCCCTCACTCACGCCCTGCACGCAGGCTGTGCCTGCAGTAAATGCAGAAAATGCAGCTGAGAGTGGCGCACACAGGGCCATCTGCAGCAGGGCTGGTCCTGAGCAGCTCAGCATTCCTGGTGTCACAGCAGCTTGGTGTGGCTGCCGTGCCAGGCTCCCAGGGCTGCTCCTGCATCCCTCCCTGTCCCACAGCTCACCTGTGTCCTGCAGCAGCCCTGGGAAGCAGCCCTGGGAAGCAGCACCTGCCCTGCCCTGCCCTGCCCTGCCCTGCCCTGCCCTGCCCTGCCCTGCCCTGCCCTGCCCTGCCTGCTCCTCCCTGTGCTGGGGGACCCCCAGCCCTTTTATAGAGCCCTGGCACAGCTGAGCTCTATGAGAACCTTTTGGTGCTGTTTACACACAGCCTTAATCAGCTCTGGGTTTTCACTGGTTTCTTTGTGCCATCTTCCCCCAAAGGAGAAGGGTTTGTCCTGTTGTCTGTCATGCAGTAGCCCTGAGTTTTTTACATTTTGTTCACTTCTTTCCTGAGTCCCCTCCTGCCTCATGAAGCCTGCAGGAGCCCATCCTTCAGGAGCCCATCCTTCAGGAGCCCATCCTTCAGGAGCCCATCCTGCAGGAGCCCATCCTTCAGGAGCCCATCCTTCAGGAGCCCATCCTTCAGGAGCCCATCCTTCAGGAGCACATCCTTTGCTCCATGGCTGCTCCTTCTCCTCCTGTGCTCCACCCTCCCTTACCCTCCAGTGACATTCAAATGGAAGTGCCCCACTGGCAGGCTAACCAACACTCACAACATCACTTAAACAACTGACCACTCTTCAGAGACTGGATTTTGTTAGGTTTTATGTTAAAGAAATTGAAGAGAAACAAAGATAAAATTTCAGACCTCAGAATATGTTCAGGTAAATGGTGCACATGTGATTTTGATGGGAAAACACCTCACAGAAACTATTTATGTGGATGCCGAGTGTGTCTCAATGAGAAATGTAACTCAGCTTTTCTCTGGTTTTTCCTAGCTAGAGCTAAATATTGCCATTGGGATATTTTATGTTACATGGAAGAATGAATTTAAGTCTCAATGGGAGGCTTCAACACAGCAAAACACTTAAGCCCTTGTGTAACTTTCAAAGGACACGAGTAGTCCCACTGAAGTCAATGGGATTTAATGCACACGCTGCAGAGCCAGGCTGAATCCCAGCCTGAACAAATGCTGGTTTCCTCTGGCAGAATGCAGTGAGCTGATACCCTGCTGCTGCTGCCCATCATGCCAGCCTGAGCACCAGACCCAAATCCTGCCTCACCTGCAGCTTCACAGCACTCAGGATTAAACCTCACATTCCCCAGCATCTCATCCTTTACCTCCTCTGTTAGCAGCAGCACTGGATGTGGCTGTTAGAAACTGAGATCCCAGGAACTCTATTTACCAGTGCATTTAATTTATCCTTTGTTAACCATTAATGCATCACACTGCCATTGCAGGTGGGCACTCCGTGCATCCCTCCCTGTGCCCAGTGCCCCCCCCGGTGTCCCCCCCTCTGTCCCTGTGTCCCCCCTGTGTGCCCACAGGGACTGTGGCACACAATTGTGGCACCCAACCCCTGCTCCATGCCGTGGGGCCAAGCCCAGCCCAAACTCTGCCATGCCAGGCACAGCTGAGCCTTCCCTTCCAGGGAAGGGAAATACCTGTAAAAATGGTCAGGTCCAGGGGCTGGAAATACCTGTAAAAATGGGGAGGAGGAGCAGGTGAGCTCTCTGACAGGGAGAACAGAGAAGATGGGATGTAAATCCTTAACTCTCCTTGTCTTTGAAAGGATTAGGTCAACCCACAATAGGATTTTTTTCTGTTGATGAAGTTTCTCTGTACCCTTCAAATCAGCAGCAGCAGAGAGAGGTTTAACCATGGGCAGCTGTGTCAGAGCAGAGGCTTCATCCTTGCCCTGTACAGGAGGTTTTCCAAGCTTCTGTTACCAAAAAGGGAGCAGGCAAGCTGAGCAAACCTGTTTGCTTGCCAATTTAAGGATTACAATTCAACTGAATGCTAAGGCTCTGTGCACCAAAGCAACTAAAATATTGACAAGGCTACTTCCAGGACTGATAGCATTGCTAAAAAAAACCTGCAGTAAATAGGGTAATTGACTGGAAGCTAAAATGGGGAATGCTTTCTGGGCTAAAAATTCCTTCAGATATATTTATTAATTCATTATTCAATGATGACGTGCATAGTGCTGCGTGCATTTAAACATGAGACACTGCTGTAACTGCTTCTTGAAATTCTGATTTGCTTAAAATATTTAGTCCATTTTCATGTTAATTAAGGAGCAGTCAAGAAGGGAAGCCATATATCTGTGAGAGGAAAAAGAGATCTCATTGAAAGGAGACTTGCCCCTTTCACCTTGCTCCTTAGCCAAAATCTTACATGACCTCTTGAACGCTCCCATGTATTTCAGCCATTTGAAGTAATCCCAGCCACGGGACAGCACAGCCAGCAAAGGTCAGGGGCTGAGGGATGTCAGCCCTGCTCAAGAATCAGAGGTGAGCTGCAGAATGGAGGGCTGCAGCTGGCCAGAGGAAATCAAGCTGCTGGAGCCTGCTGTGTTGAAGGCAGAGCCTTTTGCTGCCTCAGTAGTGATAACTGTACATCTGGCAGCGAGGATGGGAGAGCAGGAGCAGCTCTCAGTCATTGCTCTGCTGCAGTTGTGGCTGGAGATGCCAGAGCTGGCTGACCAGCTGGGAAACAGCAGGCTTTGCCAACAGGATCAGAAGCCTAATCTTTCTGAACGCTGTGATATTATTAGTTCTGAGTTCCAGCTTTTGGGGGCTCAGGATTTTCATCTCTGTGTTTCAGTTCTCCATCTGTTTGGCAGCCCACCCATCCTCTTCCTCAGGCAGCAAATAAAGTCATCCACAAAAAAAAACAGGGAAGGATGAGGGGCTGGCAGGTGCAACCCAAATCCCGAATTTTGTTATTACAGTTGGTTTTGGACTCATTCCAATAACTGAAGTAGCATTTGTTCAGCCAGTGCCATTCTTTGGGTTCCCAAGGCTGCTCCAGACAATCCTCCCGGGCTGGCAGGAGGAGATGGAGCACAGCAGATCTGCCTGGAGCCTGGTCCAGCGAGGGAACTGCAGCCCAGAGGAGCTCAGCAGGGACAAGGCAGAGATCCCAGGGCATTTCACCCGGCAGGCTGACAGCAAATTGCAAAATGCTGCCCAGAAATGCTGCTGAGAGAAAGAAGTGGAACAGGTAAAGCGAAGAGAATGAAGGCTGGCAAAGCAGCTGCTGCCTTGGAGAGAACATTGCCCCAAGAAAATCTCTCTTTGCAAACACATCTTCCAGCATTTCACAGTTCAACAGAAAGTACAAGCAGAGCTACCTCAGGAGATTTTGCTGCAGTGAACAAGTACAAAGAGACTCCAGAGAATAGACAGGCACTTGCATCTTCCTAGATTACTGCATTTCTAGAGCAGTTTGCAAGGAGTGTGAAATGGATCTGGGTGGCTTTTTCCACCTGCACAAGTTTCATGAGCAATTTCATTGCTTTGTCCTGCTCTACTATTCTGTTTGCAGTGACAACACCAGCATCACTTTACTGACACCTAGTCAAACACAAAAAAAACACAGGCAGAAAGGAATTCTCCTTCTAGAACACGCCTGACTCATCCTGGTGAGTCAGGCTATCATTCCTTTCAGCTGGTCTGATAGCTTTGAGTCTCCAACTCTGGATGGGTGCACAGATCCTTTCATTGTCCGGGGCCAGAAGTTAACCCTCTACCCACTGATTAAAAACTGCAATGAGCTCCTCCGAGCAATGTGAACCAGGAGCTGACTCTGCCTTTGGGAGCTGCGGCTGCCTCGTCTTCCCTGTGCTCTGCAGGCCACTGAGGGCTCTGGAAGTGAATCTGTTTGTGTGGCAACTCCAGAAGCACTAAATACCCACAGCTCATCATTGCAGCCCTGTTCTTCTCTTCAGTCTCCAAATCACCACCATGTGAGCCCCAGAGCAGCTGCCTGGCTGCCCCACCCTGAGCCTGGGGATCCCAGTGCATTCCAGTCTGTGCTGCTGCTCTGCCAGCTGCAATTCCCCACTGCACATTGCCTTTGAGAACTGTGCAAAGATTTCAGGTGTGCAATGAACACGCTGGCGATGAAAAAGTGCCAAGTAGAAAAGGGATAGCTGGCTATGAAGCATGGATTCGATGTTGAATTAAAAAGTCCAATAAAGTGACAGATACCATCATGAGACACAGACATCTGATTCACTCTGCCAGCAGCTGCATTATGTCAAAGAAATATTTATATGGTCTTCATCTTACCCTATTCATCAGCTCCCATCAAATCTAGAGTGTCCCCACTACAGACTCTCTATCCTTAAAATAAAGCTGTGAAAATGGAAGGGCTAAAGAGATGAGAGTTATATTATGGATAATGTAGAAATAGATGTTAATTGCCCATGTGCGCAGAACTTGCAGGGCAGATTTGCAAACTGTGCTCTGCAGTCAGGCAGCAGTGCCTGACACGAGCTGTGATGCAATGGGCATGTGGGGAAAGCACCTGGCAATGCTTTCATAAATATTTTCCTATCAAAGTGTCATCCTGCTTCTTGAAATGGTCTGACTGGTGCAATGAATCCTGGGCCAGAGGATCAGTCTGTGCTCGTTCTGCTGCTGCCCTGGGGTACCTGGGGCTGTGCTGCCCCTGGGCCAGGGCTGGGGTGATGGAGCTCCCCCAGATCCCCTTCCCACCTGGGCAGGCAGTGATGCTCCCACCTGTGCTCCCTGGAGGGTTGGGCTGCTGGAGATGGCACTGCCCAGGGCTCCGTGCCCAGGGGCAGCCCAGGGGCAGCAGCACCCAGGGCTCTGTGCCCAGGGACAGCATCCAGGGCTCTGTGCCCAGGGGCAGCAGCACCCAGGGCTCCGTGCCCAGGGGCAGCCCAGGAGCAGGGGCAGCATCCAGGGCTCCGTGCCCAGGGGCAGCACAGCCCCAGGTACCCCAGGGCAGTAGGAGAATGAGCCCCGGAGCTGCCCTGTGCTCCCAGCCCTCTGCCAGCCCCAGGCTCAGCTCCCTGGGGCTGCCAGGGAGAAAAGCCGTGGCCACTGGGCTCTGCAGGGCTCTGGGGATGCTGCTGTGCCAGGGAGAGCAGGCAGGAGGATTCAGAGCTGCTTCTGAGCTGCAGGCTTCCCTCAAAGAGCCACACAGGCTGCAGGACAAGTGCCTGGGGGAGACCACTCAGTTTCGGTGCTAAGTGAAGTGGAAGAGGCACCTTACCCACTCTCACCCGTTCTAATTGCTGTGGTTTCATCGACTTGCAGGCCTGAATGTTGAATAAGAAGTGGAGCTCCTGTTCCAAAAGCTCCCGTGGTTCTTCACTCTGTGCAAACACAACACAATACAGAAAATACCTCGAGCTTTGATGGGGCAGTTGCTGAAGGTGCTGGTTGCCTTTCACAGGAGCACAGGGCAGGGTGGGTTTCTGTCCCCAGGACCCTGCAGAAAACACAATTCCCCTGACTGTGACATTGCAGGTGTTCAGACACAGCAGTGGGACCAGTTCAGAGGGGTCCTGGGGCTCTTCCCCTGGCAGGGTAAACAATTGTGTGAGAGAACTGCTCTGAACCTCTGCCCTAACAGCACAGCAGGAGCCACAGGTCATCCCAAAGCAGCATTTTCTAATTCCACATCAATGCTAAATGCATCTCGAATTCCGCAGCAGCCGCACTTGACCGTGACCTCTGCTATTGTCCCAGTGACCATCACTTGTATTTCTTGGGTGAAGAGGCTCCTTCTCTACTTCCAGGGTGTGATTAGAGCTTTATCTGCTCCATTGAAAGGGCTCCCCTTACAACCTTTTGTTCCAAATGTGGAGAGCTCGGACTGCCTTGGTTAACACAAAACTGTTATTTTAATAGCTAAGAAAATTGCTCAGGTTTCTCAGAACAAGGCATGGAAATGAATCCTGCTATTATTTTTGTAAACCTTCTTAGAGGGGACCCTAATTGACCCCAGAGTTTTTGATCTGCTGGCCCGGACAGGCTGTCCATGCAGCAATTACTGCACAAGGCTCTGCTCCCTCTGCAGAGGATGTGTGATCAGGAGCACACTCTCACCTGCCTGTGGGTGAGCTCACACCCAGGATTTATTCCCAGTGCCCATCCTGTGCCCTCTCCCTGTGGCACTGCCCTGGGGTGGGCTGGGAGCTCCTGCCAGGGCCAGCTCCAGGTCTGCATCAGGCAAAGGAGAAAAGGTGAGCAGGGGAGAGCCCCACTGAGCCGGCAGCTGGCAATGATCATCCTGAGGATCATTATTTGGACAGTCTGAAATCCCTCTAACACACACTGCATTCATTTCTGGGCTCTCCAGTTGCTTAATGTGAAGGACTCTGAGATACAGAATTATCTGTCCTGCTGATTATCTGTTCTGCCGTATCAACCCAAGTGTTTTCATCAACTGAACTTGTAAATTCACCTCAAAATACTACACTGAGCTCCTTCACATAGATTACATTTCCCTTAACCCACAATGGCAGGAAGGAAGGAAATTTTTCCTTCTATAATTCACTGCTTAATCCAATTCTTTGTGATTTCTCTCAGATAACATAAACAATCCATAAAATTTGTGATTCTCTGCATACATTCAACACCCAGCAGGTTTAGTCACTGTTCTATTTGCATTAGCTTGAAGCATAAACACCAAAGACTTGAAAGAATCTCTATTCA
The DNA here is from genome assembly GCA_039654755.1 of Calcarius lapponicus. Taxonomy (NCBI): domain Eukaryota; kingdom Metazoa; phylum Chordata; class Aves; order Passeriformes; family Fringillidae; genus Calcarius; species Calcarius lapponicus. The sequence continues at coordinate 753,857 of CM077467.1, forward strand.
GAGCAGGTAAAAAAAAATATGGCAGAAAAAGAAAACAGCAACAAAAATAACTCCTTCCCTCTGCATCCTAATGCAAGCCTAAATTCATTTTTATTTTGAGGCATGGCTGTTTTCTGCTGTTAAATGTACCACAGAGGCTATAGGACAGAAGATTACTGAGATCTGCCATATTCTGTGGAATGGAAAAGAGAGAAGTGTTCAGGGCTCTTGACAGATTATTCACACATTTCAGCACCAGCAGAACCAAGATACATCAAATTTGCATGGGAAAAACAATGGCTCCTTTTCAGAAGGGCTCGTTCAGTTCAAAGTTTCCTCTCATTCGCAATAATTAGCCTGCTGCTTTTAGCGGGTTTTGCTTTAAAGCTTTTTTTAAAACCACTTTTTCCTGCCCTGTCCCCCATCCCTGCTGCATCCCTGGGCAGTTTCCAGACTCTTCTCTTATTCTCAGGTGAGAAACTTGCCTCAAATCCCAGTCCCTGTGTATTTCGTGCCACTTTATACTCTTCTGCTCTTACATTACTGTTCCTTTCCTCCTGTAGGACACAGAAGTTGGATTTTAAAAGGCCAGACCACAGCAAAAGCCCCAACAAGATCTTGTCTCAGTCTTTAGAAGGTCTCCAACCTGAAAGCAGTGCTCACGCTGGCAAGGTGGACATTTGCTCTTTTCTGTAGTTAGGTGTTTTGTAAGCTCAAAGAGTAAATCAGAGGGAAAAACTGAATGGACTTGAAAAATAAAGATCTGTGCCAGCTCATCTTGCCTAGGCTTCTCCAGAGCCTGTGCTGGGGGAAAGGTGTTACTCAGATTTAACTCTGCATAAATTTCTGGGTGGCTCAAGCTCCTTCTCCAGATGAAGAGAAGCTTCCCCCATGCCCAGGCAGGATGGTGGGGGCAGGAAATCCCCAGGAGAGGGGAGAGCCAGGGCTGCAGGGTGGGCAGGGCTCAGGCTGGGAGCAAGCACAAGCCCCAGCACCAGCCCCAGGGGTGTGTACAGCCCCCGAGGGGGGATGTGAGACACGAACCTCAGGGCTGCACAAGGTCTCCCACAATGAAATCCTTCCCCAAATTTCTCCACTTCTGGTATATTTTAGCTTTAGTGGCACACACCTCAGTTTGTTGTCTCTGATGAGTTTGTCACTGTTGAGAGCAAAAATGAAGGCACAAATGGCATTTAGAACTTTCACTAGACAGATTAGAAGCATTAATTAAACTCATTTGATTTCAGGCACGATAATTTGTTTTCCCTCATTCTGCCATCAACAATTTGCTGCCACCTTCTCCTTTCCAGGAGCCTGAGTGCAGCAGCCTCCTGAGAAGGGCTCAGCTCCAGCATCAGGGTCCTGTAAGGGCTCAGCTCCAGCATCAGGGTCCTGTAAGGGCTCAGCTCCAGCATCAGGGTCCTGTAAGGGCTCAGCTCCAGCATCAGGGTCCTGTAAGGGCTCAGCTCCAGCATCAGGGTCCTGAGAGGGGCTCAGCTCCAGCATCAGGGTCCTGGCAGGGCTCAGCTCCAGCATCAGGGTCCTGTAAGGGCTCAGCTCCAGCATCAGGGTCCTGAAAGGGCTCAGCTCCAGCATCAGGGTCCTGGCAGGGCTCAGCTCCAGCATCAGGGTGCCCCAGCCCCAGAGAGGAGGGAGCTGGGCCCTCCAGCTGGGAGGGGAGACTTCACCAGCTGAAAGAGCAGATTTTGGAGGGGGACATGGTGCAGTTTGGAATTCTATTCAATAATCACAACTTGCTTCTGTTCACTACTGCGTGAGAACTCTTTGAAAGTTTTAAAGCTTTTTTTAAGAATGAAAAGACACGGGTATTTGGATCATCTCACTTTTTGTGGAGGAAAATTTCCTCAGCTTCCCCAAATTTAAGTTATTATCCTCTGAGGTTCTAGCAGGCTGTTTCCTACACAGCTAAAGGGAAAAGCAGAACCTCAAATGGAACAATAAACCCCCAAAGGCCCCACATCTACAAATGGAGAGCAGGAATGTGGGAGCAGCTCGGTGGATCTGCCCCAGAAATGCCAGCCCTGCTCCAACAGGGGCAAGCCATGAGAAAGAACCACAGAAATCTGTAAGCACAGGAGGTTTAAAGGAGGAAACAAACCCAAGGCCTCTCTCTGGCTGCACTACAGAGAAGACAGAAGTGCTGATCATTTTCCCAAACTCTGTAATCTGAAGTGGCATTTGCTGTTCCTTTTTAATCAAATGGATTGTTTCCCTCCTTAGAATGGTGCTGAGCCTTTTAACACTGCTGCAGAGCCAAGACACTGCTAATAAATATTTAAAGTCTCAGAGCTTTAAGTGAAAGGAAGGATTTGTTGGATAATATTTCATTTCCCTTAAACTGTTTATTCACCATTAAAATTGAAAATTTTAATTTTATGGGGATTGCTCAGAGAGCTGATGTTCAGACATTTCCACAAAAAAACCCGAGAGTCAGGAAGGCAGTCTATAAATAACCACCTTGGAAATAAACTTCAGTGATTTGGACACAACCCAGATGAGATTTTCAAGTGTGCTGTAAATTACCCACAGCCAGGGCACAGGTCAGGAGTATTTACTAGCACTGAGCTTCATTCCTCACACGCACCTGGCAGCAGTGGTGTACACCTGGAGCAGGGAGGCCTGAGGGTCAGGTTTGCTCACCTCACCCCTGGGGGGGGGATTATTTTATTTTATTTTATTTTATTTTATTTTATTTTATTTTATTTTTTCCTGTGCTGCCAGAGCAGCTTTGTCTCCTGGCTTTGCACTAGCGCAAATGATTAAATGCAGGAGGATGAACCCAAACTTTGGTGCCAGCTTTGCAGCAGAGAGTGGAACCTGCAAAGGTCCTGGCAGATGCTCACAGCAGCAGCTGGTGCCTGCCCTGTTCCCCAGTGAAATCACCCTCTGGAGCTGCCCTGGGCACCAGCTGCATCCCCCCTGGGCCTTCAGAGCAGTGCCAGGCAGGGCAGGGCAGCCTGGCTCCTCTCTGCTCAGTCTGGCTGCTCAGGGCAGAGCTGTGCCCAAGCAGGGCAGGGCAGGGCAGCCTGGCTCTCTCTGCTCAGTCTGGCTGCTCAGGGCAGAGCTGTGCCCAAGCAGGGCAGGGCAGGGCAGGGCAGCCTGGCTCCTCTCTGCTCACTCTGGCTGCTCAGGGCAGAGCTGTGCCCAAGCAGTGCCAGGCAGGGCAGGGCAGCCTGGCTCTCTCTGCTCACTCTGGCTGCTCAGGGCAGAGCTGTGCCCAAGCAGTGCCAGGCAGGGCAGGGCAGCCTGGCTCCTCTCTGCTCACTCTGGCTGCTCTGGGCAGAGCTGTGCCCAAGCAGTGCCAGGCAGGGCAGGGCAGCCTGGCTCCTCTCTGCTCAGTCTGGCTGCTCAGGGCAGAGCTGGCTCTGGAGCAGCCCTGGTGAGTGAGCACTGGCAGCAGCACTGCAGGGCACTGGCTCAGGAGCAAGGAGGGAACCCAGGTGGGTCACAGAAGCACCAATCCATGGTGAACTGTCCGTGGCATCACAGCCTCTGGCAGGCTGGGGGTCTCAGCAGAGAGATCTCAGCGGTGGCTGCAGCCAGGGCTCATCCCCAGCAGGGCTGGGGGCAGTGGCCAGGGCACTCTGTGTAGTCCCTGTGCTGAATTCCCACTCTCACTGCCTCTTGCAGCAGTGCAGGGGCCCTGGGGAGGGTCTCAGTGCCTCCAGCTGCCTCTGCAGCCCACCAGTGACAGGGATGCTGTAAAGCCACATTGATCAAGCAGAGAACAAGCTCTGAGTGCCCCTGCTTCAAGCACTGTGACTCAGGGAGCTGATTGGTGCTGTCAATTAGGGATGCCCAGCTTAGAAACGTCCCTCTCTCTTCCTGCACAGCCTCCCCTTGGGTTTTAGTGCTGATACCACAGACAGTTCTGTTCCTAAAGGGCAAAAAGGCAAACTATAAAGAGCAGGAAGAAAGGGAGGTGGGAAAAGTGAATAGGACACAAGGATGCCCTGAGACAAAGAGAGGATAAAAACTGGAGATGAAATGCGATTAAGGCAATGAAAAGGAACAAGGAAATAGCCACAAATGTTGCCTTAGAAAATGGGCAGAACAAGAGCACTGAATGCAGAACAAGAGCACTGAGTGCTGTTACTTGAGCTCAGTGTTATGTGCAGGAGCTTTGGCTGTGCTGGGTTCAGACTCATTTCACCCCAGCTTGAACTACCCAAGAATAAGGTTTGGTGTACGTTGGGACCTGTCAATTGAGGCTGCTTTTCTAGTGAACAGAAAAGGAGAGAAAGAGAGAGAGACGCCTCCCTCCTCCAAGAGGCAGCAGAGCAAGGCCCAGTGAGTGCTCCTGGCCAGTGAGAGGGAATCAGGCTCAGCCTGGGGCAGGAGCAGCTCTGTCTCACACGTGCCTGGCCCGACAGGGCCGTGTCATCTCATGCCAAGGCACAGCAGCACGCCAGATTCTCAGCTTATATTTAATTTAGCTCTTGCTCTGCACACTGAGTTTGAGCCTGGCGATCCTCCTGACCTGTCCAAACCTGCAGGAGCTGAGCTCTCTTTCATTGCTTTATCAGGCTCTGAGGTGGAGATGGGGAATTCTAAATTTAGAGTGGCTTCAGCAGCACGCTGTGTCTGCCCATGCTTGCACTCTGCTCTCTGAAAAGATGATGACCAAACCAAACCCAGATTTCCTTTTAATCTGCCCTATTTTGAATCAAACTGCAAGGGGAGATACTAAAACTGCTACCGGGAAACGTGCTGCTCCATGAATTAGTAATTGTGTTTATCTTCTGCATTGGGGATTTTTTGCCTGTGTTGCTGTTTTCTTACTGCCACTCAACGTGAGGAGCTTTTATTTGAATGAGACTATTTCAAAGCACTTTTACACCCATGTAGAGTCAGGCACTTGTTTACTTTCTGACAGTTATTTACTTCCTGTAAATATTTCACAGCCACAGGACCTCCCAGATGAAAGCAGAGTTTGCTCTGTGCTCCTGTTCAGGAGTCTAATTAAAACCAGAATAAAATGGGAGGGATGGAGCTAAGTGCTACCTGCAATGGATGGATCTAGAGGGAATTCAGCAAGGGAGCCTCTTTTTGGCACAATTATTGAGGCAGAAAAGCAGAGGCAAAGTGCCCAACTCACAAGGAGGAGAGGAGAGGAGAGGAGAGGAGAGGAGAGGAGAGGAGAGGAGAGGAGAGGAGAGGAGAGGAGAGGAGAGGAGAGGAGAGGAGAGGAGAGGAGAGGAGAGGAGAGGAGAGGAGAGGAGAGGAGAGGAGAGGAGAGGAGAGGAGAGGAGAGGAGAGGAGAGGAGCACTTTGCACTGCTCACTGGGGCACTCACTGATCTCTGGTGGCCAGGCACACCTGAGTGTCTGACAGACTTTTACCAGAGCTGGCACTTTCTCCGGGCTGTAAATCATTACAGAGAAAGGCAGGGACTGTGCTCTGCTGCCTTTGTGTCTGCAGAATAACCACCTCCAGAGCTGCAGAGAAACCAGCCACTCCAAAGTCATCACATAAAGAGCAAGAAAAAATAAAGATCAAGCACTACCTCCCCTGTTCTGGCTTTTTTGGATTTTTTTCTTAGAAATAGCTTGTTTGCTCTTGGTTAAGGAAAGATTTCTTACCACAGCTGTCTACAGGGCAAGGGCAAATTGCTTCAGTTTTGGAATGAGGATTTTTCACTTAAAAGAGTGCATTTGGAGACAAGGGAGATTATGAACAATCCTTTAACAAGATCTCAAGCCGTCAGGCTGTTTAACATTATTGATCAGCGCGGGCAGAGCACATTTTTTAAAAATCTATCCGATTAAAATGGAAATAGATTTCTGGTGGTGACTGCTCCCAGGTTTCATTCCCCTTGGCAGCAGAGCTCCCCTGAAGGAGGAGCAGCCCCTGGGTCAGAGGGGGTGCCCCTGCCAGCCCAGCAAACGTGTGGGATGCTTCAGCGCCAGCAAAAAAAGGGATATCTCAATAAAAAAACCACATCACACCAGAAGGGACATTTCCCAACAGCTCATGGCCACGGCAAACCTATTCAATAGGGAGGAACATCGCCTGGGTGTTATTTTAAACACTCCTCTTCTTGAACACCAAGTCAGAACAGATCCAGATCTGATCCCTGTCACCCACCCAGACAACAAAGCTCTCATCTCCAAAGGGATCACAGTTCTCAGGATTTGTTTGCAAAATAAATAAAAAGAAGCACTTTGTTTTCAAATCAGTGCCCCAGAAGTTGACAGCAACAGTAGTACACAATAGAAATTATTTGTATTAATAGCTGCGCTTATTCTAATGATGTTGGCATTCTCTGTGAAGATTAATTGGCAACAATGCTGCAAAAACTATTGCACGAGAAATATGCACCATAAACCTAAAATAATTTGACTGACCTAAGTTCTAAAGTAAAATATTTACAGTAATGAGATTCTAATTATCCTTTGTTATGGCAGCCATTCTCCCCACTCCTCTTTGTTGATAGGAGATGTATTGTTTCAGCATTTTAGCCCCATTTATTTTCTCACATTTGCATTTCCACATGCACAGAGAATGAGAGGCGATCATTACCTTCTTCACTTTGCATTCAATTTACATCAACAGCACATTACCTCATCCTAACTCATTTATCAAGCACAGAAATTTGATAACAAAAGCTACTGTCAGTGATGAATAAAGATCATTTCAAATGGAGCAAGAAGAAACAAGATGAATTATAGGTTTCAGGACTTTTTGTTTGCTCAAGAAAAGGAAGATAAAGGATTTTTTTTTCCACCTAGACAAGAGGGATCTCACGAGGCTGCAACTCATATTCAGCATCTCCTCTTTACCTGCTGGGTGTGTGTTGTACACAGAGACAACCCCAAAGCCACGAGCCATAAATGTCCGTGCCCTGTGCCTCACAAAGGAACGTTCCTCATTCTCTGGACTAAGTGAACAGAGTTTATGGGTCATAAGCTCGAGGAGAAGCTTTACCAAGCACCCAGGGGCTGCTGTGGCCTCAGAGCATGAGGAGTGCTACAGCCTGGAGACAGCAGCAGGTCCAGAGGGCACCCCCTGTCCCAGCCCCTGTCCCTTTTCCTGTCCCCATCCCTGTCCCTGTCCTTATCCCTGTCCCCATCCCTGTCCCAGCCCTGTCCCCATCCCAGCCCTGTCCCCATCCTTATCCCTGTCCCCATCCCTGCCCCAGCCCTGTCCCCATCCCTGTCCCTGTCCTTATCCCTGTCCCAGCCCCTGTCCCTTTTCCTGTCCCCATCCCTGTCCTTATCCCTGTCCCTATCCCTGTCCCTATCCCTGTCCCCATCCTTATCCCTGTCCCTATCCCTGTCCCAGCCCCTGTCCCTTTTCCTGTCCCCATCGCTGTCCCAGTCCCTGTCCTTATCCCTGTCCCTCTCCCCTGTCCCAGCCCCTGCCCCATCCCAGCCCTGTCCCCATCCTTATCCCTGTCCCAGCCCTGTCCCCATCCCTGCCCTGTCCCCATCCTTATCCCTGTCCCCATCCCTGTCCCAGCCCTGTCCCCATCCTTATCCCTGTCCCCATCCCTGTCCCCATCCCAGCCCTGTCCCCATCCTTATCCCTGTCCCCATCCCTGCCCTGTCCCCATCCCTATCCCTGTCCCCATCCCAGCCCTGTCCCCATCCTTATCCCTGTCCCAGCCCTGTCCCCATCCTTATCCCTGTCCCAGCCCCATCCCTGCCCTGTCCCCATCCCTATCCCTGTCCCAGCCCATGCCAGGCTGTGAGCCCCAGTGCCAGGAGCAGCGCCTGCAGTGAGGGGCAGAGCAGCAGCTGCAGTGCTGGGCACGGGGCCGTGTGGCCACCTTAAGCCCAGGGCTGCCCAGAGCAGTCAATAAACAAGCGCTGCCCTTTGAACCGCTGACCGAGCTCAGCCCCGCGCTGTCAGAGAGCCCGGCCAGGGGAGAAGATGGCAAAGGGCCCCCTCACACTGTCCCTCTGTCTGCTGGGAGCTTGCCTGGCTGCTGGGAACACAGGTGAGTGCATCGCAAAGCGAGAAACCCTTCACCTTGGGCACAGGTGTCACAGACACGGGCCAGGGACAGTTTGTCACCTGGAGTGTGACAGCTCGGGGAGAGCAGCTCAGAGGCACTGCTGCATCGCACTGCTCCTCTCCAGAGCTCTGCTCTTCGCTGGGGGAACGAAATAATGGCTCGTGCGCTGATTTTGTACAGCATGTGTCCCAGGGATTAATTTTCAGAACGGATTTTTCCTTAGGTTTTTTTGCATCTTTAGGCTTTCAGAGCTCCATTCAGCCATTTTAGAAGGCACACACAGAAGGGGAAAGGGGGAGTGACAGTCCCACCTCTTTGTGTGCCGTCCCTTTGTCCTGGAGAGCAAACGAGTGCTCACATCCATAAAACACTCCTTGGATTTGCCAAGGCCAGGATTGTTTAAAGGCAAGCCCAGTGTGGCTCTAACAAAGCCTGTGGGACGCAGCCAGAGCTGGGGACAGGAGAGAGCAGCTGATGGATGTGGGCAATCACACACAGTAATGCAGGACGGTGATTTATCTGCAGCAGCAACACTTCCAGCAGAGGCTGCTTCACATCCAGTGTGAGCCCTGTCTCCTGCAAGGCTGCCCTTTCTTCTTTCATTAAAACATTGCTACAAACAGGTTAGAAAAAGTAGTGAAAAGGGAGCAGAACCTTTTCAGTAGTGAAAAGGGAGCAGAACCTCATATTTTTGCCGGCTGCTACCCAGGTGAATCCCCTATAAAATACAGCACAGGTGTGCCCTGCCAGCACCTGCCCAGAGACCTGTGTCCCTGTCTCAGTGGTGGTTCAGAAGCTGGTGGATGGTGTGGCAGTGCATTCTCAGGGTGGAGATGGTTCCCAGCCCCAGATGCCATTCCTGTCACCCCACAGAGTGACCCTGTGTGCTTCAGCCCCCAATCAAGTTCTGCTGGTGAAGGCAGCAGGTGGGCCCAGTGAGGAGAGTGGGCACCAGCAGCCCAGTGAGGAGGTGGCCCCGGGGTGAGGAAGGCTCGTGTGCCCCTCCTGCCTGCGGGAGATGCTGGGACCCAGGGCTGTGGCTGAGGATGAGGAGGAGGGAGAGGAGGAATTGCCCCTTGCTCCCAAGGGCCAGAGCCCTGCAGGGGCAAAGAGCCACCCCAGCCACACAGGGCAGGACACTTTCTGTGGCCAAACAAGACCTCACCAAGCAGCAGCATGAAAAAGCCCATTATTTTCCCCTCTCAAACAGCTTATTCCAGTCTGTGCAGCTGTGATGGGAGACTCTCACACCACCTGCTTTGGGGTATTTTAAGCATCCAACTTCAGCCCTCCCAATCTCTCTCTTGCCATCAGCCATTTCTACTGACTATTTTGACATTTGGCTCTGCAGATTTGGTCCTTTGGATGAGAGGGGCTGAGGTGAGGCAAAAAAGAAAGCTCAGTCCCCAGTGGCAGTGCTGGACTGTCTCTGGCATGAGCAATGGGGATGCACACCTGGAGAGGGTTTGTTTCTCTGGCCATGGGCAATGGGGATGCACACCTGGAGAGGGTTTGTTTCTCTGGCATGGGCAATGGGGATGCACACCTGGAGAGGGTTTGTTTCTCTGGCCATGGGCAATGGGGTGCACCCTGGAAAGGCTCATTCTCTGGGAGGACAGAGCCCAGCCCAGCCCTGCCCTGTCCCTTGCAGTGTTCCTGGGCAGCAGAGAGGCCAGCTCGGTGCTGCAGAGGCAGCGCAGAGCCAACTCCAACCGGCTGGAGGAGGTGATCCCTGGCAACCTGGAGAGGGAGTGCATCGAGGAGAAGTGCAGCTATGAGGAGGCCCGGGAGGTGTTTGAGAATGAAGAGAAAACGGTGGGTGCCACGATGCTCTAACCCAACCCTAACCCTGCCCCGATTCCCTGCAGCCCTGCAGCTGGGGCACAGAGGGCAGGGAACAGCCAGGAGAAAAGCTGCAGGGCCAAGGGCAGCCTCTGGCATGGCAGGTTCTCATCTGTGCTCCATCGCTTGGGCTGGGGGGCTGCTTGAAAGGCTTTACCAGTCACCACTGGGATATGGAGGTGGTGGTTTCCCTGCAAGTCTTTCCCTTCAGCTTTGGAGCCATCCAGGTACTGCTTCAGTCAGACAACACCCAGAAATTAGAAAACAGGACATTTTTTCTTTTTTTCTCTTTGCAGATGCAGTTTTGGCAAACCTACGTTGGTAAGAGCTGCTTTCTTCATGTTCTAATGTTTAATATTCCTCTCTCAGTGCATAAAGACCTGCTGTTTCTGTAACAAATGCATTCCAGCATCCAGGAACTGTAAGGGCAGAGCCATCAGAGCCTTGCAGTCCAAATCCTGCAGTGCCCAGCCTGGGTCTGTCCTGTTGGTACAGAAATGGCAAGCCAAAGAAAAAAGGGATGCCTTAGCATTTTATTTGTTCAAGCAGAGTTTTTCTGAACAAATTAGAAAAACCTCACAGAACAAAACCAGTTCAGGCAGAGTGCTGGATCTCATTGAGCCCAGGTCACGCTCTGGCCTCCAGTTTCAGCTGTGCCACAGAGTAAAATACCACAGCAATAATTACCACCCCTTCAGCAAACAGCAAATGCTCTGTTCTCAAGCAGAGATCTCCAGATAAGGCACAGCCCTGAGCAGGCACAGCGTGAATCCCTAGAAATGCCATATTAAAGTGGAGACTCAACATGATCATAGCAAACAGCTGTTTGCAATTCACGCCCTTACTTCACTGCTTTCTCTCCACATCCACTTCTTCCTTTTCAGCCTCCATCCCCAATGACTCCTTGGTCCCTTAACAAAAAGATTTCAATGCCCACTACACCATCTGAAACTAATTTTGAGAACATTTCAATAAATGAACTGTTTGGTAGATTGGCAGATTGCCCAGAACATCTCACTAAAAAGCCTTAAATAATTCAGATTACTCAGTCCAGACTATAAAATAAAAACATTACATTTGCATTGTAGGACTGTCCTCTGAAAAAAACAACTGATGAAACTCAGCACTGCGTTTGTTTCCCTGCCACTGTAACCAATTGGCTCACCAAAAATAAGGAATGCCATCTATTGCTCCGTGGTGCCTGCTTTGCTGTTCAGAGTGCAGCCCTCAGGAGCTCAGCCCTGCACAGCCCCCAGCTGCAATCCTCACCCTGCCTCAGAGCTCCCAGCAGGACTCAGACAAACCCAAACCATTTCGTTCCTGTTTGCATTTTGCATTCCAGCCCTTTCCTGAAAGCCCCATGGGCTCCCACACCATCTGCCCCTTGACAGGGCACAAACCCAGCCTGGCCCTGCCCTTTCTCCATGCCTTGGCACAGACACTTCAAAGGGCATCCCCGTGGTTTAACATCCCTGATTTGCTTCTCCAAAGCTGTACATCCCCAACTTTGCAATAGAGTGTTTTCATTAAAGTCTCAGGTTCTCAGCTGGAGCTGGGAAAATAAAAGCCCTGGCCCATGGGGAGAAATCTAGAGCAGGTCACAGTGCAGGACTGAGAAAGGGACAGCAACAGGGAGGTTCTCAGTCCTGACACCCCCGTGGGCAGACCCAAACCTTCACAGAACAGCCTGAGTGTTCAAACAACCAGAGCAGGATACTCAAAGCACTCCTGAAGGAGCAAACCTCCTGCACTTGTCTAGTTTGGCCAAGGCACGAGCTCTGCTGATGGTGGCTGCAGAGGGGCTCTCTGGGCTGGGCAGAGTGACCCGCAGGGGACAGGGGACACAGCTCTGGGGACACAGCCCCGCTGTGCTGCGCCCCTGCTGCACGCTCAGCTGCCAGGACCTGGCGTTCCCAGCCCAGGGGGAGCCGTGCTGGCCCTGGCAGGGCTGGGCTGGTGTCAGCCCCGGTGTGGGTGTCAGCCCTGTGCTGGGTGTTTGTTAGCCCTGGGGTGGCTGTTAGCCCTGTGCTGGTGTCAGCCCCGTGTTTGCTGACTCTGCTGTGCTCTCTCCAAGACGGGGATCAGTGCAACCCCAACCCGTGCAAGAACGGAGCCGAGTGCAAGGACCAGATCAACTCCTACGTGTGCTGGTGCCCAGCTGGCTATGAAGGCAAGAACTGTGAGATAGGTATGTGCCAGGGCTGCCCCCGGGGCCCGCCTGCTCTGCTGGCACCCCTGGGATCAGCAGGGTCAGGGGCACCCTCTGGGGCTGGCTGACACCCACCCTGCTGTGCTGGAAGGCAGGGAGGTGTAAATGCAGCCTGCTGGCCCCGGGCATGGCAGGGGACATGACTGGGGACATGACTGGGGACAGCAGGCACTGGGGATGGCAGGGGACACGCCTGGGGACAGCAATGGCACTGGGGATAGCAGGGGACATGCCTGGGGACAGCAGGGGCTGTCTCTGGTCCTGCCCAGCCCTGTCTCTGGTCCTGCCCTGCCTCCCCAGCTCCTTGCAAACCACCCGGAGCAGCCCCAGCTCCCCTCTGCTGAGCAGCTGCTCTTAGGCAGGGCTCAGTGGAGACTCAGGCTCAAGGTCTCCTGTCCAGCTGTGGCTGCCAGGGCAAATGTTGACACAGAGCCCTTCCTTTGTGTCCCCAAAGCACAAACCTGCTGGGACTGCTCAACCAGGGACAGCCTGCTCAGCTGCTGAGAGCAGAGTTCCCCACAGACCCCGTGGAACCCCCATTCTCCCACTCCCCTTCCTCACACCAGGCTGAGCAGCAGGTGCTGGGCAGGGCAGGACTGTCCTGACTTCCCCTCAATGGCACTTGCTTAATTCATAATTACAATTATCAGCAGCAACCTTGATTCTGGAGGCAAATAAAAGGCAAATATTTTCCTGATGGCTTGAGGAGTCTATGAAAACCAAACAGCTGATAATTTAAGCAAGAGGGATATTCAGCTCTTATAATATAATCAGGGGCTGTGCAGCTCACATAATGTGCTAGACTCACTGCACTAATAAAAGATTCTCTTTCTAGTTGTATTTCTGCTCTGGCAAGAGAGGAGTGTACGTTAAAAAGAGCATTTCAAAGTTGCATCAAATTTAAATAGTCTCATTGCAGATTTCTCGGGGAAGTTAGGAGCAAAAATAGAGCTGGAAGTGAGGCGTGAAGAAGAGCTCTGTAAAAATAGTAAATGATGGCATTAAAATGGCTACAGGAAGGGAGGTGTCCTTGAGGAAGTAGGAGTGGAGTTAATCTGCCGTGAAGTTATTTGAAAACTCCCTGGGAATTGCAAGGGCCTCTGCAGGTTTGTGGTTCCCCAGCTCCAAGGTGCTGCTGCCAGAGGAGCCAGGGCTGGGCTGGTGCAAGGGATGGAAACCTGGCTCTGCCTCGGGCTGCTCCATCACCCATCCGGGCTGGCACAGCTGGTGGGTGCCTCAGGAGGAGCACAAGGCTTCTCTTGGGTTTGGAGCCCGGCAACACCCCCAGCACACAGCCCTGCTTGGGGGCAGGGCTTGCTCCAGTCCATACAGGGTGTTCTCCCCCACTGCCAAAAGCACAGGAGTGGGGAAATCACATGGCTTGTCACCAAATATTTGCAGGAGTCCTGTAGGGTCAGGTGCCACGTTTCAGCCAGCACGCAGCTGTCGGAGGCTGTGCCAGGGACCTGGGGGGCTCCGTGAGCTCCTCAACCTGCCCACTGCTCCTGCCCTGTGAGCAGGGATGGGATTGTTCTGCCCTGCATTGGGAGCAGGGATGGGATTGTTCTGCCCTGCATTGGGAGCATGGATGGGATTGTTCTGCCCTGGAACTGGGAGCAGGGATGGGATTGTTCTGCCCTGGAACTGGGAGCATGGATGGGATTGTTGTGCCCTGGAAGTGGGAGCAGGGATGGGATTGTTCTGCCCTGGAACTGGGAGCATGGATGGGATTGTTCTGCCCTGCATTGGGAGCAGGGATGGGATTGTACTGCCCTGGAACTGGGAGCATGGATGGGATTGTTCTGCCCTGCACCGGGAGCAGGGATGGGACTGCCCTGGGACTGCCCTGTGAGCAGGGATGGGACTGCGCTGCCTCCCCAGCTCCTTGCAAACCACCGTCTGTTTTCCACAGTCTGGGTCAGCCACGGGGGTTACTGAGCCCAAACCCCTCAGTCTCAACAGATCTCTGACCAGCTGGGTTTAAAGAGAGCTCTCACCGTTTCATTTTCATTTCTTTCAGACTTCACCTGTGCTATTAAAAATGGAGGCTGCAAGCACTTCTGCAGTCATCAGCCCCCACAGAAGGTTGTGTGCTCCTGTGCCCCTGGCTATAAACTGCATGAAGATGGAAAGTCCTGTGAACCTACAGGTGAGTTTTTAAACTGCTCTTAAGAGACTTGGGTTCAAGTTTTCAAGGCCTTGTCCTGGATTTAGTGCAGTGCTTGAGGCTGCAGCTTCACAAAGAATATCTGGTTCTCCTTGTGCTCCCCGGCTCTACCCTGCCCCTAGACCATGACAATATCTATAAACAACTGACACATGCAGACCCAGCCCAGCACACCACAGCAAATCAACTGGGCATGAGCATCTCAGAAGCACATCTGGCAGAGAAGAAATTGAGCAGATAAATATTTTGCCATCTGAAGCCAGTTTACCATTTGACGCTATGACATTTCTAACAGCTGGCTGCAGCAGGTTGCACACCCAAGCTCACGTGCAGGTACCTGCACAGGGCAGCTCTGTCAGCTGCAGCAGGGAGCACTGACCTCCTGAAAGGGCTGGCTGGCAGCAATCAGTCTTGCAAGGATCCTGGGCTGGGAATCCTGTGAACAGAGGGTCTCATCCTGTGTTGCCCAACAATGCTGTATCACTTTCACCGGACCAGAAAGGTTTACAGTTAGCAAGAAGATTGTCTTTCAGGTTGGGTGATTGTCCTTCCTGTAAAAGCTTTGTTTTGTTGGCTCTGAAACCTTCACTTCATAGGCTGAGCCTGCAGGTACCACTTTCCATCACTCAACACTCATTTGAGTCCTGTCCCTAAAGTGAACTGTTTAAAAATAAAGGATGAAGTCTCAGTAGGCCACACTCACATCTGATTTTACACGAGTGTTTGTTTGCTCAGTGCTTCTGAGAGCTTTTCAGATGAAAGACAATGCCTGGTGCTATTTACTATTTTGACTGCCACCACCAGCAGGAATTCAGCACACGCTGCGTGGGAGAGCAATGGGAAGAGCTCGTCTGAAACGAGCCTGCAGATGAGTTCTTCATTAACAGAGGAAACATACAACTCTAGGAAGAGTTCATTAATGTTTTCCTCACCTTGGTGCCAAGCAGGATTATCTGTACAATTGGCAGCTGTTATTTCCTGCCCTGTCCCAGCTGGCTGTTCATTGCTCTGGGGTCACTGCTCTGGAAATGCTCAGCACAGGATTCCAGGTATGCAGCACACATCCTGCCAAGAGCAGGCACAGCTGCCCCGGCCCATCAGGCACAGGTGCTCCACACAAGCTTTTTTCACTTTTAAATCTGCTCAGACGTCATTTCCAAAGCCCAGAAACAATCAATGCTTTTGCTGCGTTTCCATCTCGCTCCTTGGGGCTCCACGGCACAGGGGCATGTGCCCAGGGTGCCCGTGCTCAGCCCACAGCCCTGAGCTGGTCCCCAGCTGTGCTGAGGTGAGGGTTTCCCTGCTCCCTCCCCTCGGGTGGCTGTGGGGTGTGCCCCAGCCAGTGTGCCACAGCCGGCCCTGGTGTGCCACAGCCAGCCCTGGTGTGCCCCTTCCTCCGGCAGTGCCGTTTCCCTGCGGGAGGATCACGGCTCCCGAGGCCAAGAGGAAGCTGACCCGCTCCATGAACACCTTTGAGCACTGGAACAGCACGGGTGAGGAGCCCGAGGAGGGCCCCGAGGATGGCCCCGAGGAAGGGCAGGACAATGCCACGGAGAGCAGCAGCACCGCAGCCCCCACGAGGATCACGCCCGTGCTCAGGACGGGCACGCGCGTCGTCGGCGGCTCGGACAGCATGAAGGGAGAGGTGCCCTGGCAGGTACCAGCCTTTGCAAACCGTCTGGGACCCCAGCAGGCCCTTCTGAGCACAGAGCATCCTGCCTTCCAACGCCCAGAGCCTGTCTCTGAGGTTAGGCTAGCAGTAGCCTCAAGCCTAACAGGGCACAGCTTCTTTCCGCACACACTTCTATGGGTATAGAAACACAGCAGCAGAACTCGCCTGCAAGGGGCTCTGCTCTGGCAAAGGAAGCCACAAGTCAGAGTCACAGCAGCTTTAGCCAGTGGGGCACAGAGGGTCGAGCTACAGCAACAGATTGCCCAGTAGTCCATGGATGTGCCAAAGTAAGCTGAAGGCCGAGGAAAGGGAATTTTGCAAGGAGCGACGCGACTCATTTTTTGGCTCCATCAGTTTCAGCAGATCATAGAAACACCCAACAGTTTGGGTTGGAAGGAACCTTAAAGGCCACCCAGTTCCAACCCCCTGCTGTGACCAGGGCCACCTTCCACTGGTCCAAGCTAACACAAACCCCAGAGCATGATTTGCCCCTGCTCCCACAGGTTCTGCTGGTGAACAGCCAAGGCTTGGGCTTCTGCGGCGCCACCATCATCAACGAGAAGTGGCTGGTGACAGCAGCACACTGCCTGAAGCCAGGCTACACCCACAACCTCACTGCTGTGGCAGGTGAGCAGCTGGGCACGAGGGCAGGGACGGGCGCCGGGCGGGACAAGGCAGGGCACAGGCCCTGACCGCAGTGAGGGGCAGCAGCAGGACACGAGCTGCTGCGGGGTCTGACTCGAGATGCTGGGGGCACAGAGGCCCCAGCTGCACTTACAACACCTCACCAGCCTGGTCCTGCAGGTGCCACCCGCCTCTGCCCGAGCACTGAGCCAGGTCTGCCTTGGTCCCACAGCCACAGTGTGAGCACAGATCAGCCCGGCCATGGGCGAGCTCACCTGGGCCAGAGGCTCATCCAGCCAGCTTTAAAGCCCGGTAGAAGAAGCATTGCCCTGCCCTAGGCGTCTTTGCTTCTCCACTTTCATCCCTGAATCACATTTTCACGTCCCCAGCAATAGCAGGCATGTCTAGCGTAAGAAAAGCCAGCCGAAAGTCTCCCCCACGTTTGGGCTGTACGAACAGCCTGGGAGGGAAGGAGGGAGGGAGCTGCCATTCCCACTGTGCCCACAAAGCCCTCGCCGAGCCCGCGGCATCCGCTCACCTCAGGCTGGCTCCGAAGCGGCTCCGCAGGTGCTGCTCAGCGCCGCCGGTTCCGGAGAGCCCGGCGGGGCCAGGGGAGCCCCCGCAGCACGGCCCGAACGCCCCGGGGGCTGCGGGACGGCGCCCGGCAAACGCCATCCTTAATGCTGCTCAGCCTGCGGGGGATGCGGCCCCAGGTGCTGCCCCTTCACCCGCCCGAGCAGCGCCCTGCCCTCTCCCCACCTGTTACACAGGGCGGGGGGAACAGGCTGCAGGCACCGCCTGGTACACAGCACCCCGCTCCGCGATCGCGGCATCCGGTACCGGTACCGCTATCAGAGCATCCCGCAGCTGCCGGTACCGGTACCGCTATCAGAGCATCCCGCAGCTGCCGGTACCGGTACCGTGATCGCGGCATTCCGCAGCTGCCGGCACCGGTACCGCTATCAGAGCATCCTGCAGCTGCCGGTACCGGTACCGTGATCACAGCATTCCGCAGCTGCCGGTACCGGTACCGCTGTCAGAGCATCCCGCAGCTGCCGGCAGCGGCCGAGAGCAGCTGAGCCTCGGGCGGGCCCCTGTGAGCATCAGCGGTGCCATCGCTGCCCTCCCGCGCGCCATCCTGCCCCGTGGCTCTGGGGGTCTACAAAGGGGAGGTTGAGGCTTCTTTTCACTAATACATTATTTATTTTAGACCAGTGTTTTTCATCAGTGAGTTCTGCCCCCCTTGCTGCAAGGGTGACATCCCCTTACCTCTCTCTGAGCGTGCTAAATCCCCAGAACAGCCATTTGCTGCTAACTCTGGCAAAAGCATCTGCATCTTTGGTGCGTGGCTGGGTAATGGGGGCCCGGTGTCACACCTGGGTAGTGCTGGGGGCCTGAGATGGGAGGGAACCTGCGGGTGCCTCTGACAAGGAGCCAACAGCCTGGCCAGAGCAGCCTCAGAGGCACCTGGGGGCTCAGCCCTCTGCAGCCTCTGGGCTGGAGTGGCACTGGCTGGCAGCAGCAGGGCTCGGTCCCTGGCGCTGCCACAGCCCTCTGCAGCCTCTGGGCTGGAGTGGCACCAGCAGGGCACGGTCCCTGGCGCTGCCACAGCCCTCTGCAGCCTCTGGGCTGGGCTGGAGTGGCACTGGCTGGCAGCAGCAGGGCACGGTCCCTGGCGCTGCCACAGCCCTCTGCAGCCTCTGGGCTGGAGTCGCACTGGCTGGCACCAGCTGGGCACGGTCCCTGGCGCTGCCACAGCCCTCTGCAGCCTCTGGGCTGGAGTGGCACTGGCTGGCAGCAGCAGGGCGCGGTCCCTGGCGCTGCCACAGCCCTCTGCAGCCTCTGGGCTGGAGTGGCACTGGCTGGCACCAGCAGGGCGCGGTCCCTGGCGCTGCCCGGGCACCCAGCCCCGCTGCTCTGTGCAGGTGAGCACGACGTCAGGAGCGATGACCACACGGAGCAGCTGCGCAAGGTGGTGAGGGTGCTGCCCCACCCCACCTACAACGCCTCCATCAACGAGTACCACAACGACATCGCCCTGCTGGAGCTGGAGCAGCCGCTCACCTTCAACAGCTACGTGACCCCGGTGTGCCTGGGCAGCCGCGAGTTCACCAACGCCCTCCTGAAGCAGGGCGTGGGCACCGTCAGCGGCTGGGGCAAGGTGCTGTTCCGCGGCCGCACGGCCACCACCCTGCAGGTGCTCAGGGTGCCCTTCGTGGACCGGCCCACCTGCCTGAAGAGCACCTCCACCAGCATCCTGCAGAACATGTTCTGCGCCGGGTTCCCGTCCGGGGGCAGGGACACGTGCGAGGGGGACAGCGGCGGGCCCTACACCACCGAGATCGAGGGCACCTGGTTCCTCACGGGCATCACCAGCTGGGGCGAGGAGTGCGCCCTGCCCGGCAAGTACGGCATCTACACCAGGGTCTCCAAGTACGTCAAGTGGATCAAGCAAACCACGAGGCTGCCCTGAGCCCGGGGAGGGAGCGCTGAGCCCTGCTGGGGAGGCTGTGCCACGCTGGAGGATGGACTGGGGACATGCAGAGGGACCACGGCGATCCCCGTGGCTTTGAGAGACCACGGCATTTCAATAAACATTTCCAGATGAAATAACTTCTGCTCTTGGAAGGCTGAAGTTGAGAGAATGCAATGAAAATGTGGTAATAAGGAAATAAAAAGCCCTCTATTGACCCATGGCTGCATTTCTGAATGCACTGGTGCTGCTGTGGCGGTGTAAGTCCCCAAATCCTGAATGCACAGGTTGGTGGATCAGGAGGGGAACGGCTCACACGTGTCCCAGGCTGGTGTGCCACCAGCGCTGCCCACAGCTGGCACGCAGCAGCGTGGGCAAGGGAAGCCCAGCAGGCACTGCTGCCCCAGCAGCACCCCAGGAGCCCAAGAGGGAGGTGAGCACACACAGCAGTGCAGCCACAGAGCTCCCAAACAGAGGTTTTCATATGGAGGAGAGGCTGGGGACACCCTGACCCTGCTGGGATGGGTCCAGGGGACACCCTGAGCTGTGCTGGGATGGAGACAGGGGACACTGGGGACAGTCTGCCCCTGCTGGGATGGAGACAGGGGACACTGGGGACAGTCTGACCCTGCTGGGATGGAGACAGGGGACACTGGGGACAGTCTGACCCTGCTGGGATGGGTGCAGGGGACACTGGGGACAGTCTGCCCCTGCTGGGATGGAGACAGGGGACACTGGGGACACCCTGACCCTGCTGGGATGGGTGCAGGGGACACTGGGACACCCTGACCCTGCTGGGATGGGTGCAGGGGACACTGGGGACAGTCTGACCCTGCTGGGATGGGTGCAGGGGACACTGGGACACCCTGAGCCAGGGCAGGCTGTCAGCAGCTGCTCGTGCAAACTTCACTATGAGTGCTGAGGTGCCTCTCCCACTCTCATTGCCACTGCATCCAGCAAGAAACTAATGGGATCATCTGCCACTGCTTACCTTAAAATCAAAATGCATATAAGAAGGTTTTAAGTTGTTCCAAGGAAATGAAATAAAACCAACACTGGGAGCACTTTTTTTCCCCCTCTGGAATTATAGCAGATGTGTATTTGAACAGAATTGCATATTCTCTGGTGGTTTTATTTAACAATTTTTTAATCTTTAAATATAGATTTAACACATTTTTACAGGTACATATACAATATAGTTCATTTAAACTTGCAGTCAGAGAAAATTCTCTACTGTAATTTATACATATACATGGAGAGCCTAGTTCAACAGCATACTCAGGGGAACATACCATGTGTGCAAAGTTTCAAATGTTAAAAACCTCAGACTGTACATTCAGATTTGCAGAACTTATCAACCTCATAAATTAATAAAAGCTTAGATTTAAAACTATGGAAGACAAAAAAGATTAAAATCATTCAATATGCAATGTGTGCTATGTTTCAGACAAATATTTACATTGTACCTCAAAATGTGTATTGTAACCACAAGAATTGTAACCACTATAAAGAGCCCCAACAGTAATGAAGACTTTCTCACCTCATTAGTGCATTGTGATTAATTTGGAAGCAGAGGAACAGAGCCTTCAGTGGTTGAACAGCTCTGCACTGTGGCTCCAGTGAAGGACACGGGATGTGCTGGCTCTGGGTGATGCTCAGCTCAGACTCAGCTGGTCCTGGCTCTGAGGGGCTCAGGGCTCCCCCCAGTCCTGGAGGAGCCCAGGCCCCCCCAGCCAGCAGCTCAGCAACTGCTCCACAAAAACAGGCACTAAACAAACCCAGCACATTTTAACTTAACCTGTGTCTAAGGACCAGCTCACAAATGAAAATCAGATCATAAAGGTCCCCCTTTAGTCCATGGAATAAACATTTCCTTTGGCTGGGGCAGAGCAAACTCACTACTGCATGCACACCATTAACCCTGCTCTCCACACACTCAGTGCTCTTTGCATACATCTGCTTAAAAGTTCAAACCACCTGTACCTACCTATGTTCTACAAAAGCAAAACTAGACAAAGAAACACAAAATTAAATTATCAGTCTTCAACATTCTTTTTCCCTTCTCAAAAATTCAATAGATACATTATTGTTAAAGATGCTGAAAAAGTCTTATCACAAGAACATCCTTAGTGCAAACATGGACATTTAGCTTGGATTTATGGCACGTGTTCCAAAGGTACATACATTAATGTAAACTTCAACACTTGCTAGATACAGGTTTCAGCCCTGGGATGCTTTGGGACCCTAAGTGATTGGTGACAACCCTGAGGTGTCAGTTTGAGCTGACCCAGACCCCACTGAAATCAGGGAGGCTGACTGCAGTGGCCTGGAGTCAGACCCTAAGTGCAAAAAGAGGATCTTTAGTGTTATTGCTTCCTCACGTGGAGTCAGCCAGATGATGCTCTTACAGAACATTACATTCACATAGCTGAAGCAGATATTTAAGAAAAATCCACCCATAAAATCAATTAAGCAGGACATACAGCTTCTTGGTTTGGTTTTTGTTTTTTTTTTTTTTTTTCTTTTTTGGTTTACCAAAACTCAACTCTTGTTTGCAACTTCAACAGCTGTCAGCTAGTAAGTAGGCAAAACCTACTTCAACCTGCAGAGGAGATTTCAAGCATCTAAACAAAGTGTCAGGAAACTGTAGTGTACTTCTCTGATGAAACATGATGTATGTCATGGAAAAACAGCAGGAAAAATGAATAAAATACCATCATTTCCACAGGCAAAAAAAACCAAAGAGCAGAGAATGGCTTCCTTTATGAGCATGAGAAGCTGCTTAGGACCCCAGTCCCACTCAGTGCAGATGAGGCTGTGGAGGTCTGTGAATGTGATGAACAGGACAGGACAGCTCCAACTACTGTGCTATTTCTCTGTAACACTGAGCTGAAAGCTTCCAAAGAGCATCGAAAATGGGATGCTGCTAGTTCACCCTCAATTCAAGGGGAACTAAACTTCCTGGTGTTACACAGGGCAGCATCTATAAAGTAATGGAGAATGGTGTTAATATTAAAGCATCTTATTCCAAGAAATACATTGTTCCCTGTAATCATGTAACATTTGTATAACAGAAAAAAACCAAATGCACTCCTGCATTTCTCCCTAAAAGCTGAACTCCCACTGGCTTCAGTGAGAGCCTTGGCTAAGGCAGGACCACAGGGTTTGACTCATTTCCATCACCTATCACTTCATTATCACAGCAAGGCCAGCTGAAATCTTCTCTAGGCTCTTTATTTTGTCAGGCTGGAGATGGTTTCTGGGTTACTAAAGACTGCAGGGCATAGGAGAGCCCCTGCTTTATGCTTCAAAGGGCCAAAAAAAATCAGCATTGCCTCTAAGGGACCCTGTGTGGACACAAGAGCCTGTGGCTGCAGTCACTGCAGGGTGTGAGGGGCAGGGAAGGAGCTGTGCCACAGCTGCCAGCTGTGGTGGCACTGCAGCCAGAGCGTGGGCACAGCTGGCACCTTCCAGCCAACATGCCACAGCAGCCTGCCAAAGCTCCAGCCACACACAGGAACAGCCTGCTCAGGCAGTCCAGGGGCACAGGAGAATCCCCAGGGATTGTCCAGGGGACACAGGACAATCCCAGTGCCCTGTCCAAGGGACACAGGACAATCCCAGTGCCCTGCCCAGGGACACAGGACAATCCCAGTGCCCTGCCCAGTGAGGACACAGGACAATCCCAGTGCCCTGCCCAGGGGACACAGGACAATCCCAGTGCCCTGTCCAGTGAGGACACAGGACAATCCCAGTGCCCTGCCCAGGGGACACAGGACAATCCCAGTGCCCTGCCCAGGGGACACAGGACAATCCCAGTGGCCTGCCCAGTGAGGACACAGGACAATCCCAGTGCCCTGCCCAGTGAGGACACAGGACAATCCCAGTTCCCTGCCCAGGGGACACAGGACAATCCCAGTGCCCTGCCCAGGGGGCACAGGACAATCCCAGTGCCCTGCCCAGTGAGGACACAGGACAATCCCAGTGCCCTGCCCAAGGGACACAGGACAATCCCAGTGCCCTGCCCAGTGAGGACACAGGACAATCCCAGTGCCCTGCCCAGGGGACACAGGACAATCCCAGTGCCCTGCCCAGGGGGCACAGGACAATCCCAGTGCCCTGCCCAGTGAGGACACAGGACAATCCCAGTGCCCTGCCCAGTGAGGACACAGGACAATCCCAGTGCCCTGCCCAAGGGACACAGGACAATCCCAGTGCCCTGCCCAGTGAGGACACAGGACAATCCCAGTGCCCTGTCCAAGGGACACAGGACAATCCCAGTGCCCTGCCCAGTGAGGACACAGGACAATCCCAGTGCCCTGCCCAGTGAGGACACAGGACAATCCCAGTGCCCTGCCCAGTGAGGACACAGGACAATCCCAGTGGCCTGCCCAGTGAGGACACAGGACAATCCCAGTGCCCTGTCCAAGGGACACAGGACAATCCCAGTGCCCTGCCCAGTGAGGACACAGGACAATCCCAGTGCCCTGCCCAGTGAGGACACAGGACAATCCCAGTACCCTGCCCAGTGAGGACACAGGACAATCCCAGTTCCCTGCCCAGGGGACACAGGACAATCCCAGTGCCCTGCCCAGGGGGCACAGGACAATCCCAGTGCCCTGCCCAGTGAGGACACAGGACAATCCCAGTGCCCTGCCCAGTGAGGACACAGGACAATCCCAGTGCCCTGCCCAGTGAGGACACAGGACAATCCCAGTGCCCTGCCCAGTGAGGACACAGGACAATCCCAGTGCCCTGCCCAAGGGACACAGGACAATCCCAGTGCCCTGCCCAGTGAGGACACAGGACAATCCCAGTGCCCTGCCCAGGGGACACAGGACATGCAAGCTCAGTCCTTCAGGCACTGCCAGCTGGGGAAACCTCTGCTCAGCTTTATGGCATGGAGAGCAGGCACAGGGGATCCCCCTAAGGCTTGGGGGAGAGGATTTGGCAAGCAGGATGTTAAATAAACTAGGAGAGGGTCTGGCACGTGGAACAGGAGCCTGTGCCCACCTTACATCACCAGAATGGCTTGGGCAGGAAGAGAGTTCCAAAGGAACCTGGTTCCTGGTGCTGCAGTGCAGCTGAGAGGTGAGAGCCCTCCTGTTCACTGGCACAGACCTGCCAGTGCTGCCCACTGTGCCCCTGGCACTCTGCCCACCAAGGGACATGCAGAAATGCTTGGTCTCCTGCTCCAGTGCAGAAGGGAGTTGGGATTGTAATGTTGGCCCCCAATCTTCCCTGAAATGAAGAGATAATCTTGCATCTCTGTGTTAATTCATGGAAAAGCCAAGCCAGTTAACCAGGCAGTGCCTGACCACCTGCAAGGCTGCTGAAACCACCAACACATGGGTCAGCCTCAGCAGCAGTTACATTCTGACTACTGCTCTTTCTGAGCACAGCTCTCTCCAAATATTTTTCATTTTGAGTTCTGCATGTTTACCACCTGCAATACAAAACTGCTCCTTCATCATGCACATTAAAAAAATCCACCATGGGTTTGCACAGCAGAGAGAATAAATCTGTCTGGAAGAAAGCAGCAAGGACTAATCTCAGAACTTACAGCTAGAGGCACACCAGAAGGAAAACTCATTTCCAAAACGCTCTCCAAGCCAGCCACCTTCCCCCCAGAGAACTCATGGCTCATATCCAGGCCAAGATTTACAAGAGGACCGTGGATTTGCAAAGCTGGAAGGGCTGGGAAGTGAAGCATTGACCAAATACCCCTCTGCTAACTTAAAATGGACAGCAAAGAGTTCCCTGGAACTTCATTATGATCTGCATTGGTTCAACACTGGAATAATTAGCAGGAGGGGAGAGGAACAGCTTGTGGGCATGCAGGTATCAGCCATCCTGTGGTGGGCCACAGGATAAATCCAAGGAGAAAGGTGAAGGTAAGGGAACCATTTATTCTATTCAGCTAAAGGCTCTGTCCTGAAAAAAAAATCCCAAATCCTAGATTTGTGTGAATTCTGCCGTGAAATTCTGTGACTGGACATAGAGTTTTAATTAGGGGAACCTGGAGCTCAGCAGTAAGACAGGCACTGCCCCCACAAATGCCAGAAGTGCCTCTCCCCAGCCCTGAAGTGACTCCAACACTCCCCAGGCTCCCGGGGATCCCACAGTGTTAATCAAGGTCACATTGCTGACATGCAAAGCAGCATCTCAGCACAGGCAGCTCAGGGAGGGATCTGAGGCTGCTCCTGCCCCTGCCTGGCTCCACCAGCCTGGCTGCCTGATCTCCCTCTGCTGACTGAAGCAAGAGCTCCATCTCCTGAAGCAGCAGCAAAGAGCCCAGCCCAGCCCCGAGTCACCTGCAGGGTGAAGGGAGCAGCCCAGGGTAAAGGCAATTGCTGAGTGCAGAAGCACTGCATGGAAATCAATTTTCAGAGTGCAAGTTGCTCATGGCTGTAAGGACACAGTGCTGGAAAGCTCTAGGAATAGCACTAGGAAACAGCAAAAGTACATCCTACATCATCCCCCTGGTGTGTGTAAGGTTAGAATCATGCCTTGGGACTGCAGGCACCAGCAGAAACAGCAAAGAGAACAGTTACCTTCACATGGAAAACAGCCCCAGTGCTCTCAGAGCCTGAGACACAGCTCTGGAATGCCTGGGCAGTGGTGTGGGACTCACAGGAGGCATTTTCTGTGGTCTCACCCCATGCAATTCCCCTCAATTTGTACTCAGCAGCTTTATAAACCAGTCCAGAGCTGACAGTCTCTAGGTTTTTGGGGACAGGACCACTGACAGTGCAAACCAGGGTCCAAAGTTTCCCAGCACCTTTTTTTGAGATGCATTCTCAGCTGTAAAACCCTTCTGCATAGGACCTGGTGAGATGGGGTAGCTATACATGGAGAGAAGATCAAGGGAGCCATAACTGCAGGGTGCCAGTAAACTCTGAACACTGGTTAGCAAACTACCCCTTACAGAAAATCAGCAAACCTTCAGCCTGTGAGATTTGACTGCCCTGCAACAAAGGGAATAAAAAATACCTTCCTGTAGAGGAAGGATTTCACTGAAATACACCAAAAAACCATCAAGAGCTGACTGGAATTTTGAGCCTTTCAGATGGCTTCCCTCACCTTCATCAAAAAAATATATTCTGACAGAAAGAATTATTTAAAGAGAAATCTCCTTGCAAGATTTGCTTCATATAGTTATAGCTAGTAATTTAAATTTTTTTTTTAATGGACTAAGTCTCTGTGGGCTTCCTGAGCTGTTCCATCTCCAGCCCTGGTGTCCCATTTGCAGAGGACAGCGTGGTGATGAGGCAACACATGGAGCAGTGACATGGCAAGGGCAACAGGCTGCTCTTAAGGCATTTTCTTGTGTCATCTCTTATGCTTCCCTGTCTATTGCTATGTACAGTTACAGCTAGAAAATGAGAACTCCAAGCCTTTGGCTGAAACCTGTTTATAATGAACTTTCTCTAAGGGTGGATTAACCAGCAGGCAGCAGTGAGGGCAGGAGTGAGGCAGCAGGGAGGAAGTATTGCCTTAGAGTGCTGGGGTCAGGCCACGATGTCTTTAGCAGCAGGAGGAGATTTGGCTTAGGTACCTCCTGCTCCCACAGGAGGGTGTGAGCTACAGCAGGGAGGAGGAAAACAGTCCTGGAATCCCTGGTCAGACTCCGTCTCTTCTCCCCGGTCTTCTACCCAGTGCTCTCGCAATGAAATCTACGTTTTTAAATGCTTGGTTTTAATTTACTCGTGCCTAAGGTCTCAGAAACATCTTAAACAAACAAACCAAAAAAGCTTAATTTACTACTTTTGCAGGCTTTTTGGAATAGCTGCTTGCTTTCCTATTTTTCCAGCAGAGGCATAAGCAGCCAGATTTAGTAGATCAAGTGTAATGCAAATGGCTGCTATGGAATATTTCTGCTAGGCGTGCTATCAAATACCTGCAACTTTGGCATTCCGAAACCTGCAGTCCCCGACTACAATCTGCAGACTGTGCACAGGGATCCAGCCTTCTTTTCTTCTGTTGAGGTTCTTCACCAACCTTGGGATGACAGCAGCATTAGGAACAGAAGCCAACCCACCCAAAGCAGTTTGGTGAGGCACGCTCTCCACAGCTGGGGGTGCGAGCAGCAATTTACCTCAACCAGGGAAGCATTTTAACAGGACCTGGCCATGTGTTTAAAGCATTCCTCCCTCCTCAATTTAGGAACCTAATTAAAAAGCCTACACCTCTGTAGACAGGACTCCCTCTCAAATCATCCTGCCCGAGACCTCCAGAGATGCCAGCTCAGGAAAACTGGCTACTGAAGGAGTCAAGGACAATTATTTTTCTCACTCCTCTGCCATTTAGACTGGTAGGATGATTTTAGTCAGGGTACTGTAAGTGAATTCAAGCCAAGGTTTAGGCAGCTGGAAATAACTCATGCTCATAAGTGACACCCTCTGTCTTACTCATGCAGTGAAACTTGTGCTAACAGAAAGCTTGGTGTGAGAAATCTCTGACTGGCACTGGCTGAAACCCCCAGGAGAGGGGAACTTTCAGCAAGCCTGAGGTGCTTTCCAACTGCTTTTGCTAACAACAAACTGAATTCTTCAAAATGCAGAGGGACTAGATGATCCTTGCGGATCCCTTGCAATTGACATATTCTGTTTTATCCTGTTCTGGTTTCCCTTGAAGTGCAGGGGCTGTAGCTCTCAGCCAGGAATCCCTGCACGGGCCATTGACATCTGTGCATCCTGCACAAAGCTGACCCAGGTTTTGTTCCTGCCAACATCACCCTTCCCACACCCAAACAGCACTTTGGCACATGGGGCTCCCTCTGCTGAGGCCCTGGGTGGCTGAGAGCAGCTCACAATCACACTGGAAAGGGAAGAGCCAGAGGCCTCAGCCAAACTGCTGTAAGTGTCAGGAGGGGCAGGCTGCCCCCAGACAAGGACGGTCCAGCAGGCCCCAGGGGGGTTCCCAGGGGATGCCTCCCAGCCCCAGGAGAGAGGCAGCTGCGAGGGGTTCCCTTGTGAGCCTTTACAGCTTTACACACAACAGAAACAGTCTGCAGCATCCCCCCCCAGCGAAGTCGAAGGAACACTCCTCCAGCTGTCTGAGGGAGGAAAACACCCTGCAGTCACTCACTGGGGCTGTCAATAACCCCAGGGGGACCCAGCCTGGAGCTGAGCTGGGATGGACAGAGGGAAGCACCATCTGAAGTGGGGACAGCATGGCAAGAGGGGTGTGAAGGTGTTGGGAAAACCCAGCTGAGGCAGAGACCCATGGCCAGGGGAGTCCTGACTCGTTTCCCCAGGCTATGCCAGTGGGGATGGATCAAGTCTTGGCAGGAGGGTGAATTCTCCACTTTCTGGAATGGCCTGAGCTCAGCCAGGAGCTGCATGAGTGTATCACCAGGCAAGTGACATTTGAAGGGACTGCCCTGCAGGCTCTTAGAGATAAGGCAAAGTAATCCTGAAATACCTACCACTGTCCCTCACCATCTTCATGCAAGAGCTGAATTTCATCCCCGTTTTTCACCAGCAGGTCCTCTGATCCTCTCCTCTTACAGTCTGCAAGGGCTTTGTATTTTCCTGGAGACTGTGGGTAGAGAGAGAACTTGTATTATTTAGCTGCAATTGTGCATCATGCAGCTGTGAGTCTGACTGCTGCAGGGAACGTGGCAGGGCCCTACCAGCCACCTGAATCAGAATTATTCAAGAAACTCTGGCTGAGACATCCTCTCATTGCCCACACTGAGACATGGAATTTCTGAGCGACATGGCCAAGACACAAGCATTAGCAATGCAGGGGGAGCCCCCAGGATGTCCATCACCTACCAGCTGGGTGCCCTCCTCCTCCTCGGTGTCCGAGCAGTTGGAAGCTCCTGCTGGCCCGCCCACTCCTCCAGCCCCTCGCAGATCTCCAGGGATTGGGACATTCCTGGCCAGCCTGCAACACAGCTGGGCTCAGCCTGGGCCCGCAGCCCCGAGAGGCCCCAGGGGGGTGAAAGGGGCCCTACCTCGGTGGGGTTTGTTCTGGGGGGACAGCAGCACCGGGCTGGTGCGCTCTGAGTCGTTCTCCTCCGAGCTGATGGAGGCTCTCTGCTGCTTCCTGAGGGGGGGAAAAGAACAGAGTCAGTCTCAGCTTTACCTCCCCAGTGAGCACCAACCCCACGAGGGTTTGTCAAACGGGGGCAGAAATAATCCTGGTACCCCTCAGTGTATGTTTGACCTCTCAATGTATGTTTGACCTCTCAGTGTATGTTTCTGTGAAGATTAAGGACTTAGTGCCCAGTTCCCAATCTTTTTGGGAGGGGAATGAAGCTGCTGCAGTGTCTCTGCCCTGAATGAGAGCCCTGTCTCTGTTCTGCTCCATCTGCAGAGGAGCTGCAGCCCAGGCTGAGCTGCCAGGCTCAAGGGTGTCCCTGCAGACCCTGTCCCCAGGCCACAGCACCCAAGGGACAGCAGCAGCACACCCCTGCTGTCCCCTCCCCAGGACGGGGACAGGGCCAGGGCCCCTGATGGGAGGACACTCAGCCCGGCCCGGCCCAGCACTGACCTGTTCCCCAGCTGGGAGGAGAGCGGGAGCTGCTCCCAGCCCGGCCCAGCTCAGCCCAGCCCGGCCCAGCCCAGCCCAGCTCAGCTCAGCCCGGCCCAGCTCGGCCCAGCCCGGCCCAGCCCAGCCCAGCTCATGCCCAGCTCAGCCCAGCTCAGCCCAGCCTCAGCCCGGCCCGGCCCAGCCCGGCCCAGCCTGGCCCGGCCCGGCCCTCACCTGTCCCCCAGCTGGGAGGAGAGCAGGAGCTGCTCCCAGCCCAGCCCAGCCCAGCCCCGGCCCAGCCCCAGCCCGGCCCAGCCCAGCCCGGCCCGGCCCAGCCCGGCCCGGCCCAGCACTGACCTGTCCCCCAGCTGGGAGGAGAGCGGGAGCTGCTCCCAGCCCGGCCCAGCCCAGCCCGGCCCGGCCCAGCACTGACCTGTCCCCCAGCTGGGAGGAGAGCGGGAGCTGCTCCCAGCCCGGCCCAGCCCAGCCCGGCCCGGCCCAGCCTGGCCCGGCCCAGCACTGACCTGTCCCCCAGCTGGGAGGAGAGCGGGAGCTGCTCCGAGCACGAGCCAGGCTGCTGCTTCTCCCCTGCTGCGAGGGCAAACACAGCTTCAGTCCAGTTCTCTACTGCAGCTGTCACACTTGAAGCATTGCTTTAGAAATGAGACCTTTTGTACAACCCTACTGGCTTCTGTTCAGAGGAACACAGACCTATAGGCTCTTGCAAAGCACAGAGTTCATTATGATTAAGGCGGCATGTTAGCACAAACCCAACACTGAGCATGCTCCTGAGGACCATGAGACGCTCCCAATTAGGCATCTGGTTTGTATCTTGTTGAATTAAACCTAGGATAACAAATGGGAAATAATGCCCAAGGTAACGACAACCAAAAAAATGTACTTCTGTGTACATTTTTACTACTCCAAGTTCTGTTATTTCCCTGCAATGTAAGGCCTCGCTCCAGCATTTTGCTACCAGGCTCTAAAAATTAATTCTCCAGAGAGAATTAGTGGACTTGAAGATCAGCAATGTGCCAGTAGGAAAGCTTCTGCTGCAGAATGAAAGCCACAGAGAAATTGGTCAAATATACCTTTTATAAGCTCTTGCTGCTTGAACAAAATTTTTCTTATTTCATTCAACCATGCCATCTTCAGATCTACTGTTTGGGCCTGGAAGAAGAGAAAATTGTCTGAATTTTGAATTAAGAGTCATCCATTATAATGTAGGAACAAAATCTTACATTTCTATGCTGTAATTATCTGAAATCCCCTTTTCCCCCAAAGCTACTATTAAACAGTCTTGATCTTTTAAAATTGATGATTCCCATTAGATCCAGGCAAGGCACAGTGGCAGTTGTAGAGCTATCACTCCAAGCAGGAAGATCAATGAGACACATTTTCTTCTCACAGATTCCGAGGATGTGCAAATACCCAGATTCTGAAGGGACAAACCTGCACCACATACACCTCCTCTCTCCCACTGTACCAGATCTCAAATTTCCGATGGTCTCCTTTCACATTCTCAGTTATCCCAACTGCATTCATCTGCAAATCCAAACAAACAGAAAATTAAACACAGCCCAAAGCTCCCTCTTCCCCAGGAATGCAGACTTTGGCAGCAAGTGAAATCTGTTTGCACTGAATTTAACATGTTGCGTCAATTTCAATTGAAGTAGCAACTGGAAGTCATTATCTGTCTCATTCCTCCTGACTTTCTATCAGCTGCATTTTGGATGAGCTTTCCACAACAAATCAATGGACCTTTGGGAACTTCATTTGGGAACCAGTGGAACCAACTGAAGCATCATCTCAGCTTCCTCTTTCTGCACAGAATTTCTTAGATTTGGCATTTGAAGATTTATAAATAAGTGTCAGGTTATAATACATGTTATTTTGTAAATATGTTGCATGTTATAATACACATTATTTATCCACACAGATTATTTCTTTCCAAAAGCAGGGTTAATTTTTGGGATGCGCCAAGCCTGGCTTGCAGCTGAATGCTGCTTTACTCATCATCCCCATCCACTTCTGACAGTTTGGATGAAACACCAAAGGCCCAAATCCTTCAGGACCTGCACAATGTGACCCACCTGAACCAAGCTCACACCATGATTAGAGACAAGAAACTCTTCAGCAACAGGAGAGCTCTGCCCTCCCCCCTGAGCAGGCCATGAAGCTGAAACCTGCTGTAATACCTGGCAGCACATGAACCACCCTCTCCCTCAAAGCAGGGTTTGCTGGCAATTATTCACTGATTAAGGGATGGCCAGAAATAGCTCCAGTATCCCACTTGCATGTTTTGGAACAGATGCAATAATAAAGGTATCATCTATCATAAATTATTCACACAGACTGGATCAGACAAATCCACTATAAACACAAACAAACCCTTAGAAATAACATCTGTTCACCAGTGCTGTTCCTCCCTGACAGTGTGTGTGTGCCCAGGTCTGAAAGCCCTGGATGATTTACAGCACAGGTGCCATGGACAAATGTTCTGTTCCAACTGTTTCATAGTGCTGCCCCTTTCCAGGGGCATGAGCAGGAACCAAGCTGCTCCTGACAGCACAGAAACACTGAGGCTAGTTATAATACATGTTGTTTTGTAAATATGTTTTGCTACCAGGCTGGAACAGGCCCCGAGACCATTGAGTCCAACCACTAACCAGCACTGCCAAGGCCACACTGACCCTGTCCCCAAGTGCCACATGCACAGGGCTTTAAACCCCCCAGGAATGGGCACCCCCTGCCCTGGCAGCTGTGCCAGTGCTGCCCACTCCTCACAGCAAGCTGAACCCCCCTGGCACAGCTTGAGGCCATTTCCCCTTTAGAAAGCTGGATGAGGCTCCATTTTGGTTTTATAAAAACAAAATTGATGAAAGCTGTGAGAATGGCAGCCTAGAGAGCCTCATCCAGTCACTGCAATTCCCAGTTCTGTGCACCTTGTTTACCTTGGCAATTTATAGAGGCTCCTACAAAACTGCCCAGACATCAAAACATTAGAAATTTTAGATGATCTACTATGATGATGCCCAGAACAAGTGCCAGGAAGAGACAGATTTAAGGTCTGTTCATTCAGGTTAGTGGATTTTAAAATTCCATTGCCTCCCCCTGGCCAGGATTTACTGTCAGCTGTTGGATCACTGCACATCCCCGTGGGGCAGCACAGCCCTCAGCAGCAGAAACCAAACCCCATGTCAGAGATAAAACCCCCCTGGCTCTGCAGAATTACTGCTCTGCAGTATACATGGCTGTGAAAAACACCCTAAGGTTATAACAAAAATAAAACCCCTTACTTTCAGAAAGTGCTTAAAGCTGTAAGATGAGGTTTTGTCATATCCATCTCCGTGCTCCTCTCTCTTCTTGCAGAAAACCAAGGCTTTCTCATACAGGAACAGGTGCCTCTGCATGGGCTTGAACCTGGCCAGATCCTTCATCTTTGTGGGCCCTTTTCGGTGTCCTGCCCAAACACTGAAAGATCCCTGCATCAATACTTTCCCCAGTTCGCTCAGGTCACCCTGGGGAGAGCATGACAGACAAAAAGGAATGAAAAAGAGGTGAATTAAAATGTGAGAGGTCTCTCCAAACAATGCCAGGACACAGGGCCAGCTCTGCTCCAAGGCACGTCCCTCTAAGAATAGTTCTTCCTGGAAGGACCAGGGGATCTTTTGGGATCATGACCTGGTGCCAGGGGAGCACAGCTCTCATGCAGGGCTGCAGCCAGCCTAGGAGGTCAGAACTGGAAGAACGAAAAGGAACAGAAAACCATCCAGCCCCTATGGAAGGGCATGTCAAGGGCTCTGGCTGCTTTAGTGGGACAGGGAAGTGAGATTTGAGCCTGAACTGAGGTACCAGGAGATGGAACTCTCCAGGAGGCCAGGCCTGGGATCAGCAGCTCCCCTGAAACCCTAGGAAGTACAACCACTCCAATGGGAAAGGTTCAAATTCAGCCTGAGAGTCGTTTGTTAAATGCTGAATGGGAAATGCTACAGAAACAGCCCAGGAGAGTTTATCAGGTCAGCCATGAGAAGGGAGAGGGGCACACTGGAAAAATACTCTAGAAAACCACAAGGTGGCCAAGTGTGGGCACTGAGCAGCTCAGAATATCCCAAACTCCTGAAATCAGATGAAGACAGTCACCTGTGAGGGCTCCTGATCCCAAACCCCTGCACAGGTTCTGTTCTGGGCCAGCTCCCACACTCTGCACGCCCCCCATGCCCAGAGCATCCCCCAGCCCTGTGCCAGGGCTCTCAGCACCCAGAGCTACTCACATCATAGCCTGTGATTGAAATCTGATGCATGGAGTCATTGACTGACTTCAGCAAATCCAGCATTGCAACCAGAGCTTCTTGAAGTTCCTGAACTCCATCACAGCTCGTGCTGTACTTTAGCAGCTCCTGAAAATAGAAATGGGAGAGCACATGTTTGCACTCGAACAAAGCAGATTTTTCCACCTTGCCCGAAGTTTCCAGTGCCCAGAAGTGACCTACACTGAGTTTCTTTTCTCATGTCCCTGGAAAAAGGCTCCCTCTAAAGCACAGTCAGCGTGAGGTGTGGACCAGGCCAGTGAGGGATGGCCTATTTTTAATGTTTCCTTAAGGATGGAGTCAGCACAGAGCAGCACCACATTCTTCTGACTCCTTTGTGCTGTGTTTCCCTGCTTGGTAAGATGTGGCAAATGAGGCTGGGGTTGTTCAGTAGTGCCAACATGCCCTCAAAGGAGCTTGCAGCAGATGGCTGTCCTCAGACTGGCAGGCACGAGGAACAGAGTTTATAAAACCCAGAGCCTTCAGGTCAGTAAATGAAGGACAGAATTTTACCACTGAGATAAAAAGAGTTTCATTTCAGATCTCCTGTGCCCACCTACAGCTGCATGTATACTCATTCAAGAGGCTGGAAGGAGGTTCAGAGGCTACCCCCAAGTGTTACTCCTGCCTTACACAGTGAGAATAACTGCACTGACCTGCCTCAGATGGGAAGAATAAATGCACAAGATTTATTCACAAGAATAAATGCATTAAAGATTACAGGTGCTATCAACACCCATGGAAAAGAGATGCAACAATTTATTTCATCCATCAGAGTCTCATGATCTTCTCTGGCTCAGTTTTCTTACAAGTGTTTCTGTAATTCTGCATCTCTGAACACATTCAAAGAGTCTCTCCTTAAAAATGGCCTGTTACAAGCACCTGTTCCTTTTTCAGGTATGTGAACATTCATCTGCACTGAAAGGCACTTCAGGAGAGAGGCCCAAATAAGCAATATGTCATCCAAAGCTGGGTGCTGATTTACAGGTCAGCTCTAATTGAAAAATAAAGCAAATGTAATCTTAATCTCTCTGCTGATGGCCTTTGGAGGCAGAACATGGCATACCTTCAGCAGGAGCTGCTACAACATGGCATACCTTCAGCAGAGCTGCTACAACATGGCATACCTTCAGCAGGAGCTGGTACAACATGGCATACCTTCAGCAGAGCTGGTACAACATTACAACATGGCATACCTTCAGCAGAGCTGGTACAACATGGCATACCTTCAGCAGAGCTGGTACAACATGGCATACCTTCAGCAGAGCTGCTACAACATGGCATACCTTCAGCAGGAGCTGGTACAACATTACAACATGGCATACCTTCAGCAGAGCTGGTACAACATGGCATACCTTCAGCAGAGCTGGTACAACATGGCATACCTTCAGCAGGAGCTGGTACAACATTACAACATGGCATACCTTCAGCAGGAGCTGGTACTTGGTCAGGCGCTGCACGGGTTTGAGCAGGTAGGAATCCAGCCCCAGCTTGTGCTCCAGTTTCCTTTGGCACTCCTGCAACACAGAAGTCAGACCAAGGCAGTTTTGCACCATGTGTAAGTAGGTATTCCAACAGCACAGCTGTGGGGTTTGATGACTTCAAAGGTTTCATGTCCAGGTGTTGAATGGTACCCACATCTAAAGGAATATTGTAATTACATGCAAATTAGCAGCGAGCGGATCTGCCCTGTACTCCTGGGGTACAAGAAACACCAACATCTCCTTTTGAGAGCATTTTGTGAGCATCCTGCACACACCACCACACAAACTGCAGCACTGAGGGCTGTGAGGAGGCTGTCAGGACAAGGCAGGGCCCCAGGTTGGGGGGAGCAGCTCACCTGGAAGAAGGAGCTCTCAGAGCACTGCCTCCACAGGGACTCGGAGCGGGGCTTGTTCTGGCAGTACTTCTCATACATCTGGAAATCCTCCCTCTGCAAGGCAAGCCACGGGGCAGGTCACCCTCAGGGGCCAATCCTGCCAGGCCAGCACCCAGACTGTGTGTGCTTTCACCTCTGCTGCCAGTTTTAGTGTCTGTAAGTGACGGTCTGGGTGGAAAAAGCACAGCTGGGGTCGCAGCTGGGGCTCTGCCATCTCTGCTGGCCTGGCTGCTGGTCCCGAGGCCCAGGAGCCTCTCACCCCACCAACATAGCTGGGGTGCTGCAGAGTGTGACAGCCAGGAGAAAGCCTGGCCTTGGAGTCTGCTTTAAAGTGACAAGGATTCACCCACCCTGTCTAGGAAACAGCATCCCACTCTCTCGGGTGCTCCCAGGCAGCTCTCCAGGCTGTGCAGGAAAATCCTGCAAGAGATGGGAGAAGAGACAAG
The DNA here is from genome assembly GCA_039654755.1 of Calcarius lapponicus. Lineage (NCBI taxonomy): Eukaryota > Metazoa > Chordata > Aves > Passeriformes > Fringillidae > Calcarius > Calcarius lapponicus. Next base: position 789,921 of record CM077467.1, read on the forward strand.
AACCAGCAGTGAGCAGGGGGAGCTTTGGGTGTTCCAGCACTCCAGGATCAGCCTGGGGGAAGGGAGGAGAGCGGCCCCGTACTTGTTGTGGAAGTCGTAGATCTCAGGCATGTTTCCAAAGAGAACATCCTTCCTGTTCCTCAGCACGGGGGGCAGCAGGACCAGCATGGCAGGGTTGTCCATCTCAGCTCGGTAGCCCTGCCAATGACAAAGGGCTCACGCTCAGCTGCCATCCCCCCAAAGGCAGGTGAAAAGGGAACATGGACAGACTTTCAATAGGATCTCTGTTTCTAAGTGCAATATCCCTTTTATTCCCTGTTTTGGCCATCAGCAAGAGTTATTTTGGAATGAAGTAGTAATGTCTAAAACGACAGCATGAGAAATCATTGCTTCCTAAAGCAATGTGCTTCATACAGTCACGATCTCACAGTATTGAGACAGGATTCTCCCAAGGATAAAACACAAGCTGCTTCCTTTTGTCTCCTAAAGGTAAAGGAAATTAGGGAACAGTCAAGAGAAACAGCTTTTTGTATATTTTACAGGCACTGCTGAGGCTAATTACCAGTGCTTTTATGTACAAACACAAGGGTTCTCCTTCACTGCAGATGAAAAGCTCATCCTGACACCAACTGTTCCTGCAGATGCCTCCAACAAAGAAAACCTACGGAGCAAACTTGAGCGTTTATGAGTGGATTGGGACCTGAGAGTCTGGTGAAGCCTGCCTGCCACACCTGGGCTCAGTCTGACACTGGCAGGTGCCCTTTGGTACAAGTCACCAGGGAACAGCAATGGGAACCTGCAGAGGCCACTCACCGTCAGAACTGTGAACAGCTCCTCCACATACACTCTCTCTGTTTCTATAAGCTCATTTATCACATGGCTAAAATGAAACAGAACACAGAAGTGTATTATTTTATGTCTGTAAAAAGCCCCACAGGTGATCAGTGCAGTTCAGGGAGCCCAAACCATTGTGTGATCTCATTAAATAACCAAGAGGTAAAAGCACAGGGGATGACTCCTGGGTCAGGCTGCAGGAACACAGGGATGGGGCAAGGACTGGGCAGAAACAAACATCCTTTAGGTGATGTAAGGGGGCGAGTGCTCACCCTTTCAGCACATCCAAGCTGTCCTCACTGTCTGAAATGAAGTACTGCAAGGAATTCCTCTTCTCCTGGTAGTCGTGCATGACCTCGATCTGGGGGGAAAAGGGAAACAAAAAGGGGAAAGGGATGCACTGGGCAGAGCTCAGAGCTGCAGCAGGGCCTGCAGGGGCAGCAGGAGCCCAGCCCTGCTGCAGCCCTGGGGAAGGATGAAAGGTGCTTCCTTATAAGAGCCCCTGGACAGCAAACCTCAGAAGGGAACAACATGTAATGGGCAGCCAAAATTTCCCAGAAATTACTCTGCTACATGAATCTGAAATGCTGGTAACATAACTCATTAGTAAGGAGGCAGAGAACAGTTCCCACAGGGGAGATATCTGTGCACGGGGATATTTCCTAATACACACCTCTGTTATGTGAGAAATAACTTCAGGGAACAACACACAGGAAAGAGGCACACAGATATTGTAAAATCATTCAAGCCAGAGTTCAGGTGCTGGACTAATCCAACTAAACCACAGGCATACAAGAGGGTCTGGGCTTGCTTGATTTTTTAAAAGGCAAAAGAAAAAAGAAAATAAAGAGGGCACCTCCAAATCCAAAGTACACTCAACCTTTAGAGCAGTTTCACTTTTTCCATAAAACTAACTCAGATTCCATGAATAATTTTTACCTTGCGAGAACTTGGAGTTTTTCTTGATGTTTTCTTCCCAGGGAGAGAGAGATCAAATGAAAATTTCAAACTGGAATTAAAATCTACACCTTGGATAGAAGAAAGCAGAATTATATAATGCACATCTATGGTGAAGGGTATTCTTCAGACAGAAACTAATAAGTCAGGAAGAAAAATGGGATACACTTTAAATAATTAGTTAGCTAGTACTAATAGCAAACTGACAAAATAAAGGGTATTTATCCCTAACAACACTGATTCCACATAGCACAGCCCACAGTCACAAAGTACAAATGTTTAGGAAAAACAAAATGCTCACTAAGGGAACACAGTAACCAAAACCTAACAAAGTCTCTGGAGCCTGAGCATATGATAACAGCAAAACCAATAAAAGCAAATAATCTACAAAAAAGAACACCCCCTGCTAGGACACTGCTTTTAAGTCCTTTTGTGAACCTAGGGGAAGAGGCTCAGCTGTAATTAACTGTTTCTCCATCTTGCACAAATTTATTGATACTGTCGGTAAATAATTACAAGTTGCAGTTGAGCTACAGAGGTGAACTGGAAGCTCAGAAATAAAGCATCAGTCTCTGCAGTGAGCTGTTGCCATCATTCAAACACTCTGTGAGGAAATGGGGAGGTGCTGGAGGGCAGGCTGGGGTGTGTGGGGAGCCCATGTGCAGCTGGGAGGGGAGCTGCTGTGGGTGAGCACCCCTGGGAGCTCTGCCTGCTGCACACAGAGCTGTGCAGGGCTGGGGAGCACCCAAAACAGGGGAGGACTTGCCAGAGGTCCTGCTCAGAGAGGACTGGAGCTGGATGGGACATGGGCACCAGCTCCTCCTGCAAGTGGACTCTGCTCCAGCACTGCCACAGCCTGCAGTGCCACTTCTGCACATCCCACGACACCTGAGGGCTCAGGTGGGATAGATATACCCTTCCCCCCTCCCCACCCCCCAAAAAATGGTTTAAAAATTAGAACCACATTTCTCAGACAGGCTTCAAAGCCAGGGCAAAGATAAAAGAGGAAGCATCTGTCCTCAGACAGAGACAGAGGGGGAAAGGGGCATAGAAACACAAGGAAGAAAGGAACAGAGGACAAAATGAGGTGCTCAGAGCTGGTTTGGTTTCCAGCCCCACCATAAAACTCATCCATGTCAAAGCACTCCCAGCAGAGCTCAGTGCCTCTGACACTGCCCATCACACCAGCAGCCCTGCAGCAGTTTGATGTTTGCTATCAAAGAGACTCTATTAAAGGCTCTCTTGTTGTCATCTCTCCACAGAGGAGCCTTTTGTCTTTGCCACACTCGATCACTGCTCCAGGAGCAGGATTAATGCAGCACACCTGCGCTTTGCAGGTGACTGAGTGCTCTGCCAGAAAAACCTGTGTCCCACAAAGGCATGAAAATGTCCAGCTGAGTGATGGTGATCTCACAACAGCCACCGAGCTGACCACCCATTCACCCTACTCTTTAGGTCAATAATTTGTCTTTGTCCATCTCCTCTTTCTAGAGAGCTGCGCTAGGTTAAGTGGGCAGCGCTCTTGTTTGGAGAATCAGAGCTTTGGCTGACTGAGGAAAGGGCTTCAGGAGGTGATGTGCTTTGGAGAGGGTGGCATCAGCCTGGGAACAGGAAAACTGGGATTTATTCACTGGCCTGCATCTTCAGGAGCTTAATTTCCCTCACTGCATCCAGCTTCATTCCCACCCCTCACTTGGCAATTTCCATTTCTCATCCCCTGAACTGAAGCTGCTTTTGCTGCTGTATGACACCTGCTACAACTCACCATAACCAATATTTGTTAATTCATCACAAAACCCTTGTGTTAAAACACAAATGTTTAATTGCTTTTATGTAGTCAGATCACTGAATCTAATATTCTGACATAATTTAGCAAGTCCCTGGTTGAAAATACATGGATGCTACTTTGGAATCTCTTTTAATTCTGCCTGCTTCACTGCCAAGGATGAGAGTTTTAATGTTATCATTTAAAGCTAACATGGTGCCATATCCCATTACCAAAACCAAGGCAGAACATTCAGTGACCTCAGTTCAATGAGAATTTGTAACTTTATGGGCATTAATTATTCCCCAATTGGGATTTAGGGAAGACACCCTGAAGGAATCAAAAGGAGTTAAGCATCCAGCTCATTTCTGTTCTTGATATTTGAGCTCCTCATTTCTCCAAGCTCCTTTGCAAACATCAGTCTAACTTGGTGTCAGTTCCAGCTCAGACAGCCACAGAGAACAGGCAAGCTAATAAATTGATAAACCTTGCCCTTTTTTCCCTGTAGTATTAACTCACCAGTTTCCAGCCCAGCAGGATGCCAGTAACTGGAGGTGTGCACTACTTAAAGCTGTCTTTATACTGAGTGGGAACTGGAAATAAATAACAAGGAACCAACTTCATCCTTCACACAGGTATGGGAGCACAAACACTGGGAAGTTCATAAATCACCTGACATGTATTTAACACTCTCCAATAACTCTCTATCTGCCAGCAAGGTTGAGTCAGCTTCTCAAAGCCATCCTAAGCCTCACAGCCAGGTCACCAGCTGGAAGTCCATAAATGCAGGATGTTTTACCGTGCTTAGGAGAGAACAGGGGTGACTTGGCCCGGGGTGGGGTCTCTGGCCGAGGAGCCACAAGCTGCACGGGCCTCACATGCTTGTCCAGCAGCCTCCTGAAGCAGCACTGCCTGCTCTCAAACATGCTGCGCACGCTGTCCAGCTTCCCCTGCACCGCCTGCATCTGGCACTGCAGAGAGCCAAAAGGAGAGCCACAGTCAGCACCAGCTCACCCTGACCCAGAGCAGGGAGCCTGGAGAGCCACAGGCAGCACCAGCTCACCCTGACCCAGAGCAGGGAGCCTGGAGAGGCACAGGCAGCACCAGCTCACCCTGACCCAGAGCAGGGAGCCTGGAGAGGCACAGGCAGCACCAGCTCACCCTGACCCAGGGCAGAGAGCCAAAAGGAGAGCCACAGTCAGCACCAGCTCACCCTGACCCAGGGCAGAGAGCCAAGGGAGCCACAGTCAGCACCAGCTCACCCTGACCCAGAGCAGGGAGCCTGGAGAGCCACAGTCAGCACCAGCTCACCCTGACCCAGAGCAGAGAGCCAGGAGAGCCACAGTCAGCACCAGCTCACCCCGAGCTGGCACAGGGCTGCCAGGGTGCCAGCACTGCCACACACCCCAACCCTGCTCCTCACTCCTGGGGAGCTGCTTACCTTCAGCTCAGGTGTCAAAACCGACTCAAAATCGTCCTGCAGGGCTTGGGGATCACAGTTCAAGTAGGATGAAGAGCTTTCAAGAAATCTTTCTATGTCCTGGAGTGCTTTCTGGGCGCCTTCTTTAGACTGGCACTTGTCCATCTGCTGGTTGGCGAGCAGGTAGGCACCTTCATCACAGCACTGCAGAGCCTGGGGACAGCACAGGGAGTGAGACACCCCAGGCACCCCCAGTGGCATGAGCCTCTCATGAGAATGTCACTGACTGGCTCTGGGGGCAGCCAGCAGCACTCCCAAAGAGCTCAGCCCTTACTGGGGCTCCACCAGAAAGCACAAGGCTCATTTTATCTGTAAGGTGACTGCAGCCCTCAGCAGACCCAGCCAAGCTGTACCTGGCTAAAATCAGTGCTGTGCCTGCCATGGGGGTACTGGTGCACAGCTGAGCCCAGGGATAAGCAGCTGTTTATCTCCCCAGCTGGGAAAGCTGAAGTGGGCACTTTGGAGCCTGCAGGGAGGCTGGCAGGTTTCTGAGGCTCAGACCTGAACTGGGGCTCACTGGCACTCACACACTGTGGTGTGTGTGAAACTGGCACTCACACACTCAAGGGGGTGTGTGTGTGTGTGTGTGTGTGTGATATTGGCACTCACACACTCAGGGGTGTGTGTGTGATATTGGCACTCACACACTGTGGTGTGTGTGAAACTGGCACTCACACACTCGGGTGTGTGTGTGATATTGGCACTCACACAATATGGTGTGTGTGAAACTGGCACTCACACACTCAGGGGTGTGTGTGTGATATTGGCACTCACACACTGTGGTGTGTGTGAAACTGGCACTCACACACTCAGGGGTGTGTGTGTGATATTGGCACTCACACTCAGGTGTGTGTGATATTGGCACTCACACACTGTGGTGTGTGTGAAACTGGCACTCACACACTCAGGGGTGTGTGTGTGTGATATTGACACTCACACACTGTGGTGTGTGTGATATTGGCACTCACACTCAGGGGTGTGTGTGTGTGATATTGGCACTCACACACTGTGGTGTGTGTGATATTGGCACTCACGCACTCAGGGGTGCACAGGGGTGAGAGGATGCTCCAGCCAAGAACAACAGAGAATTTCCAGTGCAGTGAACAGGACAGGAGACATGGAGAGCAGGACCATGCTGTGCTCCAAGCCAGACCCCAGGCAGCAGCCAGGCCTGCAGGGAGCCCAGGAGAGGCCCCTGTCCTGCAGCTGAGAGGCTGCCAAGGAACCGTGTCCCACAGATCAGCACAGTGCTGAAGTGGAGCACACAGAGAGGAAAAAGGAGCTCCCCAGTTCCCAAAACAGGGAAATGGAACAGGGTCAAAATTCACTGTTTCTCTTAATTGGCCTCAAGCACATTACAGCCGTGTGCCTTCTGGCCTAATTAGCGTGAATTTCCCTAAATGAATATTTGATGCTCATTAAGATATCAAAGAGTGTTGGAGCCACATGACTCCACTTCCATGCTAGCACACAGCAGCTGTGCCTATCTACCAATCTGTCACCTCATTTCACACTCAGCCATGTTCATTCTCAATAAATCCCTCAGAAGAAGGGGCAGGAGTTTTTGTGAGAGCATCACCTCTGTCACACTGGGCAGGAAAACCCCCAAAGTCAGTCAATACATGGATGTAGCATGAAAGCACCACCAAGAGCAGCAGCTGAGCTTGGTGCTCTGTGGAGATGCCCACCTCTTTCTGCTGCCCTCACAGCAGCAGCAGATACCTGTTTGCTGACTCCCCAGCTAAGGGACTGCTCCAGCCTCTGGGGAACACCTCCCTGCCATTAACTGTGAATAAAAGCTGCAAACTGCAGATGCTTCCAGCCAAGAAGAGAGGCTAGCCCATGGAGAAGCTAACCAACCATCTCCTCAGAGCCCAGTGTGTCCGAAGTGTACCTGCTGCAGGCGGGTGTGCAGCTCCAAGGTCCTCTGCAGGCGCAGCTGCTTCCTCTTGCCGTGCTCAGCCAGGAGGTCGCAGTGGTGCCGCAGCTCGTTGCACTGCTGGCAGATCAGGTTCAGCGCGTAGTGGTGGTTGGCTGCCAGCTGGTGCCCGTGCAGGATCACCACCTGAGCCTTCCCTATCAGCTCCTGCAGGAAGAGGAGAGCCCAGGCTGGCACACACACAGAAATGGTGCCAAAGTGCCCCCACGCACCAGCAAGCCCTCCCAGCTCACCAGGGTTCAGCCAGGTAGGGGTGAGCGCTTCGCTGACAGAGTGACAAAATTATCCTTTGTCCCCTTAAAAGGAAATAAGCCCACACGTTTCTCTCCTCTATTAAGTGAAAAGACACCTCATAGGACCTGGGGGACTTCACCTCAAACTTAAGGATGGCTAATTGGACAGGAGCCAAAAAGTCCCACCTGGGCAATTACGTAGGAAAAGAAGAGAACAAAGAAACTAAAGGCTTTTGTGAAGTGTTTTACCAGGAGCAAGGACCTCTTGCACCTGGTTCTGGTTTTCTGCCTGTTATTTTGCCTTTTATTCAACCTTTTTGTTTCCAATACTGCAACAGAAGCCATCCTGCTGATTTTTATGCCTCCAAGGGTAGCTGAGCTATCCTGGGTGTGTTATAGGCCTCCGAGAGCTTATGGGACCTGGCTCGAAGAAGTTACTATAACACAGCCACTCTTGGAGATGGCTGCCATTAGGAGCAGCCAGCAGGGGTGGCTTACACAGCATACAATGGTACCCACCATCTGGGGAGAAAAACCTTTCTATCCACACAGAGGATGAAGAGAAAACAGTATTTCACCAAAGCAGCAAGGCTGTGAGTGCCTGCTGTCAATGCATCTCTGCCCCTCCAGGAGCCACACCCTGAACACACTGCAGCTGATTCAGGTTCAGGCCCACCGTGCTCCCAAGGATCCCAATTCTCATCCAAGGGAATTGCAGTAGTTAAGGTTTGTCTTTATGCCAAGAACACAGGAGCTTTTCTGCACACCTCAGTCAGTGTACTGGTTCTGGTTTCTCCAGGGCTGGGAGGGACTGGGATCCCTTTCCACTGGGATGGCTTCCCTGCCGCTCCCTGCCTGCCTGGCTTTTTGATCCTCCTCCCTCTCTCACAAACATTTCTTCCAAATGGCCAGCAAGCCTCAGACCTCTCTCTAGAACTCTTCTCTTGTGTGCTCAGACCCCTCAGGATTTCTCTGCTGCCCCTGGCCCAGGTGCCCAGCACATCCCTTTGCAAAGGTCACAGCCTTAGCTGGGCTCCTGTGAATCACTTCTCTTCACTCTTCTTTCCCCTACATCTCTTAGTCTTCACCCATATGTTATGTTCAAGTCACAGACATGGCAGGATACAACTTTTTTGCAACTCCATGTGCCTGGTAACAAGTTTCTGCCTATTAGCATAGCTAAAGCATTTAAAATATAAATAATTCTTCTTCCAGCTCATTAAATCCCACGCCTCCCCCACGTTCAGACATTTATCTGTTCTGGATTTTCACGGTGGCTCAGCAATTTCTTTTAACTCTGATAATTAAACAGCCTGTTTTTGGCTTTCAGAGTGATCACAGCCTTGCTGCTCAGAGCAGACACATGAAATCGATCCTTCATGCAGCACTCCCCAACAAATTACAGAGCCAGGTGATTTCACAGAGACCTACCACAAATACAGAGTGTGGCTCCTGTGTTTCACGGGTGCTGCTTCTGTGCAAGGCCACCTCACCTGAGCCATGTTATCACACCTGAGCCAGGCCATCTCACCTGAGCCAGGCCATCTATCTCACCTGAGCCATGTTATCACACCTGAGCCAGGCCACCTCACCTGAGCCATGCTACCTCATCTCACCTGAGCCATGTTATCATCTCACCTGAGCCAGGCCATCCATCTCACCTGAGCCAGGCCACCTCACCTGAGCCACGCTACCTCATCTCACCTGAGCCATGTCACCTCACCTGAGCCAGGCCATCTATCTCACCTGAGCCACACCATCTCACCTGACCTGAGCCATGTTATCATCTCACCTGAGCCAGGCCATCCAAGCTCTCCAGCTCCTTGAGCCTCTGCTTCACCTGGGGGACGCTGTCGCCGGTGTCGGGCAGCTCCACCTGCTGCCCCATTAAAAATTCAATGGCACTCTTGACCTGGACACAGAGAAGAAAATTGCTGCAAAAGGATACAAAGCACAGGCAGGAAAGCAGTCTGAGCCCAAAATTAATCACACTTGAGCTAAGATTGCAACATCCAATAAGACAAGTAGTGTCCAAGAACTAATTTGTAAATTTGTAAATTGAAAGATGCTTCCATCAGCAGAATCCACGCGACTGCAGGGCAGTGGCACCTAAATTAGCTCTCAGGGAGGAAGCACAGCCGTCTCCCCAGGCTAGCCAGCCCTGCCACAGCCAAGGAACAGCAGCAGAAATTAAACACTCTCAAAAGAAAAAGCGTAAGAACTTCTCTCCATCAGATCTCCAACTCTCCCTTCTGCCAATGGAAGCACATCTGATCCTACCTCTTGAAAACTTTGCTCAAACTTCCAGAGTTGTAAATATTGTTCCATTTTTAACTGGTGCTTTTCCCAGAAGCCATCAAAAGCAGTCTCCATCTCACGCAGCTGACCAAGCAACCTTGGGCACAGAAAAAGGACAAGATTGGAACAATTTGCAAACAGGGGACAAGCAGAGATGGACAAGCCCTAGAGATCTCCTACATAGGTCCTCTGGACCCAAGGTCTCAGAATAAGTCAACAGACATGTACGTGTGGCTTGGGATGATCCCAGAGAGAGATTTAATGAAATCAGCGCTGCAGAGCAGTGTGATCACCCCTCTGTGTGAAGCAATTGTGACTGTCTCCATTTATCTGGGTAAAACCTGGGGCCTGGCAGGGGAGCGCCCTGCATGTGCTCCACAGCCTCATCATAACAGTGGGGACAAAGATCAGAGCAAGTCAAAGTAATGAGAGAAGTCACCCAGCAACCTGAGGGACTGCAGCAAAATTCTGGTATCTCTGTCTTTGATAGGTGACCTAAACAACACATCCACACCTCAATAATTTGAGTGTTTCCACTGAAAGTCGGGGGATTTAGGAACAGAGTGCACTCACCGATTCACCGTCTCCCAGTCCCCAGGCCTCTCCTGCTGCTGCTCCTCACTGCATTCCCCTGAGTCTGGCTCTTCAAAACTGCTCAAAAGCAACTTTCCCTCTTTTGTGACTGCCATGATCTCTTCCTGTGTAACACAAAACATTTCTCATTCAGGCTGCTTTTGTGAGGTAAGGACAAGGCATTTTGTGTTTCTGCTGCCTTAGCTTCCCTGTGTGAAACAAAGCAGCAATAGCCAACAGACCAAAGGACTCCCAGCAGATGTTCCAGTCCCTTCACATGGAATTAAGCCCTGGAGCTGCACGAGGCTGAGCCATGGACAGGTTGGGTGGAAAGTGCCACACATGAATACAGCAGGCCACAGAATGGCTCAGGAGGTCAGCACAGCCCCAGCTCTCTCCTGGTGAGCAGTGGGGCTGGTGTGAGACACCTGTCCACAAGCTCATGTCTTCAAGCAAGATCTTCCCCAGCTTGGAGGCTGTGCTTCTCCACCAAGGTCAGCAGAGGAGGTTGTTAGAGCAGCATCGCATGGGGGAACAAAGCCAGGACCTTGCTGTGAGCCCACACAGCAGCACTCAGGACAACCTCTGCACACAAAGCCAACGCTCCCAATACAGCCTCTCTCAGGGGAAATTTAAACCCCTGTGGTCCTCACCAGCACCAGCTGAGGTGCTCTGTGCTGGCTGGGCTCAGCCCCAAAGCAAACATGTGCATTGAGTCAACTATTTTCAGGACAAAGAGGCCGAGGACAGAAATGAGGAGGGAGAAAACACATGTGGCTGATGGGCTGAGGTGGCAGAGGCCCTGAAGGAGTGACCTGTGTCTGGTTCCATTGCAGAGCCTGCTCCTGGAGGGGTGAGGGCCCTCCCAGGAGAGGGCCAGGTTTCTACTGCAAGGGAAACAATGGCAAAATCTCTTCAGGGAGAGGATTCAGAAAGCCCAGCCTTGGTTCAGTGTCTGCCTGCCCAGAGAGCTCCCAGCAGCCCAAACACAAGATCAGCCCCAGGAGCAGACACAGCTGCAGGAACCTCCCCTGTCCCAGTGTGCAGTGCCAGCCCTGTCACTGAAACACCCTGAGGATGAACACAAGGCAAACCCCAACTCCTGACAGTGCCCAGGCAGGAGACTCAGCAGAGAAATGTGCAGCATGTTTTACAGTGCAGGGGGCTGTCATTTATCCTCTTACCCCTCACCCTGCAGAGAGCCATGCTCCTCCTTTGATTCAAAGCCATTCACTATCCACAAAGCAAAGTGGCCTGGCTGTCAAACAGGTGGTGACTTGACTTTTTCTGTTCAGTATATCAGCGGGGTTCATTTCTTAGTTACGCTGTTTAATTAATTTCTGTCATTTTTTTCGTTGTGCTTGATGCCAGTTTCTGCTCAGCATCACAGCTACATCAATTATTCTGATTTACTAAATACTTGAATTCAGGAATCCACTGTACCAGTCCTGGGGCTGTCATGAGAGAGACAAGGGTGTCTTGCTGTCACCACAATCTGTGCACAGTTTCTCATCTGCTTTTGTCTTAGAAGGAACAAAAGAAAAAAGCCAACAGACCTCACTTCAGACAAAAGCCAACGAGTGGTTTTGATATTTGAAATTAATAGATGAGGAATTAAAAGCAACAGATGGCTTGTACTGAGTGCTGCTGTGCTTTCTATGCAAATGAAAACACGTGATGTGTTTTATTTCCCCACAGAGTGGGCACTGTGGCTGGTTTTACACTGCTGACCCACCCTGTGGAGCTGGTACCTGCCCCTGCACTGTGGCCACAGTGCTGAGCACAAAGCTGAAGCCACTGAGTCATGTTGCAATAGATGTAGCTGCTATTTCATATTACTCTCTTCATTTTCAAAGAGATGGAGGCCCATTGACAGTACCTATAATGACACTTTCTAAACATGCACACATGTATTTATGCCTACACACAGCACAACTTGGATGACATTTTCAGTATTTCTTAGAGGCAGCTTTCTGGGAACTTGTTGTCACATGAATGACAAATGATTATAAATTAAAATAGATACAATTCTTTGACTTAGGTAAATGAAACCTGTCACAAAGCAAAGGAACTCATTCTTCAGCCCCACAGAACAACTATGAACACAGTGATTGCTTCTGAAGGAAGGGTTTTGGGGCCTGTGCTGCTCCCTGGAAGGTGCAGGAGCACCAAAGACAACAGGCTGATAAAGCAGCAGCTGGCTGCACTGAATCTTCCATTGACTCCTATGATAATATTAATCACAAATCCCCTGAGCCATTCCCTGAGCTGGCAGTGCCTGTGACTGAGCCATACCTGTGACTGGCAGTGCCCCTGTCTGAGCCATACCCTGAGCTGGCAGTACCTGTGACTGAGCCATACCTGTGTCTGTGCCATTCCCTGAGCTGGCAGTACCTGTGGCTGAGCCATACCTGTGTCTGTGCCATTCCCTGAGCTGGCAGTACCTGGGGCAGTGTCTGAGCCATTCCCTGAGCTGGCAGTGCCTGTGACTGAGCCATACCTGTGTCTGTGCCATTCCCTGAGCTGGCAGTGCCCCTGTCTGAGCCATACCCTGAGCTGGCAGTACCTGTGGCTGAGCCATACCTGTGTCTGTGCCATACCCTGAGCTGGCAGTGCCCTTGTCTGAGCCATACCTTGAGCTGGCAGTACCTGGGGCAGTGTCTGAGCCATACCCTGAGCTGGCAGTACCTGTGACTGAGCCATACCCGTGCTGAGCCATACCTTGAGCTGCAGGTACCTCTCGGTGCGCACGGCCAGCAGGCGCTCGATGCAGAACATGTCCTCGGGCAGCTCCGCCTCCGCCAGCTCCGTGCCGAAGCACTGCAACATCTGGGCAATGTCCTTCACAGTCAGGGCAAAGCTCTCTATGGCCTGCAGGGACACAGTGACTGCCATCAGCCCGGGGTCAACACCGTCCTGCAGCTCCTCAGGGCGCCCCAAGAGCCAGGGCTGAGCTGGGCCAGGGCAGCCCAACAGCCCTGAGACAGCTGGCTGGGGTGTCCAGGCACAGAGAGACAGCATCCCACCGGACACACAGAGAGAACATCCCACTGGGCACACAGAGAGAGCATCCCACTGGGGACACAGAGAGAACATCCCACTGGGCACACAGAGAGAACATCCCACTGGGCACACAGAGGGAGAACATCCCACTGGGCACACAGAGAGAACATCCCACTGGGCACACAGAGAGAGCATCCCACTGGGCACACAGAGAGAGAACATCCCACTGGGCACACAGAGAGAGCATCCCACTGGGCACACAGAGAGAGCATCCCACTGGGCACACAGAGAGAGCATCCCACTGGGGACACAGAGAGAACATCCCACTGGGCACACAGAGAGAACATCCCACTGGGCACACAGAGGGAGAACATCCCACTGGGCACACAGAGAGAACATCCCACTGGGCACACAGAGAGAGCATCCCACTGGGCACACAGAGAGAGAACATCCCACTGGGCACACAGAGAGAGCATCCCACTGGGCACACAGAGAGAGCATCCCACTGGGCACACAGAGAGAGAGAGCATCCCACTGGGCACACAGAGAGAGCATCCCACTGGGCACACAGAGAGAGAGAGCATCCCACTGGGCACACAGAGAGAACATCCCACTGGGCACACAGAGGGAGAACATCCCACCGGGCACACAGAGGGAGAACATCCCACCGGGCACACAGAGAGAGATCATCCCACCGGGCACACAGAGAGAGAGCATCCCACTGGGGACACAGAGAGAGAGCATCCCACTGGGGACACAGAGAGAGAGCATCCCACTGGGGACACAGAGCGAACATCCCACTGGGAACCCAACCTGCCATCACCTGGGACACAGCGTCCCAGGAACCTGAGTGTACAGGAAGCACAAAGACACACAGCAAGGCACAACTCCTGGCTCCTGGCAATGCCAAGTGCTTGCAAAGGGAAAGATACAAACCTAACTGGAAATTCTCTGAATTCTCTGCATTTGGTCAGTATGCAGTAGGCAGTCTCATTACCCCGCTTCCCAAACACAGTTCTGATATTAATCACATTAAGTGACCATTATTAACAAAAAAGCCCATTTGGTATCTCCCATGAAGGGAACTCCAAAAAAGATTTTAAAGGACAGATCTTTTGGGAGCAATTTCCATAGGAGCCTGAGGGAGCCAATCCTCCTGCAAACCCACCAAAGCCTAACGCCCCTTGGCTCCTGTGCACGTGTGATCTAGGAGATGCAGTGGCTCTGGGGGCTCCTTTCAGCCCCCAGTGCTCAGTGCCTGACTGCAGACCTTGCCCAGGGAGCCCCAGCTGGCTGAGCAGCCATGGCCAGCCCCACTCACCGTCCTGAAGATGACCCACTCGCTGTGGCAGTACTCCAGGGTGCCCCCCAGCTCGGGGGTCAGCTGCTGCTCCTCGATGTACGTCAGCAGGTCACTGACCGAGCTCAGCATCACCACCTGCACACACACACAGGGCTCTGTGTCACCCCTGGGCCACCGTCCTGCCCACACTGACCCCCGAGCTCAGCATCACCACCTGCACACACACACACAGAGCTCTGTGTCACCTGGGTCACCCTCCTGCCCCACACTGACCCCCCGAGCTCAGCATCACCACCTGCACACACACACAGGGCTGTGTCACCTGGGTCACCCTCCTGCTCCACACTGACCCCCGAGCTCAGCATCACCACCTGCACACACACACAGGGCTCTGTGTCACCTGGGTCACCCTCCTGCTCCACACTGACCCCATCACTGACCGAGCTCAGCATCACCACCTGCACACACACACACACACACACACAGGGCTCTGTGTCACCTGGGCCACTGTCCTGCCCCACACTGACCCCCCGAGCTCAGCATCACCACCTGCACACACACACACACAGGGCTCTGTGTCACCTGGGCCACTGTCCCGCTCCACACCAACCCCTGATGCACCTCAAACTCTGCTCTACATCCTGATCTGGAGCAGGGCTTCCTTCTTACACTTATGGCTTAACACAGCTCTGTCCCAGGCTCTGAGCACACACAGCAGTGCACAGGCAGCTCTGGGCACACACACAGAGCCATGCCCAGGCTGCTCTGGGCACACACACACAGCAGTGCACACACAGCTCTGGGCACACACAGAGCCATGCCCAGGCTGCTCTGGGCACACACACACAGCAGTGCACACACAGCTCTGGGCACACACACACAGCAGTGCCCAGGCAGCTCTGGGCACACACACACAGCAGTGCCCAGGCAGCTCTGGGCACACACACACACAGCAGTGCACACGCATTTCTGGGCACACACACACAGAGCCATGCCCAGGCTGCTCTGGGCACACACACACAGAGCCATGCCCAGGCTGCTCTGGGCACACACACACACAGAGCCGTGCCCAGGCAGCTCTGGGCACACACAGAGCCATGCCCAGGCCCTCCGTACCGGTAACTTGAGCAGGAAATCCTCCTGGCTGAAGCGGAAGCCGATGTCGGTGAAGGTGCGCTGGAAGAAGCCCGTGGGCCGCAGGACCATCACCAAGTGCAGGTTCCCTGGGAAGGATGCCTGCAAGGAAGCACAGACAGCACTCACCCTGGGCAGTGGCAGCTCCTACAGCAGCTCCCAATGCACTGAAAACAGGGGGAATCATTCCATTTTAGGGGGGTTTTCTTATTTTCAAAACAGGAGGGTGCGGCATTCATATTTTCTGAAAAATCCCTTCGCCCAGGATTTTTCCCCTGGGAAGCTGAGAAGCCTCAGAGAAAAGGAAAACAATAATTATCTAATTTGCTTCTCCTGTGTTTTGCTCCTTTGGAATGTGTTTGGAGATTGTTTACCCACAGGTGATTGTTTCCTTGGTTTCATGTGAGTTGTTTTCACTCTTTGGCCAATTGGTGCCAAGCTGTGTTGGGAGAGACTCACGAGTTTTCATTATTATCTTTTTAGCATTCTGCAAGTATCCTTTCTGTAATCTTTAGTATAGTTTAGTTTAGTTTAGTATTCTTTAATATATTATAGTATCATCAAATAATAAATTAGCCTTCTGAGAACATGGAGTCAGATTCATCATTCCTTCTTTCATCGGAGCATCCCTGCAAATACAACAGGAGGGAGATGCTGGGAGTGGTTCAGAGATATGGGATGGAACTGCAGCAGGGCTGTCCAGCCCCACCTGCCCTAGGAGCAGGCAGGAGGTCAGCCCTGCTCCTTGGAGGCACACTTGTTATAAACTTTAATAATACAGATACTGTGCATCATTATAACTTGGGGAGTGAAATTACAACTTAGCAGGGAGCAGAGGGCTGGAACATTGAGAGGAATGACAGATTGAGGAAGCAAAATTTATTGCCAAACTTGCTAATCATCCCATAAGTGCATGAAGCACACTCGTCTTGTCCTTGGTAATTACCAGGCAACATTTAATTTGTGGCAAGAATTTGGAATTTCCTGTCTACACTGCTGGAGCCTTTTTTCAAGCATATGGTTAGCAGGTGCATTTTTAAATAGATCTGTGAAAAGGGTTCTTGAGAATGAAAAAGAATTTTTAAGAAAGTAGAAGTTGCATCATTAAATTATGGATAAGCACATGATGCAAAGCCTTGAGTTAATTAAGACATGATTTGCTCTGAGATCCTGCCAGGCCAGGTCACATTTCCCTCCTCCTTATAGCATCCTCCTCCATGAAACATGATAGCAACCTCTGTACCAAGGGTGAGAATAATGAACGTGTTTGGGTACTTTGCACTGCAGGACACTTCATCCGTGCCCTCAAAACAAAGATCATCCCACAAACATGCATGAGTGCTGTTTAAAACAGGATTTACACCTGAGCTCTGGCATCCCCGAGCTGCACTGTCACTCATTTACTCTGTTTTCTTGGGTAGGAAGGGGCAGGTTGTGGCTTCCACTGCCCACAGCTTCCCTTAGAAATGGACAGCGAGCTTTAGGATCATATAAACCACATAAATCCAACATATTGATCGGCTGTTATTTTAGGTACGAGCAGAAAAAGAAAGGTTGTGAATGAAATGACAAACTCATACCCTTTGGAAGTCAACAAGAGTGGTGCCAGGGACAAAGACTTGGCATTGGAGACAACAGCCAACCATTAAATGCCAGGGACATGGTGCTGGCTCCAGGCCCTGGTGCTGTGCTCCTGCTCCAGCCCTGGGCAGCAGAGAATGCCTCCTCTGTGAACTTCAGGCTCCTACCCTGGCCCTGCCCTGGAAAATGCTGCAGGAATGTCTTTGAGAACAGCCAGCCAGAAATTCATCCTCCCTCAGTCTGACATCATTATTCCCTTCATCCCCTGCCCCTTTGGTCCCGCTGGCACTTGGAGCTTTGGCCTCTCCTTCAGGTCCTTTTCAACAGGCACCCTCTGGGAGCAGAGCAATGTCCCTGGAGGAACAGCCTGGGTGTCCAAACCCAGCTCCCCATGGGAAACCTGCAGGCTTTGAATGCAGCCCCTGGGCAGGACAGGAAGGCTGCAGGAGGGGGAGCAGGGGCAGGAGAGAAGCCCAGCTCACAGGGACCAGAGAGAGCCGCCTGGCTGGGAGCAGGGATGGCCCTGGACACCTCTGCTGCAGGATGCCACAGCACACACACACCAGGGGCTGCCCTCCTGCGCCCCAGGGACACCTCTGCTGCAGGATGCCAAGGTGTTCCACACCAGGACACCACAGCACTGCCCTCCTGCACCCCAGGGACAGCTATACACATGCCATTGTATCCCACCTGCTCCTTGGTATTTCACCTCAAAAGAGCTGACTTCCCAGGGCAGATGATTGGGTTTCCATTCAGTTTAGGAAGCATTTGGGGATTTTTCAGCTGATCTTATACATATAGGATCAAGGTCAGCGCTTACAAAACTTACAAAACAGGAAGCACAGCTTTGCAAATGACACCTAATGTATTCCAAGCATGGGAAAACATGAACATGACAAGAAATAAGCTTGTAAGAAAGACAGACACCAACAAGCCACATCCTCTGCCTTCTTAGAGACTTAAGGGAAAGGATGAAATGTCAGGAGGAAAAAACCATAGACCAGTAGTTCCTCAATATAACATTCCTGTAGGGATTGTATGTTTTTTAGTTATTGTAACAATTTTAGTTTTCTCAGAGCTGAAGTGTAAATAAGTTTCCTGAAAACGGAGCTCTAATGATACTGAAAGTACTGCTGCAAAAAAACCTTTCCCACAATATATTAAAGAAAGCAAAGACAAAAGGATATTTAATCTTGCCTTATGCTTTATCTTATCATTTGTAAGTCTAAAAAGAATCCTGTGCACTTGATAAGCCTGGGGTTATGTAACAAAACACCTAAAGAAGCCTCTAAAGCCTCTGCCCTCTGCAGCACAGCAGGAAAGGCAGAAAACTCCCAGCACAGTCCCACCAAAGCAGGCACTCCACTGCTGTTAAGTGTGCCCCTGACCACAGCCTGCTCACCACATCCCTCCTGCCCAGGGCAGACACGGACACCTTAAGGCCAGTTCAGCAACTTTTTAAATGCACATTTAACTAGAACCAAGAGAGAGCCCTGATTTAATCGATACAGCTGAACTGGGCTAATAAAGCACAAGAAAGGACATGCACTGAAAGGATCACAGTTACTGCCTCATTACTGGATATCTCGTTCTGACACATTTAATGGTATTTTAACATTTCTGACAATTTTAGGAACTCCGTTTTCAGACACTATTCTTCTCTGCAGTTCACTGGGGCATCCATGAGGTTGGAAATCAATCAATAAATAAATAAAAATAAAAAACCAAAGTAGTATCTGCCAGTAAGTTTCTGAGCACTGCAGAGTCCAGGATTCCTTATACAGGTGCTGAACTTAATGACTTTCTGCTGCCCCTTAAAGGAAAAGCCATGCAACAAAATGCCAGGATACACAACGCCGCTAATCCGAGCCCTTAACTTCCCCCGGAGCCAGAGCCAATCTCCCAAGTGCTCTGCTACCTTTACTCCAGCCGGCTGCACCATCAGCCTCCCGAGGATGCTGTCAGCACCGCCGGGCACGGATCCGTGCGGGCCCGCTCCGCGCCGCGGCTTTTGCTGCCCCGGAGGAGCAAGGACGGAGCGGTTCCTGCGGGCGGAGAGCCACGGCAGCAGCGGGGCCGGCCGTGCCCGGGGTGCCCAGGGGTGCCCAGTGACACCCAGTGACACCCAGTGACACCCGGCCGTACCAGCGGTACCAGTGATACCCAGCGGTACCAGCGATACCCAGCGGTACCAGCGGTACCCAGCGGTGCCAGCGATACCCAGCGGTGCCAGCGATACCCAGCGGTGCCAGTGATAACCAGCGGTACCAGCGATACCCAGCGGTACCGGCGATACCCAGCGGTACCGGCGATACCCAGCGATACCCAGCGGTACCAGCGGTACCCAACGGTACCCGCGGCACCCAGCGGTACCCGCGGCACCCAGCGCCCGGCCGCTCCCGCCCGGAGGATGCCGCCGCTGGATCCCCGCGCCGCCGGAGCCGAGCGCTGCGGGCCGTGCCGCGGCCGCCCGGCCTCCCCCGCTGTCCCGCTGTCCCCGTGTCCCGCTGTCCCCGCAGCACGGCGGGCCCGGAGCCTTACCGCATCCCGGGCGGGCCGCCCGCCCCGCCGCGGGCCCGCCTCCGCCATGGCCCCGCAGGGATGCGGGGATGCTGCGGGCAGGGATGCGGGGATGCAGGGATGCTGCGGGGATGCTGCGGAGCGCTGCCCGGCTCTCCCCGCTGCCGGGGCCGGCACGCAGCGGCTCGGTTCGGTTCGGCTCGGTTCGGCTCGGGCAGGCAGCAGCCCCGCCGGCTCCCGGCTCCCGGCTGGCAGCCCCGCTCTCCTCCCCAGCGCCGGCTCTGCTTTTAAGGTGGAATGCCAAAAATCATGCTGCAGCCGCTCTCCGCTGCGAGGACTGGGCTCGCAGCTCGGAGCTCTCACCCTTCCCTTTCCCCCCGCCGCTATCTCCAAGGTGCCTTTCCAGCTGCTCCGGGTTCTGGGGCCAGCCAAGGAAGGATGCTCCGGCCAGAACCCGAGGCTTGGCCGGCATCACTTCCCACAGCACTGCTAGCCTGCTCTGCCCAGGCAATTACAGACATACATAGAGTTAAAACAAAAATCTGTACAGTGTGATAGAAAAATTTTCAAGATCAGATGCACAACCGCAGAGCTGCACTTGCATATACATATGCTGGAAAAAATAGGACACAGTCTGTGCTTTAAATTCAGCTTCATGGCACTCCTTCACTCCAAAATTGTACAAAGATCAGAAAAATATTTTTTTTTTAATTGCATCAGGGCTTATGATGTGCGACTGGGAAAAAAATTCAAGATTTTAATTTTTGTCCTTACACCTCCTGGACACTGAGACAGCCATTTAGGACCTGACTCTGTTTTTAAGACCATATTCCCAAGTCTTAAGATTTAGTGGACACAGGTTTCCTGCATCCCTCTTTGCACAGAGCACCTCCCACGCTGCATGGACAGCCCTGATACTGCAGGCAAAGTCACCTCTCCACATGGACACATGGCACAAACAGGGTGTATGCCCAAATAATTACATTTTCTTATTCAACACAAAATGAATAACACTTTTGTAGAAGCTACAAATTAGGACAGGACTTTTTCCCATTTGACACTTCCAGACTATGCAAAGCAAGTCCTTCATCCTTAAAGGATGCTCTTGCTATTAGCACCTGTTCAAACGCCGGCAGCAGAACTGAATTTTGATGATCACTTTAAAGAACTACTTTCTAAATGCTGCTTCTTCTCTAGTGGAATGGTAACCACACTTGCAAGTTCAGAGTCTAACATGCAGAAAAATCAGAACCCAAAATACTCTGGGTGGGGTCTCATTCACACTGCAAAAAGGGAACCCTCTCTGCCTCCCAGGGGATGCTGACCAGCAAACTGCCAGCAAAGCCAGGTATTTTTATTAGGTGTATTTATTTTAATTAGGCGTGTTTTTAACCCCAAGTTCAGCTGTAGCAGCATTAACCATTTAAAATACCGTAAATCTAACTTTACCAGGACCAGGCAAGCATTTTCTGTCTCAGTACATTCCCTTCACTTCATCCTTTCTCAGATGGACCAATGTGTTTAACCCCTCAATGACTGGGCAGAAACAAGCACAACAGTAAAACACCCAGAATACTTCCACTGACCCACCCCCATGGCATGGTGTGGCTGGGAAAGGATTTCTCTGTTAGCTCCTACCTCCCCATGCACCCATACATGTGAATTTTGTAGAGCTGCACACTCTGCTGTAAATCCAAGCTCTGGTTCCCAGACCCAGAGCAATGCAGAATTGCACAACCCCCCTTGTGAGCTGTGTTCAGAACAGGCACCTGCCAATGCTTAATGCATGTACCAGATCATTTAAAACACATTAATGCATCCATACACTTTTAAATAGATTTTTCCATCCATGCCCACATACAAATCCTTGTGAAGCCTGTTTAAAGAACCTAAAACTTTCAGTCACCTACAATTAGGTAAAATAGACTAATAACCAGTGTCAAGAAAACATATATGGAGCAAAATTTTCCACCCATCAAAAGCATAAAGCATAGCACAAAACACATTTGAACCAGTGCAAAAGAGTATAAACCCCAGGAAATGGAACAAGCAAGCAAATTAACACACAAACAGCTCATCTAGGCACTCCAATTAATTACAGGGCCATAAAGCAAAGTGCTGCCCAGAGAGGAAGCAGGAGCACCATTGCTCTGGTTCCCAGTGCTTTCTGAAGGAGCTACACAAAGGCAGGGTGAGAGTGCACCAAGAGCAATCCACATTAAAGAGGACTTACTGCTATTTTTTGGAGAGTCGTTTTGACTGATGTCCATGTGTCCAGTCTTCTGTCCAGGATTAGGATAAATTTAGTGTCAGACTCATGCTGACTGCAAGATAAGAAAATACCAATAACCAGATAACGTTCCAAGAAAAGTGACTCTGTTCCCAAAAATACCCCAAATCCAAGAACTCAGAATGCAAACCACATTTTAGTATTTCTGCAGTTCCTGAAATTCCCTTTGAAAAAAAATTCCTGAACGTCCAAACTCTTCCCAGTGGAGCTTAGCAACAGGACAAGGGGCAACAGGCACAAACTAAACACAGGGAATTCCATCTGAATAGGAGGAAAAATGATGGTGACAGTGCCCTGGAACATACTGCCAGGAGAGATTGGGAAATCTCCTTCTCTGGATATTTTAAAAACCCACCTGGGGCTTTTCACATCTCCAGATATTCCAGCACAACCTGCTGCCGGTGAAGCTGCTCTGGCTGGGGGGTTGGATCATCTTTAAGATCCCTTCCAGCCCAGGCTCTGTGATCTCCACAGCCCAACCCCCTGTGGTTGACTGTGCCACCCAGGTTCAGCATCACCTGTGGTTGTGATTGTGATTGTGCCACCCAGGGTTCAGCATCACCTGTGGCTGTGTGAGAGGTGGTGGCAGCAGATTGCTCTTGAAACCCAAACTGGCCTTGAGAAGGAGCCACCGAGGAGCTGTGCCCTGGCCAGAGGCTCCCCCAGCTGATGGCCCAAACCCCCCCTGCCCTGCCGTGCCCACAGCACCCTGCTCTGAGCTGGGAGAGGCTCCCAGGGCACTGCTGGCTCCCCAGAGGGCTCAAGGGCTGCCCTGGGCACAGCCCTGTGCCAGCATCATCTCTGCTAATTCCTGGGTTTGGCAAGGCAAACACACGGGGATTGCTCGGAGGTATCACAAGGCAGACAATGCTTGGCAACTCACTTCAGGAAAGAAAGAAACAGGCACTGGAAGGCAGTGCAGGAGCTTCCATTCAGTGCACATCTTGCTGCTCTGCTCTGTGGCAGCTGCAGCTCTGACAAACACATTTCAGAAGAATTAGCAGGGGTGCTGAGAGGGACAAGGGCCACAGTTCCCTCTGACTCATAACAAAAGCTGACTGAAGGCATGGAGAGGCTCCCAAGCCACCTGTGCCACATCTCATGGATCTGCAACTTCACACCCACAGTGCAAAGGTTTCACTTGAATTCATGCAGTGGCTTTGAAGTGTAGAAGAAAAGCACAGAGAAAATGAACATCAAATTTTACATATGGGTCACACACAGAACACATGGAATAAAGTCTGAGGCTGTGAGTATGGTGAGTCTGACTTTTCAGCCTAAACCTTTATTTGCTTAGAATGGTTTGGGCAATGTGAGACAACCCTGCAGGTTTCTGTCAGCTCTGTTCACCCCAACCATGAGCTAAGTGACCCAGGTGGGTGGGAGCAGGCCAAAGGATCCTTTGGTTTCAGGCAAAAATAAAACCCTTTGGTATTTCAGCACACTCTAAAATTTTACAAGGTATGTCTCTGAGCTATAAAGAACAATTCCCAACTTCCCTGGTGTTTCCCAAGGGCCAGCAATTGAAAAAAATAAACTGTGTTTACACAGAACTGCTGTAATCATAATGAAACCTGAGGACAACCCCCAGAATGCAGAAAAGGCAGCCAGACTGTAGTGCAGTGCCAGTTAAGAAAAGCTGAAGTCATTAACTCAGGACAAGGTTATGCTCAGGGAGCACCTCTGAGCATGCTAATGGACTTTTATCAGTTCCCTTACACAAACAAAGGGGAGTTCCCAGCAGCCTCGACACCTCCTGTGAGAAATCTGTCATTTCTTCTAGGCCAGTGGAGAAACCCTGTGACTGTGTGCAACCCAGGCCCTGCAAGTTTATCAGATTTCCAGGCCCTGATGTACCTTTTAGAGTGACAATAAAAAGAAATCAATGCTTTCTACCAGGGCTGTGAGGGATCTTTGTTTGCATCCAGCAGCAGGAAGATGGAGACAGATAACCAGGGCAAGGATTGCTTCTCTCTGGGTGTTTCTTGTCACTTTTTGATGCACCAGACTAAAAATAAAGACCTGGGATGTTTTGCAGGACTTGAAATTGGACCCTGGAGCCTGCAGCTGTGAGACTGAGCACAGCCCTGAGAGACTCCTTGCTGCTGGTGGGATCCGAGCACCAGGACCTGCCCAGTGCTGAAATCCAGAGATATTGATGGGCACCAGCACCCTCCACTGTGCCACAGCTCTGAGCCACTCTGCACCTCACCTCCAGCCTACAGCAAACAGGCAAAGCTTGCCCAAATACCAACCAGCTGTGAGTCAATGAAAGAACAGGACAGGACAGAACAGGATGTGACATTTCCGTAGGAAGGGACCCACAGTGATAACCTGTCCAAGTGTCTGACCACCTCAGGCTGACCAAGGCCAGCAGATGTGTTCAGGGCATTGTCCAAAAGCCCCTGGACACTGACAGCTTGGGGAATCAAACAGAACTGCACACATGACTGAAGGTAACTCCACAGCAAGGCTACACACAGAGGGATTCTTCCAGTTTTCAAGTTTTACTTCAATGGTATGTAAGTCAGTTTTTTCTAGTAACAATCTTACAGATACCATAACTGACTTCAATTGATTTTTTTTAAGCTTCTACTGGAATTCTGGCTTAACTTGGAAGAGACAAATTCTTTCAGGCTAGAGAAAAGATCTGTATTTGCTGTAAAGACCACACTGTCACAGTGCTCAATGCAAGCCTGGATAAAGGGCTGCTTTCTCTTTTCTGCAAACACAGGTCTGTCACACCTCCCTGCTTCCAGCACCCCCCTGCAGGTGCTGCTCAGCACAGCCAGCCTGGAGGCAGGCAGCGTTTTGAGCTGGATGTGCACAGAATAGGAAGTGGGCTCCCATTACTTATTTGCACTTCCTGCAGCTGCCTCCTGCCTGCAGCAGTTCCCAGGAATACTAAAAATTCCCTTGCCTACAGAGTCACCTTCCTCCTGGCTCTGCTGTGAATGCACCTGCCTTGAGGACTCGGGAGCAGCTTCCAGCATCCATCTCCTTTATCCAACAATGACTGCCAGGAGAAGGGCGCCTCGTGAAATTCACCCAAAATACTCCAAGCCATTGAACTTGCCCAGACACCACAAACCTGCCAGCCCTGAGGTGTTTCAGGCTGTACAGGCAGGACAGCAAGCAGCTCCTTGGCAGGGCTGTGTGGCTTTGATCTGCCCCTGCACATCCAGGAAAGCAGGTGTTGGTGCACCCACCTAACCCTGACATATGGGGAAATAAAACCCCTCTGGCAGGGAAATATTTCCTTCTTTTAGGGGCTTTCTGGCCAAAGTCTGACTCTAACCCCACGATGTGATGCTGCTGGGGGATGTGTACCCAGGGCTGGCACACACCTGCCACCCTCACCAGGTGATGCTTTCCTGGCGCCCTGGGCCTTCCAGCCCCAGAGTGCTGGGGAGCACATGTTCCTGAGCTGATCACACACTGGGGCAGGCTGCTGTGGTGGCAGGAGGAGCAGAGCAGGATGATTAAAGTGCTTTTACTAAAAACATGCTGAACGTGTTTGAATCACTGCAAGCTCGCAGCTCCCATTAGTCTCTTCATTGAGTCTGACCTACTACGGGGACAGCAGGACTGCTCATCATGCTAATGCCAGGGTGGGATGATTGGAGAAACCAGCCAGGGCTGGGAAGTGCAGCTGCACAGAGCAGGGCTGCCTGCACAGAACGAAAACACCTGGCAGGGTCCTGTTCCTGCTGGCCAGGAGCCCCTGAAGCCTCAGAGTCCATCAAAAGAGGACAGAGGAACCAGAGGCTCCTTTCTGGGTTTTGTTTTTGAACAGAAGTGCCTAAACACTCCACACTTCTTCCAAAGCAGCTGCTGATGGAAAGCTCCCATCTAGCTGCTGTCAGCCTGCTCTCCCTGCAGGACGGAATTTGCCAAAACAGGCATTATTCAAGAAAATGAAGGATTCCAGGTAACTGAGTCACCAGGCTCAGCAGCAGGAATGAGGAGGGCCATTAATCTAAGCCCACAGCCCTGTGTGAGCACAGGCAGACTGTCAGCAGCTCAACCCCGACACACAGGCAGGTAATGGGAGCTGCTGCTCTCTGCTGAGCCATCAGCTGTCACGGGGACCCCAAAGGCTTTGTTCTGTAATTAGTCTCTTCCTCTGGCTTCATTTCTCTTTTTCCACAGCACTGACTCTCTATTTGTACACGTCAAAATATTATTTTGCAGCAGCATGGTATATTTAAGCAGTGACACATGCCAAAGCTTGAGGAAAGCTTGTTGCTAATTAGAAACTTAATCAAGTAAATGTGCGGTACATTCCAGCTGACAGGTCACAGGGATGATGCCCACTCCTTGCCCTGCAGTTCCTGGCACACACAGCACCTCACTGGACACTGGAGGGGCTGGCACCCCCATCCTGCTCTGAGAGCTGAGGGAGCCTCACCCCACCTGCTGTACCTGCAGAGCCCTGCCCAGGGCAGGCAGGACCCCCTGCCCACCCAGGGCTGACAGGGGCTCCTACCTGGGCACTGAGGGCAGGCAGGTGAGCACTCTGTGCCTACCCAGGCACTCTGTGCCCACCCAGGCACTCTGTGCCCACCCAGGGCTGACAGGGGCTCCTACCTGGGCACTGAGGGCAGGCAGGTGAGCACTCTGTGCCCACCCAGGGAAGGCTGACAGTGGCTCCTACCTGGGCACTGAGGTCAGGTAGGTGAGCACTCTGGCCACGCTCTCCTCGGGCACCTGGTTGAAGCCAGCGTTGTCAGGCAGGGTGATGATCCAGGCCTTGTCCTTGCCCCTTCCACCTGCAAACACACAGGGATGCTGCCCTGGCACTGCTGAGGGGCACCAGCAGCTCAGAGCACTCACTGCCCTGGCACAGGGGGTTTCTCAGCGCCAGAGCAGCCAAACAAAGCCAACTCTGCCTCTGAGTCCAGCTCACAAGGGCAGGTGCTGGAAACAAATGCATTCAGTACCAGGCATTTCCTTTATCCACTGAGTGTACTTTACAGAGCGCAGCAGAAGAAATCAGAAATTCAAGGGCAAACAAACACACTGCTCTGGAACCTACAGAAATGCATTTCACAGCAAAGTGTTTGTTAATGCACGGAGTGCTGGGAGTCAGAATATTTCAGTGTGGCACGAGACAGAAACCTGATCTGCTGTTCCAAAGTGCCTCCATGATTTATTAACAGCATTTCTAGTGGCACTGGACAGCACCTGATGGCTAATAGCCTGTGGGAAGTATCACTCTGACAAATAGCAAAGAACTTTCTCTGGAGTATTTAATTACCACAGGGAGAGAGAAAGCCTGAAGATGTTCTCATACTCACCAGACAGAAAAGCAAACTCTTTCATCAGATCATCACTGATGTCCTTTGCACAGATGGGTATTGCAGTTTCTGGAGAAAGGGAAAAGCAGCAATCAAAATAAAGCACAAATCCAAAGCAAACACGTTTATCAATGAGCTAATCCAAAGGTGGAACCTGAACTTCCCTAAACTACACATGAAATTGTGCAATAAAGGATAGGTGGGTCTTAGAGATGTTATTTCTCATGTTTCTGATGACTCTAACAGGGTGAAAGCCACAAGTCAGCAACAAATGTGTTCCACTAAATGCACCAAGGGAGCGCTGCCCTCCCCTCAGTGGGCCCTATCCAGTGTAAATTGTTGTATTTTACAGTCAGCAACCCCACTCCCTGTTTTACCAGGTCCCCATTGCCCTGGCAATGCAATGGGCTGAGGTTTCTGCTGGCAGCTGCAGCATCCAAGGCTGCTGCCCTGGGAGCCAGGCTGCCCTTTCAGGCTGTGGCAGTCCTGAATTTTGAACAAATGAGCTCCTGAAATCATGCTTTCACCTGGCATGGGGCCACAGCCCTCGGACAGGCTGCTGTTCTTATGCTCAGTTATTAGAGCTCTTCCTAATTCAACCATGGCAGAGCCGGCTCAATGCCATATTTAGCACCAGGACCATTTCAGAGGCAATGAAGCACATCAGAACAACACACACAGCTTCACCTCTCCCTGGGAGAAGGAAACAAAGACCACACTGGCTAAACACCAGAGGAGCTTAAGGCTGGTAGACATTCTTCTGGATTATCTATAAATGGAATGACAGCTAAAAATCAAACATCCTTGTTCCTGCAAATAAATGTTTTGAAGCACATTGATACAGATTAAAGTCCTTGGGCTTTCTGATAATGAAATTTTAAACACTGATTATTTCCCAGGGTTGGTCCTAGGGAATAATCTTCAGGCTGTTTTAAATCAGACAGGCTGCATACTTCAGCACACTCCAGCATAATCAGTATTTATTCTATTTCCCATTTTTCTCAAAAGCTTTCTGGTCACTTCTCCTTTATCTGAAGGTTGTCCAGGCCTGCTCTGGCTGTCAGGTGCTGCAGCCCAGATGTGTTTGGGGGTCACTCTGCCTCCTAAGGCCCCAGCCAGGGCTGCTCTCTGCCCTTCCAGCCACACACACTGCTGGGCTTCCCTCCTCTAGATAAAAATGGGATTTTTGCTTGTTGAGCATGGAGCCCCAGTCCCACTGGCATCTACAGAAACATTCTCGATTTTAACAGGCCCTACAATTGGTCTTGGTGAGGAAGAAGTTTGTCTTGCAAAGATACTTCAAATATTTGTCTCTCATTCAACCTCTTCACCCAGCTTGAGGACAAGCGGCAGCAAGAGATTTCTTCTCTATTTGCTGATTTCTTTTTTCACCAAGTCAATGGCTTCGTACTGATAAAATTCACATTTACCAACTTAACGAGCTCCAACACATGACCTGGATGACACCAACGTGTGCCACTGCAAACACAGGACCAGAGCCCACGCCGTGCACGCGTGTTTGTCACAAAGCAGCGTGTCACAAACCAGAGCCCACCCTGCCCAGCCAGGGCAGCAGCAGCCAAGGCAGCCTGGCCAGAGCAGCCACAGCCCCAGGCTGGCAGCACACGTGGGTTGGGCTCTGCACTGGTACCGGAGGATGAGCCTGCAATTGAGGCTGGGCAGGAAACGGGCTGCAGAAAGGGAGCTAACCTTTACAAAAATTCACTGAATTTAAAGGTTTCTCAAGGCACCATCTCCCTGAGAACCCCTGCCAAGGTGCAGGGAGGCAGGGGGAGTTTGTGCCCATCCTGTGGGACAACCCAACAGGACACGGGAGCAGGATGCTGCCCCTGGGCAAGGCAGGCACAACAACAGCCTGATTGTGCTTGATCAGAGCCGCTCCTTGGGCAGCTCATCCCTGGCACCCACCCTGTGCTGGCCACTGAACCCAAGCCCAGGGCAAACACTGGGCAAAGTCAAGGGCTGGCACCAAACCCAGAGCGTGCTGCTGTGCCTGAGGCACCTCCGTGGGTGCTGCAGCAACCCCTGAACAGACCTTTGTGCTCTGCTATTAATCCCTGCAGAAAGGGCAGAGAAAGGCAGGGGGGCACCATGGCATCAGCCTCTCACACAAGGCTTCAGCTGATGCTCTGTGGCAAACTGGGGATTTTATTTGAGGCCACTCTTGGGGCAGCCCAGAGAAGAGCCCAGGCAGCCCTGGCACAGGGCGCAGGAGGCAGGGCTTCAGCAAAGTCCACTCACTTCTCTCCAAGCCCCAACCAGGCTTTGTGCTTGGCAGCATCACAAAACCAGGCCTGGGCTCCCTGCACAGCATCTCACCAGCTGCTGTCCCCCAGCTGCACCACCTGCCTGAAACCAGCAGCAGCAGCTGGGTGGGAAATGGTCACAACGTGTAGTGCCCCTTTTGTACAGCTCAAACGGGCATTCCTGAAGGCTGCTGCAGCTATTGCATCCAGAGGCTCCTTGCAGGGGGAGGCTGCTGCCATGACAGAGTTTCGGAGGCCGTGAGAAGCCAAGGGGGGATTCAGGGCTCTGCAGCCCCCCAGGGAAGCAGCGGGGCCCAGCCAGGAGCCCTGCAGAGCCTGTGCTGCCCCCAGCCCTGTGTGCAGAGTGCAGGACACGTCCCAGCCCCTGCAGAGGGATGGAGGCACCCCGGGACCACTGCCCAGGCTGGCAGGGAGGATGGAGGGGCTGCTGCAGGGTGCAGGGGTGCAGGGACAGCCACAGAGGGGACAGCTCCTGCCCCAGCCCAAAGCCCTCTCCCAACACTCAGTTAAACCCCCAAGTGCTCTGCTCTTAGCAACTCCTGGTTTCTTTCCTTATGCAAACCCCAGAGGCCAGCAGCCCTGCAGGCAGCAGCTGTAACAGGTGTGTAACAGGAGTGTAACAGGAGTGTAACAGGTGTGTGACAGGTGTGTGACACGTGTGTGACACGTGTGTGACACGTGTGTCACACGTGTGTGACACGTGTGTGACACGTGTGTGACACGTGTGTGACACGTGTGTGACAGGTGTGTGACACGTGTGTCACACGTGTGTGACACGTGTGTGACACGTGTGTCACACGTGTGTCACACGTGTGTCACACGTGTGTCACACGTGTGTCACACGTGTGTAACTCACCTGCCAGGCTGCCTCACACCGCACACTGCCCAAGCACTGCCTGCTGCTGGGAAACCCACCTGGAGACACCTCTGACACTGCTGACACAGCAGCTTTCCATCTGGGGCTGCTCTCTGTGTGCACACCGTGTCCAGAAAGGAGCACCGAGGGAGTTAATGGGGAAAAACCACCCTACAGTGCCTGCAAGCTGCCCTGCTGTGAACAGCACACTGCCCACGGACACACAGAGCCCGTGCCAAGTGCCAAAGTTCCTGGTGCAGAGAGCAGGGCAGGGGGATGAGGCCCCAGGAGCTGCCCCCACACTGCTCCAGGCAGCTCCTCCTGGGCATCTGTGCCACCTGTGTGCCCCCCAACAGGCTGGCACCTGCAGCAGCATCCTGCTACCCCCCCTGAGCAGAGCCAGGGCCTGTCAGTCTGTCTGTCCTGCCCAGAACAAGACACTCTGCTGGGCTGCTGTCAGTCTGTCTGTGCTGCCCAGAACAGGACACTCTGCTGTCAGTCTGTCTGTGCTGCCAAGAACAGGACACTCTGCTGTCAGTCAGTCTGTGCTGCCCAGAGCAGGACACTCTGCTGTCAGTCTGTCTGTGCTGCCAAGAACAGGACACTCTGCTGTCAGTCTGTCTGTGCTGCCCAGAACAGGACACTCTGCTGTCAGTCTGTCTGTGCTGCCCAGAACAGGACACACTGCTGTCAGTCTGTCTGTGCTGCCCAGAACAGGACACTCTGCTGTCAGTCTGTCTGTGCTGCCCAGAACAGGACACTCTGCTGTCAGTCTGTCTGTGCTGCCCAGAACAGGACACACTGCTGTCAGTCTGTCTGTGCTGCCCAGAACAGGACACACTGCTGTCAGTCTGTCTGTCCTGCCCAGAACAGGACACTCTGCTGGCCTGCTGTCAGTCTGTCTGTCCCGCTCAGAACAGGACACACTGCTGTCAGTCTGTCTGTGCTGCCCAGAGCAGGACACACTGCTGTCAGTCTGTCTGTGCTGCCCAGAGCAGGACACCCTCCCTGCTGGGCACAGGCAGAGCAGGTGTGCACACAGCACTGGGAGGGGCTGGCACACACAGGTGGCACGAGGCTGGTGGAGATGGACACAGCCCACGGCACGTGTGGCACACAGCAGCTCCCTGTGCTCCCCAACAGAGCCTGCTCTGTTCACCAGAAGGTGACTTAGGAACCTGCTCTGGGCAGAGAACACACCCCAAGGGCCTGGGGCTGCTTCCTGGGTGTGAGAGCCAACTCTTGGGCAGCCAGGAGCAAATGGTGTCCCCAGTGGCTTCAGGTGCCCACCTGGGACAGAAGAGGCAGGGCCAGCAGGGTTTGGTGCTGCAGAGGGCCGGGAGCACATGGATGCCAAGGGCAGGGAGGACCCTGCAGCCCCCAGCCTGCTGCAGGTGCCCATGGTGTGTGAGACTGGCACCCAGGGCAGTGCTGAACCCCTGCTGAACCCTGCTGCAGGTGCCCATGGTTTGTGAGACTGGCACCCAGGGCAGTGATAAATACCTGCTGAACCCTGCTGAACCCTGCTGCAGGTGCCCATGGCTGTGTGTGTGAGACTGGCACCCAGGGCAGTGATAAATACCTGCTGAACACCCTGCTGAACCCTGCTGCAGGTGCCCATGGTGTGTGAGACTGGCACCCAGGGCAGTGCTGGATGAACCCTGCTGAACACCCTGCTGAGCCCTGCTGCAGGTGCCCATGGTTTGTGAGACTGGCACCCAGGGCAGTGATAAATACCTGCTGAACCCTGCTGCAGGTGCTGGACTAACCTGGGCACCGAGCAGAACCACGGAATTCCCTGGAATTCCAGCTGGTGTGCCATTCCCCCCTGCCAAGGGAGTGACACAAAAGACACGTTAAAATATTTACGGCAGAAAGCTTCCATGCCTGTGACTGCTGCAAGTGCCTTTGTCCCCAGAGCCCTGGGGACAGCTGCCACCTCTCTCTCTGTGGCCAGGGGCTCACCTGGGCAGCCCCAGCCCTGGCTCAGCCTGCAGCACCTGCTGCCTGTCCCCAGCCCTCAGAACCAGCTCCCATCCCGAGGGAAAGGGCAGCAGTGAGGTTTATAAATGGCTCTCTTTCTGGGAGATGGGATGTGCTGATCCTGAGGAGGGTGGCCCCTGCAAGGCCTGAAGTCCTGCACAGGACACTGAAGTCCCACCAGCATTGGTCCATCCCTGGGAGGGATGGCTTGGTCACCTCAACAGGTTCAAGGACTCCTGAAATTATCTTTTCTCAGACTGGGGGAGATGTTTAAGGAACAGCTCACTCTATTTCCGAGCTCCTCCTTTTCCTTGTCCCCAAGCACCTGCTCCAACACAGCGTGGGCAGCAGCAGCAGATGGCTCTCTCCTCTGACCCAGGGCTGTGCTTCTCCTGCGAGGCCTTCCAGGGCTTGTGTGCATGAGAGCTTCAGTGCAGACCATCCCCAGCACCCAGCCTGGGGTGTGCTCACCAAGAAACCACACAGCAAAGAAAGGAAAGCTCCTGAAAAACCACAATGACCTTTTCAAAAGCCTTAGATTTAGACACACTGAGGATAAGAGGAAAAAGGCAAAAAAAAAAAAGGTGCTGTGAAAGGAAAAGAAGAGAAGAAATAGAGAATGTTAACTGGGTGCAATTCAGGTTTGAGGACCATCACCCAGGCAGAGTGACTGACCCACGGAGGAGTGTCCCCATGGGACAGCCCCATCCCACCCTCCAGCAGGAGCTCCTGTGCCCAAACAGGGTGGGACCACCACAGCCAGGTGTGCACTGAGCCATGGCTCTGCTGCAGAGCCCAGCTGCCAGCCTGGGGCAGAGCATCCCAGTGCCAGGCATGGACCCTGCAGCACCTCCAGAGCATCCCCGGGCCAGGCATGGACCCTGCAGCAGCTCCAGAGCATCCCAGTGCCAGGCATGGACCCTGCAGCAGCTCCAGAGCATCCCAGTGCCAGGCATGGACCCTGCACCTCCAGAGCATCCCAGTGCCAGGCATGGACCCTGCAGCAGCTCCAGAGCATCCCAGTGCCAGGCATGGACCCTGCAGCTCCAGAGCACCCCAGTGCCAGGCATGGACCCTGCACCTCCAGAGCATCCCAGTGCCAGGCATGGACCCTGCAGCTCCAGAGCACCCCAGTGCCAGGCAGGGACCCTGCAGCACCTCCAGAGCATCCCAGTGCCAGGCATGGACCCTGCAGCACCTCCAGAGCATCCCAGTGCCAGGCATGGACCCTGCAGCAGCACCAGAGCATCCCAGTGCCAGGCATGGACCCTGCAGCTCCAGAGCATCCCAGTGCCAGGCATGGACCCTGCAGCAGCTCCAGAGCATCCCAGTGCCAGGCATGGACCCTGCAGCAGCTCCAGAGCATCCCAGTACCAGGCAGGGACCCTGCAGCAGCAGTGGGGCAGCAGGAGCAGCCAGGGCACTGGGGTGGCACAGCTGCAGCCACCCCACACCAGCACAGCCCCACTGCTGCCACAGGACAAGGTGCAGGCAGCCAAGGAGCCCAGCCAAGGTGCAGGCAGACAAAGCTCCCAGAGCCATGGAAATGCCATCCTTCCACACAGTTCTGGGAGCTGCACTGAGCACAGGGGCTGCAGGAGCCCCGGCTGAGCCACACTGCCAGGGAGGAGGAGGAGGAGGAGGATGCTCAGGGGAGGTTAAAAGATTCCCTCTGCTGGAGACCATGGAGTTTTGGGGCCTGGGGGTGGTGGGGAGGGAATCTCTTCCAATTTATATTTAGCAGCTGAGAAACTGGGGAAGCTTTGCTAAGAAAAGGTGAAGCAAAAGCAAATTAAGCAGCACCAAGGCTTAGCTGTTGCCTCCTGCTATGCTGTGATGCTTTCATGGCCAATCAGAGAAACCCCACTCTCATATCACACCAAAGTAAGCACAAATTGGGAATGATAAAACCCTGCTCCACCATACATGAATTCACGTCAATTGCAAGAAATGTAATAAAAGATTCCCAACACCCCCTCTTTTGGATTCAACCTCAGTGTGGGAGTTGAGAAAATCTAGTTTCCCGCATTTCTAACATGTAGGAGCTCCAATGTACTTTAGTTTTCTCCTTTTTCCAGTTCCAGCCACTCCTCCCTTACCAAGGAGAGCAGTGCATGTGTTTGCCCATCAGCACCAGGGCAGCCCTGCCAGCTGTGCAGGCAAAGGCACGTTCAGCATCTGCCAGCAGCACACACCTTGCCAGCCCAAACAACCAGCCCCTAAACCAGAGCCCATCCAGCACAAAACACTTCCAAAACCCAACAAAAATACACAGACATCAGTAACTTTCCCGTCATCATTCAGCACCATGCAAACGCTGATTTTTCAAGGAGAAATTCCAGCACAAAGTAACTCCTGGGAGATATTTCAGCAGTAAATCCTGGGGCCTCACTGGCTGCCTGGAGAAGCTGGAATGAAGTTCACTGAGGACACTGGAACAATTTCTTTCACAGCTGATACAGCCAGGAAACTAAACTATGCAGCCAGGTTCCCCCAATGGCATCACCTGGAAACTCTACTGTAAAGCAAGGGAAAATAAACACAATTTTTCCTGAACTGAAAGTGGAAATGCCCAACTCTGGCACGCCCCCACCGAGCAAAAGCACATTTCCAGATGCAGCTGAGCCGTTCCTGCAGCAGAGCAGGCCTGTGCAATGGAAGGGGAGGTGGGGAGGGCACTGCTGGTGCTTGCTGGCAGTGTCACCCTGTTTGCCCTGACAGACACCCCCAGAGCAGCAGGATAACTGTGCTGGGCCAGGGAACAGCCCTGCCCAGGACACCCTGGCTCACCCCTGCCCTAAAACCAAGCCCAGCATGGCCTGGGAGCAAAAAGGGATTCAGAAAACAACCCAGCCCTGCCACCAGCACTCCTCAGACTGCAGCTCCCTGCCCACCCATTCTCCACTGGCCTGGCACTGCCCAGGGGAGGGAGGCTGGCAGCAGAGCAGGCTGAGCAGGGCCCTGCCCTGCGCCCATCACACGTCCCCAAAGAATCCCTGTCACAGGCACATGTGGCTGTGCACAGAGGCTTGGGGCTGGGCTGGGGCTGGGCTGGGGCTCCAGCACTCCCCTGCAAGTCCCACCTGCCAAAACCAACACTGACAAAGGATCCCACAGCAGCACACCCAGGGGCAGTGTCCCAGCCCTGACCCCCCTCCCCAGGCACTCCGTGTCTCTGAGCATCCTCTCGTTCAGTGGCAAAGAGAGCTCTTTGGGAAACTCTGTCTTTCCCTCACCATGTTTTTACACCTCAGTTGTTCCCTCCCACACAGCCCTGCTGTCACTTCACTTTTGTCCTGGAACATGAATGATAACCATTGAAATGGTTGTAGCAAATGTGCTGTGGGGAGAGGAAGCACATCCCACGTACTCCTGAGCGCTCCAGACGACTCCTGCTCTGTGGGCCACCCGAGGGCCTGCCTGATGCCAGCACAGAGCTCCTGGGGTTCTGCCAGGCTCTGGGGGAGCCCAAGCCCTCTTAGAGATGGGAATGCCCATAAAGGGCTTGGGATTTTCACTGGCTTTTGTCTCAGTCTAAGGCAGGTACAGGTTTCTACTAGAAACAACCAGCAAGTTTCCAGGACTGCTGCATGTAGGGAAGTGGTTAAAACACGGTCCCAGATCAGGCTGAATGCTCAGAAATCAGTAATAAGGGGGGAAACCTTCTGATTTATTTTTAATCTCATGATTTGGAGAGCCTTACTCAACTTTGTCTCTTTCTCAACATTTTATTTTCAGAACCTGTGTGGATGCCAAATCATGGGTCCGGATCCTGCAACTATAACCACACAAACGTGCCTTTGTGGGGGTATTTTGGCTCTGTACAACCATTACACAAAGGTCATCTGCCAAAAGCTGGTTGGGAGAGAGGGTTCATGCTCAGAAGAAACCCAGGGCCTGCTTTCACCTGGTTCCCAGAACACGGCTCACAGCAAACGTGCACCATCTGTGTCCCCGTGGCCGTGGCACCAGCTCCTGCTCCAGCAGCACATGGGGCTGTTCCGTGCCAACAGCAGCATGAGGAGCACTTAACCCCATCCACGCTGTTCCATGCCAACAGCAGCTCGAGGAGCACTTAACCACAAGCATTCAAGCAGCATCCTTTGCTAACTGACCCTGACAGCCCTGCCTACACGTACCTGCCCCATTTCAGGGTGCAGGGAGAGGAACAGGCCAGGTGAGCAGGGCAGCCAGAGCAGCAGGTGCTGTGGCACCACCCCAGAGGGGCACGGACGGATACAGCAGCTCTGGGAGGAGGTGACACGTTGGTAGAGCCCTCACTGTGACCTACCCCTGACTGATTGCTCCTGCACCCCGGCTGTGCCTTGCAAAGATGTCAAGAAGGCTGGCACTGGACAGGGAACCTTTTTTGGGTCAGTGTGTCTTTTCTGTGCCCGGCACAGCTGCAAGCACTCCACCAGTTGCACACCAACAAGGAGCGCTGGCTCTGCTGCTTCCACTCCTGCCAAGGTGGGCATCCTCCAGTGAGCCTGGAGCCACCCGAGGGGCCCCTTCCCCTCCTGGCTCAGGAAAGACCTCACTGCAAAAACACCTGGAACTCTCCTCACTGCAAAAACACCTGGAACTAACTGCCCTCACTGCAAAAACACCTGTAACTGCCCTCACTGCAAAAACACCTGTAACTGCCCTCACTGCAAAAACACCTGTAAATAACTGCCCTCACTGCAAAAACACCTGGAGCTCCCCTCACTGCAAAAACACCTGTAACTCTCCTCACTGCAAAAACACCTGTAACTGCCCTCACTGCAAAAACACCGTAACTCCCCTCGGGAAAACAGGAAAATAATGAAAAGTGAGGGCTCCACACAGCTTCTGAGCAGGTCGCCGTCCACCAAAGGAAACATCGCTGAGGCAGCTACGGTCTGAGATAAGGGATCAGATTGCATCTGCTTCTCACGTTCAGGGTGTGCAGGCACAGCAGCACAGCGGCTTCAGTACAGCGCTGCATTCCCGACACGGCCGGGCGTTCGGGGTCTTGGGGACACGGGGAGTGCCAGGTGTCCGACAGGAGCACACCTTACACACATCGATCTCCGGCTTCCCTGCCTCCCACCCGGGAACGGCCGGAGCTGAGCTACGGCTTCCCCGGGAAGAGCTCTTCAGTCGCGGCCACGGGAGCCGCGCCGGGGCTCGCACTGGGGAACGTCCATCCCCCTGCCCCGGCAGCGCCTGCCGCCCGCACCGGGCATCCCGGGCACCCTGGGACTCCGGGCACCCCGGACACATCGGGCACGCACTCGGGAACACCGGGCACTCCGGGACACCGGGCACATCGGGCACCCCGGGCACATCGGGCACGCACCCGGGCACTCCGGGACACCGGGCACATCGGGCACCCCGGACACATCGGGCACGCACTCCGGGCACCCCGGCCGCGCACCGGTGACACCGGGACCGCCGGCAGCGCGGGGCCAAGGCTCTCCTGAGCACCCGGGGCCGTCCGCAGCCACCGTGCCGTCCGTGAATGAACCCTGCAGAACGGCATCTCGAATCCTCGGCCAGCCGCGAACGACGGAGCCTGCCGGGCTCCCGGGCAGCGGCAGCGAGCGCGCAGAGCCGGCACGGGCGCCGGGGAGGGACGGGGCGCCTCGGCACAGCTGCCCACGGTGCCGCTGCCCCGCGGCGTCCGGAGAGCCGCCGTCCCCCCGCCGCCCGGACACGGCGAGCCCCGCGGCCCGGCCCGCACTCACCGGCGGCGGCGGCCTCCAGCAGCGCGGCGGCGCGGAGCAGGCGGTAGTAGCGCTCCATGTCCCCCGCCGAGGTGCCGCCCGGCGGGGGCCCGCCCGGGGCCGGGGCCGGGGCCGGGGCCATGCCGCGGGCAGCGCTCCCCGCCCGCCCGCAGCGCCCGCTCCGCGCCCCGGGCCCGCCGGCCGGGGCCGCCGCCTCCGCCCGCCCCGGCACCGCCCCCGGCACCGCCCCGGCCCGGTACTGGCACCGCCCCCGGCACCGCCCCGGCACCGCCCCGGCCCGGTACTGGCACCGCCCCCGGCACCGCCCCGGCCCGCCCCCGGCACCGCCCCCGACACCGCTCCGGCACCGCCCCGGCCCGGTACTGGCACCGCCCCGGCACCGCCCCGGTCCGGTACTGACACCACCCCGGTACTGGCACGGGCACCGCTCTACCCGCCCCTGGCACCGCCCCGGTACCGGCACTGGCACCGCCCCCGGCACCGCCCAGGTACCGGTACTGACAGCCCCCCGGTACCGGCATCGGCACCGCCCCGGTCCGGTACCGGCACCGCCTCCGCCCCCGGCACCGCCGCCCCCGCGCATTTCTCTTTTTTTTAGCTCCTTCCCCCGCTTTTTTCCATTCTGGTTTGTTTGTTTGTTTCCTTTTTCTGCCGTTTTTTCCCTCTTCTGCCCTTTCCTCTTCCCCCCCCCCCCCCCTTTTTTCCCTCTTTATTCCTTTTTCTCTTTTCCCCTTTTTTCCTCTCACCCTTTTCTCCTATTTCTTTAGTTTAGTCCCTTCCCCCCTTTCTCCTCCCTTTCCCCCTCTTTTTTCCCTTTTTCTTTTCCCCCTTCCCCCTCTTTTCCCATTCCCCTATTTTTCCTCTTTTGACCCCTCTTTTTAGTCTTTTTTCCAGTATTTCCTTCTGTTTCCTCTTTTGCTTTCTTCTTCCTTTCCCCCCTTTTTCCTTCCTCTCCCTTTCCCCCTTCCTTTCCTTTCCCCCTTTTTATTCCTTTTTTTTTTCCTTTAATTTATCACTATACCCAGTGCCCCCTAGCAAACCACCCTGCAGCTGGATTTACTCCCTGCCTTGCTGCCTACAGCACTTCTGTAGGAAAAAAAAAACAAAAACAAAAACAAAAACATTTCCATTTCCATCCTCTGCAAGCAGCATTCTAGCAAATTCCTTGAGCGATTTATGAGCACTACATTGAACTGTGCTACAGCCAGTGCTGGCCAGAGCTCCGAGCACAGCGCTGGGCTGACCCATCAGTCTCACTTTTCCTGATGCTGAGGCTCCAACGATGCCAGCTCATCCTCTCAGGAGCCTGAGCTGCCCAGGAAGGCAGCATGGAGAAGAAGATGTCCCTGTTTTTCCAAAACAACCTTTTAATTATGCTCTTTACTATAACAGCAGTCTTTTTCCAACACTTCAGCAGTCAGGGCTATTAATTAAAGAGCCGTGGTCTAACAGTGGTAATATTAACCCCAGCATCTTTTGGTAGACCCTTCCTTACACTGATAGAGAGTTTTTCAAGGAAAAACAACCAGGTTCGGTCAGGCCTCCTTGTCGGTGACACAGCAGGTTCTCACCACCAAACAGTTTGGACAGATGATTTTCTGTCTGGCCATAAAGCACTCCTTGTGTGACAGGGACAGTTCATGTGCAGGTACTGATGAAAAAATCAGTCTGATACACAAGGCTACAAGCCAAGAAAGAGCCTTGCCACATTCCTGCTGTGTTCTTATCACAGGAATGCTGTTTGTCCCAAACTGCCCCGGCCCAGGGAGAATGGGACCCATCCAAGTGCTGCAAGCCCCTGCTCTGCCCCACCTCTGTGCAGGGGATGCTCTGCTGGAGCTGGGACCCGTCCCCTGAGTGCCACACACCCCTCTGACACAGGGTGTGGGGAGAATGAAGCCATCCCGGAGGGGATGCAGCTGTCACCCCCAAGGTTTCACAATCAATCCATTTCTTGCTCTCTGGACACAAGGCAAAGTCATTCAGAAAGGATCTGGGGGAGGTCTCTGCAGCCCAGCCCCTGCTCGAGCCCCAGGTGGGCTGGGCTGGCCCAGTGCTGCAGGAACCCTGCACAGACAGAGCTGCAGTGCTGCAGGAACCCTGCATACCCAGACAGAGCTGCACTGCTGTAGGAACCCTGCATACCCGGGGCTGCACTGCTGCAGGAACCCTGCATACCCGGGGCTGCACTGCTGCAGGAACCCTGCACAGCCAGAGCTGCACTGCTGCAGGAACCCTGTACACCCAGAGCTGCACTGCTGCAGGAACCCTGCACACCCAGACAGAGCTGCACTGCTGCAGGAACCCTGCACACCCAGAGCTGCACTGCTGCAGGAACCCTGTACACCCAGAGCTGCACTGCTGCAGGAACCCTGCACACCCAGAGCTGCACTGCTGCAGGAACCCTGCACAGCCAGAGCTGCACTGCTGCAGGAACCCTGCACACC
Source organism: Calcarius lapponicus (assembly GCA_039654755.1). Classification (NCBI taxonomy): domain Eukaryota; kingdom Metazoa; phylum Chordata; class Aves; order Passeriformes; family Fringillidae; genus Calcarius; species Calcarius lapponicus. The sequence goes on from CM077467.1 coordinate 830,416, forward strand.
CAGACAGAGCTGCACTGCTGCAGGAACCCTGCACACCCAGAGCTGCACTGCTGCAGGAACCCTGTACACCCAGAGCTGCACTGCTGCAGGAACCCTGCACACCCAGAGCTGCACTGCTGCAGGAACCCTGCACAGCCAGAGCTGCACTGCTGCAGGAACCCTGCACACCCAGCCAGAGCTGCACTGCTGCAGGAACCCTGCATACCTGGGGCTGCACTGCTGCAGGAACCCTGCACACCCAGAGCTGCGCTGCTGCAGACAGCTCTGCTGACACAGGCAGCCTTGGGCAGCTCACAGCTGGAAAAGCTGGGTTAGCTCAGACTGGAGGGCAACTGCTCATGGCTTTCCCTTGTGGGGCAATGGCTCATGGCTTTCCCTTATGACCACTGGGATTCACAGTTTGGAACCCTGGCTGCTGACTTTGGGGCATTTCACTGCCAATGCCCAGCCATCCCAGCGAGGCACTCTGCAGCATCCAGCTGCCCCCATTTCACACTGCCACCAGCCCCTCGGCTCCTCCAGAGCTATGTTAGCCCCTGCCTGCCCAGGAGATGCTAAACTGAGAGAGGAGCAGCAAGGAGACACATTAAAAGGAAATTCTGACAGCCAGAAACGTGGCTGTTTCTTTTTCAGGGATCTCCTGTCCAGGCCCCATAGCAACGTTCAGCACTCTGAGGGTGGCACATCCAAACTGGTGTGTGAGGGGCAAGGGCCCTTTAAAGCTGTGGAAAATCTTGACAGCACCTGTTTGCAGAGATTTATTTCATGTGGGTGCAATGCCTCATCCTTAAATCTAATCTTAGGGAGAAGGTGTAGGAAGAATTCCAACTAATTTCATTAATTTCAGATCAGGGGCTGAAAAAACCCACTCAAACAAAATTCGAAAGCTCTTGAATCTGAAAAAAAAAAAAAAACAAAAAACCAGCCAACTCTTTTTCTCCCTTTCCCACATTAAGGCTAGAAGGTTGGGTTGAGACTGGAGCCATTATTTGGATTTGAAAAATCTCCCTTCAAAAATACCTGTTCAGTCAAGTGCTGAGAACTGGAAAAACAGAGCTGGCTAAACATAGGTTAGAATCAAAGTGATGTCCAAGGGAATTGCTCACCTCTGGAGTGAGCACAGCCACAGCAAACTGCTGGTGCAGCAGAGTGATTAACCTGGGGCTGGTTTGCATGAGCAGGGGCTTTGGGAGGATTGCTTGTGCAGCATCACCCACTGCAGGGGCACTGCCCAGGGAGGGCTTCCCAAGGCTGAGCAGAGCCTCCACGGCCTGGCAGAAATCCTGGCCCCACTGAAGCCAGCCACACCTGCACAGATTTAATCAAGAGGAGGATTTTATGTCTCCTCCTTGAAGGGGAAATAAAAACAAAGGGCTCCACTCCATTCTGCCGCTCTCACTTTCCCCTGTGTCAGTCAGAGCTGCCTTATTTGTTGTTACACTCCTGCTTTTGGAAAGGAACACTCACCGGCGCACACACACACCCTTTCTCCAGGCCACTGTGTATTTTCCAGCCTAGCAGGTTATCCTGACGTGTGAAAATGCAAAGCAAAGCCCAATGCCAGCAGTGAGAGCGCTGCGGCTGCATGTCCTGCAACAGCTGCAGGGGACAGCGGGGACAGGGACACCGTGACCCCTCCACGTGCCAGGAGCCCTCACACGCCAGCAGCCTGACCTCCACAGAACCGCTGCCCTTGCTCAGAATCACCTTCCAGCGCGACACTGCTTCTCCTTCCCAACCAGCAGGGCCACGCGGGTGTCTGAAATGCCAGTTTTGGTGCTTTCTGAAGCACTGGTGACCGTGGTCAGCTCCCATTGCTCACATTCACAGCTCCTGTCCTGCCAGCCAGCTCAGAGAGAGCCTCTCCACCCTGCAGACATTTCACTATCACTCCCGATGCTGTTCAGATTCTCAATGCGTGTATCTGGTTTCCAATAGTACGAGCTGCTGGGAAAGGTTAGAGTTTGTTTTAAATAGCTCAGCCATCTGTCCTGCGGTGCCTGATGGGAGCTGCAGGCATCCAAGCAGCCAAAACAGAATTTTTCAAACTGTCAGTTTCTCATTACAAACATTTCAGCTTGAAACAGACCCGTGTCCTTAAAAAGAAAGTTAAGCCTATATATTTCTTGTGCATTATACAAACACCGTGAGTCGTGCTTTAGCAGTTTCCTCGTGTTGTTGGAATTTCATCAATGCAAATATTGGGCCTGAACCTCACCAGCACCAGGCACTTTGCAAACCTCATTTGTGTATTCTGAGGCTTTGAACTAAAAATTACTTATTACAGGCAGCCATGACACAGAACCAAGAACCAAAACAGCAGTAAGGAAAACACCTGGTGAATGGAAATCAGGCACATGGACCTACACCAGTTCCTAAATGCCAGCTGAAGCCCTGGGTTCACCTATTCTAGAAAGTTAAATCAATTTATTCACTTAACTCACAGGACTCACTTTCATAATTAAACATTCATTTTGAGGGAAACGAGTTGAGAGCACACAGGCCAGCTATGTGCAGCAGCTGATACCCACAACTGCTCATACACTGCTGGAAAAATAAAAATGTATGAGAAGCAAGCAGTGTTTCCTTAGGCAAATGCTGCTACACATCAGACAACCAAGCATGGCCATGCTGGCTCCTGCCCCACTGTGAAAATGCTGATTGTGCCCCTAGAACTGCCCTGGAAAAGCCCACACAACCAACTACCCCCTAGGAGTATCCAAGGAGACGAGAGAGACAACAAATATATATTAATCAGAACAACATACCAAAGTTTATTGATTACTTCAAACAAAAGTTTCTGTAATGAAAAAAGAGCAAGTTGCATTCATAAAAGGTAACATTCACATTCAATTTCCTTGATATAAAGCAACATAAATGTATAAAATTGCATTTAAGTGAAAAAAATGTAAGGTTGCAGTCCTTTTTCTTTGCAAGAAGCTGAAAATGTATCTGGTCATTGCCTGTATATAATTTACGTTTTCTATACACTACATGTTTTTTTAAAAAAATTCATAGCTGGGAAATTGGACAAATGGTGCAGTATTAGGAAAGTTTTTCAACTGTGTGTATACAAATTCAATTTGAAGCTTTTATGCAATTCCAAGTAATTTATAGTATTCTCATAATGATTAGGATTAGTTTTTGAAAAGTCGCTATGACTACACCAAGCTCCACTGTTATCACATGAGAGTTTTAGAGGGAATCTTAATTACTTTCCTTATCTTTCAGTGTCACTAGTCAGTGATAAAACTTCAACAAATTATTATAAGAAAAGCCCAGCCTTTTTTCCTTCAAGTTTCTCCACCGAAAAGCCTGTACTGACCTTTACTGTACCTGAGGGCAGCGTGAGCGCATCAGGGAACCCCCACAGCCTCCTGTGCCACTGCTGCCACTCCAGTCCCGCTGCCTCACACCCCACAGCCCTGATGAGCACTTCTGCTGCCCCTCTCTAGCCTCAGAAGGGAGCTCCTGTTTGCCCTGAGTCACCACAACCACCAGAATTGCTGCGTTGCCATTGCTGAGTGACGAGGATCAGCTCTCCTGCAGGACCAGGGCAGCCTGGCTGTCCTGGCACCCAGCCCTACACCAGTGCACTACCTGCAGATCCAAGCCCAAGAAAAACTGCATTTTCCCCAAAAGAGCTGCTAGTCAAGACATTCCACAAGAACTCCACCGCGCACACCTTGGGTTTGAACGTACAGCTATTGCAATGGCTTGTTCCAGCTGGAGACAGGACACTTGGAAAGGCCAAGAGAAAGATTTGGTTCTCAGAAGGCTCTGTCCTGAGACAGGCAGCAGAAACCATCCTGGTTACAGGACTATTTGAACAGTTCACACACACGTCAGGTTCCACTGCTCCCACTGACACACCAATGGAAGCCCAGGGGAACAGACTCTGACCCTTGGAGTAGAGCATGACACAAAACAAACTGAGAAGCAAGGCGTCAAGCTTGGGACCATTCGGGCTTGGAATGGTTCTGAATCACAGGAATGAGGCATTTCAGTGCCCATTTTTCAGAGGTTATGTAAACACAAGTCAGCAACCGTGTATTTAAGGAGAATGGTTAGATTTGGCATATAGAGCACATTTCATTGTATTCATCACATACTTCATCTGTAGGCACCACATTTCTGCAAGGAAAGCTGAGCATGGGACAAGGTCTGCAAGTCGAATTCTAGGTCTGTGAAATGAGCTAGGAAAATGGGAAAACCGAAGAGAAGCAGGAAATGAGAGCTTTGCCCATGGGCACATGCTGGCAGTGCAGCTCCTGCCCCGCATGCAGCAGGAGCCGAGCGCGGACGCCGCTCGTGCTGAGGCCAGTGCAGAGTGTATGATACAGTGCTCCTGTCCAGCCATCCCCTCCCGTGCTGGGCGAGGGCAGAGCAGCCCCAGGGACCGTGCACTCCCCTCTCCCACGCAGGTAAGGCCATCCAACCTCCTCGTGATGCACGAGAGGAGTTGCCAGCAGCTGATCCGCACCAGCCGCAGACGAACCGCAGCGATGGCAGCCAGAGAGCAAGACTTGATTCTTCCAACAATTAACAGTCTGCAGTTCCACAACATTTGGTGAGGGGAATGTTCTGTCTATCCCAAATTGTTCTGTTGACACAAAGCTGAGCGAGCAGGAGCCAAACCCAGCAGCAGAGCAGAGGTTGCTGCTTCTGAAAGGAGCCCTGAAGCTTCTCCCAGCAGCTCCTCTGGGGGACACCAGCACGAGGCAGGGACTGTCACACCACCCAGCAGGGGCACACAGCCTGCTCTGTCACTGCTCGTGACTTAACACAACAAGCTGCTCTTTCCACACATGAAGTATCAGAGAAAAAAAAATATTGAGAGTCAGGCATCTCACCGCTGCTGTGCAGAACCTAAGAGGAAAGTTCCTACTACCATGGTACAGGTAGATTTGAAAAGAACATGCCAATTTAAAAAACAAAATGTAAAATGAAATCAGGTTCATGTATTCAATTTTAAACTGTCTTCTTTTTTCTTAGTGCAAATAACTCAAGATGCAGTTTTATGCACCTGCAGGTTGACAGGCACAGCCCATGTCCCTGGGATCAGCCAAGGACTACACTGTCCCTCACCCTTCCAAGTGTTGGAGCCAGTGCACAGTGCAGTAATGGAAGCACAGCCACAGGACCTGGGCACTGGGGCTCAGTCTGGCACAGCCCAGCTTTTGGGACTCCTTTTTCCCCCATGAAAGCTTCCTTCCATCACAAACAGCCACAGAACCTTTTCTTCACTCTCCAGCAGGAATAAACCCATCAGCAAAGCGGTTGTGGGACGATGCTCCGGCACTTCCCAGCACTGCAGCTCTTCACATGGACACCAATGCTGAGCACAGACCACAGAGTGTTTCCAGCTCCACCTGCAGGAGAGAGTGGCCAAGATTTCTCCCGAATTTTCAGTGATCCTGCCGTGTCCATCTGGGAACCCGTGGCTGCGGATGGCAGCTGCCAGCCGAGGCAGCACAGCCCCAGCACCAGGACCAGGAGAGGGGCTCCAGGGCTGCATCCATCTTCTGTGTGAGGGCAGCAGCCGCTTCCCAGGGCCTTCAGGGGGCTGCAGGGAGGGGAATGTTACTGGGTTGAAGTCTGTGCTACTTCTTTGGTCAGGCAGAGCAGGAGCTTGAGCAGCCCTGCTGCTCTCGGGCAGATCTGCAGCGGGCACAGAAGCCCCGTGTGAGACGGGGCTGGCACTGCACTCTTGCACTTTGATCCATGCTGTTTGGGGTGAACTCCTAACGCTGCTGTCTCAGCCTCCAATGATGTAGGATTTGGCAGAACTGGTTTTTCTGGGAGGGCAGGGAAGCCTCAAGACCAAAGCCTAACGTGGGGCCAGTGCCCCGGCCGCTCTCCCAGCAGGCTGCTTGCAGTCCTCGGTACTATCAAAGGTCACTGCCAGGTTAAAACCACGGGGTTCCTACAGCATGACAATGTTTGTGTGGAGCACTTTAAGGTATCCTGAGAGGATATCTTTCTGCCAAATTAGTAACAGCATCTTCAGCCTTCACATAATCATTCTCTATACGTTTGTATGACACTAACACAGGCAGATCAAAGGGGCCAGCCTGCAAAAATCAGAAGGAAAACAAACATGTATTGCAACTGTTACATTCCCAAACCCACAAACCTTTCCCTGGGTTATTAAAAAAAAATATATATATATATATATATAAAGGAGAAGAAGAATGATTAGGCCATGATAAAAGTGCCAAATATCATTCACAACCAAGTAAATCAGATGATAAATAAATTTTCACAATTTGCAAAATGCTGCATGAAGTCTAAAAGCGGCATCTGCCCCACTGTCCCCTGCAGCTCCTGTGCTGGTCCAGCCACCTCCCACAGCAGTCTGCACCAGTCTGTGGTGGTGGAGAGCACCACCTAATGTCAGCGGGGAAGGACTGGCTGCACGGGAGGCTGGCAAGGCTGGCTGCTGGCCCTGCCATGCCCATCAATCTCATTTCTTTAGCAGCAGGTGAGAGCACAGAGGTGCGAAAGGTTCGCAGATAGTCTGCAGGTTTATGTTTGCAGCTCACCACACATAACATCTCCCCTAATGCAGAGTTGTGAATTCAATTAGGCACTTTTACTTCTCTTATTCTGCTATTGGCTTACTACAGAGTTTAAGATCAACTCGTAGGAGGATGCTCTGTGTGTGTGCAGACACACGGACACCGAGACACGCCCCATGTGCTGACACACACAGACAAGTACATGTGTTTAGTTCCCATCTGTGCAGATGAATTAAAACATACTTATTTCTATCTGACAGAACAGCATGCACCCTAGAGAAAGGGATTTTGGTACCATTCAGATGCAATACTGGAATCATTTTAACAACTGAGATTTGCATCCTTCACTGTAAATCTATCAGCTTTTATAACCAGTGTTGGCACTATTCAGGCTGCACCCAAATTAAATTTTGTGCTAATACTAGACTGAAGTAGCAGTTAGATTGAAAGATTTGTTCACATATTGCCAAATATATGAAAAGGCCTGTACAGATATGGGATTCTGAAGAAGCTGGATAGTACAACATCCCCAAATTAAAATGCATCCCAAGCATTGCATCTCCATTCCACAAGGACAGGTGCCCCACACCGAGAGTCAAGAGGATTACAAGAACCATGGTTTAATTGATTTGGAGGGGGTTACATTTGGTTAATCAATGCCTTTAAAACCATCCCAATCCTCAGGACAGGGTACCTGTTACAACACATTAGACTCATCTGAGAACGTTCTTAAAAGAAGAGGTCTGACAGAAGGTCTGGCCGACAATGAATCAGGTGCCTTCCTGCTGCTCTGCAACAGCGAGGCAAAGAGACACATAGCACACGAGCCCTGAGCCTGCCTGGCTCCCACAGTGCAGGACACACAGCCCTCTCACAGGACACACAGCCCTCTGACAGCTCCCCCCCTGCACTAAGGATGGGCAGGGCAGCACACCGTGGCCAGCACTGCCTGGGGCTGCAGTGCAAGAGGCGTGGGAGGTGTCCAGAAACCGCCCTGCTCCCCAGAGTTCTGGAGACTCACGCTGCAGGTGCTTTTGAGGGAGCAGGAGACACCCCTGATCTCCACACACCTGGTATTGTGAGAGCAGCAGTGATGGTGGAGAGCTGCAGTGAACCAGACACCCGGGACAGGCAACCAGGGGGCTTTGCTGTGGGTGACCCCTCCAGCCCCACGGTCAGCAGGTCCAGGACTGCCCCTTGGAGTGAGGCTTGTGGGCTGTGCCCTGATCACTCACACAAAGAACAAGCAGCACTCGCAAGGGGGATGGACTGGGGAGGCTCCTCCTAGGCCCGACAAGCCTGAGCCATCTGACAATTCACCCAGGGGACAACCAACATCAACTGCACCTCGTCCCACTCCTGTCTGGTCCACTAACACAAAAGTACAGCAAGGAAGGAGAGTGTAACCAGCTTTGTGTGTGTCCACCTCACCTGGACACCCTGAGCACGACCAGCTCACCCACCTGAGGTGCAGCAAGAGACAGACAAAATATTTAAGCAGAAGATTTAAATTAAGGCAAAAGGTGGGGGAAAGCAAGGTTCTGCTGTGTGAGCACATCTAAATGTGGGTTCTCAGGAGTCAGGCATTAGAAGGAAGAAAAAAAGCAGTCGAGCAAGCAACACATTGCGACTCAGAAAGGAAATCACCTTATTCACTCCAAGAAAAGCTGTGATTGCTGGAAGTTTGAGAAAGCATGAAGATAGTGGATGTTCCTGAGGAAGGAAGGCGCTTCGTTACCTAGTTCACAACAGCACAAAAGACAGAAAATTGCAGTACAAGAAAGAGAAAGGCAGAAACCAAGGAAAACACAAATGCGCCTTGCAGTTAAAAAAACAAACAGAACCAAAACAAAATAAAAGCAACCACCACATTACCACACAGAAAATCCAATAAAGGCTGAGCAGAGCTGATGTGCTGTTATAGGACACTGGGGGTGAAACCTTGTCCCTGACTGGGATCGAGGGCAAGTGCCCAACAACCTGGCCTAAGTCTGTCCTCCCCTCCCAGAAGGGACCCTTGGCCACCAAGTTGTGGTTCAGGCCCCCATACCACGTCCCTAATTTTGCTTTTCACTGTATGCCTCCCCTGGGACACTGATCTTTATTTTAATTCAATATTAAGGTGAGGATAACAAGGGTTTTGATTTGAATTCCTCTGCCTGGTCCTAGATGCCTTTACAAACCAGGCAGCTGACTCTGGTGTCTGATGGCTGGCACAGATATCCAGAGCTGGTATCTCCTTCAGGCACTTTCAATAAAGCTCTTACTCAAAATGTACATTTAAATATGGCTCAGCCTGTCTTTAGTTTGGGACGCACATCTGAAGAGACTTCTCTAGTTGACACTCACTTTGCTTCGCTAAGTGATTTCACAAGAGCCTTTGTTACATGAATAAAAAGCACTCTTGAAAGTAAGTATTGCAAGAGGGGATGGATCTTGGCTCAGCAGCTGAAGGCAAAAATGGGTCACCTCCCAGGTGAGCTGAGCTGGGGCTCAGAAATGCCCAGATCCCCTCCCAGGGCACTGTCCCCAGGCTCTCCTATGTCTGCAGCTGAGAGCAACTCACTCCCAGTCTATTCAACAGGAGTGTCCAGCTAGAGACTATCAAATCATACCCCAGTGGAAGAAGTTACATGGACCCTCACACAACACAACCACAGCTCCCTTGCCATGTCTCCTGTTTTCAGCTTCAGTGATGCCCCATCCCTGGGAGCGTCCAAGGCCAGGCAGGATGGGGCCCTGAGCAAGCTGATCTAAGGAATGGCACCCCTGCCCTGGCAGGGGGCTGGAACTCTGGAACTGGGTGATTTTAGGGAACCTTCCAACCCAGACCTTCCTGTGACTCCCTCACTGACCAGGGCTGGGGTTACCTGACTGCACATGAGCCCAGCCCATGGCCCCTCAGCTGTGCCCTGCTGCAGCCCTGGCACAGGCAAAGCCCAGGTGAGACCAGAGCTGACCCTGCTCCCACTGCACAGCACCTGGGACACACCCAGGGCAGCATCCTGCCTTTCTGACATCAAAACAAGCAGCTTTCCTCAGGACAAGATAAAGAGTGTGTGGTGATCAGTTCAGGCTGGACAAGGCTTGTGCTCTTCTCTAGGAGACACCACATTCCCACCCAGAGAAGGCACAGGGTGACTCTCTCCCTGCTGCAGATCTAGGCAGTATTTTTAGAATAACTTTTTGACATTTTTGGCATGTGAAAGAGCAAGACAAGACTCTAGAAAGCCTTCCTTGAGGTGCAAGTGGTACGTGGTATTGTTAAAGGTTCATCTGGTGCCTAAGGGTGAGAACAGTCTTCCTAAAAACACAGTGTGATACATCACCTCGTTCCTTACCTGATGATTTTTCTCTTTTATATTTTTTAAAACTATTAGAAGAATTTCTGGGAAAAGGCTGATAAAGATCAGGAGAATTATTGCCAGCCATGTGGAAACAGAAGTCAGCATATGAGCAAATACAAAATACATTCTTTGCTGCTTCAAGAAAGGCCTGAAAAAGAAAGGATACAAATAAATTCTGGTTAACATGGGTTTTCCCAGAAGAGCAGAATCAAAGGAGACTTCAGGTAAAGCTATTAGCAGTTATGCCTCCCTTTCAGACAGAGATGGATACGGCACAGAAACACTCTGCCCATCCTTCTCCTAATGCATCTCCTGCCTCCAGCTGCACTGTTTCTGGAAGAGTGTCATGATCCATTTTGCATCTTCCACATCTGTTTCTTCTCAGGGTGGGAAGGGGTTTGAGTTTAGCCACCATCACTGATAAATTATTCACCTCATCAAAAAACAGGTCATTTTATTTCAGTGTCAGGCTTTGCTATAGCTTCTGGTTTGGTTTTGATAGTGGAAATCCAGAGTCTCTCAATCACAACAGGTTATTTGCCCCTTCCTCCTTTCCTTGGTGAGGGAGAGCAACCAACAGCTGCTTGTGAAAAACACCTCATCAATAATGCTGACAAGGATCCCAAAGCAGGTTTTGCTTACTGTTAGATGAAAAATATTGAGCTATGCAAGTTAAACAGTAGAAAGAGTTTTCAGTAGAAAACTCACATTTAGGATAGAGATGTGGCTAGACTGCAGATCTGGATCTGTTGGTCAGCAAGAATTAACTGAAGGGCTAAAGCTTGTGACCTCCACACAAAATACTGAAATCTGTTCCACATCCTTATTAGCAGGTTGCTGGATCAGGGATCCAGCCAATATTCCATGGCAAAGCAAAGGTGTAAAACAGAGATGCTGTGAATGTCAACTGAATGTTTACTGCAGCACAGGAAATACAAAACTGAAATGTCTGTAATGTACTAATGTCACCTGCTTTTGCAACACATTAAACCTACGATCCTGGGTGCACTCAAATCAATGAGAATTTCTTCATTTCAACACCAGGACCTGGCTTTCTCCTGCTTATTTCTCCCTCTGTCCCAGAGGGCCAGGTCCCCTTGCTCTGCATCTGCCTCACCTGTTTCTTCTGTTTCACTGAGGTTCTTTCCACCACAAGTTCTCTCTCATCCACATGCACAAACAGACCCTAAAAGGTTTAGTCTAGAACCTCCCAATAAAGACAAGAGCCTCAAGCAGCAGAAAAGCAAACAGCCCCTGCCCAAGCTGAGCCCCTGGATGATGCCCGGGGTGCTGAGCCCCTGGATGGTGCCCGGGGTGCTCAGCCCCTGGATGGTGCCCGGGGTGCTCAGCCCCTGGGTGGTGCCCGGGGTGCTCAGCCCCTGGGTGGTGCCCGGGGTGCTGAGCCCCTGGATGGTGCCCGGGGTGCTCAGCCCCTGGATGGTGCCCGGGGTGCTGAGCCCCTGGATGGTGCCCGGGGTGCTGAGCCCCTGGATGGTGCCCGGGGTGCTCAGCCCCTGGATGGTGCCCGGGGTGCTCAGCCCCTGGGTGATGCCTGGGGTGCTCAGCCCCTGGGTGATGCCTGGGGTGCTCAGCCCCTGGATGGTGCCCGGGGTGCTCAGCCCCTGGGTGATGCCTGGGGTGCTCAGCCCCTGGATGGTGCCCGGGGTGCTCAGCCCCTGGATGGTGCCCGGGGTGCTCTCTCTTTGAGGCTCTTCCCTCTGCTGGGCTGAGCCCTCCTCGAACACCTCTCCTGGTGCACCAGCCCTCCTCCAGCACTGCCTTTTGGTGGGTGTGGGGGGAAGCAGCCCTTCCTCAGCCAGCAGAGGAGGGAGCAGGGCTGCACAGCCCTTGGCACTGCCAGTCTCAGGATGCCCTAAGGAGGGGGCTCTGGGCACTGCCCTAACAAAGGGCAGGGGAAAGAAAAGGATACTTGCCAAATGACTCCTCCCCAAAAGAATGAGAAAAACACATAGAAAGCAAGGGAGCCCCAAATCACAAAGTGGTTCATCCACGTCCAGAACCGGGTATCTAACGCTAGCTGTGGGAACAAAGAGAGACAAAAACAGGCTTTAGATGCACAGTGCACTGTATTTATGTGGCATTTCAGACTGGCTTCACATTAAGCTTGAGGGTTCTCCAAACAGCTACCTCTGGGCATATGGGCACCAGGAAAAACATTTACAACGTCCACTGTCTGGCAATGTTAGCAGGGAAACAGTGGCATTCTAATTGTAACTGACACTTTTAAATGGAATAAATTTGATGCAACCCCTGATCCTACAGGAAAGAAACATCTAAAGGTTACAGGGACTGTAATTGCCTCTTGTCACCACCTGCTGTCCTGAACCAAACACAAAAGACCTTTTGTAAGGTCTTATGCAAACAGTTTGTTCTGGAAAGCTCCACGAAACAAAACAGATTTGCTATTGTTATTTGACACGTGCGCTTTTGTGATCACTTTGGCACTCAGCCTTGTCTGAAACAAGGTGGACAAACCCAAATTCTCTATTGCTCCTCTCTTTGAACATCAAGAGGTGAAAGCATGGGGAAGAGTCAACCATAACCAACTGCAGTCCTCAAAATTGGGGAAAAATAGAAAAATAACGTCAACAAAACAAACACAAAAAAGGAATACATACTTAAAGCCCACAGACTGCACAAAGGAAAGTAAGCAGGTTCTGCCTCTGCGGGAGAAGATTTAAGTGTGGTGGGAAATACTCAGACACTTCACCTCCAGCAGATTCACCCCATGATTTCACAGTGCACACAGGAGCCTTGGAAAGGCCTGCAAGGAGTGCCTGAGAGGGAAGGGAGGTGCTGACCTTGAGAGTGACGGTGAACACCAGCACGGTGAAGACAATCGTCCCAAAGGTCCAGTTCCCAAACACCTGCAAAACACACGGCACTGCCACAGCGTCCTGGCCCTCTGGGGAGGCACAGAGCAGGGGCTGGGACAAGCAGGGAGCAGGGGAGGGCAGGGACAGAGCCACAGAGGGACAGAGGGACAGAGCCACGGGACACGGACGCGCCTCGCACACCCCTGAGCCATGCAGTGCCACACACAGACAGGTGACAGAGCTGGGATGTGACAGGGACAGCCTCCTACTAACAGCAATGTCAATGAGGACACAAGTCACTGCACCACCTGCAGCTCAGGCTTTCTTGGCAATTGACTCAGTTTCTGCTTTCTCGCCACACCCATCATCATCATCATCATCATCATCTCTCTGCAGTCCCCGTGCAGAAGGCACCAGCGGGTACTGGTGCTGTCCCAGCTGGTTGGTTTGTGGGAACTAGGGACTATGCACACAAAGGAAAGCAGATACTGTCTATAAATCCAGTGATGGCAATGAATGGGAGAGATGCTTACCAAAGGCTGTCAAGATCTGAATGCATACATTAAAACAGAAAGTGAAATGTAAAAGTTTCCAAAAAATGCAAAAAAATTAAAGTCAATAGGAGTGAAAAACGAGTCAATCAAACATACATGGATATTATGAACAATTGCTGGTAGCAGTTCTTACAGGCATAAGTGTTTACAGAACAGGACATAACCAGAGATTTTATTGTAGTGCCACATAGATTTGACCTCTGAAGCCATTTGCAGAGCACATCAGTGCTTCATGTTTTGTTCTAATCCAACCAGAATGGCTACAGACACAGCAGAGCACTGATCTGACAATACAGGGGCTTGGCTGCATATAGCTGGGGCCATAAATGCTGCATTGATGCAGTGTATGCATATACATATATAAATTTAATCAGCTTTTCTCCAAGTGTTAGCCACTAAAAAGAGTTTTGGTGTTTTCAGGGATCACAAGTGATGGTGTAAAGAAGTTTCCCATCAGCCAAGATCTAATAACACACTGCATTTTCCCTTGGGGAAAGGGTCCTGGAACCACTCAGGCCATCTGAGCAGCTGCCCTGCACTAATGCTTTGCTCTGTACTCAGTTAACCAGCAAAATAAGAAAAAATGAGAAAAAAGGAAAAATAAAAAAAACCCTCCATCTTTTTTCCTTCTCTTCCTGGGCAAGTTAACCCCAGCAGCTCCCACAGCAATGCAAGTGCTCGTGCCCACAGCAGAGGCACGAGCGAGCAGGCAGCAGGGACAACGTCCTGCAGCCCCAGCAGCTGGGGACTTGTGCTGGCTCCAAAACAGGAGCAAAGGCCAGCCCAGCCCTCCCAGGGCACAGAGGCTGGAACCACAGCCCCAGGCAGGCACAGCACAGCACACAAGCAGCCCTGCACCATGGCTGCCCTAAGGAGCACCATCTCATCGAGGTGGGCTGATCCAGATGTCACAACCAGCCCAGCACACGCTGCATTTCGGGCTGTCCCTGGTGGGAAGGACAGAGCCTGCCCTGCCCTGGGCTCACACAGAGGAGGGCAGAGCACTGTGCAGAGCTCACTGTGCTGAACAGGGCTGAGTGTGAGACTAGTCATTTTACCTAGTGAGTGTAACCAGCTCTGCCCCGTTTCCATGGCGATCTGGAAATGTTTTATTTCAAGCATTTGCGGCAGGATCACACCATAAGCAAGGCTCCACTGTTGGACAAGACTGGAGACACAGTGCACAGCTCAAGCAGATATTCCCTGCCAGCATATCAGAGGCAGCACACAACACAAACACTCATCTTCCTCTCTTTTGGGCCGTTACCTTTCCGTTGTCTTCCAAGGATGAGTTTTGGAAAAGAAAATAAACCCCAAAGAAAAACACGAGTCCTTCAAAGGCGCCCAGAAAGGTCCAGTACAGGAAGGGCCTCCACTGCAGCATGGCATTGTCTGACACCTTCCTGCCAAGAGATGGAGTAACAGCACCGTCAGCACCAGGCCAGGCTGTGCTGCAGAGCTCCTCACAGGCAGGGCTGGGGGCTTGGAGCAAGCCCTTGCGGGAGGAGCCAAGGGGGGAAACCACAGAAACACCTGTCAGGACATAAAGAACACTTCTAATATCAGCTGCTGATCATGAGAAATCACAAGAGGTTCAGCATATGAATTGTTTTGTCTTTCTCCTCTAGGTAAAACTTGGATGAAAGAAGCACAACGTGAACAGAGGCAATGCTTTCCTGAACCTTTCCTGCAGCCCCTGTGCTGCCCATGGTATCTGACATTTTCTGCTAAATTTTAAAAGCAGGGTAAGGCTAAAGAGCAGAGCAGCTGTATGGGAAGCATGAAATCCATGGTGTGTTTCCCTCTTTTTGCTGAAAGCACAAAGTCCTTTTTTGAGAAAAGCTCTGCAAGTCCTGTTCCCTGAAGTGGTGTTTTTCTGCACAGGCTGAAAATAACCTCCTGAATTGTATGGTGGGTGTTTCTATCACAGGGGTTGTAGCAGGAGGCTCTTGGCTGAATACAGGATGAGATCTGGCATGGAGGCAGCAGCAGCAAATGGATGGGCTATGAGCAAAGCTCTGCAGGGACCACACACAGGGCCTGGGGAGTGGAGGGTGGCTATCGGGGCAGGAGGGACTTAAAAACATTTCCCTGCATCATTATTTTTTCAGATTACTTTCTGTAAAGTCCCCACCTTTTCTGCAGTATTCTCCCTTAACTCCTAAAGCAACACATCCACTTCCAGCAAGATGCACTTTGCAAACCTGTGTGGTGTGGGCTCCTGTAACTGCAGTTTCTGAAATGAGATCCTATTGAAAAGCACGCAGGATGATGCTGTGACCACGTTCTAACACGTCACAACTCGGGTCTGAGAAACGAGCAAGGATAAAGCAGACTGGAAGCGTGGGGTACTGCAAGCAGAGAAAACACAAGCAGCTTCCTCCCTGTGAGCTCTGTTTTGCATTCCCATTCCTGTCCTGCAGCGCTCGTGGTAAACAGCTTTTTCCAGAGTCAGGATCTGCACTGCAGCAGCTCAGCACTCCCTCCAGCAGCAGCGCAGCGGGCGCTCTGCACGCAGCAGCACAGGCACAGCCGTGAACATTCCAGCCAAGGCTGGTTCCCCTCCACACACAGACCCCAGAGATCCCAGAGCCCACCAGGGGAAGGCACAGGGGCCGGCTGCTCCTGCTCTCTGTCGCACAATATTCAATTAAAGCTATTTAAAAATCCAGACGGTGGCATTTTGCCACAGAGTGAAGGAATAGAGAGCTCTAATCAATCATGGCTCTGAGTGTTCACTTCAAAACCACCCAAGCCCCTTCCCAGCCATACAGCTCTTGCTGCATTCACTGCTGTTTATACCTAAGGCAACGTTCACGCAGTATTTTAGGCACCTGGTAACTCCCTTTGCTGTCTGCACAGAGATCACCCTTGGCTCCTCCACTGCTGAGGAGCATCACACCAGTGACAGGGCTGGCACGGGCCACTGCCCCAAGCAGCCCTGACCTGGCTTCTGCCACAGGGCTGAGCTGACTGCCAGGCTGGGGAACTGGCAACAGGGATGCACAGAGAGGGGCTTCCTCCAGAAAACACCTTCCTCAGTCTTTGCTGAAGGGCTGCCCCAAGCGCGAGTGTGGGCAGGGCTGGGAGGAAGATGGAAAGCATCTCTGTTTCTGGGCAAGTTTGGAGCCTCTCCCTGCTTCAACCAAGGAGAGAAATCAACAGGCAAAGCAGAGGGAGACAGTCTAAGCTGTCCTTTCCCTGGGCAACGTGGCAGAACGCTGTGTGTGGATTGATGAGCAGAGCTCCCTGGGTTCTGATAAGGGGACCTGGCCACTGGAGGGGAAGCCTGGGGGAACACATCCATTTAGACAAGCTGAGAAACCACCTGCCTGAGCTGGGCTTCAGAAACATTCATCTTCCTGAAAATGAATGGATCTTTTTTCCTCCTGAAGGCTGCACCTCCCCTCCCTGCATTACACGCTCCATCACGTGCTTGGCTCAAAGGTAACAGGAATGAATGGTCTGGCCACACTCACAGCTCCGTTTTTCTTCTGGATGAATTCCACCTACAGTTTACCCTTCACAGAGATACAGCAGTGCAGTTTGCTAGACCAGATACTGTCAGAGAGCATCAACAAGCAGCAAGAGGCAGTAAACACAAGGCTGCTCAGCTTGAATGCAGGAACAGCTGAGCCAGAGGGACAGAAATGGCTTTTTCTGCACTTGGTGGTGATGCCATCCCTGACACAGGACAGGGACACCTGCTTACACTCCTGCACCAGAAAACCCAAACCCCAGGCAGCAGAGTTGTGCAGAGGCCTGCCCAGCCCAGCAGTACTCACATGTAGAGCTGAGGGTCCGAGGTCAGAGTGTCAATGCTGATGTGCTGCTCCAGGAGGCTGTAAGCCAGGATAGGCAGCGACGTGAAGCAGATGTTGTACATGGTCAGATAAGCAGCATCATACAGTGGCTTTGAGGAGGAACAAAGGCTTACATGAGACAGACAGAAAAGGCCTCTCCACAAAGAAATGAAACCATAAATTACCAGCTCCTGCATACCCTTTGTCACACAGATCCATCCTTTGTCACCCAGCACAGCCTCACTGGATGGAACTGTGCTCTGTGCAGTGCAAGGGGGAACAAGGCCCCTGCAGTGCCCAGGAACCTGCCCCCCCTGACAGAAGTTTTCTAACTGGCTGGTCTCATCTCCAGCTCATCCCCCAGAAAAACACAACTGGACAGCCCTTATCACAGCCTTCCTCTGGCTGCTCCTGTGCTGCCGTTCCTATTAATACATCTGATGCCTCCTGTGGCTCTCTAAAGACTAGACTGTTTTAGAGGAACTACAGCTTCTTTTTTTAAAAAAGGCAAGTGTTTCTGCCAAAACAAGCAGAGAATTCTCCCTCACCATTCACTCTTCCTGTTACTTTTGAGCCCAAATAGACACAAAAGCCCCTTAAGTTGACACAAAAGCCAAAGCTCCTGTCTCCAAGCACATGAACCCACTCACACCTGGATCTGCCCCTCTGATGTTTACTTGGATTAAACAAAGCTCTGGTAACACTCATTGTGTGTCTTTTTAAAAAACATAAAAGAATGAACCGTTCTTCCATCTGAGTGACATTTTTAATGCGCTGAAATGCAGCAGAGGAGACAAGATCAGGAAACTGCTCAAAACTCGTTCTTGTAAGAAAAGCAGAAGTAGCAAAATCAGATGCTGACAAACCAGCCAAACCCTTCTCTCGCTGCTTCAGGAATGTGTCCACCCGTGCTTATGGCTGGTGGATGGGAAAGGAAAGAAAGGAGACTGCTTTCTTTTCAGTTATGGTCTCAAAATATTATGTTCCAGATATGGTGCTGAGCAACAAGGCCAGCTCCTACTGTCCTCTAGAGCAAGGTGGTGAAGGGACAGGATGCCAAAAGCCAAGTCTCTGCTAGGAGGCCTCATTCTGCCACTTGCTTTTTATCTTGCCTTTATAGACAAATTAGTGGAAGTTACCTGCTGTGAGAATCCACAAAAGAACTGGTATAAAAACTGTGGTAAAATGAAGCAAAGGTTCTGGGAAAACAAAAGACAAACAGTCAGCAGGGAAGCACTTGACTTCTCAGTCTACACCCAAGCAGTTTTTCCTGTTATCAGACATTAGTGTCTGACATTACAACATCAGACAAGGTAGGGCACTTGTTCAATCAAGCACAAAAGCAATCCTGTGAGCAGTTAGTATCTGCAGGAGACACTAGAAGAATGCTCACATTGCCCTGGAAGCACTGTTTTCAATGGACAGGCACATGGCAGACACAGCCTGTTCCAGGGAAAACAGAGCTACAGAATATCCCCCACATTATTTTCCTGTTTATTGTTTTATTCTATTGCCAAAGAACTGCACAGGATAAACAAAGAAATCGGCTGCACACTGCCCCTTACCTTATAGAAGAAATACTGTACAAGGTGTGCTATTCTCACATAATATAAATGCCCATGTGCTAGTAGCAGTTTTCTTAAGTGTTTAAACTTTGGCACAGCATAGTCGCTGTTTCTGGAGGCCTGGCGTCCTTCTTTGCCTTTTATCCCTGCAGACAGAAGCACGGCAAGGGTTAATCCCAAAGGGCTGGAATCTGGATGCTGCCCCTGGCTTTGCTCACATCACTCAGTGCCTCAAAGGGACAAAGGCTGAGCTTCCCTCCTGAGAGCCCCAGGAGACCAAAGAGAACACTTTGTGTGGTTTTGGCTCCACAACACTCAGACCTGCCTCTGGAGGTTCTAAGCTATATTTAGGCTGCTCTGTGATTTCCTGTAAGAGCCTGGTGAAGGGTGTCTAGGCAAACCTGATGGAAGATAAGGAATTGCTTCCCCTGGGCTGGCCTGCATCTCTCACAGCTCAGTTATTGCCCTGCAGCTGCTCAGCCTCCTGAGACATCCCCAAGGAGTGTTCTGCTCACAAAAGCCACATCCAGATGGACTGCACTGGATTCCCTGCATTAGAGGGCACCACAGCATCTCCAACAGCCCCAAAGGAAGAAGGTGCCCTTTCTCTCCACTGACCCTTCCTCAGTGGCGTTACAGGAGGCTCCCGAATTTCAGACACCAGCCTGCAGACAGGAGTCTCCAGCTGCTGTGAGTCACAGGGACAGTGCAGGCACAGCACACCTGGGCACCAGCCCCACAAACCCCTGCGGGTGCTGTGCTGAGCTGCTGCCACCAGCTGGCACTGAACTCTGCCCCTGTCACTGCCCTGCCACTAACCACCATCTGTCTGCTGCTTGTGCCCCTTCTCCCTGAGCCCCAGGCAATCACCACCACTGCTTTGGTCACAGAGTTTCGGAACATAACCTGCAGTGTATCACTGACACGGAGAATGGTGCTAGCACAGGTGAGCAGCAGATGAGGATCTCACCTCTCCCTTCCACAATGGGCATGGGGAAACACTGGCACAGGCTGCCCAGAGAGGCTGTGGCTGCCCCATTCCTGGGAACATTCAAGGTCAGGCTGTACACAGCTCTGAGGAACTTGATGGAGCTGCACATCTCCCTGCTCACCGCAGGGGTGGGACCCTTTAAAGGCCCCTTCCAACCCACACTATTCCATGATTCTGTGATCTCAAGCATTAATCTGGAGTTTAACTCTGCCTCCAAAGAAAGCAAGAGCATAGTTCTCACTTTTTTCAGTGGGATTGGTTTAGCCACGTGCAATCAGAAACACCAGCTGCTCCTCAGAAGGGAGCCCCACCAGAGCAGACAGGTCTGGGCTGTGAGATGGGTGTTCCAGAGACTCTTACCTATTCCAACATGTGCTTCCAGAATCATGCTGACATCATTTGCACCATCCCCTATTGAGAGGGTTATTGGGCTTCCTTTTGTGTTCTTCACCATTCGCACAATCTAAGAGATTTTAAAAACGGAAGCGGCAGAACCCAAAATTCAGTTCAAAAGCCTCCAGAGACCTTCCCACTGCTCCCCCCAGGACAAGCAATCAGGCTTTTACAGCAGCAATATAACACCTGGAGAGCTCAGGTTAATAACAGCCCTCTATTTGCTGTGCAGTCACAGCCAGAGCAAAAGCCCAACCCAGCTGTGCAAGGCTGAAGGACAGGATTTAAAAACAAACCCCAGCAGCAACATCCTGCTCTTCCCTTCTGCCAGACCCTGCTCTCCCAAGGGTGGCTTCTCTCACGCATGCCAGGGTGCAGAAACGCATCACTTATCAGGCTGGGACATCATCTGCTGCAGTGAGGAAGTCACCAACTCCACTTGACAAATTTGGAAAGGAAAAAAAAAAGAGCAAACTGGGAGGTTTTGTTTATTTCTAATTGGCCTGGGTTTATGGGCTTCTGCCAGCATATTAAACAAAGGGTTTGCATTCAGATTTGAAAGAATGGTGTGCTTTCATCCTGCCCTGAAGCTCAGACAGAGCTTACACACAGCCTGGAGAAGTCCTGCTTGCTTAGGATGCTCAGGTGAAGTCCCAGCTGATGAATTCAGCGTGCGTCACAGCAGGCAGGGAGAGGTAAATAAATACCTGTGCTTTCTGCAGAGGAGCCATCCGGCAGCAGAGCACTGCAGTGCACTTCAGGCAGATCTGCAGGAATATGCTTTTGTAATTGCTGGAGCCACAGTCCTGAGAGGGGTTGAGTATCAGCGACAGCGTGGAGCCATCTATAATCAGTCCATACTCCTGACTCAACGTCCAGCTTCTGGGCACAACAAGGAACATGTTTGAAACTGCATCAGACTAACTCAACCTAGCTGCTGGTATCATTTAGTGAAAAAAAAAAAAAAAAAACCTGGCTTTGGGTTAATCTTCTTCCCATCCATTTTTGGGGGCTTAGCAATTTTAAAAAGCTTAGACTTAGCACGTGCCCTTCACTGAAGGAACAGTGCAATAAAGTTCAAAGCCAACTAATACCAGAGATGATGAGCAAAGCAAAGGAACCACTCTGCAGGTACCCAGTCCCCAGGGCCCCAGCACAGCCCTACTTCTGCATCTGAAACGGGCACTGCTGGGTCCTGCGGCTCACCCACCTCTTCAGGCTGCCCCTGTTTTTGGGCAGGTCCTGGATCAGCTTTTTGTGGTACTCCAGCAGCAGCTCATGGAGCCGATCCTCCTTCCTGTCGCTCTCGCCCACCGTCCTGGCCGTCAGCTCCAGCAGCTCCGTGCTGGTCTGGAACAGCCTGCAGGCGTAGCAGGTGGACTTGGCCGTCTCCATCTTGTCTCCTGTCAGCACCCAGACCTTCATGCCAGCTGCGTGCAGGGCTTCGATGGTCTCTGCCAGCTGCTCCTGCAGCCTGTGAGCAGAAGCAAAGCATCACTCCACCCTGTCACACAGCCCTGAGCCTGCTTCTGCACCCAAAACACCAGCTCAGGAGAAGGGAATTGACTTTTCCCCTGCTGGGGAGACCACTGCCACAGGAATAAGGATTACAAGTCAGCAATACCGAATTTTTATTTGCAGACAAAAAGAGAAATCGCTGCTTTATACTCTTGACTCTCAGGCCTCACAGTAAGAGTTTAATTTACACTTGCAGTTACTATAACTGAATGTGGAATTGAATTTGTTTTGATGTGCAAATTAATGCTGTGTGCTTAATTCACTCTCCAGAAGCGCAAGTATTTCTGTAGTTTCATTAATAAATCCCAATTCCTACTACACCAGCCAATTTAAGCAAGTAGGGCACTGTGAAATGGGTTGTGCCATGGTGTAATTAATTGCCCTGGACACTGCCAGCATCTGCCTGGTTCAGCTCCACCACGGCGAGTCCAGAGGAACCACAGGCACCACAGTGCTGGTGCTGCAGTCACCTCCTTACCTGTCCTCTACAGCAGTGGCCCCAATCAGGTGCATGTCTGCCTCTGTGTCATCAAAAACCTTGGCCATCTTCTCCTCCCTGTCCTGCAGAGCCATCTTGGCTTCATTGAGCTGCCTGTCAATCTTGTCATACTCCTTCTCAGTCAGCTCCTTGAAGGCCACGCAGAGCGTTCGGTAGCCATCCTGGCAGGGGGAGGCAAAGAAGACAAAGTGGGCAAATGCCCTGAATCCAGATTTTTTACAGCTCCTCACTTTAGGGTTGGTGCTTTTGTCTGCCATCAGTGTTCTGGCAGTACTCTCCCTGAGGGCAAGGATAATTTGTTGGCTTGTGTCGAAAGAGCACTTTTCTGTATTTATACAGAGTAATTGTGGTTCTGCTTCTTATGTGCAGAAAGAAAGCAAGAGCAAGGAGCAGGGCTGGGAGTGTGCAGCCAGCAGGGAGAGCAGGACTGGGTGCCACCACACGGGGACCAGGCTGCTGATGTTACTTCTATTTTTAACTTGCCTGGGAGATGCTTGGACAACTGTGATGGAGACCATATAAGTATATCAAATAAAGGTGGAAGCCAACCAAACAGAAAAGGAAAGAAGCCTGACATCAAAACAATGTGAAGCGACACTCCCGTTTTCAACACTTCACTCCAAAGCAAGGTCACATCCCTATGTTTGGAATAAGGCTTTCCTGACCCCAGGAGCCAGCCAAATTCCACCCGTGTGCTCACCATGGCATTGCGGTCCACATGGACTTTTGTTTGCTGGATTTCTTCTTGCTGCACCCTCGGAAAAATAGAGGAGTCTGCTCCTTTACAGAAGAGAAGCAACTTTCCTAAAAATAAATTATAAATACTTCATAGCACTCACAAGCTGCAGAAGGAGTTAACAATGCCAACAGCAAGCAAGTGATCCAGAGGGAGGAAATCTGGGAGGACTAAAGAGGGAACTGCTAGAAACCCAACTGCCTACCAAAAATGGCCTTGGACCAGCCTGTGAAACTCCTCTGGCTGAGACTCTGTCTGTCCCTACCTGCCTCTGAGCAAGTTTTCTGCAGGACACTGTATCTGTAAGCCTTGGCAAGCTTTCCAGGGAGGGTAAGAGCAGCATCCCAAACCTTGCAGGACTGACACTTGAGAAGGATGGTGACCTCTGAATTGTTGTCTGTTATTCCCATGAAACCCCATCCCACCCAGGGGACATTCTCTCATGTCTTCCCTGTGCTTGTTCCAGCCTGGAACACGGCAGCAGGGGGCTCTCCATGGGTCACTGCTCTCATCCCCTGATCTGCTGCTGGTCCCAAACGGCTCCCATTAAGGGAAATTAACTCTACAGCAACCAGTCCCGGTGCAAAATTTAGTTAGACCAGCCTAGAAAACTGAAGAGCTCAGGCTGTGTGGTGTCAGGAAGGAGGAGGATGTGTTTCCCAGCTGTGCACACAGGCTGGGAGCCCACAGCAGCTCTGTGCCTGTACCTGTGCTGGTTCTCACAATGACACTCATGCGGCGCCGGACAGGGTCGAAGTTCAGCACGTGCAGAAGTTGGTACCTTTAGAGAAAGGGAAAAAAGCTTTGGCTCAGTAAAGGAAAAATAGAAAAATAACTACTCGAGACAGAAAATCACTAACAATGAGCTGCAGAAATCAATACACCCTACAAGTGGCAACAGCCACCTGGGAATGAATTTTACAGCTACTGCACAAGAAAATGGAGGGAAAAACGCAAACTGCAGGGGTCCTGTGGTGCTCTGAGCATGGCACTGGGGGTGTGGGTACCCACCAGGGCACTGAGCCCCCAGAATGGGCAGGGGCTCAGCAGAGCATGGGGCACCATGTGCCACAAGCAGTTACACTAAGTCTCACAGTTAAATAGGAAGCTTCTTCATGAGGGAAGAAGTGAAACTTGCTTGTGAAGGCAAGTTTCCAGGGAGTGCTGGGATGGGGTCAGTGACTCACAGATGTCCACCAAGCTGTGAGCACAGGGTAAAACCTGACTATTTTCAGCTCGGGAGGGGAAGAAGAGGTTATAGGGAATGGAGCCACATCACGAGTTTAGGCTCAGTGTCCTGCTGTGAGCCCCAGCCACGGCCCACAAGGTCAGCAGCCACCTCGTGAATCGCAGGAGCCACCTGCACAAGCTGCTGCAGATGAAGGATACACACAAAGGACTGCAGGCTCTTGAGGGACCTGAATTTAGACATCAGAAAACCACCCGTGGATTTTTGCAAGGGACTCTTTTTGCCTATGCCTTGATGTGCTGTGCTTTGTAAATGGGACAGGAGTCTTGGGGCAGGTCAGCACGGCCTGGCTGCCCTCAAGGAACAGCTTTGGTCAGCCTGGCAAGGTCAAACTCCATCAGCTGGGTGGGAGTGGTGCAGAAGAGCAGCCCTGTTCCTCAGCAGCCCCAGCAGCACTTACATCTCAGTTTCATTCTTTTGGTTTCGTATTTTCATGAAATTGTTTTCAAGTCCTAGAAAAGTGAAACCATACCTGTCAATAAACAAAAGGACAGAAGAGCATTGAAAACACCCATTGGCACATATCACACATAACAATGTTCTCATTTCACGCCCTGCACTGCAGAGGAGAGCTCGAGAGCCCGAGCTAAGGAGCAGGGCTGGATGTTTGTTTGCTCCCTGCAGAGCCTGCTATGATGTCCTGGCACTGCTCCCATCCCCTGGAGGGCCTGGGCACTGGAGCACACAGACACACAGAGCCTCTGGACATGGTCCACTGGCTCTCTGGCAGCTTTACAAGCCATGAGCAAGTGCACACAGCTGCAACAGCCTCCATCTAAACCTGGGGGCTGGCGAGAGCACAGAATCACTGAATGGTTTGGGCTGGAGAGATCACCTAGAGCCAAACCCCTGCCAGGGCCAGGCACACCTTTCTCCAGACCAGGCTGCTCCAAGCCCCACCCAGCCTGCCCTCGAGCATCTCTGGCAGGATTCAAGTGTGGGGCTGACAGAAGGAACCATCCCATTATGTTGCACATGGTAACTGGTCTCTGTTTCCAGGGGATTAAAGCACAAGGCCAAGTGGGCTCCAGCAAAGAAGCCCCTGCCACAGCTGGGCACTGCAGCACCTTGGGGCTGCTCTCAGTGAATGCAAAGCACAGCCTCCCAGGGAGCTGCTCAGGGAAGATCCTTTACAGAGCATCCCTTTGCCAGGGAACTCAAACACACAGGCTCACCACACTGCAGGGTCAGCAATGGCATCACAACATGCTTCCCAGAGAGACTGTGGAAAGGGATCTGTCACCTCCAGATCACCCTCACCTCCCTCCTTCCCACCAGAGAGAGGGAATTAAAGGGCCAACATCTTCACATTCTTACTTTTCTGCGCCTTTCACCAGAGCGATTTCATCCGGGGAGGAGGAGATGTAGGTGTATTTGCGTTCAGCGTGTGCCACCAGCCCATCCACCTGGTCTGCCTCCTTGATCTGCACCGTGTGGCACAGGCACAGGGCTCTCAGGAACAGCTCCTCCCGGCTCTGGGAGGACAGAGGGAGGGCTGTTACCAGCTGTACACCCAGCCAGGAGCTGCCACAAAACGCTACAGCCATCAGCACACACATCCCTCACCTTCTCAGCCTTGCCATAGTACTTGAGGGGTCCATCAGGCTGGGAGAAGCCGTCCACCTCTGCCATGCAGTCCTTGTACTTGTGCCCGTCGATGCAGCACTCGATGAACTCCATGCTGTTCTCTGTCAGGGTGCCTGTCTTGTCTGTGAACACGTACTCCACCTGCAACACCCGGCAGCTGCCACAGGGCTGGGCAAGGAGCCCCCAGGAACACAGCCTGGGGCATCTCAGGGCATCTGTGCCACTGTGGAGGGCACCTGGCTACCCCAACCCCACTGCAAGCAGACACGGGTGCCCCTCTGCATCCCTCTGTCACTCTGCTGCTCTGCTCCTTTGTTTTGCAGCTTGTTGCATGGGTGGCAGGAGGCAGCTTCTGAAGACTTACAATCTGTCTCCAGGCTCTTCACTTTCCTGGGCCCTTTGCTATAGCCCTAGTGCTGCAGAACTGCTGCTGCAGGTCTGCTGCCTCCTTTGGGCATTTTCATCTTGGAGCTGTATTTCAATTAGCTAATTGCTACTCCAAGTGTATTTTTATTCTTGTTTTTAAAGCAAAATCAAAAGCAGGAGGCGCTACACATGCCCTGCACTCATCTCCCCTGCTGCAGAGCAGGAAGGGAAGCCTGAGCCATCTGGGTGCCCCAGCAGCACAGCTGCACGTGCTCTGCACGCCCAGGGAGATGACTGGGCAGACATTTTCACTAATCCTCAAAGAGACAGAGTTTTTTAATTTTTAATTGAAGCAGTGAAAGCAAAGCACCCTGACACGCAGAGCGCTGCGCCTGATCTTCCCCAAAATGGAAACAATTGGCGTGACCCAGTTCCTGCTCTTTCATGCACTATTTATAACCTTATCTGGCTGGCAGAGCCAGTGGAATCACATCAAATGGAAAGTGCCACCACAGCCCTGGGTGAAGCTCTGGCCCCAGGGGACTGCCAGGGATCGCCCCAGCAAGGGCCCCTCGTGGGGAGGGCCCCTCCATCCCCATTTCCATCCCAACAGATGCAAACTCAGCACACCCTGACCTGCCCCAGCTCTTCATTCAGGTCCGACGTGTTCACCAGTGCTCCCTCCTGGATTTCCTCATCATACATCTCCTTGTCCCAGGAGATGAAGAAGGAGCCCAAGAACTTCTGCATCTCCACTGTAACGTACATGGAGACAGGGATAATGAAATTGAAGAGGACCATGAACGACAGGAAATCTGTGAACATCCGCAGGACCTGCAGAGGAAAGAGGAGAAGATGCAGCCTGTGGCTCTCAGGGCACAGGGGCAGTTTGCAGCAACACCTCAGAGATTCTAGACAGCTTCTCAGAAAGGTTAAATAGGAAAAAACAACATGAACATGAATACAGCTGAGATACAGGGCTAAATTCCATTTTCCTTTGGCACAGAAAATCCCACTGTCTTCTGCAGATCTACCAGGAACAGAAGCACATTTCGCTGCTCCACAGTGACCAAAACAATGTTTCATAAGCATATTCCTCTCAAGAATACACTGCTACAGGCTCATCCTGACCCCAGGAAACCAGAAAAAAGGAGCAGGTGGCTTGAGAGCAGTCAGGCTGTGGCAGGGGTTCAAGTGTGCAGTGACATCCCTGTACATAACCCATCAACTCAATAACCCATGCAGTGAAGATCCCTGCACACTCACACTCACTCTCTCAGGCTTGACTGCCCACGTCTGGACAAGTTTAACAGACTGGTTGACATGGCCTCAATTTAGGTTTACCTATTCAGAGCTGAAAGGTATCTCGAGTTCAGATAAGGACCCAGGTTACATCAGCTGCATTTCTATATTGTACAGTATTTATCTAGGCTTTGCCCCTGTTCCACACAAATATCACTGTGCACAAGCACGAGAGAGGCACAAAAGAAGCACAAACAGCAGGAGAGACCAAAGGAAACAACAGCACTTTGTGTGAGCAAACAGGACTCCCAGGGCTGGCAGCAGGCACTATCAGATTAAACTAAACAGCCAGAGTAAGTAAAGCTGGGCTGGAGGAGGTGCTGAAATACAAATCCACTCACCTTGAACGTGTCCCTCTCTTTTTTAGTCTTTTCGTTGTACCAAGGCTCATCATTAAATGGATTACTCTGCCAGACATATTTCAGAGTTGTGCACACAGTGGCCTTGCCCAATAAGATGCATAAATACACTATCAAGAAAGCATTGATGGATCTGAAAAACAGGATTCTTTTTTAAATTCTTGCAGCTATTTTTATAGAGAAAAACATGTAAATAGGCAAGAACAATACTTCCTTACTTTTAAGAAAGAAATTACAGAACAAGTGCTTTTGACACTGCTGATATTCAGGGTCAGGTTCATATATTTAAACATTTCTTAATTTTGTTTTTAAATATAAAAGCTACTAAACTATGCTGCTTCTTGCAAGATATGCTTTATCAAATACCCAGATTTTCCTATGCAATCAGAGAAAAAGGCAGTGGTTAGGGGCTTACTTCTGTACCAGCCATCCATTAAAAACCAACCCAAACCCAACAGGTTTCACCGATTTTTCCTGAACATAAATACTCACTTCTCCACTGCAGAGCGTTTCTGAGATTTCCCCTGGTAGTTGAGAGCCATTTTTGTTTCCATGCCAGTGTAGACTGCAACTCCTGCGGGAAGCAAAGCAGGGCTCATAAGGGACGGGAGCCTGCGGGGACCCAACTGGCACTGGGCCATCGGGGCAGCGGTGCTCACACCAAACCCAGTTTGCAGCAGGAGGCAGCACCCAAGGGCTGCCCAGCTCCAGGAGCCTCTGAGGCTGCCAAGGACAGCCACTGCTGCAGCCCAGAGCAGGAGCCCTGGAGCACACAGGGCCAGGAGAAGCAGCAGCCTCCCACCTCCAGCACCAGCATCTGAGACTGCTCCCAGAGAGCACCTGGGGACAGCCCCTGCTCTCTGTGTCCCAGGCAAAGGGAAAAGCTTGCTCTGGTGAATCAGCACCCCTGGGCAGCCCTGCAGACGGAACCAGTGCCTCCTAGTTTCACCTGGTCACTTTGCAACCAGCCTGCATGACAACTGCAGCTGTACAGCCCAGGAAGGCAGGCTGCAGAGATGCTCCCTCTCCAGATTCAGTAGTGAATATCTACATTTGTCATTACTTATCAGAACTATTTAAATAAACAAACAAAAATAACTTCACCATAAATCTTCTTGGTATTTTTGAGGGTAGCACCTTTCAACAACAGGTTTTCAGGACCCAAAGACCTAAACATAAAAGAAATTATAACATTGCATCACTCAAAGAACATCCAAGCTACTTTATAAATTAAATTAGAAATAGAGTAGATATATAAACAAAGTTTCCTTACATCTGATTACATTATTTGTATGTTAAATTGGGGCCTTGCTTGAGTTTGTTTTTCTCTTTGTGGAATTACATTTTCATTTCATCTTAAAAATACAATCCCCAATGCAAGATTCCACTCTTTTTGGGGGATTCTCATTAAGGCTTTTGAAGAATAACTGCAAAATGTTCAGATCCAGTATGTTCCAGTACTTATACAAAAATGCAATGTTAAAATCATCAGAAGCCTGTCCATTCCAGCCCAGTCAGTCCATGCTGGCAGCCCCATTTGTGTTTTTATTTCTCTTTGAAACCCCCAGTTTCTCTGATGCTCCCAGGGTATGAACAGCCCCACCAGAGCACAAAACCCACCCAACATGCTCTGGTGAGAGCCAATGCTTTGGATGGCTTATGGACAGCACCTGCTCGTTTTTTCTGTGGGACACTCTGATTGATGTTTGAGTTCTTGCTTACCTTCCAGTGACAATATTTTGTCATTGCCTGATAAATTTGTGCCCCGTCAGGAGGACAGGACATTACCAGTGGGTCTGCACTGCTTCCCCAAAAGGGGCTCAAACAAACCACAGGATGGCAGAAGGGAGGACTCCTTTTAGAATGAAATCTTTGGAATGTTAAAGAAAAAAAATTCCCAAATGATGGCAGGACAAGCTCAGATCTTGGAAATTCTCTGTAGATGCCCAACCCCTCTGAAGAGGGCCAACAGGCAGCTGCAGGACCAACCTGGCTACAGGCTCTTGGTTACTTCCATAGATGATAATCCTTCCAACAAATCTGTGATAGAAATATGAGAAACTCGTATTACAAACACATATTACAAACATAACAAAGAAAAGTCATTGACAGGAAATGGAGGCAAATCCAGAAGCAAGTGAATCTGAGAGTTTAATGTTTCAGAGGGGTGGCTGTGTTCAGGACAGGGAGAAGCCACAGAGTCCCCATGCTCAGGGCGCTTACACAGCCCAGCACATCCCCATTACAGACTGCAACACACCCAGAAAGCCTCCCTAAGGGCTCTAACCACACAGACCACTCACTCCTGAAGTCCCTCGCCCAATGCATCTTACTGGGAAGGGAAGAGTGGCCTAAAAACAGGTACAGGGACCATTCCTGCTGCTGAGCTGACAAAAACCAGCTCGTACCACGAAAACACCTGCACTGCTTAGGGAAGGCTTTTCTGCAAAGACACTGAGCTTTGAAGACTTTGCCACACTCATACAGAGGAGGCCCAGCAGCTTATCAGTGCCTTGAGCCACCTTTTGGTCTCCAACACAAAGGAGATGAGCTGTGCTTTGCTGAGCTGCAGATGCCCCAGTGCTGGTGCTGAGGTGTCTGCAGGGGATGGCCCCAGGCAGGGGCAGGGCAGCACGGGCAGGGGGCAGGCAGGAGGGCCAGACTCACTTGTAGAGGTCGGGCTGGGGCTGCTCACACTCGATGGTGGCCGTGAGGGTGTCGATGGCTTCGTCGGTGCAGAGCACGGTGGTGTCCCGCACGGCGTAGTGGGTCTGCCACAGGAGCACAGGCACGGTCACCACAGGCCCAGCAGCACCCCCACCCCCACGTTTTACACCCCATTGTCACAGACATCTGTTATAAGAAATCCTTTCTTTAAGATTTTTCCTCCTGAGGAGCTGAGAGGCCTCAGGAACAAAATGTAACCAATGGTTATCTGCTGCTGTGGGATGCAACAGGTGCATCTGGGATTGGTCTCATGTGGTTGTTTCTCATTAGTGGCCAATCACAGCCCAGCTGGCTCGGACACAGAGCCGAGCCACAAGCCTTTATTATTCTTGGCTATTCTATTCTTAGCTAGCCTTCTGATGAAACCTTTTCTTCTATTCTTTTAGTATAGTTTTAATGTAATGTATATCATAAAATAATAAACCAAACCTTCTGAAACATGGAGTCAGATCCTCATCTCTTCCCTCATCCAAGAACCCCTGTGAACACGGTCACACCCCATCACTCAAATGCCACTGTGCACAAGCCTGTTAGCCCCAGCAGCTCCCTAAAGCCCTCACCACGCTCCCACAAAGCAGCTGAAGCATCTCTCAGAGAAGCAATGAAGTCACTAATGCTAAGGGAAAGCACAGCAGCAGCAGCTGCTGGGTGTCTCAGCAAGGCATCCACCAAGGCAGAGCATCCCTGGCTGCTCCCTGGGGACCTGCCCTGGCTGTTCCCTGGGGACCTGCCCTGGCTGGGGTGCAGGGGAGGCTGCAGGTGGCCCCGAGAAGGAGGAGCTGAGCACCTGCCCTGGCTCCTGACGGTACCCACACAGCAGCTCCAGCAGCAGGACCAGGCAGAGCGCTGCCAGGCTCCCAGCTATTTTTAGCAGCTGCTGCTGCAAAGGTTCATCTCTCATAATTAACTGAAAAGCCCACAAAGGATCTGCTCGCTGCCTTTCGGGCTCTATTTATAGGAGCTGCTCAGAGCTCCCAGGCACGGCGGGCTCACGGCAGGCTGCCTCAATCCATCTTCATAAACAAATTCATTAAAGCGCTTCCTCCGCTCCTGACGTGTGCATCCCTGCCCTGAGCATCCCAGGAGTTACACACACTGCAGCCATGGCATGAGACATCCCCTCCTCCGTGTGCTCTGCTGACCTGCTGCCTCCTCAGCACACAGGGACACAGCGCAGCTTTTGTCAGAACTGCTCCTGCAGTGCCCAAAGCCAGCCCTTGAGGGGAGTTTGCAATGCTCCCATCAGCAGAGACACTGTGCAATTACTGAGTGATACTTCAAAGCCACCTCCCAATCAATTCCAGGATCTTTACATCCTTTAGTGCATTTAGAAAACACACGTTCTGTTAGCTAACGTATGGCCAAAGATTTGTGCTTCAAAGACAGAGCCCTGACAAAGTCTCTTTTACATTTCTGATCAGTTTCACTCAGACACCTTTCCCATACCCCAACCTGACATGCTCCAAATACCAGACAAATCCCCACCAGGAAGGCAGCAGATACCCCTGCAGATGAGGTCTGGTGATTACCCAAATGTGTTTCCCTCACCCCCCTTTTACAGCAAACCCTGGTTCCTAATGTTAGATCTATTTCCCCAAACAGAGCTGGCTTTTCTATTCCCTCCCCCCTTCAAACTCATCTTCACCTCCTTGTGAAACAGGAGACAGCTCCCAGTCACCTACAGGAATCCACAAACCAAGAAAAAACCACCACAGTGCTTGATATAGAAACTCAGCATCACATCTCCAGGCTCACACGTTAGCAAGAGCCAAGACTCCGCAAAGTAATGTGAACTCATGCACACAACACACCTGACACAAATAAGCAAAAGCCTTTTAACATGGTTGGCTATTTTTGGCCTCCAGCCACTTCAAAGCTCCAGCTCCTCCTCACTATTGGAACCAGCACTGTGCCACCAGCTCCCACTCAGGTGATCCAGCACCAGCCAACAGCCACCCATGGCAAAGAGCCACAAATCCCAGAACAGCACATCACATCCACAGTGGTGTTCCCACCGACTTCAGAGTGTGCTGGAATGAATCATGTCATGGTAAAGTATCTTCCAGTCCTACTGCTGCAGCTGCTAGTATCTGTGTATTTATCATATACTTATTATATTGTTATAATATTATTATAGTCTGTATTATACTTGTACAAATATTTATCAAACTCAAGCGAAACCAAACATTCATGTCTTCTGACGTATACAAGTTTTGTTGTTGCATCTTTCCCTAGTTTAGAGAAGGGGAGATAGAGAAAGAAAGAAAATAAACTGGAGATACTCTTCCTGAGCAAGACTAGTATTAAGTATCACTGCTTGCTCCAGGGAACGGGAGGGAAAATCCCAGAAGTGAAGCTTTTCTCATGCTGCCGAGCAGGGCACAGACCAGCCCCAGGGCTCAGACCCAAGCAGGGCTCAAACCAGCCCCGGGGCTCAGTGCTGAGCAGGGCACAGACCAGCCCCAGGGCTCAAACCAGCCCCAGGGCTCAGTGCTGAACAGGGCACAGACCAGCCCCAGGGCACAGACCAGCCCCAGGGCACAGACCAGCCCCAGGGCTCAGTCCCAAGCAGGGCACAGACCAGCCCCAGGGCTCAGACCAGCCCCAGGGCTCAGACCCAAGCAGGGCACAGACCAGCCCCAGGGCTCAGTGCTGAGGCACTGGATGCAGACAAGGGCAGGGGCTGCTCGGGAGCCAGGCAGCCACAGGGATGGGCTCCACGGCAGCAGCCTCCAGCCCAGCACAGCCCCAGCCACCCGAGCAGGGCCATGCCCAGGTACCCAGCAGCAGCTGCCCCAGCCAGCCCCTGACCTTGAAGTTGGACTCGCCGTCCAGGCTGGCTGTGGTGACGTAACAGGTCCCATCCGTGCTGCTGGAGGCCAGAAATATCAAGTCACAGGGGAAGGTCTCATCTGCTTTCACTTCTACTATGTCTCCAACCTAGGAGAAAGGAAGCACTCCCATGAAAAGCCCTCTCAGTTGTTTTTGGGTGAGTATGATGCAGCTTCTCTCAAAGCCTAAGAGGCGAGCTGGGGTCCAGGAGGGGCACAGATCCCTGACCATCACTCCAGAGCCTGATGGGTGATCCAGCCCTGCACTGACTCAGAGCACCCACAGGGCACAGCCAGTGTTTATTCCTCTGCTAAATCCTGATGGAGCAAGAGACTGTACTTGCCTGAAGTGCAGTGTGATAAATTAACATCAAAGCCAAGTGTACTTTCCTGGTGTCCTTGGGAGAGTAGGAAATAGAAGAGGACTGCCTGTCCTGGAGAAGTGCAAAATGCTGACAGATGTGTCACCTGTCAGCCCCGGTACAGCTTTTCAAAAGAAATCAAAGGCAGCTTCACTCCTGAACTGGGAACAGCTCTGGAGCATCTCAGCTGAAAGTGAGCAAGCTGGGGCAGCTCCAGCCCCGGACAGCCCTCCTGCCCTGCCCCTGTGCCCTCAGCCACAGCTCTGTGCTCCCATCAGCCGCAGTGAGAGCAACGTGCAGGTTCTCAGGTAACAGTTACCTTGATTTTTTCACTCTCTTTCCGCACTTGCTTTGCATTTTCCACAACAAAGACGTTGCTTTTGTTCACCTCGTTGTCAGCTCGGTGCCTCAGCCAGTCCTCGTACCCCTAAGGCACAGACACAGGCAACACAAACCCCTTACAAAGTGAGTAAACTGATGGAAAGGAGAGTGAGGATCAGAGGGACACATGGAAACAATGAGTAAGGCAACCGTCCTCAGACCTCCTTCATGCCTGACAAAACATCAACCAGAGTAGCTCAGACTGAATCAATTCATTTAAAAAACCTCCATATGCATATTTGACAGATTCAGAACAGATTAAAATAACACAAAAATAATCTACATGTGGGGCATGCAACAAGCAGCTAAACTACTGTAACACATTTCTATTATTCTCAGCTTTGGTAAGAACAGACTGATAATATGAATAATACACTCAGCAGCCTGCAACTCCTTCCTATGGTAACGCAGGATGAGATTCTTCCTCTTCAGCCTTTACTGGAGGAATGAGCATTGAGATCTGAAGCAGAGATTTTATTCTAGCTCTCCCTTTCCAGCCCCCGTGGATCAAACTTCTTTTTTTATTATTCACTCAGGAAATTTTAAATGGCATGCGCGCCTGTGATGGGAGGCAAAAGGTCTTTCAACACTGCAAGATGAGGAGCACACGTTTCCAGAACCTGTCCTTCCCACCCACCAACACGGGAGCAGAGCGTGGGTGTATCTGGAGCACGTCTCTGCAAGGACTCGGGGAGTGCTTCCAAGAAGAGGAAAAACATTCCTGTAACACCAGACCTACAGCAGAAAGCTTCACTGACCCTCACAGCCTGCTTCCAGCAGCACAGGGATGCTTTCCATTGCCACAACAGGAGACACCAACCCCACACCCAAAGCGCAGCCTCTCTTGAAAAGCCCGACTCGCCCTCTAAAGGGGGCACCAAACCTACCAGCAGGCGTTGGTGGCTTCTGAGCATATTTAAATACACGTTTCTGTGCCTGTCTCAAAGAGCATCTCGCCCAGAGCGGCAGCTGTACCTGTTTGATAGCTGTGACAGTGATGACAAAGAAGAGCGGGAGGCCACTGGTCACCGGGCTGGTTGGGGTGTCCACTATCACCTGCAGGAGAAAAACGGACTGCTGAGCCCTGGGTTTCAAATCAAACCCTTGGTTATGGGGGAAAAGGGTGCTTATCCCACTGCGGGCAGGTCAGAGCCTAGCAGAGGAGAAAGGGAAGAAGAGCAGTACCAGTCATCTCGAACCACTGACACTGGGAGGCTAAAAATAACACCCATCAGCCCAAATTACCTATGAAATATACTGCAGAACAGAACATGAATATTTCAGTAAAACAGAAATGCAGGCTTTGTCTCTAAGCTCTCAAACGTGGAGCTCAGAGCATGCTGCAGGCACCATGGCTGCAGAGGGGCCCTGGGGCAGAGCTCACTGCAGCCAGCTCCAAGCACAGAGCAAAGCCCTGATCACCAGTGAAAGCTCCAGGCTGTGGGACACTGCTGCTCCTTCTGACGTGGCCCAAAGAATGGCAGGGCAGGTTCCTAAGGGGCAGGGAGCACCTCCCACCTTCCAGAGCAATACACCACAACCTGGTCATTGCCCTGCTGCTCCTGCAGAGACTGGGAGCACCAGTGGCTCCGATGAAAGGGACAGGGAAGCTCAGCAGAAAGGCTTTGTGTCCCCACAAAGGGACTTTGTCTCTTGTTTGTGCTTCCCCAGCACGCTCACATAACAGCAGCATTTGGATATTTATTGTTTCAGGCTGCCTGTAAAAAGCTGCGTTAAGGACAGGACTCCTCTTGTCAGCTACATGGACATTTTTGACTATGAAATGCTGTGCACTGCAATATTACCCTGCCCTACTGAACCCAGAGAGAAAAGCCAGAAGGTTCTGAAGTGGAAGAGAGACACCACAAGAAGCAGCCAGACAAATGGCAGACGAGTTAAGCAGCAGGAGGGCAAACCAAGATAAACACCAAAATTATTTTCAGGTACACAAAGGCCTGGCTCACTCCAATGGGTGCAAAGTGTTCCCAAGCAGAATTCTGGTGGAAACCCCACTGTGGAGGAACAGCTCTGAGTGAGGACAGTGCCAGGTGTCACACAGACACTGCACACAGCACGTGTGATGATGGCCACTCACCAGGGCACTACCATGGAGCTTAGGCCAGCTAGCCAAAAGTTATCATTCAAGAATTGGACAGGTTTGGGAACCCAAGAACTTTGGAGAAGGGCAAAGTGGAGGGCCTCCTGCTGCCTAGGAGGAGAGCTCCCTGCACTGGACAAGTTATAGCTGTTTGCATTTATATTAAAAAAGCACCATTTCTGTGCACACAGATATAGGAACACAGTATCAGATGAAGTGCCTGGAATAACTCATATATGTATTTGGAGTTTGGATTCCTTGCAAAAACCCCGTGGCTGGACACCACTCTTGCCCTTTGTGGCTGGTGAAAAGCTGAGGGACACACAAGCAACAAGCCAGGAGAAAGGCAGACTCCCCTGAAACTATTTTTGGACTGGTTTAGGACTTCAACAGCTTAATTTGAATCCACTTAAAAGTGACAAAGTCCTCTTGTTAATTAATTTTTCTTAGGAGATGCCTTAGGACATAAAGGACCACACTCCAAAAGTTATCTCCCCTTTCCTCCTCAAAGGGACTCTCTGCAGGTTCCTAAAACAGCTTATTGCCACCAGCCTGGTCTGCCTACAAACACATTGGGCTGTGCTCCCTCCAGGCCAGCCCCTCTGCCAGGAGATTCCCTGCAGGTTCCTGTGAGAGCTGCAGCAGATGAACCAAAGAGATTTGTACTGTTTGTGTGCGGTGTTTTATGCTGAATGCACCTTTTGTCTCACAAAGAGCTGGATCTGCAGCCACAGAGAAACAGAAGGTTTTAAATAGAAAAACAGAACATTTCACAACAGGTAGGGCAGATGCCCCAGGTAATTCCTCAAGCACTGAGACACCTCACTCCCCATGCAGCACCCAGGGGGGACAACCCCCGTAGCTTACAGACATTGAAACAGAAGCATGGACATTCAAGACACAGGTGGCATTTTCCAAGGTATCACCCTTGGTACTGCAAATGAACAGAGCGGCCCTGAGCGCCTTTCTGAGGCAGGGGATGTCTCAGCATGACAAGCACCTGGGGCAGGGGCTGCTCTGCACAGCAGCCAGGATCAGGGCTGGGCTCTGCTCAGCTGGGTTGGTTTGTTCTCTAATTCACCACAAGGGCTGCTTCCTGATTTCAGAGGTGCCCACAGAATAAAGGCAAGGAGGAGCAGCCAGGCTCTTCTCTCACCTGTGCCTAAAATGGGCAAGCAGTGAGACAAGCCCAGTTTGGAGCTATAATCAGGAATATTCCATGTTCTCCACGGCCAGAGGGTCAATAGATAAAATGTAATAGCACGTCACTAAGTGGCCAGCTACACAAAAAGGACATCCTGACTCCAGGGTATCGCTTCAGTTCAAGGCAAATTACAAATTGGGTCTGACAAAATGGAGCGACGCCAGCGAAATGAAGAGATGGAGGCAAGCCAGCTGACGCCAGAGCAAATTGGCCTCTCATGTCACACTGCCAGGAGGAGCCACACAGCCCTGGCTCGGGATCCCTGCTCCTGCACAGCCAGGGCACTGCACACCAGAGCCCCTCACTGCACAGGCACAGCATTCCAGGCACTCCTCCTTGTGCCTGGAACAAATCTGCTGTTTTGCCCAGGCAGAGAAACTTCCTCAAGCTTCAGTTTCCAAAACTCATCCTATGCATTTTCTTCATTTTACTGAGTACATCCTATCTCTCCTGCTTGCCTTGAAACTCATGATATTTGAGACATAAAAGTGTGATATAACTTGGGGAAATACAGAGATAAGAAAGAGAAGTAGTAATGGTGACAAAAACCAGATCTTAATTGTGTAGCATCAGGAGTATTTTCAGTGGTTGAATGATCTTAACAGCTAGAATTAAGACTGTTTCTCAGTCTCAGCAGTCACTCAAACCCCATCTCAGACAGGTCCAGGTATTTTAATTATTTTTATGCCTTGGATGGTGTGGCAGAATTATAACACAGCCTCCAAGTTCAAAATCTCCAAACTTCTATACGCACAAACAGTTCTAAAGCTCAGTTCTTGTTCAAGCCGTGTTTAACATCAGTTAAGCCTAAACCAAACGCACTCTCAGCCTCAAAGCTCTTACCTGCACGAGGAAGATGATGAGGAAGTAGAAGTTGGCAATTCTTCGAAACTGCTCGAAAAGGTTCTTGGGGAGGAAGTTCCAGAGGGTGTACTGTGGGGAGAGAGGGCACTGAGACAGAGCCTGGCAGGGAGCAGAGCCACGGCAGGATGGGCAGCACACAGGGAGAGAGAGCAGCTCTGCTCCGGCAGCAGGGCAGGCACAGCCAGGGGCTGAGCAGCTCCAGAGCCAAACCCAGGGGCACGGGGCAGCTGGGGCTGAGATCCCACCAAATCCCACACTGCAGCTGGGGCTGAGATTACATGAAATTCACAACTGCCACACTGCAGCTGGGGCTGAGATCCCACCAAATTCCTGCTCCAAATTCCTGCTCCAGCTCTCTCTGCTGGAGCACTGAGCAGTCAGAAGTGGCTCACAGTGAGACAACTTCTAAAATGGCATTTGTACACAGATGATTTCATTATAACATAACCCACAGTGGTTACATTTTTTTTCCAAGTTCCCAAAACCACCTTAGAGCTGCTTTTGTTAAAAAAAGAAAAAAAAAAAGCCATGCTTGCCCATACAATTTCAGTATTAGGTTGTGCTTTATTACAATTTTAAGAAGGCTGCTGAATCATTTACTTTGGAAAGCATGTGGAATTTAAGAACAACATGGAAAATAATAGGTCTCATATCTATCAGTCTGTCTGGAATAAAAAAAAAAAAAAGCAGTCAACTCTCAAGACTAATGTCCACTTAATTATAAAAGAGACTGGACAGGTCCCAGGCCTAGCAAATATAAAAGGAAAAAAGAGCAAGGACATAACATTCAAAAATAAATCAAGGAAGAACTAAAATTAGTACTAAAGCAAACCATTTGTCAGTGAGGGAACTGAGCTGGGGGAAGGTGTCCTCACTGAGGCCCCTCCTGCGTGCCAGGGAAACATCAATGGGAATGCTACACCAGCTAAACAGACTGAAAGCTCTTCCCAAAAATAAACCCAGACGTGCAAAAACACATAAGATCCAAGATGTACAAAGAAACAAAGGAGAGGGAAAAACCCCTCTGCAGCTCAAGTACAGCAAAACTGAAGCCTAAGTGCACGCTGAGCATCAGCAATGCTGAGCGCTGGCATACGGATCCAGCTGTGTTGACAATGTGGAATGCCACTTGTTTGATATTTTACTCGAATTGGCTTCAAATCTTTTGAAATAGCTTCATGAATGTCATGGAGAAAAGCTAAGCAGAAGGCAGATGGGTGTCATCACAGTTTTCCACCATAAACAAAAGCTGCATTAATACCATATGAATGTTTCCCCCCCTTTCATCCAAAGGGATAAACAGAGCATGGTTATTTTTGTCCTATCTCAAGACAGAAAAACCCCACATAATTAAAAAAAAAAAAAAAAGAGAGGGAATCATATTTTTAAGTCCCTTTATAAAATAATGTCCTTTAAAAAATAAAATTTGAGCTGCTGTTATCTCATGCTGCATTATACACCTGTCTTTTCTTCCCAAAGGGGATGTGAAAACATTTTTAAAAATACACCAAAAAAAACCCCAACCCCACAAAATCAATGTGTCCATGTGCTTTGCTACAAGAAAGGAGCTTGTCCACACCTCCACTGGCATTGATAGGATGGAAAAAAGATACCAAGAGAGAGCCTGGAGCTGTAAGGGCTGTGCCAGGCTGCTCCACCTGCAGAGGCACCTTGGCCTCCATCCTGGAGGAATGTGGGCTCTCCCAGCTTCCAAACCCAGCACCAGGGCAAACCAGGGGGAGCACCCAGGCTGAGTGAGGATGCTCTGGGCAGGCAGGGGGCTCACCTTGGAGGAGACAATCCTGTTGTCACAGAACTTCTGTGCCACGTACGCCTCGGTGTCCGCCACGGGCCGGTGCCCGACCAGCACGGTGCGCGTGCCCACCCGCTTCTCCTCCCCAGCACACTGCGGGCAAAGAGAGAGAAACAGCTGTGAGCCCCAAACATCTGTGCAAAAACAGCTTCTGCTCCCCAGCACACTGCTGAGAGAGAGAGAGACAGCTGTGAGCCCCAAAGAATCCAAACATCTGTGCAAAAACAGCTTCTGCTCCCCAGCACACTGCGGAGAGAGAGACAGCTGTGAGCCCCAAACATCTGTGCAAAAACAGCTTCTCCTCCCCAGCACACTGCAGGCAGAGAGAGACAGCTGTGAGTCCCAAACATCTGTGCAAAAACAGCTTCTGCTCCCCAACACACTGCTGAGAGAGAGACAGCTGTGAGCCCCACAGAACCCAAACATCTGTGCAAAAACAGCTTCTGCTCCCCAGCACACTGCGGAGAGAGAGACAGCTGTGAGCCCCAAACATCTGTGCAAAAACAGCTTCTGCTCCCCAGCACACTGCAGGCAGCAAAGGGAAAGAGCTGTGAGCCCCAAAGAACCCAAATATCCATATTCACAGATTCCAGCTCCTCGGCACACCGCACTGCTCACTGGAAATAAGGCAGCTGGAGCTCAAACATTCACCTCGCTGCCCCAGCCAAAGCACAGAGAATGAAGAAGAGGAAGGTCGTTTACCAAAACTAAGGATGAGCCGAGCCTGAAACACACCTTTGCTCAGCCATCAGCTCAGGAGCACAGCCCACCCTACACCCCAGCAGGACGGGTCACTGCACTGCTGCCCCGGGCAGGACAGCTGCTGCCTCTAGCTGCAGTCTGTGCCAGGTTATTTTTCTCTCTTGAAGGAAAACGTGTCTTTATCAAGCACTTCAAGGCAAGTGTGAGAATTAAGGATTACAGGAATTAGGAACATAATTTAGCATCTATACACCTCTTCCTAGTCCCGACCTGGAGAATCCTTCAGCTCTGGGTTTATTCATTGCACGAGGAAGATGCTAACTGCACACTCCCTTACACTGACTCTTCTGCCCAACCCTCAAACCCATGCAGAATGTCTCACCACCACACTGGCACACAGAGATATAGTGCTCAGCTCAAAAAACCAAAAGGGTCTGCTTCTGCTATTTAAAAACCTCAGCTAAAATCACGAATGATGAAGCAGACAGCTTCACAGCACAAACTCCTCGAGATGACACACACGGTGCTGGGAAGCCAGCTGGGCCTGCTGGGGGTTTAATTTAAAGCAGAATGAGATGTCACAAGTGAATGTCAGCCTCACGTCATGGGGGCCTGCTGACAGCCCCAGTGCTCGGCAGCAGGACGAGGGAGCTGCTGCAGAACCACCTCAGCAGGGAAGCAGGGCTGCCTGCAGAACCTGCCCTGCACAAAGCCAAGGACACCTGGGAGCAGCAGCACGGCGCTCCAGCAGAGCCCAGCCACCCCTCGGGCAGTGACAGCACCTGCAAAGCACAGACAGACCCCCCAGCCAAAGAGAGGATTCAACACATAGTGAACAAAGTGCCTGAAAAGCACCAGAGCTCCTCTATTTCAATGTCACCCTTCAACATTTCCAACTTCTTGTAAGTTCTTTTAAAGCCTTTGCCAGCCTGTGACAAAGGTGAGGCCAGGCAGGTCCCTGCAGCTCTCGGGGGCTGTGAGCTCTGTCCCCATCAGCCTCCAGCTCTGGCCAGCCCAGCACAGCCAAGTTCCTCAGTGAGCCAGAAAACTTTATTTTCAAAAACAACAGAACTGTGCAAAAGTTTAGAAATCAGCTTTTCATTCTGTCCAGGTTCCCCCTTCCATTTAACAAAGTGTCCTTGCCACAGATGCTCACAGCCAAGGAGAAGACCTGGCTGGCACCACAAAGCATTTTGTGATGCTCAACTTAAAATTACACAGTGAATTTAAAATACCCACTGAGACCAAATGGGGGAAGAGGGGTGAGGGGGAAAGAGTGGTGTTGGACCAGGGTAAGATTCCCTTAGAGTTCAATTTTCAAGTTTTAAAACACGAATAGGAAGACGTTGGTCGCAGTCCATGGCTCGAGGGCATTATCAGGCAGCAGGGCTGCTGAAACACCAGCAGACACTCTTCATACTCCACTGAGCCATTCCAGTCCTCAACCCTACAGCTGGCTTGCACTGAAACCCCACCAGAGCAGGTGTCAGAACTGCCAAATGCCTGTCCCAAGTCAGCTGCCCAGCACGGGCTCAGCCTCTGCAGATGGATGCTCCAGGAGTGCCCTGGATCCAGCTCAGCATCCCTCCAAAGGGCTCATCACAGGCAGGCTTGCCAGGTGCAAGCAAAACCCAGCTAGAGAAAAGGTGCTCTGAAGAAAAACATGCTAAGACAGAAGGCTTGGGACTAACAGCTGCTTGGGGAAAGGGTCAAAACCAAAATTTTGAACAGTTAAAACTGGTGAACCTGGAGCAGCAACAACTGAACGGATCCTGCTGCACCAGGAGCGGGATCTGCCCAAAGGAAGCAGCAGCTCTTCCCTTCCTCTGTTTCCCACCCATGCCTGCACACCTGTAACTGAAGAAGCATTTTTACACCATGCCTGTACCTGGGGAGGGGTGCTGACCTCTCGCAGCCATGCTCACAGCTCCAGCGGCTGATGCTCAGAGCAGGAGGATCCTCGTGGCCCACAGGATGTCCCTGCACCCTGACAGAGCCAGCAGCAGCCACCAGCACCTGAGCAGTGACCATCCCCACCGGCCCCCAGACTGGGCAGGGCTGGCACAAACACTCCCAGCCAGGGAATGCCACCGTGCCCAGCCACACCAGCACCAGGGCAGCAGCAAACTGCACCTCTTCAAACCACAAACCAGACCCACAAAGGCTCCCTGATGTACCTGCTGCATTATGGAGGTGCCAGCCACGGTCTGACCAACCCGAGCCCCAGGAGCAGGAGGCAGAGCCATCCGTCCACGCCACAGCAGTGCCAGGCAGCTGAGACAGACGCTGGTCCCACCGTGCCCCCGAGCAGGCTCTGGAGCCAGGCGTGCCTGCTGAGCATCCCTGCAGCTCAGGGAGGAAGGAACAGCTTCCCCTGCGCGCTGGCACGGAGCTGGGGAGGAGCAGGGTCAGGGTCTGCCACTCACACCCTGGCACGGAAACCACCGAGTTCTGCTAAAGCACTGCTGGGAAAGTGTTCCCAAGGATCCCCAAATGCCTTCCCAAGGGTTCCCTGACTACCCACGGGGTGCACGCAAAGCCTCAGAGCAGAGAACCCAGAACCAGGTGTGGTGCGTGGGCTGACCAAGCCACACAAATTCAGCAGCAGCTCCTAGGGGGATTTCACCCTCCAACCCCCCGTTGTTCAGCTGCAGCACCACCCAAACAGTGAGTGCAATGCCAGGGTGACAGTGGCACTGTGAGCCCGTGGTGCATCCCAGCCCTCCCTCCACGGTCTAACCAGGCTGCCCCACTCACAGCATTCCATCCCCATTCCCCCCACACCCAGGGTGTCACAGCTGCCCACAGGCACAGCAGGAGCTGCAAGGCTCACAGCCCATCCCCATCACCTGTGCAGCCCCAGCAGTGAGCAGAGCCCAGGCTGCAGCGCTCACAGCCCATCCACAGAGCCCAGGCACAGCAGCAGGAGCTGCAAGGCTCACAGCCCATCCCTGCGCAGCCCCAGCAGTGAGCAGAGCCCAGGCACAGCAGCAGGAGCTGCAAGGCTCAC
The DNA here is from genome assembly GCA_039654755.1 of Calcarius lapponicus. NCBI lineage: Eukaryota > Metazoa > Chordata > Aves > Passeriformes > Fringillidae > Calcarius > Calcarius lapponicus. Next base: position 874,035 of record CM077467.1, read on the forward strand.
AGCCCATCCCTGCGCAGCCCCAGCAGTGAGCAGAGCCCAGGCACAGCAGAAGGGGCTGCAAGGCTCACAGCCCATCCACAGAGCCCAGGCACAGCAGCAGGAGCTGCAAGGCTCACAGCCCATCCCCATCATCTGTGCAGCCCCAGCATGAGCAGAGCCCAGGCACAGCAGCAGGGGCTGCAAGGCTCACAGCCCATCCACAGAGCCCAGGCTGCAGCAGGAGCTGCAAGGCTCACAGCCCATCCCTGTGCAGCCCCAGCAGTGAGCAGAGCCCAGGCACAGCAGCAGGGGCTGCAAGGCTCACAGCCCATCCACAGAGCCCAGGCACAGCAGGGGCTGCAAGGCTCACAGCCCATCCCCATCACCTGCACAGCCCCAGCAGTGAGCAGAGCCCAGGCACAGCAGGGGCTGCAAGGCTCACAGCCCATCCCCATCCCCATCCCTGCACAGCCCCAGCAGTGAGCAGAGCCCAGGCACAGCAGCAGGGGCTGGCTGAGCTCAGCCACCCCAGGCTCTCCCTTGGAGCAGCCCAGCCCGGCCCTCGCGGGTCGTTAATAGATTGCTACGTCTTAATAACAGCTCTCACACAGAGACTTAGAGGCAGATTTAGGGAATAACTGCCAAGCCTTTGGGAAAATTATAAAATATGCAGATTAGCACGGAGAGGATTTACACGACTTTTTCCCGACTGCCTTTCATGAAAAATTTTAATTCTGATGGCAAAAAAGAAAAAAAAGAAAATATTACTTGGATGCAATTCAAGCAGCTGCCTTGCTGCCTGGTGGGGCTCTACACAGCCCACAGTTCACAGTGCTGGAGTGAGCTGGTGCAAGCAAAAGCCAGAGTTTCTCCTGCTGTTTACAGCCAAGCCTGCCAAAAGGATTATTCAAGAAAATAAACAATTGCATTCCCTTCCTAGGCACTTTCTCACCTCGCTGGGCCAGAGGTGCTTGTGTGAGCACTGGGAGAAGCAGAGCTGTCTGTAGGGATCAGCAGTGGGGACAGTGCCAGGGAAGCCACCCTGTGTTCCCCCACCAAGCCGGGAGGACATGGGGATGCCGCAGGTGACCACAGAGCCACCTGCTGTCCCTGTCCCTGCCAGCCAGAGGAGCTGCCTGCAGCTGGCAGGGACCACAGCAGCACCAGGGGACACTGCAGCCAGCAGGAACTGCGAGGAGGGAGGGAAGGAGACGTCCTGTCTGCACCACCTGAGGAGCAGCCCCAAAGATGCAGGTGTCTCCTGCAATGCTTCAAGCTTCAGTTCAGAGCTCCTGCTCCACTCCCTCTGTGCCTGACAATCCTGCAGCAGGGCATCCAAACCAGACTGCTCCTGAAGGAGCTCAGCTGGAAGCCACCAGCCAGGGAGCCAGACACCAATCCCAGCAGGTGAAGGTGAGGCAAGGGAGGCTGCTCTGCCAGGAGCATCCCCCAGGCTGGCAGCTGCTGCCCACCCTGGCTTTGCCCCGGGGCAGGTCCAGGTGCCCAGCTGCACTGCCAGGGCAGGTCCAGGTGCCCAGCTGCACTGCCAGGGCACACAGGGCTGCTGCTGCAGCACCACCCTTCTCCGCCAGGGAGAAACTCACGTGTGGATGTGTTCTGGAAAATGCTTTGGTGTAACCCAGCCTTCCCATACTCGCACCTTCTATAAAGCCCACGTTCTGCCAGAAGCAGCAGTTCTGAAATCAAGGCACATGGGGGAGAATGGCTGTTTTCTTACACTGCCCAAACTCAGAAAGCCCATCTGTGTGCCCAGGGAAGGTCACCTGAGGCTTGGCATCCCACTATAAATTCTTCTTTGAGGAGACAAGAACAGTATGATTTGAAGGTACCGGGCCAGGAGTAAAAATGCCCATGGATGCAATTAATTACCCAACACGCTGATGACTTGAAGCTGTTGGAGCGTTACATACAGATGGCACAATGACAATTGCAGCCCACAGCAGTCACCAAATTCTCTGCCTGAGTTTGGGCACCTGTCCCTTTGTGCCCCCTTCCCCTTTTTGCATCTGTGCCCCCCTCCCACAGCCATGTCCCCCCCAGCACAACCTCCCACCTGCTGTGGGGACAGGCCCCTCCTCAGGACCCCTCCCCACTTTCTGGGAATCCAGCCCAGCACCACGCACAGCACCCAGATGGCACCGGATAAAAGCTGCAAACCTGGGCAAAGATTCGCAAGCCTGGGTAAAAATTAACGGAGTTAGACCGAGTCCAACAGGAGAGGTGAACCTGTGCCCTGCAGTCCCTGCTGACATGGAGCCACTTCAAGGGGACTATTTCTAGGGCAGCTGCAAACAGAGCCTTTAATTATATCCCCCATATGGAAAGCAAGTGTCTGTGCTACCTTCTGGCCCTGTTTCCAGAAAAAAAACAGCAGCAGAAGTAAAACTAAAGAACCACCAGCATTTGATTTACTACAGCCCCAGAAAGCACCAAAACCAGAACTAACTAGTAAAAAAAAACTTCTCCTTTCATGTTTGCTGAAGATAACTGTAAGCCACAACGTAAACACAAATAACTCATAGAAAACAGATCTAATAAAAACCACAGGCATTTAAAAAAATCATCCGCTAAACCAGCACAAGTACAAAGCTCAAACACTTGAATGAAATCACAGCTTATATTAAATAGATGCAAAAGAAAGATTAAGTCACATTACTTGGCTTCAATCTCATGAATAGCTTAAAGTCTAATTGCTCCTGTATTGTTCCATTTATCATAAAAGTTGTAGAGAAGGCGACCTGATTTACAAAAAAAGCTTGCAAAAATAACAGCACCTCCCAAAACAGCCTGTTCCAGCTCCTGTTTCACTTAGCCTCAGAAGAAGAAAGGAAAACACAGCCACAATTTTAAAAAGCCTCCATAAATTTACAGTAACCTCCCCAAAACATCCATCAGCCTCACTGCCCAGCCGATATATTTTTAATTGAGATTTCTTGTTGCCAATTTTCCTATGACTCTTCGTCCTTAGTCACTTCTGTGAGGACACGAGCCACGCTTTGAGAACACCCTCAATAATTCAGCAGCTCAGGCTGTGCTTACCCACACCGAGCACATCTTTAGGCAGATCTCCTGATTTACAGAGAGAGCTCCATGGATCAGGAGCAGCCCCAGAGGCTCCCTGTGCCCGCATGAGAGGGTCAATAACACGCACAGACCTTGGGAAACCAGCCAGCCAGCAGCGCATCTGAAACGCTGGGAGCTCATAGGCCCAGGGGAAGGGCTGCAGGCACACACTGCCCGACCTCATTTCCCACTGGATGGGACCCTGCTGCTCGCTCCTGGCCAGGATGGGAAGGCTGCTCCCTCGGGAAAACAGCAGGTTGAAATTTAAACCAGGATCCCTTGCCCTGTGCCGAGGCCGGAGCTCCCTCTGATATTCCAGGAACAGAACACGACCACCAAGGAGGGACCAGCTCCAGCCAGGCTGGGGGGCAACCATGAGCCCCCAGACCCAAAGAAAAGGCAAGGGCAGAAGAGGAGCCTTGGGGAAAGGGCCAGGGGGGTTTCACAGCAGTGAGCACGTGGTGGGCTCAGCACACAGCCCTGCTCCCTGGGGATGACACAGCAGCACAGAGGAGCCCAGCACAGCACCACAACCACAGCACAGCACCCTCAAAGCCAGGGGGATGCAGCCAAGCAAGGGGCACCAGCCAGAGCCCGCCCCATGTCCCCTCTGTCCCCAGAGCTGCTGCCTCACCCTATGGCCAGAGGGAGGGCACCTTCAGCAAGGACAGGGGCTGGGGAACACAGCCCAGCCAGGCTGCGTTTCCTGCAAAAGCTGACAAAGCCACGGATAAAAACCTACAGAGACACGGCTGGGTGGAGAGAACAGGGGAAAAGGCTACTTGAAAGACTTCATAAGGGTGGAGAGAGGAAATACAGAAGTTTTTTTTCCCTATGTAATAAATTTAAAGGAGAGCCCAGCCCTATCCTGGACTTGGAGCGCCGTGGACAGGGGTGACAGCTGAAAAGACCTTTTTTGGCAGGGATTTTGTTTTTCCTTCTGGAGGCAGCCTACCCTCAAAGCAGGCAGCACTGCATCTTGCCAGCAAGCATGCCACAAAGGCTGCAACCACAGCTCCTGTTCAGCAGCACTCTGCACAGAGTCAGCTCCATGGGTTGCAGAAAGCCCAAGCCAGGAGGGATCAGCTGGGGCAGCATCACTCCAGCATTGCTGCTGCTGCAAAATCTGTCGCTCCTGCTCAAACACAACCACCGACCCTCGGAAGTTTTCAGCATCTCAATTCTCCTTTTCCCTGCCCTGCTGGCAGCCAGGGTTATGAAACCATTGCTCATCTTGAAATACAGGCAGCAGATCTTTATTTTTGGCAGCCCAAAAGAAAAGTTTGACCAGCATGCCGCCAGCATATAAAATCCAGGCTCATAGGAACACTTCAGGCTCGAGAACAGAAAAAGGACTTTGAATAAGAGCCAAATGTTTTGCAGAGGTCACAAAGCAAATACAACGAGGTCTTCCTGTCTTCAAAACTCTTCCTCCCTCCTCTCCCCGGCTCAAGCTGTGCACATATGTCTGTTCATCAGCAGCTATTTTAGCAGGGCAGCAAGCTCTCCAGAGCAGTGATTTGGCCTGGCAAAAACTGAAATAAGAGCAAAATGGAAAAAAACTCCCCGTTTGCAACTGTCAGTGCTTGCACCACCCAGCAGAGCTATAATTTTTGGTTTTCCCGTTGTTTTCTGGTCCTCTGAAAGCCTGAGCTCTTCAGTTTTGGAAACAAAAACCCCTAAATACTATGTTATGTATCCCAGCTCAGCCAGACGTTACTCTAACCTCTGCCACCTACAAACATTTTGCCCCTTTCTAAGTTTTCCCAGCATTTCAGAGCCAGGCTGCCAGCTGACTGGCGAGAAGCCCATTTCCCAGGGCAGTTTCTTGCCTTTCCCCTGGGAAGCAAGCCTGCCTGGCTGAGCACACTGCAGGCAGAGGCTGCAGGCTGCCCTGCCAGGATGTGCCTCACCAGCACCCCAGGAACCGGGGCTGGCACCCAGGGCTGGCCTGAGCCATCCCCAGACCAAGCCTGCCCTGTCCCCCAAACACAGCCCCCAGGAGGGAGAGCAGGGCAGGTCCATCCTGCAGAGTCCTGCCCCAGCATCCCAGGCTGCCTCAACCCCACAAGGGTACCCAAGGCCCCAGCACCTCCCATGCTCCTCACTCCGGGGTTCAGATCGAGCTTTTCAACTCCCAAACCATGGAAACTGGGGGTTTCTAACTCTGCCCCTTGCTGTACTACAGACAAACGGTTCCACAGAAGCAGCAGGAGATAAGAGGGAAAAGAGATAGCAATCACCCACTTCACCCCTTGCTCCACAGCCAAAATCAGCTCCACATGGCCCAGACCACACTGGGAATATTTTCATCTCTGGGTACCAGTGACCAGCAGACTGATCCTTGGGGCTGGCAGGCACGGCCACAGCAGGACACTGGACCAGTGAAATCCACCCAGCCAGGACAGAAATCCTCACCATGGGGCCCAGAACTGTTTAGCTGCAGGAAATCCTCTGGCTCCTGTTTCGGCCAGGCTGGGGAGGGAAAGCAGCAGGGCACAGTGAGCAGTGCCCAGCACAGCAGAGCTGGGGAGGGAAAGCAGCAGGGCACAGTGAGCAGTGCCCAGCACAGCAGAGCTGGGGAGGGAAGGCAGCAGGGCACAGTGAGCAGTGCCCAGCAGAGCTGCAGACACAGCTGGGGAGGGAAGGCAGCAGGGCACAGTGAGCAGTGGCCAGCAGAGCAGAGCTGTGGAGGGAAAGCAGCAGGGCACAGTGAGCAGTGCCCAGCAGAGCTGGGGAAAGAAAGCAGCAGGGCACAGTGAGCAGTGCCCAGCAGAGCAGAGCTGGGCAAGGAAGGCAGCAGGGCAGAGTGAGCAGTGCCCAGCACAGCAGAGCTGGGCAAGGAAAGCAGCAGGGCACAGTGAGCAGTGCCGGGGAGGGAAGGCAGCAGGGCACAGTGAGCAGTGCCCAGCAGAGCTGCAGACACAGCTGGGGAGGGAAGGCAGCAGGACACAGTGAGCAGTGCCCAGCAGAGCAGAGCTGGGGAGGGAAAGCAGCAGGGCAGAGTGAGCAGTGCCCAGCAGAGCTGGGGAGGGAAGGCAGCAGGGCACAGTGAGCAGTGCCCAGCAGAGCTGGGGAGGGAAAGCAGCAGGGCACAGTGAGCAGTGCCCAGCAGAGCTGGGCAAGGAAAGCAGCAGGGCACAGTGAGCAGTGCCCAGCAGAGCTGGGGAGGGAAGGCAGCAGGGCACAGTGAGCAGTGCCCAGCAGAGCTGCAGGCACACGGAGCTGAGGTTTCACTGACCCTCAGCCCTGCAGCCTGGGGGTTCCCCCGTGCTGCACCCCAGCAGCAGCAGCTGCAGAGCATCCCTGGGGATGACTCAGCCACCTCCAGCCCATCAGTCTCCTCCTTACCCAGGCACCAGGACAAGGGCATTCCTGCTCTCACCATCACCAACAGCAGCTCCTTCAGCCAAGGCTGCCCGCCTGCTTCCCACCCTGCACCCACTGCAGGGGTACCTGTCAAGTGGGAAGTCCCACTTCCATGCATCCAACTGCCCCAGAGAAACCGCCCCATGGAAATTCTGTGCTCCACAATATCAAACCCCCCATGGAAATTCTGTGCTCCACAATATCAATCCCCCCATGGAAATTCTGTGCTCCACAATATCAATCCCCCCATGGAAATTCTGTGCTCCACAATCTCAATCCCCCCATGGAAATTCTGTGCTCCACAATCTCAATCCCCCCATGGAAATTCTGTGCTCCACAATATCAATCCCCCCATGGAAATTCTGTGCTCCACAGCATCAATCCCCCCATGGAAATTCTGTGCTCCACAATATCAATCCCTCTATGGAAATTCTGTGCTCCACAATATCAATTTGGCTGATAGAGAACAACAGCCCTCAGGGCATCACAGCTCATTTTACTGCACTCCCTCCCTGAGCAAACAGGGTAAGAAAAGGTAAGCTGTAAGGAAGGAGGAAAAAACAAGAAGAATAAAAACCTTCCACAACTCAGACTGAACAGAAGTGGCATGCAAAACACCACCCAAAGCAAACAGAAAAAAAAAATTCATTAATACTGCATTTCAAGGCTGGCTTTAGCCCCCTGAGTGCAGTCTGAGTCCCTACAGATAGCAGCTGCTTGGCTTTGCATGAATGCTGGGGAGGAATTACACAGAAATCATAATAAAAGATGGAAGGGCTGCTCACAAAAGTGGATTTTTTTTCTCCCTGCATTTAATTTCCCGGCAGTGAGATTTATTTTTTTTATTTTTTTCCCTTCTTAAGCCAATTGAGACTCCAGCAGCAGAGCAGAGCGTCGCTGCAGTCAAGCAGTATTTAATTTGTATTACTGCTGAAGAGATCTTGGATGGCAGCACCAAAGAAGCGCTTCAAATTGTCTGGCCTTGCCTGTTGCACATCTTACTCAGCTTTTCTAGGTCCTTCAGAGCACAAGGAACAGAGGATCCCTCTGGTCTGCAAATTTGCCACAACAGTGCAAACAAATTACATCAACCAAGCGAGCAATGCCTCTGTTTCCCACTTCAGTCATCTCACAGGATCTTGTTAAGGTATACAGCACTTCAGCACATGCCAGATGAAGAGATTCTCTGCAAACACACAGCAAAAAGTTACCAAGCCCTCCATAAACAAGGCTGGAGTCCTTTCACCTACAGATCCTGAAATTCAGCTGAAAACAAGAGCAAAAAGCCTGCAGCAAAGCATTACTCAGCAAAGGCCACAATGGAGTTTAACAGGAATCTTGTTCAAGACGGGAAATAGAAAAAAAAAGCCTGATTTGAGAGCAAAATAGCCAGCTAGAACAGCCTTGCAGGAGCTTACCCCTCCTGCTGCAGGAGGCAAACAAACAGCTCCTTACAAACAACTGGATCGCGCACTAAGCTCTGTTAAGGAGGGCGGCACAAAGGTCTCTGAAGCGCTGTCAGTTAGGCTGGATGGCCAGAGGAGATGTGCTTTTAGACTAAACGGGCTTCAGCTGGAATTCCATCCCAACAACACCACCGAGGCTGGGGAGAAACCACTGCAGGCAGCAGGAGGTGCCCACAGCGTGGGCAGAAGGGGCTGCACAAGGGGCGAAACTGGTTCTGATCAGCACCTGTGGCAGCCAGCATCCCTGTGGGAGCACCAAACGATGGAGGGAGGAGGAGCAGAACCCAGGGCAGCTCTCCTGCCCCCAGGGAGCCTCAGCTCCTCTCCCCACCACTGTCCCCCGTGGGGCTCAGGATCCAAACGCGCTTTGCAGCCACCAGGACAGTGCCCCGTGCCAACCACTGCCCAGCAGCTCCCTGGGGTTTGGCCCAGCCTGGGAAACAGCATAAGCAAAAATAAATATATATATTTAATGCACCTCTGTATATTGCTTAAATGCATATTTAATGTGCGTGTATCGCGTGCATGCATATTTAATGCACGCACAGCTACTGAAGTCACTGCAGCCTTGGGCAGAACAGGCTTTTCCTGACCCAGCAGCCGTGCTGCTGCCAGGGCCAGGGCAGGAAAGAGGAGACCTTTTAAAAGAGGCAAGTTTCAGTTTCCCCAGGCTACAAGTTAGTAAATCAAGCTTTAAAGCAGTTTGCCACTCACTGCCATCCCCTGCAGCACACAGCAGCCTGGACCTCCTCCCACAGCAGGCTTCAGGCACTCCACAGAACAGCTCCCTGCTCGAGTCCTGGAGTCAAGCTTATTGCAAAAAAGCAAAATACCGACTGCCCAAATCAAACGTTAGCCAGTTCAGGCAGGCACAAGGCACTGATGGTGGCACACTGGATAATTGAAGGAGTTCAGCAAAGTGCAGCGTGCTGGTTACAGCAGGGCAGCAAGGGATGCAGCTGGCCATGGAGCCAGCCTGTGGAATGAGTGCAGGGAGCCACACTACACAACATTACTGTACAATCACTTCAATAATAGTATCAGAAATGGCTTACCATCATCAGCAGCCACAGCAGCAGTGTCCTTGTTACCCACCTGCAATGAGCAGCCCCCCTGTGACTGGCAGGGTGTCCCCAAGGGCAGAGCCCGTGTCCCTGTGCCCTCCCTGCTGTGCCCATGCCAACAGGGTGTGAGCTCCCAGGGCAGCAGGGATCAGCACCCAAACAGCCACAGCCCCTGCTGGGGCCAGCCCTGCCTGCAGCCCCCCATCTGCACAAGTCACAGAGAGCTGCAAACCTCCAGGCAAACACGGGAAAACACTATAAATGACACTGCTGAACCTCAATATTGCTTGCTAATTGAAGTAGGAAAAACAAAATCTTGCCTACTTGCAAGAGTGAGGGAGCTGCAGAGGTGTGCCAGGCTCTCCTGGCTCCCACAGCATCACCTGTGGGGCTGCAGGCCCAGGCTGGACACAGGTGTGCTGGCTGGGAGAGCACAGGCAGGCGAAGCCCACAACACCCAAAACCAGCCCGTCCTTCCCAGACTTCAGAAAGCACAGAAGTATTTCCAATATGTGCACTGAGGAGCAGACTTCAGTCTAGATGCACAGGCAAGGCATCTTCCAAGGTAACCCTGGGACAGCCTGTCGTGGCACAGGGCATGAGCTGCTGCCCTCTCCCCTGAGCAGGGGACACATTTGGGCAGAGAGCCACCAGAGCGACCGCCTGAGCCTGCAGGAAAAGCTCCCCACTGCCCTCCAGCCTCAGCACCCGCTCCCACACACCATCAACACGGGAAACTCCCTGGAAAACCCCCCAGCAGACATTTTCAGGGAAAGGCAAATGGGCAACAGCACACTCTGTGTGACACAGGCAAATGGGCAACAGCACACTCTGTGTGACACAGGCAAATGGGCAACAGCACACTCTGTGTGACACAGGCAAATGGGCAACAGCACACTCTGTGTGACACAGGCACATGGGTAACAGCACACTCTGTGTGACACAGGCAAATGGGCAACAGCACACTCTGTGTGACACAGGCACATGGGCAACAGCACACTCTGTGTGACACAGGCACATGGGCAACAGCACACTCTGTGTGACACAGGCACATGGGTAACAGCACACTCAGCTACCCGTGTCCAAGCTGCCTGGAAAACCGCCCCTTCCAGGCACCTCCCTTGTCCCTGCAATGCCAGCTCCTCTGCAGGCACACCTCAGCCACTGAGATGCTCCCCACCTGGCCAGCCCAGCACCTCCTGGCAATGGGTTTACATCTCCCAAAGGAGCACAGTCCCGCAATGCCAGGAATTACACACCTGGGACAAGAGATGCGAGCGTGGTGCCATGGGAGGAAGATGCTCGTAGGGACCAAACCTGCACTGCTAAAGACATGATCACTGACAAACAACAGCCAATCTGGGTGTGAAGGTTTCATCTGACTTACAGACACTGTGAATGCTCTCCATCAGCTCTGCTTTTAACTAACACTTACAAAAAATAAATCTCTCCACTAGAGACAGCTACAGCCAGAACACAGCAGTTCTAATCAGAAAGGAAACACATAAACCAAATGCAACAGGATGAAATTAAAGGCAAGGCTGAAAAGCTTGTTATTAATAGATGTCCCGTTTGCTTTTGCAAATTTTATTATTAAAAGCAAATTGCCATGTCTTCAGCTGCAGCTCCAGTCAGCTCAGCTCCAAACCTCTCCTGCACAGCCCAAACAATCATCATTACTCTCAGTAAAATACCAGCTGGGGACAAAAGTGACATGGAGGGAAGAAGAAAATACAGCCAAGGCTCATTATTCTGTGCAGAAAAGTTTCAGCATGCCCCAGGTTTAATTAGAAGCATCACTTATCATTAATGTTTGACCGGTGCTTTCCAGCCCTCCCTGGAGCAATTCCCAACTTCCCAAACTTTAACTGAACACATGAATACATGCAGCTGTTTATCCCAGGCCAAGGTTTTTGTTTGATTTTTATTTATTTTTAGCCAGATGGCTGAGCTATTTCTGGGAAAAAGGCTACAGTTAGGAGACAGTTAAAGAGGAAATGGTTACAGGAATTTCATAAACCCCTATGTCCCCCAGAACCTGAGAAACTCCTGTGTCCCCATTTTCCAGGGAAGGAGCAGCAATAGGGGATTGCAGCCCTAAGCTTTCTGCAGCCCCAGCTTCCCTATTTGAGCCTCCCTTGACTTCTCTGTGGTCAAGCACGGGCTGCCCTGTGGCTGCTACAGGGAACTGCCTGAGCACGTGCAATGCTGCTGTCACGCTAAACACATCTTACAGAGCAAAATCCTAGCAACTTTCATGGAACCTTCAAATGGCTTCATTGAAATCTACACTCTTTTCAAGTGTGGGGTTTCTCCCAGCAGAACTGCCACCTGGTGTCACAGAGACACCCCAGCCCCAGCCTTTGCTGCTCGCGGGTTTTCGTCACACCAATGAAAGCAAAACACTTCCTGCAGAAGCTGGCATCAGGTATCTGACATGCAGCCTCCCTCTCCAGGTGTTAACAGGGCTGGGCTGGGCGGAAAAGACAACTCCTACAGCTTCCAACTCCTAACTGTAATCATCTTTATTATTAGAATAGGAACTGCAATCACACACTAATGTTTGGTTCACACTCCATGGGAAAAAAAAACCAAGTGTGAAAGAAAATCACTGATGTGCAATAAAATCTATTTTTGCACACAGAGCACACTTGCTGCACATCCTAAAGATGGGAATGTAAATCAGCTTCCTCCACCACAGCCTTGGACACCTTCCACACCCCCTGAGCTGGGCAGGGACAGCCCCACACTGCCCAGTGCACCCCAGGGCTCTCCCCACCCAGCCCTGCCCCTTTTCCCCTATTCCCAGCGCCAGTGGGGAATTCCCTTCCCACCTATGGAGTGACTTTGGGCCATGTCCCTTTTTCAGCCTTCTTCTGAACAGGTCTCAGTGGGGTGGGCATCTTCCTGCAGAGCTACAGGTAAGACCTGCCCCACAGGACCCCGTGCCCAAGCTGGGGTACCCACTGCTGGCACAGGACAGAGGGATGCCCAAGCTGGGGTACCCACTGCTGGCACAGGTCAGGGGGATGCCCAAGCTGGAGTACCCACTGCTGGCAGAGCACAGGGATATGCCCAAGCTGGGGTACCCTATGCATATCCCATACCCCACAGCACAGGGGGATGCAGAGCCCAGGAGGAGCAGAGAGAACATCACTGCAGCCTGTGGCAGGGCACAGAGCCACACGGTCCAGCCCAGGGACACCCTGCACACCCACCCGAGGGGCACCTTGTTCCCAACACCCGGCACACAGCGCTGAGAGCCAGCAGCTCACAAGGAGCCCAGCACCTGCCAGACGCCAGGGATTTACCAGCACACGGGCTGCAAAGAGGATCAGGCCCCAAGGTAGTTAATTAAACTGGAATAACACAACTAAGGTCCTATTGTTACACTCCAACAGGAGAATTTTGCTCCCAATTACAGACTGTTTGTTGTTTTCTTACTTACCCTGGGTTTTGAACACAAACAGAAGAGTGCCAGAGCAAGGAGCTGCACGGACTGCAGAGAGACCCAACACAGAGCAGCAGCCCAGGGGCTCAGCCAGCAGCAAGCAGCCCAGGAGGAGGGAGAGCACCCCGGGGTGCTTCACCCCCATCCCAGGGTGCTTCACCCACCACCCTGGGGTGCTTCACCCCCCATCCCAGGGTGCTTCACCCACCACCCTGGGGTGCTTCACCCCCCCATCCCAGGGTGCTTCACCCACCACCCCCGGGGTGCTTCACCCACCACCCCGGGGTGCTTCACCCCCCACCCCCGGGGCGCTTCACCCCCCCACCCCCGGGGCGCTTCACCCCCCCCACCCCCGGGGCGCTTCACCCCCCCACCCCCGGGGTGCTTCACCCCCCCACCCCCGGGGTGCTTCACCCACCACCCCCGGGGTGCTTCACCCCCCACCCCCGGGGCGCTTCACCCACCACCCCCGGGGTGCTTCACCCCCCACCCCGGCCTTCCTGCACTGTGAGCAGGGTTTCAGCTCCCAGGGCTCACTTCCAGACTGGCCTTAAATAAAGGTGAACACAACAAGGGCATCAGTAAGTTCTCCTTCTGCATTCCTGCCTTATCTCCCCCCCAGCCCGAGCGGGCACTGTCCCCAGCCCCGGCAGAGCTGTGGTGCAGAGCTGTGGCCCCGGGTACAGTGAAGAACAGGAGAGCAATAGGTGACAAAAAGCCCCCTGTCTGTGATGCTGACACGGGGAGCAGCGCTGCCCAGCCAGCTGGGAGTGCTCAGTGCCCACCCCAGCCCTGAGGAGCCCAGCCCAGCAGTGACCCCAAACCTGCCCCGGACACCCCCACACTTCCCCACCCTGCTCCTGCACCCTCCCACAGCAGCCGTACAAGCAGCAGGAGACTAAAAATAAGACTCCAGTGCTAGAATCTGTTTCCAAAAAAGAATTAAAGTTATATTTCAAGTTGACAGTATCTCCTAAAAGTGGATTAACCATGGCAATTCAATCCCACCTCCCTGCAGTGATCCCAGCCCCACTCTTCCTTTGACAGGGATTATTTCGGTGGTGCAAATCAAAGTTCAGAATCCAATTTGTTTCTGAGAGCATCATCTGCACCCCCAGGTAGCTATGCAGACCCAGACGCACCACTCTCCCCTTCCTGCTCTTCTTACCATCCCACTTCATGCCCGATCCAGGATCAGTTTATAGGAGGGAAAAACAGAGCCACAAACAGTCATGCTGACAGGGCAAGTCACCTCCATCGTGCCTAAGCTGCGAGTTACAACTGAAAACAGGATTTTTACTATCTGTTGGTATTTATGAGCCTCAGGCAGAGACCACACTGGGCAGAGGTTACAGTGGCTGTAACAGCCCTATGGGATCCTAAGTGCCAGAAAATCTGCAGCCTTTAATAACTGCAGCGAATTCCTGCAATGCCACGGCCACAGGATGAGCATCCCTTGAACAGCACTGCCCATCCAGGAGCGAGGGCCAGGCAGCACCTCGGGGCTGGCTCACAGAGCCTGGCACAGGCTGCCCTGTTCTCCCAAGGAGCAGGAGGGAGAGCACCGAGCCGAGCCTGCTGTGCAGCCTGCGGGGCTGGGGACAGGGCAGAGCTGCAGCAGCAGGGCACGAGCCGCTCTATCAGCCAAGGCTGATATGGGGAGACCCACACCACTTGCACCAGCCTGATAAACTGCTCCTTGCGGCTGAAATGCAAAGCCAGGAGGTGCAAACAGCGTCTAAACCCCGCACCAACACTGCGGCTGACCTGGCACTCTGTCCTGGGCCCTGAACAGAGCTGCTCCCGCAGCCAGAACACCGCTCCACCCTTGCCAAGGGCTGCTGCCACAGCCCACCCTGCACAGAGCCTTCGGAATGACCTGGGCCGGGCAGGGATGGTTTCTCTGCACCTCAGAGGACATCACAGCCCCGCAGCACTGAACGCCCCCTCCCCACGCCCAGCGGCTCCGAGGTGACACAGGGACTGTGCGGGACCCCGGGCAGGGCAGGGAGCAGCAGGGAGCAGCGTGCTGGGTCAGGAGCCAGGCAGGCACCTCCGGCCACCCCGTCACTGCCAGCGGCCACCGAGAAAAGCTCTGCACGGAACCCGGCGGAGATGGAGATGCCTCAAACCACAAACGCCTCTGACACGAGAGGCACAGAAACTGCCGCTGGGCTGGGCGGGGTAGGAAGCACCCAGGGCAGAGCTGAACTCGAGAGGCATCAAAGCCAGAGAGTCGGGGCACTGAGCTTCCATCCGATCTGTCTGTCCCCGAGGCTGCAAAACAATGGTTGAGGTAGGTGTGTTCACAGGGCTAACCCAGAGCCTGCCACAGAAACACCGCCTACAAACAGAAAACCGACCCAAAAATCAAACCCTTCCCTGCCAAACAGAGCTACCTCCAGAATTAACAAGGCGACTTAGAGTTCCCTGCGCTCCAAGCCCGGAAAACGGGGCACAAATATCTCGCTCCGAAGCAAAAAGCGAACAGGAGAGCGCGGCTCGGGCCTGGCGGGCAGAGCCCGTGATCGCGGCAGGGAACCGGGAATGCCCGGGGAGCGGCGGCAGGGAACCGGGAATGCCCGGGGAGCGGCCCCGAGCCTCGCACGGTGCCCGGGCTGTGTGACACACTCACACTGCCCCAGCTCCATCGCACGGTGCCCGGGCTGTGTGGCACACTCACACTGCCCCAGCTCCATCGCACGGTGCCCGGGCTGCGGCTCAGCCGGGCCAGCCTATTCCCAGGACAGCTTTGCAGCCTCTTGGCCCAGAGCTGCCCAGCTCCATCGCAGGGTGCCCAGGGAGTGTCACACACACACACCGCCCTAACTCCATCGCAGGGTGCCCACGCTGTGCCACAGCACACCCAGCTCCATCGCAGGGTGCCCGGGCTGTGCCACAGCACACCCAGCTCCATCGCAGGGTGCCCGGGCTGTGTCACAGCACACCCAAATCCATCGCAGGGTGCCCGGGCTGTGCCACAGCACACACACCGCCCCAACTCCAGGAACTTCGCTAACTACGCACTGCGCAATCAATGACACTGCTGAACAAACAGCAGCGCCCGGAACGACGGTAAAACACGGCTTTTCGCACATTTGCTGCGGAAAAGGAAAAAATGAGTAATTACGGAGCTCAGGCCAAGCAGTGAGGTCACGGTGAAATCTCCGAGCAGCCTATGTGGCAGCGGGAAGGGATCGGGATGGAGCCGCCGGGGGCAGAGCCGCATCCCGCCCCGGGCAGGAAGAGCCACGCGGTCCGGGGAGCGCTGCCGGCCGGGGAAGCGCCCTCCGACAGGTCTGGGAGGAAAAAACAAGGTTTGGGCTCCGGCAGCAAAGGCAACTTCTGGAGGGCTCGCAGGGTCGGACGGAGCCGCCGCGGCGGGGCCGGGGCCGCACCCCGCGGGGAGGGGGATGCGGGAGCCCCGCGGGAGCACAGCCCCAGCACACGGCACGGAGAGAAAAACAGCGAACTTTGCCCGCCCGCGCCCCGGCCCCGCACTCACCAGGCGGCTGAGGCTGCGGCGGAGCATCGCGGCGGCGCCCGGCCCCGCCGCGCTCACCGCCGCATCGCCCGGCCCGGCGCGGCTCGGCTCCGCTCCTAGAGGGGCTGCGGGCCGCGCCGCCGGCCCCGCTCCGCTCCGCGCTCCATGCCGCCGGCCCGGCCCGGCCCCGCTCGGCCCCGCTTTGTCCCGCCGCGCTGGAGGCGGCGCCGGCGCCCCGGAGCAGCCTGGGAGCAGGGCGAGCCCCGCCGCCACCGCCAGGGGGAGCCACCGAGCCCGGGCGGGGACACGCGGGACGGGGACACGCGGGGACAGGGCAGGGGGGACAGGGGACACGCGGGGACAGCCCGGCCGGACCGCGGGGACAGGGGACACTCGGGGACAGGGCAGGGGGGACAGGGGACACGCGGGGACAGGGGACAACACGGGACAGGGACAGCCGAGCCCGGCCGGACCCACGGCGACAAGGGACACACGGGGACAGCGAGCCCCACCGCGCTGCCATCCCTGCCAGAGCCGCTGCCGTCCCCTCCCCGTGCGCGGCGTCCCCGCGCTGTGTCACTGGCACAGAACGGGTCGCGGTGTAACGGACCCTGAAGCCATCGCCGTCCCACCCCTGTCCTGGCAGGGACACCTTCCGAGAGCCCCGTCCCACCTGGCCCTGAGCATCCACACCTCTTCTGGACAACCCGTGCCAGAACACTCTCGGGGGAAGAATTTCTTCCTAATATTAATGAAAACCTGCCCCCTTTCAGTTATTCCTTGTGTGACCCGCCCAACTCGGCCCTACAACTACACGCCCCATTAAAAGTCCCTCCCAGTGCCTAAAGTGGGTGCGGGATTACTGGAAGGGACTCCAAAGCCTCCTCAGAGCCTTCTCTTCCACAATCCAACACCCCCAGCTCTCAGCCCATCGCCATGGCAGAGATGCTCTTGGAGCATCTTCGTGGCCTCCTCTGAACTTGCTCCAACAGGTCCCCATGGCCCTGCAGGCAGGGACCTCAGGAGCACAATAAGGGGCAGAACCCTCCCCTCACCTGGTGATGCAGCCCAGGGCAGGGACAGAGCAAAACTCACCTGAAATGCTTCCTCCAGGAACCTTCTCCCTAGGCGAGCAGGCACAGAGCACGAGAAGATTAATGTAAACCACCAAAACTGAAAAAGACCAGCGGTGACCTACAGAAATCTACATGTTTTTGTTATGTTTTCAACATCAAGTTGAAAAAGACAAGCTGTAACCTAACAAAATCTACATGTTTTTGTTATTGTTTTCAACATCATTATTGCCTAGTAATAAAACAGCCCTTTCAGGAGCAATATCCTCTGCATCAGGGCAGGAGTTTCCCTGGGCTGTCCCTTGCTGACAGCTCTGAGCACCTCCAGGAGCGGGCAGGTTCCTCGAGCCCAGTGCTCAGGTGCCACTGCCATTCCAGCAGCTTGCATTGCTCCCATTTTAAAGTCAGCTTCTTCCTGGAAACTGAGCAAAACTCACCTTGTGGCACCACAATTGGGCCTAGAGAGCAGCTGGCAGCTTCCAGAGGCCTGGAAAACACAGATTTTCCACTTTGCATTTCTAAAGTGAGAATAGCATCATATCGATTTACCAAGGCTCAACCCAGTCACATTTGCTGTGCATAAGCACCCACTGTCTGGCAGTTTCACACAGTGTGATGCATCCCA
The DNA here is from genome assembly GCA_039654755.1 of Calcarius lapponicus. Classification (NCBI taxonomy): domain Eukaryota; kingdom Metazoa; phylum Chordata; class Aves; order Passeriformes; family Fringillidae; genus Calcarius; species Calcarius lapponicus. The sequence continues at coordinate 891,630 of CM077467.1, forward strand.
GCCTGCCCCAGCACCAAAATAGAAGTCAGGTGTCGGGCAGGCAGGAGCTGTGGGGTTTTTAACCCCACTTTTCCCAAGGCAGCAAGCAGAGGGATCAGCGAGGGCTCCCCATCCCTGCAGAGCAGGGCAGCGTTCCGTCCCAAGGCACAGCCAGCACTGATCTGCATCCCAAGGGCAGCCCTCCCTCCCACTGCTCCCTGTGCAGCTGGGCTCTTACTCACCTTTCCACACAAAGGCCTCACCACAACAGAGGAAACCAGAAAACAATGCCAGGCACTTTAAAATAATGAATGGCAATTGTTAAACATCTCCATATAACGCCTAACCAGTTTGGCTGTAGAGTTCCCTCCCCCACAAAGCAACAGAGCACCGAAGTTAGAGCAATGCTGCCCTGCAGCCTTTGCCTTGCTTTTTGGGTACTTTCCTGATGTTTTTCTAGCCTGTTTGTGTTGGCTAGAAGGGGGAGCTGTTCTCAGGCGTTTTCCTGTGGCAGGGCTCTGTGGTAGGTGCTGAACAGAGCAGCCAGAGCCCAGCCTTTGGGGTTTGACCCCTGCACGTTTCCAAAGGCCAAGGCAATCTGACTCACCCGGCCCACAGAAAAACAGCTCTATTCTCTGCTCAATATATTGCTGCAGGTACAGCTGCTCCTCACCTCTCACCTGAATTAACTGATCACCAGGGTTGGTCTCACCAGCAGAAGAACCCCTGCAGCTGCACTTGTCCTTACAACTCCTGTGCCATACAAACTGCAGCCCAGTTTAGTTGGAAATGACAATGTCTTAATTCTTTAAGTTTGCTGGGATTAGAAGCAAAATGCAAGACGTGGACTATGATACAGAATTAAAGATTGATAATTAGCTTTAATGCACTGCCACCAGGGACAGAGACCCTTTTCCAGGGAGCTCCTGGATGAAATAAGTGCAAGCACAGCTGGGAAGAGCCACAGGTGCGTGTCTGGTCTCCCAGCCCCAGCCAGAGCAGAGCCCCAGTGTCCTGCAGTGAGCCGGATGGTTTGGATCCATCTCCCTGACCCGGAGAGCCGCAGGCAGGGTTTCAGTGCAGAGCTCCAGGCACGCCTGCTGCTGCTGACACAGGGGCTGCGGGCAGCAAAACCCATCTCAGCAAAACCAGCCCCGCCGAGAGGGAGCAAACAGCCCTGACCGGGCTTTTCCACGGCCCGGAACCTTCTGCACGGTTCCACCGCTGACCTGGTGGCGATTCTATCGGCGCACGGGCCCGCAGAGGCGAGCTCTGAGTGACTGCGCCTCTGGCAGCGCGCACGGAGCTGTGCCCAGCGCTCCTGCGGGGCTCCTGCCAGCCGGGCAAGCCCTGCCCAGGCGGGCACCGCGAGGGGCAGCTCCCGGCCCGAGGGACCATTCACACCGCACAGCCTGGTCGGAGTCCATCGCCGCTTCAGTTCGCACAAAACGAGCACAGAACAATCCGGTGCATCAGCCGAGCTGGGCAGAGCGCACCCCGACACGGACAGAGCGACCGAGGGAGAACCTCCCAGCGTGGGTAAAGCCATCAAATCCTCCCACAGCATCACAGCATCCTTCTCCCGGCCGTGTTTCGGCTGTTCTCGGCCATGGGGGTTCCGGAGTCCAGTCCCGGGCAGGTACCACAGCAGGAGGGGCCGGGCTCCCTCCGGCCTCGGGACACGCTCCAACATCGTTGTGTTTCTTGGTTTTTGTTGCTTTTTTTTCTTTAAACATTTATTATAGCAGTGTTTGCTTCTTCTGCCATCGTGTGGCCATTGGAGGATAAAGCGCTGTCTGTAAAACAAGCAATCTGCTTTCCATGTCTTCCAAAAATCGTATGGATTTTATAGCATCCGATGTCGTATGAAGTCAGTGGAGATCCATTGCTTCTCACCGAGTCCTTCCCACCGCCGGACGGGTACTACAGGTTTGTCTTTAGCCTGAAGTAGGTCTCGTTAATGAAGCGTGTGGGTTGGCAGCTAATTTACTGCCAGGGCATGAGCTGCCCATTGACTTGCTGCTCCTCGCACCGGGCAGGGGCACTCGGGAGAAGGCACTCGCTGCTGAGTGGCACCCACTTCTGAGGCACCCTGTCCCCCTGCAGCCGCTGCAGGGCCATCTCCAGCTGGGGAAGGGAGTTCATGCTCAGGCCTGCTCAGTCACAGAATCACAGAATTTCTAGGTTGGAAGAGACCTTTAAGATCATCGAGTCCAACCCATGTTCTAGCACCTCAACTAGATCATGGCACCAAATGCCAGATCCAGTCTTTTTTTAAACACATCAAGGGGTGGCGACTCCACCACCTCCCTGGGCAGATGATTCCAGTATTTGACCACTCTTTCTGTGAAAAACTTCCTCCTTAATTCCAGCCTGTATCTCCCTTGGCACAGCTTGAGGCTGTGTCCTCTTGTTCTGTCTGTTGTTGCCCGGAGGAAGAGACCGACCCCAGCTCACCACAGGCACCCTTCAGGAAGCTGAACAGAGTGATAAGGTCACCTCTGAGTCTCCTTTTCTCCAGGCTGAACAACCCCAGCTCCCTCAGTCGTTCTTCATACAGCTTGTGCTCCAAGCCCCTCTCCAGCCTCGTTGCTGTCCTCTGGACACGCTCGAGCATCTCAACGTCCCTCCTAAACTGAGGGGCCCAGAACTGGGCACAATACTCCAGGTGTGGCCTCACCAGTGCCGAGTACAGGGGGAGAATGACCTCAGCCCTCTGGAGAGAGGCAGGGCTCGGTTGTGATCCACAGGTTCAGCACAGCATACCAGGATCACAGGGAAATGCCAAGGAGAAGCTGACACCAGTTCTTTCCTTCACTTCTCCCGAATGGGACAACTGATTTGGGGAAACAGGTTTTATAAGATTTTTGCCAGCAGATTCCAGCAGAGAATTCTCGCCTGTGCACACCTGAGACTCCCAAACCTACCCTGCCAGCACGGGGTGACCAGCAGGCACAGGACCAGGAGCTCACTGTGTGAAAACAGCCAAAACCACCCAAATTCTGCATCTGCTGGAGTCCTACCGATGGCCTGTAGCTGCTGCCACCTCTGGCAGTGCTCAGTGCCCCTCAGCGGGGCAGGGTGCCCGTGCCATGCTCCCCTCATGCCCATCTGCCGGGGAAAACCAGCGAGGCTGAGTGTGCGTGGGTGCTCCAGGAGGGATTGCATCACTCTCACAAACACCTGCGAGGGAGGAGGCCAGGAGCTGTCTGCAGAGGCTGTGCATGCAGCCCTGCCTCCAGAGGCTGGGCACAGCACCCAGCACCAGCCGGGCAGTCCTGCCTCACACCTGCGCCCAAATATCGGCTGCAGGCTCAGGACTGCCCCTGTGATGTCCTAACCCGCAGCAGGGACTTGTGGGGAGCTCTCCTGGGCCTTCCCCAGCCTTCCTGCAAAAGGAAGGAAGAGACAAGTTTGGGGCCAGCACTGAGCACTGACTCAGCAGTGACCCCACACCGCAGCGTCCATCGCACAAGGGGACCTGCACATGCTTTCCTCCACCCCTCAGGAGCATTTTCCATCAGTCCATCACTCCTTTCCTCCACCCCCCAAGTGCATTTTCCATCAGTCCATCACTCCTTTCCTCCACCCCCCAAGTGCATTTTCCATCAGTCCATCACTCCTTTCCTCCACCCCCCAAGTGCATTTTCCATCAGTCCATCACTCCTTTCCTCCACCCCCCAAGTGCATTTCCACTCAGTTCATCCCTCCACCTGCAGCTCTCTTTGCTGAGCACAGAGCTCAGATGCTGGTTGCTGCAAGCCTCTGCAGCGATTGCACCTGCAATCTATGAGCACAAGCCTAGCCCAAAAAATAAACACAGAAAAACCCCACAAAGTCAGCCCCAAGCCTCTCCTACAGCTGCACTGTGCATGGAGGGTGGGGTGTGAGGTCTAAGATGAGAGCTTGGGCAGCAGGCAGGATTTATGCAGGTCAGGTATTGGGGCTACAGTCTTGCTAAACCCAGCTGCACTGAAATCTAAGTGCAGTTTAAGGAGGTGAGAGATCTCTCACAGACAAGGCCTGAGCTCTGATTGCTGCAGCTGACTTTCAAATGAAAAAATTTGGTTAATAAATGGGCTCTTGATCCCACATCCAGAGAGATCCTGTAGCAGAAGCCCTAATTAATACACTGATAGGCTTCCCCAAGAGGCACTTTGTCCTTATAGTGTGAAATAACCTGTTCAAATATGCAGCTACTTACAGGGTGACAATTTATGAAAGAGAATACTAATTTTAGTTAACAAAATCCCCCTTTTTAAAAAGAAGACTTTCTTTTTCAGAGGAGGGGAAACCCAACAAATATATTTGGTACATGACATGACAAATTTATCTACCTCAGACTCCAGCACATTTCCTGGTGCCACAAGACAAACCTATCTACTAAATAAATTTGATTTATCCTTCTTCCTTCTGCCAGCAACTATGTCTCCAACAAGGCTCCTTTAACCTAGAAAGGGAAAGTTTTTATAGTTTCTCATTTTCCAGTCCTTTGTCCTCTCCCTCCTTACAAAGTCTTAATAGCCTCCTCCATGACCATCAAAAGCAGCTTAGGGGGTTACTCTCAATAATTCCAGTCTTGTTTTCTCAGCACACATGACAGCAAACTCTCCAGATCTCATTTTTAGTGTAACACAACAGAGGGTCTACAACAGATAACAAAACATCCAAAAGAAACTCTGTGCATGGTTGCTCATTATTCAACAAGTTGAGAGCTGCCTGTTATCACATACATTGCAATATTTTGAATGATCTCTGAAAATCCCCTGGGCCCTGGTGTGCTCATCTAATAAAAGCTGAGCCCCTTCCCAACACTCCCTTTTCCATTGGGAAACTTCCACAAGAGCGTGCTGGCACCCAGCCCACCCAAGTTAGTCAGAGGGTAGAACCTGCAAGCAGGAGAAAGTGTACATAGCAACCAGCTTCTCGAGTACAAAAAACACCCACCCCAGGCTTTTATCAGCCCTAACACCCATTCCAAGGCTTAAAATCCACTTACCTTCTTTACATGTGTTTCTTTAGGTCTGTACATACTGCAGCAGCTTTCAGACACCGGTGCAGCACAGGCCAGAGCCCAGCAGTGCCTCCCACAGCACAGCAAAGCCAGGGGGCTGCTCACCTCTGCCCACAGCCACTGCTCTGCTGGGCTAAGGGATTTAATGTCATTAATTTCTATACCTTTTTCACAAAGGGAGGGCCGAGCTCCGTGTGAGCCCCTCACCTGCCCAAACCCCAGGAGTCCCCTCCCCTTTCCGGGGCTGTTTATATGCCCCAGGGCAGGTGATGGGATTTACAGATTTACGGTGGGGAAGGAGAGTCACCTGCAGGCACCCCACAGGATGTGTCCATTCAATTTGCCTTTCCAAACACCCATTAACTGGATCACTTGTAATTGATTCCCTTTACTGTCCTAAATCACTGTTCAAATTCCAGTGTCTGAGATGCTCTCAAAAACCCCTCACTGGCTCCTTCTTCTGTAAATTTGGGTTAGTGAAGAACAAAGAACTGCCATGTTTTTCACACATCACAAATGTCTGTCTCTTCTTTCAGTTCTTTTCCCTTGTCAGGCCTGGTTGCTGATGCTTTTGCCACCCCACACTCCCTGATGTGGGGAGCAGGCTCTCCTTCCCTGTCCTGCCCCTCACTGCAGCTGCCAGCAAGGCTGATCCCCAAAGGGTGTCTCCATCAGAATCCTGGAAAGGATTATGAAATCCACAGTGGTTCCCGCTCCCCTGGGAACACTAATGTATACAGGAAAAGCCACAGGGTTTAGTTGTATTGAGAAAACACAGCAGTGGACGTAGAGCAGCAGAGGTGCCTGCGCTCTCAACAAGAGCTTGCAGTGGGGAACTGCTGCCCTGCCCGTGAGTGTGGGGCAAAGCAAGGGCTCTCAGAGGAGGCTTCAGAGTCAACATCACCCCCATCCTCTTCTGGGGGGCTGTAATGTGAAGTGTAGCTGCTGGCTGAGCCCAGGCAGAGCGCAGAGAGTGAAATGTGATGGCACTGGAGAAAGCCCAGCAGGGCCATGGGTGGAACTAGAGGGGCTGGCAGCCTCAGCACATGGAGCCACCTTCCAGGCTCTCCTGCAGGCCTCTCCTGTGCATGGAGCCACCTTCCAGGCTCTCCTGCAGGCCTCTCTGTGCTGCCTGGAAGGACTGGGGGTGTCCTGGACACAGAGGATTTGGCAGGGTTTGAACACTGACCAAGCCGTGCTCTCCACAAAAGAGCAGCAGGCTCACTACTCAACTTTAAATCCTGATAGTGATCACAGCCATGAGGAAACAATCCAATTGTGCAAAGCAACCTTGGCACGAGCGGGTGGGAGGTGTTTTCCCAGAGGCACTTGCTGAAACATCTCTTCATCGTCTCCTGGCAGCACACAAACAGCCATCGACGTGGGCAGAGCTCAGCCAGGTGCAGACTCCTCCATCTCTGTTTCTCTCCATCCTTCAGGCTCAGAGGGACCCAGGCTGTGGACAGAGCTGCTGGTGACCCCGCTGGCAGCCGTGGGTCTCTGAGAGAGCAGCACCAAGAGCTGCAGAAATGCAGCACTCACACACCACTCTGCAGCAATGCAGCCACAGCCCAGGCTGGGGCACCACGACGGTGCTGGTGGCACCAGGCACAATATTTTGTCTACCCTGGCACTCCTGAGTCAGCTTCTCTGGAAACTGGAAGAGAAGGGTGTGCCTGATAATATCCAAGTGCTGAAATGCAAAGCAGGGCTGTGTCACCCAGCTGGCTCCCTGTAGAAAGTGCTGTGCACAAGAGATAGAAAATGTGTCCCTCCAGAGCAGCTGCTGAGGCACTGCTTCCTGCTTCCAGCACGTTTGGAGCTCCAGCATTTTCCAAAAAAACCCAAATTCATGGGAGGGTACTCCTCACCACCATCTCGTTTTTGGTCCCCACTTTGCCCTGTACCCCCAGCACCCACACCCCAGGGAACTCCAGCAGACTGAGACAGGGGTTACTGAAAGTGCTGTATTTACACGGCAGTGGGAACTTCTGCTGCTGTTATTTACAGTTTATTTACAAATAACCCCTGTAGTCACCAACAGTTGAACACAGCAGAGTCAGACAGAGCTTTATGGCAGGCTGGCACAGCCAGAGCAGCCACTTTCTCTTCCTTTCCCTTTCCAGCCCTGCCAAGGGAAAGGTTTCCTTGATTTGCCTTCCCCGGGATGGCCGAGGCAGGACCAGTTAATGAGTAACAGGGAGCAGAGGTGACTAACGCACACCTCAGCTTCCAGCGCTGCCTGCTGCAGGTGCCACGAGGAAAACACCAACCCTGGACTCCAGGTGAAGTGTTTCCAGGGCTGAGGGCAGCTTTATCGGCCGTGCATCCCAGAGAGGGGCAGCTGTGCCCACTGGCACGGCTTGGTGCCCGGGAAGCACGGCTCTGGCACACACAGGGTGTCACAGGCTGCCCTGGGACAGGTGTGCAGTGCTCTGGCACACACAGGGTGTCACAGGCTGGGCTCAGACAGGTGTGCTGTGCTCTGGCACACACAGGGTGTCTGTCACAGGCTGCCCTGGGACAGGTGTGCTGCTGCCCATCCCATCTCATGGCAGGGACCACCTGGGGCAGCAGAGGACCAGGCTGCCAGCGGCAGTGTCCCTCCTGCAAGGGTGGCAGGGCCAGGAGGAACGCTCCTGGGGATGGAGCCTCTGCCACCAGCTGCCTTTGAAGGTAAATGTTCACTGACGGGCTGCAGGGTGCACAAACACGGGCATCACCTTCCTGCAGTGCGGGAAGCGGGTCCTGACAGCCCTGCCAGATGTGGAGCTGCTCTGCAGACTGCCCGGGGCTGCCCTCCCTCCGTCACCCGCAGGGAACGAGACCGTTCCAGGCAGCAGGCAGGGAGTGCCGGGCCAGGTCGGACCTGACCTGCGAACACAGCTTTCACCAGGCACAGGGCAATAAAAGAGACAAGCTTTCTCTGGGCACAGGGCAATAAAAGGGACCAGCTTTCCCCGGGCACAGGGCAATAAAAGAGACCAGCTTTCCCTGGACACAGGGCAAAAAAGAGACCAGTTTTCCCCCGGTGTTTGCTCGGATCTTCCTCTCCACACGGACTAACCCGGGTTTAGACGGAGTCTTCCAGGGAATACTAACAGGGGGCAGCAAGGGGCCGGCTGTTCCCTTTTCACTCGGGTTTGCAGCCCGGCTGCCAGAGAGGCGTCTTACAAAGGGACTTTTGGCTCGTCCCTGTGGATCCCTGGTTTTCGAGCCACGCAGGGACAAAGATGCAGTTTATGCCCCGGGACCCATTTCCCAGCTCTGCCAGCCCTGGCCGAGCAGCCGGCAGCCCTGCTGTGTCCCTGCAGCCCGGCTCCTCCGGAGCACAGCCCGTGCTCGGGGCCTCCCTGCTCAGGGGGCGATGGCCGACGGCGGCTTCCTCTGCTCCTGCCTCATCTTCAGAGCCAGCATCGCCCGGCGGTACAAGTCTGGGAACAAGGGGGCAGTCAGGCCCTGAGCCGGACCAGCTGCACGGCCCGGCTGGCAAACTGTGCTCAGTGGGGGCTGCACGGACAGCCCAGACCCCAGCACAGGCACTGGGGAGGCCTCCCTGCATCCCACCCCACAGCAGAGGCAGCAGCACCTGCCCCACAGCAGCACCTGCCCCACAGCAGCGCCCCAGCCCTGCAGCAGCATCTGCCCCACAGCAGCACCTGCCCCACAGCAGCACCTGCCCCACAGCAGCATCTGCCCCACAGCAACCCCCAGCCCTGCAGCAGCACCTGCCCCACAGCAGCACCTGCCCCACAGCAGCATCTGCCCCACAGCAGCCCCCAGCCCTGCAGCAGCTCCCCAGCCCTGCAGCCCCCCAGCCCCACAGCAGCACCTGCCCCACAGCAGCATCTGCCCCACAGCAGCATCTGCCCCACAGCAGCACCTGCCCCACAGCAGCCCCCCAGCCCCACAGCAGCACCTGCCCCACAGCAGCATCTGCCCCACAGCAGCCCCCCAGCCCTGCAGCAGCACTTGCCTGTGCCCGTGTCCCCAAACCAAGCCCCCCGTGGCCCAGCGTCCCTGCACAGCCCGCTGCCAGCAGGCCAGACCCCTGATGCTTTCAGCAAACTCTGTCCTGAGAAATACCAACCAAAGGTGCTTGAGACCTCCTCACGCTGCTGCTCTAGAGAAGGTTCCCGTGACTTGATTTTATTCTTGATTTTCTTCTTTTTTTTCTTTTTCATACCCTGTGCTGAATAGAGAAATACAAAATTTCAGGCACCACACCCCTGAGCAAGGGAGCCTTTGTCACCAAACCAGCTGAGAGCACTGCCGGTGGCAGGAGTGCCGTCCTCCATTGCACCATCCCCTGTGGAGATGCTCAGGTGTCTCCTCTGCCCCTCTGGATCCCCGTGACCTGGCTCTGCACTCGGCTGATCTGCAGGCAGAGCTGATGGAGGTGGCGGCCACCAGTGGTCCAATACTTGGTCACATTGCCGGGCCTGGCCACCTCGCTGTGGGGTGGCTCTGGGGTCCTGCAGGGCTGGCAGCCACCCCAGTCCCCTCTCACCTGGCTGGGGGATGGCTCCGGAGGCTGCGGGCTCCTCCTGCCCGACCCTGTTGGGCAGCAGCAGCCCCCCGGCAGCCCCTCCTGCCGGCCCCTCCGGCTCTTCGGCTGGGCCTGGCTGCCCCAAGCCCTTCTTCTTCACCTTCACCTTCCTCTTCCTCCTCCTGGGGCCCTTGGCGCTCTCCTCCTGGGCAGGGAAGGGGGATGAGGAGAGGCGGCAGAGCCCCTCTCGCTCCCCGTCCATCCCGGCTCCCATCGCTCGCTCGCTCACCAGGGGCAGGAGGCGGCAGACGGGGCGCCCGGCCCGGGGCTCGCCGTTCTCCCGAGCATCCTCCGCGGGCAGCGGCCGGTCCCTGCGGGGGGCACAGCGGGCTGAGGCCGAGCGCCGCGGGGGGAGCGGGGCCCGGGACGGGCGCTCGGAGCCCGCACCCACCTGCGGGCGGCGCGGGGGGCGGGCGGCACCGGGGCGGCGTCCGGCGGGGCCGGGGCGGCGGCGGCGGCGCGGAGCAGCCAGCGCAGCCCCTGCAGCGTGGGGCGGGCCGGGCCGGCGGGGGGGACCCGCTTGGCGACACAGGGCTCCTGCGGGGGCACGGGCGGGGATCAGCGCGGAGAGCGCCGGGCGGGGAGCGGGAGCGGGAGCGGGAGAGGGAACGGGAACGGGAGCGGGAGCGGGAACGGGAGAGGGAACGGGAACGGGAGCGGGAGAGGGAACGGGAGCGGGAGAGGGAACGGGGAGAGGGAACGGGAGAGAGAACGGGAACGGGAGCGGGAACGGGAGCGGGAACGGGAGAGGGAACGGGAGCGGGAACGGGAGAGGGAACGGGAACGGGAGCGGGAACGGGAACGGGAGCGGGAACGGGAACGGGAGCGGGAACGGGAGAGGGAACGGGAACGGGAGCGGGAACGGGAGCGGGAACGGGAGAGGGAACGGGAACGGGGAGAGGGAACGGGAGCGGGAACGGGAACGGGAGCGGGAGAGGGAACGGGAACGGGGAGAGGGAACGGGAACGGAAGCGGGAGCGGGAGCGGGAGAGGGAACGGGAACGGGGAGAGGGAACGGGAGCGGCAACGGGAGCGGGAACGGGAGCGGGAACGGGAACAGGAACGGGAACGGGAGAGGGAACGGGAGTGGCAACGGGAACGGGAACGGGAGCGGGAACGGGAACGGGAACGGGAACGGGAACGGGAACGGGAACGGGAGAGGGAACGGGAGCGGCAACGGGAACGGGAACGGGAGAGGGAACGGGAGCGGCAACGGGAACGGGAGCGGGAGCGGGAGCGGGAACGGGAACGGGAGCGGGAACGGGAGCGGGAACGGGAGCGGGAGCGGGAACGGGAGCGGGAACGGGAGCGGGAACGGGAGCGGGAGCGGGAGAGGGAACGGGAACGGGGAGAGGGAACGGGAACGGGAGCGGGAGAGGGAACGGGAACGGCGAGAGGGAACGGGAGCGGGAGAGGGAACGGGAACGGGAGCAGGAGAGGGAACGGGAGCGGGAACGGGAGCGGGAACGGGAGCGGGAGAGGGAGCGGGAACGGGAACGGGAACGGGAGAGGGAACGGGAGCGGGAGAGGGAACGGGAGAGGGAGCGGGGAGAGGGAACTCGAACGGGAACGGAGAGAGGGAACGGGAGCGGGAACGGGGAGAGGGAACTGGAACGGGAACGGGGAGAGGGAACGGGAACGGGAGAGAGAACGGGAGAGGGAACGGGAACGGGAACAGGAGAGGGAACGGGAGAGGGAACGGGAACGGGAGCGGGGAGAGGGAACTGGAACGGGAGCAGGAGAGGGAACGGGGAGAGGGAACGGGAACGGGAACGGGAAAGGGAACGGGGAGAGGGAACAGGAACGGGAACGGGAAAGGGAACGGGGAGAGGGAACAGGAACGGGAACGGGAGAGGGAACGGGAACGGGAGCGGGAACGGGGAGTGGGAACGGGAGAGAGAACGGGAACGGGAGCGGGGAGAGGGACTGGAACGGGAGCAGGAGAGGGAACGGGGAGAGGGAACAGGAACGGGAACGGGGAGCGGGAACGGGGAGTGGGAACGGGACCGGGAGAGGGACCAGGAGCGGGAGCGGGACCGGGAGCGGGAACGGGACCGGGAGCAGGTAGCGGGAGCGGGATCGGGAGCGGGACGGGGCCGGCACTCACGATGCGGCACGGAGAGCGGTGCTCGTTGACCAGGCGCTCCAGGCACAGCCGCTCGATCAGCTCGCAGGGCAGCAGCGCGGCCGGCGCGTCCTGCTTGTTGGCCAGCCTGGGGCACGGCAGGAGCGGCCGTCACCGCCGCCTCGGCCCCGTGCCCCGCCAGGGAGGCCGTGCGCTTTATCCCGGGCTGCTCGGGTGGAGCGCTGCCCCAGCCTCACCTGGCACCGAGCCCCCTCCTCGCCTCACCTCCCCGCGGATGCTCCGATCTCCCAGGCGCTGCTGGGGTGCTCGTGTCCCCGCGCCCTCCGACAGCTCCCGGGGCACCACATCCCGCAGCAGCCCGCAGCTCCCAGGGTCCCGCTCCGCCCCTCGCCCCCAGCTCACAGCGTGCGTCCCAATCTTACAGCAAGAGCGGCTTCCCGGACACATCAGGGTGGCTCAGGACGCGGCCCAGCACCTTGCGGGCCTCCTCCATGCGTGCCAGGTCAGCGGAGTCCAGCACGAAGAGCAGCCCCTGAGCCTGGCTGTAGTGGCTGCGCCAGGCGCTGCGGGAGCGCTGAGCCCCGGGCAGGTCCAGCAGCGTCACCTCGAACCTGTCCACCCGCAGGCGGCTCTGGCCGGGCTGCGCCCCGGGCAGCGCCTCCCCGGGCAGCGCTGGGGTGGGGAGAGCGCACGGAGCTGGCACGGGGGCATCCCGGCGCCTGTGCCCTCCCGCATTGCCCGGGCACATCCCCGCTCCCACCGCCCGGGACACGCCGGGCCCTGCGCCCAGAGCAGCCCCGCAGTTCAGGAGCCCCGCTCCTTTGGTTTCACAGACCGCAGAGCTGCTGCCCCCGTCCGGGGCTGTGCCGCTCCTCACCTCTCTCTATGTCCGCGATGATGGAGGTTTTCCCCGCATTGTCCAGCCCCATGACAAGGAGGGTCACCTTCCTGGGGAACAACAACAGCAGCTGAGCACGCCAGGAAAGGCTGTGCTCCATGGGCAGCAGTGACACCACTGTCCCCAGGCAGGGGACCGTGCCCATGGCGCTGCATTTCAGCCAGGAGAGGGGCAGGACAGTGACACAGGCTCTGTCTCAGCCGGGGACAAGCGCAGGGACAATCCCCGGTGCAAGGCAGAGGGTGAGACAGGCACAAGTGCCTGGAGCCGCCCCAACACCATGGGACAGGCACACTGCAGAGCCTCCAAGGGGCTTCCTATGGCAAGGATTGATTTTCAAAGCATACAGGATCAAGCAATTATATGCACAGGCCAGCATGATTCTTCCTGATATGCAGTCAATGATTACACCTCGCTTGCAGTACATTTTGAGTGCACACAGGTAGGGAAAGGTTGCAAGGATGATTTTATGAACTTCTGCCTGGACTCAGGTGCTTTTCCTGTTGCTGAACAGTCCTGTCCACTCCCCAGCAGCCTGGTCCACCAGAGCCACACGGGCAACGTTTTCCCTGCCACTGACAAGCCACTACAGCTATTTGCAATACCATTTTCTTCCCTAAACACACAGAGCAGGCTGCATGGCAGCGGAGGTGGCACAGCTCCACCTCCAAAATTACAGCAGGTAAGGTAAGGTGTCCTCTCTGCAGGGAGAGGAGCATAAACCTCCTCGCAGCGCTGTCCCAGGGAATTAGCCTGGATGTCCTGACACATGCGAACAAGGCAGGGGTTTCAGTTCATCCTCCCCAGCTTTCCTGGGGAGCTGCTGACTCTGCAGAGCCGGGATCCCCGTGGAACCATCCCTGCACTGCATCCCTGCCCAGCCTGCGTCCCTGCCTGCTGCAGGACAGCGAGGACACACATGTGCCCTGCTCAGCAGTCTGGGGACAGCTCGGGCACCTGTCTTCCCCTGTCACCACCCTGGTGACACTCAAAACACACGGGTAAATATTGTCACCCCTGGGAGCCCCGGGGTGGGCACAGGGACCTACCTGACGGGCTCCTGGATGGCCTGCAGCCACGACCAGCAGTGGGAGAAGAGGTGGAACATGGTCTGCAGCCCTGCAGCGAGGGGGGGCCTCTCTGCAGCACCCACGAAGTGAGCAGCCCAGCGTGTCCCTGTGCTTCATCCTCCTCTGGGCTCTCTCTTCACGGCAGGGAGCATCTCATCCTGGGTGCCCTGTCCCATGGCACAGCACTGCTGCCTCCTGTCTGGCGTGCACAAGCCAAGCCTGGAGAAAAATCCGTCCTGGGCAATACCCCATGGGCACAGACCCTGCTCTCAGTGCCCCTCACATCAGAGGTGCCACTCAGTCTCTCACCTGCTCATCCCCTCTGCTCACATGCCCTTTGCGTAGCAGCTGCTTAAACCTAATCTGGATTTAAATTACTTACTCCTGCAGGCTCCTTAATCCAGGTGGGTCGGGCCGGGCCAGTGGCTGCAGGGACATGGCTGTGGTGGCACTGCCACTCTGGGTGACACTGAGCCACCCACCCACCTCAGCCCCGTGTCCCTGTGGCTGCTGGGGTGACCCACCCACCCCACTGACCCACCCACCCCACTGAGCCACCCACCCCACTGACCCACCCACCCCACTGAGCCACCCACCCACCTCAGCCCCGTGTCCCTGTGGCTGCTGGGGTGACCCACCCACCCCACTGAGCCACCCACCCCACTGAGCCACCCACCCCACTGAGCCACCCACCCACCTCAGCCCCGTGTCCCCACGGCTGCTGGGGTGACCCTCCTGCCCCACTGACCCACCCACCCACCTCAGCCCCGTGTCCCCATGGCTGCTGGGGTGACCCCCCACCCCACTGACCCACCCACCCCACTGACCCACCCACCCCAGCCCCGTGTCCCCATGGCTGCTGGGGTGAGCCACCCACCCACCTCAGCCCCGTGTCCCCATGGCTGCTGGGGTGACCCCCCACCCCACTGAGCCACCCACCCCACTGAGCCACCCACCCACTGCAGCCCCGTGTCCCCATGGCTGCTGGGGTGACCCCCCACCCCACTGATCCACCCACCCCACTGACCCACCCACCCACCCCAGCCCCGTGTCCCCACGGCTGCTGGACGTGGCCTGTGGTGGGGACACTCCCTGACAGCCACGTGGGCTGGGCCGGGGGCTCCTCTGGGGAGCAGCATCTCTGCCTTCCCCCTGCCTGATTCCCGAGGGATGTTTGTCTGCAGCCCCCTCCCAGGGGGTGTGTGCACAGCTCTGCTGCTCACCAGGGTCCCCTCCAAGCCGGGCTGGGGACATCACTGCTCGCTGCTTGTGTTTTGTGCCCTAGCAAGGACACTGAGCGACAGCAAGCCCTGTGCTCCCAGGGGTCAAACAGCAACCAGCCCCAGCAGGAGCCTGGCTGGGGGCAGGGAAGTGGTGGAGACCCTCAGACCACAGGGCAGAGAGTGGAGAAAAAACGGGCCAGCTCCTCGATCTTCATCTCTGAAGCTCTTATCTTGCTTCTCAGGTTTCCTGCTTCTTTTCCCAGCCAGAGCTGCCCTCCCTGGCTGGCTGCCACTGGTGTGTGTGGAGAAGTCACACAGGGATGTCTGAGCTGCAGGAGCCCTGGGTGGGGGCAGTGAAGTCAAGGGGACAAAGACCCTTCAAAAGCCATGCCCAGGAGCAAGCAGGGAGCCAGCTGCCTCACATAGGCTGTGCCAAAGCACCCAGCACCAGCAGCAGCACCTCGACCAGCAGGGCAGCAACCACGAGCCAAAGATGCTCAGACACTGCTCTGGCCCCAGGGGTGCCAGCCCGGGATGGGCACGGCCCCAGGCCCTTCCCTCAGCCCCAAGCCCTTCTCCCCAGCCCCAGGCCCTTCCCTCAGCCCCACACACTGCTGGGAGCTCAGCACCTCTCCTGGGCAAGGGAGGGGCCCCAGTGCCATGCCACGGGCAGGCAGCCAGGCATGGTTAATGGTTGATGAAGCTGCTGTTCTGCTATCACAGCCGGATGCCATATTTGGGGTGACTGCTCACCCCTGTGCTGCTGATGGCAGGGCAGTGGCAGCACCTCCCTGTCCCCATCCTGGTGGCCTGTCCTGGTTTGTCCCTGCCTGTGCCAGCAGCCTGCCCTGGGAGCAGTGGGCAGGGCAGGTTCACACCCAGCATGGGCTGCGATGCTTTTTGCAGAATTAGCTGGATGAGGGCTGAAATGATCTGCTCCAAGTGTCAGCTCTGGCCTCTGTGTTTAGGGGTGGCACTGCAGGGGACAGCCCAGCAGGGACAGGAATGTGCTCTAACATGGCCACAGGGGCTATAAATAGGGAAGGGCCATGTGTCAGGCAGCCCTGAGGGGCAGCAGGATCTGCTCTCCCTCTGGCACCAATAGATTTCCAGACATCTCTGAACACTTGGGGTGCTGCTGCTTTTAAAACAAGTGTCCAAAATCCCTGGTGAGACCGGAGCTGAGGACAGGAAAACCCTCCAGGAGCCTGAGGCAGCTCCAGGTCACACCTCCCAATGCACACACACGGGATCAACAGCCAGAAAAACCTCAAAATCCACCCCAAATCTGGGGAAGCCCACACTCAGCTCCAGGGAAGCGGCACGAGGGCTGAGCCCGCATGGATGTGAGTTCTGCTGCGAGCTCTGCTGGGGGTGGGCTCAGGCTGGGAGGGGGCAGCTGGCCCCGTGCCCACCCACGCAGGGCGCAGCCACACACGCAGCCCTGCCAGGGCCACCCCAGGCGGTGCCAGCGGGGACCAGCACAGCCCTTCTGGTTTCCCTGGTGACTGTTGCCAGGTGAGAAACTCCGAGGCAGAATTGGTTATCCTGGCGGATGAATGGAGATGTTCCCCAGCGGAGCTGCGAGCAGCCCGTGCCCCGAGCCGGGCCGGGCCCTCTAGCGCTGCCAGGGCCCGCAGGGAGGGCAGTGCCCGGGGCTGCCCGGCCTGGCATCGCTGCCCAGAAGGCAGCACGTGCTCTGGGGCTGCTCCTGCCCGCTGAGAGCCGCAGCAGAGGAGTGAGGAGAACCACGGGCAGCACGGAGAGCGCAGATGGCCGCGGGCTGGCGGGCTGCCCTGCCTTGGCTCCACTAGACCCCGTGAGTACAGGGGGCACACGGGGAAAGGGAACCCCCTGGCACCCCGGGCAAGCGGCAGGGCCGGGGGCACGGCTGGGGAGCTTGGACCTGGGCAAGGAGGGTTTGCAGGGACACAGAGGGCACAGCAACAGGGGCTGCTGCGGCCTGGAGAGCCCTGAGCTGGCACCAGAGCCAAGGGGATGGCAGAGACCAGAAAGTCCTGGCAGAAATACCAGCAAGCTGTTCTGCTTGGTTGGAACGGCATCAGCTCTGCCCAAAAAGGGACCTGTGGTGGGCAAGGACACACACAGGCTCTGAGGGGAGACTCATCTCTGTGTTTAATGTGCGATATGACAGCTCTGAGCTGGCAGGTATGCCAACAGCCACATTGTCCCTTTAAATCCCAGCCCAGCGCTGGTGGCTAACGATAACCCCGGATCACAGCAGCTCCCAAATCCCGGGAGCTAATTACAGGCACACGCCCCGCAGCCAGGCTGGGAACACGGGATATTTACAGCCTGTGACACCCAGAGCTCTGCCTGAGGAACTGGGGCACCGGGGAGCTTTGCGGGCAGGGCGCTGGGACAGGGGCTGGTTTGCACCCACTGCCATGCAAACACTGCGGGCAGCCGTTCCCCAGCTCCTGGCCGAGGGAGATGGTTTCTGCAGAGCGTTCCTTGCTCCCTCAGGCCGGTACCATCGCCCTGTGCTGGGGCAGGAGCTGGCAGGAAGCAGCAGGGTGATGTTTGCTTTTCACCCCATTCCTGGCAGGGAGCTCCCCAGCCAAAGCACACACACATTTCTGGCAGAGGCTGGGATCTGACACTCTGTTTGCTCTGCTCCCTGCTGCAGGACGAGCTGCTCCTTTTCCCTGCCCCGTGCCACAGCTCTGGGAGCCCCTGCCATGGCCACAGGCCCTACCCAGGCTCCTGCACTGGTTCTGTTGGGAGCATTCTGGTGCTCCTGCTGCCTTCCTGCGTGGGGAGAGGGGAGTATAAGCTGTTCCTGCTGCCTGCCAGGATGCCCAGGGCACAGCAGGGGCAGCCTGGCTGGGTTAGCACTGTGCCAGGGCTGTATACTCTTACAGCAGGGACCAGGGGAGTCAGTTAATGAAAGGGAATTTTAACCCTTCCTGCCTGGTTTAGTGTTGCAGCATCACCCACTGCCTGTGCTGGGACTGTAGCCAAGGAGGCATGACTTCAAAATGTGTTATTATCACAAAGATCTGTAAATGCACCCAAAGGTAACTCTGCTTTCCTGTTGAAGAACTGAAGCATGAGGCAGCTGACGTGGCCTGTGCTGTGCCTGCAAGCATCCCCTGGCAGCACTGACCTCGTGCCCACATCCATGGGCGCAGCACAGCCCCCAGTGAGCTCTAGAGGGGTGAGGTGCTCAGCACAGACACCAGATTCCCTCCCAGCAGGGTCAGAGTGGGGCTGCATGAGGAACTGGAGTGCTGAAAGCAGTCACACGATGAGGCAAATGGAATAAATATTTCCCCAACCAGAAACTATTCCACAGACTGCTGGGGCAGGGAAAAATACAGCTGAGTTACTGTGAAAGCAATGCGAAATCCAAACAGTTTAGGCTGTGGAAACCAGTCATTTGCAAAGCTATTTCCAAAGTAAGGCAAAAATTGCCAGCTCACAGATTGCTGGGAAGCCCCCAGCCCTGCCAGGAGGGCAGTGTGGCTGCACTGAGGGCACAAAACTGTGTCCCCTTCTCACACAGCCATCAGGCTGGGGGACACTATTTTGTGATTGCCACTTCACCCAGCCCACGGGGCCGAGCCACAGTCCCCATGTCACTGCCTGGCTCGTCCCCATGTCACTGCCTGGCTCCAGCTGGGTTTGTGGTGCCCCCTCCCAGCCCAGCCTGTGCTCCTGAGCAGCTCTCAGCTCTGAAGGCAGCCTGGCCATCCCCACACCCTGCTCTGCCCCCACCTCTGTGTGCAGGGCTATATTTGGGAAGGCAGCAGAGTGCTGGGCATGTTCCAACGAGCTCCCTGGGAGTGGTGTCTGCTCTGGGTCCTAGAGAGGAGAGCTGGGGGAGCCCGCTGGCAGCTCTCCCCACCTGGGCTCTTTAAGAGCCTGGCTCAGAGCTCCCTGTCTTTTCCAAACAATTTTCTCTTCTCCTTTTACAGGGGCTGAGCCGCCAGGCAGGCGTCTGTAAAGCAGGCAGGGCTATTTTGAGACTGAGAGCCGGT
Organism: Calcarius lapponicus; assembly: GCA_039654755.1. Lineage (NCBI taxonomy): Eukaryota > Metazoa > Chordata > Aves > Passeriformes > Fringillidae > Calcarius > Calcarius lapponicus. Next base: position 910,453 of record CM077467.1, read on the forward strand.
GAGGAAGCTTGCTCCCACCCCACGGACAGCCCAGGCTCCCACACACAAACGCCCTGGCACATCCAAGGGGCTGGGAAAGCTGCACAGCAAACCCTGAGGTTTCACACAGTGGGCAGCCACCACCACCACTGCCCTTGGTCGAGTTGTGCTCTGTGAACACTGGGATTAAAAAAAAAAATTATGGAAGCTGGGATTAAGAAATTAATGAAGCTGGGACGCTGTCCAGGGCAGTGCAGACACTTGTGGAGACAGGAAAATTGACATTTGCTCATGGTAGTGAGACTCAGGCTGGTGCCTTGGGCATCCCCAATGACCCTCGTGGGTCCCTTCCAGTTCAGGAGATTCTGTGAATCTGTGATTCTGTGCATCTGCGATTCTGTGCATCTGTGATTTTGTGCATCTGTGATTCTGTGAATCTGTGATTCTGTGCATCTGTGATTCTGTAATTCTGTGATTCTGGTATTCCATGATTCTGTGATTCTGTAATTCTGTGATTCTGTGCATCTGCACATCTGTGATTCTGTGATTCTGCTATTCCATGATTCTGTGATTCTGTGATTCTGGTATTCCATGATTCTGTGATTCTGTGAATCTGTGATTCTGGTATTCCATGATTCTGTGATTCTGTAATTCTGTGATTCTGTGATTCTGTGATTCTGGTGTTCCATGATTCTGTGATTCTGTGATTCTGTGAATCTGTGATTCTGGTATTCCATGATTCTGTGATTCTGTGATTCTGTGAATCTGTGATTCTGTGATTCTGTAATTCCGTGATTCTGTGATTCTGTGATTCTGTGATTCTGTGATTCCATGTCACTTCACATCCCCCAGCCCAGGGGCTGTTCTGCATCGGGGAGGTTCCAGAGTGAGGGGCAGTCAGCAGGCACCAGTTCTGCTGGTCCAGAATGCAGCCGCTGTAGAGAGGGGACACCTGGGCAGGATGTCCCAGCGCATGGCCCAGCCCTGCTGGCCTGTGGCAGCCCCGGCCCAGGCAGTTTCTATTGGCAGGGGTGTCCCAGGGTGCCTGTGCAGCCCTGGCCCAGGCAGTTTCTCTGTCAGGGTGTCCCAGGGTGTCTGTGCAGCCCTGGCCCAGGCAGTTTCTCTGTCAGGGTGTCCCAGGGTGTCTGTGCAGCCCTGGCCCAGGCAGTTTCTCTGTCAGGGTGTCCCAGGGTGTCTGTGCAGCCCCAGCCCAGGCAGTTTCTCTGTCAGGGTGTCCCAGGGTGTCTGTGCAGCCCCGCTGTGCTGGGCTGGCAGGCAGAGGTGTGAGCGTGGGGCTGGCAGGAACAGGGAGTGGCAGTGGGACAGGAGCTCTGGCTGATGCTATCTGTGACCCACATCACTTTTATGGTCTGTCTGCTGTTTACAGCACAGAGGACAGGTGGGGTCAGGCTGTAGAGGTGACTCACAGCGGGAACAGCTCCTGCTGCTCCGTGCTTGGGACAGAAAATGGGATAATAACTGGTGTGGAAAATGCTGTGAGGCTTCGTCTCTCCATTCCTCTGGGTGGCCGCTGGGGCTTACGGATACAGGACTGGAATTCTTGCTTGCTTAAACTGTTGCTCTTAAGTATTTCGTCACGAAGCAGGGGAAGCTGAAATTAAAAATATGATGAGTCGAAGCCCAGGCATTGCTCAGCCGAGGGCTTGGTGACCTGCCAGACTCCTGGGGAATGCTTTTAATTTGGATAAGTGGAAGTTGCATAAATGGTACAAACGGCACGCTGCTCCTGCTGCTCACACGGAGCCGTGGCTGCCGTTGGCAGTGCCACAGGATGTGTTGTTGCTGGCTGAGCACCCAGCCAGGCACGGCTGCTCCCGTGCTCAGCCCCCACCCTGGCTGGCCACCGTCTCCAGTCAGCCTGGACACTGCTGCCTTCACCCTCTGCCCTGCCAGAGGTTTTTTTTGGAGAGGCTGTTTTCCAAAAACAGCTTGAAAATATGTAACTGTCATACCAGAGCTGAGTGGTCACACACAGATCTCCCTTCCCCACCAGTCAAGCCAGTCCCCATGAGCTCATGGGCTTTGTGGTTTCCCAAAGCAGCTGTTCAGCTTGGAAGGAACAGCTCTGAGCAGCTGCAGGGACAGGGATTGCTTCTGTGTGGGAGCTGTTGCTGGGGGAGGTACGGCCTCCAAAGTCTCAGGCAGTTTTATTCTCAGCTCTCCTGCTGATAAACCTGATAGCCCTGGAAATGCTTCCAGCCTGGTGAAATGGGGAAAATCTGGTGTGCGTGGTTTGGGAGGTTTTGTGCTTTTGGCTGGCGTGGGGCAGGTGAGTGGGCAGTGTCTCTGCTCCTAAGGTGGGCACCTCCCTGTGAGCTGGCCTAGAGCTGAGGGCTGAGCACCGAGAGCCTTTTACAAGTTACCTAAAAACTCCTGAATTGGGGAATATTGACTGGTGTCAAACACTCCTTGCCCTGTGCCAGGTGTCCCAGCCAGGCAGCGTGTGCCCAGGCTGACTGAGGGTGCTGCCAGGCGGAGGGAGCTCAGCGTGTGTTCCTCCCCCTGTGCCCACCCCAGCACTCCTGGGGAAAGGTGGGCATGGCTGGAGCTGGGGCAGCGTGAGCCGGGCACAGCAGGGACCCATGGGGACAGCCCAGCGCCTGGTGCTCCCACCACGGGCAGGGGAACAAGGGGGGCAGACAGCAGGGAGGGGGCTGAGCGCTGGCAGGTCACATATCCCATTATCTCCAGGGTGGGTCCTTGAAGGTGATGGGAAAATCACTCCTGCTCGGCTGTAGCACAAGGTCACAGCTGGAGGCAGAACATCCAAGGTACAGGAGACACATCTCCCATGTTACAACGTTCCCAAATCTCCATACACACACCAGGCACCGCACCTGGAGCGTGTCCCTGACATAGCTTGTCTTGCTAGATACCAGAATGTTCCCTGCTCTGACAACACCTCCCTCCCACACGCTGCCCATGGAGAGCGGGGCCGTGTGGTGCCATTTCTGGGTCTGGAGCCGGAGTCAGGCCCAGATGTGAGGTGCTGCTGGGTGCAGGCAGCTCTCTGGTAGCTGTGTGATTCAGGCAAGGCTGGCACCCACACTGGCATCCTTCCTGCCCCACAGTGGGACCCCAGTGTCCCCGGGGCTACCTGACAATTGTGCCCTGGAGGGACCCCCCATGTGCTGCTGCACCTTGGGGTGTTGTGTTGGCAACTGCCAGGAATTGATTGGGCCTGGATTTGACAGGGGGTCCTGGGGAGGGCTCCAAAGCCTCAAGGGCACACTCGAGGGGCAGCACGGGGAATGTTCCGCTGTATCTGGGGAGAGGGAGTGCCAAGGCAGGGTCTGGGGGCTCTGGGCTCTGGGTCCTGGCCATGGGGCTCTTTCCTGCAGAGATGGGGAGCCCTCGGAGGAAGGTCCCGGTCCGAGACAGGGGTGTGGGGGCAGAGGGGCAGGCGGGGCTGTCCTGGGGCAGGGACCCCCACACCTGGTGGGGACAGGGCACAGCAGCGAGGGGGTCCCGGAGCAGAACGGTGGCGGCCAGGGCAGGGCAGGGCAGCGGGAGCGGGGGGCTCGGGCTGGAGGATACGGACCCGCTGGGGATGCCCGGCCGGTGGGGCCCGGGCCGAGGGCTCGGGGCGCTCCCGGAGCGGTCCCGGAGCGGTGCCGCGGGCTCGGGGCGGTCCCAGAACACTCCCGGTGCGGTGCCGGTGCCGCGGGTCCCGGGCCGAGGGCTCGGGGCGGTCCCCGAGCGGTCCCGGAGCGGTGCCGGTGCCGCGGGGCTCGGCGGGGCCGGTGCGGGGCCGCCCGTCGGGGCCCGGTGCGGCGGGGGAGCCCCGCCCCGGCCGTCCCGCCCCGCAGCGCGGTTCCTCTCTCTCTCTCTCTCTCTCTCTCTCGCTCTCCGTGCAGCCCGGGATGGCGCCGCGGCGGGGCTGAGCGGCCGGGCCGGGCCGGGCCGGGCCGGGGCCGCCATGGACGCTCCGAGCGGGGGCTGCCCGCCCGCCGCCGCCCCGTCGCGGGCCAAGCTGCCGCTCGGCATCGTCTTCTCGACGGCGCTGTTCTGCGGCGAGGGGGCGGCGGCCGCCGTGCTCTGCCTCTCCTACGGCCACTCCGACGACCGCTTCTGGCTGGCGCTCACCGTGTTCTTCGTGCTCTGCCCCTCCGTCCTGGTGCAGCTCACCCTCATCTTCGTGCACCGCGACCTCAGCCGCGACCGCCCGCTCGTCCTGCTCATGCACCTGCTGCAGCTCGGGCCCATCATCAGGTGAGGGCGGCGGGGACCCCGGCACCCCCGCACCCCCGGTACCTCCGGCACCCCCGGCACCCCGGCACCCCGGCACCCCGGCACCCCCCGGTACCCCCGGCACCCCCGGCACCCCCGGCACCCCCGGTACCCCGGTACCCCCCGGCACCCCGGCACCCCCGGTACCCCCGGTACCCCGGCACCCCCCGTACCCCCGGTACTCCCGGCACCCCCCCGTACCCCCGGTACTCCCGGTACCCCCCGGCACCCCGGTACCCCGGTACCCCCGGCACCCCCGGCACCCCGGCACCCCCGGCACCCCGGTACCCCCGGCACCCCCCGGTACCCCCCGGTACCCCCGGCACCCCGGTACCCCCGGTATCCCCGGTGCCCCCGGCACCCCCGGCACCCCGGTACCCCCGGCACCCCCGGTACCCCCGGCACCCCCGGTACCCCCGGCACCCCGGCACCTCCGGTACCCCAGGCACCCCCGGTACCCCCGGCACCCCCGGCACCCCCCGGCACCCCCGGCACCCCCGGTACCCCCGGCACACCCGCCCGGCACCCCCGGCACCCCCGGCACCCCCGGTACCCCCCGGCACACCCGCCCGGCACCCCCCGGTACCCCCCGGCACCCCCGGTACCCCGGCACCCCCGGCACCCCGGTACCCCCGGCACCCCCCGGCACCCCCGGCACCCCCAGCACCCCCGGTACCCCCGGCACCCCCGGTACCCCCGGTACCCCCGGCACCCCCGGCACCCCCGGCACCCCCGGTACCCCCGGTACCCCCCGGCACCCCCGGTACCCCCGGCACCCCCGGCACCCCCGGCACCCCCGGTACCGCAGCACCAAGGCGCGGGGCCCGGCAGGGGCGCGGGCAGCGCAGGGAGCGGCGCCGGGCAGGACGGGCATCCCGGGTCCGGGTGTCAGCGGCCGCCTGCCCGGAGCTCTCCTGCCGCCTCCCCGTCCCTCCGCCCCGCTCTGCTGCTCCCCTCGCTCGCCGGTGGTGCCGCGGGTGCTCCCGCCATGGAGCCCGCTCCGGGCAGGACGCGGCTCTGCCTCTGTTGTGTCCCCGCTGCTGGGAAGGCTCTGCCCGAGGTCCGGGAGGCAGCCAGCGATTCCCTCAGCCTCTCGGTTTTGCCATCATTTGGCCGTGCTTGTGCTGGGAATCCCCGGTGGGTGCTCCGGGGTGAATACTGACATGGTACAGAGCTGAGTCAGGAGAAGTTTACATTAGATATCAGGAAAAGGTTTTACACCCAGAGAGAGGGTGGTGCAGCTCTCAAACACGCTCCCCAGGGAAGTGGTCACGGCACCTGGCCTGTCTGAGTTCAACAAGCCTTTGTACAACGCTCTTGGGCACACAGTGGGATTCTGGGGGTGTCCTGCACAGGGCCAGGAGTGGGACTCAGTGGGGTTATGGGATATGGAGAAGAACTGGGTGCAGGAGTGGGGCCGGCATGGGAGCTGTGGGGCACTGGGCTGTGCTGGGAGGTGAGGGGGTGGGTGGATGTTGCACAAGCTGATCCCTCATTCCTTGGGAATGCTGCCGTGCCTCCCGGGCTGTCATCACCGGGCAGCCTGCTCCATGGGGAGGCACTGCAGGAGGCATGGCACAGCCATGGCACGCAGGAGGCATGGCACAGCCACCACCTCCACGGGCTCCTTGCCAAGGGCAGCCCAGCAGCCACGCTTTGGGCTCGCTGTACCACAGGCTCCCAAACCACCGCGGCTGCTCCGCGCTTCCTCCGCCAGCGGAAACAAGCAGTGCACCAGATGTGTCCCTGTCACCGTGGCTTAACTTCAGAGCCACCCTTGCCTGGGTGCTGCCAGCCTGTGCTCGCCCACAGAAGGGCTGGCACTCTCAGCACACCAGCGAGGCTGAGCCGAGCTGGGTGGGTGCTGCCCCGCTGCTGTAGGAGCCAGCCGGGGCTGCCCGGGGCAGGCTGCTCGGGCTGGAGCTGGAGCCCAGCCTGCTGGGGAGGTCTGGCAGGGCACTGGGAGCCAGCTGGGACTACCCTTCAAGCTGGGCCTTTGGGATGAAACTGTTGTCCTGTTAGAGTTTGCAATGAGTAAACTCATTGAGTGCTGGCCTGATCTGTCAATAGAATTTATCCTAAACCCTCCCTCCTTTTGGGTTTGATACACAGCAGTTTGTGCTGTCCTGATAAGCACCCATAAATAATGGTGTCCTGTTGGTCCCAGAGGCAGCTGGTGCCCAGGCAGAGCCAAGCTGATCCCCTGTGGCCATGCACACCCCCCTGGCTCTCTGGAGGGGCTGGGGGTCCCCTGTCCCTGCAGGCAGGGCAGAGTCCCAGCCCTGCCCACAGCGAGCCCTGCAGAGAAGGGCTGAGGAAACTCTGCCTTATCTGCCCACGCCACACACGGCTTCGCCCTGCGCCCTCCTTCCTGCTGTCCCCAGCAGGCAGGAAGTGTGGAAGCCTTCTTCTGCTCAAGAGGAGAGATCAAAGAAAACTCTGATATTCAGCTCTGATATTTCAGAGTTTCTGTTGCCTCTGCTTAGAGGAAGAGGTTTCTGCCAGTGGGAAAACAGAGCCCAAGGGTGATTAACACCTTCCTGTAGCTGCAGCTCCCAGCAGGGTCACTGCTTTGTACCCTGGAGGCTGCACCTCTTCCAGCAGCTCTCTGGAGCAGCTGTTGCCCCCCTGGTACCCATGACCACCCTGAATGCTGGAGCAGAGGAGCAGCCACAGCCATGCCCATGGTCCTGGAGCGCCCACAGCGCTTTGGGCAGTTGCCCAGCACGGTCGGGCTGCGCTCAGGACCGGGCTCTGGGCAGCACCAGCAAGGTGGGGCTGGAGGCGCTGGACAGCAGGAGGGCCGGGGTGACAGCTGCCGTGTCCCCACAGGTGTGTGGAGGCCCTGGTGGTGTACTGCTGGTCGGGGAGGGAGGAGGAGCCCTACGTGACCATCACCCGCAAGCGGCGGCTGCGGCAGGGCTACGAGCTGGAGCTGGAGCAGGAGGTGGGGCACTCGGAGCGGCGCCTGGCCACGCACCGCAACGCCTTCAAGCGCATGGCCGTCATCCAGGCCTTCCTGGGCTCCACGCCGCAGCTCACCCTGCAGCTCTACATCAGCGTGCTCGAGAAGTACGTCCCTGCTGCCCGAGGTAAGGGGCACCTGGGCTCCCACCGGGGCACCGGGGCGGCTCCTCGGCTGCTGGTGCTGATGGGGCATCCAGGCAATCCAAAAAGTCCTTCCTGGGCACAGCTTCCACTGGGCTCCCGTGAATGTGGAGCATGACCCACAAATGTTGGGCGCTCATCAGCTCTCTGCTTTCCTGCTTGCAGTGATGCAAAGTGGGAGAGAGCAGGCATGGCTGAGGTGCCAGGCTCTGCTCCCAGCCCCGTGCTCGTGTCTGCCCCCCAGAGCCAAGCCATCCACCCAGTGCCAGTCTCATAAGAGGGTCAGGTCCCTGTCTAGCCTGCTCCAGTCTGCACTCATTTTTTTCCATCTAGCTACAGGCTCTGGCTTCCCTCAAGTCCCCCCACAGTATCTATTTCTGCACATTTTCCAGCAGCCAGAGCTCCCAGCCCAGCACTCCCACTCCGAGGCTCCCTTGCCTGCTCCCAGGATGTTTATGTGCTTGGGGGTGGATATGCCAGAGCAAACTTTTAACTCCCATTTTGGCACCGAGCTGGGCAGGCAGGTGTGCTCCTGCACCATTCCAATTACAGTGCTGGCTGAAGAGCTGCCCTCACCCAGCAGTGCTGGGAGCCCAGACCTTGTCATCGGTGCCCACAGCAGGTGCATGAAAAGGGAAGCGCAGGAGATGCCCCATAGAAACCCCCTAATTTGCCACAGCCCTCTGCAAAGGCATTTTGGGGAGTTGCAGATGCACAGGAAGAATGAGTGCCAGTGCTGCTCTAGCAGTAGATGCAGGAAGTAAATACCAAATGATGTGTTCTGGGTGATTCCCTCGCAGCTGGAGTGCCAGCTCAGCCCTGCAGCTGGCAGCCACCATGGATAGGACCAGCTGCACTCTTCTATTTCTCTCCATGGTATTCCTGGCAGTGCTGAATGTGAGCAGCTGCTGGCATTCCCTACAAATGACCTTGGCTCTGCAGCCCTCGGATGGGGCTGGCTCTTGGGATGCCTCTGGGGCTACAGTGCTGCAGCTCTTGGCTGGGATGAAGGCAGAGGGGCCCTCGCAGCCCTGACTGTGCCCTGCTCACCCTTGAGCAGCATTTCCTGCACAGGGCAGGGGGCTGGGCATGGTCCAAGCACAGAAATGGCTCCGGTTTGGCCAAGGTTGTGTTTTATTGGTGTAGGGAGAACCCTGGAGTTCTGAGCCTCCTGCTGCCAGCAGCCACCTCGTCATGGGGGCTGTCACCACCATCCCTGAGCTGTTCTGGCAGTGCTCATGCTGAGCCTTCTGCTGTGAGCCCAGGTGTTTGGCACCCTGTACTTCTCAGCCAGGACTGGCACCCCAGGTTTCCCGCCTGGAGCTGCACCCCACGCTCAGCACCGCAGGCAGTGGAGAGGCTGGACACAGGCTGGTCCCTCCACTGCCTGACTGCCTGCTCTGTCCCTCTGCAGCCGTGCTCATGGCCGTCTGCCTGGTGTCAGTCACCTACGGGGCCCTGGTCTGCAACATCCTGGCCATCCAGGTCAAGTACGACGACTACAAGGTGCAGCTGCGGCCGCTGGCCTTCCTGTGCATCGTGCTGTGGCGCAGCCTGGAGATCTCCACCCGCATCGCCGTCCTCGTGCTCTTCAGCACCGTCTTCAAGCACTGGATCATCCCCATCGCCCTGGCCAACCTCCTGGTGGTTTTCTTCTTGCCCTGGGTGCAGTTCTGGCGCAGCGGCAGCCGCCTGCCCGACAACATCGAGAAGAACTTCAGCCGCCTGGGCACGGTGGTGGTGCTGTGCGCCTTCACCCTGCTGTACTCCAGCATCAACATGTTCTGCTGGTCGGCCGTGCAGCTCAAGCTGGCCGACCGGGACCTCATTGACAAGTCTCAGAACTGGGGCCGCCTGGCCGTGTACTACGTGGCCCGGCTGGCCGAGAACACGGCCCTCGTCATCCTCTGGTACTTCTTCAAGACTGACGTCTACGAGAACGTCTGCACCGCGCTGCTGGTGCTGCAGCTGCTCCTGGGCTACTGCCTGGGCATCTACTTCATGCTGCTCTTCTTCCAGTACCTGCACCCCTGCCGCCAGCTCTTCCGGCACAACGTGGCTGATTTCCTGCACTGCGTGTGCTGCCGCCGGCGCCCCGCAGGGACCCCCGCTGTGCCTCGAGGCACCCCTGGAGCCCGGCGTGAGGCACAGCATTGTCTGAGCACCCGGCTCCTCCAGCCAGCCACGGACATGGCGTGGGCAGCACAGGGCTGTGCAGCAGCTGGAGGATGCCCGTGGCACAGGCTGAGCTGCCTGGGGCTGCGGTGGCAGCAGGTCCCAGTGCACCCCCTCGGGGGCAGGGGACAGGAGTGTGCTTGCCCGCTCAGGACCACGCATGAACAATCAACCCTCATGAAGGAGGGTTGATTTGCATTGGACCTAAGGAAGTTTTTGGCAATGAGAGTGGTGAGGGACTGGCACATGTTGCCCAGAGAGATGGTGGATATCCCGTCCCTGAAAACACTCAAGGCCAGGTTGGGTGGGCTCTGAGCAACCTGGCCTAGTTGAAGATGTCCCTGCCCATCTCTGGAGTGTAACTAGATGGCCTTTAGAGGTCCCTTCCAACCCAAACTATTCTACAATTCTACAATTCTATGGCTTATGGGGTGCCCCAAGCAGTTGCCCCTGCCACATGGTGCAGAGCCCCTGGGGTGCCCCGACACCCCCACTGCTGCTATGGTGCATACGGTGACCTCGGGCCACGGGTGCCACTGGGACTGTTGTAAGCAGTAAAGAAACTTTGCTGTGACTGCGAGTCTGGGTGCTGGCAGTGACTCACACGGAGGGTGGGGACCGTCCCAGGGGCTGGCACGGCTGCACACACCTGCTGTCCCCGTAAAACTCCTTCACAGGCACCGAAATGGGGCTGTGCCAGTGGGAAGTGGGGATGGGGGAGCCCCTCTGTGGAGGTTCAGGAGCACGGCGGGATGGGGCTGGCCTCGTCCTGTGCTTCCGTCAGCATGGCCATGGCTGCAGGCCAGCAGAGAGCAGCATGCCAGCAAGGAGCAAGCCTGTCTGACCTGTTCCTCCAGGCTCAGGGGCCCAGAACAGGCTGCTGCTCCCAGCTGGAGCACTGGACACCCCAGGACTCAGGGCCGCAGTGGAGGGCAGGCAGGAGGGGAAGGGTGGCTGGCACAGCAGTGGCAGTGGGTGCTGATGGGACCCAAACATCCTGCCCACAAACCAGGAGTGTGACACCCCCCACCCCAGCACCCATTTTGGGGTCAGCTCAGTTTGGGTGCTGGACTGAGGATGCTCTTCAGCCCCGGGGGCCCATGAACGTGCAGCACCTCTGGTGCTCAGTCATAAATCACCCAGCCTGTAATGGATGCCCAGGCTGGATCCTGGCACCAGGGCAGCACCGTGACCCCAGGAGGCTTCTCTTCCTTTGGTGGTTTCCCTGGAAGATGGGCAGTGCAGGCTGGTGAGGGAGGCCAAGGAAAACAGAGCTGTTGAGCCAGAACAGGATAGATCCTCCACAGCTTCTTCCCAGGAAATTCCTGCCATGCAAAAAAAGCCCGTTTTTGTCCTCAGAGGTTGCAAAACCCCGGGAAGAGCAGGCAGACACCCTGTGTGACCCAGCCGTGGGGCACGGGGGATCTCTCAGCGGGGACCATCCCTGGCCAGCACAAGGGGCTCCTTCTGGTGTTGGCCAATTGGGTCAGCCCTGCCTTACCAGAAGGAGCCTTTGAAAGCACCGGCATTTCCTGAAAGTGCTCTCAGGGGAAAGTCCCCGGGTGCCGTTCCCAGGCCGGGGCTGTCTCACCGCCTGCTGCTCCATAAAACCGGGCGGCAGCGGCGGCACGGGCACAGCGCACCATGGGCAACTGGCTGGTTAACCACTGGTTCTCAGCTGCTGTCCTCGTGAGTCTCTGGGGCTGGGGGCTCCAAAGGGTGCTGGGGGGCCCTGGGGGTTTATGGGGGAGATGGGGGCTGATGAGCTGCCCTGGGCTGGGCTGTGGGCAGAGACGAGCATCCCCTCTGCTCCCCAACCCACATACCCTGGCAGCCAGGGGAGGGATGGGCTCTGGAAACATGAAGCCTTGGGGAAAACACAGCTCACGGGAAAGGGGGGTCCTGGAAAACTTAGAAATGCTGCCGCTTTGCCTGGCCACTTTGGCTGGGGGCCTGCCATGTGCCTCTTCTCCCCTTGAGAGAGGAGGAGGATTCTGTGAGAACTCGTGGCAGGGTGAGGAGCTGGCACCATAGGGACCATCTGCCAGTGCCGTGCTGCAGCATCTCTGGTGTAACAGAGCTTGCCTGGCCAGCACCCATCAGCTGCTCAGAGCTGTGTGAGGAGCTGTGAATGCATGGGAACATGGGGTTTACTGACAGTTGGGCTATTTTAATTTTTTAAGTTACTTAAAAAAGAAAAAGAAAACAGCCAAAAACCAAATACATGGCAGGGTGTAATTTTCTGGGTGGTTTTTTTGGGACCTCTGCAGAAATTCAGTGGCTGTGAGAGGCGGCAGTGTGGGATGCAGTGGGGTTAGGCAGGGGACAGCAGCACTGTGGGGCAGGTGAGCCAGCTCCCTGTGAAACCTGCTTCTCCCAGAATCTTTCCCACACAGCCCTGACCACCCTCTGGATTTGCTTTCCCTCCCGTTACACGGGTGTTGGCTGCTCCTGCCTTTCCTCCTTCCTCGTGCTCGGTGATGCACAGGGCAGTGTGTGACAAGACAGCAATTCTGCAAGACTTCCACACCTCTCCCCACCTTTGACCCAGTGTCCCAGCCCTGTGCGTGACAGGGCAGCTCACAAGGAAACAGGATGGATACTGTCTGCTGTCTGTCCTGACACCCTCTGGCTGCACCCAGCCCTGAGTGCTGCAGCGTGGGAGGCTCCCGGGACAGGGTCCCTCATGAGGCTGTGACTTTCCCCTGCAGGCAGCCTGGCTGGGCATCAACATCTTCCTCTTCACCTACTACTTTCTGTTCTTTGACCGGGACGAGCGGTATTTCTACACCAGGGCCATCCTTGGGGTAAGGTGCTCCCCCACAGCACCCTGCCTGCCAGGCAGAGGAGCCCCTGGGGCCCTGCTGCAGTGGGGTGGGGGCTGCAACATCCCATGGCCCTTTCATGTTCTGTTCCCTTCCAGCCCACCATCAGTGTGTCCCATTCCACAGCCTGGCATTGCACCATGCTAGTCCCTGTCTTGATCCCTGTCTGCTCTGGGCCCAGCAGCATCCCAGCCCAGCCCAGCATCTCCCCCTGCCAGTCCTCTCCTAGCTCACCTCTCCCAGCCCCCGTGCCAGCCCAGCATCTCTCCATCCCAGTTCCCAGCCTAGCTCAGCACTGACTGGCCCCATCCCGACCCAGTCGTGGCACGGCACGACAGGACAGTGGTGCTCACCCCTCTCTCCTCCCCAGTCTGCCTTGGCATGGGCTCGAGCATCAGCCAAGTGCCTCAACTTCAACAGCATGCTGATCCTGCTGCCTGTCTGCCGCAACCTGCTCTCCTTCCTCCGTGGGACCTGCTCGGTGAGTGTCCCCTGGTGGCACAGCCAGCGTGGCCGTCCCCATCCCTGTCCCATCCTGACCCCGTCCTGCTGCCTCTCCCTGCAGTGCTGCAGGCGGACCTTGCGGAAGCAGCTGGACCACAACCTCACCTTCCACAAGCTGGTGGCCTACGCACTGGCCCTGCTCACAGGTACCCCCTGGACTGGGATGGGGCAGCAATGGGGACTGGGAGCTGCCTGGTGGTGACTGCCTGTGCCCTGTCCAGCTGTGCACACCATCGCCCACCTCTTCAACCTGGAGCGCTACAACGATAGCCAACAAGCCACCGACGGCAGCCTCCCCGCTGTCCTCTCCAAGATGCACCTGCAGGGCAGCGAGTGGCTGAACCCCATCCACTCCAACCAGACGGTGAGTGTGGCCCTGGCATCCAGCACCCCAGCACCCCTTGTCCCCTGCTCCCCTAACCCTCCCTGCTGCCCCTGCAGACCGTCGAGTACGTGGCTTTCACGACCATCCCGGGGCTCACGGGGGTGATCATCACGCTGGCACTCATCCTCATGGTCACGTCCTCCACCGAGTTCATCCGCAGGAACTACTTTGAGCTCTTCTGGTACACACACCACCTCTTCCTCGTCTACTTCGCTGGCCTCGTCATCCACGGCGTCGCGTAAGGCTCCTCAGCTCTGCCAGGCAGGACAGCGAGGGGCAGTGCACACATGCCCCTGGGGGGACAGCCACGGGGACAGTCCAGTGGGGCTGTGACCTGCCATTCCCAGGGCGGGCCAGCCCAGATGGCCTCACGCAGTGTGGCTCAGCCCTGGCTGGGAGCAGAGCTGGCCCCTGGGCTCATCCCTCACCTCCCTGCAGTGGGCTGGTGCGCGGGCAGACAGAGCAGAGCATGGCAGAGGTGCACCCCTACGACTGCGCCGAGTACCTCACTCAGCGGGAGCAGAACTGCACCCACAGCTGCTGCAAAGACCCCGAGTTCGGGAGCATCCCTGCCGAGGTAGGGCAGTGGTGGGGTGGCTCTGGGGGGGCCCTTCCCTTGCCCTTGGGATGCCCATCCTTTGCTCTCCTTCATCCTCACAGTCCTGGAAGTGGGTTCTGGCCCCCATCATCCTCTATGTCTTTGAGCGGCTCCTGCGGGTCTGGCGTGCGCAGCAGAAGGTGGTTGTCAAAAAGGTGGGTGGTGCAGGAGCTGCTCCTCTGCCAGCTCCTCCCCTTGGAGTCACCTGTGCCACAGCCCCTCGCCGTGGTGGCCATGGGCAGGTGGGCAGGGGCCACAGGCACAGCCCCTTCCTAGGGACGGGGGCCAGGCTGGGCACTGAGCCCTGCCCGTGCCCCCAGGTGGTCATGCACCCTGCCCGTGTGCTGGAGCTGCAGATGCAGAAAAAGGGCTTCTGCATGGAGGTGGGGCAGTACATCTTCGTCAACTGCCCCGCCATCTCTGCACTGGAGTGGCACCCCTTCACCCTCACCTCTGCGCCCGAGGAGGACTTCTTCTCCATCCACATCCGGGCAGCCGGTGACTGGACAGAGCGTCTCATCGACACCTTCCAACTGGGAACGCCCAGGTAGGCTGGGGAGCGCCCAACAGCTCATGCCAGGGATCTGGGGAGGCTGTAGCTCTCACCCAGGCCCTGCTCTGGCCAGGGTCGAGGTGGATGGTCCCTTTGGCACAGCCAGTGAAGACGTGTTCCAGTACGAGGTGGCCATGCTGGTTGGAGCGGGCATTGGTGTCACTCCCTTCGCCTCCATCCTCAAGTCCATCTGGTACAAATTCCAGCAAGGTGACCAGACCCTCAAGACCAAGAAGGTACAGAGCGTCTCATGGCACCAGCAGTGGGTTTCTTGCTCTGGTTCTGCTCCACCTTGAGCAATCTCTCTCCCCCTGCATCCCAGATCTATTTCTACTGGCTCTGCCGGGACACAGGAGCCTTTGCCTGGTTCAACGACCTGCTTGCCTCCCTGGAGCAGAAGATGGCCGAGTCGGGCAAGGCAGACTTCCTCACCTACCGTCTCTTCCTCACTGGCTGGGACACCAGCATTGTGAGTCAACCACAGGCTGGCGTGGCTGCAAGAGGGGCACACAGGGTGGGCAGGGTGGGCAGCAAGGGCAGGGCAAGCATGACAGTGGCTTTTAGGCACCAAGTCCAGGCACAGTGTTTGGTGGGATCAGCAATGGATGCTCCTCTGTGGTGAGGAACTGGAGGGGGGCTCATGGGTGGTGCCTAGGTTCTCATCATCCCTGCCTGCCCAGGCCAACAACGTGGCACTCCACTTTGACACCGCTACGGACACAGTGACGGGCCTCAGGCACAAAACCATCTTCGGGCGGCCCATGTGGAACACAGAGTTTGCAGCGGTGGCTGCAGCCCACCCCAGGTGAGAGCTGAGCAGGGAATTTGGGATGTTGGAGTCAGAGGCATGCCCTTCACCCTGGCACTCAGCACTGGGCTGGCTTTGGCAGAGGGGTGCTATCCCAGACAGGGAGCACAAAGCTCTTCAATCCCTTTTCCCTGAGTTGCCCTCCTGGCACTGACATGCCCATGCTGGTTGCAGGTCAGTGGTTGGTGTGTTCCTCTGTGGGCCAGAGGCCCTGGCAAAGAGCTTGCAGAAGTCTTGTCACCAACACTCCAGCCTGGACCCCCGGAAGGTCAAATTCTACTTCAACAAGGAAAACTTTTAAGTGGCAGCGAGGCTGCTGCCCCAGCGGGCAGGGACCCTGACTGTACCGGCTCAAGCCTTTCCAAAGCAAGGCCAGGGATAAACATCTGTGCATGCACTGAAGCCAAGCTAGACACAGCAAGCTACTCTGTCTCCATGAGAAATTCCAGGTTCAAAGACTGCTGCCTGCCTGTCCTGGTGTACAAGGGGTCCTCATGGAGCAAGTGTCTCCTCACTGGGAAAGCTGAGCCGCGTTCTGTGATGCTGCTGGAGCAGCAGGAAGCAGTGGGAGCCCAGCAGGTTGGGCAGAACCACTGGGTGTGGATGGGACATGGGCATCCATGCAGGTGTCAGGGGCCAAATGTGCCCCTCAGGGTTTAAATACTCTTTTGTGTAAGAATAAATTAAATTTCCTTTTCTTTGTAATGAAAGCCTCCATGGTGACTCAGCTGTGCAGGTACAAAGGAGCCCATGCTCTGCCCCTTGCAGGGCTTCAATGGAAGAGCTGGTAGATAGCAAACCCTCTGGGGTGCAGGATCAGACACCCCTCTGCATGGGCTTGCTGCCACCCTGGCACCCTAGAGCCAGCCTGCACCCAGCACACAGCTCAGCTCCCAGCAGGTTCTGCTCCAGTGTATGCAGAGAGGGAAACCCCGCTCCCTGAGCAGGCTGGCATGGAAAGTGATACTGCAATCGGATCCAGAGCCCTTCCTGCCCTGCCAGCAGGGAGAGAAAGCCAAGCTCTCTGTCCTGCCCTTCCCCTAGACCCTGTAAACAGCACACTACAAGAAATTCCATTATTAATTCTTGCCCTGGTGTGGGGAGGAGGGAGGATGGCAAGCGGTTTGGACAAGACTGGAGCCAGGCCACACTGCTCCCAGAGCCCAACACTCCCACTCTGGCCTCCATGAGAGACCAAACAAGGCAGCCAGGGACATGGATTTACTCAAACCCTCCTCCCACTTTATTTCAAACACCATAAAATATACACAGAAAAAAAAAAAAAGGATGAACTGGAGGAAAAAACCTCTTGAGGGTGACATAACCTCTCCTAAAATGCACCATCAGCTCAGGTAGCAATGGGAAGCAGCTGCCATGGAGCATCCCCTCTATCCAGGCACACGGCATCTGCATCTTGTGCCTGCCAGAAAGAAGGAGAGGAGGGTGAGCCCGGCACAGAGGGAAGCAGGGCAGAGTCCCATCCTAGGCAGCTCTGTTTTACTGGAGGGGAGCAGGCACAGGGTGAGACCAGGCTAAGGACATCACCTGTCAGGGTGCCCCCGTGGATTTCTGGATTTGCTCCTTCAGAATGAGGATGCTCTGCCGCTGTTCTGGGGGCAGCATGGCAATCTGGTCTGCTGTCAGCTGCAGGACCTGCATGATCAGTGCTGCCTGTGGGGAAAGAGGGGTCAGAGACGTGCCCTGCCAGAGCAGCCACAGCATACCAGAGCCAGGGAGGGGCTGACCCCGCCACAGAAAGGCACACAGGAAGTGCTGCTTCTACTGTCTCACCCTTTCCCTTTTGTCCTCTCACCTTCTCGTGATCCTGAGGGGTGACCTGGCTCTGTCCAGGGCTAAAGCCTCCAGGCTGACCAGCTCCTTGGACTCCTGCCCCAGGTATGCCTCCTCCCTGCATGCCTGCCCCAGCCATGTTAGGAACCTGGGGGAGTAAGAGAGGGGTTAGGGACTGAGGTTTCTGGACTCAGCCCTACAAATTCAGGAAGGTAAGAGATGATCAGATGGATGCCCTCATGGACTGCTTGAAGATGCCTGAGCATGAAGAGAGAGTGCATTTTATGTGCTCTCCCCTCCCAGCTCACAGCTGATGGGCAGTGCCTGGGGAAATGGGACAGATGCCCTGACCCCTCAGTGACCAAAGCCCGGCGTTTCCCACATCCCCAGCCAGCCCCAGCCTACAGGACGCCGTGTGTACCTGGCGGGGCCCCTGCGGGCCACTGGCTCCCATGTTAAGCGGCCCAGGACCTTGTATGCCACCCGGCATCGGGCCACGCGGGTTGGGACCAGGCCCTCGGGGCTCCAGGCCCCGGGGCTCCAGGACCCTGGCCTCCATGGCCCTGGCTTCCAGCACTCGTGGCTCCAGCACCCGCGGCTCCAGGCCCCGCGCCTCCAGCGCCCGCGCCTCCATCACGCGCGGCTCCAGCCCTCGCGGCTCCAGCCCTCGCGGCTCCAGCCCCCGGGGATCTCTTCCGACTGCGGAGGAAACACAAGGTCAGCTCCTGAAGGAAGCAGCGCCGCAAGGAGTGTGGGAGAGAGCCTGCTGCCTCCTTTGTCTGGGGGCCAGCAAGCACCCGAGAAGTGCAGGGCTGGGGGCAAGAGGGGACATGCCTGGAGAAAGTCCCTTGCACCCTGGGACTGTCCCTCCTCGCCTGGAGTCAGTCATTTCACTGCCCAAACCCCCTTCCTATGCCTTGGGTCGGGGCAGCCGGCTCCACTCTGACTTCCTGCCTGCACAATCCAAGCCACCCATATTTCATGCCCCCTCTCTCACCTCGAGCATCCATCAAGGGCCCCCGCGGCTCTCCCATCAGTGGTCGGGGTTCTCCCATGGGTCCCCCCCTCATCTCATGGGGGGGGCCACGGCTGTCATGACCAGGCATATGGTGCATAGGGGCTCCCTGGTGGGGCGGCCCAAGGTAACCTCTGACGCAGAGAGACGAGGAGAGCAAAGCAGGAGGAGGAGAAAAAGCGAGAGAGTGTGAATCAGACACTGGCTTGGCACGGTCTGGGCAGAGCGCTGGGATTGCCCCCGAAGCCGGCCGCAGGGGAGGAGGGTGAGGCTGGCACAGGGATGGGTGCTGGTGGTCCCATGCCACAGGGCAGCTGCCATCACCCCGGGGAGATCCCTTCCCCGGGGAAACGGGCCGGCCCCCACGGTTGGCAGCACACAGGCCTCCGACCAGGCAGCAGTGACTCCCGGAAGGCTGGGGCCATCCCTGTCCTCAGCGAGAGGCTACCCTTGGGCAGGGGACAGTGCCAAGGGCTCCTCTCCTTCCCTCTCCCCTCACCTGGGCTCCACTTCTCCAGTGACTGAGAGCAGGGTCCCTCCGCGAGGGTCATTCGGGGCATCTCCCAAAAGGCCTCGGGGCGGCGGGCCACTAGCAGGTAGAGGTCCACGCTGCATAGGGGCCCTCGGGTCTGGCATGGGCACTGCCAGGGAGACACACAAGAACTCGTGAGGATCTGCATGACCAGTGCCGTGCCAAGACTGTCCCCGGCGCTCCCAGGCCGGGCGTGGGGCAGCCATGCTGCTCCCCTGAGCTGTGCTGTCTGCTGGGGACACAGCCCCACACGTGAGGCTGGAGCACACCAAAGCTCCTTCCCTGGCTGCCAATTCTATTCCTCTCCTTTTCTTCTCGGGTTTTATTTAAGGTTCCTTATGGCACCAGGGGCCAAACCAAGCATGGGTGCCCCCATGGCATTCCCTACAAGTGTGGGCATCAACACCCTGCTGACGTGGGGCCAGGAGCAAAGCAAGACCTGGAAGGCTCCTGGAAGCACAGTGTCAAAGAGGGCTGGATCTTAGGCAAAAGCCCTTTCCAAACAGGCTGTCCTTTTCCACTGGAGGCTCCATGCACGGTTCTAGCCTGTTCTCTCCTGTAGCCCTAGAAGAAATCCTGCCTCCTTCCTCTCCTCTTACTGCTGTCAGGCTACAAGGAGTGACATGCCAGTCCCTGGCCCTGAGAACAGCAGGGTAAGAGCTGCTCTCTGCACACTCCACAACGAGCTCCATGGGAAGAGGGAGCTGGTGCCGGGGTACCTTGAACGCGTTCGATAGACGCAGGCCTGGCAGGTCCCACGGGCGAGAGCTGCAGGTTCCCTGGGCAAGCAGCAGGAAAAGAGGGAAAGAGCAGACACGTAAATAGTGTATGCACGCATGCACCGGCTTTGGGGACAGTGCTGCCTGCAGGATCACGCACCCTGAAGTCCCCAGAAAAACCTACAGAGAAAATGTTCCAAGTCTGGCTTTATCAGCCTGTTCCGTTCACACCCCCCTTTGTCAGCACAGGCAGGACAGGCAGCACAGTGGCACACTCCTTCCCTCCCTCAGCGAGAGGCAGGCACAGAAGACATCCTGCCAAGAGACGCGGCATTCCGTGGGGCCACGCCGGCCCCACAACGCGCACCAGCTTCTGCTCTCCAAAACCTTTCGGGTGCCAAGAACTACCGGACAGCCTTCAGGAAGACAGCACCCACCCCAAAGAAAACGAGGGTCAGCTGACCCTAAGGCCAAAGGATCTCTGACTAGGTTTGCATGTTGTTGAAACAAGGCCTGTGATAGATGTCAAGGCAACAGAGATGACGGGTGTGTGCACGTGCTGTTCCTGGGAGAACAGAACACTGGGGCCGTACTAACCTACACGTGGACACGTGTGAACCGTAAGGAATCGGGGCCCAGGGCTGGGCCGGACAGACCGTGCCTGCGGAGGGAAAGCCGAGCCGTCACCCTCCGGGAAGTGCCTGCCAAGCCTCAAGCCAAACGGAGACCCAGCTCCCTCTGCTGGGCACGGCGCGGGAGGACGCGGGGCCGCACCAGCTGCTCCCCAGCACCCAGGCAGCGAAGGAGCAGGACAAGGACCAGAGAGAAGCAAGCTCTGCCTGCCCGCACAAGCACAGGGACAGACATGGGCTCGCAGAGGTGGAAAACACAGACACATCCCGCTCGGTGGGGACAGGCAGCTCTCCTGGCTGCCAGGGCACGGCTGCACAACAGCGTGCAGAACGAGCTGGGAGCCAATCTGGGCATGGGCTGAGCCCTGGGAGCCAGGGAGCTGCTACCACAGCCTTGTGCCTCAGTGAACAAACCGGGCACAGCCCCGGGGCTGGGCACAGCCAGGCTGCAGACTGCTGGGACACAGCTCTGCTCACTGGAGTGAGGCTCACACCACACACAGCACTACACACGTCTGTTTTACCTTGTCCACGCTCCAAGGGGACTGGCCCTGCACCTGGCATCCCAACCTGTGGCTGCATCCCACCTGAGAGGGGACAGGCAGAGATCAGACCCCTCCTCAGCCACCCCTGATGACTAACCTGTTCCTCTGGTCCCAAATACCTTCTCACTCCCAGCTCCTGGGGGAGCATCTGGAGGTTTATTCCCTTGGTGTTGGCTCCCCCCAGGGATAATCCAACTTTGCAGCCCACCTCTGGCAGCAGCACAACCACAATGTACAGCACAGGATTACGCGTGCTCTCACAAAGCTGAGCCCTCTAGAAAGGGGGAAGGCAGAGAGGGGTGTGTGCAGGAACCGTGTGCTCACGGTGGGGCAGCTCGGCCCAAACTCACCTCCTGGAGCCATGGGGCCAGGGCCTGGGCCCTGCACAGGGGCTGCCATCTGTCCTGGGGCTGGCACTCCCCCCTGCATGGGTGGCTGCATCAGAGGAGGAGCGCCGTTGACGTGCATCCCGCCCTGCCGGAGAGACACTGGGTCTCAGGGCCACCCTGACACCCGGGCACGTGCCCCAGCTGGAGAGCTGGCACTGCCCGTCCTCCTGCACAACTCATGTGCTCTGCAGGCTCTTACTATGGCCTGTGGCTGGGATGATGGGGTGTTCTGGGGGTTCAGCTGTGCGTTGGGCCCCGGCCCAGGCCCCGGTCCTGGCCCAGGCCCCGGGCCTGGCACTGCCTGCTGGTTGCCGGGGATCAGAGGAGGAACACTGGTCTGGCGATGCAGAATTTTCTAGGGGAAGAAAAAGGAGAAGGGAGTTCTTTTCCACTGCCACTCCACAAAGGCTCCTACCAATACTCTCCCAGATATCCTCCCACCTCCCCTCCCAACCCCGGATGAGCAGCAAGGGACAAACCAGTGCGATCTCCGGGTCAACGATCCTCATGACCACCTGGGCCTGCAGCAGTGCATAAGCCAGCTGGGGGTTCTGGAGCAGCATGTTCCTGGCTTCCTGGGGGCTGTTCTGGACACACAGCTGAGGAGACAGGCGCTGATCAGAGCTCTGACAAGGTGTGACACGGGTGGGAGGGTGCAGGCAGTGGTGGGAAGAGCTGTGCTCACACAGGGAGCACGGTTCTCCTGCACTCACCTTCATCTGCTTCATCAGCTCAAACATCTGCTCGGGGGGCAGGCTGGCCACGGCCCGGCTGATGGACTCAGGAGCATCCTCTGGGTTGACAGGGTCCCCATAGGGTGACTCTATGATGGGTGCACCTGTGCCCAAGCCTGCAACATGAACAGCCCGTGGAACGGGCGCATCAGGAGGGGAGCACCAGCCCACCAGCGGGAAAAGGAGGCAGCAAAACCAGGGAGACTTTAGGAGGAATTTCTTCCCAGAAGGGGTGGCTAGGCATTGGAACAGGGCGCTCAGGGGGTTGTGGAGTCACTGCTCCTGGAAGCACTTAAGACTGGATATGGCATTTACTGCCTCAATCTATTGGGGCAATACAATTTGATGCAGTGTGTTTGGTGAAAGGCTGGACCATGATCTTTACAAACCTTTTCCAACCTAAGTAATTCTGTAAATCTGTGATCATCTGGGAGTGAAATCCCAGAGCTGAGCCCATGCACCCCTCTGGGGCACTACTCACAGCCCCTGTCAGAGCAGGTCAGCTCCACCAGCCTGGCAGAAGAGACCCGCCCTGCCCTGCAGCTGCCAAGGCCGAGCCCAGCGGGAGGGAGCCCCCAGAACCGTGGCTGACTCACTCTTGAGCTCCTCCTTGTTCTTCTCGCTGGCGGCGTTGTCCACGCGCAGGGCCCTGCCGCTGAACTCGCGCCCGTTGAGGTTGCGCATGGCGCTGAGCGCCGTCTCCTGGTCCTGGTACTCGCAGAAGCCATAGCCCTTGGGCTTGCCCGTCTCCCTGTCGTACACCAGCCTGCCAGGGAGCAGAGCACAGACACGTCCTGTCCTTCAGCTGCTCCTCCGTGCCCTCATACAGGGTGCTGCTGAGGGCAGTGTGGGCGTCCCGCTGTGCCCGCGGCTCCTGCAGCTTGGGGGGGACACGGGGATGGAGCCCCAGCAGTGCTGAGGACAATGAGAGCTCAGGGGACACAGGGATGGAGCCCCAGCAGTGCTGGGAGCACAGGGAGAGCCCAGGGGACACACGGATGGAGCCCCAGCAGTGCTGGGAGCATGGGGAGAGTTCAGGGGACACAGGGATGGAGCCCCAGCAGTGCTGGGAGCACAGGGAGAGTTCAGGGGACACAGGGATGGAGCCCCAGCAGTGCTGGGAGCATGGGGAGAGTTCAGGGGGACATGGGGATGGAGCCCCAGCAGTGCTGAGAACAATGAGAGTTCAGGGGGACACAGGGACGGAGCCCCAGCAGTGCTGAGAACAATGAGAGTTCAGGGGGACACAGGGACGGAGCCCCAGCAGTGCTGAGGACAATGAGAGCTCAGGGGACACAGGGATGGAGCCCCAGCAGTGCTGAGGACAATGAGAGCTCAGGGGACACAGGGATAGAGCCCCAGAGTGCTGAGGACAATGAGAGCTCAGGGGACACAGGGATGGAGCCCCAGCAGTGCTGGGAGCACAGGGAGGGCTCTGAGCCAGCCCAAGGCACACAGCAGTCGGGCCCATGCCCAAGCCAAAGGGCCTGCTGGCTCCTGGCATGGCTGCTCCCAAGGCTGTGGTTTGCAGGATGCCCACCTGTGCCAGCTGTGTGCCTCCTGTGACCCCACGAGGGACAGGATGGGACTGGCTGCTCCCAGAACTCCCAAAACCTGAACTGAGAGCACCAGGGCCTGGTGTCCAGCCTGGAAAACACCTGTGGGAGGCACAGGGACAGCAATGAGGAGCACAGAGCCTGACCAGCACTGAGCCCTCAGCAGCCACAGCACGGCGGCTCCACATCCACCTGCTGTGCTGGGGACACCGTGCTCCATCTCCAGGTGACCCTGGCACAGCCTCCGGCTCCCTGTGCCCCGAGCACAGCTGGCACAGCCTCACAAGCCCCGCAGCTGCTGCTCTGTGTGAGGAGCCAGCCTCGGGGGCCCGGGAAGGTTTACGTGGGCTACGAGGCAAAGCTCCCTCGCCAAAGCGACTGCCAAGCACCAGAGCAGGCAGCCCGAGGCAGCGGCCGAGCCACCGGCCCTGGAAGCGGCCAAAAGGTTTGTGCATGTGGCACTTGGGGACACGGTGGGCCGGGCTGGGCTGTGCTGGGGGAACGGTTGGGCCGGGGGGTTTTCGAGGCCTTTCCCACCGTTACGGATTTGCGGTCCCACGGCTCCGAGGCCGCGGGGCTCGCTCTGCGCCGAGCAGGGGGACCCGGGGGAGGCCTGCGGCCGCTCTCACCTAAAGCTGACCACGGGCCCAACCTCCGAGAAAATGTCCTTCAGCTGTTCCTCCGTGGCCTCATACGGGATGTTCCCCACTGCGGAGACAGACGGTGCCGCCGGTCAGCGCGGCGGGTACCGGCCCCGACGGCGAGGGAGGGAAACCCGCTGGCCCCCCGCCTGCCCCTGCCCGTCCGTGCCCCCTTCCCCTTGCAGGTGGCGGTCCCGCCCCGCGGCCTCACCGAACACGGAGCGCAGGGACCGATCCACGGCGGGGTCCCGCACCGACAGCCCCGCCATCGCGCCGCCCGCGCCGCTTCCGGTCCGCGCCACGGCCGTCCCCCCGCTTCCGCTTCCGCTTCCGCTTCCGCCCGCAACAGCTCGGCAGCGGCGCTTTCAAAAAGCGCTCCGGCGGGAAACGCGGCACCGGCGGCAGCGGGGTGCGGGTGCCGGGACTCCCCGGGACCCCCGGGCGGGGCGGCCACGGCCTCGGGGATCCCCCGGTACCGGGAGCGGCCTCTGGACAGCCCCGCGGCCTCGGGGATCCCCCGGTACCGGGAGCGGCCTCTGGACAGCCCCGCGGCCTCGGGGATCCCCCGGCACCGGGAGCGGCCTCTGGAAGCCCCGCGGCCTCGGGGATCCCCCGGCACCGGGAGCCTCCTGCCGCCCCCACCGGCCTCAGGGATGCCCCTTCGGGCGCCGGCCCCGAGGCGCAGCCCCTGGCGAGCCTAACACCGCCCGGGGCCCGGCAGGATGGAAGGCACGGAGGTCCCCATGGCTGTCCCCACGGCTGTCCCCACGGCTGTCCCCACGGGTGTCCCCGCGCTGGCCACAGAGCCGAGGTTCGCCCAGCGCCTCAGGTGAGGGGCGGTGGCGATGGCAGCCCTGTGCTGCTCCGGCAGGCGGTGCAGCCGGAGGCGCCGGGGCTGGGGACTGACCGCGCCTGGCCGTGCAGGCGGTGTCTGGAACAGGAGCGGCTCCTGGACGGGCGCTACGGGCTGCAGCGGGTGCCGGGGGGCCGCGTGGCCGTGCCGGTGCTGCCGGAGAAGCTCTCCCAGCTCTGCCTGCCCGCGGAGGTGCCGTGGGAGCTGCTCGGCATCCAGGTGAGCGCAGCCGCCCGGCCCCGAGCCCCGCGGGCGGCGGCGGGCGCCCAGCCCTTGGCACGGCCCTGCCGCAGGACCCTGTCCCCTCCAGGGCCGCCCGCCGGCGCTCGCCGGCCCAGAGGCTGCGGGAGGAGCTGCGGCGGCTGCTGGGGGCCGCCTGGTGCGGGGAGCTGGAGCGGGACGTGCCGCACGCCTGGCACAGGCACGGGGACCTGGTGCTGCTGAGCGAGGACAGCTTCAGGGCTGAGCCCTGGGACAGGCTGGGTAAGGAGAGCAGGGCCTGACCCGGGAGAGGCTGGGTAAGGAGAGCAGGACAGCCTGTCCCGGGAGAGGCTGGGTAAGGAGAGCAGGACAGCCTGTCCCGGGAGAGGCTGGGTAAGGAGAGCAGGACAGCCTGTCCCGGGAGAGGCTGGGTAAGGAGAGCAGGACAGCCTGTCCCGGGAGAGGCTGGGTAAGGAGAGCAGGACAGCCTGTCCCGGGAGAGGCTGGGTAAGGAGAGCAGGACAGCCTGGCCCGGGAGAGGCTGGGTAAGGAGAGCAGGGCCAGTCCCGGGAGAGGCTGGGTAAGGAGAGCAGGACAGCCTGTCCCGGGAGAGGCTGGGTAAGGAGAGCAGGGCCTGTCCCGGGAGAGGCTGGGTAAGGAGAACAGGACAGCCTGTCCCGGGAGAGGCTGGGTAAGGAGAGCAGGGCCAGTCCCGGGAGAGGCTGGGTAAGGAGAGCAGGACAGCCTGTCCCGAGAGAAGCTGGGTAAGGCCAGCAGGGCAGCCTGCCCCGGCCCGGCCCCCGCCGCCCCCATCTCCCCGCTGCTGTGTTGCAGGCTCGGCGCTCTGGGAGACGGTCGCCAAGGCTTTGGGGGCCCGGCGGGTGGCCAGGCGAGGCCGGGTGATGCCGGACGGGATGCGCAGCCCCAGGGTCACCCTGCTGCTGGGCCAGCACGGCTGGGTGGAGCACGTGGACAATGGCATCAGGTGGGCAGGAGCTGCGGGGTGCCGCTGGCGGGGAAGGGACTGCCCTCACCGTCTGGGCCGGGTCTTCCAGGTACACCTTCGACGTGACCAAGTGCATGTTCTCCCCGGGAAACATCACCGAGAAGCTGCGTGTGGCCTCACTGCCCTGCTCTGGGGAGGTCGTGGTGGATCTCTATGCAGGTAATGGGGATGGAGGAGGTGCTGATGGCATCCATCATGATGACATGAAGTGCCATTTCCAGCTTGGAATGAAAAATAGTCAAGCTTAGAGCTCCTGTCTTGTCTGTGAGCCCTTCAGCTATGCTGGCACTGCTGTACTGCCCTTGTCCCTGCAGCCTCTGGACGCTTAGGATGTCCTGTTCTCAGGCTCTGTGCCTAGTGCTGCTTTGGGGAATCACTTGGATCCAGGGGAAAGATTTGCCACTGTTTGTGCTTAAGGAAGTTAGTGCTTCCAATTTGTGCCACACTGAAAGGACATGGCACCCACAAAACTGCTCTAGATTAATCAAACTAAATGGTAATCTGGACACTTCTGCAGAGCCAGGCAGGTCTCAACCTGATGGCCAAAGACTGAAGGTAAAATAAACCCCTCTAAACATTTTTCAAGGCAGATTTTGCTTTTGCAGGAGAGGGAGGGATAAATTTCCATTTTTCCAGTGCTTGGGTTTTCTCCGACCCAGAGCAAAGCAGACTTGGAGAGGCAGGGTGGCAGTGTGCCTCCTGCCCTGCCCTCGGGGGGAGTGTGGATCTCTGGAGGTCCCTGCCCTCGGCCACTGCCACCTCCTGCCTGCAGGCATCGGCTATTTCACGCTGCCGTTCCTGGTGCACGCGGGAGCTGCCTTTGTCCATGCCTGTGAGTGGAACAGCCACGCCGTGGAGGCCCTGCACAGGAGCCTGGTGCTCAACGGGGTGCGGGATCGCTGCCACATCCACAGCGGGGACAGCCGGCAGGTGAGCGCTGCCCCGGGCCGGGCGGGGCCGCTCCTGCGGGCATCCCCTCACCTCCGCTCTGCCCCCAGCTGCAGCTGCGGGACGTGGCCGACAGGGTGAACCTGGGGCTGATCCCCAGCTCGGAGGAAGGCTGGCCGGTGGCCTGCCGCGTCCTGAAGAAGGCCACGGGTGGGGTTCTCCACATCCACCACAACGTGGACTCTGGCCCGGTGCAGAGCGCGGTGCTGCTGGCTGAGCAGGGCTCTCCAGAGCCAGCCAGCCCCGGGGCAGAGGCACAGCACCCGGCACAGCACGGTGGGGAGGACACGCTGGGGGCCAGGCTCAGGCCCGAGTGGCAGAGCTGGGCTGAAGGCACGGCCGCACGCATCCAGGGGCTGCTGGCAGAGCTGCACGGGCGGCCGTGGCGCAGCAGTGTCCTGCGCATCGAGCCGGTGAAGTCCTACGCGCCACACGTGCACCACCTCGTGCTGGACCTCGAGTGCCGGCCTGTGCTGCCCGTCTAGTGGGGCACGGGCAGCGCTGGGGCTCCGGCTCCCTTGGAAGGGTCAGCAGTGTCCTGCTGCCAGCCTGGATGTGCCTTGTGTCCCCTGGTTCCCAGGCGGCAGCACTGCCCAGCAGTGCCTCCCCGTGCCCGGGGCACCCAGGGCTGTGCTCCCCACGGCAGATCCCTCCAGGATCCAGACAAGGATGGAGCAAGCTGGGGCTCCTAGTGCCAGTGTTCTGCCCTGGCTCTGCCAGTCGCTGCCCAGGTCTTGGACACGTGCCAGCACCCTGAGCCCCATTTTCACACAGGAGAGAGCCACAGTGCTGAGAAGCCTTGGGTTCCTGCTGAGTTCATTTCAGCAGGCCAGGGACAAGCTTTATGCTTGTATTTACCAGCATGCTTTTTTAATGTACTGGAAGCAAGTCTGTTCATCTTGTTTCCTTCCTATTTTTTTTTTTTTTTCAGAAATAAAGATATTTCTCACCACCTCTTGTTGGTGTCCAGTTAAAATGTGAATACTGGTGTAAGCGTGGGGGTCTGGCCTGGGGACTTTGGGTCCTAGGGTGGTGTGTGGAGGGGCTCAGGGAGCAAAGCCTGC
This sequence comes from Calcarius lapponicus, assembly GCA_039654755.1. Lineage (NCBI taxonomy): Eukaryota > Metazoa > Chordata > Aves > Passeriformes > Fringillidae > Calcarius > Calcarius lapponicus. Next base: position 938,265 of record CM077467.1, read on the forward strand.
AAGCCCAAAGCTCTCTACATCTGTACTCCCAGTAGAGCAAACCCCTGCCCCATGAGGAAGCTCCCGCTGGCCCTTTGATGTGTCCGCGGTTTTTTCCACTGTGTCAGTGTCGCATCGCTTCCCATCCCTGGGGTGCGGCCGAAAGTATGGGCAGAGCCGCGTCCTCTCGTTTGCCTCGGGGCTGCACGCAGGTGGCCTCCCCCGCTGTCCTGCGTGGCGAGAAGCCGCCTCCCCTCGGGTGGAGCCCCGCGCCTCGGCCAGCACCGTGCGTCCCCGGTGCCTTGTGCGGGGGGCCGGCACCAGGCGCCCTGCAGGGCCCGTATCTCTGCCGCCAAGGACAAGGGCAGCGGCTGGAGCCTTGCGGCGGGGACACCGCGGCCGCTGCCGAGGCTCCTCCTCGGGGCTGCCGGGAGTCCCCGCAGTTCGGGTGTCGGTGCGCTCGGTGCTCTCCGGGCGAGGCCGCCCACCCAGCCAGGGCCACGGGGCACCGGGGAAAGGGCCCGCGGGGCTGAGCCGCAGCTCTGCCGGGGGTGATCGGGCGGGGAAGGGGCTGGGGGCAGCGGGCACCGCCTCCCGCACGGGCCGCCCCGTCGGTGCCGCAGGTGCGGCCGGCGCGGCTCCTTTAAGGCACCGGCACCGCCCTCCCCTCCCGGCTCCCCCTCCCGCTGCCGGGAGGCGCCGGCCGGAGCCGCTGCAGGTACCGGGAGGATCGGGGGCTCGGGCGGCGCTCCGCCGGCGGGGTACCGGCGGGGTACCGGCGGTTCCTCCGCCGGCGGGATACCGGGGGGTTCCTCGGCTGCTGGGGAGTCGGGGGAGCCAGGGGTCCCTCTGTGGTCCGCGGGTCGAGCCGCGGTGTCCCGGGGCGGGGGCAGTTCCCAGCCCCGGTGGCCGCGCTGGGAACGCGGTGCCCCCGGTCCCGGACCCCTTTCCCCGACAGAGGAGCCTGGGGTCCGTCCCGCCGCCCCCTCCTCGCCGAGGGACGCGGGAGCGCGGCTGCGGGGACGGGCCGGTCCGTCCCGCCGGTTCCGCCGAGCCGGGCGGCAGCGGGGAGCGGCTGCAGCCCCCGAGCGAGCGCTCCAGCTCCGTCCTGGTGCCGCCGCTGCAGCCGGGTCCCGTTCCTGCAGCCGGGTCCCGTTCCTGCAGCCGGATCCCGTCCCTGCAGCCGGATCCCGTTCCTGCAGCCGGATCCTGTCCCTGCCGCGGGTCCTGGTGCGCGCCCGCTCCCGGCGGCTCCTCCGGCGGCTCCGAGCCCCGGTGCGCTCGTGGAGGGAGGGAGGGAGGGAGGGGCAGCCCGGGGCGGCTCCTTCCTGCCGGGGCTGCCGCGGGTCTGGGCGTCCCCGCGGTCCCACGGAGCCGGCTGAGGTCACCGCGGCGGCGGGGCTGGCAGGCGGCCCGAGCCCGGCCCGGGGCAGGGCGGTCCGACGGCGGGCGGGCCGCTGTCCCGGCTGTCCCGTCCGGCCCCGGCAGCGGGCACGGGGCGCCTCAGCAGCTGGCACGTCCCTAGCTGGCAGCCGCTGAGGGCCAGGCAGCCCGGGTGGAGCGATGTCGGAGGCTGTGGACCTGTCCTTCCTGTCGGACGTGGAGAGAGATCTGATCCTGCAGGTCCTGCAGCGCGACGAGGAGCTCCGCAAGGCCGAGGAGAGGAGGATCAGGTGCGAACGCGGCTGGAATTGCTTCCCCGCTTTGCTCTGGAAGCGGGCGATGAGTGACAGTGTGGGTGACGGGTGTCCCCGGGTCCCGGGCGCCTCTGACCGCTCCTGGTGTGGGCTCTGAGCAGGCGCCTGAAGAATGAGCTGCTGGAGATCCGGCGCAGGGGAGCCAAGCGGGGCAGCCAGCGCTACGGCGAGCGGACCTGCGCCCGCTGCCAGCAGAGCCTGGGCCGCCTCAGCCCCAAGGCCAACACCTGCCGGGGCTGCAACCACTTGGTGTGTCGGGACTGCCGCTCCTACAGCCCCAGCGGCTCCTGGCGCTGCAAAGTCTGCTCCAAGGAGGCGTGAGTAGCCAGGACAGGCGGCAGGGACATTCTGTACATCCCTCCCGTCCCTTTCCTCCTCAACTTGATGCCCCGTAGCCAGCCTTTCCTAGCCTGGCTGGTCCTCCCCGGTGCAGGGGCAGCTTGCTCTGCTGTCACTCCTGGACAGGGTTCCCATGTCTGGGTGATGGAGAAAGGGGTCATACCCCACTCTTGTGTGTCCTTCATGTCCTGCTCCTTCGCCCCCTGAGCTGACTGCAGCATCCCCCTGTGCCCCTTGCACAGCCTGTGTTTCAAGCATCCCAGGTTTCCTCCCTTTTGGCCTCCCCTGTCCTACAAAACTCGGCTTGCTCCCGTGTTTGCTGAGGATGTAGCTGAGCCTGTCCGCTGCCCGGTGAATGGTCCCTGCCCAGCCACCTGCTGATTTTGCCCAGTGTGCCTGTGTTGTTGGGTTGTGGCAGCACCCAGGGTGGGTTGGGGCACAGCAGACAGCCCCCCTGCCCCTGACTGCCCCCACCACCCCTGCCTGCAGTGAGCTGAAGAAGACAACGGGTGACTGGTTCTATGACCAGAGGGTGAACCGCTTCGCCAACCACCTGGGCAGCGACATGGTGCGGCTGTCCCTGCGGCACAGGCCAGCAGGTAGGGGGCCACAGCAAAGCCCTCTCCCGCAGCCCAGCCTTCTGGGCTGCTCCAGCTTTCCCCAGGGCACCTCTGCCCAGCCTGGGGCTGGGTGGGAGCACCTCGTGCTCCAGGCAATGAGTGAGCTTGGAGCAGTGTCCTACTGATGCCTCTCTGCTTCCAGCCAACAAAAGAGAGACTGTGGGACAAACCCTGCTCCAGAAAGCCCAGCTCAGCGAGCCTAAGAGCTCCTCTGCAGTCCGGCAGCCGAGCCCCCCTGCACCCCGGGAGGGGTCCAGGTGAGGATCCCTGCTGTCCCCCGTGCTCCAGCAGCAGCTCTCATCTTGCTGCAGGTTTGAGAGCAGTCTGCTGCCCCGTGTGGATCATCGGTGGCACAGAAACCCTCTCAGACCGACCTCCTTGCCAAACAGGACATACCTGTGGTTTTGCTTGTCTGCAGTTTGTTTCCAGATGCCTCAGAGCCTCGGGATGGCAAAAGCGACACAGAGTCCATGGAAAACATGAGCCTGGACAGCTACAGACCTAGTCCTGCTGATGTGGGGGGCAGGTGAGGGGATCCTGGGGTGGGTTGTCCTTGGCAAGACTGGCTGGTAGAGGATGGGACCTTCATCTGAAGTGTGTTTTTCTCAGCCTAGTGAGGGCAATCTGGCTCCTCAGACTGGTTGAAGCTGTCCCTGGGCGGGAAGGTGCTCTGCTCCCAGGCTGCTACGGGCAGCTCAAGTGGCACTTCCTGGCCAGCACTGTCTCTGCCAGCTGTGCTTGCGGCCTGGGACAGACCTTTCTGTGTCTGCCGCAGGAGGAACTCCCTGGAGAGAGCCATCCCTGGAAAACAGGTTGTTGAGCCAGCAGGACCTGCTGCCTCCAGCCTGACCCTCCCTCTGCGCTCCAAGAAGGCGTTCTCTGACGGACGGGTGCGTGATGCTGCTCCGGCAGCCTCAGCCCTGTCCTGGGGCGTGGGGCTGGGCACACCCAGGGCTCCCAGCCCAGCCCTGCTCTGAAGGGACTTTTCCTGCCCAGGATGCCACCGTGGGGACCCGCAGCAGCACCTTGGTGGACGAGCATGAAACGATATTCAAGAAGAACCCCCGGCGGGTGGTGAGGCCTGCGGGTGAGAGATGCGCGGGTGCTGACACGGCCAGGGTGGGCAGCTCCTCCTCCCTGGGCTGGGGAGGGCTGTCAGTGCAGCTGGGAGAGCCTGGGGCAGCCCCTTGAGCGAGGGAACGGCAGGGCTCTGCTCGTCCTGCTCTGTGCCACTGTTCACCCCCTCTCGTGCAGACTACACCAAGTCCGTGATCGACCTGCGCCCCGAGGACCTCGTGGGGGAAGGTGGCTCTCTGGGGGACAGGAGCAAGTCGGTGCCCGGCCTCAACACGGAGCTGGTGAGACCTGGGTGCCAGCTGGAGGAGCCGGGTGTCAGCTGGCTGTGCCCGACCCCTCCCCTCACTGGCGGCTTGTGCCTGTCCTTGCAGGAGGAGGAGGAGGAGGACATTGATAACCTGGTGGAGATCCACCGGCAGCGCGTGGCCCGGGGCAGCATGCGCAGCGGCACCTCTTCGGTGAGCCCCGGGCCACGGCCCTGCTCTGCTCAGGGACTAGGGATGGAGAGAGGCAGTGCCAAAGGCTTGGGTGGGAGGGATGCAGGGCAGGCAGCTCCTGGAGGGAAGGGGAAAGCGCCTTGTGTGTGGGGGCTTCTTCCCCTAGCAGGGAATCAAAATGCAGAGACTCAGCTGTGTGTGGGCATCCCCAGCCACGGGGAGGTGAGAGGGGCTCTGCAGAGGAGGCACAGGGAGTAACCTTGCTGAGGATGAGGAGGGATGTCAGGTGATGCTGTGCCAGCTCAGCCCTGCCTTGTCTTGCAGAGCACTCTGGGGAGCATGGTCAGCATTTACAGCGAGGCCGGTGACTTCGGCAGCGTGGCTGTCACCGGGGGCATCTCCTTCTCCCTGAGCTACGAGCAGAAGACGCAGACCTTGTTCATCCACGTGAAGGAGTGTCGCCAGCTGGCCTTTGGGGACGAGGGCAGGAGGCGCTCCAACCCGTGAGAGCCAGGGGGGCGATGGCTGCTGCCACCACTGGTGGTGCCCGGCTGGGGTGTGGGTGCCCGCCAGAGATGGGAGCTGTAAGTGGGAGGGTCCTGGTGAGGCACAAGGTCTGGGGCTGCCCTGGGGAGCTGGGAGGATTAAGTGTGGAGGGCCTTGCTGCAGTGCTGCCTGTTCTCCCCTCAGCTATGTGAAGACCTACCTCCTGCCCGACAAATCCCGGCAAGGGAAGCGCAAGACGAGCATCAAACGCAACACCACCAACCCCCTGTACAACGAGCTGCTGAAGGTAGAGGGGCTGGGCTGGGCTGCAGGGGCTCAGGGATGCTGCTGGGACAAGCAAGGGGCGGGTGAGCTCCTAGCCCTGCAGCGGGGTCTCTGCAGAGGATCCATGTCCAGAGACTGCGCCCTGAGAGCTGCAAAATCCCTGCGCTCCCAGCTGTGCCCTGGCTGTGCTGCCAAGCCCCAGTGCCACGGCGGGTGGAGGCACAGCTGCAGGTGTGACCGTGTCACAGGACGTGTCCCTGGTTCCTGTTGCGTTCCCAGAGCAGAGGCGTCCTGCTTACCCTGGATATTTCCTTCCAAGGGCTTCCTGGCCCCTGGAGGCATGTTACAGTGGCAGGAGGGTGGGCAGCAGCCACAGGGGCAGAGATAAACTCTGGGCCCCAGGGCAGAACGACTTGGCACTGCCCTTCACCATCCCTGCTGGCTGGCTCTGTCCCTGAGTCTACAGTGCACCTCTGAGGCCAGGCACTCTTGCACAGCAGGAAGTGAGAGCTGTGGTTTGGTTTTCAGGCTCCCACAGCCAGGTTTGCTGAGGTCTCGTGCTCTGACCACCTGAGGCTCTGTGGTCTGGCAGAGCTCTGCTGGTGGTGGCACGGCTGGGTGCTGTGAGTCCTGGCTCCAAGGGCCACCTGCTGGGAGAGCACAGGCTCCTGCACCTCTGCCCTGGGACTCTGAGTTTCGGCAGGCATGGAAGGGAAGAGGAACAGGCTCCTGTGCACATCCATTGCTCTTCTGTCTCCTCTCATGTTCATGAGCTGTAGCTGATGGAATTTGCCAGGCCTGCCCCTGTGCTGCCTGCTCACCAGTGGTTTTCTCTCTCTCTCTCTCTCTCTCCCCAGTATGAGATCAGCAAGTCCCTGCTGCTGGCGAGGACGCTGCAGTTCTCGGTGTGGCACCACGACCGCTTCGGCCGCAACACCTTCCTGGGGGAGGCAGAGGTTCCTCTGGGGGCCTGGAACTTCCAGAGCCACCTGGAGGAGTTCCTGCCCCTGCATGGCAAGGTGTGCCCCTGCTGCCCACAGCCCCCCTTGCTTGGTCCTGCTGGGGTTTAGCCCTGGGTGGGCAGAGCGCTGTGGAGACCTCAGCTGAGCATTGCCACAAGGCTTGTGCCAAATCCAGTATTTGGAGATACAAATACCCCAGATGCAGACAGCAGTGCTGTTGTAGTAAGAAAGGGCAGATCTTCTGCCTTGAGCCTGGCTTCCCTCTCCTTGTCAGGTGATTGGGCCAGAATAAGATCCCAGAGGAGCTGGGCTACGCTGGTCATGCTGGGGAGGGTTGGCAGGCACGTGTGCCAGCTCAGCCACGTCTAGGAGAGGCCAAGTCCTTTGTCCCAGCCTGGGGAGGTGCTGCACACCAGGCTGTCGCTGTGTGTGCCATGGCTTCTCTGCAGTGGTTGGTAATTCTCACCTCTTGGCAGATTGGGGCGGATGCTGCTGGTCTCCACCAGTACAAGGGGGAGCTGGTTGTTTCCATGAAGTACATCCCGTGTGCCAAGCATCCTGGGGCTGGGAATGGCAGGAAAGGTGAGTGCTGAAGCTCTGGGATCAGTGTGGAGCCCTGCAGGGCCTGCTCCTGGCCATTCAGGCTGGCTCTGGATGGGGTTTTTGGGTGGTGCCACTGCAGCCTTCTCCTCTGCAAAGCTGCTCTGGCTGTCCTCAGGCTGCCTGAACCATCTCAGTACTTCCCTGGGGCTGCACCATTGGGCCCTGCATGAAGCAATTTTGTCTGCCTTTGCAGGGCAGGGCCAATACGGGGGAAGGCAAGAGGAGATGCCAGTCCAGGCTCTGCACCTACCTCTGGGATGAAGGGTGCTCAGCAGGAACCTTCCAGAAGTTTGCAGTGGTAGAAATTAAATTTGATTAATTTCTGCTGTGTTGGGTTTTTCCTAGGCAAAACAGGGGACGGTGGTGAGCTCCAGGTCTGGATCAAAGAAGCCAAGAACCTCACAGCAGCCAAGTCTGGAGGGACCTCAGACAGCTTTGTCAAGGGGTGAGTGAGGCTCCTGGGCCGAGGAGGGCTCTGTCCTCCCTGGCTGTATTCCCGAAGCTGCTGGGGACCTGGGGGAGGCCCCTTGCAGGGTGCCATGGTCCTTCTTGCTGAGCCGTGCCAGGACAGGCAGGAAGGGGGGCTCCAGGCCAGGTCCTGGGGTGCTGAGGCAGGTGCCCGTGTGCTGCTAACCCAAGGGCTGCTCCCCCAGCTACCTCCTGCCACACAAAAACAAAGCCTCCAAGAGGAAGACGCCTGTGGTGAAGAAGACCCTGAACCCTCACTACAACCACACCTTTGTCTACAACGGCATCAAGGCCGAGGAGCTGCAGCACCTGTGCCTGGAGCTGACGGTCTGGGACCGGGAGCCGCTGTCCAGCAACGACTTCCTGGGGGGAGTGCGCCTGGGCATGGGCACTGGTGAGAGCTGCACCCTTCAGAACCTGGGCACAGCGCCTGGGGGTGGGCACTGGTGAGAGCTGCACCCCTCACACCCTGGGCACAGTGCCTGGGGGTGGGCACTGGTGAGAACTGCACCCTTCAGAACCTGGGCACAGTGCCTGGGCGTGGGCACTGGTGAGAGCTGCACCCTTCACAGCCTGGGCACAGTGCCTGGGGGTGGGCACTGGTGAGAGCTGCACCCCTCACACCCCAGCCTGGGCATGGGCACTGGTGAGAGCTGCACCCCTCACAGCCTGGGCACAGTGCCTGGGGGTGGGCACTGGTGAGAGCTGCACCCCTCACACCCCAGCCTGGGGGTGGGCACTGGTGAGAGCTGCACCCTTCACAACCTGGGCACAGTGCCTGGGGGTGGGCACTGGTGAGAGCTGCACCCCTCACACCCCAGCCTGGGCATGGGCACTGGTGAGAGCTGCACCCTTCAGAACCTGGGCACAGTGCCTGGGCATGGGCACTGGTGAGAGCTGCACCCCTCACACCCCAGCCTGGGCATGGGCACTGGTGAGAGCTGCACCCCTCACACCCCGGGCACAGCGCCTGGGCATGGGCACTGGTGAGAGCTGCACCCTTCACACCCCAGCCTGGGGGTGGGCACTGGTGAGAGCTGCACCCCTCACACCCTGGGCACAGCAGCTGGGGGTGGGCACTGGTGAGAGCTGCACCCCTCACACCCCAGCCTGGGGGTGGGCACTGGTGAGAGCTGCACCCCTCACAGCCTGGGCACAGTGCCTGGGCATGGGCACTGGTGAGAGCTGCACCCCTCACACCCCGGGCACAGTGCCTGGGCATGGGCACTGGTGAGAGATGCACCCTTCACAACCTGGGCACAGTGCCTGGGCATGGGCACTGGTGAGAGCTGCACCCCTCACACCCCAGCCTGGGGGTGGGCACTGGTGAGAGCTGCACCCCTCACACCCCGGGCACAGCGCCTGGGCATGGGCACTGGTGAGAGCTGCACCCTTCACATCCTGGGCACGGCAGCTGGGGGTGGGCACTGGTGAGAGCTGCACCCCTCACACCCTGGGCACAGCAGCTGGGGGTGGGCACTGGTGAGAGCTGCACCCCTCACAGCCTGGGCACAGTGCCTGGGCATGGGCACTGGTGAGAGCTGCACCCCTCACACCCCGGGCACAGTGCCTGGGCATGGGCACTGGTGAGAGATGCACCCTTCACAACCTGGGCACAGTGCCTGGGCATGGGCACTGGTGAGAGATGCACCCTTCACAACCTGGGCACAGTGCCTGGGCATGGGCACTGGTGAGAGCTGCACCCCTCACACCCCAGCCTGGGGGTGGGCACTGGTGAGAGCTGCACCCCTCACACCCCCAGCCTGAGCATGGGCACTGGTGAGAGCTGCACCCCTAACACCCCAGCCTGGGGGTGGGCACTGGTGAGAGCTGCACCCTTCACAACCTGGGCACAGCAGCTGGGCATGGGCACTGGTGAGAGCTGCACCCCTCACACCCCAGCCTGGCCATGGGCACTGGTGAGAGCTGCAGCCCTCACACCCCAGCCTGGCCATGGGCACTGGTGAGAGCTGCAGCCCTCACACTCTGGGCACAGCAGCAGCCTTGCTGGGGGCTGTGCTGCGGGCACCAGGCTGCCCCAGCAGTCACTTCTGCCCTCCCTTTCCCCAGGCATGAGCAACGGGCAGGCTGTGGACTGGATGGACTCCACGGGCGAGGAGCTGAACCTGTGGCAGAAGATGTGCCAGTACCCGGGCTCCTGGGCAGAGGGGACCCTCCAGCTCCGCTCCACCATGGCCAAGCTGGGGCCCTAGGCTGTGGCACCAGGACTGGCATTGCTGTTGGGAGAGCCACGCTCGCTGCACAGCCTGGCAAGGCAGCCAAACATGTGTTGGGCTTTTTTCTTATACTTTAATAAACATGACCTTCTCTAAACAGGCTTGGGCAGAAAGTCTTCTTGGCCTAGCTTCATTTAAAGCTCCATTTTCCTCTTGTCATAAGCCTTGTACCAGATTTCAGGCTGAACTAAAGTCTGAGCCCTCCCTTCTTCTCCCCCGGGCAAAATGTTTTTAAATGTCATTGTGTTTATATTTCTTCCCATTCTTTTTCCTACCACCCCGTTCCAGAGTCTGCTCTCTCTCCTTGTCCTCTCCACCCTGTTCCCCATACACAGCCCAGCCCCAGCTGCAGCACTGGATGGATGGAGCTGTGTGGGGTCAGCCTGGGGCGTTGGGGATTGTGGTCTCCAGGAAACATTTGTTTCCCGGGCCTCTCACTGACACATGTGCCAGCACTGACTTTTTATACAAATCTATTTATTTCAACTTAATATTCTACTGCCAAAGCAGTTCCCAGAAAGGGTTCCCCGTGGGTGGTGGCAGAGGGAGTGAGTGCCAGGGGCCATGGCAAGCCCTTTAGGGTGGACTGCACGCTGGCTGGCTGCTATGGGCTCTGCTGAGCGTGGGGCCATTGGCTTTTAATCAGGGCTTTCAGGGTGGGAGGCGTCGGGTCCAGGTCGTGCCCAGGGTGAGCCGTGGGGAGGCTGAAGCTGCTGTGTTAAAGACTGCTGCACTGCTGCCCTCCCTGCCCTGCCTGCCCGGCCACGCTCCTCCGGCTCCCCCTGCCCTGGGATTTGAGCAGGGGCCCTCCAGTGTCTCCCACCAGGGTCCTGGTTGGGCTGAACCATGCCCCAGCTGGAAACAGCTCTTGGCTCTGGGCAGGGGCACACTGCTGGCACACAGTCCCTGCTCACCTCTGTGTGTGCCAGAGCAGCCAGGGAGGGCTCCCCGTGCCCGGAGCTCCCTGGCACCCTGCCCCTGCTCCACAGCGGGCAGAAAGGGCGGTGTCACTCGCAGGGGTCCCCGCTCTGTGCCCGCCGCGCCGCCTCCCGCTCGCTCAGCAGGTAGGTGTCGATGAAGACGAAGAGCTCGTCGGGGCTCACTGGGGCGATGTAGCGCTCGCGGTCCGTGCCCGCCTTGTCCAGCAGCACCGCGTTGAAGTGCGAGCGTGTGAGGTGCAGGTAGCGCCTGCGGGTGCGAGGGGGTCGCTGCTCAGGGGGCTCCCACCTCTTCCTGGGGGCTGGGGGCTCTGGGGAGCTCTGGTGCCCCTGCATTCAGACTTGCAGGGGTTCCCCCGCTGCACGAGCCCCTCCGGGGCTGTTCATGAACCCAGCTGCCACCTGATGCTTTGCCATTGGCGGCATTCCCGTTCCCCGTCCCCTGGAATAGCCACCTGGCTGTGCGGGACAGCCCCACCTGCCCTACCTGAGCTCCTCGATGATGCCAAGGGACAGCCGGTGCTCCCGGATGCGCCCCACCTCGTGCGGGGGCTGCCCCACCAGCTCCACGGTGCTGACGTGCCGCAGGTCCAGCCCGCAGGCAGCTTGCTGTGGAGGGGGGCAGTGAGCTGGGCGTGCAGGCGGGGCCGGGGGGCGGCAGGCAGCTCTGCTCACCTGCAGCATGGAGATCTGCATCTTGTAGTAGCGGTTCGAGGGGTCGGGGGCCGAGATGACCAAGAGGCGGCGCTTCTCGTGGAACTGATCCAGCAGGCCGGCGGCCGAGCTCACGTCCGTGCTGATCTGCATGGCTGGGGCACGACAGGAGCGCGTGGGGAGGTGCCGCGGTGCCCCCCCGTCACCCCTCGGGCCCATCGGGCAGCACCCCCGCAGCTCCGGGCGAGTCCCGCCCTGCCCGCAGCACTTACGAGCACAGAGGGGCTGGGAGCCCGTCCAGTGCTGGCTGGACTGGCACACCCGCAGCGAGGTGCCCTGCCGCTCGAAGCCCCCGTCGCACAGGTACTCGCAGGTGGCGCCGTAGTTGTTGCCGTCGGAGGTGCAGGAGATGTAGCCGTTCTGCGGGGGCTTCAGGACAGGGCAGCGCCTCACTGCAGAGGGAGAAGGTGCCTGAGGCTGGGGGCACCGGCGCAGGCCGGGCTGGGGCGGCAGCGAGCCCCGCGGCAGCGCCCTCACCGTGCACGCGGATGCTGAACTTGCAGCTGGCGCGGTTGTAGGCCTGGTCGTGGGCGGTGTAGCGGATCACATGCTCTCCTTCGGGGAGTTCCGAGCCGGGCTCCGGGCCCCGCAGCATCACCCTGCCCCAACAGACGGGTTTGTCCAGCGGCACCCCGGGCAGCGGCACCCGGCAGGCCCCGCAGTGCTTCGGCCCTCACCTCTTGATGACTCCGTCAGCAGAGTCCCTGACGCGGGGAGGGTCCCAGTACACGGTGGCCGTCAGCTTGCCCGGCTCTGCCATGCGCTCCCGGGACTCTGGGCAGCGGATCTTGGGAGGCTCCAGATCTGCCAGAGGGACGAGAGGGATTCACGGAACCTGTGGGTGCCCTGGCTGAGCTATGAGAGCGGTGTTGAACCACCCCAGAGCCTCGGAGCCACCCGGAGATGCTGCAGAGCCAGCGCTGAGTGCCCCAGTCCCGGGCTGGTGCCCGTGCTTCAGCGGGGACAGGGATAGGGGTCCCGAGGGTGAGAGGTGCAGGAAATGCCCGAGTTGGCTGTGGGTGACACCTGCAGACACCCCAGGCACGGGTGATGAGCGCCTGCGTGCCCCAGCAGCGCGGGGGGAGAATTCACCTACACGGGATGAGAATTCAGCTACACAGGGTGAGAATTCAGCTACACGGGATGAGAATTCACCTACACAGGAGGAGGAATTCAGCTACACAGGGGCAGAATTCAGCTACACGGGGGGAGAATTTACCTACACAGACTGGCTCGCTGCCGCTCCAGCGCCCATCCTCCATGCAGATGCGGCTCCGGTCGCCCTCCAGCTGGTAGCCGGGCTGGCAGGTGTAGTCGCAGCGGGAATCCATCTGCACGCCCGCCGAGCACACGTAGGAGCCCCGCAGCACCGCGGGCAGCACGTGGCACCGGATTTCTGGGACGGAGAGAGCAGAGAGGGCAGGGCAGCGGCTGCGGGCCGTGTGGGTGGGCAGAGCCCCCGGCGCTGGCCGCTGTGGGGATGCTGGCAGGGCAGGGCAGGGCAGGGCAGGGCCGGGGACACTCACGTCGGCAGTACGCCATCCCCGACCAGCGGCGGCTGGGCAGGCACTGCACGGCGCTGGGACCCACCAGGCGGTAGCCGCGGGCGCAGCTCAGCTCGCAGCGGGTCCCCAGGCTGCTGCGGTAGGAGCTGCCCCGTGGGGAGTAGCAGGTGGCCTCTCCGCGGTGGATGGTGAGCGTGGCGCACCACTGGGGCACTGCGGGAGAGCAGGGAGCTGACGGAGGAATCTGCCGTGCCTCGCTTTCCCCACGAGGACCCAGAGGACGGGTTGGGCGCTGTTACCTCGGCGGTAATCCAGGGCGGGCTCAGGGGGGGGTTCTTCTGCGTACACCTCGTTGGTGTGACTCTCCAGGTAGTAGCCAGAGCCTGGCAGGAAGGAAGAGGCGAGCAGGCTGCAGGGCAGCTCATGGCTGCAAACCGTCCCGCAGCTGCCAAGGAGCGATCCCAGCCCTGGGCAGAGCCGGTCCTTGGGGCTGCTGTCAAGGGTTTAAAGCGGGCAGACGGGAGCCCAGTCCCCGGTGGCACGGAGGGCGCTGGCACCGGCCGCAGACTAAACAGCGGCAGCCGCGGTTGCGGCAGGAAACGGGAGCGGACTGGGCTGGCACCGACCCCCAGCTTCGTGCTGCCGGGAAGCCCTTCCACCCGCTCCCATGGCACCGCCACTGCCACGGGGCATCCCCAGGGAAGGAAGAAAGCTGCCCTTGTCTGCCCTTGTCTGCCCTTGTCTGCCCTTTCCTGCCCGTCCCCTCACCAGGAAGGGATGGCGAGCACGCTGCCCGCCCGGGGGCGGCTGGGGGTGCAGCCCCCTGCCCGTGCTCCAGGGAAGGATGGAGCTGCTGGAGGGGCTCGGCCGGAGATGCTGCCCCCTGGCCAGCCGCGGATGGGCTCAGGACAGCCCTGTGCCATCCTCGCGGGCCGCCCTGTGCCCTTCGCGGTCACGGTGGGGAGGGGGCCGTGCAGGGGGAGCGGCTGCCGTCCTGGCCCGCGGCCCCTCGGCGCCTCGGCCGGCCGCGGCATTCCCCAGCACTGAGCTCACGTTTCCGCCGCGTTTCCGCCGGCCCCCGCCGCGCTGCCCCCTCCTCGCCGCCCGCCCGGCGCTGCCCTGGGCACGGGGGATGCTCGGCCTGGGCACCCCAAAGGCGGCAGCCCCGCCGCGCCCGCACCGCGTCCCCTGGTCCCTGCCCCGCGTTCTGGGAAGGGGACATCGGCCGGGGGCAGCCCGAGCAGGAGCCCTCCCGTCACGGGGAGGAAACTCCATTCCAGATCTTTCCAAAGCGAGCTTCACTGTGGAGCGGCTCCCCACGAGCCCGCCCGTCCCACAGCGCGGTTATCCAGCTGCCCTCTGACGCTGCCGCGGATCCTCGGGGAGCAGAGGGGAGGGACGGCACCGCGGGGATGCATCCGTGACCTGGGGAACGAAGCTGTTTCCCGGGGGCCCCCAGGACAGAGCGCAGCGTGTCCCCGCAGCAGATGTGCCATTTCACGGTGATGTTCCCTTCCTCTGCCAGCGCTGCCTTCTCCTTCTCACCTGGGGCCAGCTCGGCCCCGCCGCGCCGGGCAGGAGCATCCCCGGGCGTGCTGGCAGCATGGCCAGAGGAGGGGATGGGAGCAGGGAGGGGGAGATCACCCCAAACAAGGCCCGTGAGCTGCTCGCCCGGCCATGGGGCTCGGTCCAGCACACATGTGCGGCCCCGCGGGAGCAGGGAGGCAGCGGGGAGCTGCGGGCGGGGGTGTGAGGAGGGCAGGCTGGCTTTGTGCTCCCCCCTGGGCGCCTGCCAGCACCCCTCCGTTCCTCCCTGTACCCACAGCCCACCCGCACAGCCACCCCACTGCTCAGGCACGGATGCTCTCCCGGCATCGCCGTTCCCGGGCTCCCTCCATCCCTTCCCAGCCCTCAGCAGGAGCAGGACCGCGCACGCTGCCGCCCCCGGGAGCCCGCGGTGCCCGCGGTGCCCGCACTCACCTTCGTGCCACGTGGATGACACCAGCCTGGCGAGGAGCAGCAGCAGCGCGGGGGCTGCCATGCCGGTCCGGGCAGCCCTCCCGCCGTGCCGGGCCCTGCCGAGGATGCAGAGGAGCCGGAGGCAGGGGACGGCCCCCTCTGCCGCCCTGTCACCGCACAGATGTCTGTCGCTCCTGCCTGCCCGCTCTGCTTCTGCTGAGCAAACTTACTTTCCCCCTTGGCTGCCCATCCCAAACATTCAAAAGCCGTGAGTCAGGCCCAAAATGATGAGATTGTAAAAAATAAGAAATCCCAGGATCGCCCGTTTTCCGACGCGCCTCCTGCTTCTCCGGGGCTTTAAAAAGTTGTAAGAGGCTTTCTCCTGCGAGCAGAAGAGCCAGGAGCCTGTTTGCACACGGGAGAGAGCCAAGCCGAGCCCGTGCCAGCCCTGACGGGCTCCGGGAACGCGGGGCCTGCAGGGGCGAGCAGCAAACCGCAGGAGCCAGGTCCCCTTTCCCACCTCCTGCCGGAGAGAGGGAGGAGGGAGGGAGGAGAGACCCCGCTGCAGACGGAAGGCTCCGAGCCCGCTGCCGAGAAAAGCGCTTCCAGCTGGGGTCTGTTCCCTGCCGCAGCCCGGCCCCCGAGGCACGGGGACCGCAGCGCCTTGTCAGGGGCCGCTGGGGCCGGGCAGGAGCCGGGGCTGGGGCTCGGCGGGGCAGGCGGGACAGGAGCCGGGGCCGCTGGGGACGGGGCAGGCGGGGCAGGGGCCGGGGCCGCTGGGGACGGGGCAGGGGCCGGGGCCGCCCGGGACGGGGGCTCCGCTGGGCAGGGAGCAGCGAGGGATGGGCTGGCACGGACAGGTAGGAGCGCTCCGTGGGGCTGTGCCAGGCGGGACGTGCTGGTCTCTCAATGAGCTAATTAATTATGTGGCGGCCAGGCTGCGAGTGCGCTAATTACTGACTGTCCCGGGCAGGAGAGGGCAGACGGGAGGGGCTGCTGCTGCCGGGGCGGGGAGCCCTCAGGCCCCCGCAGGCCGGGGACACCCCCGGGACACCCCCGGGACACCCCGGCAGGGCTCAGCCCCGGAGCGCAGGAAAGCCGGCCCTGTTGGCGTGCGGGTAGTGCCATGTGCCGGGCGCGGGGCGTCTGTCCCGCTGGACACCTGGACACGCGGTGGGGCACGGCAGGGCTGCAGCAGGAGAGCAGGGACGGGCGCTGGCTGGCACCGCGCAGGAGGTGGCACAGGCACGGGACAGGCAGGGGCTGGCACAGCGGAGGCAGGGAATGATGGCGTGGGTCGGGCAAGGGGTGGCACAGGGTGGCACGGGGCAGGCGGGAGGTGGCAGCGGGTGGCGCCAAGCAGGTAGGAGGTGGCGTGAGGCAAGCAGGAGGTGACACCTGCAGGCAGTGGCACGGGGGAGGCGGTGAGTAGCACTGGAGAGAGGGTGACACGGGCTAAGCAGGGAGTGGCACTGAACAGGAGGTAGCAGGGATAGGTACGGGGTGGCACGGGCTAGGCAGCCGATGATACCGGACAGGGTTGTGACAGGGGACAGGAGGTGGCCCTGGACAGGGGTGTCACACGTCAGGGGGTCACAGTGGACAGGGGGTGCCCCTGACAGGGGACAGGGGTGTCACAGAAGACAGGGGGTGCCCCTGACAGGGGACAGGGGTGTCGCAGGACGGGGGGTCACAGTGGACAGGGGGTGCCCCTGACAGGGGACAGGGGTGTCACAGGACGGGGTTTCACAGGGGACAGGGGTGTCACAGGAGACAGGGGGTGCCCTTGACAGGGGACAGGGGTGTCACATGTCAGGGGGTCACAGTGGACAGGGGGTGCCCCTGACAGGGGACAGGGGTGTCACAGGACAGAGTGTCACAAGAGACAGGGGGTGCCCCTGACAGGGGACAGGGGTGTCACAGGACAGGGTGTCACAAGAGACAGGGGGTGCCCCTGACAGGGGACAGGGGTGTCACAGGACAGGGGTGTCACAGGACAGGGGGTCACAGTGGACAGGGGGTGCCCCTGACAGGGGACAGGGGGTCACAGGACGGGGGGGTCACAGGACAGGGTGTCACAGGAGACAGGGGGTGCCCCCGACAGGGGACAGGGGGTCACAGGACGGGGGGTGTCACAGGGGACGGGGGTGGCCAGGGCGCCCTCTGCGGGCGGAGGGGCGCAGAGCAGGCGCCGCCGGCACGCTCGGCCGTTTCCGTGAGCGCTCGGGCTCCTCCGGCGGGGGGCTGGCCCGGCGCGTTCCGGGGCGTGTCCGGGGCGTGTCCGGGGCGTGTCCGGGGCGTGTCGCGAGGCCCCGCCCCGCAGCCGCCCCGTGTCGGCCATGGCGTCCCCGTCGCGGCGGCTGCAGACCAAGCCGGTGATCACCTGCCTCAAGAGCGTCCTGCTCACCTACACCTTCGTCTTCTGGGTGAGCGCCCGCCCTTTCCCCCGCCGCGCGTCGCGGCTGCGCCGCCCTGTCGCGATAGTCGCGAGCCACCGCGGCTTTCCCCTCTCCCCGCCAGGTGTCGGGCATTGTGCTGCTGGCCGTGGGCATCTGGGGCAGGGTGAGCCTGGCCGTCTACTTCTCCCTGCTGGACGAGAAAGCCACCAATGTCCCGTTCGTGCTGGTGGGCGCTGGCACCGTCGTTGTCCTCCTGGGCACCTTCGGCTGCTTCGCCACCTGCCGCGGCAGCACCTGGATGCTCAAGCTGGTGGGTGGCCCGGGACAGGGCGGGATGGAGCCCCCTCCTCTCCTGATCCATCCCCACCCGTCCTGATCCATCCCCAAACACCCCATCCGATTCCTGTATGGTCCCATCCCTACCCTACCCCGTCCCATCCTGTCCTGCCCCATCCTCTCCTCCTCCACTGTCCCCTCCTGTCCCATCCCCTCCTGTCCTGCCCCATCCCCTCCATCCCCTCCCATCCCATCCTTTCTGCCCGCAGTATGCCATGCTCCTGTCCCTCATCTTCCTCATCGTCCTGGTGGCCGCCATCGTGGGGTTCGTCTTCAGGCACGAGGTGAGTCTGGGTGGCCACTGCCGTCTCCCAGGGCTGCAGAGTGAGTTTGATGCTGCTTTTACCCCAGTGCAGTCGCAGATGTCACCGAGGGACAGAGGGGCTGCCTAGGCGCGGTGCTTCGTTTGGCAAAGCTAGGGTTAAACCAGCACAAAGAGCAGCTTGGTTCCTGTAAGGACCCAGAAGGAGCAGCCTGGGTGCAGGGTCAGTCCAGCACAGCACGTTGTCCCTCCATCAGAACAGGCAGAGTAGCCATGGACTGTAATTTCTGGCTTTGGTCTATCTTCTGCAATAATTTCAGTAATTAAAGCTCCTGGGAGGGTTTCTGTGCCTGCTTGGGAGGGAGCTGGCACGGTGCAGCTCCTGGTTATTACAGGCAGCATCCCTGCTGCCACAGTGCATCCAGCCTGCCCTCTAATACAGCCTCTAATTGCCTGCTGCTGGAAATGGCTGCTGGCCACGGCCGAGTCACTGCTGCCCGAGTCACTGCTGCCGTCGGGGGTGACTAACGCGGGACAGGAGGGACAGCAGGGCAGGAGGGACAGCAGGGCAGGGCAGGAGGGACAGCACTGCGGGACAGGAGGGACAGCAGGGCCCTGACACCTCTGTCCTGCAGATAAAGACCAGCTTTGAGAGCAACCTGGAATTGGCCTTGAAAGACTACAATGTGACTGCAGATCCTCACAGCGAGGCCGTGGACACCATCCAGAGAACGGTGAGAGCCCCAGGTGGGGATGGGAGAGAGCCCCAGGTGGGCATGGGAGAGAGCCCCAGGTGGGGATGGGAGAGAGCCCCAGGTGGGGATGGGAGAGAGCCCCAGGTGGGGATGGCTGAGAGCCCCAGGTGGGCATGGGAGAGAGCCCCAGGTGGGCATGGCTGAGAGCCCCAGGTGGGCATGGCTGAGAGCCCCAGGTGGGGATGGCTGAGAGCCCCAGGTGGGCATGGCTGAGAGCCCCAGGTGGGCATGGCAGAGAGCCCCAGGTGGGCATGGCTGAGAGCCCCAGCTGCCAGCAGGTGGGAATGCTGCCCTGGCCCAGGGCGTCCCCTCTGGCCTCTGTGGCACCAGCATCCCCTCACAGGCTCTGGAATTTGGCAGGTGCTGGGTGAGATGGGGAGCCATGGCAGCGCTGGTGGGAGCAGGGGTCAGTTCCCTGGTGTGACCAGGCTCCCAAATGTGCTTCCCACTGCAGCTGCACTGCTGTGGAGTGCAGAACTATTCTGACTGGGAGAGGACTGAGTACTTCAGCCAGAGGGGCATCCCCCGCAGCTGCTGCAAGAACCAGAACGACTGCTCGGAGCAAGATCTGAAAGACCCAAACAAGGCCCAACAGAAAGTGTTTGTGAACGTAAGTTAAGCTCAGAAAAATCTGCCCGCTGGCCCTACAGGTGGGAAGGGCAGGGATGGGTGTGTGCAGGAGGGCCAGGCTGTCCCTGGCAGGCTGGAAAGGAGAAGTGCCCTATCAATGCTGATGTTCAGTGGCCCAGGGACTCCCCTGGAGTGGGTCAGGGTATGGAATCCTCCCTTCTGTCTGAGGTTCCCTCACTCCTTCCTTCAAGATCAGGGCCCAGGCACAGCCAAGCACTGGCCTTTGGGGATGTGTGATTTGAAGAGCAGGTGAGTAAGGAAGTGGCTTCCCAGTAAAGTTTGTTTCAGCAGTGCTGACATCTCCCCTGGGTGCAAAGTCCTGCCCTGGTGCTGAGGGCGTGTGACCTCATCCACAGGGATGGTTGGGTGATGCAGGGCTCCTCTGATGAGTCACCTGGCTGGGGCTGGGAGCAGCCCCAGGGCAGTGCTGCCCTTGATAAGGCACCTGGGCTGGGGCACTGGCAATGGCTTTGCTGGGGCCTGGCAGGAGGGGTCAGCCAGGACCCCCCTGCTGCCTGCACAGGAGCATCTTCCCCTGGAGCTGTGGGTGCTCTGGGGAGGAGCTGCTCCGTGCTCCTGGGGGTGCAAAGCTCTGGATCCACGTGCTTGCTTGGCTTCCTCTGCAGGGTTGTTTTTTCCTGGTAACGTCAACAATGGAGTCCAAGATGAGCGTTGTGGCCGGAATCTCCTTTGGCATCGCTTGTTTCCAGGTAAATCTCCCTTGTCTGGCTCGGGGGGAGGGCAGAGTGAAGCCAGCACGTCTCCAGAGGGATTTCATTTCAGTGCAAAGCCTGGCGTGTACAAAAGGCACGGTGGGTTCAGCCAGGGAGGAGCAGCTACTCTGTGCATTCCCCTTGGATTCAGCCTGACTGCTCTGCAGTTCCCGGTCTCTCACAGCCAGGGCTGAAGCCCCAGCTCTGTTTCCTCGAGCCCAGGTTTATTTGGCAAGATCTCCTCTCTGAAACAAGAGACTCCAAGAAAAAACAAACGGAGATGGACAAACTCTGCGCCTGCTGTTGGCAGGGATCAGATCCGTGCCCTTCCTTTTCCTACCCACCCACACTGTTATCAGGGGGTGTTTGGCATCACTCCTGTGTGGTGGGTCACCGTGAGTGCTGGTGTGGCACCGCTTGCGCTGGTGGCTGACCACCCTACCCTGCCCTGTGTCCTCTGCTGCAATGTCTCCTTCACTTTACCGTGCAGGGCGCTTCCCGCAGCGGCAGCAGCAGCGTGCTGGCCAGCCCCAGCTCCAGAGCTCTGTCCCGGCAGGAAGCGGGAGGCCCCTGCCCCAGGCGGGGCTTTCCCGAGGTGCCGAGGGCTTTCCCGTGGCTGCAGGATGTGCAGCTGGCCCTGCTCCAGCTGCACGGGGCGAGCTCGCTGGGCTCTGGGGCTGAGCAGCCAGCCCTGGCTTCGGGGGGCTCAGGCTCTGCCTCCCCTTCACCCAGCACCCAGAGGCTGTGGTGTGAGCATCAAGGTGCTGCTGGCTGGGGAGCAGGAACCTCTGAGACACTCGGCTGTGTGAGCTTGTCACTGTGTGCTTTCTGTCCCAGATGGACTGAACTGGGCAGAGGTGGGAGCCTGCAGCTCGTGGTGCTGAGTGCTTTGGGAGAGCCTGAGCTGCTCCGCTGTGCCCGCTGCTCCCCGGCTGGGCTGGGCTGGGCTCACTGGGATGTGCCTCATACACCAGTGGTGACCTGCACACACACTCCCAGCTGCAGCATTATCTCAGCTGATGGCAGCTTGGGCATTGTCACCAGTTCCTGGCTTTTATTGCCCCTTCACAGGCTGGGCTGGGTCACGCCCCTGGCAGGGAGCCGTTGTGCTGATGTGCCTCTAACCTGGCTTGTGGAGGTCACAGTCATGCAGGGGCTGGCCCTGGAGTCTGCACAGCTGCTGGGAGGCTGTGTTGTGATAACAGGGCTCGTGTGATAGCAGTACCTTCCTGTTCTGAGAGCAGCAGCCTTGCTTCCCCAGTGTCCTTGCAGCAGGCAGAGGTGCTGCCATTCTCCCGTGGCTGTGTAATTGGCTGTGACACTCCTGGTACCTGTGTAATCTCTGCAATCACCATAAAACACTCAATGCTTCATGAAGCAACTTGTAATGGGATGGGACCTGGGGCATATCCTGTGAGGAGCTTGTTTAGTTGGTGCTGCCAGGATCCTGTGCTTCAGCCACTTCTGGTGATTCTGAAGCAGGGTGCAGCAGCCCTTGTTGTGGTTTGCAAACCCCACTGCCCATCCTTGGATTTCATAAAACCCTGGATCAATTTGTCAGGTTTTCTCCTGAAAACACCTTTCCCTGGTTTTGGCTGCCTCTGACACATGGGGTTTGCTTTTTCTCTTTTTCAGTTGATTGGCATCATCCTGTCCTGCTGCCTGTCCCGGTACATCACCAACAATCAGTATGAGATGGTGTAGCTGGCCCCCAGCACTCTGTGCCTGTGGCTGGGTATGTCTGTAAGCCTGGGGGGCTGCCTCTGCCCCCCTGGCTGATGCTGGTCACTCATGGGTGGGGGTACCACATCTGGGGGGTTTAGGGTTAGAGGGCACCTGCAGGCCCAGGTCTGCTGTGCCATTTTACCCTGTGCCATTTTACCCTGTGCCATTTTACCCTGTATCATTTCAGCCCGTGTACAAATCCATCTAAATCCATCCTGTCTGCTAACCCTCTCTGTGTGCATTGCAGGGAATGGCTGGGGAGGATGCCTCCACCTCAGGTTTTCCTCTGGATTGCACGTCGTGAAATCTTGCTTTGAACTGACTGATCTTCTTCTCAACTAGCTCATAGAAAGGAGTGCAGCAGCTGTCCTGGTGCACTCAGGGACTTGTCCTGACACTACTCTGCTGTGCCACTGCCTGGGATAATCGCTGGTGTGGCTGTGGTGGCTGCAGCCCCCGAGTGCCACACTGTGCTGAGCTGACTGTGCTGGCTCAGCACAGCTCCTGGGTGTCCCAGTGCTCATCTTCAGTGCCTCCACTGGGAAAGAGATGCTTCCCCTTGCCTTGGGCAGCCCCTTGACATCCCCTCACTCTCCAGACACAGTTGTTCTTGAGACAGGGCTGTTAAACTCAGTCCTGCCTGCCTGAAGCCTTGGCTCAGCAAGGCTCAGTTGCCAAGCTGTCTCCTCCCTCCCCTGGGTTTTATATACTTTTTTATAGTTGTACTTCTTTAAGGATGGGCTGTAGTGGTTCTTTTAAGCTGTAGTGAGGTTTGGTGATGTAGCTCCTGGTGCCTTTACCTTGATAGGTGTCCTTGCACCGACTCAGCTGTGACTTGATTGTCAGTATTATATGCTGCTTCAACTCATTTTATGTATTGAGTAGAATTCTTTTTGTCCTGAGACACAATAAATATTAAGATATTTTACTCTATGAAACCTCCTTGACTTTTCTTTTCATGTCCTGGAAATTCCTCTGCTTGAAGAGCAGCAAGTCCCCCCGGGGCTGATCTGCTCACTCTGGCCAGCCAGGAACCTCTGGCCACAGCAGTTTGCATTCCTCCAATGTGCACTGGTGCACTTCTGCTTGCAAATAACTTCTGTAATTGAATTTTCCTCATAACAGAGGTTGTGTAACAGTGCTGGAGCAGAGGGCCTGGAGCACCCCAGCCCAGGAGCAGGGTGAGTAACTTCAGCCCAGTGTGAGCCATCCTTGGCCTGCTGGCCGCTGGCTGGGAGCAAAGGGCAGGGCAGTGCCAGGCCCCAGCTGCTGCCCAGGGCAAGAAATGTGCATTTAAGCTTTTAAATTCACTTGTTACTGCTCAGTTTTGGGCTGTTTTGTCAGCAAGCCTCTGCCTTTGTGAGCCTGGTGCTGCAGTGAAGCAGTGAAGCACTCCTCTGCCAAGCTTGGGGGATTTTTGGGTCTCAGGCACTGAACTCAAGCGAGCTGTGTCTGGCTGGATGTGGGGCTGTTCCTAGGGAGGAGGCAGGTGTAACCAGAGCAGTGAAGCCACCACCAGCAGTGCTGGCCCTTTGTCAGTGTCACCCCTCTGGCCAGAGCTGCCCTGGGATGGGCCAGCCTGGCTGCTGAGGGAGGGAAACGCCCCAAAGCCTCGTGTTGCATTTAGCCCAGGTGAGTAAATCAGGCTGCTGTCAGCTCCTGGCTGGCTGAGAGCCTCCTGGCTGGGGATGGTGAGGCAGAGTGTGTCAGAGCTGGGCTGGAGGCTGGCTAAGGGCACTGAGTGCACCGATGGAGGCAGGGCAGGGACATGTGAGAAGCAGGAATGGATTTGGATAAACCCATTGTCATCTTAGACCCTGCACAGAGGGCAGGTCCCTGCCCTGCTCTGTGCCCCTGCAGGCAGATCCCTTCCTGGGGCACCCAGGGATGCCAGGTGGATGGGGATGGTTCTGGCACAGGCTGGCACAGGGAGCCTGGAGGTTTCCAAGCAGCTGCAGAAAAGCCAGCAAGGGTTGTGGAGGCTTGTGCAAGCCTGCTCGTCCCCACAGGCAGCACAAGCAGCCATCAGAGGGTGTGGATCTTACCTGGTTAAATACCACTGATATAGACAAGTCACTTGAATTTGGAGAGATGTTCTGGACGTCCTGGCAAGGCATTGGGCGCACCCTGCTCACCTGCCTGGCCGCCCTAAGCAGGGATAGAAGCATTGCTGGCTGGCCCCAGGGCTCTGGCTGCTTGCAGCAGCTGTGGCTGGGTGCGTTTCACACATCCCCGGGTGTGTTTGCACCTCCCCTCTCAGCAGGATAAATGTCTCAGGGCACTTGTCGGCAAGGCTTGGTGTGCCCGAGGCTGGCTGGTGTCCCTTGGGATGCCATGTGGGGAGCTCCCAGTGTTTTAACCACTTTGTCAGTGAACAGGGAGGAAGGGAACTGCCCTGCTCACATCCCCATGGGAGCTGCAGGGAGGTGAGGGGGCTCTGGCAGCCTTGGGGATGCCACACCTGGCACCTGGATGCCACACCTGGCACCTGTCTCTGTTCCCTGCTCTGTCTGTACATTCCATCCATGGCAGTGTGCTCCCCTGGTGACACTGAGGGTTTTGCCTGGTGACACCTGCAGGATTTTGGAGCTCCTCAGCAGCAGCTGGCTCCCTGGGATGGAATCTGGGACCTGGCTTCGGCATGAGCCCAAGGTCATGGACAGAAATGTGCTCAGGGGTGCACAGGGGTTTTGGTGAAAGCCTGCAGCCCTGTGGCAGGCACTGTCCTGCTCAGGGCAGCTGCAGTGCTCAGGACTTCGCCCATTTGTTGGTGACAGGGCTGGGGACAGCTGGTGGCACCTGGGGTCCTCCACAGGAGTGGACTCCCTGTGACTTTGGCTGCTCGGTTCAGCTCCTTGTGCCAGCTCCCCGTGCCTGTGCTGCCGCAGCTCCAGCGGGCACTGGTGGCACCCCCGAACTGTCAGCAGCGGAACAGCCCGTCGGAGCACGCTGGAACAGGAGGCCAGGCCGTGCTGAGCGGTGCCCAGCAGCACCAGGGCGCTCCGCAGGCTGCAGCGGATGCTCCCGGAGGCGGCCGCGCCATCAGATCCCTTCGCAGACCCACGGAGCACCGGACTGACACTGAACGACTCCAGTTCTCTTTGCAATCGCTCATACAGGACCTTTATTGTTTGCCTCTTGCTGCTCAGCCTGGCTCCCGCAGCCCCGCGGGGCAGCGCAGCGTGCGGGGTCGCAGCCCGAGCGGTGCCGCGGCCGGCTGGGATGCGGGACCACCGGGCACCGGCCGGGCAGGCTGCGGGACCACCGGGCAGGCTGCGGGATCAAAGGGCAAGGCTGCGGGATCACCGGGCACCGGCCGGGCAGGCTGCGGGATGACCGGGCAGGCTGCGGGATGACCGGGCAGGGCTGCGGGATCACCGGGCAGGGCTGCGGGACCACCGGGCTGGGTGCGGGATCACCGGGCAAGGCTGCGGGATCACCGGGCAGGCTGCGGGACCACCGGCTCCGGCCGGGCAGTGCCCCGCGGCGCTGCCGGTGTGCCAGCGGGCTCCTGGAGGCTGGCAGCGAGCACGGCCCCGCTACACCCTGCCCAGCATCCGCGCGATCCACCAGTTGCAGGGCATGATGACGCGGCAGATGACCCTGCCGCCCTGGTAGCAGTACGGGTACGGGTGGTAGCCCAGCAGCGGCTCGCACACCCGCCGGCAGTAGCGGTGGGCACGGCGGCACTGGGCGCAGCAGTAGCCTCGCTCGTCCCACAGAGGGTGGAACTCCAGCCCGTTCTCCGACTGCCGGCAAGAGACGCAGTCAGAGGGGCTGAGGCAGCCGGGAGCGGGGACAGGACAGCCTGGGAGGGCACTCTGGGCACCCCAGGGGAGGGGCAGGGCTCCCCGGGGACATGGGGACACCCCCAGGGCATGCACAGGGCATCATCATCCCAAGGAGCACAGCCGGGGGGGCACTCCTGACCGTGGCCAAGGTAGCCCAGACGGTGGGCAGGGCAGCCCAGGGTGGGTCCCTCACTCAGGCAGGGCAGCCCAAGGTAGGTCCCTCACTCACGGTGGGCAGGGCAGCCCAGGGTGGGTCCCTCACTCACGGTGGGCAGCCCAGGGTGGGTCCCTCACTCACGGTGGGCAGCCCAGGGTGGGTCTCTCACTCACGTAGTCGTTGACTGGCAGCTCCTCCTCGGTGAGCTGCCGTGCCCGACGCTTGGGCCCCGCCTGCGTGTCCTCCTCCAGCTCGCGTTCCTTCCCCCCGTCCAGCCAGCTCTGGCTGTCCACCTGCAGCTCAGGCTCTTCTTCTTCTGCCCCTTCAAGGTTGGCCAGCTCAGGAGCTACCGGGAGAGTCCAAATGTTGCTGTCAATAACCACGGAGCAGGGGACAAATGCAGCAGCAAGAATGAATGTCTCGACCAGAATCTGGTGCCAAGGTACATGAAAAGCCCACTGCAAAGCAGTGCTCCATTGCCTCCTGAGCTCACCCAGCCTGGGGCAGGGCTGAGGGAGGCAATGGCCCGTTCCATCCCATGCCCAGGGGTGGGTGCTGTTGGCACACCCTGCATGGGGCTGTGGGTGTGCAGAAGCACATCCTCCCGCTGGGCTCTGCTCCTGGGGGGTGGATTTGTAGAGCCCCATCAGAGCAACAGGATTTGGGGCAGCTCATGCCCAGCTCCAGCTCTCTTAGCTTAGGGAAGAACCACAGCAGCAATAATTTTGCTAGGGAAGGTGCCAGACAGCCTTGGGCACTGCTGTCCTGGCAAAGGCTTTGGATGCAGCTTGGTGGACTCACTGAGCCAGGACACTGCTGCAGGGGGGTCCAACAGCAGGGACAAGGAAGCAGAAAGGAGACAGCAGTCAGGGACACCAGCCTCCCTCTGCGCCAGGGAGCTCTGGTGCCCAGCTGCCCTCCAGAGCACAGAGCTGGCCAGTGCCCGTGAGGATGCCATGAGCCTCTGTGGCTGCAGAGCAGAGCGAGTTTGCTCAGCAGGGATTTTAAACTGCCGCATTCGGCTGGAAGTGGGTTAGAGAGAGCAGGTAATTACAGCAGCACATCTCAGAGGCCACAACCTCTGCGAGGGCTGTGTAGTGAGCAGCTGGAGGTGGCAACCCCGCCGTGTGATTTAGATGCAGATGTCTGCTCACGCTCTGATGTTCATGTGGGGACGAGGATTTAGGCGTCCCAGTTTCCAGCAGCGCTGCTTTCTTTGCAGGTACAAGGGATTATTTCTTTTCCCCCTTGTTATGAGGAGGGTGGCCACTCTGCAAAGTGCAGGGCGGCGGGGAGCTGGCAGAAACAAGTGCTTTGTAGAGAGAATCTTCAGCCCCTGCTATTACATTGGCCAGGATCTCCTGTGGTCACGGGCAACAGGGTGTTCATGCCTGAGATGTACACGAGGCTGTGCAAGTGGGTTCCCAGCATGGCACAGAGAGGAACATGGCTGGGGCCACAGGTGTGTGCCAGGGCTGTTCCCAGGGAGAGGGCTCGTGAGGGGAGGAGATGGCTCCTTGTACCTGCTATTGGCGTGGGGTGGATCCAGAAGATGGTCACATTTTTGCAGATGTCAAAAATTTTGGAGCTCCTCAGGAATTCCTTGTTCTGAATGGGCTTTTCCCCAGGCACCCAGACCACAGACTGCTCAAAGTAGGTGGTGGTGATTTCCTGTCCCTGGAAGAAGAGCAAGACATACCCTGTTGTGGTGAGACAGCACTGGCTGCTTCTCCTCTCCTTGGCTTAGAGGCACCTCTGCCCTCCCAGAGAGCAGCTGGACTTCACCTGCCTTGGCTCGTGGTGCTCATGGGACGCACATGCAATACCCTGACAGCCCTCACCATGCTGCCCTCCTCTCGGTTAGTTCATCACCCAAGACCCTTTTCATGCCTGATCCCCACTATCTGGAAGAGCCTTCTGGAGCCCCCTTAGCCATTTAAAACACAAGATTAAACCACCTCTGCTCTACTTTGCTCCTAGGATTTAATTCCTCTCTCCTTCTGCTGCTGATTTTTTGATCGAACACTTTAATTTACTCCTCACAGAAATTCTTTGCACGGCTGTGTTCAGTAATTTATACCACATGTCTCTGCCGTTGCATTAGTCCATGGTGTGTTTTGGCAGGCACTTAGGGAGGGAGATATATAAAGATTATGGGATGGGTCTGCGCTGAGCTCTCTGCCAAGGCAGCGTTGTCTGTGTTGGTGGTGGTAGCCCATAGAGTAAGCTGGCAAAACGTGTTCTTCTCTCCAGAAGGCATCCAGAGCTGTATATCTCTTTTATAGAGTTTTTCCTTATGGCTTTGGGAGTCACACGGAGGAGCCAACAAAACCCGACCCAGTCTGGGTCGTTTTTGGAGTCTCTGGTGGAAGCTGCAGGGTCGGGGAGGTGCTGCCTGCAGGACCTGGCAGCGTGCAGGCTCCAAGAAGACATGACTGGAGCTTAAATCTACATTTATCTCACTGGGTTTTACATCGCAGCTCTCTACCCGGGGCAATGTTCTGCTAAAGCCTGGGAAGTTATATCCCTTTTACGACGGTAGCTGGAAAGATCTATTCACTTCTTAGGGCATAATCAAAGAATCGGTGTCTGGGAATTTGGGTCATGATTCAGGGAAATGTTTCTGCCCACGCTTCATTTCAAACACGTGTCCTGCTGGCGTTTTATCTGCAGCAGCTTCCCGGGGGGGATTCAATCTGCCAACACCCTCCCCTTGCAGATGGGGAGGCAGGAAGGCTGTGCCACCACCAGGGCCTGGGGACGGGGACAAAGGACCACGGGTGCCAGGGACTGAGCTGTCCCTGCAGGTCACACTGTCAGGGAGGGGTTCAGTCATGGAGCCCACGCTCTTTTCCATGCAGCATGCAAGGCTCCTTGCAGCAGGATGCAGGGCAGTGGAACGTGTGCAGGAAGCAATCGGGCACATCAGTGGGACGAAGGTCCATGCAGGACAAGGAAGTGGCCCCAGCCTGGTGTTTCCCACCTCTCAGGTCTGCATGCCAAGAGTTTTCTCAATTTGCATTTCTTAAACGTGGTTGCTCTTTTAAATCCCTTATTTCTGCCTCATTCTGTTTGAAAACATGAGGCTCAAATCTTGGAGAAAACAATTTGATTGACTTTTTGGTGCCTGCTAATCCTGAGCTGCCTTACGACCTTTTGACTACAACAGGATTATTGTTCTTGATCTCTGGTATTGTGCTGAGAGGCTTTTGTCTGTTGCTTTCTAATCCCGTCTCTTTTCACTTGTTTTCATAAGCAATCCTCTGAAATAAGATCAGTTTATGAAGCGATCACAACTCATTATTTCTCTATTGCACATCTCTGGGAAGGCTGGAGCAGGTGGGAGGGCGGCAGGAATGGCAGCCCCGATGCCAGGGAGAGCAGGGGGTTTCACAGGGCAGAGGGGAGCCCTGCTCTATTCACCTACCTCCAGCTCAGGGATCTTGGCCTCTGTCGTCTCAGGCAGGACTTTAGTCTGACTTTTGATGAAACACTTTTGAAGTCCCACAAAGAAGATGCCGGTTATTCCCTACAGGATCAAAGCAAACACCCAAAAAGCAGTCAGGGCAGAGAGTAGGATGAATAACCCATTGGAGGCAGGGTACAGCTGGAGGAGGAAGGTTTAGTCATATTTTTCCTGTTGCTATTTTTGTGCCAGTTCTGTTCGGCAGCGGTGCTAAGATGTACTAACAGGTTCTCATAAGGGATATTGCATTTTATGGTTTGGGAGAACTGGGCTTTTTACAAATATTTTAAGGCAGGTAGTCATAAAATTTTACTCTCTCCTCTTCTCCTGATAACTATCATGAGCTCTCATTATAATAAATAAAAATATGCAGAATAGCATCTGACCGTTATGGTTATATGAACATTCAGCCCCCAGTTCCTGCTAGGTTATTAGCTCAAAATTTTGCCATATGTCACTGCACAGGGTATTTCCCTACAAATTTTAATTAGGTTTCATAGAGAGCCTTCTTCAGTGTCATGAGGTTTTAATGCTCTCCAGACAGACAAATGCACTGGGCTCAGATAGACTGATGATCATTGCCTTCCTTTGCAAGGGTAAATCCAATAACTAGCTCTGGCTTCCAAGATGTATTTCATTGGAACTGAACCATGCCACTATTAAATACAGGTGGAAGCTCGTGTAGATAGCACATCTCCTTTCCTTTGAGAGCATGCAGGAATAAATAGTCCTGGGACTTGCTCTGGGGACTTCACAGTGTCCTGCAGGACCCTTCAGTCCCTCTGCAGGACTGCAGGGTCTCAGGGACAAGCTGCCACACTCACGTTTTTGAAGTCATGGATCTCCAGGATCTCCTCACTGCCATTCCCACTGCTGAAGGTCTCTGTCCTGGCCAGGGGGTCAATCTCCATCACAATCTTCTTCTTCTCACCATTGCTGAAGAACGTGTGCTCCATGTCATAAACCTGGAGGCCAAAGTCACACAGGGGTCTGGTTTCACAGGCTGTCCAGTGGGTGACCAGCACTGCTGGGACCCGGCCGTGGCTCTGGCTGCTCCCTCGAGCCCAGCTGTGAGCCAGAGCAATCACCAGGACAGCACGAGGGGAGGCAGCTCCCAGGCAGGAGCCTGGGCTGGCTGAAAGGGCAGGCTGCAGCCAGGGTGAAGGGTACTGTGCGTCAAACCTGGGAGAAAATGCTCCTCACACACCTGCAGCAGGAGCTCTGCCCCAGCTCAGCCTTTGCTGGTGCTTTCTGTGGCATGAGCCTGGTTACAGCCCAGGCCGGACTGAATTCCCGAATCCACAGGTACTTTACTCTCCCTTCTGCCTGGTCTGCTTGTTGCGCCCTGCATCCCTGGCTGCTCTGCTCCTCCACGGTGTCCCCGGCTCACCTGCTGCACCGTGTCCTCCCCAGCTCACTCGCTCCATCTCTGTGCCTTCTGTTTCTCCTGAAAAGCACAGGCAAGAGCCTCTCTCTGCCTGGAGGAGATCAAGGATTGCCTGCGGATCAAAGACCTCCTCGAGGGCTGCTGCAGAGCTCGGGGCCGTCAGCAGCCGGCTTCCCGGCGGGCCCATCCCCGGGGAGCCGCGCCGCCGCCAGCGCCAGCAGCAGCAGCAGCAGCGCTCTCCTTCTCCCTCTGCCGCTCGCACTCCGGCAGCCCCCGGTCCCTGCGGATGCCTGACCCTGCCAGGATGAGTAGTGGCAGATGCTCTTTGAAGCACAAGAACGATCCTGCTGGCACAGCGAGAGCTGCCGGGCCCTGGGGAGCCTCGTTTCCCAGATCCAACGGTGCGGTGCGGCGTGGAAGTAAAAGGGTTTGTGCAAATCCCCTCAAGCCCGCGGGGCAGGGAGCAGAGGTGGAGACACAGCAATGGGAGAGCCCTGTTCATCCCATGGCATGGCCATGAAGCAGAGCAGGAGATGGAGCAGAGATGGAGACACAGCGATGGGAGAGCCCTGTTCATCCCATGGCCATGAACCAGGGCAGGAGATGGAGCAGAGATGGAGACACAGTGATGGGAGAGCCCTGTTCATCCCACGGCCATGAAGCAGGGCAGGAGATGGAGCAGAGATGGAGACACAGAGATGGGAGAGCCCTGTTCATCCCACGGCATGGCCATGAAGCAGGGCAGGAGATGGAGACACAGAGATGGGAGAGCCCTGTTCATCCCATGGCATGGCCATGAACCAGAGCAGGAGATAGAGCAGAGATGGAGACACAGCGATGGGAGAGCCCTGTTCATCCCACAGCCATGAAGCAGGGCAGGAGCATGCTGGCCCCACTGGTGAGGGGCAGGAGCTCTGGCCTTAGTGCCAGCCCAAAGCCCCGCTCACAGTCCCCTGGTTGCTGCACATCCCTCCCCTCGGGGGTTCAGAGCCTCTGAGCAGTGCTCCCAGCATTGGCATCCCCTGTTTGGCACCCACCTGGGTGCAGAACTGCCTGTGCAGACAGGAACTGATGGGAACATTCACCCCTGCTCAAAGGTTAGAGGAGGGATGTGTGCCTTGGCAGCCACGGACATCTCCTGATGGTCTGCAGGAAGTCTTTGTAGAGATATGCAGCTCTCCATGGATTTCATTATATGGTAAAACAGTCTGAAGCCTAAAATGGGTGGAAAGCCGCTGCTTTTGACTGACAAAATGCACACAGTGCCATAAATCATTTCAAGGAGGGCAGGATCCCGGGTGGCACCTTACCTTCAAGTGCCTCTCCATTTACAGAGAATGACTTTGGCCAGCACAGCAGCCAGCTAACCCACTTGGGCTTTGCCAGCTCTGTGCTGCTCAGAGAGCTATGAGATGTTTTATAACATCTAAAGATGACACTTGCTGGTGAATGGTTGAAATATGTCCCTGGGCAAGGCTGTGATGAGCCCCTCTTTAGCTGAATCATCAGCTGTGCTGGCTGGCGAGGAGGCTGCTGTGCAGAGGGCAGAGCCGTGTCCAAGGCCACCCCTCAGAGGAACAACTCTTCTTTCAAGCTTTTTTTCCACTCTCCAGTAACATGAAGGAACCTTGAAGGGTTTAACATTCTTTAAAGAGTTTAATTCCCCTTGGCCGATATTTTTGAGCCTTACCAACTTCCAGCCCCCTCCAGCCTGTTTGTCCTGAGGACTCCTGGAGAAGCCCCACAGCCACAGGGACGGGGCAGTGCTGGGCTCTGGGGGTGTCTTTGTGCATCTCTGCTGCAGGAGCAGCTCTGCTTTCTCGTGGCCTCACACCCTGCTTCTCTGCCCATCAGGTGTTGGGGTGTGCTGCATGGACTCCATCCTCCACAGTGAGGACACCAAGGGCTCTGCATGTCCCTCCCGAGGCTGTGGCATTGTCTCTGCACTGTCTGCTTGGAGAAAACCGCCCCTCCAGGGGTTAATAGCCTCTTCCCCTCACAGCTGGCATGACCCCTGTTTTTCTAGGAACAGTAGAGACTTTATAATCGTCTTGGCAGGATTCTGGAGGAACATATGGCTTTTATTGTTTTTCCTTTTATTTCAGGGGGTATTTATTTCTATTTGCTGATAAGAAGATAAAGTTTCCAGCAAGCAGGGTGCTTCCTCTGCCCGGCAGGAGGGCGGCCTGGCCCGGCTGGAGCAGCTCCAGGATAGTGCAGGGAGCAGACTGGAGATGCCAGCGTGGGAAAGAGGCTGCCTGGGCTGTGCACAGGAATTTGGAGACGTTCTTGAGAGCCAGCAAAACCCACTGGTGATGGGGTGCAAAGCGGGGCCTCCTGGATGAGCACGGAAATTCAGAGGAAGGGAGGATGAGGGGCAGCAGGCAGGCTGTGGGTTTCAAGGTTAAAGGATTCCCTTGGGGTGCGGGATGAAGGGTTCTGGCAGCAGTGCCAGGATGCTGGGCAGCAGCGGGCAGAGACGGCTGGGGAGGCACAGCCCTGCTGCCGCCCCAACACGGCACTCACAGCAGTGCTGGGCTGCAGCTGGGAATTAAGGAGCCCAATCCTGTTAGCAGAGGCTCCTGCAGAAGCTAATCCGTCTCACCGTCCCTCACATTGCAGACACATTAAAGTAAGAAATATAATCCATGACAATCAATCACCGCTGCGTCCTGGCTTTCTCTCCTCTTTATGCGGTGGCATAATGACTTTTCCACCGGTTTCTGGCAAGATAATTGAAATGAAATGGAAAATATTTTCTTACTTGTCATAAAATTTGCTGCCGGTGAAATAAGAGAAACTTTAACTCTTCATGGCGTAGCTCCCATCCCCTGTAATTGTCAACTGGGGAAAGAGCGCGGTGACGGGGGAAAAAAACCAGCCTGCATAAAGTAAAAGCCAGTTATGAATAATACAAAGATTTTTAAAAGTCCCACGAATACCTGTGGTCTGAGAAAATGCATTTTGTGAAGTTGCCTGGGTTCTGGAGAGTTGTTAAAAGTTTCAGCGAGTCAAGGGGAGGGGGACAGCTCTGTCTGGGGAAGCAGCGCTCCGCAACTCCGGATCAAAGAGTTTTTACTTACTTTTCTGGGTGCTGGGTTCCAGAGGTATCTGACACCAAAAAATATCAGGATAAGGGAAAGGAGCAGCAGGCTGAAGAGCAGTCCGCAGAGCTGGTACCTGGGGCAGCTCTTCTCCCGCGGCTTGGCCGCTTCTGCCTGTGGAGGGAGAGAGCGGCGATGGCCGGGCTGTGCCGAGCTCCCGGCAGGACGGGCACGGCACCCATGGGGGACCGGGGGCCAGGCCAGCCCCGAACTCACGTCCAGAAAGCGGCAGAGCTCCGGGCTGCGCCCCGCCGTGCCTCCCATGGTCTGCGCGCTCCGTGTGCGAGCGGCTCGAGGTGGAGTCACCGAGCTCCGGCTGCGCGCGGGGGAGGCAGGGCCGGCCGCCCCCTCGGAGGGACAGACAGACAGACGGCTGTCCCCAGCGCTCTGGCCCCGCGGTGGCGGCTGTCACACGGCCAGGGCCGCGCTTCTGCTGCCACCTCTGCTGCTGCCCCAGCCCGGGCCCTTGTGCCAATGGCTGGGCACGGCCAGACTGACCGTGCCCCGGGAGCCTGGGGACAGGGACGCTGCTGCGCCGCCCTGGAGGGTGTGGGAACGGCCCGGGAGCTGCCAGCGGGTCCCTGCATGGCAGGGGACACGGGTATAGCCGGGGATATGGGCATGGCAGGGGACACGGGATGGCAGGGGACACGGGCATGGCAGGGGACACGGGATGGCAGGGGACACGAGTATAGCAGGGGACACGGCCATGGCAGGGGAGACAGGATGGCAGGGGACACGGGCATGACAGGGGGACATGAGCATGGCAGGGTACACGAGTATAGCAGGGTACACGGGCATGGCAGGGGACACAGGTATAGTGGGGGACACACATGGCAGGGGGACATGGGTATGGCAGGGGACGCGGGATGGCAGGGGGACATGGGCATGGCCGAGGGACATGGGCATGGCAGGAGGACACACACTTGGCAGGGGACACAGCATGGCAGGGTACACGGGCATGGCAGGGGACACTGGTAGAGTAGGGGGACATGGGCATGGCAGGGGACAGTGTGTGCACACAGGTGTGTGTGTAATGCATGCAGCCAGGTGAGCAGGGCGTGCCTGGCCATGCACTGTGCCCACCTGTGCAGGGTCTGCATGCAGTGTGCCCACCTGTGCCTAGCCATGCAGTGTGCCCACCTGTGCAGGGTGTGCCTGGCCAGGCACTGTGCCCACCTGTGCAGGGTCTGCATGCACTGTGCCCACCTGTGCAGGGTATGCCTGGCCATGCAGTGTGCCCACCTGTGCAGGGTCTGCATGCACTGTGCCCACCTGTGCAGGGTGTGCCTGGCCATGCACTGTGCCCACCTGTGCAGGGTCTGCATGCAGTGTGCCCACCTGTGCAGGGTGTGCCTGGCCATGCAGTGTGCCCACCTGTGCCTGGCCATGCAGTGTGCCCACCTGTGCAGGGTGTGCCCGGCCATGCAGTGTGCCCACATGTGCAGGGTGTGCCTGGCCATGCAGTGTGCCCACCTGTGCAGGGTGTGCCCGGCCATGCACTGTGCCCACCTGTGCAGGGTGTGCCCGGCCATGCAGTGTGCCCACCTGTGCAGCCTGTGTGTGGGGTGAGGCCTCAGCTCTCCCTCTCGTGCACAGCCCTACCCCAAAGTTGGCCTAGCCAGGAATTTCCTGACTATTTTTTTTTTCTTTTTTCTATGTTCAAAAATTTCCATTTGTTGAAATCGTAGCGTTTCTTCATGGAAATGAACCCATCTTAAGAAAGGCTTTCAGAAATCCAGCGTGAGGTTTCTGGTCTGAACAGGATGAGGCTCCCTGGTGTAGAAGAGCTGGCATGGACTTTTTTTCCAAGCTGTTTACTCTAATAAAAACCCAAAGTGCATCATGCACTAATTAAAATTGCACTGAAAAAAGAAAATCCACATCGAATTTTGCTCAGGATGAGAAATGGAGAAAGAAATTGCTTTTAGCAGGTCTGGCACTGGCTTTGTGAGCACTGGGATGTTGCTGCCTGCAAGCAGGGGTAAATCCTGGAGGGACAGGAGTGGGGATGCTGAATAGCCTGGGGAGAGCACTGTGCCCATGTGTGTGCTGGGGGTGTGCCCTGGTGTGTATCTGCTCCCTGCAAAGGGCTTTGGGCTCCCTGGCCCCACAGCCCCTCAGCAGTGCAGGGGTGTAAAACACACTGGGGGGGTTGATATTTGAGATGGTTATAAGAGAAGGGAATCATACTGACAAGGTTATTTGGAGGAGAAAAAAAACCCCCTTTTTTAATGGAAAGCAATTGCAGGCAGCCTTTGAAAACATCTGAGGGGCCCTGGAAATCTAAATGCAGCAAATCTGTGCAGACACCAGGCTTGTCTGTCTCCACTTCCCACCAGAAAGTTCCATCTCGGAAGCTTTTGTTATTCACTGGAAACTCAAGTATTTGAAAACATTTTCTTTTCTTGTCAAAATTAGAGTTTCAGAGGAAAACTTTGGAGCAGCTCTACTGAAAGATGGTTCTGATTACAGGAAAGAATTACAGCAGTGCTGCTTAGCAGACATAATTGATCAGCAGATCTTCACCATATCCCCCACTCAAGGCACAGGAAACACTGCAAATACCACTCATAAACCAAATTAGGCATTATTATTTTATTACTGTTGTAAGGTAAATGTCAAGCTTTTTAATGGCAATCACTGTAACTCCGTCAGGAGTCGGGTGTCTGAATTAGCTGTGAGAGGTGAGGAGCTCCCAGGGCTGGGAGTTAATAAAACTCAATAAATACCACAGGCCCTTGCAGCAGTGGCAGTGCTGGGGATGGCTGGCCCCACGGAGGGCAGGGAGCAGGATCAGAGCCCTCCACACTGCTGCTCTGCACACAGAGTGTTCTGGATAGCCAGCCTTGCCCTGGGGCTTTGAGAGCCGCAGCCCCTGTGCAGCCCCTGGTGTCCCCTCTGCACCACTGGCTCCTGACAAGGAGACACAGGGTTGGCATGCAGACAGGGGCACAAACTGCAGGATGACACTCAGGAAGATGTTGGGGTTTTCCCCCATTCCCTAATGCTCTGGCTCAGATGTCAGGGTTTCACAGTGAAAAAAAAAAAGAAGTATTTTTCATGAAAAGACAATAATTTTGGAGGAAAATGTCTTAGTGTCCTTAGGATGACAAGCAGGTCCTCTGTGTAAAAAGCAGTTCTGATGAAGATCTCCCATCAATGCCAATGGAGAGGGAACAATTACTAATTTTCCATGAAGCTAATGAGAGCGAGTGTATATGACAGGGGAGAATTTAATCTGATGTGAACTGAGGAAGAGAAGCAATACTGATATTAATGTGTGACTAATTGATACCCAGAAGAACATTTGAAATGATTAAAAGGCATTTGATTTTTATTCAGGACAATAAGAGGCTCATTGGCTATGACTGGTGCATCCTTTCAGTTTTCTACTCCGTGTTCCAATTTGCCCAGAAAAATCTATCATATCTGCAGTGTAGCTTGACTGCAGCATAAAATCTCTGTGCCTGGAACTGTTACACCAAGAAATTCCTCCTGGACAGCACAAAGGATTGTACACGCTGTGAGCGGGGGTGAGCAGCCTGGCAGAAATAAAATAGGTCCCCAAACCACTAAAAAGCAGCTCCTCAAAGCAGTGGGGTTTGGGCAGCAGCCTCCAGCTGAAAGCCCCTCGTGATTAATATCGTGCTCTTTGTTATAATGAAAAACCCATTAAGGTCAGTGGCAGCATCTCTGAGCAGCACTAAATTGGAACGATGGAGACAGTAAAGTTAAAAATGAGCCATAATATTAATGTGGATAGTGAATTAATTGGGCAATTCCATAGGTAGTGAGTAAATCATATCCTTTGCTGTGGCACGTGGTGCCAGGCAGCTCTCGCTGCTGGCAGTGGTGACACCTGCTCCTGATGGGGCCAGAGGAGCAGCACAGAGCCACAGCACCCAGGGACCCCCCGTGCCCACCTCCAGTGCAGCCCTGGGCCTTGTCTGCCACGGGGACACCTCTCACTGGGGAAATTGCCTCTCGCTTTGTTCTTTGTGGTGCTTCAGCCCCAAAATGCTGAGCGCTGGCTGACAGCACGGCTGAAGTGCTGCAGCCCTGCTCCAAGGTGCTTTTCCCTCCATCCTCAGCCGCGCTGTCTGTATTCCTTTGCAGCTGCACCCACCAAGTGTTACCAGTCTGCTGGCAGGCTTTGGGAATGGCTCTTCCTCTCTTGGGTGGGTCTCTCAGGAAAGGCTTCCCTAGCCCAGGAGATGTGCAGGACCACCAGACAGCCCTTGACTGCTGCTGCTGTTTTTGTGCCTTGTGCTGGGATGCACGTGGGGCCGAGGGCAGGGATTTGTACCATGGTGCAGCACTGGCAGCACGTGGCTCAGGCTGAGGGCTCCCTCTCCACTCCCAGCATTATGGACAGCAAACAGAGAAAGGGGAAAATCACACATGAAAGAATGGTGCTCATTAGCCAGTGCCTGATTACCCAGGACTGTCTTCACTTCAAACCGTCCAGTTCTGGGTAACATTTGCCAGATGAGAGGACGTGTGCCTCCTCTTATCAGCCAGCCTCAGCTGAGGGTTTCAGTAAGGGAGGCTTCAGTAATTGGCCTATTCATCATTCATTGTTTATCTTAAGTTCACATCGTGGTAGGGAACTCCAGAGACATCCTTGATTCAAGTTAAGAAACTTAATCATGATGATAAAACTGCTCAGGGAGCTGGAGTTCATGTCGGAGGCGCACGTGGCCACGAGGCACTCCAGCAGCTGCTACTCACAGCAAATTACTCAAAACTGACAAAGCTTTGGGAGAGAGCAGAAAAAGATAAATTCGTGGTGGCCGTTGTGACGGAGGCGCCCAGAAAGTTATTACAGCAGGCACACGCTTGCCTTGCTCACAGCCCATGAAAAATCCCACTCCTGAGAGCTCTGGGGACAGCTGCCTCGGCGCTGCTCTCGCAGCTCCCTCGTCAACAGAAGTTATTAACAGCGCCGGAGAATTTTATCCAAATGCCAGCTTCATCTTGATAAATAACAATTTCATGTCTCTGTTCTACCAGATGACTGCACAGTTTTACTTCAAACACTTAACTTCTCCCGAAATGCTTCCCCGTGCACAAGGCTTAGCTCAGCTACGGAATGTGTGCTGAGCAGTTTTTATTTTCAGCAGGCTTTGAATACCTGTAATGCAAAGAGCAAACCCATAATCCTGCACCAGCCTCAGTCACTTTTCCCAATAAAGAGCTGTTTCCTTCTGGGACAGCTAAAATGTAATTGGGAGCTCCGTGTGTGCTGGCGCCACACCGAAAAGCCTTTTATTAAAAATAGTTTGGGGGTTGTTGAGGAAGAGTCTGCAGCTCCTCTGGGATGTGCAGGAAAGGACAGCAAGCAGAGGAGGCCCTGGGGGCCATGGGTTGGTGTGTCCCCCTGCCCTGCAGGGATCTGCCCCTCACAGCCCCCAGGGTCTCACCGGGCTCCTGCTCACGGCTGCTCGGAGCGATGCCAGCGCTCTGTGCCTGCTGTTAATTGCCAGCCTGCTTCATTAGCAGCTTGGGATGACTGTGTCTGAGGGGCAGGAGGGGCGTGAGGCTGCCTGGTCACCTGCAGAGGGGCAGGGGTGGGCTGCAGATGTGAGGTGCAGGTGTGGGGGTGCCATGCAGGATGCAGATGTGAGGTGCAGGTGTGGGGTGCAGGTGTGGGGGTGCCATGCAGGATGCAGGTGTGGGGTGTCAGTGTGGGGTGCAGGTGTGGGGGTGCCATGCAGGATGCAGGGATGCTCTGGGTACCAGCAATGAACTCATCAGCACGTGGAGAGGCACCAGGGTCCCTTCTGAGGAGCTGCCAGGTCAGTCTCTTACCTCACCTGAGAACTTGGCAGGGGGAAACCCACAGGGAGAAGGAAAATTTTGGTGAAAGGGACTGCATTGCTCTGGGATTGTGTGAGGAGAATAACCAGCATTCTATCACTGCTTAGCAAACCTAAAGGGTTTAATGTTAACATATTGAACATTTCCTACTGAACCAGTGCAGCACCACAATGCCTCCTGCCTTATTTTACTGTTACCTGATACATGCATTAATGTTGTTTACTCTAAAGCAAGTAAAGAAAGAGTTGAGATTACTCCCACATGCTACTAATCAAGAAAGGATCCATTAAACTGAAGAATTTCAACACAGTTAATTTTTCTTTGAATGTCATTGACTCTCCCATTGATGGCTTTTACCATGAATTGCCCAGTGATGATGCAAACACCATTTTCCCTGGTCCTTTGAGAGCACAGCCCAGTGCTGTGGGGTGAATTCCCCAGGTCTCCTGGGTGCACCTGGTGAGATTGTGAGGCCCAGGAGATGGGCTTTGCCTGGTTCTTCTCCGTGGAGTCTCCATGCAGCCTCACCTGTCTCCCTGCTTCTCCAGCTCTGCCTCTTTCCCTGCTCTCACATGCACATCGAGCTGTTCACAGCCCCAGGGCGCTTTTGGAAAAAAGCAGCTATTTTAAAAATCAATAAAATAAATAAAACGAAACAAAGTCAGCATGATTGCCCACGCCTGCCTCGAACAGAGCGCAGTGCTGGAAGGCTCTGTATCCCCACGGGCTCTGGGGTTCACCAGCTGATGCTGGCTCCCCTCTGGGCTTCCCTGGCAGCCGGGGGGCCCTGGGGTGCTGGGATGGGGCACTCTGAGAGCCACGGGCCTGCCTGGGCCAGCAGGTGCTCCTCGTGAGTGCAGGGGGCTGGAGCCAACGCTGCTCAGCTGCCTGGGAGGGGATATAGGGGATGCTTTGGGGTGTGCCCCTGGCTGGCAGAGTGGGGCTGCAGGGCTCCCAGTAGCAATGTGTGCTGGGGGCTGAGCATCAGCCAGAGGAAACAGACCAGAAAGGTAGGACAGGGAGGTGGGAGGAGGTTCTGGGGCACGCAGGGGAGGTGGGAGCTGTGGGGCAGGGCAGTGAGGTGGGCGCTGGGCAGCCCTGCTGCTGTGTGCCATGGGGCAGTGATGGCAGGGGATGCTCCCTTCCTCCTGCTCTGCTTTCTCCCTGCCTCAGCCGTGTGTGGTGCAGAAGGGCTGCAGAGGGGGCAGGATGAACGCGTTGGTGCTGCTGTGCCCTGGGTGAGGGTCTCTGGCGCCCGTGCTGGGCCCTGTGGGAGGGCTGGTTTGCCCCCCTGAGTGCTGGGCCCCGTTCTGTGTCCCACCAGCTCCTTCCCCTGCAGCTCTGCCCTTTCCCTGGCTCAGTGAGGGTATGGGCTCACACCCACAGCCGTGTGTGCTGTGTGTGTGCTGTGTGTGTGCCGTGTGTGCTGTGTCTGCCGTGTCTGCCCTCACCTCCCAGCCCTGAGGCTCTGCTCTGGGGCTCGGCTGGATGTCCTTTCTGTGCCTCAGAAAGCCCACGGAGACAGCCCCTGTGCCTCGGAGCAGGCTGGCAGTGCACAGAGCATCTGCAGTGCCCTCTCTCAGATAACACCTCCCTCTCTCATTTTTTCCTCCACATTAAGGCTTGAGGCTCCATCTCGCACTCTTTCTCTTCTACTGCTCTGCTCTCCCCTTGCTAGACCTGGCAGGTTCTTTTTTTCCCCTCCCTCCCTGCCAAGGTTCTTCCCTTCTGTTGGATTTCTCTCTCTGCTGTTGCTCTGTTCCCTCTCTCCCTCCTGGCTCCTGCTGCCTCCTCCTTGCTCTTTCCCTCTCTGTGCCACCTGCTGTGCTCTTCTCTTCCCATTGCACCTCCAGCATCTCCTGCAGCCCTTGGGAAGGGACCCTGCCTCTGTCCCTGGTGATGGCTCGGCTGGGATGTGGAAATTCCCAGGAGAATTTACTGCTTTACTTTGCTGGCACCTACAGTGATTGGTTCCTACCTTTCTACCATTTTTTTTCATCCTGTGAGAAACTGCTCGCTAAAGAAAGCACATTTTTCTTGCTTACTGGGAGTTCCTGTTTGTCATTTTTATAAATCAGTGTTTATTGGCCTAATTATTGTAAATGCAGAGCCCAATAAAGGTGACTGTGATTGCAATATCTGATAATGAATTTTATAACAAACCTGCTGAGCCTGAAAGCTGCCAGCAGGAAAGACATTATGTCAGGTTAATGACAGAGAGGAGAAATCCTCCTCGCTAAGCTTTTTTCCAAGGCATGAAGGATCTCTGCTGGAGGGTGCTGGGGGTCCTGCTGGGCTCTGACCCTCCAGTGGTGCGTCCTGAAGCTTTTGGGGCTGCTTTAGGCTGAGGGCTCTCAGGAGGTTCAGACTCTGCTCTGGGGGTGCAGATTTCAGACCCCCAGAGGTGCTTGTACCTCTGCTCCTGCTCCCCCGTGTGATTTAATGCCACCATGCAAATGCTGAACGTGAGGCACAGGGAAAGCAGCTTAAGCAGCACCTAAAGCTAGCTCAACTGCAACTCCGTAAATAGATTAACTCCAAAAAATCAGTTTTGCCTGCAGGGGTGGGTTATCCGCAGAGATGCTGGTGCCTGCTCCAGCCTCGTGCCCTCATGGGTGCCCTCGGGGGTCAGACTCCCCTCCTGCCATGCAGGGGGAGCAGCTCCTGCCTCTGCTGGGCTGTGGAGGGGCTGCCCTCTGTCCCCCAGGGTGCAGGAAGGCTCGGGACACTCAACATGAGAATCAGCAAGCTTCGTTTATTGATTAGAGCATCAGAGGTTCGTACACAACAAGTAATAAGCTCATACATATTCTGCAAGCCAGGCCATCTATTGCTTATATTAGATATCAGCTCTTCCTCATTCCTTAGGAGTTACATCTCTTTTTCTCATGTCTCTTTCTCAATGACAGCATCTTGCTATCCTAATACAGCCATGCTCCAAGGCCACAGTGGCCTTGCAGGTGTAGAGACTGGATTAGCTGGGTCCGGTGCTTTTCCAATTCTTGGTTGGCTATTCCAACACCCCAGCCCTTCCTGCCCCTGGTGGCTGCAGAGGGAATTTCCTGCTGCTCCTGCAGGGCCCTGGCTGGTGAGGGTGGGGGATTTGTGTGCTGTGGGAGTTTGGCAGGCACCCCCAACATGGACGAGACGAGGATCTGACTCCATGTTTCAGGAGGTTTGATTTATTATTTTATGATGTATATTACATTAAAACTATACTAAAAGATTGGAAGACAGGATTTTGTCAGAGGGCCAGCTAAGAATAGAAAAAGAATGTCTCGGTCAGTCACAAGCCTTTGTGATCAGTCTGGACAGCTGGACTGTGAGTGGCCATTGAATGAAATCAAGTGCTCCAAGCCCAGGTCTGCTCAGCTCCAGGTCTGGCTGAGCCCAGGGCTGGCTCTGTCCTGCTGCAGGAGCAGGGATGCCTTTCTAGCCCTACACTACACCCAGAGTGTGATCAGAGAGTCCTCACCAAACCTGGGCTTGGAGCGCTTGATTGAATTCACTTGCCCACAGCAGGGATTGAGTGCAAAAGAGAAAGAATAAAGACTAGAAGAGAACATGTTTTCTCTTAAATAATGCAGGGAAACACGGTGGAGGAGGCTGTACAAATGTGATTTGGTGCTTTGCCCCGTGTTGCTCGCCGCTGGTCACTGGTGCACCCAGCGGTGTCTCAGGGCCAAGGGAGCTGTTTGCCCTCTCCATGGGCGATGCCCACACGGAGCCTCCTCTCCCAAACCACCAGCAAGGGCCTGGAGCTGCTTTTTTGAATGTTTGGTAGGCAGCCACTGTGTTTGATGTGACTCAATGCAAGAGCAAATTGGATTAAGCGGAACACATTTACTGGGATAAGCAGGGGGAAAAACCTGCACGGGGTGGTTTGCAGAAACTGGTGTCTGCAGATGTGGCTGAACCCTCCAGGGACTCCCAGCACACAGCAGAGCAAGACCCTGCTGTGGAAAAGGACAATGGGGGTTGAGAGGGCCACAAACGAGGTGGCCCATCAGGGTCTCCCTGGCAGCAGTGGGACCCAGGGATTTATTGGTGTCACCTGCCACACTCACAAAAATGCTTGTCTCTAGCAGGTGACACTTCCAAAGAGCAGGACAGGCACACCTCAGGAGGTGTGTGCTTGGGCAGATAAAAGCCAGGCACTGAACAAATCAAGCTGGGTTCAGTGCTCCTGATCAGAGTAACTTGTCTCTGCGCCTGGGAATGACCCTCCCCTGCACAGGAGGGGACAAGGCAGAGGAAAGGTGCAGACAGAAGAAGTCTTTGCTGCTGGAGGCAGAAGGTTTGTGCCTGTAGCTGCCCTGCCTTGCTCAGCTTGCTGCCAGGAGCACTGCCAGGGCAATATCCTGCCCTGCTCCCTGCTCAGCCCACAGAGCGCGATTATTTCATTCATCTCGTGTCATCTCCTCCTCGGCTGATCCAGCTGCAATATTGCAGAAATAACTTCCCACTGCTCCCTGAGGAGAAGGAGACTTCAGAGGCCAGGAGAGCTCTTCCCTCTCCTCCCCGCTTGCAGTGGGCCCCAGAGCTGACAGAAGGTTTGAAAGTCTTTGAATCCTTCTAACTCCTACAGTCAGGGATGCATAAAAAACAGCTGATGGAAAAAAAAATTAAACCAAATGAGTTGTTATAATCATCAGACTAAAATGATTCAAAATCCCAGGGCACTTAGCAAGGTCTGGACGAAGTCAGGTCCCTTTCCCGGGCACCAAAGTGTTCCCTGGCACTGGCTGGTGCCAGCACAGGCTGTCAGGCTGTGCTGCTGTGGTCATCCCCCATTCTCTTTGTGTGCCCTCTCCCCAGCCCTCCCTGCCAGGCTTCACGCTGCTCCCCTGCCTGTGGCACGCTCTGGCTCTGGCCTGAGCACTCCAGGGCTGCTGCTTGGTGGAGATTCATTAGCTGCAGAGAGATGAGGAGCCAGGTGAGTCCTTACTCCAACTCTTAAAACGCTGTTTTAATGCAAAGTCTATGTCCTGGAGTAAATCCCCGTTTCCATTCACATGCGGGGAGGAGTGCAGTGCTGCATTTTAAGCGCGTTGTCACAGGGAACAAAGGCAGTGCTGAGTGAGTGACACATCCAATGAGCACAGCAAGGGCAGCGGGGCTGGCACTGCCACCCCCTTGTGCCAGGGCAGCCTCTGTCCCTGCAGGGGGAACGCTTTCCCCAAGCCAGGAGTGACAAATTATGGGATCAATACACAGGCTGACTGTGCTCTAATCTTGCTTAGCCCCACTAAGGCTGGGATTGATCCAGATCTAATCTTGCTTATCCTGGACAAGCCCAGGAGCAGATCCAGATCCCAGGGTAATGCATCCCATGCAAACCCAGAGTGGCTCTATTGAAGTGCTGGCTGTGGCTCTGCTGTGGTCTCTGCAGAGGGGCTTATCAGCATTATCTGCCCCTTGGTGTGTGATGCCATCAGAGCAGTGGAGGAACGGTGGTGAGGGGCTGGCAGTGAGTGCCAGCAGCCCTGCTGCAGTGTGTGAGCTCTCCCAGGTCAATGCAGGGCAAGAGAGGAGGAGGTCAGGGCTGGCTGGGAGCCAGGGCCCCTCTGCTGCCTCTCCCCTGGGCTGGGGCAGCTCTCCTGCACTGTGAGTGCCCATGGGTGCCTGCAGAAGGCACAGTCTGTGCCAGTGAGGCTCCTGCTCCCACTAGAGTGCTCTCTGGCCTCCTCTTTGGCCCTGCGGGTTCCCACCAGCAGAATTCATTAATAGAAGGGTTGTGACACAGGACAGTCCCCTCCCTTTGCTGCACTGCCCTGCACAGGGTGGCACCTGCAGCCCATGCAGAGAGCTCCAGCACACACTGGGCTGCTGCTCCTGTGGTCCAAGGTGCTTCTGTCGCAAGGCCTTCCTGTGACTCTAATAACTTCAGGAAGGAAAAAAAAAAAAGAAAGTAATTACCTTCTGGGGTGGAATTTCTCCA
This sequence comes from Calcarius lapponicus, assembly GCA_039654755.1. Lineage (NCBI taxonomy): Eukaryota > Metazoa > Chordata > Aves > Passeriformes > Fringillidae > Calcarius > Calcarius lapponicus. The sequence continues at coordinate 983,060 of CM077467.1, forward strand.
GCCTTTACTGGGCCCACTGGGGAATTTGTCAGGAACATGGACTGTGGTTTTGTTCAGCGATTCCTGACTTATACCAGCACAGGGAAAATGGCACGTCTTGCAGCGTGATGTTTTTGTGATGTCTTTCTTTGCTCTCAGGTTTGAAAGAAAAATACCAGACCCAAAAAAATCTCTCTTCAAAACGTAAAACTTGCCCTTAGCTTAATTCAGTGGAGACTTGAGCAGCTGCTCCTGCATCTCAGAGAAAAAAGGCCTCGTGCTATTAACATGTCTAAAGAAATTGGATGTAGGAATATGAAGGTCCCTCATCCTTTAAGAGCTGCACTCCCTGCCTGGGGCTCCTGGCTTCTGCTGGAGCAGAGCAGCGCTGTGGGATGCAGGAGGGCTCCAGGAATGACCCTGCTGGGCTGAAAGGGGCAATGCTGAAGCCCAGCCCTTTGAGGAGAGGTGATGAGGGGCTCTCTTCCATCCGACAGCTTTTGAACCCCGTGCCAGGTGTGCTGTCAGAGGCTGTGCTGCTGAGTCCTGGGGGCTTGGTGCCAGAGCTGAGCTGCAGCTGTGTCTGCAGCCTGGACCCATATTTTTCAGAGTGCTTTCATCTGAAAAGTGCTTTAGCAGTGCAAATATAACCTAGAAGGTTCTCAAATGCCCCAGAAATATTCTCCAAGAAAATATGTTGCCTCTCCCCTCCCTTTCCCTTGAAGGGGAAATAATTCCAACTTCATCCAAATGTGCTTTTCTAATCAAAGGGGCCACTTTGTACGCCTGAATCCAAGGGGAGGGGATGGGAGCAGGACTAAAACAAAACTCCTTCTCAGCGCTGCCTTTGTGAGATGGATCTCCCGTGGCTAAATCCATCTGTGTTTCTCCTTTGGCAGGAGTGGGGGGATCTTCCCCCTGCAGCTGGGCACTTCCCTCAGAGCCTGAGCTGCTGCACAGGGAGCAGCAGGAGGAAGTGCTGGAGTGGCCCAGGTTTCTATGGCTCTGTGTGCAGCAGCCTCTCTCCTTATCTTCCTAACTTGATCGGGAGAAATTGCTTTTGTCAATTTTAATTTCAGCTGAGCTGAGCAGGATAAACAAAGGGAGGTGCAGGAGAAGCAGATGGTTTGTCACAGAGCAGTCAGCAAGACTCTGCAGCTTTTTATAGCATATAATGGCCTTTCCTTCCATCTAGCTATCCATCACCATGTAATTCCCAAAATAAACTGGGATTGTGCAATCCAATACGTGAAGTGACCCGGATGGCACAGTGGGTCTGGAATCCTCGGCCTGCAGGGGTTTGGTGGGGTTTGGGAGCATTCACACAGAGCCCCTGTGGTGCTCGGGGTGGGCTCCTCGTTTGGAAGGTCCCTGTGGTGGCTGTGGTCCCACAGCTGGGGCAGGGCAGCTCTGGGAGTCCGGTCAGAGCCTCTGCAGTCTGGAGATGCGGCAGTGGCTCCAACGCCTCTTGGTGTAAGGGATAAACGAGGGGTTTGTGCCTTGCCCACAGCCCTCTCCTCTGATTACCCCAGCCAGGGTCACCCAGACCCCCTGGCCCCGGTCAGAGGGGCTGAAGCAGCAGGGCCAGGGGATCTCTCATGGTCCCGCTCTGCCTTTCCTCGCCCATGTGGGAGCCTCATGCTCCTGGAGCTTTGTTATCGGTGCAGGAATGGTGTGGGGGTGGAGAATGTGCGCTTGGCCTCCTGCCTGGGCTGGGTGCTCCCCCACAGGAGCATTTTGGCCGTGGGGTGTCCGTTCCCCTGTGGCATGGCACGGCAGGGTGGGCAGGAGGTTGCCTGTGCCCAGGATGCCCCAAGGCCGCTGCAGTGGCACCGTGTCCGGGGCCCTGGGGCACGGGATGGTGCCAGAGCCGCTGCTCCCGGGCGGTGACGCAGGCTGCTGGAGATTTGTTTCAATAAGAGCCGTGCTGCTGTTTGCAAACCCCTTCAAATTGCTCTCAGCGTCTGGAGCAAAGTCTGCTCGCAGCAGAGCCTGCGGAAGGGAGGGCTGGGGGCGCGGGAAGGAGCCTGAATCCCTGCCAGGTTTCCATCCTGCAGAGCGTGTCAGGGCGAGCAGGGACGTGCTGGGGCTGCCGCCTGCCTTGGAACCACGGGCAGCCTGTAACCCCCGGAGTGTCCCCGGTAAAGCATCCCTCTGCACTCCCAATAAGGAGCAAATATGAAGAAAATCAAAGTATGTTTGAACTTCGTTAATGAACAGAAAGAGGGCGAAATGTTTCCAATAAGTTGTTTGCTGCAGATTTGCTGGATACCTAAACCAGCTCTGTCCATTCCAGCTCAGGTTCTGCAGAGGCCAGAGCCATGAAATTCTCAGTGCTGGAATGACAGGAGCAGCCAGAGCCCGCTGGGCTGAGCTGCTGGTGGTGGCTGTGATTTCTGGAGATGGGGGTCCTGTTCAGCATCCCAGGGAGACTGTGCCACACCTGGTGTGGGCAGGAACATCCCTCGGGGAGGACAGCAGGGGACAGTGTCTGTGCTGCTGGGCTCGGCAGCAGCCAGGAAAGCAGAGATACCTCCTGGGCTTGGGAGAAAACAGCTCAAAGGAGGCTCCCAGGGGTGGGCAACCAGCTCGCATTGAGGAGGATGGTCCCCATGGCGCTTGCTGCAGAAGACCCGGTGAGTGTTGGTGTGCCTTGCTGTCCCCGAGGCTGAGCAGTGCTCTCCCAGCTCTGTGTGCTCCGGCATTTCAGCCAGCTGCCTTTCCATTCCTCAGCGCTGGAAACCTGATCTCGGTCACGGGCTGGCTGCTCAGGCCTTCCCCGATGGACAGACAGACAGGGACAGACAGCTGAGCCCCACCTGCACCCTCTGAGCTGAGCGTAACCCCGGCTGGGGGTGTCTCCTGTGGGACCCTCAGCTGTCACCCAGGGCCATCCCTGATTAGCTGGCTAAGGAAGGTAAATGCTGATGGCAGGTAGGGTACGGTTAGCCCTGCCATGAAAGGTGTGTTTCCACTGCCATGAAAGGTGTGTTTCCACTGCCATGAAAGGTGTGTTTTCAGTGTAACTCACAGCTCTGACGCAGGCTCTCACTGTAATTGCTGCTTTTCCCTCTGAACTTTAATGGTTCTTTGTTCCCGGCTGCAGGAGAGCTCGGTGCCCTGGGTGACACACAGGAGGGTCCTGGCTGCTGTGGAGAGCCAGGGAGTCACAGAAAGGCTGGAAAGGACCTTAAAGCTGCTGTCGTCCAACCCCCTGCCATGGGCAGGGACACCTTTCCCTGCACCGTGCTGCCCACAGCCGCCTCAGCCAGGTCTTGGGTGCTTCCAGGGATGGGGCAGCCACAGCTTCTCTGGGCACCCCTGCCAGGGCCTCCCCACCCTCTGAGTGAAGAAATTCCTCCTTACATCTGATCTAAATCTTTCCTCTCAGTTTAATGCCATTTCCCTTTGTCCCATCACTATCTGCCTGGGGAAGTGTCAGGAGGGTGTAGAGGGAGAGCTACAGGCAACAGCCCTCTCTGGGACCCCGCAGTGTCCCCCTTTGGTGCCAGCTCTGCCCAGTGCCTGGGTGTCTGTGCCTGCTGCTGCTCCTTGCCCAGAGCTGGGTGATGGCTGTGATGTCTCCTTGCTCCTCGTGGCACTCCTGAGGTGTCACACACTGCAGCAGGAGCTCTAAAGGCAGCTCCTCCATCAGGTGGGTGCTGTCCCTCCCCACGTGCCACCCTCGCTTTCAGGGGTGACTCCTGTCTGCAGAAACACAAAACCTCCCTCAAACAGCACACCAGTCCCTGGGGTTTGTTTACATCACCTGTAAACAAGATGAACCAAGGGAACAGATGCACCTTTTACTGTTAATAGATCAAAATTATAGATGATCACAAAACAACAGGGTACAGAATGCTTAGCTGATGTAAATTATCTTTTCCTCTGTTTCCTTCCATTAGCCACCAGCCATTTACCCCAGGCAGAGCTCTGTGCCAGGGAAACACCAGGCTGGATGTGGAGCAGCAGGCTGGGTAAGTGCTGGGTGAGATAGCACTGCTGATGGACTGTGATGAGATGGAGTGTGAAAATCAGAGGGACTGGGAGATGGAAGATGCTACATGTCATATTATCTCTATTTCTTATGAAAAAAGGCAGAAAGCTGTTTCTGTCTGATTTGTGGCCCTCTGTCCAGGGTATTGCTTGCTCCAGGACAGAATTTGGCCTGCAGAGCAGTGAGGAAAGTTTGTAGCATTGGCAACAACACTGTGTGATTCAGGAGCAAGCCCTTAAACAAGATTATTACTCATTTTACCAGGCACAGCTATCCATTATGGTTAATAAAACACTGCATAAGTGATTCTCAGCCTGATCCAAACAATATATCTTGTGGCCCAGCTGGGCTCACTTTTATCCTGAGCCTCGCAATCAGGATCTGTTGGCATCAGCAGACACTGAGAGACTGGTACCTGATGGTACAGACAGCCAAGCTCTGCCTCTTCCTTTCCAAGGGATGAGTGATGCTGGATGGGCTCTGCTGCCACCTCCCTCGCACGTCCTTCTCTCAAGGACAGGGCCATGCTGCTGTGGAGGCACGTTGTCCCAGGGTTCTGGGGAGAGGGCAGATCCTCCCCAGGCTGGGCACGCTGTGCCCCTGCTCCAGGGCAGCTGGGTGGCCTCTCGAGGGACGCTGCTCTTTGCTTTTGCCCTGCTGGAGCAGCAGCTGCTGCTCTGGGCGCCCACTTGGGGATGTCTCATCATCCCAGGGCAAACGAGTGAGTGCTGCCTGCTGGGGAAGGGGAGGAAGAGCAGCCTAGGCTGCAGAAGGAAGGCTTGGTCAGGGCACTCCTGGTGGAGAGGAGGCCCAGGAACTCGTTGAGGAGGTGCAGCTGCTGCAGGGATGGTGGCAGGGCTGCCTCCCCATGCCTGTGCTGCAGGAGGCAGGGCCAGCCCCCTGCCTGCATGCTGCCCCTTGTGTTCAGCGTTCCACCGGCTGTGCCGGGCACTGGGAACAGCTCGAGCAGTGCTGGGGCAGCAGCAGGAGCTGCTCCCTGCCAGGATGCTCTTACCCCACACATAAGGAGCAAGGCCTTGCTCTGCAGCGTGCTGGGGGCAGGCTGGGGGGCTCTGCTCCAGGACATCCATCTGGCATCTTTTTGAGACACTGTACTCGTTTTTCCACCTTGCCAAAACAAATCCTTGCTGACTATTAATCACTGGCTTGGAACAGCATCCACCCAGGTTCAGTTGTGCTAAGATATGCCAGCCCTTGTCTGACATGGTGTAGCCGTTTCAAGAGGACATAATTACAGCAGTTGTTAGGCATTTTTCTAGCTTTTCCTGCCTCCTCTCCCAGGTAATGTTTTGTGAGGAATCCCTTTCCCTGACCTCCTCAGCTCAAACACCACTGCTCACCCGGCTGTGCTGCGGGGCAGGAGCATCAGGCTCGCTGCAGACAGGGCAGGTGGGGAGCCACAACCTGTCAGTCTCAGTTTGATGGGTGAAAATGACCCACGTGGCAGTGCTGGGGGGAGCTGGGCTTTGGTGGGTGCATTCTGCAGTCTCCCCGTGTGTGCAGCTGCAGGAGTGCTGGGGGATGCCAGGGAGGAGGGAAGTGCACCGGGACTGGCGCCTGGGCTTGCTGGGCGTGGGATGTGGGCAGGCAGCGCTGAAACGCCGAAGTCAAAAGCAGGGAGGAGCCAGAGCCAGATTCCCTGATGTGGGCACCTCGGTGGGAGGGAGCTGGAGCCGGCTCTCAGCCCCGTGGCTGCTTCTCAGCTGGCGCTGGATCTCCGTCGGCAGCTCTGGAGCCAGGACAGGCTGCACCGGCTGAGGAATGCTGCTGAAATCCCCCAGCTGACGCTCAGAGCTGCAGCAGGAGGCTGCGCATCCCAGAAATGCTGGCGTGCTGGGAAGGAGCCTTGTGGCTCGGGGTTAAGGTTTGGGAGCTGTCAGTGCTCTGCCAGTGCCAGGTATCCGGTTTGTGCTGGAAGATGGAAGAACTGCAATGTCTCTGACCCCCTGCATGGGGTCAGCAGCAGACTAAGTAGCGTGCAGGAATAAAGGGGGAGAAAAGCAGAAAGAGAAATGCCAAACAAGTGATTTAGCTCCGTTCACGAGTGGTTTGAAAGATGGGCTGGGTGTTGCTGGAGCGGCTGTGCGGAGCTGGCTGAGCTCTCTGCGTTATCTGTGGAGCCGTTCAGACTCGAGACACTGCGCTGCTCTGTTCCACTAAATCACTGTCTTTCCCCAGGTGTCTTTATTCCCCGACCTTCACAATCTGTTTGTCCATGCGGGGACCCGGAGCCTGAATTAAGATGTGCTGTTTGTAAGCAGGGCAGAGAGAGCAGAGATCGTCCCATCACCTGGGATAACCTTCACCAGCAGGCGGATCTCCTGCAGGGAGAGCTTTGGCTGCCTCTTCATCCATCCGTGCGGAGCCCGGGGCCGTCTGTTGCTCACCTGCGGGGCCAGCAGCGGGTCTGGCCCGGAGGCAGGCGGCCGAGCCCGGGTGCTGTGCGGGGCAGCTCTGCCCCAGGGGCCGCTCCTGTTCCCGCTTCTGCCCCTGCAGCCGCCCCTGCCCCGGTCCTGCCCCGGGGGCCGCTCCTGTTCCCCCTCCTGCCCCGGTCCTGCCCCTGCAGCCGCCCCTGTCCTTGCCCCTGCCCCGGGGGTCGCTCCTGTCTCGCCCCTGCACGTGCCTAGGGCACCCACCCCAGCTGTGCTATATGGTAGAGATAATTCATGCTATGTGTGTGTATAAAAATCGTAGAATCTGAGGTATGTCTGTGATCACTCCGGCTGGGAGCAGAGTCTTATTTCTATTCAACTAGTTCCCGGACAACGTTAAGGTAATATCAGCTCGGTTAACGTGTGAATGGGACCGTCCCGGGCTATGATCGCTGACTTCCCTGGCATCTGCACCTGGGAAGATTGCATCTAAAGCTTCCTGGAGCATGATTGCTGGAATGTCTAAGCTGCTCACAAGACCTGCACCTGAGATTATTACATCTACCGTGCTCAAGAACTGGCATCACTCTACTACATATGAATACAGACTCTGCCTAGGCGCTCAGGCATTTGTCTGGACCCTTGGACTCACCTTTGTCTGTCCCTGCACATTTATGGATCCAACTCTACATGTGAAGAGACACAAAGAAACGTTCAGTCATCCCCACCTCAGGCAGAATGAACTGTATATCAGCTGGCTGCTTGAAGCACTCAGGTGAACCCCGGGGGAAACGCTGTCACTCTGTCAGTCGGACCCTTGGTTCACCCAGCGCCTGCACCCGGGGCCGACGCTGTCTTGGCTGTGGTGGCTTTTCGAAATTCTATTTTTTGTTATCGATCTAATAAGTCTTTGTTAAATTTTTCTATAAATTTGGCTACCGATTTGATCATTTATTACACCAACCTCCCTGAGCTTCGCCTTCTGCCCTCCCTCCTCTCTCCTCGCTTTTAATCTTTGCTTAACTTGTTGTGCAGGCGAGCGCAGGGCAGTTAGCGCGCGGTGATGTGTGTTTGGGGCCCGGGCTGGAAATACGGCTCATTACCTGGAGTGGGGAATATTAAGCACTTCTCTCTGTTGGCCATTTGATCACAAGGTTATCCTGTTTGATGGTTTTATACCCTGGAATTGATTGCATGGGAAATATTTAGCCAGCAGGGCTGGAATGTGTGTCTCCCCACAGGCTGCCAGGTGCAGGTGAGCTACTGCACTGTGGGGAGCCACTCCGGGGGTGATCAGCAGCCCCCTCCAGACCTCCAGGTCATCTTTCCTTGCAGAGATGGGATTGAACCAAGCAAGCTGCAGCTTTTTGTGTGATCCTGCAGCAGCCAGCGGGACACAGCGCAGTGAGTGGGGGAAAAGGCTGCATCACTTATTGCAGCCCCCTGAACCATGCAGCATTCTTTGCTTCGTGTCTCAGCTCCAGGGAGAGCTTAGAGCCCCTTGCAGTACCTAAAGGGGCTGCAGGAGAGCTGGAGAGGGAATTGAACAAGGGCATGGAATGACAGAGCAAGGGGAAATGGCTTCACACTGGCAGAGGATAGATTTAGGTTAGATATTAGAAAGAATTTCTTCCCTGTGAGAGTGGGGAGGCCCTGGCACAGGGTGCCCAGAGAAGCCATGGACACTCCATCTCTGTGAGTGTTCAAGGACAGCTTGGACGGGGCTTGGAGCAGCCTGGGATGATGGAAGGTATCCCTGGCTGTGGGGAGGTTTGGAACTAGAAGATCCTTCAGGTCCCTTCCAACCCACGCCGTTCTGTGATGCTGGCTGCCCTTGCCTTGCTCTTGCCCTGTGCAGGCTGGTGAGAGGCAGCTCCCTCCCAGCTCCTGGCTGCGCCCTGTGTGCTTCTGTTCACGCACCATGGGCCTGCCTGGCTCCTCAGGCACCTTCAGAAAGCCCCAGCTGATTATTTCTCCCCTTTCCCCACGATTATTTCTCCCCTTTCCCCACGATTATTTCTGCCCTTTCCCCACGCTGTGCTGCCAGGCAGGCTGTGTAAATTGGGAGTGGGTCCAGCGGGCTTCCTCTGGACTGACACCGGTGTTGGAGCAGAGAATTAGCCCTGCACCTGTCACTTTTATAATATAGGCTTTAAATCTGATTATGGCTGCCTGTCTGGCTCTGCATTATGTGCTTCATGATTATTCAGCATTATGTAATCTTTGATAAAAGATGCTGCATCAGTAAAAGTGAATTAAACTATTGAGTGATAGGAGTTTATCGAATTCCTCAGAGCGATGTTGTCCTCTCTTTGGCACTTTAACCTCTTCAGTGCAAGGAGTGTGCCAGGCTCTGCCCTTGCTAACAGCCAGGAAACCCTGCTGACTTGGGTGGAATTGCAGGAGTACAAATAAAGTTAGATTTCAGCTTAGAAAGACAGTTTTTTATAGTCTAAAGACTCAATATTTTACAGCAGCGGCCTCTTATCTGCATTATGTGCAAACTGCTAACAGAGTTACACAGACAGATGTCTGCAAGTCCTGCAGATGCTCAATAAGGTTTGGCTCTCAGAGGGCTGACGGGCAGAGCTGGCCAGGATCTCCTTACTCCAAAGCCTCTTGAGAATGGACACTGAATTCCCATGACATGAAAAGAAAAAAGTCTTTAAATCTAAGCTGAATACTTTGTCTCATTTTCCAAACTCCCCCCTGAATAGAAAAACTTGTATTTTTCTCCGTTTAGGGCTTCTCTTTCTCATCACACAGTAGATGTTTCATGGCTGAATGGTCTGGGGATTTTGCTCTGAGTCTTCCTATTTCTTCACTTCCTTTTTCTATGCCACAGGTTTTTTCTTTTTCTTCTTCACTGTGATATTAGAAACATTTCAAGGGGAAGAAAAACCACAAACCTAAACTGTAGCTCCTGACACCCGATACTTTGAAAAGCTTTCAAGTTGTGCAGAACTGGATAAGCAAAGAAAGGAAAAAATAAGCCTACATCATTTATTTTACTTCACCTAGTAGCTAAAAGAAAAGGTGCTGGAAAGGGGAAAAACAACACTTCAGAACTGAGAAACTAAAAGAAAGGTTCTGAAAAATTAAAAAGATAAAGTTCATCTTTGATGTTTAAAACAGATTTCAAATTTTCAAACTGTTTCGTGCGTGCTCTCCCCAGCTCTGCAGAGAGCTGGGGTGCTGGGGTGTGGCTCCAGCAGAGGATGAGGGGGCTTGGTGCAGGGCCCTGAGGGAGCCTGGGCCAGGAGGGATGAGGGCAGAGATTGAATCCCCAGCCCATGCTGAGGCAGGGATGTGGGCAGGAGCAGGTATCTGTGAGCAAGGGCTGCTCCCTGCCTGTCCTTTTCCATCACCCCTGCACAAGGACTGCTTAATAAAACCTCTGATACCATAGTTTTAAATATACACCTTTCAGATGCTGAGATTTACTTTTTGACAGGGATGAGGGCTGGAGAGGAGTCGTCACGTTAGTGCTCAAACAAAGCAAGCTGCACCACTTGCTTATGATTCAATTCCTTATTCTACAGGGTGGGCAGATCGGGATCTCTGTTCTGTGCTGCCCGGCCCCAGCAATGAGGTGGGTGAGAGACAGGTCTGGTGCCATCCTGCTCCTCAGCCTCCTCCTCCTGGGCTCCAAGGGGGACGATGCTGCTGCAGAATGGGCTTGCAGGGCCAGCTGCTGCAGGGGTGTGGCCGAGGGGAACGCGGGGACCACCCTGTCACCAGCTCCCTCCCAGCCAGGCCAGCAGGCGGTGATGCTGAGGGCATCACCAGGTGCACTGCAACAGGAGTGCTGGGCTTTGCATCAGCTAATTGTGTTGCAAGGAGCGGAGCGAAGCTTTTAGATTTCAGAGGCAACGTGTGGCATCTTTATTAATGTGCCTACTTGAGTTCCCTGGGACGCGATGTTTTCTCCTCACCCTGGCCATCCATCTGAACTGATAATGGGACCATTAATCCATTCTGCTGACAGCACGCACAGACCTCCAGTGAGGCAGGAGATGGGGAAGAGGTGGGGCTGCAATCGATGCTCGCTCTGTTCCAAAGGGATCCCTGTGACACAGCCAGCAGGAGCTGCAGGTGAGCAGGTGAGGGTTGGCCAAGGCCACAGGTGATGGGTGGCTGGCCAGCTGTGGCTTCTCCTTGCTCAGCTGGAGAGCATCCTGCAGGAAAGCTCTGGGAGATGAGATGTTCTACAGGAGGCACACCTGGAGACCTTGTGCTGCAGGGCACATCACACTCCTCAGGTTCTACACTCAGCAACCTCCTGGCAGTTATTGACCCACTTCTAATCCCCCTTTGTACCCACAGAGAGCTGATGTTCCTCTGATCTCAGGGCCTTTTCAGCCCTGCCTGGCTATGAGGTGACTGGCACAGCGTCCATTGTCTGTGGTTTCCTTTACAGCAGCAGAAATACAATGCAATAAACAAAGAAATGCAAGTCTTTTATAGGTGTGATCCATAAAGAAATAGTTCAGTGGAAAAAGAGCTGGGAAATGAGGTGCATCCCTGCCCAGCTCTTGCTCCTTTGCCCAGCCCCTGCCAGTAGCTGATCCCAGGCACTTTTATATTCAGACTGATCCTGTCTGGTTTTAAATATCTCAAGCCACAGAACTTTCTCCCTCCAGGGAACCACGTCGCAGTCTCATAATTTTCGCTGTCAGCAGAGGGGATTTTTTCCCCTGTGACATTCCACCTAAATGCTCCATTTCTTCATTTCCTGTCATCCCTTCTGGTGATGCCCCTTGTACTCTATTAAATAATTCCTTCCCTCCCTCTCTATTTACTCCAACCAGATCTGTAAGGCTCTTAGTTTGTCTCCCCACGGACAGCTCTTAACCAAGCAATATATATATTTAAGCCTTTTAATCTTCTTTCAGGAATCAGTCTCTCCGTGCCTTTGATCATTTGTGTGGCTTCCCTCTGAGCCGCCGCCAAGCCGTCTGTGCCGAGGGAGCGGCGCTGGGGCTGCGGCCGCACCTGAGCCCCTCGGGCCCAGCAGCGTCCCCCTGCTGACCCCTGGCCCCCGGCTTTTCTCTGGGGCGTCGCTCTGCATCGCGGCTTGGCTTGGCTTGGCTTGGCTTGGCTCGGCTCAGCCCTCGCTGCCTGCCCTGCTGTCGCTCCGGCTCGCCTTTGCGTCCCAGCCGCGCTCGCTCACATCTGTGCGCGGCACAGCTCCTCTCGCCGCTTCCTGCCCGTATTGCTAATCTCACTAGGCCCTTTTTGTGTTAATTTTCTATGCTTGCTGGAGCTCACAGCACCTCCCAGTATAGCATCATCTGCCAAATTCATTAATGTGTAGTTTACTCCCTCTTTCCAGGTCATTAATGAGGGTATTAAATGAGAGCAGCCCTAACCTAGATCCCTGCAGTACCCCATAAACACCTCCCCCTGCTTCTAATTACCCTTTGTTTATGATCCCTCAGCCAGGTTTTCAATCCGCACGGCACAGTTCAAGTCATCAGAATTAATTTGTTCATGGAAGACTCGGACAGGGCCTTGCCCCCTCGCGCCGTCCCCGCTGCCACCCCTCCGTGTGCCACCGCCACTCCCCCGTGGGTCACAGCGACCTACGCTGCTGCTTTCCGGACAGGAGAAGGAACACCTGCCCAAGGCTTTTCCCTCTGCCGGCTTTTGTCCCTCTGCTGCAGGACACGGAAATGGAGGAGCCCCGCGTTCCTCCGGTGTCCTGGGGGAGGAGCGGGCTCCCCTCGGCTGCCCCGGGGCCGGTGTCCCTCCCTGGACGGGCATCCCGGGGGTGCTGCCCGCGGAGGGACGCTGTCCCGGGGCATGGAGTCAAGGGGCGGATGCTGTGCGGGACAGGTGCCCGGAGAGGGGCTGGGTGTCCCCGGAGAGACGCCATGCGAGATGGGATCCCGGGGACCGTGTCTCTGAACGGATGCTGTCCCAGGGAGGGTGACCGTGCATGGAGGCTGTCCCTGGCGGCAGGCGGTGTCCCGGTCACCCTCTACAGCCGGGAGGGACCCGTGCCGCCCGAGGACCCCGCCCAGACCGGGTGTCCCGGGGTCCCGGTGTCCCGGGGTCCCGGTGTCCCGTTCCTTCGGTGTCCCGGGGTCCCGGTGTCCCGGGGTCCCGGTGTCTCGGGGTCCCGGGGTTCCGTTCCTTCGGTGTCCCGCTGTCCCGGCGTCTCGGTGTCCCGTTCTGTCGGTGTCCCGGTGTCTCGGTGTCCCGTTCTGTCGGTGTCCCGGGGTCCCGGTGTCTCGGTGTCCCGTTCTCTCGGTGTCCCGTTCTCCCGTTGTCTCGGTGTCCCGGTGTCCCGTTCTCTCGGTGTCCCGTTCTCTCGGTGTCCCGGGGTCCCGTTCTCTCGGTGTCCCGTTCTCTCGGTGTCCCGTTCTCTCCGTGTCCCGTTCTCTCGCTGTCCCGTTCTCTCGCTGTCCCGTTCTCCCGTTCTCTCGGTGTCCCGGTGCCGTCCCCCGCGCGGCCGCGAGATGGCGCCCTTGTGCCTGGGAAGGCGCTGCGGGGCCCGACGGCGCGGCCGGGCCGAGCCGGGCTGGGCCGAGCCGGGCTGGGCCGGGCGGGGCGGGGCAGGACCGGGCCGGGCCACACCGGGCCGTGCCCGCGGGGCGCGGCACCGCCCAGGTGTCGGTTCCCGATGCCAAGCACCCAGTGGGACCAGTGCCGCGGCAGATGCACCGGACCCCCGCCCCGCTGCCCCCCTCCCTTGGCCGCCTGGCCGCTGCCGACCGGCGGGTGCGGGGCGCTTTGCCGACGGCCGCGCCGGCACCGGCCCCGGGGAGGGAAACGGCGTGCTGGGAAGTTTCCGAGCCGCGACCCGCCGGGGATTCTCCCGGTGACACCTTCCCACGGCCCTGTACAGAGCCCCCGGGACCCTGCGGACGGCTCGGAGACGGGAGGTAAGGCACGGGCACACGCCCCCGGGAACGCTTTATTTCATCGTTAGGAGGACTCGGTAGCGCGGCGGTTTCTCCAGGGATCAGCACAGTGCAGCGAGCGCTGCGGGGCTGGAGCCTCCCGGGGGCGTTGGGCGGTCCCGGGCCCCTCGCCGGCTCCCGGGAGCACTGCCCGGTGGGGCGGGGTCCTCCTGCCCCAGAGGGTTCCGTCTCTACTGAACGGGCTTTGGGCGTTCCGCGGGACCCGGCGGTCCCCGCGCTGCCCGCGGAGATCCGCCACCGCCCAGTGCGCACTGGCTAAAGAAGTAACCGCCGGTAACCGCGGAGCCAAACACTACTGCGTCCGCAGCTCCGGGCAGCGGGACGGTCTCGGCGGGGCAGGGACGGAGGGACGGCAGGGACGGCAGGGACAGCAGGGACGGCAGGGACGACGGGCTCTCGGCTTGGGCAGCGGCTCCGTCCGGTCCCGCTCGGCTCCGCGCGGCTCCGTACCCGCTCCGCTCCCGCTCCGCTCCCGTCCGCGCCGCCGGCCCCGCCCCGGCCCCGCCCCCGGCCGGCGGCGCTATCCCATTGGCGGCGGCGCGGCGCGCCGGTCCCGCCCCCGAGCGCCCATTGGCTGCGGCCGGGCGCCGCCCGCCCCCGCGCCGCCCGCCCCCGCGCCGCCCGCCGGCGCTCCGGACTGCGGGCAGTGGCGTGCGGCCGCCGCAGCGAGCGCCGGCGGGAGCGGGCTCGGCTGGCTCGGCGCTGCGCTGCACGGCTCGGCGCCTCGCTCCTCGCTTCGGTACCGCTCGGCTCGGCACCCCGCTTCTGCTCCCGCACCCGCTCGCCATGCCCGGCCCTTCCGCGGCGCCGCCGGCACGGAGCGCCTGAGCGGACGGCGTTGGCGTGTGCGCGGGGGACCGCGGCTCCGGTGCCCGCAGCCGCCCGCCCGCCGCCGGGGCAGCCCGGCGGGCGCTGCCCGCATGAGCGCGGCGGGCCGCTGAGGCGCGCGGCCGGCGGCCGTCGGGGCGCGGCGCGGCGGGCGGAGCGGCGGCGCGGCCATGGGGGCTCTCCCGGCGCTGCTGGGGGCCGCCTTGCTGTGGGCCGGCGCCGGGGCCCTCGTCAACCTCAAGTACTCGGTGGAGGAGGAGCAGCGGGCCGGCACGGTGATCGCCAACGTCGCCAAGGACGCGCGGGACGCCGGGTTCGTGCTGGACCCCCGGCAGCCCGCCGCCTTCCGGGTGGTCTCCAACTCGGCCCCCCACTTGGTGGACATCAGCCCCGGCTCCGGGCTGCTGGTGACCAAGCAGAAGATCGACAGGGACCTGCTATGCCGACAGAGCCCCAAGTGTGTCATCTCGCTGGAGGTGATGTCCAGCTCCATGGAGATCTGCGTGATCAAGCTGGAGATCAAGGACCTTAACGACAACGCGCCCAGCTTCCCCACCGACCAAATCGAGCTGGAGATCTCGGAGACGGCCAGCCCTGGCACCCGGGTGCCACTGGAGAGTGCCTATGACCCGGACTCGGGCAGCTTTGGGGTGCAGAGCTATGAGATCACCCCCAATGACCTCTTTGGGCTGGAGACCAAGACGCGGGGTGATGGGTCTCGTTTTGCTGAGCTGGTGGTGGAGAAGAGCCTGGACCGTGAGACCCAGTCCCACTACAGCTACGTGATCACGGCGCTGGACGGTGGTGATCCGCCCAACTTTGGCACGGTGGAGCTCAGCATCCGCGTCATCGACTCCAACGACAACAACCCGCTCTTCGAGGAGCCAGCCTACACCGTCAGCGTGCCTGAAAATGCCCCGCCGGGGACGCCGGTCATCCGCCTCAACGCCTCCGACCCGGACGAGGGCACCAACGGCCAGGTCCTCTACTCTTTCCACAGCTACGTGTCTGAGCGGGCCCGGGAGCTCTTCCAGATCGACCCCCAGAGCGGCCTCATCACGGTGAGCGGTGCCATCGACTACGAGGAGGGCCACGTCTACGAGCTGGACGTGCAGGCCAAGGACCTGGGGCCTAACTCCATCCCTGCCCATTGCAAAGTGACCATCAGCGTGCAGGATGCCAACGACAACCCGCCCCTCATCAACCTGCTGTCTGTCAACAGCGAGCTGGTGGAGGTGAGCGAGAACGCCCCGCCGGGGTACGTCATCGCCCTGGTGCGCGTCTCGGACCGCGACTCCGGGGCCAACGGGCGCGTGCAGTGCAAGCTCCTGGGCAACGTGCCTTTCCGGCTCCAGGAGTACGAGAGCTTCTCCACCATCCTGGTGGATGGGCGGCTGGACCGCGAGCAGAGGGACCAGTACAACCTCACCATCCAGGCCAGGGATAATGGCATCCCGTCCCTGCAGGCCACCAAGTCCTTCACCGTCAAGATCACCGATGAGAATGACAACCATCCCCACTTCTCCAAGCCCTATTACCAAGTCATCGTGCAGGAGAACAACACCCCAGGGGCCTACCTGCTCTCGGTGTCGGCCAGAGACCCTGACCTGGGCCTCAACGGCAGCGTGTCCTACCAGATCGTGCCCTCCCAAGTCAGGGACATGCCTGTTTTCACCTACGTCTCCATCAACCCCAACTCTGGAGATATCTATGCTTTGAGGTCCTTCAATCACGAGCAGACCAAGGCCTTTGAGTTCAAGGTCTTGGCAAAAGACGGGGGTAATCCCTCTCTGCAGAGCAATGCCACCGTCAGGGTGATCGTCCTGGACGTCAATGACAACACGCCCGTGATCACGGCCCCGCCGCTGGTCAACGGGACGGCGGAGGTGTACATCCCCAGGAACGCGGGGGTTGGCTACTTGGTCACCGTGGTCAAGGCAGATGACTACGATGAGGGTGAAAATGGCAGACTTTCCTACGAAATGGTGGAAGGAGACAGAGGATTTTTTGAGATCGACCAGGTCAATGGAGAGATAAGGACCACCAGAGCCTTTGGGGAGAACGCCAAAACAGCCTATGAGCTCATCGTGGTGGCTCATGACCATGGGAAAACATCTCTCTCGGCTTCTGCCTTGATTTTGATATACCTGTCTCCAGCCCTGGATGCCCAGGAGTCCATAGGATCTGTTAACCTCTCCTTGATTTTCATTATTGCCCTGGGGTCTATTGCAGCCATTCTTTTTGTCACCATGATCTTTGTGGCAGTCAAGTGCAAAAGGGATAACAAGGAAATCAGGACCTACAACTGCAGGTAAAGATACCTTTGTTTATGTGCACCTGCGGGTCTGCTTTGATTTTTGCCACCGCGGTTACTTTTGCATTTGCTGCTGTATTCTCGGGGGCGGTGAAGGAGGGTGGATTTGCCTTAGGAACAAAACCGAGCTTCCCGTCCCTGCCAGAAAATTTCTTGCAAAGCTTTAAGAAATCGCTCTCTGCGAGGAGAGCGCCGAGTAACGAATCGACTTAATTGTGCGGCTTGACAATCTGTTGCAGCGCCGCCGATTCTCCGCGCTCCATCATCGCTCGCGGCGGGCAGAGCGGTTTTCCGGGATTTTCCAGGGGCACGGCTGGTTCCCGGCGGGGCTGCCGAGGGGGGAGAGCCCCCGGCCCCGCAGCATCCCCGCGGCAGCCGCTGCCAGCGGCACCCCCGAGCCCCGGCGGGCGCTCAAAGGCGCTATTGTGTGCCCGCTGCGGCTCCCGGCCCCGGCGCGGCTCGGCGGGCACCCGGAGCGGCCCCGGCACCGGGCAGGGCTGCGGGGACGGCGCTGGGGCATTTCGGTGCCCTTGTGCCCCGGCTGGGCCGGCGCTCCGCGGTCCGAAACGCCCGAGGGGAGGTCAGCCCCGCGCCCGGAGCCGCTGAAAGGCTGATCGGGGAAATCCAGTCCCCTGAATATGTAACAGCCCGGCGATTATTGTCTCTCTTTTACTATTCTCTGTGTTACACAAGTTAGGAGACAAATGCTAACCACACATGAATATCAATCAGATGCCATAAAAGAGCAGCTGCAATGCCTCATAAATGGTTTAATCCTGTTACTGGTGAAATAGCCATGACTTCTCCATTCCTTCGGCACCGAGTCGTTTCAGAGAGGAGGGATGGAAATTAATTTTGCTCTACCTTGGAAACGCACGCTCGCCCCTGGCAATTCAGCGGCGCGGGGGGATGTGCGGTCTTTAAAGTTTTATTTACGCAGAAATAATGCCGGAGAGTCGGGGCATTGTACCCCGTTTTCACAGCGTAAAGTGCGTATATAAGCCTTTTTGCTCGATGGGGGAAAAATCATCTGCAAATAAAGGTCGGTCTGTGCTGTATTATGGGATGCCTAGCTTCGAGTGAAAGCTCACAGACCAGATTTCTTGCCAGCTCGGCCCATTAAAAGGGGATGGGACCTGAATGGGTAAAAATCACGTTGTGGTGGTGCCCCTAACAGCTACCCACATACGTATAAGCCCCGGGTTTACTGTGACGGCTTGGGGATTAATGAAGTGCGGTTTAATTAAATAATTGGTCAATAGCGAAAGGACAGAAAAATGAATGCCCGCAGGAAATAATTGGGCTCTCGCATTGCCAAACTTAAACATTTAGGTAAACAAAACAATTAAAGCTTCATCAGGCATTGTCAGACGAGTCAGCAGCATATAGGCTGTTGGCACAACAGCAATCCCTGCCTGCCGTGATTTATCTGCGCGCTCGGGGTGCTGGGGCTGCGATCGGTGCGGGTCTGAGCCCGAGCCAGCCGCAGCGCTGGGGAGGCAGAGCTGGGGACCCTCTCCCCACGCCTGCGGGCTTTGCAGTGCCTGGTGTGAGAGATTCTTCACTAGAGCTACTGGAGACTCTTCCAATGACGTGTTAATTTATGAGGCACATATGAGGGCTGTTCGACTTGGTGGCATTTTCATGCTCAGGCAATTAGCTTTCTGGAACAAGAATATTTGTCCAAGATTTGCCTTTCCAGATAAACTGTATTATTTATTCATCCCGTTATTTCTGTTGCAGCTATTGGATTTTTTTTTATGCTGTTATCATAACAAGAAGAGGAGCAAAATCCTGACTTTCAGATGTGCATTTCTGACTGTGCTTGGCATTTGATGTGCTTCCCTAGGAAATACCGAGTTGCTCAGTGCTGTCCATATACAAATTAATGGCAGGGACTGTTGTGCTCGCTGTGGGAAGATGAGCCACAGCC
This sequence comes from Calcarius lapponicus, assembly GCA_039654755.1. NCBI lineage: Eukaryota > Metazoa > Chordata > Aves > Passeriformes > Fringillidae > Calcarius > Calcarius lapponicus. The sequence goes on from CM077467.1 coordinate 1,001,433, forward strand.
ACTCTGAGCCGAGCAGACCCAACTAATGCAAGGTGCAAATAATTTGTCATTATTTGCTTGGTTGTTGTTTTGCAGTAACTTTTTTCCTCTGGTGTTTTGCAGAAGGCAAACAAGGCAGTTCATCAGTTGATTCTTTTGGCAGGTGGGAAGCGAAGAGGGAAGGAAAGGCAGAGAAAAACAAGCTTGCAGTGAAATAAAAAGGTCAAAAAGGATCATTTTTCTTTGCAAAACACACGGTTGTTGTTCTCTGATTTTGAGAAGGTGAAAGCATTTCCCAGCAGAAGGGGATGTGCGTGTCAGTGTGAGGCAGGAATGGAATTCAATTGGAGAAAAGATCAGGTATGATCAGGAGACAGTCAAAACACCAGCAATTTAGATAAAGCCTTAATAAACAAACAGCCTTTGGAGTGTGAGAGAATTGAGCTTGCCAGCTAGGACTGCTTCTGGGTCTGCTTTATTTACTGCTATGGAAAACAAACTGGGGAGAAAATCTGCTATTCGTTTTGAATTTTCATTATGGGGACCAAATTAAATCACTTTTAAAATCCTTATTAGGCATGGAAATGAATGCAGGTACCCTTTTCAGTTCATGGATTTTAACATCTCCATTTTTCTCTTCTGCAGGATGGACTTTACTTCTAGTAACTAAATATCAGCAATTACACAGACTAGGCCAAAACAGAAGCATTCTCCCTTCCCATTTTTTTTACATGTTTGACCTGAAAATGTTATGCATGTGAAAATAAGCTAGAGACCGTGCGGTGCCACCAGCCCCAAACCATGACGTAACGTGCATGACTAAGAACCCACACGGAGATGGGGGCCAAGCCCTCTGGGTTCCTGCGTGGGAGTTCAGCGGGGCAGGGTTTAGGATGCTCTCAGCTTCTCATTTCCCCTCTGTCCCCCAGGATCGCGGAGTACTCCTACGGGCATCAGAAGAAATCCAGCAAGAAGAAGAAGATCAGCAAGAACGACATCCGCCTGGTGCCGCGGGACGTGGAGGAGACGGACAAAATGAACGTGGTCAGCTGCTCCTCCCTCACCTCCTCCCTCAACTACTTCGACTACCACCAGCAGACCCTGCCGCTGGGCTGCCGCCGCTCCGAGAGCACCTTCCTCAACGTGGAGAGCCAGAACAGCAGGAACGCGGGCTCCAACCACATCTACCACCACACCTTCACGGGCCAGAGCCCCCAGCAGCCCGACCTCATCATCAACGGCATGCCGCTGCCGGAGGTCAGTGCAGCCAGGGGCTGTGCCCGGGGTGGGTCTGTGCTGGGCTGTGCCCATGGTGGGTTTGTGCTCAGCTGTGCCCGCGGTGGGTTTGTGCTGGGCTGTGCCCGGGGTGGGTTTGTGCTGGGCTGTGCCCATGGTGGGTCTGTGCTGGGCTGTGCCCGCAGTGGGTTTGTGCTGGGCTGTGCCCGGGGCGGGTTTGTGCTGGGCTGTGCCCATGGTGGGTCTGTGCTGGGCTGTGCCCGGGGTGGGTTTGTGCTGGGCTGTGCCCGCAGTGGGTTTGTGCTGGGCTGTGCCCGGGGTGGGTCTGTGCTCAGCTGTGCCCATGGCGGGTTTGTGCTGGGCTGTGCCCATGGTGGGTCTGTGCTGGGCTGTGCCCGGGGCGGGTCTGTGCTGGGCTGTGCCTGGGGTGGGTCTGTGCTGGGCTGTGCCCATGGTGGGTTTGTGCTCAGCTGTGCCCGGGGTGGGTTTGTGCTGGGCTGTGCCCGGGGTGGGTTTGTGCTGGGCTGTGCCCGGGGTGGGTTTGTGCTGGGCTGTGCCCGGGGCGGGTTTGTGCTGGGCTGTGCCCGGGGCTCTGATGATGCCACCACTGCCAAAATGGGTCTGATGGTGCCAGCACTGCCAAAACGGGCTGCTGGGCAAACGGGCACTGCTGCCTTCTGTGTGCTGAACAGGGCAGGTTTTGGTGGTTTCTGTGTGCTGGACAGAGCAGGTTTTGGTGGTTTCTGTGTGCCTGGTAGAGCACAGTCTGGTGGCTTCTGTGTGCTGAACAGGGCAGGCTTCAGTGGTTTCCGTGTGCCAGGCAGAGCACAGTCCAGTTATTTCTGCATGCTGAACAGGGCAGGCTTTGGTGACTTCTATGTGCTGCATAGAGCACAGTCTGGTGGTTTCCATGTGCTGGGCAGAGCAGGCTTTGGTGACTGTGTGTTACACAGAGCACACTGCTGTGGCTTCTGTGTGTTACACAGAGCACACTGCTCTGGTTTCTGTGTGTTACACAGAGCACACTGCTCTGGTTTCCGTGTGTTACACAGAGCACACTGCTCTGGTTTCTGTGTGTTACACAGAGCACACTGCTCTGGTTTCTGTGTGTTACACAGAGCACACTGCTCTGGTTTCTGTGTTACACAGAGCACACTGCTCTGCTTTCTGTGTGTTACACAGAGCACACTGCTCTGGTTTCTGTGTGTTACACAGAGCACACTGCTCTGCTTTCTGTGTGTTACACAGAGCACACTGCTGTGGTTTCCGTGTGTTACACAGAGCACACTGCTGTGGTTTCCATGTGTTACACAGAGCACACTGCTGTGGTTTCCATGTGTTACACAGAGCACACTGCTGTGGTTTCCGTGTGTTACACAGAGCACACTGCTGTGGTTTCTGTGTGTTACACAGAGCACACTGCTGTGGTTTCTGTGTGTTACACAGAGCACACTGCTGTGGTTTCTGTGTTACACAGAGCACACTGCTGTGGTTTCTGTGTGTTACACAGAGCACACTGCTCTGGTTTCCGTGTGTTACACAGAGCACACTGCTGTGGTTTCTGTGTGTTACACAGAGCACACTGCTCTGGTTTCCGTGTGTTACACAGAGCACACTGCTGTGGTTTCCGTGTGTTACACACAGCACACTGCTGTGGTTTCCGTGTGTTACACAGAGCACACTGCTCTGGTTTCCGTGTGTTACACAGAGCACACTGCTCTGGTTTCCGTGTGTTACACAGAGCACACTGCTCTGGTTTCCGTGTGTTACACAGAGCACACTGCTCTGGTTTCCGTGTGTTACACAGAGCACACTGCTGTGGTTTCTGTGTGTTACACAGAGCACACTGCTGTGGTTTCCGTGTGTTACACAGAGCACACTGCTGTGGTTTCCGTGTGTTACACAGAGCACACTGCTGTGGTTTCCGTGTGTTACACAGAGCACACTGCTGTGGTTTCTGTGTGTTGCACACCCCAGGGGGAGGCAGTGATGGAGGATGGGCAGGGGGAGCAGCCAGCGCTCACCTGTGGGTTCTGGGGCAGCCCTGACGTGTGGCCACGGGTGGATGTTTCATGCCCAGACACTGCAGAGAGCCTCAGAGGTGCCCAGGTGGGATGGGCCAGGCCAGGCTGTCTCCACGTGCCCCAGAGGTGGAGGTGGCTGCTTGGCAGGAGGATTCTGAGTGTGGAGATGCTCTGGGGAGGGACGCTCTCCTTCGCAGGAGTTTTGTTAAAAGGCTGTTGGAAGCAGTGTTGGTGGTTCTCTGGAGGCTGCTGGCCCTGCTGGGGGTGCAGACCGTGTGGGATGTCCCATTGTGACCACCTGCACACCTGGCCCAGCGCTGTCCCTGCCCTCTGCAGGACCCTGGCTGGCTTGGGAGGTTTGTGTGGTACCTGCCAAAGGCAGGGAAAGGGACTGCTCTGATCCACTCCATCCTCATCAGTTTCTTCTAATTCTTTGGCTTTCCTGTACATCACAGGCATCATTTAATGTTGCTTGTTTGTCTCTCTTTGAATTATTGTTTGGTTTTAAGCAAAACAATCAAAGGTTTGTCATGTTTCCTGCTTTGAACAGAATAACAAAGCTGAAAAAGCAGCTGAAATATTTATGGCTCGCTCTGTTTTGTGTTCAGTGTGCTGGTGTAAATGCAAAATGCTGTTGCTGAAGGCAGTGGAGCTGCTTCAGATTCATCCTGGAGCTGCAGAGAGCCGAGCCCGGTGCTCTGCAGGGCTGCTGGAGAGGGCTGGTGCTGGGGGCCTGGTCCTGCTGTGGTGGCATTGGCAGAATGCTCACGGAACCCTGGGGTTTGACTCTTCCCCTGAGGCAGAGCCAGCTCTGAGAGGTCGTGTGCCAGTGCTGGCCCACACGAGTGAGCACTGCTGCTGTGGGCAGGGGTCCCTGAGGAATCCCTGTCTTCTGGAGAGGATTCTGGAGTGCATCTCTGGCTGGTGCCTTCTATGGGCACTGGAGCAGTGGAGCATCCTGTCAGCCTGTGATTCACTGCCACCAGTCACAACACCCGTCACAGGCTGGCATTCTCAGGAGTGGGAGGTCTCAGGTGCCAGGGAGGATGGCAGGACCATCAGGACCATCAGGACCATCACAGCTCAGCTGATAAAGTCAGCAGGCAGCTGCGTGCAGAAGGAACTGCTGCCTGTGCTCCTCTGTGATGCAGCAGCTGGGCTGGGCTCATGGAACGTGCCCTCCAGAGATGTCCCTGCCTTGTTCACCCTCTAGTGAGGGACATGGGGTGCTCGTTTCTCCCTGTGGCTGCAGCTCGCCCCGTTCTCCCATCGCTTGTGCAGGTGAGAGGCTCTGTGAAGAGCTGGTAGCTTGCCTGGAGACAGGAGTCTGTCTCTTGTAAGGAGTGGCTGGAGTGTCCGTGGACAGCAGCCCCGGGAGCTGGCCGAGGGCAGCAGCAGCTCAGCAGTCCTGCCAAGGCTCTGGTGTGACAGAAACGCACCCTGGCAGGTGTGCTCCCCTCTGCGGGTGCTTCTGGACACAAGGGCAGGATCAGGGTACAGGGTGGAGCAATCCCAATGGGAAGCTGTTTGGAAGTTTAGTTTAGGGTGGGAATGTTGATGTTTTTTGGCAGGACCCCTGTGTTATGCTTCCAGCTGTTGCAGGCACAGCTGTCTTGCTGGTGGTGGGAGTTCTGTTGGCTTCTAAAACTCCCGGTGACCCCTGAGAGCGAGGTGGTTCATTGGTGCTAGTGTCACCCTGTCCTGGCACTGGGGGTGACACAGAAACCCCCAGCAGCTGTTCCCGTGGAGGAGGATGGCAGCCCTGAGCCCCCGCAGCGCTGTGCTGTGGGGCTGTGGCTGTGCAGGGTGCTGTTGGCACACCTCCGGGGGCTGAGGGTGTGATAAACACACTCCCTGCCCAGAGTTCACCGAGCCAGAGCCGTCCCTGCAGGGCTTGCAGTGGAGCTTTGTCTGGGCTGGTTTGAACGCTCCTGTTTCTCCGGGAGGCTCTGTGAGGTGTCAGCCTCGGGCAGAGATCCCTGCTGCTCCACCTAGGAGGGACTTTTCCTGATGGGGAGGCAAAGCTTGGGTTGAGAACAGATAAAATGCGAGGTGGATGTGTCTGTGGCACTGTCACCTGGTGGCTGTGGCTGTGGGTCAGCTGTTGCCTCTGCAGGCACGTGCTGCCCCGGCAGCGGTGGGTTTGTGATGTGGCTGGTCTTTAACGTGAGCCTCATTTATTTGAACAGTCAGGAGCCTTGAAATAAAAGTCCCCAAGGATGGCTTGTTTGTGGAGCTTCAGGAAATGTTTCTTCTAGTGCCGTGGCAGGTCTCGGGGCTGGGAATAATTGGGTTTGTTGGTGCTTCTCATCTTTCGCTGGTGATCTGGAAAGGATTAAAGAGTGCTGTCTGAGGGGCTGCAGCCCCGCTCTGAGGATGCAACAGAAGTTTGAGCCCACCCTTATAAAGCCTTTCCCTGGGGCTGGGGCTGGGCTTGGCTGTCAGCTGTGCTTGTGCCAGGGCATGGCTGCCAGGAGAGCGAGGGGGGATATCCTGGGGGGGATATCCTGGGCTGCTCTGGCCCTGCTGGGATTCAGTGGGTGCCAGGGAGCCCCTCAGTGCCCTGTGGCTGTGGGCAGCCATGGCAGAAAGCGTTTGGGAGCAGCTCTGGTGATCCTGGCTGACAGCAGGAGCCTTGGCCCCTGTTAGCTCAGACTTGTTTTGCAGCAGGGAGAGTGGGACATGTTGGAGCTGCAAGGGCATTGATGCTCAGAGCCTTTGCTGCTGCTGAGAGCTCTTTTTATCTTCCTTGAGCTGGAGGAGAAGTCAGCTTTGAAACCAAAAGGGCTTGTTGTCAGGTTTTGCATGCATATCGCTGGGAGTTGTACCAGGAGATTAAAAATCAAAATTAATAGGAGCCATTAGGCAGCTTCCTTGATAAAAATGCGTGTTGCATTGGGGTGGTGTGGAAATTGGTCTGAATGCTGAGCCTTTTAGGATCCAGGGCGCATGGCCTGCATGTAGAGCAGCCACCCTTGGGTAGATGCACTTACACGCCTGCATCTTGACTTGCTGGGTTAAAAGTAAACAGTGTGTGTGTGATGGCTGTATCTGTTACATCCCAGATTTGCCCTGCTTTGGGAGATGGTGTTCCTTTGCTGCCCCAGGATGGGAAACAGCCTGGGGACAGCAGCTCGCTCTGTCCCCAGGGCTCCCTGGGGCCACCGTGGTGGCAGGACCTGGCTGCCAGAGGCCAGGAGGTGTGAGCTGGAGAGGGAGAGCCCTCTGAGAGGCTGCCAGAGGCCAGGAGGTGTGAGCTGGAGAGGGAGAGCCCTCTTGGAGAGGCTGCGTGGCCAGCGGGGAATGGGCAGGGAGGTTCTTGGCTGGCTCAGTGGCATGGCTCTGGGATGGTTCAGTGGGATGGCTCTGGGATGGCTTTGGGTCTGTGGGATGCTCTCTGGGATGGCTCAGTGGGATGGCTCTGGGATGGCTCTGGAATGGCTCTGGGATGGCTCTCTGGGATGGTTCTGGGTCTCTGGGATGGCTCTGGGATGGCTCTGGGATGGCTCAGTGGGATGGCTCTGGGATGGCTCTGGGATGGCTCTGGGTCTCTGGGATGGTTTTGGGTCTCTGGGATGGTTTTGGGTCTCTGGGATGGTTCTGGGTCTCTGGGATGGCTCTGGGATGGCTTTGGGTCTCTGGGATGGCTCTGGGATGGCTCTGGGATGGCTCTGTGGGATGGCTCTGGGATTGCTCTGGGATGGCTCTGGGATGGCTCAGTGGGATGGCTCTGGGATGGCTCTGGGATGGTTCTGGGTCTCTGGGATGGCTCTGTGGGATGGCTCTGGGATGGTTCAGTGGGATGGCTCTGGGATTGCTCTGGGATGTCTCAGTGGTGGCAGCGTTGGGAGGGGAGTGCCAGCCCTGACATTGCTCTGTGAGCAGAGGGTGGATCAGGCGTGGTCCTGCTCCGGTGCTGCTTTGGTTGGGCTCCCTGGAGGTCAGGGTGGAGCAGCCTCTGACCCAACAGGACCCACACACCCAACAGCTCCCAGAGCTGTGGCCATCCTGAGCCTCCTGAGCTGATGGCCACCATCAGTAAGATGGGGAATTACTGGTTTTAGTGGTAATCCCGGTCTAATCCCCCAACCTTGATACACTCCCACATAATCCTCACTCGCACTGATTTAGCTGGGGCTCCTCGTGGCTGCAGGGATTATTTGAGGGAGCAACAGTTGCAGGATAAGGCCCCGTTGGTTTCAGATCTGCTTTGTACTACCTGGAAAGCGTTCTGCTCACTGTGGGAAATGATTTTCTGAGCACAATAGAGCAATTTTCGTTTCAGGCAGCACCGGCAGCTTTTGCTCTGGCTATCTGGCGGTGTTAACTAAAGCACATTTCTACAACACACAAAGATTTTTGTTTTGTAAGAAATGAAATCAGCGTGGCTGTTTCTCTTTCTCTGTCATTTCTCTACTTGTCAATTCTTTCTTCCCCTCCAGCTTATCCTCCTCTTCTCCGCTAGCCTTAAAAAGCCCCCAAAGTGTCTGTTATAATCACATTTTGTGTGTTACAACCAGAATGAATGTACTCACTTTAATATGCTGGGTTTGAGGAAATCAGTTTCTGTCTGGTATAACAGACAATTTGTTATAAACCATGCCATTTAGAAGTGAAGGGCCTCGCTTTAGTGCGGCGCTGGGGAAACGTCATGATATATAATTGGAAGGGATTTGGCTTGCTTCTGAGTAATGCTGTGTATAGAGCAGGGAAAAAGGGGAAAAAAGGAGATGATTTCCAACCCGGAGAAAGTTTGCGGTGTTGAGGCAGGCCGGGCTGATGAGATGAGGCTTATTTTCAGGAGCCATAATAATTAAAGCATTATCAGGGATGATGTTCCACTCGTGGGAAGGCTGACTTCGCAGGCAGCGCTGCCAGTCTTGTTTTCTCCTTGGGAGGTCACTGTAACTCAGCACTTTTTTGTGCCTGCCACTGATGCACGGTGCTGGGGAAGGCAGGTCAGGCTCTGCTCTGCTCTGCCCCCCGAGCCCGAGCAGCCCTGCCTGGAGCCAGCCCAGCCTCAAACAGGAGTGATGCTCTCAGCTTTAGACATGCGCTGCTTGTGCCCTCCCTGGGGACAGCTCCTGGTCCTGCCTGGGCTCCCAGCCCCACTCGGCATTGCCAGGGATTGGGGTGGTGGGATGGGACCCCCCCAGCCTCCCTGCCTGGGCACTCAGCCCCATTCTGCATTGCCAGGGATTGGGGTGGTGGGATGGGACCCCCGACCTCCCTGCCTGGGCTCCCAGCCCCACTCGGCATTGCCAGGGATTGGGGTGGTGGGATGGGACCCCCAATCTCCCTGCCTGGGCACCCAGCCCCATTCTGCATTGCCAGGGGTTGGGGTGGTGGGATGGGACCCCCAACCTCCCTGCCTGGGCTCCCAGCCCCATTCTGCATTGCCAGGGATCGTGGGACCCCCAACCTCCCTGTCTGGGTACCCAGCACTACTCTGCATTGCCAGGGATTGGGGTGGTGGGATGGGACCCCCAACCTCCCTGCCTGGGCACTCAGCCCCACTCGGCATTGCCAGGGGTTGGGGTGGTGGGATGGGACCCCAGCCTCCCTGTGTGCTGGCCCTGCTGGCCCCAAACCCCAGCAGATCTCTCGGTTGAACTGCTCCCAGAGTGGTTTGTGTATCGCTGTGGGTTCCCTGACCTCTCTGAGTGTCAGAGGCTGACATTATGGAAATCAGCAGCTCTTTATTCCATTCTGAGGTCAGCCTAACCAAATTATACATCTCTTAATGCAATCGCTCCGAGCTGTTGTATGGAGAAATTCCCTTCAGTACCTTGCAACAGAGACAAATACAGCAGCTCCCATTGGTGTTCAACCACGCCACGCTCCCTGGCTTTTGGGCAAGCCCTTAGTTCAACACTCTTTGGCTTTTCCTAAGCTCATCACATCATTTAGGTTGGAAAAGGCAGTTAAGATTGGGTTCACCTCAGAGCTGAACATTGCCAAGTTCCCCAGTAACCAGCACATGTTTGTAGTGGTGATGTGGGGCTGCCACCCCATCCTGGCAGCTCCTGGCACTTTCCAAGGGTTGTCTGGCCTGTGGTAGGGTCCTGGTTTTCTGCAAGGGGTTTTCTCCAAGGGTCCATGGAAGATTAGGACTGGTGCTGCAGTAGCTGATTGTAATTAACAGCAGGACCTGAGTGCTCCCATGGATATGGTCATATTGTTATATATTGCATACTGTATGTTGTATCTTTGTGATACCCTCCGTAGAATCACAGAATCATTTAGGTTGAGGATTTAAGAATATCAGGTTGAGACAGTAACCTAACACTGCAGTGTTCTCACTTGTATCCCTATGCATACAGAGAGTGTGTATGGAAGTATTACATATTGCACCTAATTATGTGGGTATAGAATATGTCATATAATCAGATACATCTCATTTGTTTTTATGCTACTGCTTTGGGTTTTATGGTTCACTTTTACTGGAAGTGGAGAGGCTTCTCTTGTTTTCATAGAATCATAGAATGGTTTGGGTTGGTAGGTTCCTTAAATATTTCCTCTTGGAAAATTTGAATTTCTGATGCACATTTCTAATGCATAACTCGTGAAGTCTATAAAAAAAGCTTTTGCAACTATATTTACATGGCAGATAAGAATTTTCTCTTAAATTGGGAAAGATTTCTAGTAAGGTTTTTTAAAAATTTCATTAAAAGGATAGTCTTGCATGGTACTTTATGGGCTTTCTTACAGCAGCATCCCAGTGAATTTGTGTTGTATCGAGTGATTTGAGCTCTGTGGTTTCTCCCTCTGGTGCCTTTACTTACAGCACGTGCTCATGCAGAGGCATCACCGAGGCCAAGTGCAGTAGCCTTTGAATAACCTTGTGTGCATCTGCTTGGCTGGGTGGAAGAGCTGGATTTTCCAGCTGCCTTTTCCTGAAGTCCCTCCTGAGGGCTTTGAGCCAGAGCAGCTCCTCAGCCAGGTGCCCTTCCAGCTCCTTGGGCTCCTGCCCTCGCTGGCTCTGCCTGCTCAGGTCTCTCCTGGATTCCCAGCGAGGGCAGAGCCGCTGTGCCCTGCCTGCTGCCATCCCTGGGCTTTGCCTGCAGGCTGCCCAGGGACGAGCCTGCATCTCCTCTGCTGGCAGCCCTCGGTGCTGGCAGCCCTCTCTGCTCCATCTCTGCTGGCAGCCCTCTCTGCTCCATCTCTGCTGGCAGCCCTCTCTGCTCCATCTCTCCTCCATCCCTCTTCTCTCCCCCATCTCTCCTGGCAGCCCTCTCTGCTCCATCTCTCCTGGCAGCCCCTCGGTCCTGGCAGCCCTCTCTGCTCCATCTCTCCTCCATCTCTCCTCTCTTCTCCATCTCTTCTCTCTCCTCCATCTCTGCTGGCAGCCCTCTCTGCTCCATCTCTCCTCCATCCCTCTTCTCTCCCCCATCTCTCCTGGCAGCTCTCTCTGCTCCATCTCTCCTCCATCTCTCCTCTCTTCTCCATCTCTCCTCTCTCCTCCATCTCTCCTGGCAGCCCTCTCTCCTCCTCCATCTCTCCTATCTTTGCCCTCTTTCCCCCATCTCTCCTCTCTCCTCCATCTCTCCTGGCTTTACCCTCTCTCCTCCATCCCTCCCTGCCATCCCTCTCTCCTGGCAGCCCTCTCTCCTCCATCTCTCCTGGCTTTACCCTCTCTCCTCCATCCCTCCCTGCCATCCCTCTCTCCTGGCAGCCCTCTCTCCTCCATCTTTCCTGGCTTTGCCCTCTCTCCTCTCTCCTCCCTCTCTCCTCCCTGCCCTCTCTCCTGACCTCTTGCCCTCTCTGGCAGCAGCTCCTGCTCTTTTGTGGGGGCTCAGATGGGTGAGACCCCCAGCCCTGCCCACTCCCCTCTCCTGCCAGGCTGCTTGTGGGCTGGCGTGGCCTTACTTCAATAAATTGTTAGATATTGTTCCCAGTAGAGGCTATAGTTGAGTTCCAATCATTTTCTGTTAATTAAAATACAGGATGGTCTTATTTGTAGCATAAATAGTTGTAATCTGTGTACTTATAACTGTAATTATAATTCAAATTAGAGCGTGCTCTGCATAGGAGATGTGTGGGGTGCTGTGCAGGCAGTGCTGCCCTGGCAGGGCTGTGCTGGGGCTGGGACAGTCCCCAGTGTCCCCAGTGTCCCCAGTGTCCCCAGTGTCCCCAGTGTCCCCAGGACAGCATCCCCAGGGCTCAGCACAGGGACACTGGGGCTGCTGGCAGCTCCCAATGTCACTGTTCTGCTGGGGCAGGGCTTGTCTGTGGCACCTGTTGGAGGGTTTGCTGGAGAAGAGGCACAACATCTCTGCTTCAGTGTCTCCCTCCAGCTCCTTGTCTAGATTTGGAGTGAAGTAATGGCTCATGTCAGCTGGACAAGTGATTCATGCTGAGCCTTGAAGTGTCTCCTGTTTAACATGGAATTACAGAGAATTCTCCCAGGCCTGCTGAAGCTGGGGACAGCTGATGCTGCAGCAGGCAGGTGTGTGACAGGTGACACTTGTGCAGCCTCTGATGGCAGCTGAGCACCCACGGGTGACGCAGCACTGCTGGCCCTGACACCCAGGACAGGCAGGCAGGTGACAAACCCTGTCAGTGAGTGTGCTGGGGAGGCTCTGCAGGTGAGCTCCCCATCCTGCCCCTGTTGAGATCGGGGTGTGAATGCCTCGTGTTTCTCACGGGGAGCTGGAGCTGTTGGATTACACCATGGTTTGTACTGGCAGGTGTATGCCACAGGGCAGGTTGTAAATTCCTGTGTTGGTGGATTGCATTAACCCATCCTAAGTCAGGTATGTAAAATTCCATTAAGTGAAACCCCTCTGGCATTTTCTCACCCGTGCTCCAGCTCTGCAGGCTATGCTAATGCAGTGTGTTTGCTCATCTATTAGAAGGATGATGGCTTTAAAATAATAACATTTATCTTTGGCAGCAGACTTTCAATAGTGCACACCGAGTACAATTTTGTGAAAGGCTCTGCAGATGTTGCCTCATTCAATCTGGGTCAAAAAGAGTGCTTAGAATCATAAAGGTTAGAAAGAGATCAAATAATTCGGTGGTTTTATTGCTGAATAATGTACTTGGAAAATATCATTCACCATTATTAGACTAAGTGAGTACAGAAAACACAGGACTCAATAGTCATTTCTCAGTATTGGCTGATTTTACTGTTTTTATAATGTAGCTAAATTCCCTGCTATTGATTCTAGCATCGATTATCGATCTGGAAATGTAAATGTGAGTGATGGTGGGAGCACACAGAAGTTGGGCATTGGGGAATCGGGCAGCTCTTCTGCAGTGCCTGCTGCTGGGCAGCACATGCTGCGGCACACTGAGGCTGCTTTTAGGGAGCTGTCACTTTCACAAGTGAAGATGAGAAAACAGGAAAACACCCATTCTGTGTGTTCTTTTCCGTGCCTGAGAGCTTATGTAAACTTGCTGAGACAAACCCAGATGGGCTGGGACGCCGGCACCAGGATGGGGCTGGAGCCTCTGTCACCTGCTCCCTCCTGGACCTTTCATATTCAGATTCACATCTGGATGCTCTGGCAGGGACCCAGCTCAGCCGTTCAGTCAGCAAAGCCTCGGGGCTGTGCCTCAGACACAGACCCAACCTGTGCCCCTGAACCACTTCCCAGGCGTTTGGGAGCAGCTCCTCTGCCTCCTGCTTCAGCCCCAGGGTGGCTGGGTCTAGGGCAGTGCCAGCTTGGGCTGAGACTCTCCCTGGACAGCAGCTCATGATGGGGACTGGGTCAGTGAGAGCAAAGCCGTGTCCCACGTGCGCTCTGTGTCCTGTGGTGAGCTGCACCAGAGCTGGCAGCATCACTGTGGGCTCCTGCCGGGCCGGGGCTCGCTCAGCCACGCCATGGGTTCCTTTGTTCGGGGAAAAAAAGAGATAAATTTTGGAATGTGTTCATCTCTTGTTCCCTGCACTTAGTTGTTGTCAGCATTAATATGCCATTAACACATGCTCATTAGGAGGAGAATGATTGTACCCTGCAGAGTATGGGGGAAACCTTCATTAGGCTCTAACATATTGAACTGAGCTGCAAACTTCACTTGGGAGAGCTGGGGAGTGCTCTGCTCGGCTTCAGGTTTCCCTAATTCTTCCTCTTGGTCTGACAAAAAAAGCACCTCATCTTCTGGCCTGTATTTTTGTTTGTAAGCGGGGAGGATGTGCAGGCGAGCCTGGGCTCAGCCTGGGCTCAGGGTCCAGCACTGAAATCCTTTTGGGACCTCAAATCCATCTTTGCCCAGATCTAAAACTTCCCCATCAGTGCTTATTTTGCCATGCAGAGAAGACACATGCCCAAGTCACCCCTCCAAGGGCTCTGCTGGCTCTGCAGCCGTAATGAGATGAATTCTTCATGGGGCTGGGAGATGCTGGGGGAGCAGATTTGTAGAGAAAGGAGGTGTCATTTCTGCGTGCTCTCTTTTCACACTGTGAGGACGTTTTAAGTGTTGGTGTGGCCTTGCTGCCTGCAGTCTGCAGCCGTGCCCTGCCACGCGTGACAGGGCAATCGCTGGCCCTGCTGATCACTGCCGTGGGGCTCCCTTGCTTGCTCACAGCTCCAGGCTGTGCCTGGTGCTCTCTTAAAGTCAATCAGTAGGAGTAATTGCAAGTTCAGGTGGGGCTGAGGGAGGAGGGGGCCCTGGCAGACAAATATTTGCTGATTAAGACCCTGTTCAGGTGCAGACATCTCTGTGATAGGTAAGAAGGGATGGACAATAAGGACCATATGTGGTATTTAGTCAGAATTTATTCTAAATGGAGTGATTTCGTAGATTTCCACAGAGCTGGCAGCTGTCCTCTGTATTAGGAGTGAAGGTCCTGGCTCTGTCCCTGCCCCACTGCCCTCTGCCCTGGGGCTTTGCAGGATTCTTCAGCGTGGGTGCAGTGTGGTCCCATCCTCTCTTGCCTCTGTGTAGGCATAGCCAGAGGGAATCCCACCGATCAGTTTTCACCAATAAACCTCAGCAAAGCTAAAATGACATCTGACTGGCCTGGGCTTGCTGTTGTGAAGGTAACTGAGGGCCTAGCCCAGTCTGGAGCACAGGTAGGTCCTAGAGGAGGAGGCAGCTCCTTCTGCAGCAGGAGCAGTGCTGGCTGAGCAGCGGGACAGTGCTGATTGCAGGGTGTGCTGCAGCTGCAGCTCCTGTGGGGACACCCAGACTGCAGGCTGGGGCTCAGCAGGAGCAGTGCTGGCTGAGCAGTGCTGGCTGAGCAGTGGGACAGTGCTGGTTGCAGGGTGTGCTGCAGCTGCAGCTCGTTGTGGGGACACCCAGACTGCAGGCTGGAGGGCTTCGTCCTGCAGAGGCGAAGGCAGAGAGGGCTGGGACTGTCCATGCCAGGGTCACGGTGCCTTTGGTGCTGTAGCTCCCCTTTTGTCATTGATCCCAAACCTAATGGCAGCGTGGCAATACCAGACAGGTGACCCATGATCAGCTGCTCTTGTCAGGGAGGGAAATGAGCTGGTGAGGTGCGATAGCACCGTGTGACAGGCTGGGCTTGGAGGCCTTTTGGTGCCTCCCAGTGCCTCTGTTCAAGAACCATCTCCAGCGGTGCAGCTGGCCCCTGCGGCGGGGCGGGAGGCAGGTGGGTGGCTGTCCTGGCTCAGCCCAACTCTGGGGTGTTTTTTGTGTCCCTCTCATCCTGCCACGCTGTCTGCAGGCAGAGCAGCCACAGGCTGGATGTGATCCCAGCTCTCCATGTTGGGGATGTGGCTGTGTCCATTTGCTGGCTGCTGCGTGACTCATGTAATCACCATGCGAAATGCATCATTCATAAACTGTTTAGCGTGACCTTTTGTACAGTAGCACTAATTATTATTATCACAGAAGCCCAGTAAACTAGACTAGTAATTATCAGGGATTTATTTGAATGGACAGCTAAGCTATTCTTGGCAAGTTAGTCAAAGCAGTTGTCATGACAGCCACACAAATGTGTCTTATGAATTGGGTTAATTAGGGTAATTAATAACTGTTGTTTTGCCCTTTTTAACAAGGTATTGCTGAGACACTATCAAAAAATAGCAATTGTACCTAACAGAAATAGTCTTATTTTAGCAGCAACCCTCGCATCACAAAATAGAAGTAGTAAATACCTGTTGGGCTGTTGTTTCGCAAAGAAATGTGTCATCCAACCTTGTCTTTGAGAAAAAGCAAGGGGTTAGAGGCTCTGCTGTAATTTTTCTGTTGTGCTTCCCCTCCTGGGCCGTATTACCAAGAAATTGATCATCATCCTTGCTGATATTATCATTATTTATTGCAATGCTGTGCTGCACTGAGTGTTGTCACAGAGAGGTCTCTGCCATGCCCGGCTCCGTGCGGGTGGTCAGGGCAGTCCCAAGGTGCTCCTGTCCGTGGGAGCAGGCTCCACAAGGACTCGGAGCCAATTTTAAAGTTGTGGCCATAAATTAGAGCTGTTCTGCTGATGCATCGTCACCGCCGTCATCAGGACAGCAGGTGCCAAAGCGCCGCGTCCTCGCTCAGCAGAGCATCTGCTTCCTCTGAAAGGAGCTTCTGCTGAATAAATGCATTTCTCAGAGAATCTCAGAGGATCCTGAGCTGAAAGAGACCCACAAGGATCCTGGGACCCAACTCCTGGCTCCCTCCAAAAACAAAACCATGATTGTCGTGGCTGTTGTTGATACTGAGTAATGGTAATTAAAGCTCTTGATAACCAGATAGCAGCAAAACATCTCAAAAAGAGCAAAAGCCATAGTGTCCATCTCAGGGAGCACCCTGGGCACCCTTGGTGGCCTCGTAGTGGGTTGCAGCCTGTGATGGGTGATGAGCCCGTCCCACAGCTCTGGGCTGGGTGCTTTCAGCACAGAGCACTGTCTCCCCAGGGACTGCAAGACTTGGTGCTGATTATTAGAAATGACCCAAGATTATGGATGCAACTGAGGAATATTACATAAGTTTTGTAGAAAAATGACCTGAATAGATGAGTGAAGGCTCGGGCTGGTTCTCCAGCTGCACTG
Organism: Calcarius lapponicus; assembly: GCA_039654755.1. Lineage (NCBI taxonomy): Eukaryota > Metazoa > Chordata > Aves > Passeriformes > Fringillidae > Calcarius > Calcarius lapponicus. The sequence continues at coordinate 1,017,622 of CM077467.1, forward strand.
AGCTCTGTCTATTTATATCACCCCTGGGCTTTGCAAGCCCTCTTTTAACTAAAGCTCATTTGGTAACGCATGTCTTTTAAAAAGAAAATAATAATAATAAAAAAAAGGAGGAATAAAAAAAGAAAGAAGGAAAGGAGGGAAAAAACCCTAAAGAAAAACACCTCTATGGAGAAGGTAGGGTTTTAATGAAGAAATATTTTATACTATTCTCCTACAACCTTAGGGCTAATAGCCTGGAACTGGTACTTTGGCTCCTTAAAAAGCCCAACAAGACAAGCCAATTACGGCCTCTGAAACATTTTTATTTTTAGTTCCTTGTAATAGCAATTTATCCTCGGCTATGGTACATTAACTGGAAGGAACAAGAAGTAGTAAGGTTTTGGCATCTTTGTAATAACCAAGGGGCTGTGTTTACCAGGCTGTTAATAATGTGGGGTGGCTGTGGGCATGGAAAAGGGCACCCAGCTAGTGCCAGGCTGAGACCCCCTCATCTGGTGAGGGCTGTGTTGTCATTCATTTGCCTGCAGTGTGTTCTGGGAGAGCACAGGCTCCTGTTAGCTTGAATTCCTCAGTTTCTGCTGGTGCAGAGCTTGGCTCAGAGGGGAGGAAGGCAGGGCAGAGGGGGCTGCAGTGTCCCCAGGGATGCTGGAGCTGCTGGCACCTTTGGGAAGGGCTGAGCTGAGCAAAGCCAGCTTCCCATCCACTCCCCATGCAGGTGAGACAGCGCTGGCAGCGGGAGGAAGGCCAGTCCTGCTCAGATTTGCTGCCAGCCTCATGGCTGCAGGGTAGTTCTGTGGGCTGGAGAGCTGCGTTTTCCTGCACCAGTAGGGAAAAAACATTAAAATAGGGGAAAACTGGTTTTGATAAAGAGTTTTGTTGTGAGCGAAATCCCCTGGAGGCTTTGAGTGGGAGCTGCCTGAGGCTATCCTGATTGCAAGCCTTCCCATGCAATTCCAGATAAACACTGTGAATGATAAAACCATGAGCACAGGACAGGGTTTGTCTGGGTTTGATTATCTGCCAGTGTGGGGGGACTGGAGCTGAAGCCAGGCAGGAGCTGCTGCTGCAGAGGTTCCAGGGTGGGTCTGGGGTGTGCCAGGGGCAAGCCTGGCACCAGCTCTGGCCTCTGCTGAGGCCGTGGCAGGAGCATCACTGGGGCTGTGTGGGTTGGGAAGTTCTGTCTGCTTGCCCAAAACCCAGAAGAAATGGGGTTTGCTCTGGACATGGGGCAGGGCCAAGGAGTGCCCCAGGGCTGGTGCATGTTCGGGGGCATCCCCTGGCTCTGATGTGCCGAGCTGGCAGCAGCATCTCACGCCTTCCCTATTTTTAACTCAGCTGAAATGATTTTTGGCTTTTCTTTTTCCTTCTTTTCCCCTCCTTCTTTTTGCAGTGACAAATCTGTGATTTCTCCGGTTCCCTACAAAATGCATTGGCCTGACCTGCCACTCCAGAAGGTGAATGACAGGGAGTTTTATTTAGCCCTAGAGATGGGAACATTTATAAAAAGGTTCTTCTGTTATATTTGTTTTCATTCCTAATGGCAGGAGGCAGGGAAAGGACAGTTCTGAAAGGTTTTTTTAACAAATCTCTAAGTCATGCCCCATCACCCTGGGCCTGCTGATTGGATCCAGATTGTTTCTCTCACTGCCTGGGGAGGGGTGCAGTCTGTGCTGGGAGCTGCGTGTGTGGATCCATTGCACATCTGAAAGCCCAGGTGCAGGTAATGGAACACCCCCTGACAGAAGGGGGGTTCACATCCCTGTAGGGAGCTTTCCTTGGCACGCTGGGGCAGCAGCCCTGTGCAGAAGGCTGTGCCCCGTCGGTGGGCACATGGGAGGGAGGCATTGCCCCTGCTGCCCCCAGGTCCCTCCTGTCCCAGCCAGGGTGGCTGCCAGGCCATCACCAGCCCCACGTGAGAACGTGTCTGTGTGCTCCTCTCTAGACAGCCTGCCCCACTTTTGGGTCAGTATTTTGCTTTTCAGTAGATTTTGAGGAGTGGTGCCAAGCAGGTATTTGCTGTGATGGTTCCAATGGAGGACCCCTGTGCCATGCCCCCCAAAAGCTTCGGGGTTATACATACCATGTGGATGTAAGGCAGGTGTTTTAGGATTTTTGCTCTTCATATCCATACTGTAGATTTCTGATCTGCTGAAAAATCCAGCCCGGTGACACAGTTTGTGGCTTTGTGGGGTGTAATTTTGGCTTTGTTGTGTGTTGCTGCTCCTGGATTCAATCTGAGTTTTTAATCCTATACCTCTTTTTCAAAATCACATCTCAGCAGCAGCTTTTCTCTTGCCTCCCATCCATTTTCAAACAAAAAATGACAAAGCCTGTGTTTATTTGGGGAGGGGACAGGAGTTCAGCATGGATTAGTGGGATGCTTGTACTGTAATAGAGTCTGGCTTGATACTGCTGCTTAGTCTGATGAGAGGAGTGAGGCTAAAGGATGAACTCTCCCGGTGATTTCTCTGCAGTGCCTTTTATTTCATCAGGAGAAAATGGAGGTTGGACTCAGTTCCTCCAGTGTTTAATAATGTCCATCATAACGGAATGCCCTTTATTTAAGCTGCAGTGGTAATTAGAGGCTTGGTGGTGTTAAGTAGCCATAGAGTCTGGCTCTGAGGAATGTTCATTGTACCTCATTAAATTTGGAATTACTACTTAAAAGGCCAGAAATAAATATTCTGTTTATATTTCTGGGGTAGTAAATCTAAATGGATGCTGTGTTTGCACATCCTCGTCTCTGCTCGTTCCTGCTGAAGTGAGCGAGGCACTGCTCCAGTAGGCTTAGGCAGCAATCAGTCTGCAAAACAGCCTAACCCCAAAGCCAGCCCTGGTTTCATTGATCAAGGGCAGGAAAATGATCTGCTGTATTACATCTAATTATAAAACATCAATATCAGATGCTAGATGCACTCAGTGGTTCCGAGGCACTACGCTGCCGTTCACAGTTGGCAGTGTCCTGTAGGAGAAGCTCTGTCAGCGAGCTGGGTGTGGGGAGAGGGCTGCAGAGGGACATGCCAGAGGTCAGGTCCCTCCAGCTCTTCCAGGTGATGGCTCCTGAATGCTCTGTAAGGGCTGAATTGCTTCCCGTGTTCCTTCTGGCTTGCTGGGGCTGTGGGCAGTTAGAGGTGTGTGCTCTGCTCCTCTGCCCCCTCCCTGGCTTGTGCTGCAGTGCATGGAGTGGCTGCAGCTGCTCATGGGCACCAGATGGGCCCTGTCCCAAGGTGCTGACCCTGCCGGGGTGTCAGAGCCACAGCTTGGCTGTCAGGGGACACGAGGTGGGCTCCTTGCTGTGACCTGGGCATTGCTCCCACACTGTGTCTGTCAGCGTTTGCTGATTGTCCCCCATGGTGGAAGCCCCAGTGCTGTTTGGTGGGGTTTGCACTGGTGTTTAACCCAAAGCCTTGGGCTCTCAAACCTCTGGCACCCACCATGCCAGGAGGTGCCAGGCTGGGAGGGTCAGGACCGGGGGAGCAGGGGTTTGGCATCTCCCAGCTGTGCGTGGCTGTGGGTGCTGCGGGTGCTGTCGGTGCTGGAGCAGAGCAGGAGCAGAGCTCCTCACGTGGGTCAGGCACTGCACCTGCTCACAGTCCTGGCCCCTGACCCTGCTCTGGGGCAGAGGAGGGCTGGTAGCACAGGGCTAATTACTAATTACGAGCCATCACACAGAACGGGAGAAATCTCTCCTGACGTCCTTTGAGACGCGCTCCCAGCCCGGAGCTGGATCTGCCTCTCCTGCCGGTGTGCAGAGGGGCAGGGGGACACCAGCCCTGGGTCTGCTGGGTCTCTGTGCAGGGGACACCAGCCCTGGGTCTGCTGGGTCTCCGTGCAGGGGGACACCAGCCCTGGATCTGCTGGGTCTCCATGCAGGGGGACACCAGCCCTGGATCTGCTGGGTCTCCATGCAGGGGGACACCAGCCCTGGATCTGCTGGGTCTTTGTGCAGGGGGACAGCAGCCCTGGGTCTGCTGGGTCTTTGTGCAGGGGGACACCAGCCCTGGATCTGCTGGGTCTTTGTGCAGGGGGACACCAGCCCTGGATCTGCTGGGTCTCTGTGCAGAGGAGCACCAGCCCTGTGTCTGCTGGGTCTCTGTGCAGGGGGACACAGCCCTGGATCTGCTGGGTCTTTGTGCAGAGGGACACCAGCCCTGGGTCTGCTGGGTCTCTGTGCAGGGGGACACCAGCCCTGGATCTGCTGGGTCTCTGTGCAGAGGAGCACCAGCCCAGCCCTGGATCTGCTGGGTCTTTGTGCAGAGGAGCACCAGCCCAGCCCTGGATCTGCTGGGTCTCTGTGCAGGGGAGCACCAGCCCAGCCCTGGATCTGCTGGGTCTTTGTGCAGGGGGACACCAGCCCTGGATCTGCTGGGTCTCTGTGCAGAGGAGCACCAGCCCTGGATCTGCTGGGTCTCTGTGCAGGGGGACACCAGCCCTGGATCTGCTGGGTCTCTGTGCAGAGGGACACCAGCCCTGGATCTGCTGGGTCTCTGTGCAGGGGGACACCAGCCCTGGATCTGCTGGGTCTCTGTGCAGGGGGACACCAGCCCTGGATCTGCTGGGTCTCTGTGCAGGGGGACACCAGCCCTGGATCTGCTGGGTCTCTGCTGCTGTTTAGGGGGACACCAGCCCTGGGTCTGCTGGGTCTCTGTGCAGGGGGACACCAGCCCTGGATCTGCCTCTCCTGCTGCTGTGCAGAGGGACTCCAGCCGTGTGGCTGTGTGTGAGAGCATCAGCCCCAGCCTGGCTGCTCCTCTGGGCCATGGGCTCCATCCCAGTGCTCCATGGGCTTTCCCACTGCGCCTGCTCCTGGTGGGAAGGAGTCCCAGACCTCTTCCTTATTTCCCCTGGGCTAAGTAAGCAGCTTGCTAAATGGTAATGACTTTCCCTCATTGCTGATGCGTACTTCATTTGACCTGGTCCCTACTTTGAAATTTTCACTGTTTCCCAAGTGCAGCTGGAGCGTTCTTATTTAATTTGCATGAATTTTGTATCACCCACAATATAATTCAAACCATAAGAATTAAATGCTGGTGAGATCTCCTAATAGGCAGCATCAGTTCTATTGCAGATGCTGGAGCCTGAGATTGAGTGGCCCATGGAGAACAGGACTGAGGATACACAAGGACCAGGAGAAGTGGTCTTACAAGCCCTACCCTTCCCACCAGGGAGGCCCAGTGGACTTTGGGGGACAATTTGCCATTTCTGTGGTCCCCGGTGATGCGTGCAGCACAGAGGGAAGTCAGGAGACTGGTGCTCCGGGTGGAGATGTGCAGCTTGAAGCAGAGGATGAGGAGCCGTCGATGTTTCTGGAGGATTTTGTGAAACCAAAAGGAGAGATGCACATTGCAGCCTTGGAGAAAGGTCCGCTTTGTTTTTTAATAATAAAGGGTGACATGCAAGCTTTATTAACAAGGCATGGAGGGGAAAAAAGGCTCAAGGGATAACCCTGAAAAAGTGGTGCTAAATGTGTCATTTTTATGAAGCTGATTTTGTGAAGAGTCCCTACATGCTTTGGCAGGAGGTTGCAGCAGGTTTACAGTAATTTGTGGAAAGACAGAAATGTTTTCACCCTGAAGTGAGAAGAAGGGCAAAAACCCCCTGTGTTGAGATGCTTTAGAGCCATCATCTGAGGCAGAGGCTGGCAGATGGATGGATACCTGTCACTTCGGGTCGGGAGAGACGGCTCCAGCTCCAAACAGCCATGGACTGTGCTGGGGGCTGATGTGAAGGAACCAAACTCTTTATCGAGAGCCTGCATCCACATGCCATGGAGAAAGTTGGATTTTCACCTCTGTGGAGCTTGGTTTGAAAGATATTCCACATCTGAAACTGCTGAAAAGAGGAAGAGTGATAAAGAAGCAGCTGCCAGGCATTGTCCTGGGGCGAGCAGGCTGCAGGGACATGCCTGTGCTGCTCCCAGCCTGCTGGCATGGCCCAGCACCCGTCCCTCCAGCCTGGCACTGACCCTGCAGCATCCTCTGTCTGTGCAGCCCTGCGCAGAGCTGCTGGTGCCCTGAGCTGCTGCAGCCTGCTGCCCTTCCTGCTGGCACTGCATGAGCTCCTCTTGAAGCGCCTCTGGATGTGCCAGGGTTTATTTCTGTTTCTAAGGCAGGGAGTGAGCAGTCCTTAGAGCAGTGCCCTGTTGCTCACAGGCCCTTTGCTCTCGGGGAAGTCACCCCATCGATATCCAGGTCAAGAAGAGTTACACTGACATTTGTACATCTTTTTTTTTTAATTTAATGGAATTGGCAGTCCTCAACCAAAAGCAACCGCTAGGGGAAAAAAAAAAGTTTAATATTTCCCTCCTGATTGCTCAGTTTGGAGTGTGTCTGTTGTTATATTTATATTTGTGTTGCTAAGGCAGCGGTTAAGAGCGTTTTTCAAATCAGGCACTGGTAGGCTCTGTGGCAAGCCAGGGCTCTCTCTGATGGCACTGCCACCGACACGTCTGCTTCTGGAAAGCAAGGACAGACCTGTCCCTGGAGGACAGCAGGGCCTCTCTCCTCCAAGAGGAACGCAGGCTGAGGCCTCAGACTTCATGCAAGGTGTTCTTCAGCGTTTCCCAGTGTCTGGAATGTGTTATTTATTCTTGGCACGGCGGCTGTGGGGCTGATGGTGACAAGTGTGAGCATCCTTTCTTCAGTTACAACGAGGAGATGAGAGCTGGCAGCATGTCTGGGAGGTCCTCGCTGTGCCTGGCTCTGAACATGGAAAGCAGAGGCTGGACTTGGGGCTGGGCTCCCCTTTGATTTCTGCAGGAGTGATGCTGATTAGTGAGAAAGTGACAGTTCATTTGCTTTCACCAAAATAATGAAGAAGATGAGGGCCAGCCTCTCAGTGATGCACTTGATGAAGAGCACACTTTCATGGGTGCCAGCCAGCCTTACCTTTTCCCTCTTTTTTGTGCTTTGACTTTGTTCTTTGGGTCTCATTAAGAGAGGGAGCGGATCCTTTCCCAATTAAGATGTTGACATGTCGAAGACGCTCTCCTTTCCCATCATTTTGCCTCTGTTTGTAAGTGGTTGCACCTTGCAGGATGAACTAGAATTAAATCAAGTGAACTTTGATTGAATAATGCAAGCTGTAAAGCAACCCTTCTCCATGAAAAATCTCATTTCTTTTTTATTTTTCTGGTTTGATCCCCTAGTCTGCATGGAGATAACCTTGACAGATAATCCCATGGCTAAGTAAAGAAACTGGGCTGGAGGGAAGGATGAGCAGCCCACCCTTGTGCCAGCGTGGGCAGCACAGGCAGCTCTCACTTCTGAGGGTGCAGACCCAGGGAAGAGGATTTCCCATCCCTGTGGCCGTGTCACTCCTTGTTTTGCCTGAAATCTGGAAGTAATTATCATTACTTGTGCTGTGTCCAGCGGTGGGGGAGTTCCAGGCCTGGGAACGGATGCTGTGTCCAGCCCCTGAGGAGCCCTTTTGTTCTGTGTGCATGGGGGGGCTCACAGTGCTGCAGAGCATCCTGAGCAGGGGACACGTGGAGCAGGGGGCACACAGGGAGGACATTACCCAGTGCATTGAACAGAAATCAGGGGGAATTTGCTCGTTGGTGAACGAGTTGAGCCAGGATATGGTCTTTGTTTTTGGTTTGAAATCAACAGCAAAGCTCCCAGGGATGTTGGTCCAAGGGGGATTTAGTGCCGGCTCTGTGTCGGGGCTGTGGCAGTTTGATGGCAGCACGTGTGGTGTCTCCTCAGCCTGTGGGATGTTGGTGGCAGTGGTCAGACTTTCCCTGTGGATGACCTTGGGTATTCCTTGGCCCCTGAAGCCTTGGTGATGCAGTGTCCATGCTCTGGGTGTTTTGAAGCTCTTTCCCTGTGGATGACCTTGGGTATTCCTTGGCCCCTGAAGCCTTGGCGATGCAGTGTCCATGCTCTGGGTGCTTTAAAGCTCTTCAGTGTACCTGTACATATTGAAGTTTGCTGTCTGCATCCTCTCACCCAGCTGTTCCTCTCCCAGCTTTCCCAGGGCTGTGCATGCACAGGGATGGAGGTGATGAAGCAGTGGTGGGTGCAGGGGTCTCCCTGCTGCTGGGCACGGTGCTGGGGATGCAGGGACAGAGCCAGGCTCTGGGCCTGTGGGAGCTGATCCCACGTGTGCCAGTGCTGGGTGCTGGGGGCTCCCCACCCTGTGAGGATTGTGCCAAAACTGGCTCCCATCCCTTCTGCCCTCCATTGCTTGGCTGCTCTCAGCTCATCTGCAGGGCTGGGGGCTGCTGTGAGGTACCTGGGGGGAGTGCTGTGGGACTCCCTTGGCATGGCAGCCCCGGGACAGACGGACAAACACAGGGTCAGGTGATTTCTGTGCTGTTGAGGCTCTCAGGTATCACATGCTTTGAACATCCGTGTGTCTGTCTGCTCCTGAGCACCAAAGTCATCCAGCAGGAGCAGTGGTTTGTGCAGTAAATCTCCAGCGTGGCTCCCCAGCAGTAATTACTGTGTGCAGTAATAACGGAGCTGTGCTCAGTGCTGGGCCAGCTCCCCCGGCTCGCTGCTCCTCGCCTGTTTCTCTCTGGGAGGTTCCTGTTTGGTAAATTAGACATTGTGCTGTATTTCAGAAAAGGTTACACTTAACCAAGGCTGCCTGTGCTTTATGATCTTGGCAGAGCCGTGTAACCTCTGCTGGGACACGATTGGATTCACATTGGGCTCTGCTGCAGCGGCCCCTCTCCCTTCATCCTGCCATTGTGATTACGTTAGCAGCAGACTCTGCTTTCCTTTATTTATTGAGACATTAAAGATGCATGCATTTATTTTTACCATGTTCATAATTGCCATAAAAACAGGCCATGGCATCCCAGAGCAGCTCTTTGGGAAGGAGAACAGCCCCGAGGCTGGGGCCAGGAGGAGCGTGGCACAGAGGAGGCAGGGCAGGGCTGGGGGCCGGGGGATGCTCCCATTTCTGTCCTGGGAGGATGCTGCTCTTGTCCTGGAGGAAGGGGAGCAGAGCAAAGCCTGCTCCTTCTGCTGCTCAGGGGGCAAGGGGCACCCCAGGGCTGGTGCTGGTGGGAGCCCAGGTGGGATCCCTGCAGGGATGGGGGGGATTTGGGATGCATGCACAGGGGGGCTGGAGTGGCTGACTTGTACGAGATCCTGCATCCTCCGGGGTCCCTGCAGTGCAGGAAGGATCCTGGCCAGGCTGTGCAGATCCCACCATGTTCCACCACTGTGGTGCACCATGCATCATCTGCCATCCCATGTACCATGAACCTGCCACTGCCTGGCACTGCACGGCTCCCACCAGCTCCCACCACACAGCTCCCACCACACAGCTCCCACCATGTCCCTCCACACAGCTCCCACTGCACAGCTCCCTCCACACAGCTCCCACCAGCTCCCTCCACACAGCTCCCACCATGGCCTCGTGGCTTTCCCCCTGCTCTCTCCCCTCCCTTCTGGTTGCTTTTTCTGGTTCCTTACCTGCTGCCAGCACCAGAGCCCCGGGGCTGTGTAATCTGAGGTTAAAAGATGTGTTTCAAGTGCAGAACAAGTTGGTGGGTTTTTCTTGCAAGTAACAACTCCTTTGACTTTTCTCCCCTTCTTTTACTCCCCTCCAACTTTTAAGCATGTCACCCATTGTTTGCTTTTTTATTAATAACAGAGCCCACTGTCTCTGCAAATGAAATGATGTAAAACAAAGAAAAGTGCCCGCATTAAATTCTCTGGCAGGGGATTACCTTGCTGGCATTTACATATCTATGCAATAAATATTTTAACATGTTAATTATACACTAATAAGAAAAATACCTTTTGAACTTTCAGTCAAATTGACACACACAGAACTGAGTCCATCAGGGAATTAAAAGCAATTAGTTTTGCAACAGAGCATAGCCACATTGTTTCTTCTCTGCAAATTGCTCTGTGGTCACCAGCCAGCTTTTTTATTGGTGAAAGTTGGTGGAAAGACTGACAGGTACTGGAGTTCTCCCTGCCTGCCTCTGTCCTGCTCACAGGGCCTGTGCCATCAGGGGATGCTCCTTCCCTCTCCAGAGGTTTCATCGTGGCCCTGCAAACCTGGCTCTTCCCACTCATGGAGAAATCAGACTTGTAACCATCTCCGTTTTCTTTTCCTCCTTCCAGACTGAAAACTACTCCTTTGATTCCAACTACGTGAACAGCAGAGCTCATTTAATAAAAAGGTACGTAGGCTTGCTTGGAGGGCTTGCTTTGCCCAGCCACATCCCGAGGGTTTAATGTTCTTTCGTGCTGCCTTATATACTACTTGCTTATTTTAATATGCAAAACTTTTTAAGAGTAATAATTTGCTTTTAAAACAGTACTTATTTACCATTAAGTCCCATTGCTCATGGTTTGCTGTAAAGAAAATATTTTTTTCCTTCTCTTTGGCTTCTTCATGCTGGGAAGGTGCAGTAAGTGAGGTAGAGTGCTGTTACCCTGACAACTTTCAAATTCTGAGAGTTTATTCCATTTGAATGCGCAGGAATAAAAGGATAGATTTGGGTGGTGAGATCTCCCTGCCATGTGAGGCGGGGAAAATTAAAAAAAAAACAAGTTGTTTGGGGGCAGGTAATTGGGTTGGATGCAGCTCATGGCTCTAGCTCGCTGTTTTAGTGTGAATACCAAGGCAAACAGCACTTGGCCAGGCTGATTTCTTCCCATGCGTAAAAGGAAACAATCAGTTCAGCTGCAGCCTGGCAGTCACCCTTGGGGAAACAGAACCCTTTGGGGGAAACGCTGCTGTCCTCAGAGCCCGGCAGTGGTGAGGGAATGTCTCTGGGGGTTTCACACCGGGGTTACCCAGCTGAACCCTGCCGGGCTCTGTTAACCCAGAGGTGAGCATCGCCCCAGGGGCAGCAGGCTCAGGAAGGGACATGTATTGACCTCGTGTGGTCAATACTCCTCTGCAGGGCTGCAGGGCTGCAGGGCCAGCTCCCCGCACAGGAGCAGGGTGCAGGATGGGGCCAGCACCTCCTTGCCCACCTGCCTGCTCTCCCCAGGGCCTGGCCAGGGTGTGTGGGGACCAAGCCATGGCCACGGCTGTGCCCGTGCCCAGCACAGCTGTGCTCGTGGCTCTGCAGCAGCCATCACTGAGCCCAGGGTTTTGCAGAGAGCAGAAGCCAGCCCTGAACTGTTGAGATCTGATCTGAGCAGTAAAAATATCCAATTATCTGCCTGGCTGAGAGCCCATTTGTTTACACCTTAGGAGCCCGAGCAGCGAGGGAGCTGCGAGCGGGTTCGCTGCGGAGGGCAGGTGTGTTTGCCCGAGTGGCTCGTGGTGTTTAACCATGCTAATGTGACACTGAGAGCTGGCTGGCCTGTGCCACGCTGCTCCTGCCAGAGAGTCTTCAGGCACACTGAAAAACCCCAAATCTATTAATCTTTCCCCGTTCACACCCCAGATAAAGGCAGGCAGCGCTCCCGCCCGCGCAGCGGGGCTGATCCGAGCCTGTATTGTGTGGGAGATGCTGCTGCCGCCGATTCCCCCAGACCTGCCCATCCTTTAGGAAGTGTCGGCCGTGGAGGCACGTCTGTGGCTGCTGCATTACAGTCTGGCTCTCTGCAGGGAAGATAAATGCCTTGTAACACGGGCTGCCTGTGCGTTACGAGCAGCAGCTCCGTGTAGGACAGCGCTTCCCCTGCTTTCTGCCTTTGTCTTGTATCTTAAGTACAACGGGTGCCAGGAGTGCTGTGCAGACATCTGAGAACAAAAAATATTTTCTGTAACATACTGTGGCATCATTTTCATCCTTTGCCTTTATGAAGATGTGGTAGTTCTGCTATCTTTGGTGAGTGAATCTTCTCAAATCCAGCACTTAATTAATCTATTTGTACTTTTCCTGTGTTGTCTGCCTGCCTCTCCCGCTCATCTACACTCACACAAATGAATTGTAGATTTGTAGTGCTTTCTTAACTTAAAAATCTTTGATGTCACCTGGAATCAAAGTCAGCGGCTTCAATAGGGACATCTTTATTTAAAAGGTAATGTTTGAAGGTTTACCAATTTATATGTATTTCAGAGCTCCCCCCTCGTGTGCTTTTGCAGAGCATTAGATGGTAGGTGGTCTGCTTGGTTTCCGTGGAGACACAAAAGGGCTTTTCAAAGTAATGGAAATCTCCAGCTCTTTGGGGCTTTGAAGCCCAGGCTGAGTCTTTCGCTGACGTCTCACACCAGATCAGCCAGTGAGAAAGTTCAGAGAAGTGGCTGCAGGTGGATGCTCCCAATGGGTGCAGTTCTGCCATGCCAGGGCTGGCTGTGGAAGGGGTGCAGGGTGGGTGTCCCCAGGGACACCCTGATGGCCGTGTCACCTGGATCAGGTGCATCCCAAGGTGTCCCTGCTGCTCACAGCACTCCTGCTCCTGGGGCATGGCCCCTCTCAGGGTGTTGGGGTCCCAAATGCAGCCAGAAATGCAGCTCTTCACAGAGTCACTGAATGGTTGGGTTGGAAGGCACCTTAAAGATCACCCAGTGCCAGTCCTGCCATGGCAGGGACACCTTCCACTGTCCCAGGTGCTCCCAGCCCCATCCAGCCTGGCCTTGGGCACTGCCAGGGATCCAGGGGCAGCCCCAGCTGCTCTGGGCACCCTGTGCCAGGGCCTGTCCACCCTCCCAGGGAACAATTTCTTTCTAATATCTAAATACCAGCTCTCTTCTTCCAGTTTAAACCATTCCTCCTTGTCCTATCACTATCTGCCTTTGTAAAAAGTCACTCTCCCTCTTTTTTGTATGTCTTATCACTGTTTGCCCATGTAAGAAGTTGCTCCTTTAGGAACTGGAAGGATCTCTGTTCCCAGAACATTGTCCAGGATGAGCAATCCCAGCTGTCTCAGCCTGTCTTCATAGGAGCTGCCCTCCCTCCATCCCTCTGGCCTGGGGCTGCATTCCAGGGGTGCTGGGGCTGCTCAGCCCTGGGGGAAATCTGGGAGCAGCTCAGTCCTTGGTCCTTCCAGCAATGGCTGTGCTTGCAGAGGCTGTCAAGGATGTTTGGCTGTGTATCACATTTCCTTAAAGCTGCGTGAACTTGGACCCAGAATCACTGGGTTATTTTTAAAAATAAGAATGCATCATCATGATTAAAAGGCATTCCTGTTTCCAGGAAGACTTTTGTTTTTAAGCTTGAAGTGATTAGGACTTGGCTTATAACCTAAAAAAATGGGATTTAGATCTTGTGTAACTTCAGTATGAGGTAGTGCAACTTGGGAGAGCCAAGTTGTAGAAGCAGCTCATTTAATGTATATTTTTAAAATTTAATTTCAAATCCTGCTTCACTCTGACACAGGCCAGCCTGAGGGTACCCAGAGGCTGAGCCCAGGGCAGGAGCAGCCTGTGGGGTGGTGCAGGCTGGATGCTGTGCTTTGGGGTGCAGAGGTGCCCGTCAGGGAGTGTCCCCCCAGTCCCTGCCCAGCTCTCCATGCCTGGCAGTGTCACTGGGTGTCACTGGGTGTCACTGGGTGTCACTGGGCATCACTGGGTGTCACTGACAGTGTCACTGGGCGTCACTGGGCATCACTGGGTGTCACTGGGTGTCACTGGGTGTCACTGGGCATCACTGGGCGTCACTGGCAGTGTCACTGGTTGTCACTGGTTGTCACTGGGTGTCACTGGGCGTCATTGGCAGTGTCACTGGCAGTGTCACTGGGTGTCACTGGGTGTCACTGGGTGTCACTGGCAATGTCACTGGGTGTCGCTGGCTGTCACTGGCTGTCACTGGCTGTCACTGGGTGTCACTGGCAGTGTCACTGGGTGTCACTGGGTATCACTGGGTGTCACTGGGTGTCACTGGCAATGTCACTGGCAGTGTCACTGGGTGTCACTGGGCGTCACTGGCAGTGTCACTGGTTGTTACTGGTTGTCACTGGGTGTCACTGGGCGTCATTGGCAGTGTCACTGGCAGTGTCACTGGGTGTCACTGGGTGTCACTGGGTGTCACTGGGTGTCACTGGCAGTGTCACTGGGTGTCACTGGCTGTCACTGGGTGTCACTGGGTGTCACTGGCAGTGTCACTGGGTGTCACTGGGCATCACTGGCAGTGTCACTGGGTGTCACTGGGTGTCACTGGCAGTGTCACTGGGTATCACTGGCAGTGTCACTGGCAGTGTCACTGAGCATCACTGGGCGTCACTGGCAGTGTCACTGGGTGTCACTGGGTGTCACTGGGTGCTGGGGGGACGGGGACCTCCCATCCCCACAGGTCTCCCTGCAGCACCCTGGGGTGTCAGGGGCCACCTTGTGCCACCCAGGCAGTGACAGCTGTGTTTCCCCAGCAGCTCCACGTTCAAGGACTTGGAGGGGAACAGTCTGAAGGACAGTGGCCACGAGGAGAGTGACCAGACGGACAGCGAGCACGACGTGCAGCGCGGCCTCTACTGCGACACGGCCGTCAACGATGTGCTGAACACCAGCGTGCCCTCCATGGGCTCCCAGGGCCCCGAGCAAGGTGAGCCACCACCCTGGGGTGCCCGCTGCCCCCACGTGCCCCTCTGCTGCTGCCCTGCTGGGTGTGCAGTGAGGATGCTCAGTGCTTGCTGGGGATAACGCTGTACGTTGTCAGTGCTGGGCAGGTATAAATTAATCTTCACGCCATGCCTGTCAGGGGAGCGAGCAGTTGGGATTGTCCTCTACTCACAGGCAGAAAACCCAAGGCCTTGAGATGTGCCTGACAGTGAGGGAGTGCTGGAGTTGGGATTAGGGCAGGAGTTAGGGCGCTGTGCCCAGGGCTGGTCCCTGCCTGTCTCCCGTCCGGAGCACTGATGGTGCGTGCCCTTCCCAGCCCTCCCATCCCAGCCCCCCCATCCCAGCCCTCCAAAGGTCGGCAGAGCATGTGGGCAATCAGCCAGGCATCCCACAAGGGATTAGCTCAGGCCAGTGGGCGAGGGTTTGCATCTTTTCCCCTGCAAAGTTGGCAGCTTTCAGCTCTTCCCGTGCCCGTGTGCAGGGATGAAGTCCTGCTCTGAAATCAGACTGGTGTTAGCTGGAGGAAGGAAGTCAGAGGAGTTCAGCTGAGCCCAAGTGTCGTTTGTACTTGGGCACGAATGTCGCTTTTAATGTCTGAGGGATGCAAACGTCCAATGCAAACATCCTGTCTTTTTCAATTAAGGAGCCTGAGTGCGGTTTGGTGCTCGGGCGCGGGGGAGCCTCGGGGCACTTGGCTATATCTTGAGATAAGCTGGAGCTGAGGCTCAACTGGAAGCCCCACTGCTAAAAGACTTAAGGATATGAAAACAAAATGCTGTGATTATGAACTGGTCTTCAGCTGTTTAATTCAATTCATGGTAAACATCATTAAAAGCCTTTGTTTTGCTGTCATAAAAGAGTCAAACGGGGGAGAGAGAGTTCTTGCCATCTGCGCCACCGGGTGTGGGATTTTTCTGGGGAGAATCTGATGGCTGTATTAATTCTCGATAGAGTCTGTTAAATGGCCACAGTTAACCCTGTGAGACTCCACGAGGAGGGGAACACAGAGGTCGCCTACACATTCCACGCTGCCAGCCGCACTAATTGGAGAGGGATGGCATCCGCAGCGATAATGTATTTCCAGACAACCCTACTGTGGCCAAAGATGAAAAAAATTAAACATTTATATAACTGTACAGTGGCAGTTTAATTCTCTGCAGACCAGCACCGTGTCAGAGAATGCAGGCTGATAGCTATCATTTATTATTCTTCTATTATAAAGAAATGCTTTTTCATTTCGATCAGGAGAGGGTTTCCTAAGATGCATTTGTAGTAAGGGATGACTGTGGAAGCAAAAATGTTCATAATTGATTCCCATCCTGGTGAATGGTCTGAGCAACATCTGTTAATTTTTTGTCACATTTCTTCAGCAAAAAACCCAATCTCAACGGGCTGCAGATAGGGTTTTACAGGGATTACATTTCTGATAAGTCTGCGTGCTGGCTCTGATAACAATGCAAATAAGTTAAAGAGGCTGAGTTGGAGGCAGAGCTCCTCGGAGGAGTCAGATGGGAGTAAATATGGTTCAGTCCATGGACTCCTCACTGCATGTAAAATACACCCCAAAAATCAGGTGTATTTCCAGAAGGCGACTTCTGAAGGCAACCTGTCTGTGTCCTGGTCCTGCAATGGCCCAGGGGGTTGGTGCTCCTGGATCTGGTTTATTCAGGGGGGAAAGCAGCACTGACACCCAGCTGCACCTGCAGGCAGGTGTGCCACAGTCGGCTCTCTTGTCCTGCAGGACCCACGTGTCCGGTGTGGAAGAGCTCGGGGTGACCCTCTGAGGTTATTGGCTGCTGGTGGAGCAATGAGAGGAGCAGCACAGGCAGGGAAGTGAGTGGTTACTATCACAGAAGCTGAAAAAAAGGTTAAAGAGAGTGTTGCCTGAGCTGATTTGTGAAACAGGAACTGCAGAAAATAATCAGGAAAATCAAGATGCTGAGATGATGGTGATAACAGCAGTTCCCACATGATTAAAGCGATGGTTTTCACTTGGTAATTTTTACCTGATTTTGGGGCAGAGTGGCAGGGTGGGGAGAAAACACTAGAAATTCATTGAGAAGGATGTGCAGGACTGTTGGCTGACTGCTGCTCCAAACAGACAGCCCTTGTCTGGAGAGCAGCCTGGCAGCTGACGTACCCCTGCTTTGCTTTCTCTTGTTGTCCCTGCCCAAACTGCATCTCGTGTAATCCCAGAAAATGGGGTGGGGGAGTTGTTGTTGGAGTTTGCTTGTTAATGGTAAAGATCTCCTGGCTGGGAGCCTGGCGTGGCTCCCCTGTGGCCAGTCTCTGCTGGGCTGGGACCTCAGCTTGAGGCACCTCGAGTCCTTCCCGAGTTCTGGCTGGCACCAATCCTTGTAGCTGCTGGTAGAGGATGATCCCTGTGTGGTGGCTCAGGGCGGTCAGGGTGGACCTGTCTGGCCAGCCTTTGCCTACTGAGATGCTGCATTTCCTGCAGAGGGAGGTAGGCTTGGATGGCTCCAAGCTCCTTTGTCTTCTTAAACCAGTGGCACCAGTGGTCAGCACTCAGGCGTGGGGGCCCCAGGGAGCTGCTGGTGTTTCACTTTCCCGGTGCCACTCTTGGGTGGGAGTGGCACCAGCTGCCAGTCCTGCTGGCAGGAGCCCTTTCTCCTCCTTTGGAAATGACCTAGATTGCCAGAAAAATGGCAAACCATGGCACGGAGAGTGCTGAGCTTTAGTGGGTAGCAGCAGGTCATCAGAAATACTGCCTGGAGCTCAGCCACATCGCGTATTTTGGGAGCAGGACTTCTGCCCAGTCCCTCTTTACCTCAGGATCTTAATTATTGATTATAAATTCATCTGATGAAAAGATGGCTTTAATTGCTCTAATATGTACCCAATTTGGAGTTCATTATAGCCCAGGATTGTTTTCCTTCCCTTGCTAATTGGCACCAAATGGGATGCAGGGGAAGGCGGGCACTGGTGCCGTTCCACCTTCAGCGATTGCCTGGCTGCCTGTAATTGTTTATTTGTGGAGGTGCTAAGTGCTGCTGGAAGTTTATATGTACTCTCTTCCTAACGAGTCCTCAGCTGAACCTCCAGGATTTCTCTGAGAGAGGGGTGTTTTCAAACAGCTGCTGGATCTCAGCAATGCTTGGGGATGGCTGGAGAAGTCTGCTGGAGGATGGGACTCAATCCTGGGCTCCCCTTTGTGCCTTGGCCTGTTTCCCCGCAGGATGGGGTGGATTTTCTCTGTGTCCTGGTGTACCCGGGGCTCCAAGTGCAGCTCTGGAGGCAGCCCTGGTTTGCAGGAGCTGGTACAGGGAGCCAGCAGCACGCTGCCCCTGAGGACAGGTGTGGGGTGAGCACTGGTGGGTGCTCCTGACCCCTGTTCCTCCCAGCACCACGGGGAGAGCTCAGCAGGAGATGTTTTCCAGCCCTGCAGACTGTGGTGGTGGTTTTCCCTGGAAACGGCAGCGCGGACCAGATGTTCACAGGGTAATTGAAAATTCCATTTTATCAGAAAGCGTTTGCTGTCAAAAAGTTTTATCTTTACTTCAACAAAGGGGCTGATTAGATCCCTCAGGACCTGAATTAGCATCTTTGAGGCTGGATACTCTGTTTTGTGATTCAGGTAGTTATTCCTCCCTTGGTTTTCCTCATACTGGTACTTTTTTCTTTAAATTCCTTTGCCCTCTTCCAATCATAGTGTTTGTGCAGGTTTGGCTTGTTTTCTTTGTGTGGATGTGCACAAGCACCCAGATATGCTTAAATGTATTCTACTGCCTTTTTCACCTTGCCTTGAGCAAGAGCCATTCTCGTACTCTCGAAGTCGTGGGAGCTCTTGCCAGCGTAGAAATGAGAAAGGAGATATTTCCAATATAAGTTTTTAATGTTAGAAGCAACAGATTTCACACTTATCCTAATTCCCAGTGCTGGCCAGTATTTTAGCCATCAATTACAGAAAGAAAATCATTGGTCCAATGAAGCAGTGATTCACTGTTTAGGACAAAAATAGAAAATATGAAAATAATAAGCACACGCTAATCATAAAATGGCAGTGTTAGAAATAGTCACCACTGACATAAAATAGTGAAAAAGCTTTAAATCAAAATGAGAGGGTTTTAAGCAATGTCAGTAATGGATCTCTACAGAGAATTGCTTCTAAAAGCATCACTTCCACTTTTCTGGTGCCAGATCAGCAGTAAAGGTTCACGTGAAATGTCATCTGGAAGGACCTGATCCCGCATTCATTTCCACATCTGTGTAACTTTGCTCACAGGGGAGATTTAATTGTGTCTGAGTCCCATAAACCCCAGCAAGATGTAGGGTTCTTTGAATAGAAATGGGTTATATTTAAATAGTTTATGTTAAGTCTTCTTTATACTATCACACAGTATAGAAATAAGATTTGGGTGTAAAGGAGAAATGGGCCCGTGATATTCACTGAAACTTTTCCTGCTGGTTGCATCCCAAATTATTCAGAGGTATCATCATTTAGGGGATCAGGTTTTATCTGGAATATTCCAATTGGTTCTTATGCTCATCTCCACAGTATCTGGGTGTATTTCAGTTGTGAATTGAGAACATGACTAATGGTATTAACTGGAGGCAAACACAGGTATTAGAAACTGTTGATTTTTTGTAAGCTGATTTCCAGCAGTCATTCTACCTACAACCCCCTTTCACTCTGCAGAAAAGCCTTTCTCTAGAGCTGCATGCACATAAAGACCTCAGTGACATATTCTAGGGCTTTGGAGGCTGCATTTCTCTGGAAGCTTCTACAAATTAATAAAAGTACCTAAATTCTTGTATTCATACATGCAGCACAAGACATAAAGTATAACATTAATGTGTGAGTGACAGCACATCCCTTAAGATGGATGAATGCTGTAAGCTTTCTTTCAGGGCAGTGTCAATTACTGCAGCTCCTCTGATTTCTGTATTATTGCACAGCTCTGGCAAAGCAGCCTCAGTGAGCTCAGTGGTGCTCCTGCAGTGGCCAGCCTGGAGGGAGCAATCAGCTTCTCACAGCGCTCTGAAAGCCCTGAGGAGGATTTTCCTGACGAGTGGGTAAGCTGGTCTTTGGGAAGAGGAGTTCATTGTCTTATGATTCCCACACTTTTAAATGATTGTGTGTTGAGGATCTGAGTCAGCTCTGTGTGGAGGTCGCTGGTGCTTTTGTCCATGCTCTCTCCATCCTCCCCAAGCTCCTGCTCACATTTCCTAACTGGGGTTGTGGAGGGCAGAATGTCTTTTGTGGGACCATTGGCTGTAACTCAGCTCCTTCTTCGGAGGGTGGTGTGGGCAGAGGGACAGGTGGCCCCACCTTTGAGCTCAGCTGCCTTCAGCTCCGTGCTGCAGCAGGGCAGGGCTCATTCAGGAGGGTTGATCTGTGCAGGGAGCTGCTGGTTGGCACAGACAGGTCCCCTGTGCTGCTCTCCCTGAGCACAGCTTGGAGAAGCCCTTGCTGGAAGGTTCTGGGGGGCAGGGGTGATGCTGAAGTCATCCCCGTGGCAGTAAGTGAAGCCAATCCCCCTCTGCAAGAGCAGAGCTAAATAGCAAACAGATGTGCAACCTCCTTTGTTTGCATGAGAAGCATTGTCCTGTATCCCACGTTCCTGGCACTCTTCCTTCAGCTTCCAGGGTCCTTCAGAGATAGTTCTTGTGGAGTCTTCATCACTGAAGTTACTCCATTCAGGGTCACAGGAGTTATAACCTTTAGATCCTCGAGTTTTTTCCCCCTAAGCACAGAGAACACTCAGCAGATGTGAACATTTTGGCAACTTGGAGAGGAAAATTAAAACTTGAATCCATGCCCCGTTGTGTAGGTTTGCAATGGATGAATGATCAGCCCAGAAATTTGGAGAGTTTCTACTGTTTTATTGTACTTTTTAATGAGATTTTGTAAAATTCAGTCATTGCTTACCCATATTTTTACTGGGTGACTGGAGAGCAATTTATAGGAGATATGAGGAAGAGGTATTTCAGATTAGAGAATTTCAGCTTCTATTTCTGCTTGGTTTTGTTAACTGTTCCTAAACTCCAGCCCAAGGAGAACCTTGGCAGAGATCTTTGTCTCAGCTGAAGATGGGGTGGTTCTAACCCTGGCTCTTCCAAAGCCTCCTTTTCCAGAACCACTACCCAATACTTGCATTTTAAGACATTTGAAGATAAAGAAACAGTCCAGGCAAGCTTGCAGCTTCCTTTTGCCTTACAAACAAGTCAAAAAAGGCTCCCGTGGCCTCTTTTGCCCCTCTGCCAGTAACTTCTGAGGAAGCCTTTAACACTTTCCTTCTCACAGCAGTCAGGTCTGGCACAGTGGTCAAGGTAATGGCCATCAGATTGAGCAGTGGGGAAGGTATATGAATAAAACCAAACCTTCTGCTAACGCAGCAAGCCAGCACTTCCCCGTCTCCTCCTGTAATCAATCTACATCGTTAATGACTCTGAAAACAGACTGAACTGCTGGGGCTGGCACCGGGAAACTTGCATTACAAACTAACCATCTCTTATTAACCTTTCGGTGTTTCCTTCACAACACTAATTAGAGCCAAATAAAACCAATGTTTGTGAAACTCTTAAGTTAAAATATAATTTTCAGAGGAAATATGGTAAACTCCAGAGCTCCTGTTTGCTTGGCCTTTCTTTTTAATTACGATAGGGGATGGCTGTTACTTGTTTTACAGAGGCTTACATGATTAATGCTGCAATGTTACTGTAATTAAAACAGCAAAAAAAGAGATGTGATTGGGGCCTGTATAATTTACAGACATCTCGGCATTCTGGTGGCAGAGCTGCTCTAAGTGTTGCAAAGACGAATCATAAAAATTTATTCTAATTAAAATTGCCAGATTGACTAAACAACAGGTGACTTATATAACTTGAGCGACTTGCACTTGGGGTGAGAAATCATCTGAAATCAGTGAATTATACAAAGCTGCCTATTATTCTGCTAAATGGGAAAGTGTGTGCTTACCATGGCAACCCGCATCAATTTTGCAGCCTCTGGAAAATACAGGGCCCTTTATTAAAGGAATAATCAGCACCAGCAGCGTGGTGACCCCGGGCTCTGCAGGGGCAGGGACAGGGCCTGGGGGCTTTGGGGCAGCCCCCAGGGCACAGGTGGGGCCAGCAGGTGAAACCCTGCCCTGGTGCTGGGGGTTCAGCTGTGAGCCAGCCTCTCCAGAGGGGCTGCTGCAGGTTTGTGCCTGTTGTTTGTCCCTCCAAAGCGTGGTGCAGTTCCATTGATATGTGGGATAACTATAAATTGTTTGGACCTCTGCTAATTAGGCTGCACGCTGCAGAGAGCTGTAGGGCAGGGATTGTTTCTCCCCTGGGTGCAGGGGAAGGAGCCCACCCGTCTCCAAAATGGGTGAGTGTCTGAGCTGCTCCAGCTCCTGCAGATATCTGCTGAAGGGAGACACACCACTGGGTTTGTATGTAGGTTGTTTTACTAAATGATCTATGTAATAATATATAAGTCAAAACTCTGTAATAATTGGCACCAAACAGCAAAGAGAACTCGCAGCTTTTATCTGTCTTGAGGGAAGCGCTGCCACTCAAAACTCGGGAGTGCTATATTTTATTTCTCATGCAGCATATATGAATGTAAGACTAGATAGTTTTAAATGGGTCACAGAATTATTAAGAAGTTTGGCAGCCTTTCCTCCCGGTGCACGCAGTACCACGCAGGTGGGGAGTGGGTGGGCTGGGGAGCAGGAGCGTGGGCTGTGCCAGGCTCTGGCTGGGTGTGTGTTACCTTTGCACAGTCATTTCCCCTTCCCTCCTGCATTCAACCCCTGTGTCTGTTTGGAAAATAAGTTCTTTATACAAGTATTATTATAGATGTGTGTTAGTCACGATGTGTATAATCATGGTGCTCATAAGGTGGCCCCTGTTTTTGTTGAGTATCTGTAATGGTAGTGATCAGTTTCCCCACTCTCAGCATTAGCTCCCTTAGTGTTTCTATTTTCCAGCAGAAACCCCTTTTTGTTCCATTTTCCTTATTGTATTTCACCCTTTTCCAAGTGTGAAGAACAACTTGCTTTCTAGCTGGCTTCCCTGGCTGCCAGCAGGTTGTGTTTCATTACTAACATGCCCAGCTGGCTGGGGGGGCTGGCACGTGGCAGCAGGTGACAGCAGGGCACCGCTGTGTCACCTCAGCTCTGGGCAGTGACACTCACACCTGGGGCAGCGCTGGAGCTGGGTGAAGCTGGGTCAGCCTCGAGGTCTGGGTGTCACAAACAGGGGAACATCTGGGTGTGTGGAATGACTGGCTGCAGTGAAACCAGAGCTTTATCCCAAAGAAGTCCTGGCTGAGTGTCAGTCCCTGCAGGAAAAGGAGTTTAAATTGAACCACAGGGAAAAAAAAAAAGGAAAAAAAAGATGAAAAGCCCCCTCTCTGAATTGAAGCAATAGGAAATGAAAACTGCTGAGATACACTGTCATGTGGGTAGTGGTGCTACCAACCTTGTGCTGCAGTAATTACCTCTATGCCTGCAATTTGTGCTCAGCTCCGACTGATTTCCCACATCATCCGGTGCCCAGGCTATATTCAATCAGTCCCAGCTGGAGAGAGCTATCTTGGATCATTTGGTGAGATTTCACCACAGATGCTGCCTGGCGTGCCAGGGAAGGCTGCGGAGCCGCCCTGGCACAGGCTGGAGGTGTGGGGACAGTGGCAGCAGGGTCCCTCTGG
This sequence comes from Calcarius lapponicus, assembly GCA_039654755.1. Classification (NCBI taxonomy): domain Eukaryota; kingdom Metazoa; phylum Chordata; class Aves; order Passeriformes; family Fringillidae; genus Calcarius; species Calcarius lapponicus. Next base: position 1,040,705 of record CM077467.1, read on the forward strand.
CCAGGGACACGGGGTGCCACCTCCCGTGGGGTGCTGAGCACCTGCAGCTGCTGGGGATGAAAGGTGAGGAGCTTCTGGCACTTGCTGGGGAGAGGACTTGGCTCTGCTGGGTGTGTGCTGGAGGCAGAGCAGGTTTTGTGGTTGTTCCCGCACTGTTTCATGTGAGAAATGAAAGAGCGAAGAGCGTCGGTTGGGAATTTTCGTGAGAAGCCAAGGGAGGTGGGTGTCCTCATCTCCTGCAAACCAAAATAGGTCGAGCACTTGATTTCCTCTGACTGCTTTGGAAGTGTCAGCTTCAGTAAGGAGCTGAGCAGAGCCGGAGCTGGTGCGAGTGAGCGCTGCCTCGCCTGCTCGGGCACGTTCTGTCAGCTCCTGCAGGAGCACAGGGCTCTGAGCCATTTGCCCCGGGACAGGAACTTTCTCAACTCAGCTATCTGCAATCCTGGATTGCTACAGCTTGGGGAGGAGTTATCAAGGGGCAGCTCTTGTGTGGGGAGAGGAATTTGCCTGGAAACCTGAAGTTAAAACTGTGCGCAATAGTAATTCAGGAACTGTCAGAGAAGGGTTTTTTTGGGGAGCAGTAGCTGCATTATTGGAGGGTGTAAATACTGCATTCTTGGAGGGTCAGGCATGCTCAGGTGTGTCCTGGAAGTTTACTATATATATATATGTGTATATATATATATGTAGTAACTATATATACTAACTATATATAACTATATATACTAACTACTATATAGTTACTCTATATATAGTGTATATATGTATATACTATATATAGTGTGTGTGTGTGTATATATATATATATAGTATATATAAGTCCAGTATACTATATATATATATATATATATATATATATATAGTGTATATATATATAGTATACTGGACTTGAATTTGTTTTTTACTCTCTGTGTTTACCAGTCCATCATCATCATCATCATCATCATCACACAATGGTTTGGGTTGTAAGGGACTGTAGGGATCATCTGCTTTCAACCCCCTGCAAGGGGCAGGGACACCTTCCACCATCCCATGTTTCTCAGAGCCCCATCCAGCCTGCCTTGGACACTTCCAGGAGTGAGGCACCCTCAGAAGATTCTCTGGGCAGCCTGTGCCAGGGTCTCAGCACCCTCACAGTAAAGAATTCATTCCTGATGTCTCATCTAACCTGTGAGTCTGAAGCTGTTCCCCCTTGCCCTGTCACTTTTGCCCTTGTCAGAAGTCCCTTCCAGCTCTCCTGCAGCCCCTGTATTTGTTATTTGTGCCACTGCTGGTTTCGGTGGGAGCTGTGTGAGCAGGGTGTCCTGCTGTGTGTCCTGGCAGGCTCCCAGGAGCCAGCCCTGCAGCCCAGGAATGCCTGGCAGCACTCACAGGGTGACTGCTGTGCCCTGCATCTGTTCTGACAGGCGGTGCTTGTGCAGCCACTCTCAGGTTAGTGTGGGTCCCACTGATTTACAGACCTTTCCTGTGCAGGGCAGCCTGTCTCCATGACAGGCCATGAAGCACATGATAACTCAGCAGCCTAAATTATTCAGGCAAATTGAATGTGTTTGGCTTGTTCCAAACTTTTGTTTCCTCTCAGCGCTGTCAGGAGCACAGGTAGCCCTGATGCTTGTATTGCAGCTCGTTCAGGTGCCAAGGAGACACAGACAGCTCAAGTGTAACTTATGTTTTACCTCATTTGTCACTTACTTCCACCTTGTCGGGCTCTTTCTGGGCACTTCTGTGCCTCATAAAAATGTTTATCTTGCACCTACTGATTGCTCCCCTCTGGTACACTGCTGGGTTCTGGGAATTCTCTGCATCATGTGGTGGAAAAGCCCCTGTAAAATCCCAAAGCAATTCTGTGTCTGTTCCACCCTTTAGAGGAAGTATATTCACTCATGCAAAAATTTTGACCCATTAGTCATCACTGGAGGATCCAGAAACCTCATCTTAATGAAGACAAGTAATTAAAATTAACAATTCTACCTGCAATTCCCTCATTGCCTGACCTCTGCTTTGTCAGTCTTCCTCCATTGTTACTGGGTGGATATGTTGAATTAATTCAGTGTAAAAATCCACACAAGCCCTTCTGTGAGCAGCCTTGCCTTGCAAGGACCACCGAGCTATGGCATGCAGATGGACAGGAGATGCCTTGTCAGTGCAAACATGTCCCCTGGCTTACTGGACACTGCTCAGGAGCTTCTGGGATAGGTGAACAAATTGGCTTTCGCCCTCCAAACGCGCGCCTGGAGATTTAGGAGCTCACTCAAAGCCTTTTGAATCCACCGGGATTCTTTCAGCTGAGACCACTGGGCTTGAAATAGGACCCGAGGGAGATGGCATCCTCAGGGATGTGCTCTGAGCCTTGCTGGAGACATTGGTCATCTAAGCCTGTGTTCAGAACCAGACTGAGGGAAGAGATCTCTGCTGCTGAGCATCTCCCTGATTCAGTGAGCAAGACAGAGCCTTGGGAGATGGAGATTCGCCTTGGAAAATTCCAGCTGCAAATGAGATGCATGATTTTAGGAATTAGAATAATTACCCCCTGGAACAGGTTCCCAAGGGATGTGATATATTCTGTATCACTTAGAGTCTTTAAATCACATTTGCATGTTTTTCTCACAAGCATGCCTAGTCACTCAGAGTGCAGGGCCAGGCTGGAGCAGCGCCGTGTGACAGGCTGAGCCTGCCCTGCTCTCGGGGCAGGAGTCACCGGGCCCTGCCTGCGCTGGGCTCTGCACATCCCTGCAGCAGAGGGTTTGGCACGTCCTGGAGGGAGCTCACCATGTCCCTGGGCACATCCTGGAGGGGAGCTCACCGTGTCCCTGGGCACGTCCTGGAGGGGAGCTCACCATGTCCCTGGGCACATCCTGGAGGGGAGCTCACCATGTCCCTGGGCACATCCTGGATGGGAGCTCACTGTGTCCCTGGGCACATCCTGGTGGGGAGCTCACCGCTGTCCCTGGGCACGTCCTGGAGGGGACCTGGGCACATCCTGGAGGGGAGCTCACCGTGTCCCTGGGCACATCCTGGAGGGGAGCTCACCGTGTCCCTGGGCACGTCCTGGAGGGGAGCTCACCGTGTCCCTGGGCACGTCCTGGAGGGGAGCTCACCATGTCCCTGGGCACGTCCTGGAGGGGAGCTCACCATGTCCCTGGGCAGATCCTGGAGGGGAGCTCACCGTGTCCCTGGGCACATCCTGGGGGGGAGCTCACCGTGTCCCTGGGCACATCCTGGAGGGGAGCTCACCGTGTCCCTGGGCACGTCCTGGAGGGGAGCTCACCGCTGTCCCTGGGCCGGCGCTGGCGGCTGTGCAGGAATGTGCAGAACTGAGCAAGGAACGCCGGGGATGATTCAGAAGCCAATTCCCCCAGCCAAAATCTGCCTGCTCTTCCCAAACACACGCAGGCCCTTCCTCTGAATCAGATGTCCCCAGGCTCTGAGCAATCCTGGCTGTATCAGTGTTTCCAGGACCTTCCCTCCCACCACCCCCTGAGTGATGAGAATATTTTTGTAGATCTCATTTCCTGGCCTTTCCCTTTCATCTCTCAAAGCAGCAAGTAAATGAACAGCCCTTTAGTTTTCAGTTACTGCTCTGCACCCAGTGAGCTATCAGAGGCTGTTGACAATGACTTTTCTCTTTTCCATGCTCCTGCCTGCAGGATTTGGGGAGATAATTCATTTGGTCCTGGTGCTTTGTCAACTTTCAGCACTTGTAATTGCCTAATGATCAGTGCTGATGCTGTTGTTAAGCCTGTTAAAACTTTGTCCTGCTGAACAGCCAGACTGTGCCTGTCTCGTCATGTTGTGCCTGCTGTGCTGGCTGGGGCTGCCTTTGATGCTCCCACCCTGGCCCCCTCTTTGCTTGCTGCTTCCCACCCACCTCAGGGGATGGATGGATGGATGGATGCAGCAGGGTGCTGCCCACGCTGAGGAGCTGCACCTGGAGTTACAAATAGCTGAAGAATAATCCCACAGAGAGCCAGATGCTCTCCAGGATGAATCCCCCCTCGGCCCCAAGGAGCCTGGAGCTGGTTGGTGAAGGTGGGCTGGTGTCTGTGCCTGGTGGGGTGGCTGAGAGCAGCTCTCTGGAGCAGGCTATCACTGATAGAGCGCTGCTGTTTAGCAACGTGCTGCTATTGCTGCTTTTCCATCTCTCTTGTGCCTTTTCCACCATCATTATAGTTTTTTTAGGGCTCTAATTGGCCACATTTCACGCCACCACCTCTTTGCTGCTCATTTGAGGTGCCCAACTGGCTGGTGCCATCTCTCGAAGCCCGTCGCTCATCCTCGCCTCTTCCAAGGCTGGTTTTTAATGGCACACACTGAACATGAGTGCATTACCATCCCTTTTCCAAGAGCAGTCTCCATCCACTCTTCTCCCGTCCCCCAGTGCCTCATCCAATTTAATTAATTATACTTAGTATATTACGCATCCTGTCAAAGTTTTTCCTTTCCGAGGTTTAATGGGTTTTTAATTCTAATGCATGCTGCATGTGTAAGCGTTTCGGCAGTGCGGGAGCGTGCAGTGGCGAGGAGGCAGCATTACAGCATGTGCTGCAGCAGCCAGGGTGGGTCCCTGTGGAGGCTCCAGCAGAGCTGCTGCAGGGCTGAGCTGCCTCCTTCCCTCTGCTGGTGCTCAGGGGGACACGTTTGGGTTGAGCCCCTCGCCCTTGGTGCGTCTGCTGGAACAGGAGCTGGCCAGTGGCTCGGCCCCGGCATCCTCTCTGCAGCTGCAGCCCGTGCTGAACTCAGGGTAATGGACCTGACTCTTCTCCTTGTGCTAACTCTGTCTGAAAGCACCACTTCCATCAGTCCCTGCAGCCCTGCCTTGTCCCTTTGCAGGAGGGCTGTGTTGAGGATGTGGTGGGGACTGGGCCGAGCAGGTAACGCCTGCTGGGGCTGGTACCCACGGCTCTGTATTTCCCAGAGACACTTAAAAGGCTTGGTCAGGAAGGTGGTTCAGCAGGAATGACTTTGTGGGGTCTCACACTGACTAGCTTTGGGTATTTCCAGAAAAAACCTGCTCAGACTAAGAGGGTTGTGGGTTGGCGGTTGTTTTTTTCCTGCCTGTCAGTGTTGCAAAGTGCTTAGGTTTTGAAAATCCAGCTGGGCTCTGTCTGTCTGTCACACCATCACCGAGAGTAACGATGCTGTGGTGCAATTTAGCTGACAGCCCTGTGAACTGGGGCCAGGAGCCAGCACAATCCAGCCTGACCTCGGGGCAGTGCTGCAGGAATGTGCCTCAGGAAAGCAGAAATCCTTGGAGGCTGCACTGGCAGAAGCTGGGGCAGAGCTGGAGCAGCCCATCCTGGGGAGCAAGGGCCTCCCACCTCTGCACTGGAGACACAGCAAGGGCTGTGTGGGACGATCCCAGGGAGGTGTGCAGCCCCCAGGTGGGACCCAGAATCACTGCCCAGCTGCCCATGGGTTGGCAGCAGCGTGGCTGGAGCTGTGGAGCTGAGTGCTTTCCTTGCAGTGCTTGTGCAAGTCACGGAAATGCAGTTATCTTCCATTGCTGTTGTTCAGCAGTCTCCCTGTGGCTCTGCAGTTGACAGCCCCAGACACACTCCAGGGCTTGTTCTGCATCTCACCCCGTGGCTGTGGGGCCGGCAGAGCAGGATGGGGTGGACAGGATGAGACCCCAGCTGGATTGCTGGAATTGAGCTTGTCCATGACTCACAGGTAAAGACATTTCCCCAAGCTTATAACGAGGTTTTAGATTTAACTGCTGACCTATAAGTAGTTTTACATGCATGTTTATCTGCCCTTTGGATTAATGAAGGTAAACTTAATTGCCAGAACAAAGTTTCATCTAATTAAATGGATCAGATTCTCAGACTCTGGCAATTCTGTCAAGTCTTCTCTTGGCCCCGGGGCAGTGTAACCCACAGCTGGCATTTCCCTGGCATTGCTGTTATCCCTTGTTGGTCTGCAGCTGGAGCCTGCTTTGAGCCCTCTCTGCAGCTCCATGGCCATGCAGAGAGAGCAGGAGTCAGGTGCTGGCTCAGGCTGGACAGTGTAGAGCAGCTTTTGCAGACCTGTCCCAGATCCCTGTGGGATTTTCTGATGCACCCGCCCCCCTAGGCAAACATCTCCTCGTGGTCCATCCCTGTGCTTTAGAGTAGAGATCCACCAGCATGGAAAAACCCCCGTGTTCATCTGCAAGAGACTTAAAGTAGAGCACCAGGGAGGGGATAATGCTGAGCTCCAGGGTGGAGGCGTGAGAGGTCAATGTCATGATGAGAGATGGCCAGCAACCAACATTTCGGTTTTTTAAGAAAAGGCGTAAAATTCCCCAGCTCTCCCTTGATGATGGGGAACGCCCCATTGTGCTGGGAAGCCTTCCAGCTCCCTCCACTCTTCAGAGCTGCACACTTTGAGAAAGTACAAAGAGCTTCTCATAATGTTTTGCCTTGTGGGTACGTCTATGATTAATTCCGTGCAAGCATTACTGGTGCAATAACAATACTGAAGGTCCTAAAACTGAAAAAGGAAACACATTTGGCTCGTGCTTCATACACAATCACTTACACTTAAGCTATTGATAGTTGATTGGGATCTGTAGACTGCTGGGCTGGTGCCACTGGGTTTCTGAGCGCGCTCAATGGCTGGAACAGACAGCGAGGCTGTAGGTTTTGGCAAGCTGTAGGTCTCATTAGTCAGGCTGACTGTATCTGACACGAGAGATTCCCATCCACCAAGATGAAGCTCACTTCCCTAGGCTTTGGCTGACATCCCAACAATATTTACATGAAGGACAACAGAGGATCAGTGTTAGATTAAGGCTGTGAGTTTCCAGTAGGCAGACAGTTAAATATTCTATTGAAATACTCTTTTGATTATTTAGATAATAATGAAGTTTATGCATGTCCTTGAGAAATCTGGGGAAAGGCAGTTGTTTTATGCTAAGCATGCAAAGATGTGTTTAATCTTGATAATAGGAGTAAATTATGTATCAGCGTTTATAACCTCGGCTCCTTTATTTCTCACTTGTGGTGTGGAGCCACCAGAAGCCTGGTGGGGAAGGGTGGCAGGAGGAGGGGGCAGCAGCCTCCCCATGGCAGCCTGGCCTTCCCATCCCTGCAGGAGGAGGGTCAGCATGGCTTGTTCTGTTTTGTCCTGGCCGAGGGAGGTGCTGGTTGAAGCAAGACATGAAGCACGAGCCCCCCGAGGAGAGGGCAGGGATGTGCTCTGACAGGCTCTGGGCCAGGAGCTGGCCCAGTACAGGCATCCAGGAATTGCTTCTTATCTCCCCCAACTGGAATTTCTGTTCTGTTGGATTTTTATCAGGATCGTCGAGTTGCCATTTTCTGACCGATGCCTGATTTTGAATAGGTCTGAGTAATAATTTGATTTATTGCTGCCGTTGGAATGTGGCTGCCTGGCTGGTCCTGCCTTACCCTCACAGAATATGTGAATTTGCTTCGTCTATGACAATAGCAGAGAACAGTAACCTTTGGATTAATTTGTTTCAGCGACTGAAGTCCCATTAAGTGGAAGGCAGCTGGTGTCAGAGGCATAAACTGAGACAAAGTTTTGCTCCCAATTGTGGGAAATGTGTTTAAACAGACTAGAAATGTTTCCATCTCTGCAGGGTATAATATACTCAAATGGTTGCATTAACATGAAAAAAGTCAAAGGAAGAGTGTATTTAGGACAATCCCTCTGTATCCAGTGCTAATGAAATTGAATTGCAGTAATGAAGTCAGGGGTTGTGTTCTGCACCCGTGCAGGAGCTGCCTCAGCATGGATGGGAGCCGTGCCCGAGAGTGGTGGAGCACTAATGGCTCGAGATGGAAGAGTCCATCAGAGCCCAGAGTGCTCTCCTCTCCCTCCCAGGGCTGGAGCCCACATCCCAGACCTGTTAGGATGCTAATGAGCCCTGGATGCAGGCACGAGTGCTGGAGTTTCGGAGGTGGAATCCACATCCCCGCTGCTCAGGGGCCAGCAGAGCTCCGCAGACCACTTAAGAAAAGGATTAATTGGAGTTTAAATGGTGTGTTCCGCCGGCCTTCTGAAAGGGAATTAATTTTTCCTTGTGAATGAGGTGGGGATTGGCCTGCGGTCCTGGATAAAGGGGAGCAGCCAGCATTAAATTGCATTCCAGCCCATAATACCTTCTGGGTCTGACTCTGTTGTGGTGCATGGCGCACCCACAGCACAGCTCCTTCTGGTGACCGCCCTCCTTCCCACAGCCTGCTCCTCACCCCAGAGGCATCAGCATCCCAGGAGATCCTTGGCATGGAGTCTGTCCTCGCCCTCTGCTCGCAGCTCCCCGGCACCCAGCTCTGTCCCTCAGCCCTCGTTCACACAGCAGGGACGGTTCTGCAGGAGGGAGGGAGTTGTTCACAGTGAGACAGAGCAGGGCAGGAGGGGAATGGGCCAGCTCTTGCCCATTCCATTGCTGTAAATCAGAGGGAATCCTCAGCATTTCCTGGGAGCTGTCTGTGTCTGCAGCCCCCTTGCACACCTCTGCTGACCATCCCAGAAGCACTGCCCATGAGCTGCATGCAGCCACGGGTCCTTATCAGCAATTGCTCATTAAATTAATCTAAATGACAGCCCTTGTTTCATTAAAATAATTCCTGTGCTTTGCCCAAGCACTGTTGACCTTCTGTGTTGGGACAGACAATCCAGGATTAAAAATACAGCATTTTTACCTTGCATAAATCCCGAATAATGGTGAAAGAGAGGAAAAGAAAGGCTTCTTGTTGCAGTAAAGAGCATTTGTCACCGTCCCTGGTTATTAGTATCCTCTGAGCATTGTGCAGGGGAAGCCACGCCAGGATTACACTGCTGCATTGACTGGAGACTTCTTATTAGGAAAGGCAAGGAAGGCTCTGTGAAGCCCATAGGTCAAAAATATAATACACTATTCCCCACCTCTCGTTTCCTGATGTTATGCTATTAGAGCAGATAAGGGAGAGGTGCAGAGTCTTAATTTACAAGCGAATGATGAACCACGGCTGGGGACTGTTTGTATTTTGCTGGAGCTTATTATTTTATCTGGAGTGTAATGCAGAGGATCACTGCCCCTGAGCCTGAAACAGCCACTCCTGTTGGGGTGCAGGGGTGTGGGCTCCACTGGTGTGCTGGGTCCTGAGAAGATGAAGGTGCTGGAGTTGAAAAGAAGCCCCGAAGTAGCTGGAAGAGGAGTGTTAAATAATGCAGTCGCGCTTTGTCCATGAAAGATGGCTAACCATGAGTAAACAGCCACAACAGTGTTTGATCCCTTCGTGTTTACTATTTATTCATATTTATTATTCATAAATTCTGTCACAAATATTGGGCCCGCACCCCAGTGAGACATTTGCATTTTATTTTAAGTTTGATTTCCCCCCCCCCGCCCCTCAGTTTCATGAACTGAGATTTAATGATTTGCTTTTCCACATTGCTCCCGTGCTGGCTCTCCCTGGTTCTCCTCTTCTTGTTTCAGGAAGAGATTTCTAACATGGAAAAGTGATATTTGAATAGATTCCCCTAAGGCAATCAATTTACTTCTAATTTGTCTGGAACTAAGCTTTTCTTTGTTGCAATGAGAAAGGATTGAAACTGCTGTAAAATTTATTAGCTTCCAGGAAGATTTTGAAATGAATTTTTTAATGATCGTGCTGTTTGCTGTACCCAGGAGCAGTGTCATCGTGATTACAGTATAATCACACGGTTGCTGAAGAAACACCCAAATGTGGAGCTAGAGCTGGGCTCCTGCTCGAGATGGGGACCTGTGGCACCGCCCAGGTACAGGCACTGCCCAGGAATGGGTTGTACCCAGGTACGGGTGCCACCCAGGTATGGGCATTGCCAAGGTATGGGTACTACTCAGGTATGGGTTGTACCCAGGTACAGGTGCCACCCAGGTACGGGTACCGCCCAGGTATGGACATTGTCCAGGCACTGGCACTGCCCAGGTATGGACATTGTCCAGGTATGGGTAGTACCCAGGTACTGGCACTGACCAGGTACTGGCACTACCCAGGTACAGGCACCACCCAGGTATGGGCACTGCCCAATACAGGTATTGCCCAGGTGCTGTCACTGCCCAGGTCCAGGCACTGTGGCTGGCACTGCCACAGGGCTGGGGGCTTTGGGCTGGGGCTGCTCAGCACGATGCTCCCCTGCCCTGTGCACGTCCCAGCAGGCTGGGATTCCTCAATCCCTCTTTGTCTCCCCTTCTTTCTGGTTCTCAAGCAGCTCCTGCTCCTCTTGCTTGCTCCCCTGTACCAGCACAAACGAGCTCTAGTTAGTCACCCAGGCAAAGCTGCTCTGACACGGATTGGATTGAACTGAGCGCCTGTTTGGAAATGGAAACTCCAGGGACTATTGTCATCGCCCAAATTGCACCTTAGATTGTATAACAGCACATGTCATCTGGCCATTTATCAGGAATATTACATTCCCGGGCACTTGCACCTTGCTACGATTTAACTTTGTCTCTTTGGCCAGCGTTGCAATTCCACTGGAGATAATTCAATTGCTGGGCGCTGAGCGGGCACCTCGCGCACCCGCTGCGCGTTGCTGTGCTGCACGTCCCTGGGTGTGGGACAGGGACTGGAGGATTTGTTCCCCAGGGACGTTCCTCAGTCCCCCTGTGATGAGGGAAGAGCCCGTGCTGTGTGCAGCTGGGGGCTGTTGCTGCAGTGCCCACCACGTGTCCTCTGCTGGGCGCTGCCTGTTGGGCATCCATCCTGTGTCCCTGCTCTTCCGACCAAGAGCTTGCACGGTGGCATTGGGAAATGCTGGGGTCTTGGCTGGGTGGGGGATTTTTATCTCTTCCACCAGCTCTGCCTGCAGCTGCTGGTCCTCGGCAGCTGCTGCCTGGCTGAGACCACAGCAGCTGCCTTTCTGCTGGTCTTCTGAGCTGCAAGTAGAGCTCTGATTTGAAATCTGGAGCTTAACGTGGATTTTGCTTTACTTGTTGAGGAAGGTGTTTATTCCAGAGGTGGCTGTGGATTTTATGTTATTTCATATTTGCTATGCAAGAGCTTATGTTTAGTAATGACATTTTTCCTGCCAAGTCTGACTTCAGGATAACTGCTCACCTCTTGATGAAAAGGCTTGTGCCAGGATGTTTTGTACCTGGGGAATGTTTTAAAAGTGACCCTGCCCTAAGGTGCCCTGAAACAAAGTTCTGGGTTTGTACTGGGTGAGGGCAGTCTGGCTGAAACACGGATATTGCTGCAGTGGAACCTGCACATCTCTGGTACAGCAGCTCCCATGTAGGGCACTTGCCCTCAGCTGAGCTGCTCAGCGTGTCTCTGAGCCAGCCAGGTGCCACATGCGTGCCACTACAGGCGTCCCCACAGCCTGACTGGCAACAGAACTATCCCCTCAGTGTGTGCAGTGTCCTCAGCTCCTCAGAGAGTGAAACCCAGGTCATGCCCTGGGCCATGCTGGTCTCCATGCCAGGGCTGTGGTGTTCTCAGTCCCCAGGCCATGGTGGTCTCTGTCCCTGGGCTGTGATGTTCTCTGTCCCTGGCCATGGTATTCTCAGTCCCCAGGCCATGGTGCTCTCTGTCCCTGTCCATGGTGTTCCCCATCCCGTGCCAGCTGGCAGGTCCTTGCCAGCCTGGAGCACTGGGGGGCTGTGTGTCAGGATAAGGGGCTCACGCTCACACAGAGCAGTGCTGGAGCTCGGGGGTCTCACCCCGCTTTGCCCCTCTGTTGCTCCCACTCCCTTTGCCTGTCTCCAGCTCTGGTCAGTTTCTCTCCAGCAGTTTCATCCTGCTCAGCCCTGCCCTGAGCACAGGGGTGGGAGCTGCCTGCTTTGCCTGCCAGGCACTCACCATGCTGTGGTTCTGGTGGTTATTACCTGGGCTTCGCTCCGTGCATCGAGAACATTTTGTCACTGCAGACAGTAACAGTTGTATTGACTAGGGCAGGTGTAGGGCTGTAAAAGAATTTCCTGTTGTTCTATTTCTGATTGTTAAAGTGGTAAAGAACAAGACAGAACAGTACAGCAATGTGAATGTGAATGTGAATGGCTGTCCTGGGTGCCATCAGAGCTGGGTGAGTCAGACTGAGCTGCAAAGGGCAGCACCAGGAGCCTGCCCAGCAGCTCCTGCCTGCCTCTGCTTGGGGCGGGATGCAGGGATCAGCCCTGGCTCGGCCACTGGAGGGGCTCAGGCCCTGCTGTGCATGCCTTTGGATCTGGGACAGCAGAGGAATGGTGTTTCTGTGTATCAACAGGCCTTGCTTGAGGCGTAAGAATAGTATTTTATACCAGCTCAGGGCTAAGACAGTGATGGATGGGTGGGTAGCTGGAGATGCCCGTTCTGCCGTGTTGAAGAGGCTGCTGCTGGGGGCTCTGTGCTGGTCCTTGTGTCTGCTGCCAGGTCAGGGCTGCCCCTGGACACATGTTGTCCCCAAGAGCAGGTTCTGGCTGCAGGGCATGGTCTCAAATGTGTCCTGAGCACAGAACCGAGTGACATGTGCCATGGAACTACCTGTTGTCTCAGGTCTGTGGATGATGGTGACTTGTGACCCTCTGCCTGTCAGCCTGGCCTCTTGTTAACATTCCCTTCCTCACACAAAAGATTGAAACTGTGTAATTTAATGTAATGCTTCTCAGCTCCTTTTCTCCCTGCATTTCAGCTGCTGCAGGTTCTAGACAAGCACTGTAATGTCCAAAACTGATCATCTCCCTGGCAGAGAGGCACCAGGCACTTTAGTGAGCTGCTCTTAAAGCACAGGTGCCTTTCTAGGCACTGAGGAATATCCACTTGCATAATCAGGGAAGTCCTCCAATTGTTTCTAGCTGTAAAATGTGCCAGTTGGAATAAATGGGTCAAGGCAAGAGCAACCTGCCTGTGCTCCCTCTGGAGTGAGGTTTGCCTTGGCTGTGGCAGTCCCATGGATTGGGGGCTGAGCTGTGCTGCTGGGCAGGGAAGGCGAGGAGAAGCAGCTCCCCTGTGCTGGACCAGCCAGCCCAGCACGCTCACAGATCCAGCTTTTCATGTTTGTGGAGAGACTGAAGTGATGTGTGCTCCAGCAACACGCCCAAGGTCACACAGCACAATAAATCAGTGTCTCATCGGGATGAGAATCCAAGATATTTCTGTAGCCCCTCCAGCCATCACCAAGTCCTCTGCTATCACAGCCAGACTACACAACTTTGTATGCCTGTGGCACCCTTTTGAAGTTAAGCTGTGGATAAATAGGGAGACAGCAATATTTTCTGGGCAATTTTTCTTTTTTTTTTTTTTTTTTTTTTTCCTATTTTGCTCAAGTACTTGAAATTAGCAGAATCAAAGTATAAGATCATGGGCTTTTAGAGCTCAGTGCTGGTTGTTCAGTGTGTAGGGCTCAGGGCATCCTTCTCTCAAGCTGCTGTAAAGGCAGCTGCCAAAACCCAGACCTCCTCCCCTCCACCCAGCCCTGTGCTCCACATCACTGGGTTGCTGCTCTGATGTAGAGAAAAAGCTGATGTTTTACCCATATATTTTTCAATTAATTGCCTTCTTCTCTTTCTTTAAAAAAACCTTTCTTGGTGTTTTTTTAATTTTTTTTCTTCCTTTATTTTTTTTGAGGTCTGCCTTTTACTCGTTTATTCTCTGTAAGTGTTAAGCTGCTCATATTTTGGTGCATTGTGTTATGTGCTGAGAATTTTTATCAGCCGCCCTAGTGCTCGCATGTGGTGGAAATACCAATGTGTCTGAGGAGCGGAGGTTATGCACACAGATGTACAGAGCAGCAGAAGGAATGGTTTGCAGATGGAGGGAAGGAAATCTGGGCTGAGCCTGCACCTTCCATCCATCAGCCCAGCCCTGACCGAGCGTGGGCTCCTGGGGGTGATGGCACTGGAGCTTTAGTGCTGCTCCCAGCCTGTGGGTTACGGGAGGAAGGAGCCACGTCTTTGCGTGGGGAAAGGCTGTGCTTTATGAGGGCAGCTGCAATTACAAGCTCTTATCAAATGAAGGAAAAGCCGAGACTGAAAAGCAGCCAGGATCCTGTGGTGTTCGGCAGGAGCCACGGTCGGATGCTCAGCAAAGGCTGGGCATGGTGAAACTGCTGAATTTCATTTCCAGCTTTGCACTTGGCTGAGCCTGGCTGCTTCCCTGAGCCTCGGTTTGTCCATCTGTGATGTGGAGGTGAAGCTGTGCAGTCCTCTGGGGCTGACTGACAGTGCAGGAATGCACACAGGCCCCGGGCACCAGGATTTGCACTCGCCTAGCAGCCCTTGGACCTGGTCTTGGAGGGTCCTTGGGAAGGGTTAAACCTCCAGTCCATATTTCAGCACTGTAAAGTGGTGCTGGGACGACAGCCCCAAGTCGAGAGAAGGAATCTTTATTGCTCCTGTATGAATAAAGCCCCGGCGCTGGGAATGACACATTTAATCTTCAGTGGAGTGGACAATCTTGGAGATTTATAAAGCCTCTGTTGTGTGAGAGGTCAGTGGGGATTAAGCAACAAGTTAAAACACACATATACAGCAGAACCACAAAGAACCTTCCCTCCTCCCCCTTTTCTTTCCTCTCTCTGTTCCTTTCCCCTCCTTGCAAAAAGTCAAGCTTAAATGTCACGTCAAACCAAGCTTAAAACATGGTGGCTTTTAACACTGGCCACTAAACCCAGGAACCACTGGCTCTGAGGGCTTGACACACGGACAGCCCTGTTGTGATGGATTTACTGCCATCACTCCTTCTCCAGGCTTCTGTTCTGGTGCTGACAGGTGACACACAACCTATTGGAAATTAAACTGCGGTCTGTAGAGCCTCGAAACCCATGGCTGTTTGGGGTTCGGTCAGTGCTGTTTGGGGTAGGATGCCCTCTGCAGTGCCCAGCTTGGTGTGGTGCCCCCAGCCCGGGCAGGCCGGAGGGTGTGGGCACCCTGTTCACCTGCCTTGTGCTTTCTCCCTGCAGAGCAGAGCGAGGGCTTCCACTGCCGGGAGGAGTGCCGCATCCTGGGCCACTCGGACAGGTGCTGGATGCCGCGCGGCGCCGTGCCCAGCCGCGCCAAGTCCCCCGAGCACGGCAGGAACGTCATCGCGCTGTCCATCGAGGCCACGGCCGTGGACGCGGAGCCTTACGCGGACTGCGGCGCCAAAAGGACCTTCGCCACCTTCGGCAAGGAGGGCGGCGAGCCCCCGGCCGAGGAGCGCCTCGCCAACCCCAAAGGCAAAAGAACGGTGGACTCGGCCGCCTGCTGCAGCCCCAAGGTGAGCGGCGCCGTCCGCGAGGCCGGCAACGGCTGCGAGGCCGTCAGCCCCGTCACCTCGCCCCTGCACCTGAAGAGCCCCTTGGCCGGCAAGCCGGCGGCGCCCTACGGAGCCGGGCACTGCGCCGGCGGCCGGGAGCCCTTTGGGAACAGTGGCCCTTCCCGGCCCAGCGAGGCAGAGCCCCGGGGCGCGGACAGCGAGAGCGGCGGGCAGGAGGGCAACCCGCTCCTGCAGGCCAGCCGGGAAAAGGACTCGCCCGGCGCCCGGAGACTAAAGGACATCGTCCTCTGAGCAGCACGCGGCCACAGGAGGATGTGAGGATGAGGCTAAAGGACATCGTCCTCTGAGCAGCGCTCGGCCGCAGGAGGATGTGAGGATGAGGGACCGCACGACTCCCAGCGCAGATTGTTTTTACCGCTTACCAATGGTTCACAGATTGCTGTATTTAAAAGCTTTCCCTAAGTGTATTGTTTATAAATGGAGCTATCGTTGATGTGACAATCCCACGTGTCTCGAGGGCGGCAGGGGTGCGCAGCCCGAGCGAGGAGCCGGTGTTCGCCCAGGCCGGGAGGCGGCGGGTGGCGGGGGCAGAGGCCAGACCCCCCCAGTCCTCAGGAGCGCTCGGTACCCCCTCCTCGGAGTTTATATATTTTTGTATCTCAAAACGAAGATAAATTTCCATTCCTGGAGAGAATTGAGTGGCCAATTCCTTATTCGGACATCTTTAGTAACCACCCCGGCGGTTTTGTAGTCTGGATGAAGTAGCGGCTGTTTCTTGTGTGGGACTGTTCAAAGTGACAGTCGGGTGAGTTTCAGTTCAAATTCACCCAGCACGAGGTTGTTTGTCTTTTAAGGTGTTGGTGTTTTGCTATGGACACCCCTGCATTTACGAATCCTTTTGCTGTCACATACTTATCTGTACTATTATTGTATTTGATATTGCAAATTACTGTATGTCTAGTGATGGCAAAAGGCTTTCAGGCTTAAAAAAAAAGGAATAAAAAAAAAATAAATCACAATCATCTTACTTAAACTTTGGGGAGCCTGCAGTTTGCAGCCCCGGTGGAGCAAGCGCTTCTTCCAGCCCCCACCATTGCCTGCAGCCTCCCCCGGCTCCTGCAGGAAAATGTCAGGGCATTTTGGGAAGCCGTTTTTGGGAAAATCCTGCCTGGGTTGCAGTTGTCGGATGCACTGTGCTGAACTTTTCCCCTTACCCGTTTCTTTTGCATAATTTCAAGGCAATGCATGGAAAGGTTTTTTTCCAGAAGTTGGTTATTTTGGTTTTTTTCCAGTTCCCAGATTTAGATATCCCTCGCCTCCAGTCATTTCCAAGTCAAAGAGATGGAATTATTTTAAGAGATCTAAATTACCTTCTCAATTAGACACACACACTTCCCAGTCAGCATTTCCTAGCCATGATTACACCAAGAGGGTGTGTGTGGGTATGACATCATGGCATGGATTTTAGACCCTTCTGATTTCTTTCTATCCCTGCATCAATAAATAAGTCTGGAATGAGCAATAGTGATGTTAATTTAGGGGCAGACAGGTGATATGTAACAACGCTACTAATTCAATTAATGTGCCTTCTTAATGGAGAAAAAATTAAAGCAATTCTTTATTTTTTCTCATAATTAAGGACTTTTTTGTGTGGGTACAAATCTACTCATGTAAAATTGATTTGAAAATTGAGCTACTTTAATAGCCATTTTGTAGAAGGGAGAGAGGGAAGGGATTCCACAGCTCTCTGCTCTCTTGCAGTGATGATTCCTCAGTGAGGTATGAGTAAAGTAGGAGGATTTTAGTTAGTGTATTATTATTATTATTATTATTATTGCTATTATTATTAACCCTTCACTGAACAGATTTTTCCTACCCTCAATAATGTTTCCTAGAATTTAAAATGGATTATGGAAGGAAAAATATATAGCTCTTGCCAATGTTTGCTGTACCAGCAAGTTGAAATTAGTGGTTTCTAGAGAAAGAGTCTTTCTAGGTCTACATATCATGATAAAGTATTTGTTACTTGATTTATTTAAATGAAAAACAACAAGAAAACAAGTTCCAGTGGTTATCATCCTCAAAATAAAATTAAACTCCAGCCATTTATTTCTTCAGGGCAGATTGATCTTGCCTGAAGCCACAGCTGGTCTGAGACAGGTCCAGAGTCAGCCTGTTCCCCCTGCCACTTGCTAGGGCCAGGAATTGGGAAAGAATCAACAAAAAAACAGTTGTCTAATGAAATTTGTGATGCTTCCCTCACTGGTGTGATGACTACCTCATTCAGCTCCCATCCCACGTGCTAACATGATGTCCTGCATCCCTCCAGAAAGCAAACTGGGGGTTTTCTCCCCTCTTCTGGATGCTGAGCCCATTTTTCAGGGATATGTTGTTTCTGTTCCCGCTGTGTTTCCTGCCTGTGTACTGTTACTGCTGTCATTTATTTCTGGTTTTTTCCCCAAATGTGTGTTTTATTATAACACAAGCAAAGAGGAGAGGGGCTGGCTTGGGGCTGTGGGAGTAACTGGGGGTTCTGTAACTGTTCAGCTGAGTTTATTCTGATGTTACCTGGTTTTGTCAGCTCTGGGAGGTTTTATTTGCGGGGGGAAACTTCTCCCATGTGTCTGCTGAGAGAAAGAACCTGCCCTGCCCTGTCTGTCAGCTGCTCCTGGCTTCACAGGGCAATGGCTCCATGTGGCCCCATCATTGCCCACCCCTCTGCCAGGAGGAGACCCAGCTTACCCATGGCCCACGGTGGGGTGGGGAGTGGGGGTCCCCCCAGGTGCCTGGAGAAGCACCAGCCTTAATTCCTGCCGAGCGTTGCCCCCTGCCCGCGGAGCTGCCACCACCAGCCTTGTGTTTCGGGTGAGAAATAGATGCTAACTGAAAAGGAAGAGAGGGAGGAAAAAAAAAAAAAAAAGAAAAAATAGAAACATTTCTCTAATTTACCCAGAGGAAACGTTCCTTGCCACTCTGAATAAAAGCACAGCCGAGAAAGAATGTGAAATAATTCTGTATTAAAAGGGGGCATTAAAGAGGTCAGTAAACCCTTATGCCTCCAAGAAAACCATTTAAACACCAGTTTTCTGGGCTGACCCAGGCTGCAGTGGGGGATGTGAGCGAGGGGCCCTTCCCTGGTGTGGCCTTGCTGTGCAGGGCCAAGGGGAGACCCAGAGAGCTGCCCTGGCCTTGCTGCCTTGGCCCTCTCCAGAATATTTTGGTACTCCTGTCACTGTCCCTCTGTGTCACTCGAGATGAGTTCAGGCTCCTGGGCAAATTGCAGTCCCTTGGTTTTTTTCCTACTTGCATCGAAACCGGCCATGCAAAAAATGTTCTGAGCTGCAAGGGCGGGCAGGACGGCTTTTTGGAAGGGTTCCAGATGTAATTATTGTGCTTTTTAATAACTTAAACCTGTCCTCAGATTTGGTTTAGGAAAAATCGCTGGGATCTGTTGGTTTCCTTCAGGCACACTTGCTCTGCTCCCCTGTGAATCCAGGAGAGCAGCAAGCACCGACGATTCTCCCCCGAGCATGACGAGGACCCCATCTGGAGCAGCTCTGGGGCTGGGGCCAGGGGCTGAGCTCTTCCCCTGGGAGCCCCTGGCCTTTCCCACCCTCGGGGCTGCAGGGCTGTGCTGGGAGGGATGGTGGAGGCCTGGGGGGCACCACTGATGGCTGGAAAAATCCCCCCTCCGAGCAGTGTCTGCTGAGGTTGTTGCCGTTCCCTGTTTGTTGTGAGCTGGAGGTGGCCTGTGGATCACACTTTGTGCAAAAGTGAATTCCTTTCTTTTTTAATTTTTATTTTTCCAAACAGGAAACGAGTTGCTTTTGTGAAGAACACACTGTCTGATGAATATGTTGAAATTATTCTTGGAGGGGGGGGCGGGGTGGGAGGGAGAGAAAAAAAAAAAAAATCTAATTTTGAATGGAAACACATCTGTCTGTCATTGGGGAAAACTGATGGTCTTGTTGCTACAGCTGCTTTTGCAGCTCTGGGTAATCTCTGATCCAACCTGTGAGCTGTGGTACCGCCGGGGAGAAACCCCACTGCCAGCTCTGCTGGGGCTGAGACTGAGCCTCCGCCAGTGTCAGCTGATGTTCAGCTGATGGGAGCTGGGGGAGAGGCTCCAGACACCCCTCCTGCACCCAAAGTGGCTCTGTTCAGCTGATCTGAGCTGGGCTGGGGTCTCAGATCCCCCTCCCTCACCCACTGGCTCTGTTCAGCTGATCGGAGCTGGGCTGGGGTCTCAGATCCCCCTCCTTCACCCAAAGTGGCTCTGTTCAGCTGATCGGAGCTGGGCTGGGGTCCCAGACACCCCTGGGCTGGGGTCCCAGACACCCCTCCCTCAGCAGTGGCTCTGTTCAGCTGATCGGAGCTGGGGTAGATCTCCAGACACCCCTGGGCTGGGGTCTCAGATCCCCTCCCTCACCCACTGGCTCTGTTCAGCTGATCTGAGCTGGGCTGGGGTCTCAGATCCCCTCCCTCAGCAGCGGCTCCCAGCAGCAGCAGCCGCCCCGGCGGCCGCGGCACCGAGCGCGGTACGTTCTCGTCATGGTGTCTCCGTTGCCGAGTATATGAAGAATAAATCGTTGTATATGCTGATATGTATGTTATGTACATTTTCACAGTGATTGAATCATTGTAAACAACAAAATGGAAAAAGGAAAAAAAAAAAAAAAGAAGAATCACCATTCTGTCTATTTTATGAAGATGATAAAGCAGCTTTATTAAATTATTATGATTCTGTTTCCAAATGGTGTACCTGCCACATTGGGATTTTTTCATCTGATGAGAACTTTGTTTTCCACCTAAATGTGATTTTCTTTTCTCTGCTTTGAGCATCTAATGCATTTTAGTATTAAAGCAATTATTGAATAAAATGGAAAGTAAGTGTTTGGTTAAATATGCCTCAGTGGGTTTGCTTTGATGGGCTCCAGGTGCTGGTCCTGCAGAAGGCAGTGCACGGCTGGGTGCCACCCCAGCCCCGTCCCTGTCCCGTGGCTGGTCTGCTTTGGCACCCAAGAGGCTGCAAAGCTCAGACAGAACTTTCCTGGTCCTGAGGAGGGGTCATCACCATCCCCACTGGTGATGGTGGTGATGGCCCCATGAAACTGGGCACGGTGCTGGTCCTCTGCCACCTTCACCTTCAAGGGAAACAGCACTGTGAGAGGATGAGCAGAGGTAGGAAACGCCTCCAACACACACTTCTCCACTGAGGCATGGCAGAGACTTTATTTTCTGTAGTTTTTCAGGAGGGTGCTTTGGAGGAGGTGGTGAGGAGCGTCCACTGCCTCTGAATTAACTGGTGGATGGACCTTATTTACACATGGAGCATCCAAGCACTTTGTGGCTAGCAGGTTAAATAAAATAGACCCACAAGGTCTCTGCTCACTCAGTGGCTCAGTCAGGGTGACACCAAGGTGGACCTGGAACAAGAGCAGTGGTGTGGGAAGCCCTTTCCCTGGCGAGGGAAGATGCTTGAGCTGCACACCGAGCATCATCCTGCCTGGCAGGGACACGCAGGAGCAGAGGTCAGCTGCAGGTAACCTCACCTGGGTGAGGCCCCAGCACTCCAAACCAGCAGGATCTGACCGGCCTGGGTCAGCTTTGTCACAGGTGTGTGTTGGCACGGGAGCACAGGTAACGGTGCCCAGGCAGCCCGGTACCAGCACCTGCAGCTTGTTTGCACCCTCATTAGTGACTCATTTGGCAGGTGGGTAAGGGAGATAATCCGGGCTGTGCGAGGGAGGCTGCTGTTTGTTCCAGGGGTGGATTTGCCGCCGGGCTGGGGAGCGGCGGTGCCGCAGCAGCAGCGGTTCGTGCCCGGGGGGCACCGGGTGCGCTCCTGCAGCATTCCCGGCCGGGACCCTGCCTGCCCGCGGAGCCGGAGCTGTGCCAGCGCCGTGGGCTCGGCTGCCAGGTAGGAACCGAGCGGTCTGGGAGGAGCTGCCCTGGGGCAGCGGCTGGGGGGCTGCCAAGGCTGAGTGGGGTGTGGATGGGGGGCAGCGCACAGCCCCAGCCCGGGGCTAGGCATGGGCTGGCTGGGCTGTGAGATGGGGCTGGAATCCCCCCGGACGGGAGGTTTTTCTCGTGGAATCGCAGCCCGCCGGAGCCCTGCGGTGCTGGGCTTGTCCTGCTTTAGTCGCCTCCCTCCGCTCGCTGTGCTGGCTGGGGGATCCGCGGTGGCAGCTGCGGACGCGTCCCCGCCGCGCTCCTCGCCCCGGTGTCACTGTCCCCGGTGCCCTCCGTGTCCGGGCCAGCTCCGGGAGGGACTGAGCGTCTGCCGCCGATAAAACCGGGATTGCCTGTCTGGGACCGCCGCTGGCCCCGGGGTGTGCGGGGGAAGCATCCCGGGATGCAGCGAGCCCGGGCAGCCCCTGGCACCGGGGGCTCTGGCCAGGGTGTGTGTGGCGCTGCTGGGATGCTCTGTGAGCCCTGGGCACCGGCGGCTATGTGTGATACTCTTGGGATGCTCTGTGAGGCCGGGGCAGCCCCTGGCATGGGGGGTTCAGGCCAGGGTGTGTGTGGCGCTGCTGGGATGCTCTGTGAGCCCGGGGCACCGGGGGCTCTGGCCAGGCACTGCTGTCTGTGGCACCGCTGGGCTGC
Organism: Calcarius lapponicus; assembly: GCA_039654755.1. Lineage (NCBI taxonomy): Eukaryota > Metazoa > Chordata > Aves > Passeriformes > Fringillidae > Calcarius > Calcarius lapponicus. Next base: position 1,062,454 of record CM077467.1, read on the forward strand.
TCTGTGAGCCCGGGGCACCGGGGGCTGTGTGTGGCACCGCTGTCTGTGGCACCGCTGGGCTGCTCTGCGCCGCTGCTGATAACGGAGCGCTGGGGCACCGAGCCGGCTGCTCTAGGTGGGCTGCGCAGCCAGGCAGGGACCTGTGGGAATCCATCGCTGGTGCCCGGAGCTCCCCGCCCTCCCTAGGAGAGGGTTCTGTGGTTGGGCAGGTGGCTGGGTGTCCCTCTCCCATGGGAGAGAGATTCTGGGGGTGCTGCAGTGCGCCCCGAGGTACAGAGCCCCCACCCTGCCGTGCCTCTGGCTGCAGTGAGGGGTTCAGTGTGAAGCCAGTGAGAGAATAAATTAGCAAAGAAAGCAGGCAGCCCTCACCAGGCAAGGTTCAGAGCCATGGATCTCCTTCCTGTTTCTTCTGGACATTATTCTATGTTACATTTGATGTTAAACTGGAATATCTAAACAGAGCCAAATTGGATTAAGAAGCAATGACTTATTGTACACTCTGACTGTTAAGCCCACAAAGACAAGAATAAATAAATTGGAGGAATCAAAGGCGTGAAAGCATAGAGCAAAAATATATATAATATATCTCCGTTTGAAGCAGGGCTCTGCTCAGGGCTTGTTGTGGGCCCAGAGGGGCAAGTGATGGTCCCCGTTCTGCTTTTCTGTTGTCTGGATTTGGGTTCTGCTCTCGTGTCTGGTGCTGGACCAGCAGCCTGCTTGCCTTGGGCAGGAACCAGCGTCCAACAGCCCCAGCGGGCTCCCACTTGTTTAACTTGCAGCTGTTTTTTGTTCTGTGTTGTTGTCCTTTCCTCCTGAATGTGATGTAAGCGAGCGTCCCCAAAGAGCCGTGGCAGAACAAACACAGGCAGGTGCGCAATTACAGAGCTCACCTCTGCTGCCACATGGCCTGCTCAGCTCCCCCTCCCTGCTGGCTGCTGGAACGGCTCTGCAGGAGGGATGGCTCTTTGGGGACACACTCTGGGCCTTGGGGCAGCCATCACGCTGCTGGCAGGGGTGTCTGGGCAGCTTTGTGGGGACACGGCGCGATCTGCCCTGCTGCAGAGTGATCGCTCACTGCAACCCAGCCTGCAAAATAAAACAACCCAAGAAAGCAGCGCTGTGGTGCTGCTGTGCAAAACCCAGCCGTGGCAGTTTCCATTAATACAGATAAAAAATTGAGACACAGGGCAAACAATATTAACCCCATCACTGATCAAGCTTAAAAGCTTTTCCCAAGAAAAATTGTCTCTGGATTGCAGTTAAATAATGGGCAGGGGGGTGGCTGCCTGCAGAAGCCTCTGCCATGGTGCTGGCAGGTGCTCCTGGCCAGGGCAAGGGAAGGTGGCTGGGGTGGCAGCAGAGGGTCAAACACCAGGCTGATCCCTTGCAAAGCTTCAGGACATAAGAAGCTCCAAGTGCTCTGTGCTTTAGGGGAAAATGGCACAGAAGCAGATCATCAGCCTTGGCAGAGGCCAATCTATGCTGCCTGAGGGTGATAAATTGTCTTCCAAGGCAAAAATAAAAAGGAATTATGATAATAAAACCTCAGGAGAGAAGCTTAGTGTGAGGGTTTTCAGCTTCCCAGGCAGGAGGAATGGAGGTGGATTGGTGGGAGCTCATATCCCTAAAGGTGGAGGTAACTGGGGTAGGGACTGCCCCTCACCTGCACCAGCCTTGGTGGGTGTGAGAGCCCAGTGTGTCAGACCTGCTGGGCCACTGTGCTGCTGGTGCAGCTTCACGGGCTAGGGAGCACCTTGGAAGGGCTGGATGGGAGGTGGGGATCTGGGCAGGAGGCTCCAGGGATGGGGAGTGCTGCAGCTTCATCCTGGCACTGCTAGCAGAAACCCTCTGTGCCCATGAGGAGAGCAGGCAGCAACAGGGTTGTTTTGACTGAGAAAGGGAAAATGAGCAAATAACATTCTCCAGGTTCTTCTCTATTGTTTTTTTCTCCTTTCCTAACTCTCCTGATAAGGAAAGAACCTTTTTTTAAACTCTCCTCTCTGTGTCTGCTGCACACCAGCTCAAAGGCTGTTGTTTATGTATTTGATTCTCTGTAAAATTGATCTTATTCTCTTTGGAGGAGTTAGGTTTAAATCACAGGATGAAATTCTGGCCACAGTGAATCAATAACAAATCTCCAATCAACCTCAGCCTGGGCTATAGACTTTGGTCATGGAACTTAGGTTCCCTGCTTCCCAGTGGGAAATGTCATCTGTTGATGGAGGACATTCTTTCTTTGCTCAGCGAGCAAGTCCCAAGGTCTCCATTAGAGCACTTTGGTTCTTCTGTCTCTCTGCTGCAGCCCTGCCTGCCTGTGCTTGGGGCTGAGAAAAGGGATAAAGCCTCCAGCTCTAAATTCCAGGGGAAAGCCTCCAGCATGCTGCCACTTGCCTCCCCAGCCTTCCTCTGCTTCCCTCTCCACCTCTGTGCTGTGTGAAGGTGCAGCACAGCAGTGGCTGGCCTGGCTGGGCGAGGCTTTGCTAAGCCAGCAGTGAGCTCTGGCTCTGCACCTTCCCTCCTCCATCGTTAGTCCCAGTCTCCAAACCCTCTGCATCCTGCAGTGTCTCATCCCTGCCTGGTGGTGTAGGGAAGTTGGCCAGTATTGACACGTTGACACTCACTGCCATTCTGAGAGGATCTCCCAAGCAAAAAAGAAAAAGAAATTTTTACTATTTTAATTTTTTATTTTTTTTAACTTTTTAAAAATTTTTTAATTCTTTCTTCTTGTTGCCATAGTAAATTCATGCACCTCCTCGAAGGTGATGGGGGCTGGCTGGACAAGCTTGTCATGGCAAGGGTCACCCTGGGTCCCCTCAGCACTGGGCTGGGTGGTGGCTGTCCCCCCTGTCGCAGGCATCTTTTATGGAAAATCCTTTCCTTAGGATTTGTCCTCCTGAGAAGCCGAGAGGCCTCAGGAACAAACTGTAACCAATGGTTATCTGCTGCTGTGGGATGCAACAGGTGCATCTGGGATTGGCTCATGTGGTTGTTTCTAATTAATGGCCAATCACAGCCCAGCTGGCTCGGACTCTCTGTCCGAGACAGAAGCTTTTGTTATCATTCTTTCCTATTCTATTCTTAGCCAGCCTTCTGATGAAATCCTTTCTTCTATCCTTTTAGTATAGTTTTAATATAATATATATCATAAAATGATAAATCAAGCCTTCTGAAACATGGGGTCAGATCCTCGTCTCTTCCCTCAACCCGGGACCCCTGTGAGCACGGTCACACCCCCCTTGTGCGGGGCTGTCCCCGCCTGTGCGGGGCTGTCCCCCCTTTGCAGGGCTGTCCCCACGGCAGCCCCGTCCCCGTCCCCACCGCCGGCGCAGCGAAGATCCCCCGAGGCAGATGGTAGAGCAAAGCTGTGTCTTTATCGGGCGATACCGGTAGTGTTCAGCTGCTTTTGAAGTCTCCAAAGAGAGCTGGGATATTTCTTGATCTGCTCTTAAATAAGTCATTGGCGCTGCTGTTAGCTCGCATTAAGCGCGGAGGGTGCGGGGCGGCAGCGGGACCGGAGCCCTGGGCCAGCCTCGGGAGGAGATTTCGGGCCGCTCAATATTTGATGGGAGAAGTTTATTTTAGCCCGAGCCAGGCTGAATCGCTGTGCCTCCACTGCGCGGTTAGTCGGGGGAGCAGCCTCGCGTGGTTCAGGCTGGGTTTGCTCCTCAGTTTCTGATTTCCATCTCAGCCCGGTCCCTGCGCATCCCTGGCCACGGGGGCTGTGCCCGAGCCCTGCTGCTGCCCCCCGAGCAGCTCCCTGCCCATGCCCACACCTGCAGGGCACTGCATCCCTCCCAAAGCCCTGACGGAGGCGGGAGCTGCTTTCTGCTCCAACGCTCCGTGGTACCCCGTACACCCGGGTACCCTTTTTTCCTGCTCCTTTGCTTGTGCCGAGCTGTGGAAGAAGAAGGGTTTGGGAGGCTGAACCAGTGCCCGATGTCCGGGAGGGATTCAGTGCTAACAGAAACACTGACAGGTCAGACTGTGTTTTTTAAATGCGCCTTTTTCAGTTTTGCTCGTTCCCCTTGGACTCTCTTCCCACCAGCAGCACCTTTAGCATTTATCTCATTCGAGTCCTCTAAGCAAATCTTATCTCTACATTTATTGCATCTTTGGGAATAGTAATTTTCAAGTCAGCTTTCACATTACTCCATATTTGTTACTAGTCCTCTGTCGAGGGAAAACCTGGCTCTTTATTAGTTCTCTGCCTGATACAAAACATTTAATTTGAACAGAAACCACCAGGAGAGAGATACATATTGCTTTTCATAACCAAAGTGTCAACATCTTGACCAGACTGTAGCTGAAGCAATCTTTACCATATGGTGGATTTTTATACTTGAACGTCACATCTGCATCCCCGCTGCCTCTCCTTTCATTGCAGAGATGCTGTGCTGGTGATAAAAGGCGCTGTCTCCGTGTCCTTCCACAACACAATCACAAAAGGACCCCTCAGCAGATAAGGAACTAAACCAGAGATACAATAGCTGTGGCTTCCCACTGGCTTTCTGCTCAATAGCTTTCTGCTATGCAGTTCACACACACACAAAAAAAAAAAAAAAAAAAAAAAAAAGGGAAAAGAAGAAGAATAGCAATGAAGGAGCATGTGTTGGGAAAATAAGCCCCAGTAAATCCCAGGGAGGGCACGGCTGCAGAACATGCTGGGAATAGCGACTAGAAGTGGGCTGAAACAAGATGAAATGTTTTTTTTTTCCCCCCAGATTCCTGGTAAATGGGATGCTCCCCACAGCTTCACTGAAGCTTGGGGCCCTTCAGAGTATTCAGACTTGGTTTTTGGGAAAACGGGGCTGTGCTAGTGTTGAGTTTTATTGCAAGGTAATGCAGAAATCTGTACTAGCTGCTGTTGGATCCTGGTAGGAACAGGCTGTACGAAGTGTTCAGAGCCCAGGCAGTGGGGAAGGAGCTGTGTGTAGCTGTCACTGAGCAGCAGGCAGAGGCTGTGCACAGCCAGGGCTGTGCCAAAAGAGCTCCAGTCTCACCTCTGGCTCTTGCCTGCTCGGGCACTGCCCCTGTGCTGCTCCCCAGCCCTCCTGAAGGATGTTTTGTTCCTTGGGGAGTGATGGGAGCCTCAGACCCCTTCCTGGCTGCAGGATTTCTTGGCATGCTGTCCAAACTGCCTGCAGGTGCCTGGTTTTGGATGCAAAGGCTCTGCTGCCAGCTCTTCCCTTCTCTCACCTGGGCTGGGCTCTGACCTGTGAGCCACCACGCCGTGCTTCCACAGTGGATATTTCCACTCTGCCATTTTCACTCCACCGTGCTTCCACAGCAGATATTTTCACTCTGCCATTTCCTCAGACTCCTGTCTGCCCTCTTTCCCACCCCTGGGGCCTCACGTTTTGCCACTGGCCTCCCCACACTGCTCTCCACATCCCTGCTTTGCAGAGCCTGTGGGCTTTGCTTGGGTGCAAGGATTCCAGGGTTGGGCTCCGTGCTTGGCACGTGCCCCAAACGCTTGCCTCAGCATTTTGCATGCCGCAGAGGATTTTATTGTATTGCTTTAATGGGAAGTCATGCAGCTCTGAACCCCAAATACACAGCTCTGTAAGAGTAGTGGCTGGAGGAATCCGCAGATAATTCAGTCCTGCCTCCCTTAAGTGAAATAGGATGTTAATACAATACAGTGGAGAATCGCTAATACAATCCTATTTTTATACTAGCACTTTCATGTCATATTAGAAGAAGATTCGACTTTTAGATCTTTTTTAGCAATTTAGCACAGTGAGGATTTCATTATACTGACAGAACTATTGACAAAAAGAAACACATCAGAATTGGGAGGATAATGGTCCTGGGGAAGAGGAAGTTTTGCAAGGCTTTTCATTTAAAACTGGACTGGGCAAAGTAACAGGCACTGTGCTGAGGGGAATAATCCTGCATTAGCAAAGGGGTGGACTGGCTGACCTTTTAAGTCTTGTCACAGACTAATAGAAGTCAGAGATGGAAGAGACTTTTAGGTCACATCAAACACTTCTTCCAACCCAGCGCAAGATTATTTCTCGATATATTTGATGGTGTTTTTTTCCACTTCTAAAAGTTCCAAGTCACGAAGCTTTCTCTCCTAAGGAGCCTTTTCACACTGTTTTACCCAGTAAGCGTGCGCTTAACTTTGCGCGCTATCATTAATTCCCCTGAATTAAAGTTGTTAAATCCTGCCGAGACTTAAATTGGATTACTCGCAGCCTGCAAAGTTAAGCACCTGCATAAGACTTTGCAAGAGGGAGGTTTAACAGATCTTAGCATTAAGTTCTTCTCACTTTTCCACCTTAATCTTTATTTTACTTCACTTCCTCTCACCTTTCCCTTGCCTGGTTCAGCTCAGCCTCTCCTTCTCCCTCCTCCTGATGCACTGACAGTTCTCACCTTCCCGGGGCCTGAGATCTCCTCCCCAGACTGGCTGTGGCTCTGCAGGCATGTGAGACACGGGGAGCTGCCTTGGCAGCAGCAGCCTGGCTTCTGGCACTGGATTGAACTGGGATAGCCTTGCTGCAGTGAACAATTAAAGTGCTTTTGCCACCCCCTGCTCCATGGTACAGCTTTGGAGCAAGAGGAGAGGGAAGCACGGGGATGGGCAGCGAGCCTCGCTTGCTGTGGGTCTGTGACAGGAGGAGGAGAAACTTTCCTGTTCCATCTGCTCCCAGCCTCCTCGGCTAGGTACCCACTTTCCACACTGAGAGCAGATGTTCCTGCTGGAAATAGGCTTCCCTTCTGAAGCTGGAGCCATCACTTTGCATTAGAGCCTGCAAGCCTGCTTCCTGCCTTATAGTGCTTTCCCTGCTGACAGGGTGTGAGGCACAAAACATTTTAAATGAAGATCTTTACAATTGTGAACATGCTGCAATAAATATTAATGCTGACTTGTTAAATGGCGAACCAGCAGTTCCTGCAGCGGCTGGGGATGCCTCTCCTTAGGTGGCACGGGACAGCTGGGTGCTGCCCTGTGCTCCCAGCCTCGGCTCCTGCAGCCAGGGGATGTGTCCCTGCTGCTGTGCCCCTCCTGCCACCTCCAGGGACTGCAGCACGAGTGGCTCCTAGGGAGGGCTTGGAGCTGCTCTGGCTGGCTCGGGATTTTCTGTGTCAACCATCCAGGAGGGTTGGAGGGCTGCCCTGCAATGCTCACTTCAGCCCAGACTCCCTCTTACTCTGTTTAATCACCTCAAAGGGACAGGCAAGTGTAGCCATGATATTTTCTGAGAAATCCCTTTGCCAGGATTTTTTCCTCCTGAGAAGCTGAGAGGCCTCAGGAACAAAATGTAACCAATGGTTATCTGCTGCTGTGGGATGCAACAGGTGCATCTGGGATTGGGCTCATGTGGATGTTTCTAATTAATGGTCAATCACAGCCCAGCTGGCTTGGACAGAGAGTCTGAGACAGAGCCTTTGTTATCATTCTTTCTTTTTCTATTCTTAGCTGGCCTTCTGATGAAATCCTTTCTTCTATTCTTTTAGTATAGTTTTAATGTAATATATATCATAAAATAATGAATCAAGCATTCTGAAACACGGAGTCAGATCCTTGTCCCTTCCCTCAGCCTGAGACCCCTGTGAACACCATCACAGACAAGAGCCCTGTGTAACTTGGTTCTGGAGGGTGCAGATGAGCACGGGTGGAATTGTTATCACTGAATGAAAGGCTCCTCAGAGGTGACCTGTTGCTGTTAATTAATGTGTTACATTAATATGGTGGAGGTCTGAATAGGCTGACCAAAGCAAATGCTCAGGTTCAGTTGTTCCCCTGGTGAGCTCTGGGGCTGTGAACAGAGTTTGTCCAGGCTGCAGCCCAGCTCTCTGGCTGCCTCTTGCCTGCTGAATAGCCACGTATTGTCCAGGCAGGAGGTGGATTTTCAGTGGAGACAAAAGCAGGACAAGTTCCTTTTTGAGATTTTAAGCTTGAGTTCATCCAGAGGAGACAATTTACTTCTCTTTGTTGTTTCCAGCATTATTCATCCCTTCTGTTTGTGCTCTGTAGATGCTGAGCCTGGGATATCATCTGAAAGAAGTTTCTCTTTCAGGATCTTTGATGTTAGGTTTGTTATATGTATATTTGAAAAGTACTTCTGCAGTGACAAAGCTCGGCACTGCTCCTGCTGGGCTGATGTGTGTGTGAACCTCTCCAGTGAGTGGCAGTGATTAATCCTGCAGCACCATGTGCTTTTGTTGCTGCACCTCCCAGTGTGGGCAGAGCAGCAGCACTTGGGTTTGAGCTGGTGACAAAGGGGATGGAGTGGTTTTCCTCATCCTCAGGTGTGACGGTGCTCACAGGGGTCTGAGGTGTGACGGTGCTCACAGGGGTCTGAGGATGAGGGAAGAGATGGAGATCTGACTCCGTGTTTCAGAAAGCTTGATTTATTATTTTATGATATATATTACATTAAAACTATAAGAATAGAAGAAAAGGTTTCATCAGAGGGCGAGCTAAGCTAAGAATAGAAAGGAATGAATGATAACAAAGGCTCTGTCTCGGACCCTCTGAGCCAGCTGGGCTGTGATTGGCCATGAATGATAAACATCCAAGATGGGCTCATGGAAGATCCACCTGTTGCATTCCACAGCCTCAGATAACCACTGTTTACATTTTGTTCTTGAGGCCTCTCAGCTTCCCAAGAGGACAAATCCTAAAGAAAAGATTTTTCATGAAAAGATGTCTGCGGCACTCAGGCGTGGAGCAGTTTGGGGTGGGGCACGGCTGTGCCCTCCGTGCCCTGCCAGGGCTGCTGGGGATGGATGGGCAGGGCAGGTCCAGCCGTGCTGTGTGAGATGCTGCAGGGCCCCTGGTGAGCCTGTGAGGATGGGCTGCCTTGTGCACTGATTTCAAACCAAAAAAACCCTGCAGGTGGCTACCCCCAACCAGGAGGGCTCAGTTGAGGCGTGGATCTGAACCATCCCTCAAGCCCCAGCCCTGCAGAGAGCAGCTGGAGCCCTTCCCAGCTCCTGTCAGGGTGCCATTGGCTCCAGGTTTGCTCTTTAGCACCTTGCCACCGGTGAGCAGAGCAGAGGGTGCCTGTGCCAGCCCGGGGCTCAGCTCTGTGCTCAGCCAGGAGCAGGTTCTGGAAGCAGGGTCTGAGCTTTCCTGCAGCAGAGCCTGCTGGCTTCCAGCAGGGAGGGCCGTGGGATGCCCCGAGCCAGGGATGGCAGCCAGGCCTGCTGGCCAGCTGATCCACTCCCCTGTTTGTGTGTGCTGTCTCTTTTGAAGCAGCTCGTGCCCTTGGCTACCGCAACATCTGGTGGCAATAAACAGTGCCATGTAATTGTGCTCTGTGTGGAAAAGGGTTTCCTTTTTTTTTTCAGTGTAAATTTACTCATTGTGGCACTGGTGGTAATTTGTGGGGTGTTCTTTTTGCCACAGCCTGTGCTGCTGTGGAAGACCTGGCACCCATGGGGGCATGATGAGTGCCCCCAGCACGCGGCCCTGCCAGGCTCTGTGTCCCTGTTAGACGGGGCTGAAACCTGCTTTTGTTTGCTAGATGCTACATAAATAAAATCCAGATCTGTCACATTTGCTGCTAATTGGCTTGCAAGGGCTGCTTGTTTGAATTGTGGAGCTCTCACAGAAATGGGTGACCTTTGGCAGCGCTAATGTTTCCAGAGAAATCCCCAAAGCTCCGTGCCTTCCGTCACTCCTGCTGTGACAATCTGCTGAGAGGAGCTGCTGCCCTGCTCTCCCATGCCTTCCCCCACTGCCCTGCTCTCCCAGGCCTTCCCCACCACTGCGCTCAGCTCCTCTTCAATGACACATGCCAGGAATGCTGCTCGTTAATTAACAACGAGTTAATTAATGAGAAACAAAAGTCCGGCGCTCAGAGTTGTTAAGAATGCTTTCTTCAGTGCCCTTTCTCAACTTTTTTGCCTTCTGGGCTGTTTCTGAGGCAGCACTCAGGTCGCTGGCACATCTGTAGGCGTTTCCCAGGCTGGAGAGGAGCAAAAATTTCCCTCCAGGAGAAAATCCTGATGTGGCTTGGATTGCGATGTGCAGAGGATGTGGTGTGGAAGGCAGCGTGCTGCCCAGCCCTGTGCCGAGCCAGCTGTGCTGCTCTGTGTGGGGATGGGGCTGTGTGCTCTGTCATCCATGGGGCTGTATTTGTGGGTTTGGGTTTTGGCTGGTTCAGCTGCTTGACTCAGCTCAGCAACCCACCAGCTAAGCACTAGTGCTGGGCCAGGGCAGGGTAGTGGGGCAGCGCCCTAAACCTGCCCCACAACACCCTAAACCTCCATGGAACTGCCTGGAGATCAGCAGCATTTGTGCTTTTTCCCTAGCAGAGTAGCCAGCTACTTCTTTCCCATCTGTCCTTGCAATGTGTCTCCTTATTATTCCTTTATTTGTATTGATTTTAGTTCACTGGATGGCTGGGTGTGTAAATTGCTGGAGTCTGGCTCTCCGTTCTGTGTGGCTCTGACCTGGGGTGCAATCCCCAGAACAAACCCCCCCGTGGGTCAAGGCCCCCATGCCAGCCCCTCTGCCGTGTCCCTCCATCCTTGCACGCTGTCCCGAGGTGTCCCTGGGTTGTGCTGCTGGCAGGGTTTGGGTGATGCATGCTCAGCCCCTGCTATTTGTGCTCCCTGTTACCAGCCTAACCATGGTGATTTACATGGCAACCCGAGGAGGCCTGGCATTTCAGTGCCTTTATGCATTTAGCAGCATCAGCTCCCATGTAATTTAATTGTCTGTGTTTTAAACATAAATCAGCAAACTGTGGGCTGCAGCAGAGCAAACTCCTCACTGGGCACAGAGGCTTCTCTAGCTGCCTGTCCCTCGAGTGAGACATGGCCCGTGCTGCTGTCCCTGCTCCTCAGGGATGCTCCTTGCAGAAAAGGAGGCTTTGGGGGATTTCAGTGAGGCTTTGGGGAGCGTTTCAGGTGAGGTTTTGTGGGGGGTTTCAAGGGAGGCTTTGGGGGGATGTTTCAGTGAGGCTTTGGGGGGCATTTTGAGTGAGGCTTTGGGGGATTTCGGTGAGGCCATGGGGGTTTCAGCTGGATGAGCCTCCCTTCAGGGCTCTGGTGTAGCTCAGCGTGGAGCTGGATCCTGGCAGTGTTCATCCTGGAAGGTGGTTCCTGCATCCCCCCCTCCGCAGTCCCCCAAAGCCCCTCAGAATGTGACACCTCTCTGGACTCCCCTTCCAGCCAGTTTTTGTTTGAACTTGGCCAAGGGGCTCAGAATTCATTAGGCACTGTGACTAACAGTTGTGACTCAAGCAGCCTCATTTCCTGAGGAAATTGGGCTAAATGCTTCCCCACGAGTTCACGGGGAGCCGCTGCTCTCAGCGAGGCTTTGATCAGCCCGTGTCAAGCATCTGGGCAAAACGGTGTTTGGGTTTCACGGGCCTCTCTTTGTGCCCTGGCTCCCTGGTTTGGCCGGGGTGAGAGCAGCACCCGCGCTGCCTGCTGCTCCCACAGGGCCTGGGGAGAAGGAGCCAGCAGAGCAGCAATGAGAGCAGGGATGTGCTAACCGGGCACTGTTTGGGCTGGGGGACAGCTCCCCCTGCCCTGCTGGCTCCGGGGCATTGCTGTGGCAGATTCCACCGCCACAGCTGTGTCCCTGCGAGTGGTGCTGGGAGCAGCGCCAAAATCCTCGAGGGCTCTTGGCCCCGCTCTCCTCGCATCCCTGGGCAGCTCTGTGCCGGCCAAGGCCACTGTCACAGCCAGGGCCAGGGATGAGCTGCCTGTCACAGCCACGGCCAGGGATGAGCTGCCTGTCACAGCCACGGCCAGGGATGAGCTGCCTGTCACAGCCAGGGCCAGGGATGAGCTGCCTGTCCCTGCCGGCTCCCCGGGCTGTGGGAGTGCACAGGGGCTGATCCCACACCGGGCAGGTCACAGCTGCAGCCTTGGGAGCCGGGGTGATGCCTTCCCCAGACATCCCCCAGCGTGTCCTGCCGTCAGCCCAGTGCAGGCACGGCAAGGGTGGGAAGGGAGCTGGGGTGGAGCTGCTTGTGTGGCCACCCCAGCAGCCCCTTGGATTTCTCTCACACTCCTTTCCTTCACCCCTGGCCAGCTGTCTCCAGCCCGCAGGAGCAGCCAATATCAGTGCTGTTTCACCCTTCTTTTGCACTCTTCCATAAAGCGTTTTGCAGGCTCTTTGGAACGTATAAATCCTCCCATGCAGGGTAAATCAAGGACCAGAGGGAGGTAAAAAATAACTTAGGGGAAAAAATAAACCTCACGCTGCCAGGTCTTAGCAGATGTATGTCAGGGTACACGTTACACTGGAGCTCTGGCAGTAAGGAGCTTCTCTACACCAGCTTTTTGTAAGCCTTTTTGTATGCCACTGCTCCCTGTAGGGTAAAGCAGCTTCCCAGAGCAGTTATCTCCCGCAGCAGCACGGCATCTACGCAGTGGATGGGGCTGGACAGGTCCTGGCAGGGTCGGGGCTGGGCAGGTCCTTGCAGATGAGGCTATCTTGGTGTGGAGCCCTGCAGGGGTCAGTGTCCAGGCTGGGCAGGTCCTGGCAGACAGGGCTATCTCAGTGTGGAGCTCTGCAGGGGCTGCATTGCCTGCACGGGGCAGGAGCGGGGTATGCTGTAGCCATGATGTTTTATGGAAAATCCTTTCCTTAGGAATTTTTTCTCCTGAGAAGCTGAGAGGCCTCAGGAACAAAATGTAACCAATGGTTATCTGTTGCTGTGAATGCAACAGGTGCATCTGGGATTGGCACATGTTGGATGTTTCTAATTAATGGCCAATCACAGTCCAGCTGGCTCGGACAGAGAGTCCAGGACAGAGCCTTTGTTATCATTCTTTCTTTTTCTATTCTTAGCTTAGCTGGCCTTCTGATGAAATCCTTTCTTCTATTCTTTTAGTATAGTTTTAATATAATATATATAATAAAATAATAAATCAAGCCTTCTGAAACATGGAGTCAGATCCTCGTCTCTTCCCTCATCCTCAGACCCCTGTGAGCACGGTCACAGTGTGCAGCTGATTACCATGGCTAATTCAGCTCCGTGGCTCTCCCTGGAGGAGGTTGGTATTTTGGGATGCAGCAGGTGTGAGTCAGGGTGAGCCAGGTGTGACCTGCGAGCGTTGCCACAAACACCTTGGTGGGCTGGGGCCAGGAGGGCACAGGGTAGCTGGGGGCAATTTATTCCCTTAACGGCATTCACAGTCTGCAGGCTCCAACAGAGCACGATCTATTTTTGTGCGCTGGGTTTCTGCCCGTGGAAAGGCTTGTCTCGTGTCCTCAGCACAGAGAATGTGGCTTGTGCAGAGCGGAGTCACTGTCTCCCAGGATGGGCTGGAGGTGTGAGAACAGACCTGTGCTCCAAAGCCTCCCCTTGCTGAGGCTCTGCTCTTCCTGCCTGGTGCCAGCTGAGTCCCCCCTCGGCGGTGCCCAGGGTGCTGCTCCCCGTCCTTGCAGGAGAGCCTGGGGAGGGGATGCAGGCTGGGGCTGCAAGAGGGAGCAGGATGGATGCTGGGCAGCTGCAGCCAGCCTGGCAGGGCCGTGCTGGGCACAGGTACTGACAGCAGAAGCATGATCCCTGCCAGCAGTGGGGCTGGAGTCCTTGTGGAGCCAGCAGGAGGGCAGAAGGAGGTGGCACTGTGTTTTGCAGAGACGCTCACGGCTCCAGACAGTGTGAGGGCGATGCAGAGGCTGCACCCCGACAGACAGAGCTGCCAGGCACACAGACAGCAGCTCGTGACTGAGGCTGGCTGTGCTGAGGGATGCTCTGAGCCTCTGTCTCACCTTCCAGACGGGCCCTTGGAGCGCAGGGAGGGCGGTGGGCACGGCCACCTGCACAGCCTGGCTGCTCCTGGAGCCCGGGCATGCGGCAGGAAACCCTGCCAGGCTCGCTGCCCTGCTCATCCAGCCCCTCCTGGACAATTTACCACAGCCTCCGCTGGATGAATGTTTCCCATAATGAACGTCGGGCTCATTTTCACATCTTTCTTCTGCTCTGTTTGTTTTGTTTTTTATCATGAGAGATCGACTCTTTGCCTCCTGCCTAGCCCTGTCCCTGCCAGGCTGTGTCCCCCTGTCCCTGCCAGGCTGTGACCCTGTCCCTGCCATGCTGTGTCCCTGTCGCTTTGCCGGCTCCTTTCAGAGGTCGGCGCGGGCAGCGTGGGGCAGGCACAGCAACAAAGGGAAGCAAAGAATCCTCCCCAAAAGGCCGGGGAGGAAGGCAGGTGGCCAGTGAGCATCGGGCAGCCAGACAAAGGGCCGGGAGCAATGGGAGCTCCACAAACTCGCCAGTCTCGTTATCCCCCCTTTGCCCAGAGTCACCCCAGGGCTGCCAAAAGGGAGGTTTTATCTCCCAAGGGCTCTGAAATGCTGCACGGGCAGCCTGAGGAGCGGGTCCCCAGCGAGAGGGGATGCGGTGCCATTGAGGATTGCACTGGAAATCTTCCCGAGCGGGACCGTGCTGGAGGGTGCAGGAACCTGTGCCTGCTGAAAGATGAAACTGCCAGCAGCGAGGTGGAGAAAATAAACCTCTTAGGCAGATGAATTCCGCAGGTCAGGCATCGGCTGCCGGCAAATAGAGAGCTAATGACTTGGTTTTTGTCATGTACCAGGCATAACTATTGCAGGGACCTGCCAGCGCGCAGGTGGAGGGCAGGGGCAGGCTTTATCTTAGCGCACTCATATTTAAAGGTGCTACCTCGTGATTATGTCAATTTCTCCTGCCTTTTCCATTCATCTGTCACTCTGTGATGAGCATCTGTTTGTGTCAGAACAAGGAGCTGTTGACGGCACTCGAGCGGAGCCGCTCTGACCCGCACTTCACGGCGCACAAAGGCTTTTCTCCGGCGGTGATGAGCTCTGCAGCGCTCTCCTCCTCTCCTCCCGTGCCTCTCGCAGGCTCTGCGGGGTGAGGAGCTCACGGAGCCTGCCGGAGGGTCCTGCGGCCGTGTGACTCAGAGCCCTCCTTCCTTCCCCCGGAGCGGGAGCCGTGTGACTCAGTGCGCCTCCATGGCAATGCGCAGAGGGAGAGCAGACGCCGGGAGAGATTCCCGTGAGGAACGGCAGCCCCGGCCTGGGCAGGGCTGGTCCGGGTGGGACCGGGGGTCTGTGTGTGCAGGGCGATGTGTGAGAGAGAGGAACGTGGAACAGGGAGGTGCCCTCGGGAGGCTCGGGGGCACCAGGGCTCCTCTCTCTTTCTCTCCCTGCCTGTTGCTGGCTGCTGCTCTCTTCCACCCTGCAGAACAGCGCAGAATTAGCTGGCAAGGCTATCCAAGGTAAACTGTTCCGTGCTTGGAGGCCCTCCTGAGCTGTTCCATGGACTCTCCCATAGATGGGGATAGCATTTTTCCTAGAAGGAGACAGTGTTTTTCCTACACCCAAACCCCTTGATTTCTCACTGTTTGGGACTCCAACTTTCTGGAAACATTTGTGAAGCGTCTTGTACGGCCCAAAACATCTTTGGGCTTTGCCGTTGTCGCCTGAGCTCCTGCTGCCACAGGGACCAGAGCACAGGGTGCCCATGGGCTGAGGCACTGACTGACCCTAGAACCTGAGCTTCAGCACGCATCTTTGGGCTTGGGTATTGCACAGTGACCACTCTTCCCACTCACATGTGGCCAGAGAATTAGTCTCATCTCTTCCCAGCTCTTCGGTAGAAATCTGAGAAGGAAAGCCTTTCCTTCCATCCATTTTCTTTGATAATTAATTAAATAAATAGAACCCTTGAGCAAATGAAATGTCATTTCCCATTCAGGCAAATACATTTGGGTTAGAAATCTAGGTCAGAATGTAAATTATCTTGCTGCCTTCTTGAAGGTGAAGTCCCTGAAATGCACTCAATTTAACTGAAATTGGGGATTTCCCAGTTTTTGCAAGCACTTTATTTTCCTTCTAATGAATACAAGGAAAAAACTTTTCTGAAACTGCCAGGGGATACAATCTATCCCCAATGGCTGTAATATTATATAATAAAATAAACCTTAACAACACATGCCTTATGCTCTTAGAGGTTCTATTTTGAGCACGACATGTAGGGTGTTAAATTTGGTGGAAAATCTGACCAGAAGTCAGAAAATCAGTTGTGGGTTTTTTTCAAGACTGCTGCTTGACAAAGAGACTTTGTTCATTTTGGAGGAATGAGGGACCCACGGGTGCCCTTCATGCAAGCCAGGGGGGCACAGAGCATCTCCCAGTGCCAAGGTGTGAGATCAGGGACACCTGCATGGGAAGGTGGGGAGAGAGGGGCTTTTCCCAGTGCCCCCATCCCCTGGACTCTGCTCTCCCTTTGCCCAGCTGAAATGGCCCCAGCCTGCCCAGTTGGGCTGTGCATGAACCACCAGAGGAAGGGAACGGGAGGGGACACAGAAATTCAGTCTTGTGGTTGATAGGGAAAGACAAACTTCCAGTGTTACACTGGGCTGAGACCGTTTGGACAGCAAAAACCACATTAGCGCTGTAAATTATTTGTCAGAAGGTGCAACCAGGAACAGGAGCTGCAATCAGTTCTGAGGAATTCTGTGATAGGAGCTCTCTGCTCTCACTGCCCCCTCCCACCTCTTATCCAGGGAATTAAATCCTTGAGTGTTTCTATTTATCACACAGTCAGTGTTTGTTTGTCTCAGTGTTAACATTTCCTTTCTTTTTTGTCTTTAATCAGCTGCAATTATTCACTTATATTCATGGGTAGCACTAATATAAAAATAGGTGCATTATGAATATTAAACTCCTGCAAACAAAGCCTCGAATTAGATGATTTGTGTGCTCTGTGTACGTAGCTTTTTCTGCTTGGATTATGCAGTGAGCCATATATTTTTCCTCTTCTTTTCTCTTTCATGCAATGCAAACGCTGAAGGGTTCGCAGGGGAAAGGAGATGGGGAAATTCTGGTGCCCTCTGAACCTTGCTGTGAGGTGCTGCTCACAGTGGAGTCTGCAGGGGGGAGCCTGCAAAGGTGGGCTTTAGATTGCTTTAAACCTGGATTGCAGCTGGGAGAGCCAGGGTGGTGGGGAAGCGCCTGCTGCTGCCCTGCCCAGAGAGGGGATGGCTCAGTGATCAGACCTGCCTGAGCCCTGCCAGGGGAACGCCAGGCTCCTCACCTCCCCAGAGCCAGGGCAGAAGGATCAGTCCCTGGGCATCCTGCCTGCGTTTTCAGAAGGACCGGGATGCCCTGGGCATCCTGCCTGCATTTTCAGCAGCTCTGGTTCTGAGGCTCCTCTCCCAGCCGCCCCTTCAGCGAGGGCTCTCCCAGGGAACTCGAACCATCCCTGAGTGGGGCTGCTGTAGGGTGTGGGGCTATACAGGGTGGAAGGCTTTTTGCTCTAGGTCGCTAGGGGACAGAATGGGATACTGGGAATAGGCTGTAGGGAATTTGGGATGTCTCCCTGCTGCTGGGGGCACACCACCCTGGTGTGTTCCCATTGCTGCTGCCCTGGGGAGAAGCTGGACCTGCTGCCCTTAGTGCTTGGAATGCTTTTGTGGGCAAAGTCAGGATTACACACCAGCTTTGTCTTTGTCCTCTTCTGCCTCAGATTGCCCTGGGTTTGCTGAAGGGCAGCTGGGGGCCAGTGCCACAGCCGGCTGCTGCTGCCATTGCTCATGCCCCTCATCTTTGTCTGCGTGGCTGGCTCTTTGCATTTTTAATGGTATTTTGTATTGCTTTTCTTGTACTGCTCCTGGATATTTTGCAGTCCACATCTTTGTGGATGGATGCAATGAATCAATAGCGAATAATAATCTGAGTCTAGAGGGAACTGGGTTTGCAAAGCAACTCACCATTCACACTTGCTGGAAGCATGGTGAGAAATCACCAGCATAAGGCCGAGTAGAGAGAAAATTACCTGGGAGAGGGACAAGAAGGAAATCCAATCTCTGAAAATGAAAATAGATTTTTTTAAAGTGCTGTGTAAAATTATACATTTAATTCTTTCTCTTTTAGCATCAAACCTTAGAGCAGATTGTGCCGTAGCAGCTTCCTTGCTGCTCTCTTTTGCTGACTCTCAGGAGCTGGGGTGTTAGCCACTTATGTTTCCCAGCACTGCTATAGTTTTCTATCTTATTCCTTAAAGGATTGGATTTGGGAGGCTTTTAAATCACTGCAGTCATCTGGGGTGAGCGGTGCCGTTGCCATTTAGACCTGCAGGCTGTGCCGGGGGAAGGCTGCCATGCTCCCATCCCCAGGCTGGCTCTGCACAGCCCTGGCACTGCTCATTCCCGGGCTGTGCCTTCCCCCACGGTTCCCCCTTCAGCTGGACTGTGCTCTCGGGCTGCTGGGCCTGATGGATGTCCCCGGTGTAAATAAAATCGGTTCCAGGGGCTTGAGCCGCTGGCCGTGTTCATCCCCTGTCCCTGCTGCTGCTCGCTCTCCGGCCAGGACGATTGTCTCAATCTATCACAATTACCAAGAGCCTTCAGCTAAATAACTTGGTAAAGATCCACTGGGAAAATGCATTGGTTTGAGATCTTAGAAATGGATTTTATTTACAGGGGATCCTAGAGAAGAGCTGGCCCGTGTGCCTGTGCTCGTGGGCAGTTCAGCCCCATAGGGCAGCCTGTCTCTGCCCTGTGGTCCCCCAGTCCTCAGCACCCACCAGCACTGGGAAACTTGAAAGTCTTCTTGGAAGAGGATCCAATAAGAGAATGGTTTGAGCTGGAAGGGACCTCAAAGACCAGCTGGTTCCAACCCTTCCACGCCTGGATTCCTTATAGGATCACAGAGGGGTGTTTAACCCCACCTTTGCTGAGAATAAAGGGATGGCAGGGATTTTAGGTCCTGGAGGATTTGCTGGCAGTGCCTCTATCCCGGACAAAGTTTTCCCAAGCCTTTCCTGTCTGGAGTGCCCGTACTCCATTTTCAGAACTAATGTTAGCATCCGAGGGCTGGCTGGAGATAGGATCGTGTTACAGCAACATAACAAATTACCTGCTGTCAGCAGAGCCCTGATACTGGCTGGGGATGTGCTCTTCCCAGTGATCTTTCACTGACATTTAAACTAAGCTGTTTTAAGGATTTAAGAGCAGTCATAACAGGTCACAGCAGAGGGCCAGCCAGCCTGGGAGGGGCTCTGGCCACAGCCCTGGGAAGTGAGTAGGAAGAGGCAGAGCTGCCCCGCTGCCTCCCCAGGGCTCCCACCACCCCCAGCACTGTGCTGGGCTGGAGGAGCTGCACAGGGATGGGATGGGTTGGGTTGGGATGCTTCAGCCCACGAGGGAATTTTCTCCTACTCATTTCCTTTCTTTTCTTGAACTCCAGTAAATTTTAATCATCTGTAAAATCCTGTGGTGAGATATTTCAAAGCTTAACCCCATGCTGGGCTTAGGGAAGTTTCCTGGTTCAGTATTTGATGTTCTGTGGATAATTTCTGCTGCATTCGGGGTGTACATACGTAGCAGAGGATGTGCTCCTGTGTCCCAGCCCACATCCCTGGGCTCAGCAGGGCTGTGGCTCCTAAATCCCATACATTTTGGTGCCTAAACCCTGTGAATTCCAGGAGGCTTTACACACTGGGTGAGGAGCAGTGTGTACAGTGAGATGCCCGTTCCTTTCCCACCGCTGGGAAGGGATTTTGGCTGGGTCCCTGCGTGCTGCTGTGGCTGTGCTGCTCAGCACCAGGCTGACTCTGCTCTGGCCGTGTCCTTGCTGCCAGTGTCCAGGCAGAGTGGCACACAGAGGGGACAATCATTTGTAAAAGAATCACGTGAGTGGTGGTAGCTGCATAAATGGTGCTTATTTCGTGCTCTCTGAGGGGCAGCTCCTGGCTGCTCTCTGGAAGGAGCTGTGCACACTCTGTCAGGGATAGCTCTTGTTCCAAGCACTAAACGCCAATTTGGCTCCCTTCAGCCGTTCCCATCTCACTACAATTAACTCTCCCTGTGCTGAGTGGGACGGGCCAGCGGGTCTGGGCCCTGTCTGGGGCCTGGCCCTGCTGGAAGCGGCTGGTGTGGCCAGGGGTGGTCAGAGCAGGGCTCCCTCTGCCTCCCCCTGCCCCATGGACCTCCCTTCCCCTACTAATTTAAATACGATAATCTTCGTTTAGCTACTGCATGCAAATCCCTAACTATCGTAATTTTGATTGCCTCTCTGGCAGTTTAAAGGATTATATCTGGGTTATTTTTAGCCCAGATCATTTCCTTGATCTGATTTCCAGGCTGTGCCCAGAAGGAGCGAGAGGCAGGTGGGATGCAGAGGGAAGCCGTGGGGGCTGAGCATCCCCAGCGAGGCTGCGGCCACCGAGGGGCTGCGGGAGAGGCTCGGGGTGGAGGTGCAGTGTTTCCATCTCGTGGAGAGTGAGGAGCTGCATCATGGCAGCACAGCTGGGCTGCGGAGGTGGAGTGGTGCTGCAAAGTGGTTCCTCATCTCTCCATGGGTTTGGCAAAAAACTCTGTGATTTTCTTCACCTCCCTCTCAGAGCGTGCTTAGGACAGACAGGAGGTGCAGGGCGCCCTTTGGCAGCTCCAGCTGCCTCTTCAGCCCCTGTCTTCTCTCCCCCACCTCTGTCCAGCTGGCACAAGGTCCCCAGGCAGTCTCTTCCATCTCCCATGCTTCAAAGGCAGCATCAGTGGCACAGCAAGCCCCCTGCTCCTTTCACTGGGGGATTTAGCTAGTGCTGCCTCCAATCCCCTTTGCTTCCCTGCAGCTTAGTGTGGATTTCCATCCCCATCTCATCAGCCCACTTAGGGTGTGCAGCCCCAAGGCAGCTCAGCCCCTCCTGTGCTGGGGGCCCAGGCAGGGCTGAGGGTGCTGAGCGCCAGATGAGCACATTGGGGAGCAGCTCCGGGCCCAAGAGAAGGAGTTAAACCAGAGAAAAGCCTTTTGTGCCATGTTTAGGCTCTGCTTGTGTGCCTGCACATCCTGGGGGCTCTGGAGGGGCAGCCCAGGGAGGAGAGCAGAGCGGCAGCACCAGCTGTGCCACGGTCCCAGCGATGGCTCTCAGGCTGGGGAGCCCTCCCTGGTGATGGAGCAGAGCTCTGGACTCATCACTCGTGTCACATTGCATTATGTGATGCAGCGCAACGTGCCATGACTGATGCGAGCCAACGTTAAATGTCATAGAGCAATGGATCAGCTCAAGGCTACGGTAATTTTATGTGCCCATTTAATCTGGTATTTAAAAACAAACACTCATGGCAATCTGCATCACACGCTACATTTTGCAAAATTGAGCAGCAAATCTGTACCAAGCAAATTATATAATTCTGTCATCTCTCAGCTTGTGTACATGTGTGTGGATACTGCAGTCAGGTTTACCTTGGTGTCTGGCTCCCCTCTCGCCCCGTGGGCATCCCCAGGGCTGTGCAGAGTGCCCAGGGATGGGGTGTGCCCTCCTCAGGCAGTGCTGGGGCAGCTCCCACTCTGGCATTCCCCACCTCGGGCTGGGCTGCCCCTCTCACCACTGCAGGTGGAGCAGCCCCTGCCACCACCCAGTCCAGGCGAGTCAGCCAGGCTGGTTTAGATCAGTCACTTGCACTCCTGAGCTGGAAGTGACAGAGGGCTTGGTCTGGAGGTTGTTTGGGGTGGCCTGAGCTAAGGGGGGTGCAGGTGTGGGGGCACAGCAGCACCCACAGCTGTCTGCAGCTGCACAGAATTGCAGGGCTTCCCTCTCCCTCGTGGCCTGCAGAGGCATCTGCCATGTGTCCCATGGCCCAGGCTCTTCTGCAGACTCAGTCTTGCTGTCTTTGAAAGCATCTTGATCTTTTGAAAAGGAAAAGCCTCCCCTGTTGTTTTTCCTCCCAGCTCTGTGTCTGTGTGGCCTTGGTTTGTCTCTGCTTGGAGGAAAAAAAATCCCTTAAGTGCTTGCTTACTCCAGCCCAAATGAGGGAAACACTTTGACATGAGCTGAATTTCAAGCAGGTGCTTAAGGGCTGCCCTGGGATGCTTTCCCAGAGCAGAGCAGGGCAGAGCTCTCCAGAGCAGGGGCCATTCCTCCTGCTAATGGCCAGAGCAGCAATAATGGCGATGGATGTTTCCCCAGCCTGCCCTAGCACCGTCACATTCTATCACCAAAAGCAGCACCCGGGTCCCTTTGCCTTGCTGGGCTCCTTTGGTGTGTCCCTGTGCTGGGTCAGGAGGGCACCACTCTGGATGCTCTGCCACTGCCCAGCCTGCTTTCAGGGAATGCTGCTTTCCCCTCCAGACAAAGCAAAACCAGTCAAACCCAGGCAAAGGAGGGGACCCACGTGTCCTGCCAGGTGTCCCTGCACTGTGGGTGTTTTCTGGTGGCACGTGCTGCAGGCCTGCCCCTGGCACCAATCCATGTGAATTCCTGCTCCTTCCATCCCCAGTCTCTCACCATTTCAGCTCTTGGTGTGCTTTGCAGGGCTCGTGTCTGCATTTGCACAAACACCCCGGTGTCAGAGCATCCCCTTTCCCAGCAGGGATGGCCTGCTGAGCTCTGGAGGCCTGGGAGAGCATGGGCTTCCCATCAAAACCTCTCCCTTCCAAGGCTGGGTGTTCCCTAGGCAGCGTGGCCGGGGCAGGAGAGCTCAGCACAGCGCAAATCAGAGCCAGGCTGGGCTCAGCTGTGCCAGGCACGCTGCTGGCGGCTGGGCTGGGATCTGTGTTTGTGACAGACCTTTCCACGGGGGGCTGTGTTTTGCAGCATTCGCCAGCCTTTTTCCCTTTAATTTCTGGAGCTGCCTGGCAGCGTGCAGCCAGGTAGGGATCCAGGGCTGGGCTGGAGAGAGCGGCTCCAGAGAGGCTGTGCAGCAGCAGCGTGGCTGTCTGCAGGGTGTGTGCTCAGCAAACACATCCCAGGGCTCGGCAGGTGGGGGAAGCAGGTACATGCTCGCAGCCTCAGAACTCTGTTTTTACATCTTGAATCAGAAACATGCAATGAAAAATTCATATTTCGGTTCAGATCTTATTTTTGGCTCAAGATCAGAAAAAAAAAGTTAAGTGGGGAATCTAATGTGCATTTATATTTGCGTAACTCGCTAGCAGTGGAACTGCTTTGTGTCTCACACAGCTCATGCCAAAGTGAAGGATTTGCTCTTTCATTTTCAGCCTGGGGTGAAATTTTACAGTTGAGATTATAGGATCCTGAAAATAATTGTTGCCCCAACCTTAACTCTTACATTATAAATGAGGATGCATCATACTCAGCATGACTGGGAATTACAGAAATTAAGGATGAAAAAGACCTCATCTCCCAGCCAGTGTAGGATTATTTTGTCTGGTGTATTTGATTTTTTAGAGCATTCTCTCTCCTGTTGTGATGGCCATTTTCCTCCCAGAGCAGTGCTCTTAATGAACACCTCCATTTCAGGAAAGACACAACGGTGGTGTCCTCATGCTGTTCTTCTCCAGAAAAAGGCAAGAGCAGTTTCTCTGCCTTGCTCCGATATTCCTCTGGCCCAGGGAGCTCAAACGTATTCAGGGCTGAGGTGAAGCTGAGGTTTGCTGCATGCCAGGGCTGCCAGCATTTGGCTGGCACCGTGTGCCAGTGCCAGTGTGTGAGCCTGGGAACGAGGAGACTGCAGCTCCATCCCCACCAGTGCCCTCCCAGGCTTCCCCCCCAGCCTGCCTCGGAGTGCTCTGCCCCCCTGGCACCACCCTGGGCTCAGGAGAGCAGCGCTGGCACTGTCCCACCCTGTCCCCCCTGTCCCTCCAGCGTGGAGCACAGGCAGAGAGCCACAACTCTAGTGACACTGGTCTTCTTCTTCCTGAGCTCATCAGGACAGATTTCTGCCGTGGAAAGAATAACCAAAAGCTGTGAAAAGGAAGTTTTCTTTCTGTGCTTTCTTTTTCTCCCTCTTTGCCCATCCAGGCTGGCTCCTTTCCACCCTCCTTCCACTTCTCTTTGTTGTTGCTAAAAAGATTAAACTTGTTTGACCAGGTTCTGAGTCAGCACAGTTGTAAGGGGAAGATGAATGAGGCTCTTTAACCCTGCTTATCCTTCCAAATGCCCTCCTCCTGGAAAGAAACACACACACGTATGCTCCGGGAAACATCGGTTTTAATGTTCCTTTTATTTTTAAGTCATTCTTTCCCCCAGTCTTATTTCTACTCCTGTCAGATAATGGGGCTGCTCTCACTCCTGCTGCTCTCTGTGCTGAACCTTTCTCTGCCTTTCCATGCTGAAAGGGCTCTCCCTTTCTTCTGCATCTTCTGCAGTAAGCCAGAGCAGGACGCGCGATCCTGAAAGGCCAAAGTGCCTTTGTTCTTTTGTCCCCAAAACCTTTCCCCTCTCCCCTTGAGTCTCACATCTTGATCCTTTTTTTCCCCGAGTCCTCGGAGGAGTCTGCTTTCAAAGCCCTTTCATCCTGGCAGTAAAAATTGGAAGCATGAAGAGCAAGATGGAAGAGGGTACAGAGAGATGGGGCTTAAACCCAGCAAGAGCAGGTTTGGGATGGGCTGGGATGGGCTGGGGTGCTGCTGAGCACTGAGGGGAGCCCTTTGGAGTACACACTGACCTTGGCTCTTGCATCTCCTCCCTGACGTGTCCCATCCCCGAGCACTGGCATTGTAGGGTGCTGCACCTGCAGCATCCCAGCTGGGCAGCACTGCACCCAGCCCCAGAGCATCTTCCCAGCCCGGGGTGGGGCCGAGGTGGAATGGAGCCTCAGGGCAGGATTGCAGTCCCGCTGTGTTTATTGCTCCCTGCATTCCTGTTTGTTTGACATCCTGCCGCCAAAGTCCACAGAGATCCAGGAAATGTCTTAAGCTTGAGGCTTGGGAGAGGCAAATATTTTCCTTTCCTCTTTGGGGGATAAACAGAAGTAAATGGTGCATCCATAATCCTGGAGTGTGCTTTACAAATGCCTCGTGGTGGTACTGCGTGTCATTCATGTAGGTGACTTTTACAATGAAAAATCCCATTTAAGCCTGACCTTTCACGTTCTGGAACATAATAGACTGTGCAACCAAATGACATCCTGCTGCTGGGGACACCACTGACCTGCAATATTAGTTTTGTGAGGGAATGGGACGCTGGCATCCTGGAAATTCATTGGTCAGAAGTTGTGTTCCAGGAAAGCCTCGGGGAGCTCTGTGGGCAGGGCAGGGCACAGAGGCTGCTCTCAGCCTGCCAGCACCATGGTCTGGGGGAGGTGAAAACCTCCCTGATGAAAGGTGACCTGAAACTGGAAAGAGGCTCCAAGAGCCCTCTCTGCAGGGGTGCTGCTTGTCCCCAGGGACCAGGGGAATGGAAATGCAGAGAAGGTGAAGGAGGTGGGAACAAGAGCTGCTCTAGAGCAAGCACAGAGTGATGTGAGGGATGCGTGTTCTGCCTGGATGGGGTGGGATGGCACAGGTCTAGCTCTCAATCGCAGCACCACTGCCTGTCCTGTCTCTGGGGGGAGGCCAGGAGGGGCAGCTCATGCAGGTGGGCCAATTTTGGCTAATATCCAGCTAAACAATTAATTATCACTGCCATGCTCCTCACAGGGCTCTTTGTGCAGCAGCTCAGTGTAGCTGAGGAGGCTGAAATTCCCCTGCTCCCTCTGGCTCCCAGGGCTGCAGCGGCTGCTGCTGGAAGCATTTATGTTAATACACTATCAGGCAGCCACATCCCATGGCTTATCATTTTCATCAAGTCTTGGTTTTATGGTTGAAAGGAATTACTTTCAAAAGACCATTACCACCTCCCTGTTTCTCATGGCCTTATGCCTACCTGCTGTTAAGCTTTTATAAAGGCATATTTTTCCTGTGTAAAGCTCATAAAAGCTCCTACTCAAGTCCCATGCTTGAGTCCACTTCCCTCAGTGGGGCTCTGGCTGGTGCTGGCTGGAGCTGGCAGGGCAGGGGGAGCAGCTGCTGCCCTGGGCTGCAGGGCGGAGTGGGGCTGCCCCTGGAATGCTCCTGGTGAGGGTGCCCCAGCTCCTGCTCAGGGAGGACCCTTGAGAGGTGTTTGCAGATTGAGGAGTTCTTGCAGGACAATGGCCACATTCAGCCGATGCACAACCCAGCCTGCTTGTACTGATGGACAATGGGCACGTGCACAAACGTTGGAAAATGGACACGTTCAGAAATGGGGTCGGTATATGCTTGAAAGAGATACAAGAAGAATCATCAGGACTCAGCAGGTTTGTCAGTGAGCTTGGGAAAGTAAGAAAAAAGTGAGCCATGGGTGGGCCAGACGAGCACAGCAAGACGTGTGAAAAATTAGGTGATCCAATCAGCATTCTATTATAGATGTGTGAATAGCTGGGATTAACCAATCGTGTATTAGCTAGAGATGCGTGGACAGTAGGGATTTATTATAAATATAGTCTTTTGAGGGATAATAAGTTTGGCTTCACTGGATCGTATTGGTCATGGTGTGATGTCCCTGAACCTCTGCACCCCACAGAGGACAAGGGGACACAGGTGTGCTTGGCCAAGTTCAGGCAGGGACAGGCTGCTGGCCCCGAGCCTCTGAGGTCACCCCAAGCACAGATTTCAGCACCTCCTTCCTCTGTAGGTTCCTTTTGGAACAGAGCTCCTCATTCCTGTGGTGGGCAGGTGTTGCAGTCCTTGGGCTGTGCCACAGCTTCTAGGGCTGGGGCAGGCACTGCTGGCAGGGCAGCGTCTCCTTTAGCATTCCTGCCACATCCACTGCTGCTTTACTTTTTATTTTTTCGCTGGTGAGTTGAAAAGGGGCAGGCAGCTAGTCACAGTGCCTGATAGTCACTTGCCAGTAACATAAAAACTCTTACGCGCCAATATATCAATCAGCGTTACGTGTCAGCCTTGACTACTGCATTCAGCTTCCATCACCCAAACAAAATCACGCCGGAGCAGCTGAGGAGGAGGCTAATACTGCTGCCTGGAGGCATGGCCGGGCATACAAAGCAAGGCTGGGGAGCTGGGTGGCCGGGCTGACTGCTGAAGCCAGGGATGGAAGCTGGGCAGATGCAGGGATGGGTTTGATCCTGGGGTGCTCCCTGCCCCGTGGGGACAGATGTGGTGGTCAGAGCAGGCTGGGGGTGCCCTGCATGGTCACTGCCCATGAAGGGGTCACACCACATGGCAGACAAGAGGTGCCCGTGGCTCTAGGCAGGAACGGCCAGGGGTCAGTGCCTGCAGCTCCCCAGCCTCCTCCTGCTGCCCTCCACACCTGCCCCTCCTCTTTCCATCCAATTAGAGTAATTGCAGCGACTTAAAAGGAGGTAATGGTTTCCAGAGGGGCACTGTGTGCTGTCACCATGTCCCTTTCCACCGAGGCTGCCGTGAGGCATTTGCTGCTTGTTGGAACCTGTGCCAGCCCAGGTGCCCATGGTTAGTCCTGGGCAGGGACAGTGCCCATGGTCACTCCTGTGCCAGCCCAGGTGCCTGTGGTCACTGCTGTGCAGGGACAGTGCCCGTGGTCACTGCTGGGCAGGGACAGTGCCTGTGGGCAGGGACAGTGCCCGTGGTCACTCCTGTGCCAGCCCAGGTGCCCGTGGTCACTGCTGGGCAGGGACAGTGGCCGTGGGCAGGGACAGTGGCCGTGTCCTGCTCCTGGCAGTGCTGAGGGACTGGGGAGCCCCTGCAGCCTATGCTGGGGCAGGCAGGACTGGCAGTGAACACCGAGTCATGTTTTGGGTTAGAAGTGCACAGGAATGTGAATGTGCCCGGGGCAGTCCCCAGGTGCTCGGTTACCTGCTGATGAGGTGACTGCATCCCCCTGGCTTTGCAGAGGGGGTTTCCTGAGGACCCCCTTGCAAACCTGTATCTGGCCCCCAGACACAGTGCTGGCCTCGACTGTCCCTGGGGTGGTTACCTGGGATGGAGAGCTGCAGTGTGGGTGCTTTCACAGCAGCAGAAACCTCCAGGCTTTGAGCTTCTTCATATTCAATATGCGAGTGGCCACTGTATCTCCTGATTATTTAATTTGACTGGAATAAGAGGTATTTGTATTCATTTCCAGAGATGATGTACAGGCCTGATCTTAAACTGATTTAGACAGTATTGTACATCATGAAAAATGAGAATGGGGAAATCTAATGTATGGCTTTTTTTTTTCTATAAAAAAAAGGGCACTTCACAAACCTGGACGGAATTACAAGAGATAGGCAAATGCTGTCACAAAAGTCTCTCTTAAATGACAAAAGGACATGAAGAATAGCACTGCTCAGCAGCACAATACAAGCTCCAATAATACCATCACATGCTTCCTCTCTGTAGTTTGTAGTAGGAGGGCTTTGACAGATGTCCTGTGTCAAACCTTCCCCTGGTCACTGCAGTTGTTACTGGTGCCTCCTGTGCCCTCTGGGGCAGGGAGCTGGCTTTTCCAGGTGCCTGCACATCCCCTGGGCACCTTCACCCCTCCGTGTCTGTGCTCCAGGTCTGGACCCATCACCAGGACTCATCTGGCGTCTGTGTTTTGGCTGGGTCGGGCACAATGCCATAGAATTGTAGAATGATTTGGGTTGGAAAGGACCTTAAATATCACCTGGTTCCCAGTGCCCCACCATCCCTGTGGTCTGTGTGGGCAGTGGGCTGTGAGCCTGGAGCTCTCTGGGGATGAGTTTGTCCCGGCCAGCCCAGGTTTGGAGGGCGAGTGCAGAGGCCAGCAGGCACAGGCACAGGTGAGGGCTGCTGCTCTGTGTGTTTCCAGCAGTGTGGCTCTCCTTGCACACACAGACACCTGCAGACAGAGGTGCTGCTCAAGGCTGGGGGGCTGCAGGCCAGGAGAGGTGACATCAGTGCCTTCATGACCCCTCTCCAGGTGGGAATTAAAGCACAGGCTGTGGCTCAGGGGTGCTGTGACCTCTGCAAGGTCTCATTCTAAGCAGTCATTAAAGCTGATGTGATGGAGGGGAGAGGCTGGAGCAGGTGCCCTGGCTGGGTGGAAGCACACCCCCCCCCCCCACACACCTCTTGCTGTGTGATTTCTGTAGCTCCTGCTCTTATCTTCCTTCCAAAATCATCACAGAGCAATTGTGGGAGCTGCTAGGAAACAGCAGTGTGATTGGAGGTGGCTGTGTGCCTGTCAGAGGGACATGGATCCCTTCTGGGAATCTCTGGGATCAGCTCAAACCTTTCCATGGCAGCACATGTGCTTGGATGAGGGCCATGTTTTGACCTTGACTGGATGGGAGGTTTTAATTATCAGAGCTGGCTGAATAGCACACAACATTTGCCACGGGCAATT
Organism: Calcarius lapponicus; assembly: GCA_039654755.1. Taxonomy (NCBI): domain Eukaryota; kingdom Metazoa; phylum Chordata; class Aves; order Passeriformes; family Fringillidae; genus Calcarius; species Calcarius lapponicus. The sequence goes on from CM077467.1 coordinate 1,091,415, forward strand.
TCTAGGAATTCATTTCAGCATTGCTTACACCTTTTGGGCTCTGCGTGTGTGAACACACAAATAAACCCTCTCCAAAGCAGGTGTTTTCACCTAAGTCATGTGCTGAGGGCACTGTGATATTATTTACACCTCTTTGTGCTGTTTCTGTACTGTGGTTATAAATATAACTTACACATCACCGTGTCACTGCAGAGAAAGTGTGAGAGCCCAGTTCCAAGGAGTCACAAACCTTCAGTCAGTGTCACGGGGTGGTCTGGGGGTCAAACCTGGGTTTGCAGTGCCTGCTCGTGCATGGTAGCAGCAGAGGAGCCACTGCAGGCAGTGTGAGTGTGCTGGGCACATCCTCTGCCACCCCACCTCATCCCATCCCTGCATCCTTCGGAGGTGTCCATCCCATCCCTGCCTCCTTCCCAAAGCATCCCAGCGTCGCAGGCATCTTTTATGGAAAAGCCTTTCCTTAGGATTTTTCCTCCTGAGAAGCTGAGAGGCCTCAGGAACAAAATGTAACCAATGGTTATCTGCTGCTGTGGGATGCAACAGGTGCATCTGGGATTGGTCTCATGTGGATGTTTCTCATTAATGGCCAATCACAGCCCAGCTGGCTCGGACTCTCTGTCCATGACAGAAACTTTTGTTATCATTCCTTTCTATTCTTAGCCGGCCTTCTGATGAAACCTTTCTTTTCTTCTATTCTTTAGTATAGTTTTAATGTAATATATACCATAAAATAACAAATCAAGCCTTCTGAAACATGGAGTCAACATTCTCGTGTCTTCCCCAATCCAAGAACCCCTGGGAACACGGTCACAGCCCACAGTCCTTCCCGGGCTGCCCCTGCAGACAGCCAGGGAAGCACTGGGAGGCTTGGGACTTTGGGCTTTAGGAGACGCTTGTTGCTGCTTAAATAGATAAGAATCAAATGAAAACAGTCTTCTGCCGGCTCAGGGGAGCGCTCCATCCTGGCGGTGGCACGGAGTGATTTAGCCATTAAGGTTAATGCTTGTCTTCCTGCTGTCTGCTGGAACTCTGGGCCAGGCAATGCAAATAGCTTAGCCAGTACTTTTAAAGGTCATTGTGCATGAAAAAATAAAGATCATACACCGCTCATGGAAATGTCCTCAGTAATCACTGCCTTCCCGGGGGAGGAGGGACCCGGTGCTCCCTCCTGGAGTGTTTAGCTCATCCCACGGGAGCTCAGGGACAGCCCTTGGATTTTTGGCAGCTTGAGCTGCAGGCTGGCATCACCTCCGGTACTTGTGTCCTCCCGTGTGGTTTGTGTCCTGGGTGAGGGTGGGTTGGCAGTCCCTGCACACGGAGGCTGCTGGCCCCAGGCACACAGGGCAGGTCTCGCCTCTGGGCTCTTCTCCGGGTTTCCTGCAGGAATCCCTCGGGTTCACATCTTCCTTTCTCTGCCTTCCCCACAGGATGTCTTGCTCCTAATTTATCTAGGAGGTAATTTTAATCCTTGTCTCCTCAGACAACCGGCTACCTCCATGCATAATTAATTTATTAACACACTAACCTACTTTAAGGTGATAATCTCATTAGGGTCACAGCCATCTCAGGCCGGCCTTGTGACAGGAGTTTTCAGAGAACCTGGATCCCTTGGTATCCATGTGGACAGTGCCATTCCCTGCAGACAGCCCTTTCCATCTCCTGGGGCTGACCCACAGCCCAAGCCCTGTGCAGAGCAGCTGGACGGGAGCAGTCGGTCCTTTAGGAGCTCCTTCCTCTCGCTCTCTGCCGAGGGGAGCTGCAGGATTGCGACTCCGGCAGGAGGAGAGGAGGGAGCCGCTGTCCGCAGCCGCTCTGATGTGGGTGTTCAGCAGCAGCTCTAATAGCCTCCCTCTCAGCCGAGTGAACTGCATCCTCCGCTCATTACTGCGGCCCTTCAGAGGAGAGGAGAGCCAGAGAAAAGATCCCATTCAGTCTCGCTGTTTCCAAACAATGCAAAAAGGACGAGGACTCCTCTGTTTGTAGTGAGCTTATATAAGAAATAAGCAATAAATGAGGAAATCCTGGTGACCCGTGGTGTGCCCCAAGCCCCAACGTTTCTGGAGTTGGACTGTCCATGGACATAGCCGCAAAGTGAAATGAAAGCGGCTTTTAAAGTCTCTATTCTTCTCTTCTGCTGTGAAATTCCTGCCTCTCTTTGTCGAGTATGATCTTTGTTGGTGTTTTCTTTGTGCCTGGAGTAATTTCTGTGTTGAGAGGCTGTTGTGCTGCCATGCAGTCGTTGCTCATCCTGACACAGCCCTTCTCCCTCCTCCCTCCTCGGGGAGCGGCTGTGCCAGCCAGGCACGGGCACTGCCTCTGCTGCTGGGGCAGGGGGACATCAACAGCCCGTCCGGGTGATGGTTCACCCCCCTGGACATCCACAAGGCTCTCCGTGCCATCACAGGTGTGGGATGTTCCCTTCTTTCTGTCACTCACCCCTGTGCTTCAGTGTCTCGCTGTCCCTCCGAGGCATCGCAGCCTGGCCGGGCACATCCTTGGCTCCTTTTGCCCCTCTGCCACAGGATGTCTCCTGGCTGCTTGGAGAGGCAACCAGAGCTTGCACACAGCTTGGCCGTGTGTCTGTGAGCTGGTAAATCAAGCAGAGAGACGTGTCACCCTGCCTTGGGACGCTGCAGTTGTCCCTGGCCGGGCTGGCAGTGCCCTCGCTGTCCCCAGCAGCTCTGGGGCCGTGCTGGCAGCAAAACCTGCCTGTAAAACTTCAAATCTCTCTGGGAGCAGAAATGGGGGATCCAGTCCTCCCCTTCTCCTCCCTCTGCAGCACATTTCCTTGGGATAAAGCTGCTTTAAACTGCTTCCCTGGCTGGTCCTGCCGGGGTGAGCTGCATCTGCCTGTCATGTCACGTTAGCGTTCCTGGGAGCGTGTCCTGACATCCCAGGCAGGCCGGCGGGCCAGGGAAATAAAGTTGCTCTATGTGAAAATGGAAAAGTCGGCGCTTTCCAGAAAATGGGCTGGAGAACATCGGCTGCAAATGGGAAGGAAGGGAAAAAAGGGCTTGTCTGAGTGGATGAAGAGATGGCTTTTAAAAGGCAGACCCAGCTCCACCGGTGTCAATGGAAAGCCTTACACAAACGTTAATGGCTCTGGAGTCATGCCCTGAGGCATTATATTTTTTGGGATGATGTCAAATTGTAGCATCTTAAACGAAGCCTTTGTGTTACTATAATAAGGGACTTTTTTGATTCGGCTGCTTAGGTAAGGTCTTTAGTGAAGTCACTTCACCTCTCCCTGCCCCTGGAAAACAGCTCTCATGAAACCTGTGAAACTTTATCCAGTGCTTTGGGATCTGTAGGTGGAGTGAGGCTGCTGGGGATGCATTGTTATCACTCTCACTAGAGAATGGTTTGAGGCAGGAAGAGTGTTTGTGATTCTTTGGACAGATCTGGAGAGGGTAGAAAAAAAATGAGTAATTTGTCCCCTATTAAAACATAGTGAAATACTCCAACTCTGGAATAATTTCCCTTGTGCTTTTAGAAACCCCCTGAGTTCAAAGCCTCCACCCCCTGACGCTCCAGCCTAAGCTGTATCTTGTAATCTCTGCTGCACCCTTTGGGAAATCTGCCCACAGCTTTGTGTACACAAGAGAGACTCTGCTAAGGAAATTTTATTAAGAAAGACATTTTTTTAAAGCGGGATTTAAATAGTGAGCTCCATTCTCTCTGCCAGCAGCTCTCTCCCTTCATGCCTGGTGGGCCCTGCTCTGGAGCAGATTTCCATCTCCTGTCTGGCCTGTGGGCATCTCTGATGGCCAGGGCTGCTGCTGCCTGCAAGGACCCAGCTGGTGTGGAGGCTGTGAGCACCCACAGCCCCTCTGTTAAACCCTACGCTCCTCCCTATCCTGGCTGTCCTCTCAGCAGCCCTGGGAGGATGAATGGGACTCCACCAAACACAAATCCTAAAAAATCCCAGCCTTTTCTTCCATCTCCCACCTAGGCTGATTAGCAATCGCTATCATCTACAACCCTAAACTCACCCTCCTCAGCCTCTACCTCCACGCTGTAATACCTGCAACCTGAACACAAAGTCCTAAAGCCATCTCCCCTGAGGCTTTGCCTGCAAGGGGAGAGGGGAGCAGCTCCTGCAGGATGTGGCAGGTCACCCCAGGGACAAGGACAGGGTTGGCCTGGTCTGTGAGCTCCACCTCTGCTCGAGGACACAGCCTGCAACATCTGATGGCTCATTTTCATTGTGGTCCTTGTGGGGAGGAGGCTCGAACTGTTTCCCTGAATTCCCATCACATCACAGAGGCAGCACTGAATATTATGGATTCTTTTTGCATTGCTCTGATAAATACTGTCTACAGGGTATGTTGCAACAAATGTTACAAGTCCCAGATACAGCATTTCAGAAGCAGTACACAACTTGATAATCTCATTATTTGCTACTCCTACACAATATAAGAGCATCATCGCATCAGCCTTATGTTTTGCTGCAATAGAAATAATTAATAAAAATCAAACTGCCACCCATAATGTCTTTAAAAAGCAATAGAGAACATGCAGAATCTACTCTGAAAACAGCTCCAGGATTAGAGCTTCTGAAACTTCTCACCTGAAAAAAAGGAAGAATTGTTTTGCATTCAGATTCACTTTGAAAGTTGTAAATACTTTATGGCAGTTTACTTGCAGAAAATGGTGAATTTTTAAAGCGTGAATTTTGAGCTTTTAGGAAGAACTGTTTTAGCCAGTGCTCATTGTCAGGGTTATGGGTGGCTGAGCAGAGTGCAGTTCCCACTGCAGGCCCTCCCTCCCAGGCGCCCACAGCTCCCCTGACACAGCTTTGGGCCGTTCCCTCGGCTCTGTGCCTGGGCACCAGACAGAAGGGTTGGTGTCTGTCCCTCCTCTTCCCCTCCTAAGGAAATTGGAACTGCCCTGAGCTCTCCCCTCAGCCTCCCCGAGCCTGAACAAGCCAAGTGACCCCAGCAAGCCAAGTGAGCCCAGCTCCTCCTGCTGTGGCTGCTCCTCCAGAGCCTCCACCTTCCCCACAGCCCTCCTTTGGGCGCTCAGCACGATGTTCTGGACCCCAGCAGGGTTTATCCATCTAGTTACCCATTGTATGTCTGGGCCACGGGTTGAGCTTAGGCCAGCCTAACTCGGGTAGGAATCATCGGAATCATCACAGCACTCATCTGGTGGCCATGGGGTTATTTTCCATTCCGATTTAAATACTTTGCCCTCCCAGGCACTGAGCAGCCCGGGCTGGGCTGGAGGTGCCCAGCAGCGAGCAGGAGGCTCTGGCTGTGTCTCAGGAGTTCCCCAAGGGGCTGGCATTGCTGAGCGCCGTTTAAAAGCAGCAGCAGCAGGAGCTCTGTATTCGTAATGAAAAATTCTTCAGCAAGCAAAGCAGTCTCAGGGACTGCTAGAAGGGAGCCTGCCCAGCTGGGAGTCATTTGCAGATGGTTCTGGTTCATTTGTTGGCTGCTTTTTGCCTGTCTCCATCAGCCACCACTCGCCTTGGCTTAGCAGCACACTCGGAGCACTTTCTTTGCTTTAAGCACCTGAGAAGTCCCATTGACTTCAATGGAGCGACTAATGCTCCTGATTAAAGGTAAGTAACTGCTCCCGTGTTCTGCTCAATCTGAGGCTTGGGAATAGAAGGAACCGGAAGGATCCTGCCTGCACAGGGGGAAGCTCCAGTGGAAATGTTCACCCTGGGGGTAGCAGGCTGTTTACTCTGGAGGTATGGCCAATTTCCCATCTGCGGTGACTTTGGGGATCTCCTTTTGGGAAGCTGTCCGCACTGAACGTGTGGCTCCAGACTGAACCTGGACCCTTTCCTAGCCAAGAAAAGTTTCCTGTTCCACAGCATCCGCCATGTAAAGTCAGCAATGAGTGCGCACAAAGTGTTTTGGAGGTGGAACAGGAAGGTGAGGAAGCCATCTCACCTTTCAGAGCGCCAGCCCGGGGTGGGAGCAGTAAAACCATCGCTCCCTGAGCACTTGGTTTGAGTCTGGCTCGGTGATGCCCCAGGCTGGTCCCTGCAGAGGCTCCCAGGTGGGAGCAGGTCTGTGTGGATGCTGTGCCTGGCAGTGAGAGCCAATCTCCCGGAGAGAGTGAAGCGCTGCCAGGACCGGGACAGAGCTAATGGGCCACTGGCCTCGGGGGACTAATGGGCTGGCTAATAAGGACATGGGTTTTGACATGGCAGAGCAAATAAGAATTGGCAGGCATTAACCTCAGACATGTCTGCTACCTAGAGAAATCCAAGCCCCTCTCTCACTCTCGGCCCTGTTTAGCATATTAATGTTTAATTCCATTAGCATCAGCAGCGGTGCCCGCATTCAGCCCGGGAGCTGCTGTTCCTGGGAGGGGGCCCGAGGCTGGCCAGGAGCCTCAGCCCTGCCCTGTGCAGCGTTGCTAACCCTGCTGTGGCTCCAGCATCTGCCTCCTGCCCGCGCTCCCCTGCGCATTCAGCATCAGCTCCACAGGCTGTCTCCTCCCTGGCACACGCTGTGCATTCCACTGCTGCTCTCCAGAGGGATTTCCCATCCTTCCCTCTCTCTCACCCCTTTCCCCTTCATGGCCGGGGCGCAGTTCCTCTGTGCCTCCCAGGAGAACAGGGTTGCAGGGGCTGCTTCCAGGATGGAAATAGGACAGGGCAAGAGCTCCTCCCGGAGAAATGAAGCATGTTGATTCATCTCCTGCTCTGCTCCCCTCGCTAAGTGGCAGTGGCAGCAGCAGCACGGTGCTCAGTGGTGCATTTCCCCTGTTCGACCCGGCAGCCCTGCACCTCTGCAGGAGGATTGATCACAGGAGCTGAGGAAAGGAGCAGACCCGGTGTCTGCTGCGATTCCTTGCAGAGCTGATAAATCTAATCAGCGAGGTGCTCTTCTATTTTCCCCTCCTTTCCCCCCTTCGTGTTTCCCTTTAAACGAGATATTAAAAATAGGAATATTAATTTGGCAGATGGTGCAATTGGGCTTTTGGCAGGAGGCTGCACACTGTGCTGTGGAGCTGCAGACCTCCGTCTCCACGCTGGAGCTCTGAGAGATGCTCTGGCTCCTCTCCAGGCTCTGCCTTCCCCCAGCTCCTGCTCCCTCCTCCAGCTCTCAGTGCTGGGGCACGGGGAGCTCTGATGGGTTCTTGCTCCAACTGCAGCCAAGCAGATTTGATTTCTGACAGTTCTGAGCCATCACCAAAGGGTGGAGAGCTCGTTTCTGCTTTAATTGCAGCCAGTTTGATGGCAGTGGGAGTGCTGTGTGTGTGGTGCTTTACTTCTGTGGGTCTCAGTTCTGAGTTTGAGGGGCTCCTGGGTGCCCTGGGCTTTCTGCAGCATCCAAGAACCGCTCCTCAGGAGGGCCTGTGGGGGCTGAGTGTGATGGGGAGATGCCAGCAGAGCATTTCCAACCAGAGACTTCTATGGGTGCTGGAATCAGTTTTTTATCTTTTTCCTTTTTTTGTTCTGTGTCTGATTGGTCTCAGCTCCATCCAAGAGGAGCGTTCTGGTATTTCACTGCGTTCCATTGCCTGAATTTTCAGAATCACTACACAGTTAAGTTTCCCCTGAATTTTCTCTGCTGGAGCTTTGGCCCAGAGCTGCAGTTTCACCAGGGGCAAAGTAAGCCCTGATTAGTCCCAGCATCAGCGTTGTGTCCCTTTAGTCCATCTGTAGCCCTCTGTTGTTTAACATGTCTCCTCATGCTGTGGCTGAGCCCAGGCTCAGTTTTGGGGCTGTACCTCAGCAGGGTCCTGGGAATGGCAGGGAACAAAGGCAGAGCCAGGCCTCGCACTTGCTGTTCATTTTTCACATGCACACAAAGAGTTTTTTTTTTGGTTTTCCCGGATTCTTTTGGCAAATTTTGTCGTCCTTTGAACTCCTTGTGGCTTGTCTGTCTTTGTTAGAGTGTGATGCCCAGATCTGGGTGTGTTGCTTCAAGCAGCAGCCTGAGGAGTGCTGGGAAGAGCAGAATAATTACCTTGCAGGGATGCAGCAGCCTGGTGCTATTGACTTCTGTTCAATCGATCATCCCCCCAGCCCACTCTCTGCTGGATAGCTGTTTGGCCAGATATCTCCATACAGCCTCTCTGCTTTTGTTTATTCCTTCCTATGTGTTAATCTTTTGCATTTGTCCTGCTGAATCTCTTTGTATTGATTGCAGGCCACTTCTTTAATTCATCAAGCTCCTATTGTATTTTATTCCTGTCCTGCAAATTATTTGCTACCCTCCCATCCTGGTAAAATGCTCAGATTTCATTAGCATACCCCCGGTCTGGCTTCCAAGTTGTTAATAAAACTATTGAATGGTATTGACCTTGCAGGGCACTCAGTGGGACCCCACTTAACATTTCTGCCCGCTGGACTCTGACCTGTTGAGGTGCACGCACATGTATTTTTAATCAGCACTACATCTTTGCTGCTGTAGTTCATCTCATTTACACCACGTAAGGAGCCAGATGATGTTCTGATAATAGAAGTTATGATCTGTGCAGCTGCAACCACCAGCCTGAGGGTTTTCCTGGGGGCAGATCCAGCCCCTGACACGGCGCTCTCTGAGCCCCTGGCTGATAACAGTGGGCAGGCTTTGTGTAGAATCTGACATGAAAAGATGCCATTGCATTGCCAGAACAGCTCTCGCAGGCCTTGATCTGTAGGGAGATTCCCCCACCCTCTAGAGACTCCCTGGCCAGACTGTTCTGAGCCACCACCAACGGGTGCAGAGCTCGTTCCTGTTTTAATTGCAGCAGATTTGATGGCAGTGGGAGCACTGTGTGTGTGGAAACACCATGGACTCCTGGCCAGCAAACATCAGCCCATCCCTTGACCACTGATGGACAATATGCTCCCAACACATGAGAAAATTAAACCCTAATGAAAATGGATCCTACTGATCTTGAGACCACTTTAGAAAATTTGGGGATAAATTGCTCTGGCAGCCTTTGCCTGGATGGGGCTTGCCTTTCATCTCTTTAGTTTATTGGTGGCTCCTTCCCCCACATGCTTCATTTGATGCCCTTGGATTTTATCTGCTGTTAGAGGGAGGCTGAGCTGTGTTTATCCTGCTTTTCCTCACTCTCCTGGGATGCAGGATCAGGATAAACACTCTCTCCTCCCTTCCCTCGGCCTCTGAGGGGCTGGGGACAGCCCAGGGCTCTGGCACGGGTCCCCTGGCCCTGGGGCAGTGCCAACCACGTCCCACTGCTCCTTTCCTCTGAGAGTGCCTGCTCTGGCACTGCTGCTTGTGCCTGTGACAGCTCCTCTTCCTGCTAACTGTTATTGAATTACAGAGCCTCTTAATTGTCTCCTTTTCCTTGAAGACTAAATCAAAGCAACTCTTTAGTTCATTAGTCTCCTTGCTGTCTGTCAGAGCTGACTTTTTTGACTGAGCCTGTCAGGCTGTGCTCCTCCTCCCTTCTCTCCCAGTGACTCTGAAGGAATTCACCTTCCAGTGGTGTTTTTATGCCTCAAAGTTGCATTTTGGGGACTCCCCTGTGAACACCGGTGAAAAACAGCCACGGTTGCATGGGGGGACCAACAGAGGTGAGGGGAAGGGTGTCCCATGCTGTCCCATGCTGTCCCATGCTGTCCCATGCTGTCCCATGCTGTCCCATGCTGTGCAGCCCCCATCCCTGGTGGGCAGCTGAGCTCCCCAAGAGTCAGAGCAGCTGCCCCTGGGGAAGCCTGGCAGGGTCTGGTGCCTGGCACATGGTAATGCAAGATATCTTTCCTGGCGTGTGGATCCCAAAATTATTCCTGCAAGGTGCAGAGTTACATTGATTGTATTACTGGATTATCAAATGATTAAAGCCATTAACAATCCACTCTTGAGCAATCAACGTAACAATGTTTAGTTGCCTTGCAGTAACAATTAAAAGATGAAGCAATTTGCAATAATTAGGTAGTATCTGGAAAAAGTAGTCCTCATTAAGAGAAGTTAAAAAGACTTTTTCTTATGGTTGAGATGAACCTAGCAGGCCAATTCTGCTCCTTCTCGCCCTCTTTCCTTCCCCTCCTGCATTTTAAGAAAACAATGTTCTTTTTTAGCCTTTTCTTGCAGCAGAGATCAAAGGGGATGTAGTGACTGGCTGCACCCAGGGGATGGTGGGGATGTGGCACCACGGGCTGGGGGCGGCAGCTCCTTTCCCAGGGAAGCTGTCCTGGGTTTGTGCTGGGCTCTTTGCTGCCCAGTGGGATTCCAGGCCCCAGAGCCTCAGCAGTTTCTGTGCAGGGAGGCTTTGGGAGCCAGCCCTTGCTCAGGCACGTGCCTGCTCTTCCCCTCCCTCTGCCCCCATGGAGAACCAGGCACCACCTCCAGGCTGGTGCTCTCCTGGCAGCTCTTTGGGCGCCAACCAGCCCAGCACAGGCAGGGCAGGGCCAGCAGCAGGGCTGGCTGCTGCAGGAGGGGATGGATGGCGTGTCCTCCTCGTGCCCTGCGCACTGAGCCCCTGCACAGGGCTCAGAGCTGCTGTCCCAGCTGTGGGGTGATGCTGCCCCAGCTGTGGGGTGATGCTGTCCCAGCTGTGGGGTGATGCTGCTCCAGCTGTGGGGTGATGCTGCTCCAGCTGTGGGGGCTGCTGCATGCCCAGGTGCTGCTGCTCCAGCTGTGGGGTGATGCTGCCCCAGCTGTGGGGTGATGCTGCTCCAGCTGTGGGGTGATGCTGCTCCAGCTGTGGGGTGATGCTGCCCCAGCTGTGGGGTGCTGCTGCTCCAGCTGTGGGGTGATGCTGCTCCAGCTGTGGGGTGATGCTGTCCCAGCTGTGGGGCGATGCTGCTCCAGCTGTGGGGGCTGCTGCATGCCCAGGTGCTGCTGTTCCAGCTGTGGGGTGCTGCTGCTCCAGCTGTGGGGCGATGCTGCCCCAGCTGTGGGGGCTGCTGCATGCCCAGGTGCTGCAGGACCACACAGACACGTGCAGATGCTCATGTGAGGGCTCCTGGATGTGACAAGACAGGGCATCCTCAGTGCTCAGGAGCAGGAAAGCAACTAAGAGCCCAGCTACACTTCTTTAGCTGAATTCAGGTGTTTTGAGGCAGCGAGTCAGGATTTTGGGATACCTGGTGCTGGTCATTCCACTGTTCTCATGACCACCCTTGACTTAGGATTGGCTCTAAAGGAGACCTCATCTCTGTACATTATTAACAGGCTTTGCTGGGGCTGGTGCCTCAGAAGATGCTCCATTTCCTCACACAGTGAAGAAGCAGACATGTTCCTCTCCTGTGCCCTGTCTCCAGGCACTTACTTGGGTGATGTTTCTTTGTGTTTAGTGCCATCAGCCAGAGGGAAGTGTAGGAAGAGGGATGTGGGATGTGCTTTGCAGAGGGGCTCTGTAAGAAACTTGGGTGTGCAAGTGCTGGTCTCTGTGTGTGGAAGTAAAAATGAATCCAGTGCTTGTGTGCAAGTGAATATCCACCATGGAGGTGCCCTGGGAAACTTCCAGGAACAGGTTTGTCAGATCCATAGCTCATGCAGAGATGGGTACGTTACTTCACTGAGAAATAATCTCCTTGGTGACAGTCCAATCATCCTGTCTGGAAGGTTCTGCTCCAGAATTTCAAACAGACTTTCTACCTGAAGGTACAAGTGAAGATGTTCAGGTCAATAAGTAATTACAGACATTGGGATCTGGCTCCTACCCTGGGATTCCCCCTTCTGCTCTGGCAGAGTGAGCTGTGGCCAGGATCTCCTCTGGCTGGCAGCAGGCAGGCTTTGATTATCTGCTCCACTCACATGGCAGCTGGTCTGTGGCCCCTGAGCCACCCTGGGCCACGTGTCCCTGGAGAAATGCCATCCATCTCCACGTGGGCTCCAGAGCTACACGGTGGGGCTCAGGAGCTCGGGGGTGAAGCAGAGAAATGCGAGTTCAGAGCAGCAGCTTGGGCTGGCGTGGTACAAATGGGGCGGCACAGTCTGGGGTCTGTGTGGCAGGATCTGGGATTTGGGATCCCCAGCACCGTGCAGAGCCTCCAGTCAGAGCGTGCTGGGGGAAGGGCCTGGGTTGCCACTGGTGATGCAGCACCAGCGTGTCCTCCTGCGCTGTGTCCATATGGGGAACCATCTGCTGGGCATGCAGGCAGTGCCTCGGCCTTCCCTGGGACACGCAGCTGTGGGCTGAGCTGCCGTGGAAGCACAGGAATGATAGCAGAGCCTGGAAAGTTGTCACCAATGATAGGAACTGATAGCAGCCCGTGTTCTTTAGCAAACCACTGCTGTCACAAACGGAAAATGAGAATGGATTGAGCTGCATTAGGACTGCGAGAGTAAATCATCTGCAGTTTCTGGGATATTTAGAAATATGAGGATACCCTGAAGGTATCTTTGCTGATGAGAAGTCTGGAGTGAAAAAGGCATTTGAATAGTGGATAGACAGGAAAGATGCAGGCACTATGATAATTGATAAAATCATCAGGAGCCAAGCAGCATCTGCAATAAATGGTCACAAAACCCTCAGAAAGGACCCTGGCACATATTGGCTGTGGCTGTGTTTGGGCTGGAGCAGGGCTGACACGGAGCAGAGATCATTCCATGCTCACTGCTGGCCACGGTAGATGTAGATCAGACACGTTTGTTCTCTGTCTGCTGAAAGATGAACATGGATTACAGCTCAGGTGTAGGCACAAGGAGCTGCCTCCATCCATCACTGTCACTGGCTGACGTTGTTGGAGCCCCAGGAGTGCATCATCCAGTCTGAGCCTAAAACTCAGGGAAATTGGAGCCCCAGGACTGCATCATCCAGTTTGAGCCTAAAACTCAGGGAAATTGGAGCCCCAGGAGTGCATCATCCAGTCTGAGCCTAAAGCTCAGGGAAACTGGAGCCCCAGGAGTGCATCATCCAGTCTGAGCCTAAAGCTCAGGCCAGCCAGGCCCTCCTAGCAGGATCCAAGGGGATCCCCACTCTGTGCCTGGGAGGAGCTGTGGCACAGCTGCAGTGTCTATCTGCTCACACCAAAGCTCAGGAAGGAGCTGGGGGCAGCTCAATGGTGTGGCCAGGGGCTGGCAGGGCTGATGTGGGCTGTGTGGCACAGCAGGGACAGTGGCACAGCAGGGACAGTGGCACAGCATGGCACAGCCACCCTCCTCTTCTGCCTGGCACAGGCTGGTGGCAGCCCTGGCTTGAGCAAAAGGGGACGTAGTGCAAGGGAAGAGTGGCTGAAGGATGTTTTGATGTTTCTCTTGACTGTTATTCAACATTTCTTTTAAAATCCTGCTGGTTGCATACTTAGATGAAAACCCACTATTTTTCTACTGCCATCCCCCTCAACGGCTCCCAGTTCTTTCTCCAAAAACACCCATGTATTCTCTTGCCCCCCAGAGAAGTGTCTGCCATTAATTGTCCCTTCTAAGGAGCCCATCCCTCCAGAGGGCTGCCTGTGTGGGTGCCCACGGGCTCTGTGTGCCCAGGCTTGCCAGGGCAGGGCTGGCACTGTCTGCTGGTGCTGGCGCAGCTCAGGGTGCAGCAGCAGCACAACTGTGACAGTGCTGGAGCCCAGGGGAGAGGCTGAGGCTGTTCCTTCCCCTGGGGCAGCAGAGTGAGCCCCTTGCTGCTGGCCCAGCGCCCGTGGGCAGCCCTGGCAGGGCTCACAGTGCTCAGCAGAGATCCTGTAGCAGTCTGGGACAAGCACTGCAAATGCTGCTGACAGACTCAGGCTAGTGTGAGTCTTGGTCTATATTTATGTTGCCAGGTATTCAGACTACTTCTCAGAGTAATGGAGTCTGCCAAAATAATTTATTCCTGATTTCAACAGTGTGTGTGCATCTTTCTGCTTTTATTCACAAATAAAAGTTATGTGGAATGCTGTCTTACAAGAACAGAAATATATTTAGTGATTCAGGTTGTGTTATAAAGCATGAAAATGAAGCTCATGTTGTCAGTCAGTGGTAGGCTAAGACGTATTTATACCTTTGGTCATAATTTCCTTGCTTTAAAATACGTGGCTCAGGGTTTGAAGTTGCACAGGAAAAGCAATAGCACTTACAGGGGAAATGTAACAGACGTGCTTTAAAGAAAAATTCTGCGTGTGAGTATATATGTGTATATACAACATATACTGTGTAATCTCTATTTATCTGTCTTTAATGTTTTAAACCAAATATACTGTCAGAGCGAAACAGAGCCTTGTGCTTTGCTGAATTTCTTAGGAATTTTCAAAGCCTGAGCATGTCATACAAGTCCTGAATTGGCCACAGTTGTTAAGGCTGAGGTTTTTATTTTAATGGGCTAGACACCCTGCTGTACTGGGCAACACACAGCTGCCTCCAGCAGCTCGTGGTGCTGCTGCAAATTAATAGAAATAGGTTATTTCCATTTTGGAAATGGAGATAAACGATGTATTTGGTCCCATCCAGGAAATCTGCAGCAGAGTAGAAAATTAGGCCTCTGTGACCAAGTCCCCTCCAAGCACTGCAGCCATGAGCCTGTCTCACCTCTTGTCTCTATCAAAGGTTTCTGAGTGGTTGTAAGTCCTGAGCTCAGTTTGGCACAGGTCTTTGGTGCTTTTACACCAATCCTGAAAGCAGTAATTATATAATTGCTTGCAAAATCACCTATAGCAAAAGGTGCCACAGCTCCTGGTGCCGATGGCTGCTCCAGGGGGATCTCTGGCCTGTCTTTCACAGTGCTGCTGCTCCAGGTGGATCTCTGGCATGTATTTCAGTGCTGCTGCTCCAGTGGGATCTCTGGCATGTATTTCAGTGCTGCTGCTCCAGTGGGATCTCTGGCATGTCTTTCAGTGCTGCTGCTCCAGTGGGATCTCTGGCATGTCTTTCAGTGCTGCTGCTCCAGTGGGATCTCTGGCCTGTCTTTCACAGTGCTGATGCTCCAGGTGGATCTCTGGCATGTCTTTCACAGTGCTGCTGCTCCAGGTGGATCTCTGGCCTGTCTTTCAGAGTGCTGCTGCTCCAGTGGGATCTCTGGCATGTCTTTCAGTGCTGCTGCTCCAGTGGGATCTCTGGCCTGTCTTTCACAGTGCTGATGCTCCAGGTGGATCTCTGGCATGTCTTTCAGTGCTGCTGTTCCAGGTGGATCTCTGGCCTGTCTTTCAGAGTGCTGCCTGCTCCCCAGCTGCACCCAGGCACACAGGGGGTGCCCCATGCAGGTGCCCCCTCTCTCATCCCTGCCTTCATCCCGCCCAGGTTCCCAAGGGCAGGGAAGCTGAGCCCAGGGGCTCCCAGCGAGGGATGCTGACCCTGGGGAGGGGCTGCTGTGAGCAGGGGTGTTTGTCCCTGCTGTGTTTTGGGCTGTGGGAAGCAGCCTGGGCGCTGCCATGCTCTGCTTCACGCTGGCACTGCTCGTCCTTTCCCCAGGAGAAGCACCAGGCAGCCCTGCCCTCCCAGCAAAGGGAAAGCCCACGAGCCCAGGTCCATCCTGCAGCCCAGGAGAGCCTCCCTGGCTGGCCATAAATCCTCATTCTGCTGGTGCTGCCAAGGGATGGGCGGCCCAGGGCTGGCACAGGATCAGTCAGCTCCAATGGCTCGGTCGTGTTCACACTCAGACTCATCTCTGGTTGCAACGGTGGCGGCTCAGCAGCACGCACAGAGCACAGTGTGTGGGGAATTAATTAGCTGTGCACTTCTCAGAGGGAGCTGCTGAGTGCTGCCCTGGGCACTGCGGTGATGGCAGCGCCTTCTCGAAGCAGCAGGGTCAGCCCTGCCTTTGCTGCCGAGCTGCCAGGGAGGGCTCCTGCCCCTGCTCCTGCCTTTCCCCTGCTGAAGAGGCAAAGGCCCTTTCCCTCTGTCCCTCCTGAGGCAGAGGAGCTGGGCCAGCAGTGTCTGCTCTGTGAGATCGCCCTGCTGCGCCGCTCAGGGGGCTCGACCTGCCCGAGAGCTCTCTGCAGCACAGCAGGGCATTGCTGCTTTCTTCTTTTTCCCCACTTGATCTTCTCTTTTCACCTTGGGCTGCTGTGCAAATAGTCTGGGAGATGGGCTGTGTGTCGGAGCTGGACCAGAAGCTGGCCAGAGGCCCTTTGCATATGCAGTTGTTTGATGTCTGCTCCCTGTCCTGATCTATTTATAGCCCAGAACTTTCTGCAAATTTGAAATTCGTTCTGTGAAAACTTACCCAAACTTTCTTTAAATGCTTCCTTGTCCCCGCAGTCCTTGTGGAAAGGTCAAGCTGTGTCATCAATGTATTGATTACACATTTCTCCTTCTATTGATTCTGGTTAAAGACTCTCATGATAGGTGCCCTGGATACTAATCCCTAAATGCATGGGAGGCTGCAGGAAAAGAGGAAGAAGCTCCTAAAATTGTTTCAAAGTTTGCTGGCTTTTAACATGTCAGCCATGATTTACCCCCATAGAACAGACCTGAAAGCTCGGGGAAAAGATAATTCCTCTGATTTCAGAATGTTTGATGTCAGGCGTTTAGGGAACAACAAAGATTTAGTGACTGTGTGCAGCTTGAAAGGAGGAAGTGGGCTTTTTTCCCCGTTCCAGCTTTGTGAAACAGAATCACTTTTGTACTGAAATACAGAAGGGAGAATGTAATCCTGGTTGAGACCTGTCCACATGTGAGTTGGCAGAGCCTTTGTTTCAGTCGGCAGCCCCTCACAGCCAGGAGGAGCTGCATTTCTTGTTACTGATGCAGGGCTCTGGCTTACCACCAAATCTTCATTTCTTTTATTGTGGGGCAGAGGACCCACGGTGGCAGATGCATTTGGTTGAATTATCTCCCGTGGTGCTGTCACAGCTCTGCTGACACTCAAGTTTCACTTTCCTCCGCCGTGCTCGGTGCAATTCTGTCAGCCTCATTGGGAATTCCTCTCGAGCTGCAGGATGTAACGCAGTAATTAGCACCGTTCCCTGCGCAAGGCAGGAAAAGAGGCGCCAGGGGATTGAGCTAATATCCCCTCTGTGGGGGCTTCTGCAAAGCAGCGGGCAGAGCAGGGGGAAGGAGGAAGCCCCGGGCAGATTGATGTGCGATCCTGCTTGGAAGGCTGGCCTGGCAGGGAAGGAGAGCTCGGGCAGGAAGCCAGACCAAGCAGGGAAACGGTGTCAGGGGTGAGGGACGAGCTCATCCTCGCTGCACCAAGCGGATAATTGAGCAAGAACCTGTGGCTGTTTGAGCACAAGAGGATGGTTCCCAGCTGGCAGAGCTCTGCTGTGCCCTACATAGAACAGGCTGGCTCCATGATGGGCTGGCATGGCTCGCAGAGCTCCTGGCATGAGGAGGAGGAGGAGGAGGGATGTGGTGGAGGTCAGGCTGCTCCTGCCACCTGCAGAGGTTCAGGTGGTGGGGACAGCAAGCACGGTGAGGGCTTGTCACAGACATTTTTGATGGAAAATCCTTTCCTTAGGATTTTTCCTCCTGAGAAGCTGAGAGGCCTCAGGAACAAAACGTAACCAATGGTTATCTGCTGCTGTGGGATGCAACAGGTGCATCTGGGATTGGTCTCATGTGGATGTTTCTAATTAATGGCCAATCACAGCCCAGCTGGCTCCGTATCCCTGTCCGAGCCAGCTGGGCTGTGATTGGCCATTAATTAGAAACAACTCTATGAGACCAATCAAGCCTTTGTTATTCATTCTTTCTTTTTCCATTCTTAGCTTAGCTAGCCTTCTGATGAAATCCTTTCTTCTATTCTTTTAGTATAGTTTTAATATAATATATATCATAAAATAATAAATCAAGCCTTCTGAAACATGGAGTCAGATCCTCGTCCCTTCCCTCATCCTCAGACCCCTGTGAGCACGGTCACAAGGGCTGTCCAACTGCACTGCACAGAGGTGGAGGGAAACAGCTGCCAACCTCTCACAGACCCAACCAAACCACCCCAACATGTTTGTTCGTTCATTAGTTGCCAAGAAAGTGGTAATTGGAGCCATTTTTGGTGTTGCCAGTAGGGGAATTTAATGTGCCATCCAAGACACCCAAAACCCTGAAGGTTACTGTGACCGTGTTCACAGGGGTCTGAGGATGAGGGAAGAGACGAGGATCTGACTCCATGTTTCAGAAGGCTTGATTTATTATTTTATGATGTATATTATATTAAAACTATACTAAAAGAATAGAAGAAGGGATTTCATCAGAAGGCTGGCTAAGAATAGAAAAAGAAGGAATGATAACAAAGGCTCTGTCTTGGACTCTCTGTCCGAGCCAGCTGGGCTGTGATTGGCCATTAATTAGAAACATCCAACATGGGCTAATCAAAGATCCACCTGTTGCATTCCACAGCAGCAGATAACCATTGGTTACATTTTGTTCCTGAGGCCTCTCAGCTTCTCAGGAGGAAAAGTCCTAAGGAAAGGCTTTTCCATAGAAGATGTCTGTGACAGGTTATGAGCAGAGCGAGCGCAAGAAGCTCCCAGAGGTGCTGGTCAGCAGCTGCCCGGCTCAGGGAGGTGCCAGCCCCAGCAGAGCCCCTCTCAGCCACCACATCCGCTCAGCCGTGCTCCCAGGCACGGCAGCTCTGCAGAGACAACATTGATCTGAAATTTAAATCCAATGTAGTAACTTAAGCATTTTAAAGTGCCTGTGAATCAATGGAAATGATTGAAGTCAAAATCCGGACGGCCACACAGCTGTATCATATAATACTGGCCCAAGGTTGGCTTTCTCTGAGCAAGGGTATCTTCTAACACAGACTTAATCTTCAAAGAATTTTAAATGCTGCAAAATGCTCATCCTGCTAAAAGTCTTTAATATGAGCCTTTTCCGTGCCCCCTTAGTAATCGGCAGTGCTGTCGCTGGGATTGTGATCTAATGCTTTATGGGTGTTTTTCTGCTTCACGCTTCCCAAGGCCCTGGGAGTGAGTCACGTGCGCTGGTGAGCGCGGATCCGATTGCAAAATGCACCGAGATGCTCTGGGAACACACCCAGGCTCTCCCAGATCTGTGCTGCAGACCAGCCCAGCGCTTCTCGCTGGATAAGCCACGAGATACTGAATGTGATGGGTATTTAGGATTTGTTTTCAGAGCATAATCCCACTAATACTTTCCTCTCCGTTTGTCTGATCGATGCACACACCACTGGAGCAGGCTGGTCAGAGCCTGCAGGGCTGTGGGGCGGGAGGCATTGCCTCTGATCACACCCAGGGGATCTGGTCTGTGGGGCGGGAGGCATTGCCTCTGGTCACACCCAGGGCCTTGGAGAGACCAGGGGCCAGAGATCAGGATTTCACACGGCGCCTCCATGGTCCTTGCACTGAATGAGGCTGTGAATAAATGGGATTTGCTCGGGGTGCTGGGCCTTATGGAGGGGCTTCGTGCACATCCTGTCTTCTGAAGGCTTGACTAAGCCCACGGCCCCGTGTGCCCAGGGAATCTTCCCTGATATCTTTCTATTGGATATAAAGCAACCTTCCACCCCTTGGACATCAGCGACCAACAGCCCTGTGGCGTTTGGGGGCCCGCTGGACTCCAGCTTAGCTCTGCAGCATGGGACAAAGGGCTTTCCTCAGTTTCTGTTCAATCAGCTGCAATCATTTCCAGACAGCAATGTCTCCTACCCCTTGTATTGTGGGAAACAGTGGATAATTGTCCCCTTCATTTTTCCTGCATGACATTCCTGATTTTGTAGCCTCCTTAGGTGCCTCTTTCTCGGGGGTAGGGAATCCCAGCCCACGTAGTGGCTCCTTGGATGGAGCCCTTGTGCAGCTATGTCCACATCTGTGCTCTTTATTTATTGTTTCCACTTGAACACATCCAGAAGCTGCAGACCAAAGCAGAGCATTTCCCATTTCAAACAGAAATATGCTGGGCAGTCCCGAGTGCAAATAACCTTCTCCACGGCAAGCTCTGGCCATTTATTCCCCTTTTTACCTTTGTTTCTGTGGAACAGTTGTTATTTCAAGGGAAGTTTTGGTTTTTGCACCATGGCTCCTTAGTTTCTTCAAAGCCCTTGGTGCCAGCAGCACTTTGAGGGCTCCCATGGGTTCCATCAGCTGCACCCCCCTGATTCCCACACCAGGGGGAATAATCAGGTTTTGATGCTGCCCACAAGTACCAGAGCAGACAGATAAGATACTCACAAACAGGTGGCGTCAGTGCCTGTGCCTCAGTCTTTGCCCACATCCTCAATTTCTGGTTTTACAGTTCCTGGGCTCTACAAGCTCAAGGATCCAAGCATGATGCACTCAGCAGTCCTGATGGTGAGGAGTCTGTGTGCACATGGCCATACATAAAGATTATTTCCACCTTTAGATTGGAATAAAAATTGCACACGAGCCATTTGGGACAGTCCCACCTATAGATTTTATTGAGCTAGAACCCTGTCTTCTGAAAAATCCCCGTTGTAAGGTTTTGATTGCATCTCAGGAGCTGCTGGAGGAATTGTATTTTAATGTGGTTTATTTTCCTCTGACAGCTCTCGGGAGGCACACACCCACATGGGGCTGTTCTAAATGATTGTGTCATTACATTTGAACCCTCAGTAAAAGGGTGGTTTTCGGCAATTGAATTCATATGTTTAATTTGGAATTTTTGTTTTGTTGCTGTACACAAATTAAGGTCTCTGCCGGTACAAACACAGCTTTCTAGTAAGCCTGGAGGTGTTGAAATGAAAATTAGAACTGTGCAAAGGTTTTTGGTTTTTTTTTTCTTTTTTTGTTAATGAGGTCTGTAAGGCATGGGCTGGAGTTTGCTGCAGCCTGAAAGCTCAGTCCAGAATCACAACCTGAATTACAGCATAGCTCCTGCTGGCAGTGTGGGACCCTTGTGAATGCTGCATGGCCTGGGTGGGAGGAACCATCTCACAGGGATGGCAAATGCTGCATCCACAGCAGCCCCTGCCCGTGCTGTGCAGTCCCAGGGGAGGGTGGAGCTTGGCACAGGGCTTTGGCAGAAGCCAGAATTTGTGGAAGTTTTTGGGTCCTTTTGCACATAGCAGGGTTCCAGGGAAGCTGTGGTAGTTTTGGGGTCCTTTTGCACATAGCAGGGTTCCAGGTGAATTTGTGGAAGTTCTTGGGTCCTTCGCACATAGCAGGGTTCCAGGGAAGCTGTGGTAGTTTTTGGGTCCCTTTGCACATAGCAGGGGTGCCTGGGGTAGGGTGCAGAGACACAGAAGGGTTTGGGAGGGACCTGAGAGATCATCCACTGCAAACCCCCTGCCCTGGGCAGGGACACCTTCACCATCCCAGGCTGCTCAGAGCATCCAGCCCAGCCTTGAGCATCTCCAGGGAAGGGGCTTCTCCACAGCTTCTCTGAGCCACCTGTGCCTCTCCATCCTCACCGTGGGGATTTTCTCCCTAATATCTAATTAATAATCTAACGCCTAAACGCACCCTCTTTCAGCCTGAGGTCATTCCCCCTGTCCTGTCACTCCATGCCTTGTCCAAAGCCCCTCTCAGCTCTCCGAGAGCTCCTTCAGGCCCTGGAAGGGGCTCCCAGCTCTCCCCAGAGCCTTCTCCTCTCCAGGCTGAGCAGCCCCAGCTCCCTCAGCCTGATCCAGAGCAGAGGGGCTGAGCCCTCTGAGCATCTTTGTATAGTAGGAGTCTTAGTAATATAGTAATATCTGTATTGAATTTCTGTATATGTATAGTAGGAGTCCTAGTAATACCTGTATTGAATATCTGTATGTAGAAGGAGCCCTGGGAAGCCCTGGTTGGTCTTGATGGGCTACAGCTGTGACATCCTTAATTGGGCCCAGCTGTAGCTAGTCAAGATAACTGGGATAAAAGGGGCTGGGCTGGCCAGTCAGGGAGAGCCCGGAAGGAGCCCTGGCTGAGAAGCAGCAAGATGAAGGAGAAGCAGCCAGAGTACTCTGTGAAGAACTGGTGTGAGAAATATCATTGAGAAGGTATGAAACTCTAGAAATATAATAATAACGGTATGGGACTTTAGAAATCTGATAACAACATCTTTGCTGGACTCATTCCAGCAGGTCTGTGTCCTCGCTGTGCTGGGCACACTCTGTCTGGGACACCAAGGACTGGCCATGTCCTGTGACCTGCAGAAAGTCACCGGGATGCCACTTTGTCCCTCAGCGCTTTCCCCCAGGGGGCTTTGGCCCTCTGTGCTCCATCACAGCAGGGCAGGAGCAGGACAGGTCCTGATCCCCCTCCTTGCACTGAGTCGTGGTTTGGAAAAGCAGCAAGTCCTGCTTTGCTTCCCACATCTGGGTTATGAGATATCCATGTCTTGAATTATAATGTTTTAATACAGACACATAAAACTTCTGCCTTAAGACACAAAATGATCTGTAACTATTAGGGATTACAGTTGAATGTTCCTGTTGGGGGAGTTTGAATCCTGAGGCTGCTCAGGGGATTTTAATACTCTTGTCTGGAACAGCTGGTGCCAGTGGAAGTGTGCTGGATGAGACAGGCAATGGGCCTTGTCTTATCTCTCATTCCTCTTTTCATATATTTTTATTTCCATCTGTGAGAGATGTGCCTGTGTTTCAAGATATGAGCAGAGAGCAGGCAATGTGGATTATCAGTGGAAACACTGAGCAGGGAGGCAGGAGAGCCCAGGGAAGTAGGGATGCAGCAGGGAGACAGAGCAGGAGATGGCAGAAAAAAAAGTGGGGTTTTGGTAGCCCTGAGTGATGGAAGGAAAGGGATTGAGTGGTGGAAAGGCTGAAGGACAAAAAACTGTGGAAGGGTGGAAACTGGGAAGGGAAGGAGTTCTGGAGAGTGGGCACTGGGCAAGAAACAGGCAAGGGCTGAAGAGGAGGAGAAACCAGCAGCAAACATCTGAGGGAGACTCCATCCCTGCACTGCACTGGGAAACTGCCAAGGGGAAGGAGAAATTTCCCTGTTATTCCTGCAGCATCTACCACAGATTCTATAGTGTGGAGCAGGATCGTGGTGTACAAGTTTCTCTATAAAAAGTTTGTCTCCACCTTACACAAGTTTTCATTTAAGAGACAAACAGAAATGCAGACATTGAGGTGGAAAAGTAGAAGATAATGAGACCACAGTCTGGACAAGCAAGACACTCTTTTAAATGCTGTTTGCAATACATGAACAGTGTAATTGATGTCTGTGTTTCTATAGCACAAACTGGCATCTTAAGGAATGCTTGAGGAGGACAGCAAGGTGAATGTTTACAGACTCTGTGTTATCCTGAAGGGTCAGAAGAGGAAGAAGGAAAAGGTTTCCAGGCAATAGAACAGCAGAGGGTTGCACCATCAGGGTGAAATGGTGGGGCTGGGAGGGGTGGTTAGTTGAGGGGAGAACACTTGGATACAGATTCTGTGTGGTGCCACCGGGACCAGGCTCTGGGAAAGCTGTACAAAGGGTGATGGGGTCAGGAAAGGAGCTGGGTTTGGCAGCAATATTCACCGTGAGCTGTAATGCCTCAGGATCCTGGAGGATGTCCTGTTAATGGAGGTCTGAGATAATGAGAGGGCAGACAAGAGCCCTGGTGATGTAAATGAGTACAGAATGCACGGAACATGATGCAGAACTTCTAAAAATTCAGACAAGCTCTGGATGGGAGGTGGTAAGGGCTCCAAGGGGAGGCTGTGCCTGAGGAAGGTGCCCTCGTGAGCAGCAGCACAGTGAGGTCTGAGGGGAAGGGAGTGACCATGTCCTTGCCTTGAGGAGAGAAACTGCACCCACTGTCTGTGGAGGAAAACGAGGACAGCAGACAATGGAAAGAATAAGTTATCTGCCTGTGTGTGAGAAACATTCCTTTAGCACAGAAAAGATTCACCCAGGGCAAGAGAAGAAATAACTCTAATCACCACCCACCTGCTCCTCTCAGGCATCTTTGCTAATGCCTCACTTCAGCGTGGTGCTTCACCAGCTGAGGCAGACTGAGGTGAAGAATTGCAGTGCACAGCTCCTCCATTTACCCTTCTTTCATCCTCCAGAAACCTCTCCACCATCCAAGAGCAGCAATGTTGCAGGGTTATTGTTCATCCGTGGATGCAGAGTGCAAGTGTGCAGTGCAGCTCACAGCTGCTGACACAACCTGTGCTTATCCCCAGCTGGGCAAACATCTGCTTAGGTGCTCAAAGATCATCCTGTTGGTTGTTTATGTTTATCCTCTGTGTCCCAGGATACTGTAGGGGAAGAGAAGAGAACCCTAAGCCATTAATTGTGATCATCAAAACCACAGCACTGGATTTTATTCAACATCTGCATCCTCATTTTGGCAGCCAGAAGTCCGTACTGATCCCTAAGGCACTTGCCAGGGGCTGTTCTTGTACTGTGGGCTCGCAATCACTTCCAAGAGAGCTGCTCAGCCCCTCTTTTTGGGGCTGGGAAATGGTTAATAGCTCCTGTATTTCTCTGCATACTTCCCACAGTGCTGCTCTTTCTGCAGTGCCATCCATCACAGTGTGAGGTGCTCAGTGATCCCCACGCCAGCCAGGGCACCGCGGTGGTGCCACAGCCTGCCTGTGCCTTGCCATCCTCCTCACACCTCTCCCCTGGGCTGCTCGGGGAAAACACAGCCCAGCCTGCCTCAGGAGCACCATTAAGGCAGAAAGCAAGCTGGCAGATATCAGTTCTTGAGCCATTCTTATCTGATTTATTGTGAAAGTCACCTCTTTTGATTTAGGTGGTGCTGATAGTGAATGAGAAAACATGTGTTTCTAAAACAATGGCAATGAAAACATTTCTTGTCAGGGACTGTAGTTTATTGTCTTACTGCTTGAAAAGTAAAATATCCAGCAGGGAAGACACTGTGTCATCATAAAGCAAATGTGGATTATACAATGCGACAATAACTTCACGGGAAATGCCCAGAGCCGCTTCTGAGCACAAGTTATGTCGAGTGGTTTGTGCTCAGCAACGCTGCAAACCCCCTCCATCACCCAGAGGTCTGCCAGGACAGGCTTTCTACAGCTGAGAATGTGACTCATCTGGCTGTGGCTCTGATTCTTCATTTTGTATTAACTCTTGACCTGGGCTTTTCTCCAGGGAAGGATCCTCGGGGCTCTGTTCAGCATCTCCCTGCTTTCTTGTGTTAGGTGGCCCTCCAAAAAAACAAACACCTCCTCTGAGACATGTCTCAGGGTACCTCAGCAGAACAGCCTCCTCAGGATCAGCATTTGTGCTCGTATTTAGTGCCTGAGACCATGCTAGCTTTGGCTTCTCCTCAGAAGGAGCTGCTGGTCTCCGTGCAGGCGCTTGGCAGTGCATCCTGCATTTCTCTGTCCCTCTCGTTCTCCTGCCTGGGCTCCTCTCCCTGATTCTGTTTGACAATGTTTTCTTTCCCCATTTGGCAAGTCAGCTCACCTCTAAGCCTTATCATATTTAAATGTTTAACTGCTCTCAGACCTTAATTAAGAGTAGTAGCAGCAGCAATAGCTGTAGCTGCAGGAATGGCAGTGATTTTCCTGTCTTAAATTTTAATGGCTTTTGTACCAGGCTTTCCAGAAAGGGTGATTAATGGTACCTAGAGAGGCTGAGGTAAATGTTTCTCCACGCTGATTTTTGCCCTTTCTATTCATGGCCCCCTTTTTTTGACATGAAAAACTAAAAAGTCCATTTAGAAATAATTCTGTGATTATATTTTTTCTGGGGTTCGGTAGGTGCTTAATACAGCACTTAATATATGTGTTGAATAGGAGCTGATCTCTTAAAGACCCAGCTCTTGGTGGTCTCCATGCCAACTCAGCTTTGCTTTGAGCAGTAATTACTAATATTGTTGGTAGTCTCCAAGGATTTGATGGTTTTTGGAGACTTAAGCTTCCCTAGGCTAACCTTTGTTTTCTCATCTTTTGTACCAGGCTGAAGGGAGTATGTGGACTCGTCATTTGATAGAAACACCCGTGCCTGAAGTTTTAGTGTTTTAGGTTTGTAGAATGGGTCACTGAGTCAAGGTGTGAAACATCTGTTTGCGTTTGCAGCGAGACACCTAAGAGAGTTATCAGACCGAAATAAAAAAGAAAGGGAAAAAAACCCAACCCAAAATCAAAGGATGTGAAAGCTCCCTCAGGTCAGGTGGCAGCATCCTGATTATTCCCTTGGACAGAAAATATTTATTGTGGCTTGTAACCGTGTCCAGCAGGCGGTTAATTAGCCAAGCAGATATTGTCACAGTGGATGCAAGTGAATGCAATTCATAGCAAATCCTCCAAGATAAGCAGCAGACACAAAGGTGATTAAGCTGTCAATAAAGAAAAAGCCCAGAGCGGGGGGAAAAGCAGGTGGATTTCAGTACAAGCCCACAAACCCAAGCTGTGCCGCCGAGCAGGAGCCGCTTACACCGGTAACATTTGTACTCCCACAGCGCCTGCGAGCCAGGATCCCACACCTGCTGATTGATCCCGAGCAAGGAGTGCCTCTGCATTAAAGACCTTATGATTTAAACATTATAAACATTAGCCAGGGGCTGGAGCTGGGCAGGAGCAGCAGAGCAGTGTGTCCGTGGAGCAGCACCACAACCTGCCTGCTGTCACCTGCTCCTCCTGTCAGCAACAAGGCACTGGCATTCTGACAGGGCAGACGCCGTGCAGAGATCTTCCCAGCCATTAATTAAGCATCAGAGAGGCAGGGCAGTATTATTGCAATCTCGTGTTTTGCTGTCAGGAGGTCTGGGACAGCTGGGCTGGGCTGCCCAAGGCTACCTGGTGAGGGGGTGAACCTTGCCATCCTCACTGGCACTCCCGTGCTGCCTCCTCCCAGCTGATTGCACTAAGGGATGATTGTAAGAGGTATTTACTTGTATTTCAAAGCATCGGAACAAAGGCAGCAGCAAAAGCAAAACTTTAGATGACAGAGCGAAGAAAAATTATAATACATTTTTAGAATTACTGTATTGTCATCCTTGGTTGGAAAGAGCTCAGATCTAAGCTCTCAGGTTATTTTTTTCAGCTATGTAGGAGCATCTCTGCTTCCTCTTAGCTTGGCACAGTCTAAGATTAGCATGTGAGTGCCTCTGGCTTACAGAGCCTGGCTGTACACATGCCTTCTCTCTAGATCATCAGATACCAGCTCCAGGTTTGGACAGGTTATTTCAGATTATTGGGCCATTCGTGTGCTGATATACCCCCATAAAACCAGAACTCTGCCTCGTGCTGTTAGAGTATGTGCTATGAAATCTACAATACTTTAAACATCTGCTTTTAGGCTGTATCTAGTAAAGACAATAAGCTTTGATGATTTTTATTTTGTCTTTCTGGAAACTGAAGGTGTTTCCTATGGCTTATGACCACAATTCATTTCTAAGTGATTTTCCCTGGCCAATTTCCATTTATCATTTAAATAATCTAGGAACAAAGATGAGGTATTCTGCAAGAAGGTATATGACTCTGTAATCATTCTAGCTTCATATCCCCTTTGGGGGAATTATCAGAGATGAAATGACCTTCCTGGCTATCAAGCATTGCCAGTGTAACAGGGATGGATAATGTGACACCCCTGACACAGAGCCAAAGGCAGGTCGAGCTGATCATGCTGCACCCGGACCTGAAAATGACAGAAACTTGATTAAAATAAATGTGAGAAAGAAGTCTGAGAGTGATGGGAGCCCTCTGCTAGCTTGCAGGAGAGTGGGGAATCTCACTGTGATGTATGGCCTTTACTGTACTTTTCATTTGGACTATGATGAGGGAAATTTACCATTTTACTGTCCTCTCCAGGGACCTTGTTCTGTTCTCTTTGTGCTCTTTAGGAGGAATCCGTACCTAGTGCCTGGAAAAAGTTGGTCTCTGGCATCCTGTACAGCAATATTTGACACCTACAAAACTCAGTTTCCTATTTGTTGGATGATGAGTACTGTACATCTCTTATATGAGTTGTTAAGAGCTTGGGTTGCTGAACTTGTAGCATGCTCCATCACACAAAACTACATGGAAAAATCAATATTCTATATTAGTGCCACTATTTATTTTTCCTCCAGAGACTTCTAGAGCAGTCAACAAGATACTTTAGCACTTATTTGCTCAACTTTTGGGCTGAGAAACTTACATAAGATTTTTGCTTTTTATACTCCCAGGAGCTCTTATCACACTTCTTGGGTAGGCAGCCATCTGTGGCGTGTAACACTGCAGAACAGTGTCTAACAGAACTGAAATTGCAGACAAAAGTCTGGAAAAGACTTTTGTGCAGACCATCAAGCTTGAATTTGGCCAAGGGAAATTAATTTTGTTCGTTCTACCAAGATTTTTGCTGTTAAGGAGCATATGATGAGATACCTGAAGCGATGTGTAAGCCTTAATGGTCCCAGTGTAAGCTGCCTTAGGGAGTAAATTGGAGTATTGATAAATATGGGCAGGGCTAAGGGGTCACACCTGACCTCCAGTGGTGAGCACTTTGGCTTTAGCCATGGCTGGTGGGACTGTGCATTTATTCCTGTTTGAAAGCAGTGCTCTGTTTAACACGAGGCTTTGCACAGGGACAATTCCAAGGAGCTCTTTGTTGTAGGTACCACCTTCCTTTAAATAAGAAACATTGACCCTGGACTTTGAGGGGGGAAAATAAGCAGAAGGGATGACCAAGAGGTGTGGGAGAGCAGGGCCAGGGGCACGGGAGCCCTGCAGCCTGTGGATCCCAGGGGAGCTGAGTGCTTCTCCTCATCACATCCCAGTGCCAGAGGGATGCACTTGCTGCTGGTGGAGCAGAGAGGGTCTGGAGTCCTCTAACTTCATTTTCCAGTTCATCCTCAGGAAGAGTTGTGCAAAGAGCATGATTTATCATGACTGTTATGGTGATCTACCTTGATTTAGTGGTGGAATTACAATGATGGATCATACTTAATTATGATCATTAAAAGACATCAAAAATGTAATCGGCTGTTCATCATATACCTTATAAAGGAAAAAAAAATACCTCAGGGTTTTAAAGACAGGGACTCTAGGTGTTGATAAAATTAGAATATGTTTTATTCATGCCGTGACACAGCGTTCTTCCTCCGCCGATTCCTTGTCCAGGCGTTTGACTTCGGAGGCATTGGGGTGGGATTTGAGCGAGGCTTTAATGAGGAATAAGCAACGGCGTGTCCTGGTTCTTCCAGGGGCCCTGTGGGGTGCAGGTCGTGCCCCAGGTTAACGAAACCCACTGGGCTCCATCCTCGGGGAGAGCCCGTGCAGCAAGACAAGCTGCGGATCAGCGCCTGGGTGCGAGCTGTTTGGATTCTGGGAAGGCAGATTTGCCCCTATTTGACCTTGATTAAAGTCTAGCACAGTTTAATGAGGCAACATAAAATGCAAGTCAAATGCTCAATAGGGAAAATCTTGTCAGACATAAGGAACAATTGGGATCAAGTCAGTCAGGGCTTCCCTGGGCTTTTAATGACCTGTTAGATTCAGCTTTACCGAGGGTTTTACAAAAAAAATAAGTGATAATGACTGAAGGGAGCATCATTAGTATTGGAGTGAAATGGCTAATGGCTCCAGATTGCTCACAGGTGTCAGAGAAGAGAAGTTTCTCCCTGGGCAGCAGGCTGTGTGATGCCCCTGAGCACTGTTATTGGCACTGCAGGAGAGCCCATCAAGGTTAATGGAGATGGAGCCCCCTTGGTGCCATGGGAATGGAGCAGAGCACGGGGAGAGGCAGGAGCTCAGCGCTGGCATCCCTTCCCTGGTGCCAAACCCGCTCAGGGGACCTTGGCAAGATCGGGGAGGAACCATATGGCTGAAGGCAGGCGCTGGAACATTTGATAAATATTACTATTAGAGTGTGTTATTAGTACAGTTCAGTGCCACAACAGGAAAGGAAAGGTGCTTTGGTCGTGGTCCGAGCTATCTGAGCAGCAAACCTTTCTGTTGGCCACTTGTGCTCAGCAAAGGCAGGAGTCCATGCAGGGAGCTGAACACAGACATTTCTGCCTGTGATGGTAATTAACGTTGGCACCGTTTATCACATTTCCTTTGCATCCTCAGAGTCTAGCTATGAGCAAATCAAAGCAGGATACATTTTCCAAGAGGTTTGCTTTGATTGAAAAGAGAATTCAGGGAAGTCCAGTGGCCTCTGTTATACAGCGCTCCAACTCAGATGATTGCTTATCCCATTTGGCTCTAAAACCTGTAGCACATTATCATGCCCCAGTTAACAGATGGCAAACTGAAGACCAGAGAAGATGTGCCCAAGGTCGTACAAGGTTGGGAGACTCAGAGGGTATGGAAAACATCTGGTAAATGCGTGTGGTACTGAAGTGATGCCGCAGAGCATCTCAGCCAGTGGTCAGCAGGAGAAGCAGAGAGGGTCACAGAGGTTTCCATGCTCATGGAGGTGGCCAGTGGTCAGCAGGAGAAGCAGAGAGGGTCACTGAGAGGTTTCCATGCTCATGGAGGTGGCCAGTGGTCAGCAGGAGAAGCAGAGAGGGTCACTGAGAGGTTTCCATGCTCATGGAGGTGCTTGCTGTGGCCAGAGGGGTGCCAGGGCAGGACAGAGGGACATCAGTGTCTCAGTGCTTGTCCTTCTTGATGGTGAGGCTGTGGCTGTGGCTGGGTGTGAGTGCCCTTGGCTGGAGCTGACCTGGGGTGCACAAGGAGGAGCAGCCACTCCTCCTCCTCCTCCTCCTCTCTTCTGAGTCTTGGGCTGGGAGCTGAGCTGGGGCATCCACGAGGTGCAGAAAGGACCACCGTGGTGTGATGGGCCCAGCTCAGATTGTTCCTTTCTAGACCTGAGAGGGGCTGGAATTTAATCTTACTGCAGCAATCCAAGTCCCAGCCAGTGGCTGTACGGCAGGGTTTTGACCTTTTCCTTTAGAAAAGCTCCACTTCTTGCCAAAAGGGCAAATTCTTACAAGTGTGTTTCCCTCTCTCCTGTGGGGCTGGAGTGCACGTGACTCACTTTTCATTCTAAGAGCAAAGTGTTTTCGCAGAGACAATTGAAAGAAATTAAGAATGGCACATCATGATCATTTATATCATGTGTATCTCTGAAAGTTCATCAATTCATATTACATTAGGGAATATGTAAACTAAATGTGCACTCATTTGGCATAGTCCTCAGAGCAATTATTCTTCAGTTGATTTAGTACACTTGATAAAAATAAAGGTTAAGGAGGATGTTAATTTGGGATTTATTTTTTTTCTGGTTTTTATAATATATTAGAATGCAGATTAATTCCAGACTTTATAATACTGCATCCAATTCACTATCATATAAAAATAACTTGCATAAATCAGGGAAGTGGGCCTGATCCTTGTGCTTGAACACTCGCAGGGAATTTTGACATTGACTTCTATAGGAGCAGGCCCAATGTCAAAACCTAGATATAACATGAATCCGTGCCAGACACGTTAGAGCTCTGCTAGGAACATCCTCATTGGAGCATAATAATATGTGAGAGAGACACACACTGCGAGCACTCCTGGGGTTGGGGGCCCTGGGCAAAATGTTGGTGGCAGAACTAATTCTAGTCTGAGGAAATTAGAAAGCCAGTGTCGTGAAATGTTGTTGCTTCCAAATCTCAGCCCATCAGACTACCCAAGACCTACATTTTTCTGTCCAATTCTGGGGGTGGGGGAGTGTTGGCAGGACATCCTCGGGAGACAGTGAAAAGAGATAAAACTACTGCAGATTTTTTATTTTTTTCTCTGAGTTCAAGAGAGAGGAGTGAAAAACCTGCCAGAGCTGCCCTAAAATTGCTAATGAAAGAGAGTGAGAGAGGCATTTGCTTCAATATGCTCAGCCAAAATGGGATTTTCAAAGGAGTCTGGATAAAGACATCAGACACAAAGAAATCAGTACCTAATAAAAGAACTTACCTGAGTCAATCCTGCTGATTGGCTTCAATAGCAGACATGTGGGTGTTGAAGCAGAATTCACTGCAGAAGTAAAAAAAAAAAAAAGAATGAAGAGGAAAAAGAAAAATAACATGCAAGTAGTAGGGAATGCTAATAACACGAGTAGGACAGGGTCCTGCCTCTGCAGGGTTGAGAGACTGCTTCACAGCGCTGGGAGGAGTGCTGATAGTCCTCTCCCTCAGGAACAAACCCAGCCTCTATCCTGGCGTGGATCTGGGGGCAGACCAAGCGGAGGAAATCTCCCCAGAAGAAAAATAGGATTATAGAAGCATTGAATAAGGAATTACATGGGAGTTATACACGGGAGATTTCACTGTAGAAAAATGGGGTTACATACAAAAACCTGTGGTTTAGTTCAGAAAACTCTTACTCGTTGCCTTCTGACTGAGGGATGGCGTGCCTTCATTCTGCTGTCACTGCCACACCTTGTCCCTGGTGCTGTGGGGACAACCCTGGTGTCCCTAGAGCTGCCTCAACCCACCACAGCCATGGGAAAAGGCTTTTTCTCCATTAATCTTTCCCCCCTGCCCACTGATCCCACAGCCCTGGTGTGGTTTGCAGACAGCCCATCCTGCCTGGCAAATCCCACAGCAGCCACACAGGGCCAGGGACAGTCAGGAGCTGGCATGTAAGGAGTGAGAGTAGCTTGCCATCCTTTCCCCATTCCTTGGCACTGCCAGCCCTGAGAAACCTGCTCCCAAGAGTGCTCTGAACAGCTGTGTCTGCACAGGGATGGGGAGTCAGGGATGGGGGTCAGCTCTGCCCAGGGATGGGGAGTCAGGGATGGGAGTCAGCTCTCCCTTTTATCCTTTCTGCATCTCCCTTGTGTTCCGAGCCCAGGTGTATCCAGATTCTTGCAGACACGGGCACACAAGCAGGGAAGGTTTTGTTGTGCTCCTTCCAGCAGGGAAGGTTTTGTTGTGCTCCTTTCACATCCTCCCTGTTTGGATCTGTGTGTGTAGGAGACAGCTGGATTCACGAGGATGCCAAGCCCCAGCCGTCCTTGGTGCAAATCCTGTTGGACCATGTGCATCCAATTCTCCTCCCTCCCCCGGCTCGGGGGCGCTGGGATGCGCCTTGGCTGGGGAAATGGGGGCTAAAATTAGGCACAGACCTTCCTCTGTCCTCAACACAGCCGTGGCAGGATTTATTCCCATGGTTTGTGCATCCTTGGGTGCCTTTTGGTGGCACTCTCCAAGCGCAGGCCTGAGGGGCTCCGGTGACGGTGGCTGGGAGCTCTGGTCTGCTTTGCTTTGGATTATCAGGCAGCACAGGCAGGCCCGTGGTGCCTCGCTTCCATTAAGCTCATTTTTTGGACCAGTGAGTAGAACTACACATTTCCACATTTTTTTGGAATAAGAGAAGTGTGCTGAGCTGGAGTTCTCAAGATGCCAAATGTGATTTCACAGCCTCTATCCAGATAGAATTGCCCTTTAACATCATCCAAGAAGTTCTTACACACAAAAATTATTCTGTCATACATAGAATGGCCCAAGTAATTTGGATGAGTTATTTAATCAACTTTGCCTTGCTGTAATCCATGAACAATTTATGATGTTCTTGAATGTCCTCATAATTCAGTTATTTCTTGCTAGATAAGTTGCACGAATAAGTTGTGGCCTGTTGACTGCATGTAAGTGATTAATTAATTGCATATTTCTGGATGCTGGAGTTTAAGTGCATTGGTCAGTCTAATTGGATCAGTAGGCCACATGGTGTACTTATGTTCTCAGGTTGGATGGATGCTTCTCCTTGAAAGAATCCTCCAAGAATAAAAATTCCTGATCAAGCATTTAAAGCAGGCTGAAATGCCAGGATGCAGGCAACCACAAACTCCATCAATTAGGAGAGTGCTGCTGGCATCCCGGAAAGCAGAGTGCTGCATTGTGCAAGCCTTTTTCCAAAGGAGAATTCCAGCTCCTGAGAATATTCATAGAAGTATTACCTAATAATCACTTTGCCAAGCTCACTCCTGCCAGCAAGTTCAGTTGTTAAAACACATGTAAAGTACAAGCTCAACTGAAGCAAATTTCTATGAAAATTATGTATAGCACATGCTTTCATCCGCTCTTCTGAGCTCTCACAGTGCTGATATTAAAAGGATCAGCAGCATCTCTCTTTGCACCATGTTTATTGCAGTTTCATGTAACCTGAATGCCACGTACATCCTGGCTCTGTCATTAATTTTAAGCTAGGTCAAATTCATACATATTAGATAATAAGCATTTTTAGTCCCCAAATGTATGTGTTAATTAATTTTATTTCATTCAGAGTAATTGTCCTTATAGGTCTGTGCTCATTAAAGGAAGAGGTTGAGAATCCTCCTTTGTGCTAGGCTTAATTTGGGTGGAAATCACAGAAGCTGCCTTACAACTTCTCTGTCAATGTAGATGAGCTCTGACTTGCAGGCAGCCCCCTCCTCCCCAGCACTATTACTGACTCAGGAGTCTTTTCCAATCCCTCAGTGTGAGCACACATCACTCTGAGGAGACAGAAATTACATCCAAAGCAGTAGAAATAGCCAGGGAGACCTAGTTTTGTGTTTTCCTTTTGAAGGATCGGAGCACCTGGTGCTGAATGGCAACCCCTACCATGGGGAGGTGCTGGAGGGCCCCGTCCCCATCTCCTGCCTGTCCTGTTAACCTGGCCAGGGTTAACCAGGGTTAACCAGCTGTCCTTCCAGTGGCACGCAGGGTCTGTCACAGGGCACGTGCCCCAGCAGGAGGCTCCTCGTGTGGAACTGACAGCACAAACTGCAGTTTAGAAGCAGCTCATAGGTAGACTTGCTGTGGTTGGTACAAATCCTGAAACTATTTGTGTTATTTTTTTAATTTTTTGTTTTGTTATCTCGTGGTTATTAGCAGGGCTTGTGTGCCCCAGACTTGTCTTTTCTCAGTGTCAACCACTTGAGCCTTGAGACCACTGCTGCAGGTGCTGTTCATTAAAAACCCCATTTTTCATTTATTAGGAATTTGTAAGTGAACCCTGCACAGGCCGGTGTCTCCTGCAGCACTGGTGCTGCTGGACACCTCTGTGTCCCCTTGTGTTTCTCACTCATTTTCATTGTGAGAGAAGGGCTCCTTAGGGGTTCTGCTGTGGAGCCAGCGTTTGAGCTGCTGGAGTTAGAGGAGGTGTGGCTCAAGCTCATCTCTCACAGATCACAGCAGAGGATGAAGATGCTCAGCACCTGCTGGGTTGGTGAATATTCCCTGGTGAAAGGCTGCCCTCAGCTTCTGCCTCCCGTCCCCCCAATTTTCATTTGCAGTTGACATCTTTCCTGACTCAACCAGACATGCAATACTGAATAACACATTTTAGCCCTGAGTTAGCTCCTTGAGGTGTGTCTAAAAAATGTATGAAGCACCAGCCTGGGCCTTGGCTTTCCTTGGTGAACTTCCGAAGATGTGATGGGTGAGGGAGCGTTTGAGGAGGAGGCAGCCCCAAAGGGAACGTGTCCCTGCAGAAGGTGATCCTTAGGGAGCAGAGCAGCTCAACCTCTCCTATAAATACATCATTTCTCCTCACCTGAAGAGAGCAATAAGATGTGCAGCATGTCCTGATGATCATCAGACATGCAGCATTCCCTGGCCAAAGGAGAAAAGGCAGTTTAAAACCAAAGGGTCTTGAGGAGACTTCTCTTCCAGCTGAAAGACTTCCCCAGAAAGTGCCTCTGATGGCACTGCACAGGGAGCCTGCCTTTCTCCAGCCCCCTTGAGGGTTTTGTTTGCACCATTTTTGCAATGCTGATCTTCTTAGCTAATGTCTTGAATTCCTCTGCCTGGTAACGCAGTGTGGTCCTCTGAGACCCCTGGGCCTATTTAATTTCATGCATGTGTGAGATACCTTTTCCCTTTTGGCACCATGATACCAGCTGCAGTCACTTTAAACACTGCCAGTTATCAGAATCTGTACAGGGGACAGGAGGAGGGAGAAGATAATGGATTTGCCTTGAGAGCTCATCTAGAAATCCAGCCCTACGCAGCACACTGCCTATGTAATGTATTACTTTTTAATAATGTAAATATATTAACATTAGAGCGGTCTTCTCAATCTTCCATACCTAAACATTACATCACCATCAGGAGCAAATGTAATTAGATATCATAAATATGAAAAATATTGGGACATTAACATAAAGAGCACCAATAAGTTGCTTTGCTTGTCGTGTAATGGAAAGGCATTAAGGGTTCAGTGCGCTGCACAGGGATGGAGCCTAATGCGAAGGGACAGCTCTGGTCTGCAGAGCCTCACCCGAAATAACTTCACAGGGACACTGGCAGGGGTTTTTTAGGTCTGAAAGTTAACATTTCTGTGAAGTTGATTAGTGCTTGCAAACGCTCTGTGCTATTTTCTAATCAGTGACATTCGCTCTCTTGGTTATTTAATGGTATTAGCAGCAGCAAAAGTGGAACCATTTGTTTCAGGCCAAGCAATCATAATCCTGCTCACTCTGGGTGCTGGTATTTAAGTATGCGTGGGATGCTGTTTTCATCCCACACTCCTCTTCTATAAGATTTTTGCTTTGCAAAGTTTTCCAGTCTCTTGGTCTTCTGCTTAGCACCCTCCAGGTAAGCCTGGAATTGAAGAAATGTCAACCATTTTAAGTAAGGTACAATGCCAAAATGACAGATGAAGATTTTAAACTTCCAAAGCAAAAAGGAATTATTTAGCATGGCTCTACTGGGAGTACAGGCTCATGCTGAGAAAAAATGGGATGCTTTGAATGACTTTGTGGCGGGGAAATCTGTGGAATAGCCCAAGAGGGAAATGCTGAGTCCTTGTTGCTGGGGTAGATTAGATCCACGTTGAAGACACCTACCCTTGGCTGGAAGACAGGTCAGTGGTGCTTTCCCAGCAGCTGTGCAGGGGGTTTGTGGGCTGGCCATGAGCTCCTTGGAGCCCCAGGTTCACGATATCAGGTGCAGGGGAAGGCTTGGTGAGCGATTGTGACCCGGAGCCGCATCCTGGGGCACAGAGGGGAAGCAGAGCGGAGCAGCGTGGCTGTGTGCAGCCAGCAGCAGCTGAGATAGCTCAGCTGGGCTGAGATAAGGCTGTCCCTGCTGCTCCCCACCCCGGGCTGTGTCTGTGTGCTGCTTGCTGAAGCACGCACCCTTTCCCTGCCTGCTCCAGCCCGTGGGCACGAGCAGGGTGTGATAACCAGTGGGTCAGCCTGGCTGGGCAGGGTGTGGGGCTTTCCTGGTGCAGAACCCCCCTGAGCTCGAGCCTTGGACTGAGCTCTCAGTGCCAGCAAACCCAGCCAAGAGGGGTCCCTGGGCCTGGCCTTGCAGAGCCAGAGCTGTGCCAGGGGTGCTCCCCTGGCTGTGGGGTGGGAGGGGACCCTGGCACTGCTGGCAGTGGCTGAACTGGGTGTCCCAAAGCAGCCTGCCACTGGCAGTTCTTCTTTTGTCTCCTGAAATGATCCTTGCCATAGGTTTGGATGCCAAATCCTCTTTCACCTACATCTCTTTTTCTTTCCGCACACACCTTGTTCTCTAATTAGTTGAGTTTCTGTCTCTGCTTTACTTCCACTTTAGTCCTTTTCCCAGCTCTGCTCTTAGATCTCGCTGTTCTTTACTTTTTGTCTGCCCTCTCATGGCTGGATATTTACTTGCTTATTTTAATTTCTCCGGTGGGAAAGCCTTTCCCGCGCCACATCTTGTAGACATCAGAGGATCTTCTGGGCCCCTTTCTGTCCTCCCCTTCCCTGTGCCGGCGTTTTCCCTTTGCTCTCTCCCCCTGTGCGAGCCGTGCTGCCGCTCTGCTCTCACTGCCATGGTAACTTCAAAAAGCCACGGCCATTTGATACAGCAGAAGTCCGCAGGAGAGAGTGTGTGCGTGCGGATGTGCCAGGGGAGGAAAGGGAGCATCCTTTCCCTTCCTCCTTTCATTTCTGGGTTCAAAGCCTTCCCTTGCAGCTGCTGGGAGGAGGCAGGCCAGCTCTCTGTGGGACAGGAGCCGTGAGCCCCATCCTGCTCCCCGTTTTGGGGCTGGGGATGCTCAGCTGCTCCCCGAGCCCAGCTCCTGCCTCTGCAGCAGCCAGGAGGGGGAAAAAGAGGCAGGAACATCTTAAAAGTCCAAAGCATAGCGAGGAATAGCTCTGCTCCTGGAGGAAAGAAACAGAGGGGGCATTAGGAGCTCTTTCCCCAGCTCTCACATTCATTCTTGAAAGTCTGCAGTGGAGGAAAACAAACACAACACCCCAAAGCACAGCAGCCACGGGGATGTGGGGCTGCAGCAGCAGGATGGGTGGGACGGGGCCCTCGGGAGGGTGAGTGTGGGGGCTCTCCCTGAGCCTTTGGGCTGGAGGGGAGGCAGAGAGGCAGAGATTGCTCAGCGTGTGGCCTCAGGTGAGCCTGGGGGTCCCAGCTGGGACTGCAGCACCCTGCAGCCAAACCTGGGCTGTGCAAGGAGGGGTGGAGGTGTGGCTGCAGCTTTCAGCCCCAGCCCTACAGAGCAGGCAGCACCATTGGCCCATGGAACCAGCAAACAAGAATCACACAGTCAGGTTCATGAATGGGTTGGAAGGAACCTGAGCAGCGAGCTCATTCCAAACTCCTGCCATGGGCAGGGACACCTTCCACAGGGCCAGGCTGCTCACAGCCCCATCCAAGCTGGCCTTAAACGTTTCCAGGGCCTTCCCCTCCCTGCCCTGCCCCACAGAGGCAGCAGTGCCCTGGGTACTGAGTGCTGGGTGCCCAGAGCTGGCTGGGCATGAGGAGCCAGAGCTGGAGCTGGGTCCCTTCAGTATCTGGCAGCAAAGGGCTGCCCTGGGAAATACAATTACTGCTCTGGACTGGCTGTATGTTTTCCTCGCAGTCTCATTTTGAAGGCAGTGATGATCTTTTCCTCTCCCCTGGGTGCTGGGGTTGTGGGAATGGCTCCTGCCTGGGAGCACAAGGGTGCCAGCAGGGAGGAGGAGACCTCAGCTTCTGCTTTCCCTAGTTTGTCACCAGAAGCTAAGACAATAATTGGAGAAATGTCTCTGTGTTGAGATATTTGTCTTGTCGAGCTGCTGGCAGGAATCAGCCCCACAAGCTGTGGACAGAGGGGCAGCCCCAAGCATCACGAGAGGGTGGCAGGACCATGGGAATCCCACCAGAAGCAGGGCTGGGACATGGCCAGGGTGGAGGCAGTGCCTGGAGGGATCCTGTGCAGGCAGGAGCCGGCTCCTCACTGCTGTTTGTGCGGGAGGTGGGGTTGAAAGCAGCTTTTCTGCTGCATGGAGCTGGGCGAGAACAGGTCCAGTGCTCCACAGGGACCCAGGAGGGGATTCTCTGCAAGGATCTCCTTGTATAAATCCCCTCCTGTGGCTTTTGATATGGCTGGGGAGGAGGGAGGAGCAATCTGGGCCAGCAAAGCTGGAACCTGGTTTTCTAATCTGTGAAAACCAAGCAGGTAAAGGATAGAGGGAGGAAAGGAGCAAACAGTGGTGACCTTGCTGTGTGTCTTGGAGCAGCAGAAAGAGGTGCCTGAAATGATGCTCTGCCCTGAAATGATGCTCTGCCCTGCAATGATGCTCTGCCCTGCTCCCTGTCCCTGTTCCCCTCACTCCTCTAGAGCTTTGTAGGGCACCTTTAATGACTGGCGCTGCTAACGAAGCAGGGTGTGGCTGAAACCCCTTCCCTGGGGCAGTGGGAACTCAGGTCCACGATCCTTATCACGATAGCACCATGGCCAGGCTGTATTAATGCAGAACACTTTTCATTGGCATGACATTCTCGAGTTACCCATAAGGGATGGACCAGGTGCTGGTGCCCTGCTCCTCAGCTGCTGTGCTGTGCTGTGCTCCCAGCAAGGAGCTGCAGCTGGGGACACACCGGGAAAAATGCAGCAGATCTTCCTCAGCGGGAGAAGCAGGGGCACACCTGGCCAGGTGGGGCAGGCTGGCCCCAGGACCTGGGCATTCCAGGTACCTCCTGCAGGCGCTGGGCTCAGCAGGCAGGAGCAGCCATGGAAACTCCTTGGTCTTGGCTGTGCATCCTTGAGCGGATCTGCAGAGCTCCCTGGAGAGGAGAGAACTGATGGGGACGGTCCCAGAGGGAAAATTCAGTGAGGAAAGATGGAAAGAGAAAAAGGGGAGTTCCATTTGGATTAATGCTGGTTTGGCTTTCATCTGAAAGTGCTATAAAAATTGGAGGAAACTTGTAAAGGAACTGATGTTTTGAGCTGAAAAGACCTGAAAGTCTGCTAGTGAAGGCTTTGACTTTATATTTTTCTGTAAGCAAATGGCAGACACGTTTTGATGCTTAATCTCATTTATTTTTATTGGAAAGGGTGTTTGGCTGTTTGGTTTTGTTTTCCCATGCTTTATATTGGAGAGAAAACATCCTTGATGGAAATGTGTGATCCAGGAGGGAATCTGAGAGTCTGCCACCAAAGACATCTTTTCAGTACAACATGTCTCCAGCACCAGAATCCTGGGTTAATTTGCCATCCTTGCTGGGCTACAGACAAACTGTTTAGCTGATTAGAGCTGTGCAAACACTCCCACCAGCACGCACACTGTGTGTGCTCAAAACCCCACAAACAACAACAAGCCAGGGGCTGCTGCTTCCTCCCCAGAGCCATTCAGCCTTTAGCCCTGCCCAGCTCCAGGGTGTGAAATCAGCCCCAAAACACCTTTATCCCTGTGAGCCCTGGCAGTGTCTTGGTGTCCTCGCTGCCTCCCCACTCCCCTGGCCTGGAGCCCCCCAGCCCTGAGCAGTGCCCAGCTCAGCCCTGGGGCTTCTCTGCCCCTCTGGGGCTGCAGCGGCTGCAGCAGCCTGGGCTGGGCATCAGGAGCTCCCAGCCCCTCCTGGAGGGGTGGAATTGTCCTGTCAGTGTGGTTTGGGGCTGGCCATGAGTGGTTCTCAGCCCATCCTGGAGGGGATGGAATTGTCCTGTCAGTGTGGTTTGGGGCTGGCCATGAGTGGTTCTCAGCCCATCCTGGAGCAGATGGAATTGTTCTGTCTGTGTGGTTTGGGGCTGGGGTTGAGGGCTCTACCCCATCCTGGGGGGGATGGAATTGTCCCGTCCGTGTGGTTTGGGGGTGGTGTGTGGGAGCTGCTCCTGCTCCTCACAGCAGCCTCAGCAGAACCTGCTCCTCTGGGAAGGGACAGGCTGGGAGCCTTCATCCCCTTCCTCAGCCTCCCCTGTGGCATGCAGGGGGATGAAGGGTGAAGAGGAGAGGGAGCAGATGGAGGCAGACTCGGGGATGAAGAGCCTGGAGGTGCCGCTGGGTCCCAGGGCAGGTGGGAGGACTGGGCAGCCTCTGCCCAAGGGATGCTTGGAGGAGAATTCAAAATATCCACGCAGTGTGTGACAGAAAACAGAAAATCCACCCAAACCCACCCAAGCCCCAAGGGTGGGGACCCCTCTGCTCCCTGTTTTGGGCTGAGCCCCGTGCCTGGGACCCCCTGCTCTGCTGTGGGGTGCTCTCCCAGGGGAATCTCCGTGCCTGCCCAGATGAGCTCCTTGCTGCTGGAGCAGCACGGAGCAGTGAGAGCACCTGAGATTTCCCAAAATCCAGCATCAAAGCCCTGGGGTGCTTCTGAGGCAGGGGCACACACACAGAGCTGTGCCCATCATTGCAACCTGGAGCACACAGAGCCCCACCTCTGCTCCTGGGGAAAACAAACCCACTCCTCTATTCTCATGCAGCTGGGGAAAAAGAAATTTAACATCCTCCCCCCCAAAAGAAACCCAAACAAACAAACAAAAACCCAACAACCTAAAAAAAACCTAAAAAAACCCCAACCAAACCATAAAAAGGGGTGTCTTAAATTGAGCTCATATTTCCCCAAACTTCCTTTCTCTTTGTCCTTGAAGAAAGTCTCTTGGTTTCCTCTGTCTGCTTGCTGAGAATGAATTTCCTAGCAGGGACACCTTGTCAGCTTTTTTTTCTTGGGCTCGAATTCAATGTTTCAAATGAAATGCCTCTTTTAGTCTCATCTACTTCATCTACAAGAAGATGGGTGAAAAAATCTATTTTCTTTCTTCTTTTTAGAAGATTTCTGTTTTCCCTCCAAGTGGCCTTATGGCTCCTTTTAAGAAATTATATAACAAATTGTGAAAATCTGGAAGGGAGCTGGTAGTTTGATTTCTTTAAGACTCTCCCTTCTGCCACCAAGACAAAGAACGGGAAAGTAACATTCAGTACACACACACACAAAAAATATATATAATAAAAAAATCAAACCTACTGTTTTGCTTTTGAACAAGGTGCAAATTAGCGAATATTTGTTAAAATTTGAGACAGCAATTGTCTAAAAAAAATAGTTTCAAAGAGGAGAAGGTTGTTTTTTCTTCTTAAGTAAAAAAGCCCCTGAACCTTTCTTTCTTTTAACTTCAAAAGGGAGCCAGATTGCAGAGGAAGAGAGAAAAAACCTTAAATCTCCTCTGAAGGGGAAGCAAGTAACTTAGTCAAAGTGATCTTATTTATGAAGGAATCATTTTTGGTTCCCTGTGGGGTGTTTTTCCCCTAAGATCATGATCAAGTGGTTTGTAAATTTTTAACTGAGCTGGTGGGACCTCTGCTTCACCTGTGTGAGATTGTCACTAAGCTGGGCATGTGCTGGGCTGTTTCCAGAACCTTCCCCAGCAGGCACGGAGCAGGAGCTGCCCTTGGCTTGGAGGAGGTGTTTGCAGTGTGCCAGAGTCCAGGAAAACGCTCCCAGCCCCTGCCACAGCGTTTTGCTCTTGTTTCTGCACCGATTCTGGCACCAGAGGCACCGAGGGTGAGATCCAGGGCTGGGGAAGAGAAGTGCTGCCTGTCCTGCCTGGCTCTGCTCTGTTCATTCCAAACAAACAGCCATGATAAAAAGGGATTCCAGATGTCACCCACAGGTATTTCATGTTTATGCAAGAGATAATCTCTGGGAAAGAGGCTTCTCTGGGGAGTGTTCTGTGCTGTACCTGTGAAAGGCAGAGCCAGCCTTGTCCGGAGCAGCATCAGCCTCCCCACACACCTGTCCCCACAGCATCTGCCCAGCCTTGGGCTGCTCATTTGCCACTGAACTCTGCATTTCAGCCCCAACAAGGTGCCCCAGTGGCACAGAGTGCTCCAGCCCTGCCAGTGCCCCGTGGCAGCTGCTGCCCAGGAGCTGCAGAGCATCCCCACAGAGCTGGGGGAAACTCAAACTCAGCCTCCCGTGGCAGCTGCTGCCCAGGAGCTGCAGAGCATCCCCACAGAGCTGGGCAAACTCAAACTCAGCCTCCTGTGGCAGCTGCTGCCCTCCAGCCCCTGTCCTGGTGGAGAGGTGTTGCTATAGGACATGAAATAACACGACCTGGACATGCAACTCTCCAAGGTAAAAAAGAGGGAAGTTTAATTTCTGACTCCAGCATTTATAGGTGTCCAAAAGTGACAGTGGGCTGGAGGGTGATGGTGCCACCTCTCCAGTGACACTGGACAGACCCAACAGTCCATCAGATTTCTCCTCCTCCAGAAAAGAATGCAAAACAATGAGTTATTTACATGAACTGCATGAGAAAGTTCGTTACAGGAAT
The DNA here is from genome assembly GCA_039654755.1 of Calcarius lapponicus. Classification (NCBI taxonomy): domain Eukaryota; kingdom Metazoa; phylum Chordata; class Aves; order Passeriformes; family Fringillidae; genus Calcarius; species Calcarius lapponicus. The sequence goes on from CM077467.1 coordinate 1,134,438, forward strand.
GAAAACATCAGAAGGCTCAGAAAAACTTAAAACCCAGGGTGGCAGAGATGCCCTGTGGAGATCTCCATGTGTGCTTTCCATCCCAGCAGCACAAACACAGGGATGCAGCCTGGCACACCGGGCATCGTGCTTTGGAATGGGAGGAAAATCTGGGGAAGTGATGTAAAGTTTTTTGTGTAACTGACAGTGTGTTAAACTGCTTTTCCAGTTATACTTTTCTTGGAAGTATAGATCTACTTTTCTTTTTTTTTTCCCTGTTTAAACTTCTGATGAGTTCACGGTGATTTATTTTAACACGTGTTTATCTTTTCCTCCCATTCCAAACCATGACACGTGTGGGGCTCTCTGCTGGCTCCCCTCAGGGCCCCCAGAGCTGCCACCCCCGTGGAGCCCCAGCAGCCCCAGGCCCCAAAGCCACCAGCAGGAGCTGGCAGGTGGAAGGTTTGGCTCTCCCCGTTTCCCTCGGGCTCCTGGAAGCTCAGGTGAGCACACCTGAGGGAGCTGCCCCAGCCAGGGGCAGGGTGGGCACAGAGATGCTCCTGCATCTGCAAGTAGGATCAAAAAAATAAAATTAATAAAAAATATTAATATCATTATATTAAAATATATTAATTTTATTAATAAAATTAATAAAAAATAAAATTAAGTAGAAGAACACAAAGCTGGGCAAAATGTGACAACAGAATTACAAAGGCTGTAGCCCAGGGCTGGGCTCTGGCTGGGCCTGGCTGTCCCCAGAATATGAACATTTCCCCCCTTTTGTAGAGCAGCAAAAGCTATTCTTATAGCTATTGAGTCCTTTTTGAAAGTTAGTAAGGGTTTTATTTTTTTATTTTTTGCCTCAATAACCTACAGCAGAGAGTCCTACGGGCTAATTATATGTTTCATTTTGAATCCTTTAATTTTTTTTTGGAGTTCAAATAGATAACTGTGTTTTTCCCCCACATCTTTGATTCAGACAGATGATTTGCTTCATTAATTGATATGTGGAGGAGGGGGGCTAGAAATGAGCTATATTTATGCTTCAAAAATATCTTTTCCCAACTGCATTTTTTTCTCCTATGAATCCTCATATTTATTTCAAAATTATCCTGAAGTGAATGTCATCAACCTTTGTGCAGGAGTCTTCTGCTGGCTTAATTAGTCTATAATGAGTCTACTTCTCATCCACTTTGATTTCCAGCTCTCAGGTTGGCCTGGTGTCAGACTGCACCCAGAAATCTGCCTTCTCTCCTGAGCTGTCAGATGGAGGAGGAGGGCAGGGTGCTGGGGCTGCCTGAAGAAATCACAGTTTGGGAGAGCTGGCATTTTGGTTGTTGAGGTGAGAACACATTTGGGAGGTGCTGGATTGCTGCAGGGGCTGCTGAAAACCAGTGAGAGGAGAATGGAGCCGTCCCAGAGCCCAGCCTGCTCCGGGTCCAGCTGCTCTCCTGGGTGGCACAAGCATCCTGTGCCAGGGCTGATTCACATCCCACAGGGCAGGTTTGGTGTGGCCCTGTCCCTGGGTGATGATTATTTCAGCTCTTCCTTTTCCTGGACAGAAGGAGAAGCTTGTGAAGGTCCCAGCCCCGAGAAGCAGACTCAGAGTGAATCACACACAGGGTCTCATCTCCCCAGGGACTTCTCCTGCTCTGCTCGCTCGCTGCTTTCTTCTTGGCTTTTTCTCTTTGGCTTTCAACACACTTTGGTGAAAAAAATGGGTGTGAACAATTTTTCAGGAGAAGCTTCCATTGCAAAAAAGTGCTTTTTTTAGGAACTCAGCATCTTTGTGAGTGAAATGCCAGAAATCTCACAAGCTGAAGCTGAAATGTGCTGGTTGCAACATTAGGTGCTAACAGTTGGCAAAGCTCGAGTCCCAGTGGCTAAAGCAGCAGAGAAAATGGCAGACAGCTCCTTGGCTTTTAGATTTGGGCTGTCTCCCTTGTGTGACAGGAGGAGAGGGGGCAGGACTGGGCCTGGGCTGGCTGTGGCTGACACTGCTCAGGAACAGCTTTTTAAGGCTCTCATCAGGGTGACGCTCTGATTGCCTCCCCAGCGCTAACGAAGACACCCTGATGGGCCTGCCAGGTAGGAAAATGTTGTTATCCCTGATTTCCAGATGAGCTGCTCCGCGTGGCTCCCTCTGCCTGCCCTGTGTGACCGTGGTGGTGACACAGCCTGTGCAGGTGGTGCCTGCATGGGCTGGGGCTGGCCCCACCATGGGCTCAGAGATGCTCCCGAAACCACCAAGAAACCTCTCCAGATCAGCAATGTTTTTGGCTGAGAAATGTGGAAAAGATGCCATGCTCACTGTTGGTTTTGTCTTGAAATCTTCAAACCAAACCAGTTGGTGGTTTTTGGGGAGGATTGTCAGTGGTTTTGTCTAGATATGTGAGAATTTTTATAGAAATGACTGCAAAAAGAAAAAAAAAAGTGCATAACATGTTAGTAACAGTCTCAAGAAAGCTGGGAGAGCAGAAAACTTTTTTTAGGAGAGTAAAAATGGATAGAATATTTTGTGAGGTTAAAAATGTTCGATGCTGGCACTAGCTTGGGGTAAGGTGGGGAGAAATGTTTGTGAAAACCTTCATTTGGGATTAAACCATTCCTGTGGCAGCTCAGGTCAGCCTCCAGCACAGCACAGGGGGCTGTGACCCCTGCCTGGGCAGTGTGTGTGCCTGCCAAAATCTCAGAGCTGCCCCCTCCTGTGCAGCTGGTGGGGAACACACCTGAGCTGCAGGTTGGGGACACACCTGAGCTGCAGGCTGGGGACACACCTGAGCTGCAGGCTGGGGACACACCTGAGCTGCAGGTGGGGGACACACCTGAGCTGCAGGTTCTGTGCCATCCCTGCTGTTCCTGCCCTGCTGCTCCATCCCTGCTGCTCCATCCCTGCTGCTCCATCCCTGCTGCTCCATCTCTGCTGCCCCTGCCCTGCTGCCCCTGCCCTGCTCCTGAGACAGACCCCAGGGCTCTGCAGGCACATTTGTGGCCGTGGGAGTTGTGCAGGTCAGGGACAGCCCGAGATGAAGGATGGGCACTCTGCTCTGCTCCCCTTTGACCTGAGCCCAGCAGCAAACTCAGCTCGGCCTCTGGCTGGAGAGGTGGCACATATGGATTTTGGTAACTTTCTTCTGCTTGGAGGTCACTGTCCACTTTAAATATTCATGCTCTGAGGGACGTTAAATAAATAATGCTGAACTCGTTAAGCTGAGTGGCTTGCAACTTTTGCATTTTGTGCCTTGTTTGCAATTGAGAAGGGATGTGAGGCTGCTAAATACAACCTGCTCTTGAGCTAGGAAAGGTTTTGCTGTTCAGACTCCGTTATCTGCTCCCTGACTTTGAAAAGCAGGACTGAAATGGTTTGCAGACAGATGTCTTCAATACCTACAGGCTGGTTTGCACTTTGTGGGGAGAAAAGCTAAAACAGGGTCCTGCAAATGGATGGTTTTGTTTTGGTCAGCCCTCAGTGCCCAGCATGGATGGCTGTGTGTGGTGATGGTCGCTCCCTGCAGCCTCAGTGCTCCTCAGGGCTCCTGACAGGGTGTCAGGCACTGCCCATCCCTTCACGTGGATGCTGATGCACTGCCTGCAGTATTTGCAATAAAGGGCAATTTGCAAGAAATCCCCGTGGCATGAGATGGAAAACAAATGGCCAGCACCTCATATGCTGTTTTTTCATCCATTTGATTGGTACCAGAATATCCCCGGGTGCCTTGGGACTTGCAGCTCAATTCAGACACTGGCTTTTGCAGAAGGTGGTTAATGAATATGAGGTTTCAAGGTAGGAGCCTTTCAGTGACATGAGATTTATGCAGAGACAGTGATTATACTTCCTCCCTCCCCCCCCATCTGCTCCAGCAGGAATATGAATCACCAGCTGAAGGCCTCCTGTATTTGTAAATCAGCTGAAACATAACGGTGATGTTGGGAAGTTGTACTGAGTTAACTGAGCTACTTCTCAATCTCAGAGCTTTACATAACCCCTTCTTAACACACTGTTATTTCCTTTCTGGATAGACTCATAAATTACTCCTGGTACACAGAATGTGTGGGAGGCTGCCTGTTTGCACAGCATGGGACCAGGACCTGCACACTCAAATATCAGCAGACAGCTGGAACACAATCTGTGAAAAGGCACTCAGAGCCTCCAGGTCTATTAAATACAAACTCAGAACATCCACCAAGAATTTTATATCTTGCACTACGTGGGTAATGCCAGAAAGAATAGGTGCAATACCTCGGGGACTTTGTCAATAAATGTCACAGCAGAGCATCCAAAGACTGTTCTGCGGGCAGGTGGATGGGTGTGCACGCAGAGCTGGGACATATGTGTGCTTCTGCATGGACGTGACTTTCTGCAGAGCTGAAATCTGAGTGAGGGGGATCATCCTGTGATAGCTGAATTTCATTTGGTTTCCCATTTTGTGCTGAACTCTAACCACGTAAGAGAATTAGGAAATGTGTCACTTTGGGTTCTGCAGACGTTTTACTGCAGTCATATCAACCCACAATGCATACAGAACCCAAACTGTCCTTTTCTGAAGTTATTTGCTTCCTAATGTGGGGAAAATTTCCATTATGGACAAAGTTGCCTTATTTGCTTCCAGCAGTACGTGCAAATCACACCCGCAGTTTTTACCAGATGAGTCTGGGAGATGCAGCCCTTGGATGATGGACACAGAGGGAGGCAGGATGGAGACTACATCTGCTTGCACTCCCATTTCATTGCCTTTTTTATCTTGCTGTCTGTCTTCTTCGAACATCAGCATCTGATTTTGAAATGTGGTCCAAGGCCATCTCTTATCCCAAACCCTCCAGTGGTGTGTGGCAGCATTTACATTGCATTTACCTCATGTAGCAGCCCAGATTTTACTGATCTATCTCAGTTTCCTGTTACCCACATCCAGTAAGCAAATTCTGGAATAATACGGATAAAATTTACGTTAGTTTTAATCTAAGGGACACCTCTTGGTTCCAGTGGTTTTGATAATTTCCAGCTGGGAATAAGGAGTAGATGTTCAGGCCAGTGAGATGTTGGATTTGATTAGTAGCATAATCCTTTGGGCATGGAACAATTCACTGCTCCCAAGAAAATGGCCATTTCTGGGGTGTTTTTGTTTCTTTGAGGAATAAGCTGAGGTCAGGAGGGCAGAGCAGAGATTGAGAACAAGTAATGGTCATGAATGGCTGGGTGGATGGTGGGCTGGAGGGAGGACAGGCTGCTCCTGCCAGCCCTGCTGCCTGCTCACGTGTGGCACTGTTTCAGTTGCATTAGTGCATCCCAGAGGATAAAAGCTTTTGCCTACAAGGCCTACCAGATGCAAGGAAATGCTCTGGGATTTTGGAATAAGAAATGGATAAAAGCCCAAATGACTATTTCTCATTGCACTGCTAAGGAATTTTAATAAAATTTGATTTAAGAGGCAGGGATTAGGTATGGTGCTGTGTAAAAACATCAATTAGCAGAAGAACAAAAGGCAGTCATACAGCTTGAGATTGCTAGAAACTCCTGCTAGAAATATTTGGTGGAGAAAGTCAGAGGCATAAGTTGCCATGAAGCCTACAATTCTCTTCCTGATTCCTCTGGTAGCTTTCTGTTTTTATAGTCATGGGGGAAGGGGAAAAAAAAAAAAGATTAATGTATCTGGTTTTTAACAATCTGTCCAGGGTGTGGAAAAAACCCTTCTCACACTTTGCCTTTCCATTCTCCAATAATAAATTAACTATCCCAGTTTAAGATGCAATTGTTGTTCTTTTATGTCTCCAGACTAATGCATTGTGACACCTCGATTACAGGAGGTGTGGGTGGCTCCTCCTGCCCTCTCTCTGCCAGGTGAAAGCCTGTGATCACATCGAGAGATGCTCACCTGCTGCCGGGCTGGGTCTGCCCCATTCCTGCAGCAGCGGCCGTGCCCACGGTGCCCAGCTGGCAGGGGGACACCACGGGGCACCCACGCTGCTGTCAGAGCTCTCGGTGACACCTCTGCAGGGACAGCGCCGCTCTCTGTGCTCCTGTGCACCTGCTGTCCTTGACAATTGTAGGCAATAATGAGAGGAGGGGGATTGCAGAGCAGAACGCCGTGGTGTGTGCAGCAGCGCTGTGCCCCTGCTCCTGCAAGGCTGTGCTGGGGGACAGAGGGACAGCAGGACCCACAGCACAGAGAGTAATGAAATGTTGTGTGGCTGAGGCTGCCTGGCCCCGTATCTGCAATAATCAAATCCTGGTAAGGCAATCTAGCAAGCTGTGTTGTTTTTGGTTTTTTTTTTCCCCAAGAGAAAACAGTTGGTTGTTCTTTTACTCCATCAGCTGGGCTGTGCATTCCACCCACCCCTCTGGCTGCTCTGCCCTGGCTGGGCTGCTCACCATGGCTGGACCCCCAAAAGCCGTTGCTGATGTCACTGAAGCCATCCTGGCCCTCAGAGCTGCCTGAGCCCCAGTCCCTGGGCAGAACTGCTCAGTTTGGGCACTCCCAGGCTTAGGCAGCATTCCTCAGCCCATCTCCATGCAAACATGATTATTGTCATTAAGTACATCCTGTGGTGCCCTCAGGATGCCCTGACTGAACCTCCCAGCTCCTGCTGGAGCTACACACAGTGCCCAGCCATGGATCCCTGCTCTGTGCTGGGCTCCCACTGCTGCTGAGGGTCCGTGGAGGGCTTGAGATCATTGTCACACCCCGAGAGTCACACACAAAATAAAGGTGTCTGCTTTCCTTCCCTCCCACTCCCTGCAGGGCTCGCTTTGCAGACTGCAGCTCCTGAGAATGGGAAGGCAGCTGGAGCAGCATCACTCCAGCTGTGGAACTGGGATGCTGCAGCAGAAGCCTGCAGGAGGAGGACAAACAGGCTGGGCTCCTGAAGCACCGTGTTTTGATGGACTTACTGTTCCTCTAGTGAGACAATGGACTGAGGAGCCAGTGGCACTGCTGCTGCAGGGATCTGGTGACAATGCTGTGACCATGAGAACACATGTGGCCGTGTCCTGCTGGTGCAGGTGGTGGCTGTCACCCTGCAGCTCCTTGGCTGTGTTCATCCCAGGCTCAGGACCAGGTGAGTAGCCAGTGGTCATTGGGTCATCATACAAATCCCCTCCTGCCCCATCCCAACAACTCCTTTGTTGTTTGCGCCCTTAGGAATCTTAATGGGACCCATAACATTTAATGGGTTTGCTAGTGATAATGTCATTTTAAGTGACATAGCTGTGATAAATCGCTTCCACACGTCATTGAATTCTGTTTCTAAATTTTTATGTATTTTTGATAGGCCAATTTATCCCTGTTGCAGCTCCAGCCCGTGCAGTCAATGGCATTCCACTGGGGGTGAATTTTGTCTGCTATTTACAGTGTGTGCTTTTAAGCAGTGATTGGTGTGACAGTGTGATCTGTACAGCTGTCTCTCTGTATATATTCTTTTGCCTATAAGTTTGATTTATACTAGCTTCAAAAAAAAAAAAAGCTCCTAGCTTTTCATGTGAATGACTTTAAATAACTGATTAACAATTACTATTAGCACGGCCCTAATGGAACCGGGCTTGCCAAGTTTATGGGCTCGGCTGAGCAATTGCAGGTAAAGCTGCTGTGTGCCCCTCTCCAACTCTAAACCTTTTCTGAGGTTTCCTTTATAATTGGACAGTGCCCTCTGGGTTCAGTCTGAGCTGATGTGTCTGACACGAGGTTCCCTGCCAGGGCTGTTTGATGTCTGCTGGCAGCGCGGGTACCGCCGGAGCCAGGGGTGCCGTGCACCAGCCTGCTGCTGCTGGGGACAGCCAGCCCACAGCCCCAGCCCGCTGTGGGGATGGCCAGGGGGCAGGCAGTGCTCCAGTGCTCTGCTTGAACTCGTGCTGGAGTCCTCAGATTTGTTTGCAGTGTTCGAAGGGCTTCAAACGGTGTCTGTGAGAGGCAGCATCCTTTCGGGCTCGTGGCACTCGAGGAGCCCCAAAGCTCTGTTTGCAGTATGTGTGTGTGTGTGTGTGTGTGTGTGTGTGTGTGTGCAGTGAGCTGTCTCTCCAAGAGCCCCCAGAGCTGTTTGCAGAGCTGCCTCTGTGTGTGTGTGGCTGTGACCGTGTTCACAGGGGTCTGAGGATGAGGGAAGGGATGAGGATCTGACTCCATGTTTCAGAAGGCTTGATTTATTATTTTATGATATATATTATATTAAAACTATACTAAAAGAATAGAAGAAAGGATTTCATCAGAAGGCCAGCTAAGCTAAGAATAGAAAAAGAAAGAATGATAACAAAGGCTCTGTCCTGGACTCTCTGTCCGAGCCAGCTGAGCTGTGATTGGCCATTAATTAGAAACATCCACATGAGACCAATCCCAGATGCACCTGTGGCATCCCACAGCAGCAGATAACCATTGGTTACAGTTTGTTCCTGAGGCCTCTCAGCTTCTCAGGAGGAAAAATCCTAAGGAAAGGATTTTCCATCAAAGATGTCTGCGACATGGGGCTCCGTGGCTGCAGTGAGCTGTCTCTCGAGGATCCCCCAAAGCTGTTTGTAAAGCTGCCTCTCTCTGTGTGTGTGTGTGGCTCTGTGGCTGCAGTGAGCTGTCTCCTGCCCCTCCGGGGGCTCATTCTGGGGTGGTACTGATTTATTCTGGGGGCTCATTCTGGGGTGGTACTGATTTACGCTGGGGGCTCATTCTGGGGTGGTACTGATTTATGCTGGGGCTCATTCTGAGGCGGTACTGATTTATTCAGTACCACCCCAGAACTCTCTTGGAGATTTTGAAGAGTGCATTGCTGAGTTAACCCCCTCTGCTTGGCTTGGTGTTTCTTCTCTCCTCCTGCACCAATAACGGCAGAGTCTGGTGGCCAGGAGCACCTGCAAGCAGCAGAGCTCTGCTCCTGTGTGTCTGTGTGTCCCAGGGATGGCGCAGGGATGGGCTCCTTGCTGCCGAGCCCTGGTGGAGAGCAGCACACCCAGCCCCACCTCACCCAAACCTGCCCCGAGGTGCCAGTCAGCATCACTCAAGCAGCAAACTCCCTCCCAGCAGAGCAGCTAGCACACAGGTAACATTCTCCAGCACTGAGACCTCTCAGATGTTTATTCCAGCATTTTCCTGCTTGAGTTACCACCTGTGGTAATAGGAGGAAGGATGGCTATGCCAGCGAGATGTTCATGTCCTGCAAAAAGAAGGAACTTGCAGGCCAGGAAATGTGTGTGCTTTCCTGAAAGTCTGAGTCCTGAATTCCCAAATGTGTTTGTTTTGATGTGTTTGCAGAGGGGGCACCAGAAGCAGCAGCAGAGGGGTTCCATTTTCCCCAGTCTTGTGCAGTGAAGCCATCTAGCTAGGAGCACCCTGGCTATTTAGTTGTCAGATTTGTTCCTGTCAAAGTCCTAGGAAGGGAATAATATGGGGATTTTTTTCTCTTTTCTTTAATAAGACAGCAGTGCTTCAAAAGTAGTAGAGGATAAGGCAAAGTCTGGGAATACAAAGCTTTTTTATTGTTGTTACTATTAATCACAGCTCAAGCAGACCTGCCTGAGAATCATTCTTGTTATTTCGTCTGCTTTCCTCCGGTTTATGTTCCCTGAGAAGAGTTTGATTAAAAACTGTTGCATCTCATTTTGCTCACAAGGCTGAGGTGCTGTATTGCTGTCACCTGTCTGCAGCCAGAATTACACGACACATCATGGAAGAGGTTGAATATTTTCTGCTGGTTTTGATCTTCTTCAAAATATCGTTTTCACTTTGTGTAGCTAGAGAATAGTTGGCCTCCTGCCGTTCCCATTCACTTCTTACCCTTGAACAATGAGAATAAAATCTGCCTGCAGTAATGTTCAGTTTATGTTGGGGAATTTTTCCAATACAGAAAGGAAAATAAAGAAGCTTTATGAAATAGCGGTGCCATGCTCAGATAAACAGATATTTTTGCTGTTAACTTCATATTCAAGGGGTAGCAAGGAGGTCAAGTCTAGCTGAACTCATAACAGAACTGTGGAACTGCGTGGCCATTCATTTGCCCTTTTGGGCTTTGGGGGATTTTTTTGACAATACACCTAACTCATGCAGATTTTACCCTCCTGGGTGAAAAATGGGCAGGTTTATTCAGATGTAATGGTGTGTCTCTGATGCTGCAGTGAATGTGGGCTCCTCAGGCTGGAGGATGCCATGTCCCTGCAAGCAGCCCAGGACAGGAATGTGTGCTGGGCAAGGCCAATATCAGCGGGGAGTGTCTGTGCTGGTGTGTGCCACTGCTCCCAGTGGTGCCAGGGAACCTTTTGTGCCCTTTCCAGCCCTGGAGCTGTGCCCTTTCCAGCCCTGGGACCCTTTCCTGGCTCCCTGCCTGCCCTGGCACCGATGCTGTGCCATGGAAATGGGGATGCCAAGCAGGTTCCTCAAGAGCACCATGGCTGTATGAAGCACATGCATTTGCTAGCATGACTCTGCAACCAAACATCAGCTCAACTACTTTTTATTACTAATTTCAAGCTCCAGCTGCTGCCTTGGAGCATTTTGTTTTGTCATTTTGAGAGTTGCTGCTCAGAACAAACAAAAGGGAGAGAAAAATGAAAGCAAGGCCCCTAAAACTCCCTAGCAACGTAAAGTCTAGCAAGGATGGCTAACCGTGACTAATCACCCATCAGGGTGGCTCATCTGTCAGCTATAAAAGCTTCATTCCTAGAAGTTTACTAAAGCTTTTTAAGGTCTAAGCTGAGTTTGCTGCTTGTGACAGCAGCAGGGTGATGGCAGCGTGTGGCCAAATGTCTGTCACAGGGTCTCCTTCAGTCCTGGCCACAGAGGACAGCCAGTGCCTGGGTCTGTGACTCTGGCCAGAGGAAACCAAGAACTCCAGCAGTCTGGGGGACTGCCCAGGTGTAGGGGGATAGAACATAAGTAAATAAAGGTAGTATAGGAAGTAATCATACCCCCTAAAGAGTTGCAGCTGGGTTAATGATTAAAGATTAGGGGCAGGCCTGATGCTACCAGGCCACAGCTGTAGCCAAGAAGAGTGTTAGAAAAGAGTGGATTGGTTGGTTAGGGGAACTGGAGTCAGCTGGCCGCTGTGAGGACAATGAAGAGTCAGTGCCTAGAGGAGCTGCCTACAAGAAACATCAAGGAGGTACGAAACTCTAGCAATATGGAACCCTTGGGGTGCAATGGCAATAGAATCTTGCACTACAGTGACAGCACCCAAGAGGGGGTTTAAGAGAGGGGCCTGCTTTGGGAGGGTCCTCGTGCCTGCTTTGGGAGGGCCCTCGTGCCTGCTTTCACACAGCAGCCTCCTTGGTCTCTGACTCTTGCAAAGCTTTGTTCATCCTCTCCTCACTTTCGGTGTCACGGTGCAGGTGAGGTACCTGGTGGGGATGTGGGGAGGGCAGGGGCAGCCCTGAGTGTTCCTGCAGCTCTCCCCCTGCCTGTCTGTGCCAGCACAGCCTCCTCCTCCCCAGCTGGGCTCTGCCTGGCCAAGCTGGAGCAGCTCTGGGAGACGTGGGCTGAGGATGTGGAGGGCACGAGGGCTCCCAGCAGCTGCTGAGCTTGGGGTAAACCCTGCTGAGGGTTTTGTGAGCAGCACGTGGCTGTTTGTCACCAGCAGATATTCGCTCTGTGCCTCCTGCAATGTCTCAGTCACCTTCCCCAATCTCCCTACCAGCGGCTTTCCCTCTGCCCTTAACTAATCCATCATTTGGAGCAGCCCGTGGTGTATTTGCTGTTTTACACTGCTGACCTTCAGGCTTTGCTCCCACCATGGCTCCAGGGCCACGCTGATCCCTTTTCCCCTCGGAGCCTGCCAGCACCGTCTGGTTTTGAAACAGCTTCGTATAAAACTGGAAGGAGGTCTCAAATCCAGATCAAGCTTAACATCCACTGCCGATCCCCCACGTACTCGGCCTCTTCCCTCCTGCAAGTTTTAAGCCATTCTTTTCACTCTGCTGCTTTGTGGGGCTAATGAATTTGCTGCTGCTATTCCCTCTGAGGGGGGGACGGGAACAGTCACACAATTGCTGTGAAAGGCTTAGAAACACATGTAAGTCGTTTGGGTTTCTCTGTGAAACCTGAATTCAAATCCCCACTCTCAGTAAAAAAGGAAAAAAAATAATAAAAGGGAGAAACACCAACACTGAAGAGCAACAACTTAAAAAAAAATGTTCATAGGGAGTCTGAGGTTTCTCTGCCTTTATCTCTGGATGGGAATGTTGTAGTGTTGCCTACAGAGCCTTTCTTCTCTGCATTAGGCGAGCGAGGAGATTTCATTTCATACATCATTTACAATGGAGTGCATCAGGAGCAGAGTTGGTGCATATTAACAGGGATGTGGGCAAAGAGTTGGGTCCTTTGAAAGTTTCAAAGCATCTCCACCAAGGAGGGCAGCCCGGGCTGCTGACTCCCTCTCACTCTGTCGTGGAAACTGTGCAAACCAAAAGCCCATGGAATGGAAGGAGGGGAGAACAAAGGCACTGGAGGCCTGTAAGGAACCAGCATTGCTCACTGGGAGCTGGAGTAGCACAGGCATGCTGGAACAGACGGCCCCTAAGCCCCCAGAGACTCTGCTATCCCTTCTTGCTCTCCTAACTGCAGTACAGGGTCCTTGCAGCCCTTGGCAAGGGTGGTCATGGGTTTGGAGAACATGAGGAAACCATTGTCCTTCTTCCTGCCCAGCCCATCTGACCTGCAGCTGCCCTAGCCAAGCTTTCTGCAGTGCCTCACACTGCACTGTGAGCCAGGCCTCCAGATCACTGCAGAATGGCCACCCCACGTATTCGTGGCAAACTCTTGTAGATAATGGCTTGGGCTAGGAATCGATTCTCTTTGTTCATTGTATTTGGGTTGGTTTTGATTTCCTCCTGGAATCTGCATCCATAAGATACTCTTGAGAAAACTGTAGCTCGTGATGAGTTGTAAAATTGCATCTAGGGATGTCCCATCACAGAGCTCTAGGTGCTGGAGCTCTCTGGAGAACAGCAGGCACCACAAGACCTGCTATAGAAATTATGGGGCTGGCAGTGGAATGGCAAGGTCTTCTCCCTTCCCTGTTCCCATGCTGCTGCTCCTTTGGCAGGACCTGCGCAGGCCACCCTGCAGGAGGGGGCAGGAGAGTCCTCAGTGCCTTGTGATGTGACCATGGTCATAGGGGTTTTCAGGATGAAGGAGAGATAAGAATGTTGACTCCATGATCAGACAGCTTGATTTATTATTTTATGATAGATGTTACATTAAGACTATACTAAAAAGAAATAGAAGGAAAAGGTTCCTCAGAAGGCTAAGCTAAGAATAGAAAAGAATGAATAACAAAGATTTGTCTCAGGCAGAGAGTGAGAGCCAGCTCTGCCATGAGTGGTCAGTAAATCCAAACATCTACACCAGACCAATCAGGGATCCACCTGTCACATTCCACAGCAGCAAATAACCATTGTTTACTTTTTGTTTCTGAGGCCTCAGCTCCTCAGAAGGGAGAAAAATCCCAAGAAAGGATTTTTAGTGAAAAGATGTCTGCGACAGCTGTGCCAGCACCTTGCCACCTTCCTCGTGGCTGGGGAGAGCCTTTGGCCAGGGAAGCAGGGGCCTTGGGCCTTTGTGTGTGGAAAATCCTCTCCGCCTGCTGTCCCTTGCCCCTTGCACACAAGGCCACCTAAGTGGCCTTGGGTTTTGTCTGGAAGAGTCTGGCAGAGAGCCTTGGGAACAACTCCAGTATCAAGGGCATCTCCCAGGACTGCTGCACTGGGAGCACAACGATTGCCTTATCTGCCTGATGCTGCTCTTCCACGCACATGTTTGTAGGCCAAGGGATTGGGAGAGATTTAAATAGGAGTTCCCACGGCTCCTGAAATTAATACAAAGTCTTATTTGGCAGACGTTAATATAAAGCCTTTCCTGGCTGTTATAAAATTCACCACGTTCCGTTCTGGTGGGTCACCTTAGCACTGTGATCTGAGGGAGGGCAGAAACAGCAGCAAAAATGCCCAGCACGTTTGGGAATGCCTACCTGGGCTCAAACACCTTTGGGTTTGTCCAGTAATTGATGTTGAACGGAGAGGTTTCCCTGGATTTACAGCGTTTATTTTCAATTAAACTGTTGACTGGTACTTGCTCAGAGTCTGTTTCCAGAGCTGGTGATGGATTTAAGTCGCTCAGGAGATATCCAGCTTGCTCCAGGTGACATCTTCAAGGTTACAGGAAAAAAACCAACATGTCAGGTTTCTGTCAGCTGCAATTTTTGCCCTGTTAGAGTTAGGAAATGAAAACTTTACCCATCCCTCCCCCATGACTGTGCTCAAAACTCCACAATCTATTTTCTCTCACTCTTCACCTCTTCTCCTTTATATTGGCTGCTTTGCACCTAAAGCCCCACAGTTACATGCACTTTGACACTTGCATTTCAAAATGCCTGATTGTGGAGTTCTGCCAATACCAGCAATTGATCTGGTGCCACAGACCAGCTTAATTATTCAAGGTCAGTCTCCCTCTGTCTCTTCTTGTCCAGGGAGCAGCAGCTATGGGGAATAAAACTTGAACAGTCTTTAAATTTTAATCATAAACTTTAGGAAGTCACAGATTTGTTTTGCTGTATGAGGGGTTTTCTCTATTGTACTGACTGCAACTTTTGCAGCCTCCCTGCTCAGAGCAGGGCTTTCCTGCTCACTACAACACTGGGCTTTTGTCAAGCACTGTATTTTACACTGCTATTTAAAATGCATAAGTTGTGTGATCTAAGCAGTTTCCAGTTCACTTTTGAGCTCCTGTAAAACGTATCCCTGAAGGCATTTCAGCTGAGCAACTAAGAAGGTGAGGGTATTAGAGGTTGTGAAATGGCTTGTCTGCTAATTCTTTCTATGTGCATCTCTTCAGATAAATCTCCTGTGACCTCCTGCTACAAGCAGAACATTAGTTAAGTATCTTCTTGGTAATGGAGTGTCCTGGACATGATCCTACATTATACTAAGGGCTCTTCACAGTGTCTGGGAAGATGTTTGCCTGCAGGGGAATAGCAGAAGCGTCCCTGAGAGCACATGAGGTGCAGATGGCTCCTCTGAGCAGTGCTGGGCTGGCTCAAAGTGCCCTGTCCAGCCTGTGGGGCTCACCAGGGCAGGCTGGAGGCTCGGGGGGCTGCCCTGCCCCAGGCTGCCTCATGGAGGGCTAAAGAGATCCATTCACAGCAGCCTTGGGCATGCTCTGCACTTCATCTGCCCCCAGCTATGGGCAAACAGGGCAGCCTTTGGACCCCTCCATCCAGCCCTGAAGCAACCTGGATAACTGACAGAGCCTAAGGAGCTATAATTTTAATAATAAGTCATCGAAATAATGAGTCTGGCTTTCAGAATAGTAATTATAAAATGAGAAATTCTGAAAAAAGATCCAAATGGCTTATACAATTATTATTGTTAATAATAATAATAATATAGTAGTAACATGGAAGGGGGGCAATATTGCAAGGATGCAGGAGGTACAGTTATTTTTGTCAGACAAAGGGAAGGAGAGTTGTAGGAAAGCAAGGAAGCTGGGGTTGTTAGACAGGGTTCTGGTCATCCTGCTGGTGGGAAATGGAGCCTGTGCTGGGGAGAGGACCTGGGCACTGTCACCACAAGGCAGAGCTGCCTGGACACCCAGCCTGCCCAGGGCCAGGGCTGAGGGTGGCCCTTCCAGATTTTTGGGTGGGCAAACAAAGCCCAGCCATCCCCGTTAATTTTCCACCTCAGTGTGATTACAGTATCTCAGTTTTCCAGCACCCAGCAATGAGAGAAAAGCTCTGTGTGAGTCAATTATTGACAATGTCTCTGTGCTGCAGATGAAATGGCTCGCTCTTGCAGCGGGCAGGGCTGCCCTCGGTGCCGCGCGATGAGCGGCGCGCTCGCTGCCTTTGTCACAGATTTAAACAGCCCTGCTTGAAGCCTTGCCTCTATAGCTGCGCTGTGCTGTCCCCCTTTGTAATGAAGACGTCTCCTTTTTCATCATTTTTAATTTCAAAGCCTTCAGGGCTTGGCTTGCTCAAGGCTGCCTCTCAGTCTGGCTCTGCTCTCCCTCGCCAGCCCAATGGCCAAGGCTAGTTGGCTTTCACCTTCCACAGCAATGGTTTATAGCTCCTGGCTGGTGTTTACCCAGCACCTTGTCTCGCTTTAAAATGGATTTCTCGGTGTGAAACATTTGTTCCTGAGCTGAAGCACTCGCTGTTGGTTTGGGGGAGGTTTGTTTACTGCAGTAACCAGCTTGCTCTGTATGTATTCCCATCACTCTCCCTTGCTATAACCTACAAATCTCTTCAACTTATTCAGCTCAATACTGGAGATGGTTTTTGAAGTCTTCTTTAAAGTATACTGAGTGCCCTTAAAAATTTTCCCAGCTTTGAAAGGTTCTACCTGTTCTAATGCAATTCCCAATTTTAAAGATAGGAAATAAATATCTTGGGGATGGTTGGCTCACATACAGCTCCTATCTCTTAAAACATTAATGGTCCATGCTGTTTGATTCTTTTTGAAAGTACTCAGTTCCTGCTTTGTTTATTTAAGTTCTTTTCTCTGTGCTGGGACTTGCCAAATGGAGTTGTCTCCCCCAAACCCCCACTGCCACCCTTTCATTCACAGAAATCAGTGAGATGTAAATACGGCTCATTTGGTTTTAGCACTGCCAACTTTTGTTTCAAAAATCAGACATAAGGTCCCTTGAATTTTGAAAAGGGTTTCAAAAACCTTTGTTGAAGAAATAAATTCTGAATAATTTCTGGTTTTGCTTTCTGCATTTTGTGCCTTTGAAGGTTCACACTTCTGAGCCTTCGTGTACAATCGTAAGAGATTGAAACTTGCTTTACTGTTAATAACTGCTGCATCCC
The DNA here is from genome assembly GCA_039654755.1 of Calcarius lapponicus. Taxonomy (NCBI): domain Eukaryota; kingdom Metazoa; phylum Chordata; class Aves; order Passeriformes; family Fringillidae; genus Calcarius; species Calcarius lapponicus. The sequence goes on from CM077467.1 coordinate 1,151,187, forward strand.
CTGCAATCACACAGCTCCGAGAGGGAGCCACTGTAGGAAATGAGCCAAGTCAAATACTGCAGCTTAACAAACTCCTCAGACTTGACAACAACAAATTCTGCTCCTGAAAATGGCCCCTTGGTTTGCCTGCAGCAGCTCTGCGTGCCGGGAGGAGCTGGGGATAGGACGGGGACATGGCCTCCATGCGCTGGGGGTTACAGAAATCAAGTTTGAAGGGAGCAAAGAATCGGTGCCCTGAAGAGTGCCTGGGCCCTGAAGGGTTTATCAAAGCTCTGCACTGCTCTGTGTTAGAGCTGGTCCTTCAGCCCTGGGGCTGGGCCTGGCCTGGCTGAGCCTGCCAGAGACACCCCTCAGCTTCACCCATGGCTGTAAATCACTGGGCTGAGCAGCTGGAGCTGTCTCTCCTCTGTTAGTGTCATTGGAGCTGGTGCTGTCCCGTGGCAGGTATGCGCAGTGGTTTGGCTGGCTGTGACTGGTGTCTGCTCTAATTCACGTCATGTGTCACGAAGAGCAAAGCTGGGGGAAGAGGGAGCTGCCCTTGGCCAGCAGCGGGGCTGGATCCAGGGCACTGCTGCTGCTGCAGGCTGGGGAGAGCAGGGCTGGGACAGACCCCTGAGCCCCTCAGGTGAGCACAGAGCTCTGCTGGGCACACACTGATGGCGTGGCCTTGCTGTGGGTTCTGTTTGTGGCAGCTCCTGGCGCAGGAGGTGAGCGGGGCTGAACGGCAGATGAAGATGATTCGGTCTGTCAGAAGTATGGACTGGTTTTTCTCCGCTGTTGGGATGTGGTGGTGACGTTACACGGATGGAGAGGAGACAAAGCTCGGGATGGCTGTGCCTGGTCATCTCTGCCCCGTGTCTGGGTGATGCTGACCAACCCTTCTCCAGTGAAATCTGGCCTTGCATACAGACCAGCAGTGACACCAGCAAGAGAGGGGGACTGAAAGCATATGGGCAGAGCCGTGGAGCAGAGGCTTGTGCAGGACTTCATTAATCAGACAGGATTTTTGGGCAGCCAGGGCTGGCAGGCAGGTCACCTAACCCCCCAAACTTCAGTCAAGGCAACAAAATTCCCCTTTCTCTTCTGCCTTTTAAGTCTTTTATCTTTCCAGTCTGCAAGATGTGAGATAGCAGCACAGGCTTTCTTCCTTTTTTCTTCACGCATTTTTTATATATATATATCTATATATATGTATATATAATTTATAGATAACGTATATATAAAATAATATTCAGTCTAACTACATGCAGACACACACGAAGCATGTTGCAGAGCCTGTGGGAAATACTGTCTGCAATGGAGTTTGCTAATTACAGCAGCTCTAATGGCAACTTCCCCCCACCCTTCCCAACAGCAACAGAGATCAAAACCTTTTTTGTTTAAAATATTTACTGTACAGCTTGGGAAGCTTTAATCAACGTAACATGACGTTTCCTTGCAGCAGCCGAGTAATAAATATGCAATTAATAGGGAATTGAAATACCCCCATTAGCTGTTTGCAGAGCCTCACTTCCCACTGCACAAACGCTTTCAGAGCGTTTATTGCTGTGCCTGCAGCCAGCTGTGCCACCCAGCACAGAGCCAGGCAGTGCCCCCTCTTTGGCAGGGGCACAGGGGGTTTCAGAGCAGCTTTGGGGCTTGTGGAGTGAGGATCACTCCTGCTCCTGCTCTGGCAGCCACCACAAGCCTGGGTGGCACAGGTGGGCTGGGAGCAGCCGATCCACCCACAATTTCTGTCTCTCCAGCTGGGAATGGGGCTGTTGAGGCTGTTGGTTTTGCTTCAGTGGGTGTGACTGCACGGATCCCAGGGCCAGGCAGCTCTGTCCCAGTGGCAGTGAGGGCTGGCACTGGGGAGCAGGGCTCTGCACATCCCTGGGGGCCATGGACATGGCTGCTTCTGCTCTGGGGCACCCCTTGGGCAGCTGGCACCTGCTGCACGGGCTTCAGCCCTGCTCTGAGGTGGCCCATTGGCCGAGTCAGCACGTGCTTTCTGCAATTTATATGCTGCTTTTACAAAATTTAACTTCCCACCATGGCTGAAGCACCATCCTGGCTCTGCCTTGGGCGGCAGCACAGAGATGGCTTGGAGCCCTGGGTAACAAAGTGGTGAAATGCACACAGCAGAGCCACTTCAGAGCATTCCCCAAAGCCTTGTCCCACACCTGAAGAGCCGCAGTGTGTGAGATGAGCCTGAGCTAAAGCCACAGCCCTGGCAGCTCTGCCCAGCAGCCAAGCAGCTCCTGGCTGGGCAGCTGCCCGTGTGCCCTGCAGCACCCCTCCAGCACTGCTCAGGATTGCATTCAGTGATGCCAGGGGGGTATTGGGACACTGGGAACACTGCTCTGTGCCCAGCCAGAGCCACCCCTCCAGCACTGCTCAGGATCAGGTTCAGTGATGCCAGGGGGGTGTTGGGGCACTGGGAACACTGCTCTGTACCCAGGCAGAGCCACCCCCTCCAGCACTGCTCAGGATTGCATTCAGTGATGCCAGGGGGGTGTTGGGGCACTGGGAACACTGCTCTGTACCCAGCCAGAGCAGCACCAGCTGCTGCTTCCCAGCAAAGGCTCCCCACTGCACGGGGAGGAGGCAGCACAGAGCCCTGTGCCTCCCAGCTAAGCATTAGTGAAGCTTTTTAATCTCTCACTGTGGGATTTCTTTTTGCTTCAGCATCGCACCATAAAGTATTTCAGACAAGGTGACATTTTCCATCTGCATGAAGTGCTTGCAAACAGTGTGAATTTAACTTTTATTGGCCTGATTTAGGGGTATGGAACTGTGCATAAGTCTTGGTCTCTCAACCTATAGCCTTGCACTTTAGGTGATGAATTAGTCAGTAAAATAAACAGGGCATTATCTAGCTGTACACACGTCTGCATCTTCCAAAGAAAATTAAAGTGTGTCTGAACGTACAAAAGCTAATGATGGTGAAATCAACTTGGCTATAAATTAACCAAAACTCAAAACTAATGCGGAACTTTCTGAGAGCTTGGAAAAGCTCTTCTCCTGGAGCAGAAGGCTTTGCATGTAGGAGAGCAGGGTGACCATGCTGAATGGCCTGTGCCATGCCATCCCTCTGTGTGTGTGGGTGCTCCCATGAGGTCTGAGCAGTGCTTGGTGTGAGATGCTGCTGTTCCTGCAGCTCCCATGCCATCCCCAGTGCCCAGGGCAGGGGGGATCCATCAGTTACCATCTGCAGCCATTGACAAAGGCTGATGTCTTAATGGCAAGCACCACACCTGCAGCTGGTGTGATGGAATAGTGATAGAGACGTTAGTGCCAGCCTGGCCATGGGGTTTTATATTTCATTTAACCCAGAACACAGCACACTGCAATGTATACATTTGTAACTGCTCCCCTGATGGTCTCTCTGGAGTATTATAAAGATTTATCATGTAGTGTTTGGTCAATACTAAATACCGTGAAATGTCAGCAGAGCAGTGCTTGGGACTGCTTGAGCAGTAAATAACAGAATCCTACAATATCCAAAAAGAAATGAGCAGGTGAGCAAGTAACCTTAGAGAAACAAAATGAAACAAACCCAATCCCTAACCTTTAGAAAAAAACAAAGCAGGAAGGATTTTATTATGAAGTCCCCTTGAGTTTTAATGCGATATATGAATACTTGTCATTTAGGTGCACTAGCCTGGGAATGCTGCACCATGGATATTCGGGGTCCCTCTCTCCTCCTCCCCCCATGAAATCCTGGCCCCTCCTGCTCCCTGACCCCATGGCAGCAGCTGCAGGAGCGGGGAACAGCAGGAGCATCCTCTGCATCCTCCCCTGCAGGAACCTGCCTGGGAAACAGCAGCTGCCTCGTGGGACGTGGGGACACCCCTTCCCATCGCTGACTGCTAATCCCCCCCCAGCTAATGGTGGGGATTGCTCTGAGAAAACCTTCCAGGATGTTTTTTTTTACAGGTCAGAAGTTGGCTACTGCTTAAACATATGTTCCTCTCTCCCTGTCTCTGACTTGCAGAATAGCTGCTAACTAACCAAAAGACAACATGGTGAGCCAAGGCTATTAGTGAATAATAATGCCATTTGCAGGCAGCAAAGGCTGAAAGGCTTCCAGAGCAGTTAGCAGTCTGCAGGCATCTCCCAGAAATGCATGAGCAGAGCTCCTGTGCATCAGCCAAGGAGCAATTATTCTTGGAAAGCACGTCTGCCTCACGCTGTAAAACCTTTTCTAGTATCTTGCATTTAGAAAAAAAATAAAAATTAAACGTGCTGAAAGCAAGCAGAGAAACTGGAGCAAGGGACTCCACAGGCTGTGGCTGAGCAGGCTGCAGGTGTGGGCACCTCCAGCTCCACGCTGGGTGCCCCATGGCAGCGAGAGCCAGCGGGGTGGATCCAGGCTGGGCTGATGGAGCCTGGCCTGGAGGAGCAGAACGTGACCCCTCTGTGGCCCTTCCCAAGGGCAGAGGTGCAGGCAGCCTGCAGAGCCCCCAAAAACTGCATTTGGAACTGCAATTACAATGAACTTCAGTCAAGCACGCTTGTTCGTTGTTGGTTTTTTGGTTTTTGTTTTTTTCCTTTTGGCTTTCTTGTGGTTTTCTTTTCCCCAAACATCTCATTTGTAGCAGAAGATTATATTCCTAATGGGGTCTTTGTGAGTGCAGTATTGTACACAGTTCTGCTCTTTAAAGAACTAGCATGGATCCTAACAACTCTCCAGGCAGGAAATCTGGGGGGAGCTCTGCTTTGCTGCTTACTGATCTATGGCTGAATTCAGGGATCCCCCGGAGCCCATCAGTGCATGCCTTGGTAGCAAGTAATGACACAGGGAGCCACCAAAGGACTGCTTTATGGTCCAGACTTGGTAACTTCAGAGAATAATTCTTTTGCAACGTTATTATATTTTTTGGCAAATCATCGAGATGTTTGCTAGTTTATGCCACAATTTTATTTAACCACTGTAGTGCTATCTTTTTCCCTTTTTATTACATTTTTCAGTTCCTATATGAGACTTACTGTCAACATTTGTGTGTCTATGTTGTAACATCCTTTTTTTTTTTTTTTTGGTTCACTTATTTTAATTATGCATTTTATTTTAAGTGCATTGTTTTATGACATCACTTGTTAATTGTTCAATTATCACTCTGTTCCTCTGCTGCTCTGCAGTGTGCAGTAGCCTTGAAGTGCTGTAGAGGCCTGCCACAAACGGGGGAAGCAAAAAAAAACGGCTTAAAGACCCAAAGATGCATCGCAGGCAGTTCTGTGCTATTTAATTACACGTTGTTTGGCAAGTAATTGGTAAGAAATGAGCTCGGTAATGGCAGCCCCGAGCCAGGGAGGGAGTGCAGGGTGAGCTCCAGGTGTGCATGGAGGGCACTCAGGTGTGCAATGCAGGGTGAGTTCCAGGTGTGCATGGAGGGCACTCAGGTGTGCAATGCAGGGTGAGCTCCAGGTGTGCATGGAGGGCACTCAGGTGTGCAATGCAGGGTGAGTTCCAGGTGTGCATGGAGGGCACTCAGGTGTGCAATGCAGGGTGAGTTCCAGGTGTGCATGGAGGGCACTCAGGTGTGCAATGCAGGGTGAGTTCCAGGTGTGCATGGAGGGCACTCAGGTGTGCAATGCAGGGTGAGCTCCAGGTGTGCATGGAGGGCACTCAGGTGTGCAATGCAGGGTGAGTTCCAGGTGTGTAATGCAGGAACATTCAGGTTGTGACAGGTGCAGGAAAGGTGTATTTGGGCTGCAGGAAAGGTGTATTTGGGCTGCAGGAAAGGCGCGTTTTGGGCTGCAGATGCACCCAGTGAGTGGCTCAGTGTCACCCTGGATGGGCAAAGGGTGTCCTCAGAGGCAGAGGAAGGGCTGGCCCTGGGCTGGCACAGACCGAGGGCTGTGTGCAGGCTGCTTTTGGGTTCTGAGGGGCTCCCACCCGTTTCTGGGAGACCAGAGACACTGATGAGGAGGTGCCCAGCCCAGAGCTGTGTGTGACACATCCTGCCAGGAGCTGTGCACACCTTCTCCCCTCGTTTTTATCAAACGAAGACAAACCAGCCTGAAGCTGCTTTTTAACACGAAACTCTTCATTAGACAGCTCACACAAAGCATGCCAGGTGCACCAGGGCATGTCCAGGTACAAAACATTTTCATTTGAAACCCATTCTGCTCACCAGTTTGGGAGGGATGTCTGGGTTGAAGGCTCGTGTTTCTGTGAGGAATGCAACAGTTTGCCACCCACTTATAACCAAGCCTGAAAGAGAGCTGAAGATGCTGAGATTCCCCATGTATTGCTGCAGTTTCTCACTTGTTTTACAGTAATTTGATGTTGCCTGAACACAGTGGTCGACCTTTTTTAAACTCCTGCTCGCAGGGTAGAACAGCAGGGATGATAAACCTTCTGCTTTAGCTCAGAAATAGCTCAGATCAGTGAGAGCAACCAGGGCTGCACCACGGGAGAGAGGGGCAGTGGCAGCACAGAGCTCTGCTGAGGTTTAATACGTATACAAAAAACCACATTGCCTGCCAGAGAAACTGCATGTTGGCCTAAAAGGCTGCTTAGGCATAGTTTGCTCTTGAACCCTGTCTCATGTCTGCTTTTACATCCTTTGTCTCCTCAGGGTGTGCTCACTTGAGAGCTCTGAGTTACTCAGAGTCCTCAGAACCTGGAGACTTTGATGAGCACCAGGATGGTCCTGCTCCACCTGGAGCTGCCAGTGGCAGAGCCTCCAACAGCTGAACACGCATTCAGGTTGTTGTTCTTTCCTAAAGGCAAAACTTGCGTCTCACAATATCCTGAAATTCCTCTGAAGTCGTTAATTAAGGTGGAAAGGCAAGCACAGTAAGTGCATGGAGGGAAAATCCCACTCTGGCCAATTGAAATCTTATTTGTGCCCTAAACTGGAGAACAAAACCAATTAAGAGTAGCAGTGATCCTGTGCAGCCTCGCTGTGCCTGAGCTGGGCAGCACCAGGTTTGTTCCTAGGGCAACACAGCTGGGGGAAAGGTAAAGCACAGCACAAGGAGATGGAAAAAATGAACAGGGAAACGAGGAGAGGATGAAAGCAGCACTCAGAGTCATCTGGGGGCTGGGGAGCATCTGCTGTGTGTGCACAGAGGGACGCTGAGCACAGGAGTGCCTCTGAAGCTGCCACGCTGGATGTTCACTGCACAGACAGGACTGGGACAGATGAGAACAATCCCCACGTTTCCAGCAGGCTGTGCACAACGTGTGTGCCTCTCACAGTGACCACAGACCTCAGCAGCACTGGGTAAGTGCCTTCCTTTGAGCAAACTGCATCACCTGTTTCCAGAGCTGTGCAGCCCAAGCTCAGAGATCACAGGGATTTTGCCTGATTAAAGACCAGAATAAATTCAGAGGCCAGGTTGTCTGGCTGTTGTAGCAGCAAGTGCGGGAAGAAGGGCCTTGGGCTATTTTCCTTGACACGGAAAACTTACATGACAGAACATTTGATGTGTTGATTCTATTTTTTAAACATTGCCTAGCACAGACAGCAGAGCTGGCTGCAGCTCAGCCAGCATCAGCTCTGCCCTGCACAGCCCAGATCTCCTGCCTTGCAGGGCAGGGCTGGGCTCCCACAGGGCAGAGCACCTTTGCTCAGGGGTCCTTGCTCAGGTGCCTTTCCTCAGGTGTTCTTCCTTAGGTGTCTTTGCTCAGGGGTCCTTGCTCAGGTGCCTTTCCTCAGGTGTCCTTTCTTAGGTGTCTTTGCTCAGGGGTCTTTGCTCAGGTCTGTTTCCTCAGGTCTATTTCCTCAGGTGTCCTTGCTCAGGTGTTGTTTCTCAGGTATCTGCTCAAGGGTTTTTCCTCAGGTGTCTCCGCTCAGGTGCCTTTCCTCATTATTCTGAGGAAGGAGGTTCTGGGGAGCCTTGATGGGGCATTTGGCTGCTGGGATCTCTTTTTCTGATGTTGGTGTGTGACTAAGACAGAAACAAGCCTGGCTGGCAGGTCCTGAGAAGAAATATGCTCAGAAACAGGGAAAAAGATAAAACTCTACTTTCTGCTTTGTTGTTGGTTTTGTAAATAGTTTTAAAAGCAAAAGCAATCCTGAATCTTCAAGGCTGAATCTCTGGTTTTGTCAGATTTTCTTTTCAACGGCAGCACTTCAGGGCTTGTGGACAGAGCTTTAAAGCTGCACCAGAGGGAAGTGCTGGAGTGCAGAGACAGCTGAGGCTCTTCCAGCTGGAAGGATCCTCCAAGCCTCCCTGACAGAGGCAGTGGCGATGGGAGGTGGCAGATGGTGGGTGGCATTTGTTTATCACAACAGAACTGTGGCCTCTCTTGGGCTGCTGGAAGAACTGTACACTGAAGTGAGAAGTTTTCTGTGTGTGCTCACTGGCTATTTCCTCTGAACTGGAAAACTGCTCCTGTTTGGTGCAACTTGCAGAAAAAATGAATTTAGCCGAGGAGAACCAATGGGAAGGGCATCACTCTTGTGCTGGGTTTGAAGGGAAAGTCACCAGGGCTGCCACAGCTCTTGCCATCAGCAGGAAACCCAGAGTTTTGACTCCAGAAATAATCACTGAGGGTTGGAAGGGCATCCACATCAGAGGTAACACCAGCCCCACTGAGAACCTCAGCTCTAGCCATTCCAGATCACATTTTCAGTGTGCTTTCCTTGTGCTCAGCTCCGTGGCCTCCAGAAAGCGATGTCATATTCTGTCCTTAACATCTAAAATACTCAGACTATTTGACTAGAGAGGCTGCAGACCTGTTGGGTTGGATTTTTTTCCACACATGAATATTGCCAAACTCTCTAAGAAAATTCAGGTTTTCCAGCCTTTCACCATCCCTGTTTTGTCCTAGAAAGAAAAACTAATCCAATTTACTCCCTGTATGCTCCAGACTCCCAAATAAGCCGGGTAGCAGAAAGATGAGGTGCTCAAAATGCAGCACAACTGTAACATCCTCAGGGGAGGCACCTGGAAACTGGAGGTAAATGCCTCTCACAGGGAACAGTGAGAATTAGCAGGGGCTTTCCTCTGAGCTGTGCAGTTTTTGGCTGCTTTCCTCAGTGGGGAACACTGAGATGGTTGGGAAGAAGCAAAGGCAGATGTGCATCCAAACAGATGTGGTCATTCTGCCACTGGGGCAAAGCCAGAGCAGCTTTAGGATGAGAATGGAGATAAATTGGAATAAAAAAAAGGTATGGGAGGAGAACTGGAACCCGAATGTTGCTTTTTCTTTCAAACTGATCTGTACACATGTCACACAGTTGGATGTATGAATAGTAAATTATTCTATTCATTTCTTACTCTTGATGAACAGTAAATTAGTCTAATAACATTTACTGTTCAATTCATTGATTGTCAGAGGGAGATTAGAGGCAAATAGCTTTTAAGTCTTTCCAGCTGCAAACATTAGAGTTGTCTAAAGTTGAGATTTTTGACTGCAATGAGCTGCAGCTCTGCAGCATCCCCCCTCCAGCCGTGCTCTGCCAGCCTGGGGCAGCAGGGACCCCCGAGAGCACCTCAGACAGAGCAGGTGACAAAAATCCCTGAGTTCAACACTCATTGACCCAAATGGCACAACACAGCGAGAGCAGCTGGGCATGGAGGGTAACCCAGAGAGCTGTGAGGGGTGTAGGGGATGTGTTTGGGTGTGTGTGTGAGCAGCCAGGCTCTGCCATGGCAGGAAAAGCCTCACTCCATGTCTGCAGGGTCTCCCATTCCCAGGAGGCTCCATGCGTTAGTGTTCAGAGACACATAACCACGAGCAATGATCCTGTGGGTGCTTTTATTGAAGAGCTCTGGATGCCAGGGGTATGACTCCAACCATCCAGCCAAGATGAACATGTTTTTATATTCTATAGTTATATAACTTTCATGTTAATTATTAAACTTATATTGTTCTATTGTATACATAGATTTCAGCTAAGCATAGCCGAATTTGAATTTCCCACCCTTTGAATTTCCAACATAGTTTCCCGTTATTCTTCTTATGGTTATATAATAATTATATTTAATTACTAAACAATCATCACATCTAACAATTATATCATTTATCATGCTGCTTACGCAGGTGTAGTTGATCTGGGAAAGCACAAAGATATTTTCCCAGGGCCCACTATCACCTGGAGCTGGCCCCAGTGGGATACAGGTGTTTGAGCAGGGAGAACAAGGCCCATGAAGCAGCAGAGGAGTCAGGCCAGCTGCAGAGGGATGCCTGCCCTGGGGCTGTGTGCTCCTCTTTGTCATCCTGCTGCCCCCGGCCCAGCCCTGTGCTCCCAGGCACTGCTGCCCATTTAGCAGACACAGAATTACTTGTGGCCAGGAGAAACCATAAACAGCAGAATCATTTCCAACCCTGCCACGGCTTGGAGGTGTTTATTACCTTTATCTACACCCTGCCCCCCTTTCCTTCCTCAAGACTAAAGGAGTAAATAAAAGCAGCCTCCTCTTGCTATGCTGGTCAGGCTTTGTGTCTGTCCCAGACGTGCTCTGAGGCACCAGGGATGGGGGAGTTCATCCCTGCTGAATCCCAGAGCCCAGGGATGCTTTGGGTCCCCTTGAAGATCACCTTCCTGCAAGCCTCTGCCATGGCTTCAGCTCCACCAGGTTGTTCAAAGCTCTGTCCAGCCTGGCCTTGGACACTTCAGGGCTTGGGCACTCACAGGGGTTGTGCCAGAGCCTCACCATCCCCACAGGGAATAATTTCTGCCTAATATCTGATCTGAACCCTCACTTTCAGTTTAAAGAGGGTTACCCCTTGTATGACCCCCTGAATGGGGTAATTCCCTTGTCCTGTCCCTCCAGCAGTCTGGTGGCCCCTCCAGCTCCTGGAAGGCTCTCAGGTGTCTCTGAGGGATCAGCCTCGGTCCCCAGCTCTCTGCTCAGGTGAGGCTCTGGCCCTGCAGCCCTGCCCTGGGCACAGCAGCCCTGCCTGGGGAGCTGTGGGCAGCCCCTGGCACAGGTGGGGCTGGCTCAGCTGTGCAGATGCAGCTCCTGCTCTCTGAGCATTGGGCTGAAAGCAGCCACAAGCCAGCACTCACCATATTCCAGGGAAATTCGCTTTCATCAGAAAACAGGAAATGTGTCAAACCTCAGTGTGTGCAAATGGCTGGGTTTGGTGGAAGGTTCCGTGGGGAATGTGAGGAGGTGTTTCAGTGCCCGGGGCACGCTGGGCTTTGGGCTGTACCTGGCTGGGGCAGTTTTGGGCAGAGCTGTGCCAGGGCTGGGCTGACTCACAGCTGGCAGCTCAGGAGCTGAGCAGGGCTCCCACAAAGGCAAACAATACCTCAGCTGCAGACAGGGATTAATGTCACAGCAAGATCTTATTAAAGACAAGGCTTCTCATTTAAATTTCTCCGGGTGTTTGCTCATTTCTTTTTTTGCTTCCTCTCCTTCCCATAGAGCGACCCACAGGAATGAAAAATGTCAGAACTTGGGGGAACTGGAGTTGTGACTGCTTGGATGGGGTTCCTGTTCAAAGCTTTACTGTTCATGCCTTTCTTATCCTAAGGTTTTCAAATAGAAATATACACACACCTTAACAACAAAAGGCTATGATGGCTGCATTGTCACCAGATAAAACTGTACTAAAAATAAATAAATGCTGCATTTAGCATGATTCAGTAGGCAGGGTCCTTATTATTCTTCCACCATTCAAAGGCAGATTCAGTTTCAGCACAGAGCACTCCATCTCTGTATCATCCCTCACTGGGGCTTCTTTCAGAGCTTCTCTCTGCTCGTGGATGCAGAGGGTTTAGGGTGGCCACGGGTGAGTGTTGTGGTCACTGATGCATGTTTTTAAGTGGCAGGACACAGAGAGGAATCTTGGTTTAAGTGTAATAAAAGTGAGGTCCCGATTTGTTAATGAGGAGCATTGTCTGCTGCAGACACTAATTTCACTACAGGGTGCAGTCTTCAAACTTTTCATTCTAATTAGAATGCATTTCCATATTCTTTATCAATTTCTCCCCTTATTGAAATCTTCTCAAATGACCTTTTTTTCTTCACTTATGACTCATCCCAAGATTTTTATTTTTCCCAAAACAATCATTCAGATGCAACTGCATTTTTCCAGTAAACACGCTGAAAAACAAATGACCTTGCCAGCTCATGCCTACACAGTGGGAGAAGGGCATTAGCAGTGCAGAGGCAGCTACTAATAATACATGGGAAAATTAAGTATGGGAGAAGACCTTCTAATTCCTCCAGCATTTAATTTCCAAATGCCCTGCAGTAGAATGTGTCTGGAGCAGGAGCTTAATGGCCACCAAAGAGTTCCAGCAGTGGGAAAACAAGTCCTGACAGAACAAGGGGCATTTTATGCACGTAGGAAAATAGGTTATCTGCTAAGGAGGCTGTTTTTTACTATTATTTATTTCCTTCAGTCCTCCACAGCTGTGTCCGGTTCCAATTTTTCTAATAAAGTAAATTATTAACTCAAGCTGACGAATTGGTTGGTGTTGGTAATAGGCTTTCAAAATGATTAGTGATATATACTCATTACCCAAATTAAAAAGCCATATTAAAAATAAGGAGAGGAAATGTAGCAGCATTATCAAAGTAATAATTTCTATTTAGTGCATATCTTTCCTGAACTTTGGCAAATGTTGAATTATGCAAGACAAACACTAATCTGAAAGCATTCTAATTAATGATGGTATTTCTTTGCTATCAAATTAAACCCAACACATTCACAGCGCATCTGACTTAAATGTTATCGCAAATTCTTCACACTTTGAGGAAGATTGTTGATGTGTTTGAAAATATTACACCTATACACAAGTTACCAGGCTTGAGCCATGGTTCTTCCCTTGCCTGAGGATAATTATTAATGGGAAAGACCTGTATAACTGAAAGTTCACCCTGAGGAAATAATAATGGCAATAATGCTAATAACGATAATAATGGTAATATAGTAATAATAATGCTAGTAATTATGATAATGAATTATAATAAAAGTAATTTTATAAATTATTGGTTTTATTTATTATTATTATTAATTAAAAATCCACAGAGATGAGTATCTTGACATCAATTAATCACAGTGTTTGTAATCCAGGGTTTGCCATACTTTTCGTTGATTAATAGTATCAGTTGTTTTCCCTTTAAAGATGCTTTATAGATGAAAACATATTTACAAAACTTCTTCCAGAATAAAAACAATAATCAGGCAGGTAATCAAGTACAATGTAACTGCTGAGCTTTTGAGTTAAAGACCTGTCCAGGCTACAACATCAGTTTTACTTTGTTATTATATGCAGAAAGCTAATAAAAATATAATTTTGAAGAAAAAATTACATTAGTGATTTGCCAGAGCGAATGTAGATGTCAAAAATGCTAATGCAGAGAAGCTGTCAGGAGTTTAAATAGATTTTTCACTGACTTGCCGTTCTTAATTATAGCTCAGCACCCTGTACAGGTTAAAAAATGCTGGGTTCCTTCGAAACAAACTGTGAGCTCCTTGCCATCTCATCAAATTCTCCTTCTCTTTCTTTCAAATGGATCAATCAGATGCCAACACATAACATTTTTCACTTACATCTTTTCTTAAGCTTCCTTATCCACTGCAATTATATTTTTACCCAAACCTATCCTGAAGGGGATAGAAGAGATTTCATGGAGGAAGCATAATTGGCAATTGAGCTCGCTCTTTTCGTGGGCTCCTTTTATGAGAAAAGATAACGTTCTGTGTGGTAGAAATTCAGCACTTAAATTAGGGGGTATGCTGGCTACTTAGTTAAATAATCTAGAATAATCAGGTCAGGAGGGAATAGCACATAGCTAGGGCCGAATGTTTTGTATTAATTTTTCAGCTCGTGTAATTCCACGCACTAACCAGGCGTTGAGGAGCGCATCAGCAAAGCGCCTGCGAGGGGGGATTGACAAGCTGCTAATCCAATCCTCTGACAGGCACGGGGTGCCACGGAAAAGAGATCCTTTGTTCTTTGGGAGCTGACTGAGTTCCATTAGTAGCCATCCTCGGAGCCCTGGGCACAATATTCATGCTAATACTGTTGTTAGGGAGATGGAGAGCCGTTAGGAGGGAACAATAATCAGCTCCCAGAATCACTGGACAAATTCATGCAGCTTGTTCTGGGGTGAGATCCCAGAGCTCTGAACCTTCTTGAGGAGAACACAAAAATCCAATTAACATCTTCCCTGTCAACCTCCTCGGCTACTTTCACTGCAGATGACCTTGGGCAGCTGTGCTGCGATTTTGCCAGACTTCAATGATGTCTTTAATTCTCTGTGTTGTAGGTTTTGCCCAAACAGAAGGCCTGGCTCTGCAGCACACCTCTCACAATGGGGAAGAGTTGCTGACAGAAGTTCCCTCAGCAGCCTTGGCATGCTCTGAGCTGAGCTGTGGCACAGATGGATTTCAGGACTCACACGTCCTTGGGGATGTCCAACCCAACTGGTGAGAAAACTCCTTTCCTCTCCCACCTTCTGCCAAAGTCCCAGCTCTTGGATCACAGAATGGTTTAGGCTGGAAGGGACCTCAAAGATCACCTTGTCATGGGCAGGGATGTAACCTGACGTGGCTTTCCTGGGAAAGGTGGGTGGTGAGCCCTGGCCCGTGGTCAATCACATTGGGCTGATAAAGGATTTTTGGGGAGGCAGGAGCTGCTCCATGCCCTCAGAGAGCCCTCTGCTCCAGCCCAAGGGCTGTTCCCTGCACCCAAGGGTAGCCCAGCCTGTGCTCCAAGGAAAATCTGCTCCTTTAGCAAAAAGGTTCCTTGCAATCAGTTTGAATCAAACCTAGAAAAACTCTAATTAGAAGCAAAATTTAGCCTGATGGGACAAAAATAGGAATTATTTTAATCTGGGGCAGGATAGGAATTTACCTGCATTCATTGCCCAAGCTAGGGTGAGGAAGCAGCTGTGGAAGAATGCTCAAAGAGTTTATTTTTTATGTATTTTACTGCACTGCCCCCTTAATATTTTTTCATTAAGCTGGGAGACAAGGATGAGTTTCCACAGACAAGGATGAGTTTCCACAGCCTGCTCTCCACATCTCTGCTCCTCTGACGAGCAGCCTGCACAGAGACTGGCAGACACTGTGTGACAGTGACCCTCCTCCTGGCAACCCCGTGGCTCAAGGCTTCCATGGGGACTTCATCCACCAGGCCTGGTCCTGAAGGGAGTGAGGATCCTGATGGAGAGAAGTGCATTCACTCCCAGGCAGCATGGACAGCCCCTGGACATAAAGCTTTTCCTTCTCGGGGCTGTGCAATCCAGGGGACAGAGGTAAGAGACTTGTGCTAATGCCACGGAGATGTTCGACATGAATTGTGCGTTGTCTTCAACCTGAATCTTTGTTGCAGCTGCTGTCAACAGCACAAGTGAAGATCCCAAAATATAAAGCATTTTGAACTCTTTCTTTTCATTTCCTTTCCATTATACCAGGATGATACTGCCTTATCTCAAAGACACACTTGCATACTTGCACTCTATAATGGAGAAACAGCACTACATACAGGTCCCTAAAAGTAAACACCAAACTCTGTAAATGTTGCATATAATTAGGAAGATTCTTCTGGATTTATTATTTTTTTCCCCCAAAGCTGTTACTGCTTGATATGGCTGTCATCTGTGTCACTTCTACAGAAAGATTTTCTGTGTTAGAAAGGGAAAATCAGAGCAGCCAGCTAGTAACTTGTTACAACAGGGAGATTTAAGGTAGAAAAGAATGAGGCAGAGCTGCTGACAGTACTGTGGTGGCTGTACCTCCTCCTTAAGTGGAACAGGTCAGGATCAATCTTTGTTTTAGAGGGTCTCTTTTGGGAAGAACCAGCACAAGCCTCACGCCTGATGGACACAAACGCCCTTCAGACTGCAAAGAAAAGAGCTGCTTCCTGTAAATATCCCCAGCCCAAGACCAACAAATCAAATTCAGTCTCAGGTTCATAATTCTGATCTAATTTCCTAGTGTATTAATTTTCACCATTTGATTTCACTGATCTGTGGAGTCCATTTCAGCTGTGGCCTTTATTTGATTGCTTAATTGGCTTAGCAAAGCCTGGGTGCATCAGCTCTGCAATGGCTTCGGTGTGTGCCTGCTTCTTCCTTCTTGTAAGACCTATAAAGCATAAACAGAACTTACTTTACATTAAATGGTGGTCCAGCCTGGAAATCCCAGGGCAGAGATAATCTCAGTTATAGGGAGGGCAGTCCCTAGATTGGTTTGATCTTACCTTGTTCTGTTGTAAATCAAAGGCGACTCCGAGGAAGGAGAGAGGATGATGACTCCATGGATATCAGAAGGCTAATGAATTACTTTATTATACTATACTGTATACATTTCATCTAAACTGGATCTGCCAAGCCCTCACAGTGCCCAGAATCCCCTGGCTGTCACCCGACAGTCCTGACACACACACACACACACACACACCTGGCCTGGCAGGCCAAGGAAACAAACTACCATCCCTTTGGATAAACAATCTCCATACTGCATTCTACTTTGGCACAACACAGGCACAGCAAGTGATAAGAATTGTGTTTCCCCTTTCTCCGAGGTTCAGAGAATGTGAATCTCAGAAATCCTTGGGAAGAACTGTGCCTTGCTTTTCTCTGTGCAGGGAAATGTGGCGACACTGTTCAGCTCTGGTGCCGCTCGAACGCTGGCACGTGCCCTTCAGCACGAGTGCCCAGGTGAGAGCAGTGCCAGGCTGGGCCAGGAGCTCTCAGGTGGGGCTTTGCTGCGGCAGGAGCAGGGTCAGGAGCAGCTGGTGGCAGCCACAGAGACAGTGACACCTTCCCTGTGCTTCCAGCACACCTGAGCAAACCCAGCCCTGGCTGCTGCTGAGGCAATGCACTGCCACTTCTGAGCACACTTCATTTGCATTTAAACAATCAAGGGTTTTAATTAAAATGCATAAATGAATCATCCCCTAGAAGCCCTATCTCCCGTGTTATTTATTTTTTATATTAAACCTTCAATTTGATGGATAAGCACTGCCATTGGTCATTTCTGCTGAAATGATCCCATCAGCAGTGAAATATTTGACAAATCTGATGTTAAATTTTTCATCTCTAGCTTTCAGCACTTGTGGTCCATTGAGATAAATAGTACAGCTCACACTTTTGATCTATTCTTTGAAGCTCTCTGGGACCAGCTCTCTGTGAAAGAGGGAGAGGCACAGGTCAAGGGATGTTTGGAGATGCAAACAGTGCTCTCCTGATGGCTCTCAGCCATGGCCCAGCACATCCACAGTGATCAGAGTGTCCTCTCCTTCTTCAGAGAGCTCCAGCTCTGACAACCCTCTCTTCTTTCTCTATAGAGACAGAATTTGGGGGTTTGCCTCTGATCTGTTTATAAAACAAGAAGTAACATGGGCTTTCTGCTAACTGAAACCCATTTTCTTTATGCTTTTCCTTTTTTAATTATTATTTTTACCCTGTAACAGTGGTATCTGCAGTCATCGCAGGAGATCCTCCTCCTACTGGAACACACTACTTTGCAGCATGGCACTGCACATTTAACTCCAAGGAATGTAATTTGTCCTAAGAACTGCATCCTACAGAGAATAAAGCAGAAAACACACTCTGCTGGTAGCTTTTCTCAGAGGATTACTGTAAAACTAAGCTAATAACAATGCAACATTCCTTCAAAAACTGAAATCTTGCTCACATGCTAAGAAGCTGTAAGAGTAACAGCATCATCTGGTGGCTTCTGCCACAAAGAATGGATTAATTGATTTTTTTTGTTCTACTTTCATTTAAATTCCTCATCTCTCAGGTGAGGCCAGGTCCTGAAGGAATGTGTGAGAGGAGAAACAGAAGGAAAATGATAAAAATGAGAGAAGGTAATAATGAAATCCTCAGCTATACTGAAACATTAAACTGCATCTGATATCTCAGATCTTTTTAAAAGGATTTTTTAAAGAACACTGAAAAACACCATCCTCATTGAAGTCAAGCTTCATTTACAGCAATGCCAGATGGGTTGGGATTTTGGAAGCATACATTAAGAGCGGGAACGATGCTGCTAAAGGCCTTGAACCTTAGATAAGGATTGGTGTAAACCTCCACGAAATCTTAAAGACAATTCCTTTTCATCATTTCTTTTGTGGGTGCCAGATCAAACCCTTCCAACTCCTCCTTCACCATCCTTTTGGAATTCTTCTTACTGATCTTCCCAACACTGGAGAGGTGGTGTGTAAAAACGAGATGAGCGTGCGTTGGTTTGCAGAGGGGTTTCACTGTGCAGAAGGTGTTATTTTGATTGTGAGGGCAAAACAAACCAATCCAGCAGAGCTCCATCTGTGGCGGGTGCAGCACCAGAGGCTGAACGGAGCTGTTGAACCTGCCCAGCCCCGAGGGGCTGCAGCACTCCCAGAAATGCCCAAGGTCCCCTGTGAGAGGTTCCCCAGGATCCAGATGAGGCACCAGGGCCATGCTAGCCCAGAGAACCCAGAGACTTCAGGATTAGTTGTTGCAAAAGCTGATTAACAAGGCAATAACATGAAAATTATTCCTTCTGGCTTTATTGGTGCGCAGTGTCTGTTTTACATTCATATAGTTTCTGTCCTATCCTTGGCAGTTGTCTTCTTTGTTGTATTCTTACAAAGAGAGAAATATCAAAACATTAATTTAAGCTGTCACAATGCAAAGGGCTGACAGTCATATAAAGAATTATCATTGTGGCAGAGAATGGAGACAAGTTAGTGAAGGAAAATTAAAGTGACTAGCTAAACAGAACCAAACTTCTTGAAAAATCCAGGATATTGCCATGACAATTCAAATAGCTCCAACTTTTTCTTTTTGTGTTTTTCAGCTCTTTCCTACACAGACTATTATCAATCTGATGGGGAAAAGAAAGAAAAAGAAATCACTTCATATGTACTCTAGGTTTAGTGAAATATGTATTTCAAAAGAGAAGATTCATCCTGTACCAGTTTGTGAATAAGATAAATTGCAACTAACATCAATCTTTGTAATTTTCCATAATTGTAGAAGTCAGACTGACCAAGATTACAGCCTGTCTAATCCTTCTTGCCAATGCATACAATATAGAAATGTTTCTTTGTCCTACCCAGGTCTCTTATGGAAAACAAAAATGATTCCTTTTTACCAAACAATAAGGTTCCTGCAGGTGGTGGCTCAGGGTATCAAATTGCCTAAGAATAATTTTAATTAGTTTACAAATAAGAAGAGACTGGTTAAAAGAAGAAAATAACCACTTCACTCTTGTGTTCTGCTGTTCAGCTCTGGCTGATGGGACATTTCCTCTGTCCTTAAAGCCAGCAGGAGCCTCAAGGTGCTCGTCCATGCCCACAGGCCAGACCCTGCACTCTAACTTGCTTTCTCTGGGAAAGAAAATCAGTGGAATCTTTTCCATAGGACACCTTGTCAGCAGGGAGAACAACACTCACCCTGTGCTCTGGCCTCTCACCCTCCTGATGAGAGGAGGATGGTAAGAATTTAGTGCAAAGAGCTGGTGAAACATCCCAAATTCCACATAAATTCCTCACAATTGGTGAAACATCCCAAATTCCACATAAATTCCTCACAATTGGTGAAATGTTGGAATTTATAGGATTAAAGGGTTTTGGAGAAAGTTTTGAACAAGACAGGCCCCAAAGACAGTAAGGACAGTGAAATGCCAAGCCAGCAGAAAAAGTTCTAAGCTGTAGCGCCGACATGAGAAATAGAACAGTAGGCCTATGTGATTTGTCTTTCTAAGTTGCAAAAAGTGCATTTTAAGTATATATTTAGAAGGTTAAATATGAATAAGGCTCTGTGCTTTGTCTTCTATGAAGGAGGCATTGTATTAGAGAGAAAACTGCTGTTGTTTTAACCATGGCTACGTGTGCTTCAGGTGATTGGGAAGAACTACTGTCAATATGCTCTTGTTTCCTGTGACTGGATGAAACTTGGACCAAGATTGTCTTATGTTGTTCTGTAATGCTGAGTCCCTTTGGCACTCTGTTTGGTCAGTGAGCTGTCAGCATCTTTTGCTGCAGCGTCGTGACAATGTAATGGGGCTGGTGCTGAGAAATAAAGCTCGAGACACTGATCTAGGGTGTGACTGTATATAAACTGCTGGTGAGGCAGTGAAACATCCCAAGTTCCACAGAATTGCTGGAACATCCCAAACTGCACCCAGATGTCCGCTCCTTCTGGCGCTGCTGTCTCTCTGCAGTGTGCATCCAGGCACTCGGCAGCTCAGTGGCCAGCAGATCAGATTACTAATGAAGCAGGAGCCCACAAGATTGCTTTATCCAGCCTAAATTCATCATTAATTCCCATACACACAGGCAGCCACGGAGTTCTCTCAGCTAGCACATCAAAACCTGAGCAAAGCACCCAAGGCTGAGCAAATCACTCTTCCCAAGGTGGATGAGGGAGAGGCTTACACGGCTAATGCCAACAGGACAGAGGCAGGGAGCTCCCTGTGGATGGAAGGACACAAGATCCTTTCCCCTTGCTCATCATCCTTACCTGTCCTTAAGCTGTAATCCTGGATTAGGCAGGCAGGCAGGTGGGGACTGCACAGCAGGCTCGCTGTGCTTGCAGAGCAGCCACTCCAGCCAGCCAGAGCCAAGCCCAAGGTGCCAGCACTGCCTGCCAGAGCCTGGCCAAGGCCTGCTGTGTCCCTCTGCATGCTGAAAACACAGCAGAAAAAAACCCCAAAAACAAACACCAACCAAAAAAAAAAAAAAAAAACCAAAAAAACCCCACAAAAAACCAAAAAAAAACCCCAAACAAACAAACCCAAAAAAACCCACCCAAAAAAAAAAAAAAAACCCACATCCAAAAACCCCCAAAACAAAACAACAACAACAAGAAAAAAAATTAAAAAGAACAACCCCAGGGAAGGACTGCAATCACTATAATTCCCCAAATAAATCAGATGTACATTATGAGTTGGGAAAGCAGACAAGAAAACACTTAGAAACATAATAAATGTGAATAGCTGCAGTTACACAAAATGTAGCACCATACCTCTAATTGTATCAATTATTTTTTACGATTGTGATCTCAAAGATGTTAAGTTTTGCTAAGATGTATTTGCAAGTTACTTTGATTACTGGGAATAGTGGGAATGTATTTAAAAGCTTTTTGGCCCCCTGATCCCCCTTTGCAGCATCCTGAATCAGCTGGCAGAACATTTGGCACTTTAGACCCTTCTGCTTGATGCATTCAGTCAGTCCTGGAATTATTTGGGCTACTCAAATGCAGAGCCTTTGTCCAAGGTGTCTTTTCACTGATCCCAGGGTTCTTATGACTGATTTTGCTTTTCACATTTTTCTCTCTCTTTCATTTTTTAATCAGATATGTTTTACTGTGAGGAAGAATTTGACCATTTTCTATTGTATTCTAAGAAATAAGCCTACTACACCCAAGCGCTCAAGGTAATTTCATTTCTGCAATAGAAGGTATAATTGAAGAATCATATTTTCAGTGTAAGATATTGTCTAAAACTAGGCCCTAGCATGAACCCTGGTCAACTACATACAATCCTCTTTAATATGGCCTTTGATAGCATTCATTTAACACTCTAGTGCAAAGCCTTCAAAGGGACATTGAATGAAATTAAGTTTCCAAAAGAACTGTAATAATAACAGAAGTCTCTTTCTCTGAATTAATGGCAATCTTAAAATCTCTCCTGCTTTGATACAGCACATTAATCCACAATGGAAATGTTTACATAGCATTTAAAACTACAAACAGGATTAGCAAAGACCTTTCCAAGGACAAGATATATTCAGTTGGATTTTAAGAATGGAAGTTGGAGGGCTAAAATTAGACTGGGGGAATCCTATGCAAAATGGAATTGGCCTTGGTCTTCAAATAACCTACTTAGAGACTGTCCACTCCCCTTGAAGTGTGTGCTGCTTTCCCCCAGGAAAACACACAGAGATTCTGGATCTAGAAAGGAACAAGCAAAAAGCTTCTGCAGGGCAGAGAACCAAAGGCTGCCAAAGGAGAAGTGCCCTGACTGCACCTCCATGAGGACCCTGGTCCGGCTGGAGAGAATTTTCTCCTGGAGACTTTGATGCCTTCAGTTTTATCTTCCGTATTTCCCAGCCTCTGCACTGCCTTGGTGTGTAACTCTGAACTCCACACACAGTGCCAGCAGCTCTCCTCACAGCTCAGGCACACAGAACAATCCTTTTCCAGCCCAGAACCAAGCACAGCACTGCAGCTTCAGCCCCAAAAGTGCAAACAGGGGATGGAGGAGAGAACCTGGGAGGGTGGGACTGCAGAACCTGGAGCTGGGATTGGACACTGAACCCCAGCATGGAAATGGACCAGAACTTATAAAAGGGTGAAAACTCATGACTTGGAGTCCATCCCGGGTGGAGCCATGGTCAGGCTCTTGCACTGCCCAAGGTGCATCCTTTGAAAGCCTTTGAATAAATCCCCACTTTATTCTTTAACTCTGCCCAGCCTCTGCTCCAGGCAGACTCTTTAGGCATCCCCTTCACCAGGCTCTTACTCCTTGTTCAAGTTCTCTTTTGGGCAGAGCAGAGCAGCAGCACCAGAGCTGCCCTCCCTTGCCTGCTCTCAGAGCTGGGCACTGCTGTTGCACCCTGGAGGGGAGGAGAGCCCCAGGACCATGGAACAGCATCATCCACAAACTACCTGTGTGAAGGGTGCCTTATCTGTCACAGACATCTTTTATGGAAAATCCTTTCCTTAGGATTTTTCCTCCTGAGAAGCTGAGAGGCCTCAGGAACAAACTGTAACCAATGGTTATCTGCTGCTGTGGGATGCAACAGGTGCATCTGGGATTGGTCTTATGTGGTTGTTTCTAATTAATGGCCAATCACAGCCCAGCTGGCTCGGATTCTCTGTCTGAGCCACAAACCTTTGTTATCATTCCTTCTTTTTCTATTCTTAGCCAGCCTTCTGATGAAATCCTTTCTTCTATTCTTTTAGTATAGTTTTAATATATCATAAAATAATAAATCAAGCCTTCAGAAACATGGAGTCAGATCCTCATCCCTTCCCTCATCCTCAGACCCCTGTGAGCACCGTCACACTCATCCTCACACAGCACCAGCCATTCCTGCCCTGCTCCAGCCTCTGGCTCCTGTCCTGCTCCTTTCACCCTGCACTGCTGCCCAGCCAGCTCTGGAGCCTGCCCACCTCCCTGTCCTGCTCCTCCTTTCACCTGCACACACAGCTCAGCCCCTGCACAGCCCCCTGGAGCCCCTTCCCAAATGTGAATTCAGAGTGAGATGAACAGGAATGGCTTTGGGAGCAAAGAGCAAACCTCTGTTAAGCCTTAAAACCTGTTCTGAGCAGACTTTTTGATTGCTCCAGGGTGTCCATGCCCACATGTATGTACTTCTGCAGCAGAAAAGTGCAGCAAAAATGATTAAACACATGAGGAAAGAGGCTTCCATCTAAAAAGTGATTAAAAAGACTAGCATTGTTTAGTTTACAAAACACAAGAGTAAAAGATGATATAACAGAAGCAGAGAGAAGGGGCTATTTATTCTGTTTTCTCTGAAGCACAAATATGCATGGAAAGGTGAAGGGAAAATGCTGAAAACATTCGTGCAGTGTATAATCAACCCTGCAACTCATTGCTGCAGGATATTAGGCAAATTTTTCAGAAATACTTCTAAATGCGTTTGATGTGACAAATAATAAGCCTCAGCTCCTGAGGTGAAGGAAAAGCAAAACCAAACCATCTCCCCAGATGGGAAGGACACTCAGTCCCTGTCCTTGTGCTGGAGATGGAATTCTTGTCTCCAGAGGAATGGCATTATTTATTTATCACGTGCATGATATGGAAGGGCTGGTTTCCTTCGAGCAGGAGGTTCTGTGGCAGGCAATTAAAAGGGGCAGCAAATGCAGCTGTGTGAAGCCATTGCTTCAGATTCCTCCCCAAATACAAAACTTGGGAGTGCTGAAGTGGCTCAGGTTTAGTTACTTTGTTCTCAGCTGGTTATTCTCCCCAAAGACTGTTAACAACATCTAGGGAGCAGTCAAGGCTGAGAATGAAAATGGAATTAAATATATTCACATCCTTGGAAAAGTCTTGTTTCTACACACTCACAAGAAACATTTTCTCAGTGGGTCCCTCCTGTTTTGGGTACACAAGGGAAACTGTTTTATTTCCGATGTCACTCCAAGTTAGCAGTGAGTGGAATTGGAATTTCAGTGCATGGGAGCAGCCAGGAGGGTGCTGAGGTGCTGCCACAGACAGAATTAGTACCTGCTTAAAATGTACACGGAGAACAAACTCTCTTAAAAAAAAAAAAAAAGAATTTAAAACGCTACTTCTGGCTTATGAATAGTTTCCTTGCAACTGTCAGGCCATCTGCTTGGAGAGGGGTCTGTGCAGTCATGAAAGGGATCTTAAAATATACTCTCCTCATAAACATCTTTTGTTTGGAAAATCCACATGCATCGCATAATGCAGTAAACGGCAGCACGGGCTGAAGGGAAGCATTTTGAAATGCCGAGGGTGCAGCCTTGGATACGGCTCCCCCTGCCCCCTCCCCTGTCAATGAGCCCCCTTTGAGGCACCCTCAGCCCCCTCTGCGCAGCCCAGACTGGCAGCACCCACCTGCTGCCACCAGAACTTCCTTGGGTACATCCAAAATACCAAACTGCCTGGTGGGCAGAGCAGGAACAGCTCCTGCAAAGCGGCTCTCAGGGATTGCATCATTCTCACAGCCAATTTTCTGCCTACACTGCACCATTTTCTGTGGGAAAAAGCCCCAGCATACGTTCTGTGTCCACAGTCAGAAAGGGCAAATGAGGGATGTGCAAGCACATCTAATTCCAGCATTTCCTAACTTCCATCAGCTCAGCTTTCCAGAACTGCTTGGTACGTCAACTTATACAATACATACATATGCACACAAACATTTATTTGGTCTGCATGCTTAGAATATGAAATTGTGTGTATGAGAACAGTGTTTTGCTTCCCTTATGGTTTTTTTTTTCCTGTTTATTTTCATCATTCTTTGGTCATTTTTTGTTTACCCAATTTTTGTTATTCTAATGTAAGTTCAAATATACAAAATGCTAATTTTCTTTTACATAAAAATGTAATAAAACTTTCTGGCTTTCTTTATAAACAAATTTCAGCAGGAAGGTTGATGGGATGCTGTATACCAAGTAAAGAAGAAATACTGTTTAATTATCTTCCATATAAAATCCAATAAAACGTTCTGGCTTTTCTTATTTTTCTGTACTGAGGATTAACATCAGTGTCTTTGTGATGAGAAATCTGCATTCATGGCTCCTCTATTTAGATTTAAATAGGAATTATAGTTCTTGGCAGAAAGGGATCTGTCAAATATCACAGCATTTGTGGCAGGTGGTCACTGCATTGCTTAGTACAGACACTGCCTGCTTAACCATAGCCTGAAGTAAACATCAAAAGTCAATTATTCTCTTTGTAAATATTTTATTTATATTTTGGAGGCTAACAAACATCTTTTCAGCGCTTGGCTGAGGCCTTCCTCCACGGATCATAATCCCACTGAACCTGCACTGGGGTGGCTGGGAACGTGCTCAGCAGTGCAGGGACACCAGCAGTGAGTGCTGGGTTTCATAACCCCATTCTCTGCCTGGAAACCCTTAATGACTTGGCTGCCTTGGAGTGGACAGAGCTGAAACTTGTCACGGCTGTTACCCAGAGCAGCTGCCAATTAGCACGACAACCGTGGATTATTTTGCCTTTCCTCTGTTAAAATGTATTTTGAATATAAATAACGAAAAAGAAAAAAAAAAGAAACCCAGTTCTGAATCCTTGGATGTAACACTTTGGGGTGGGAAGGGAGGAGCTCTGGTTTAATGGCCAGACAGGCGTGTGCAGTGGATGCACTCTGAGCAGCAAATCCAGAGGAGGAGCTGAGCTCTGAGGGTCAAATGCCCCCAAGAAATGTCTTGTTGCAAGGCGAACCTGCTAAGACAACATGACAGTACCTGGCAGGTTCTGCATGCATGGCAGAACGCCTCCCAAAAGCAGCGTGGTGTGGAAAACGTCTGGAGATGCTGCTGCACGTTTCAGATCCCTATCTGAACTCTGCCTGAACTCTTTGGGCCATTAACTAATCAGATCATCTCATTTAAACAATGTTATAAAAATAATCAAGGACCTCTGCCTACATAAATACAGTTTGGATATATTTACCCTAAAGAAGCAGGGCTTTCTTGGGCACTTACTCCTGGCATTTGGGGAACAGAAGGAGCACAAAATGTTAGGGAGGAGCAGAATTCTCCGAGATGGGGCTGTGGGTAATTTTCCCTGCAAGCCTGTTTGGTGGCAAGTTAATTGAGTCCCACATTACCCAAACTGCAATGTACTAAAGCACTGGGTGCTCGTTTTCCTGCACTATTTGCCTGGCAAAGGCCATCTGTTCTACCCCATCCATGCACAGGCACTGCCTCTATTGTTGAAACAGGATTCACACACACGTGGATCAAGGCAAGCATGTGCCTCTAACTGTTTTGATCCCTAGAACATGGATTTTTCATTTTCTTTGTTTCTTTGTGCTCACCCAGTAATAATACTTGTCATCTGAGAATTCATATTGATCTTGTCATTGCCTTAAAATTGGATGACAATTACTATCTTTGTCAAAATTCGATCTGATGAAATGGCTCCAATTAGGAAGGAAAAAGAAGGAATCCATCACAGCAGGGAACATTGCATTTGGCTTTAGAGCAGGGAAGCTTCTCTTAAAGGAAAACTGAGAGGAAAATGGGAACAAGCGTGACAGAGACTAGGATGCCAGTCTGCAAATCCACAGAAATTAGGTATACATACGAAATGAACAGCCATTTCATTTTTGCAGTCCGTATCTGTCTGCAGACCTGAGTTGAAGCTCCCCTGACAATAAATGCCAGTAACTGTTGTTTTCCTTTTGTGATCTGGTCAGACACACAGTGGCAGTTGGCACCAGGCTTCCTGCATTTTCAAATCCAGTTCTGATTACCAGTATAATTATAATACATTATCAGGAGTAGATTTGCTGAAGTTCATAAAATGATAACAGCGTAAATGACATTACGTTTCCAGATACTGATCTCACCTTGAAGCCAAACACAAAGAGTAGTGAAAGAGTTGAAAACAAAAGAGCAAGTGCACTTCCATTGCTACTGATATTGGCACTAAAGCAAACAACTTATCCCTGCTAATTACAAACAAAATCGTGCTAATTACAGACTTTTTGTTTATAAGTCATCCCTAAAAATTAGCGTGTGCATTTGTGTGCGTGTGTAGGAGTGGGGCAATCTTTTTCCAAAACAAAGCAGTTTGTTTTGTATTGAGCTGATGTTTTATTTGGCCAAAAAAGCCCTGCCAGTGTTTTGTTTCTGAGGGGTCAGGGTACCTGGAATTCTGGCCTGGCCTCACCTGGGAGCTGGGAGAGGGATGCTGGTGTTTGACTCTATCTGAAGGACTGGAAATCTCCACCTACCCCAAAAATTATCTCAGCTCCAAGCCATTCTTGCATGGATTTCACTGAATCAGGCCAGTAAATCTTCCCAAATAACCATGGTTTTGGATCTGTACAGTCACATGAGCTTCTGCACAGGGGCCTGCACAGTTTTACCTCCCTGGAAAATCACATCTCCTTAACTGCATGGAGCAGCTCCTCAGGACACCGAGGCAAGCCAGGGAAGGCTTCAGCAGGCGGTGACTTTCCAGCTGGAGCCGTGGGACTGGTGGGATGCAGGGATGAGTCACCACAGCTCAGCAGCAGCAGCTCCGTGAGGGAAGGTGGGCGAGCTGGGGCTCCTCTGCAAGCTGGGCAGACAGAATTTCCCTTCCCCAAATCTTCCTCCCCCTGTCTCTGTTTTCACTAGCTAAGCATCCTCGCTGACTCTGACCTACATTTGAAACAGTTCCAGAACGCAGCAGAACTGTGTTTCTGGGGAATTTGATATTTGCTAAAAATTTTAATCCAACCCATTTAAAAATGTTGCATGCTAACTGAGCAAACAGAGCCATCAGAAAAGTCTACAAACCCCAAGCAATTGTCCTGGATTGTTTACAACACACTGCTATTAATGAGCATCTGGGATGAGTATGGGATCTCCGACTATGGATCTCATGATCTGTACAATAATGGCTGATTTTAATTGACTTTTGCTTCATATAGCAAATCCCAATTGGAGAAGTTCCAGGACGCTGCTAGTGAAGAGCTGTGGGCGGGTGCATGTTTTGAAGTGATGGTAAACATTGTGACATATACTGTGTGTGCCACATATTCTCGCATGCACATTTTGACTTTTGTTGCCTTGGCTTTCACACAGCATCTCGAGCATAGACATCCCTATTTGCCAGTTTGAGTGGAAATCTGTTAATATGTGAACGCTGCTCGCCAGCACGCCCCACCAGGGCTGGCTCTCAGCTCCTCTCTCCCCTCTGCCACGGACACCAGCCCTGCTCTCGTGGCATCTGTGCTCACAGGGGCGCTGGGAGCCCTGAATGGGGGGCTCAGCTCAGCAGGAGCCTCTGGTTTCCCCTCTAAGTCACATCACTGAGAGGGCCTCGCTCTTCTGCTGCTCTGAGTTCTGTTTTCCTTTCAGGAGGTGCTGAATGCCAAATTTGGTCAAGCTGTTTTAGCACTTGGAGTGCTGTGGGCGTTAAAATACCTCTAAAGGTCTGGGAGTGTGAGCCAGATTACCTGTATGATGTATTTTAATGATTAGCCAACCCTTCTGCTTGAGCTGAAATCTGTCCTGGATCCACAACAGCTCTTTGGGAACCTGAACTCAGCCAAGATTTGCAGAGGTGTTTTAATCTGACACATTAAAACGTCCCCTGCTACATATCCCATCCTGCCTGGCAGCAATATCGGGGCCGATATTAGATTTGGGTTTAGGCTCTTTTGCAAAGCCATTTGCATCACACAGAGCAAAGCTGTGAGGCATTCACAGGCCCTGGAGCTCTGTGTGTCCTGTCCCTGGCAATAAGGTGCCCTGAGCACAGGGAGGGTGCTCTGCTGCTGCCCACGCCTGCCCAGTTCCCAGAGGTGTGAGACCCCTGCAGCAGCTCCTGCACTTCAGCCCTGAAATATTTTTTTAAAGGAAGGAATAAAAAGTAAGATTAAAAAAAAAATAGATCTATTTTCCTGACTGCAGCAGAACCACTTCTCAGAGAGCCCACCTGGCTGTTGGACAAGGTTCCTGCAGGAGAGCTTTGCATGTGAGGAAAGCAGCTGAGGCAGCTGCTGGAACCTTCTCTGCTGCACACAATGCAACAAATGCTGGTGAAAGGGAGTTTCTGCAAGGTAACCCTGCCACAGCTCCAGAGCTATCCAGCACTCTGCCTGGCCACGAGCCCTCTCTGTGCTCAGGAAACCATCTGGGATGGCAGCCAACCTGGGAAGGGAGCAGGATTCCCAATGAGCAGCCATTGGGAGTGCTCCCCTCAGCACAGCTGCCATCATCATCATCATCATCATCATCATCACCATCACCATCACCATCAGCATCATTATCAGCAGCAGCAGCTCTGCAGTGGGGAAGGCAGTGCTGCCCAGCCCCAGCCCCAGGACTGCCCCAGGGGATGCTGGCTCTCACCTGCTGCTCCCACCTGCCTCCACACTGTTCCCCCTGTCCCCACCTGGCTCCACACTGTCCCCACTGTCCCCACACTGTCCCCATTGCCTCCACACCATCCCCCTGCCCTGAGCCCACCTGTGCTTGCCTGGGACCAGGAGCTGCCACAGGGCTGGTGGGAGGCCCATGGATCCTCCTGAACACGTTATCTAAAACCCTCTTTCAGTATTTTTAACAGATCTCCTGGCAGAAAGTGCCCATTGTTTTCACTGATCTCTGCTGCTTCTGGGTTTATTTTCCTTCTCTATCCTCAAGCCTGTATCTCGTGTCCCTTTCTCTGCCAAACTATTCATTTGCTGCTGAACAATCATGTGTTTGTGTTTCAGGGAGTTCCCTGGTTTTTGCATCTTTCCATCCTGTTGGCCATACATCTTTTTCTCTGCAGATTTTTCCTTATTGTGCAGCGGCATGTGGCTATCTGCTAATGCCAATATTACTCCCTGAGAATTCTTTTTCCTTGCATCATCAAGGATTTAAGTGGAAAGCCTTCAGCACAGTGCAAATTTCACTCCTGAGAAAATCCATCTTTTGAGGTAGCTGATTTTAATTAAAGAATACTCTCTCTCCCTCTCTCTCTCCCTCTCTCTCTCTCTCTCTGGATTATACTTTAATTTCAGTTTCTATCACAACATTAGATACTTCTTAGATAAAATGTATTTTTGTCTCCTTTCATCAGTGATTATCTGGAGTTCTTAAACACTTGGGGTCAGCAGCTGGTCCCCAGTTGATGTAGTTCAGGAATAATTCTATTCAAAGGAATTAATTCACAACAAAATTGGTTTTAAGTTCAAAATCAGGCAAAATGTTCATAATATTTTGCCCGTATTGCATACATGAGAGTGAAACTCTCAGAAATATCAGTAATAGCAGTGGTGGTAATAAACAATAATCTCTGAAGTGTAGAACACCTTCCACCTGAGCATTTCAGCTTTAAGTTACTGTCATATGAAGAAATGTCATTATCCTAATTTTACACCAGGGGAAAGGAGGTGACAGGAACTTAAGAAAGCAGCTGAAAATCTCATAACAAGAACTGAACCTCTACCTCCTGATCTCCTGCTTCTAACACCCTCAGCACAGAGGGAATCTGTTCCCAGGGGATATCAAATTGAGGCCTTGGAAGTTAATAGTTATGGCAGAATCGACACTGTTCAAACACAAGTGCAGTTTGAGTTTCTGCCTCCATCATTTTGCCAAATTAAGACTGAAATATCATCGGTATCATAACTTAAATTGTTTATGCATGATAAATTTGCACAGTTAAAGCATTTCCAGACTTCTCCCAGAAATGGCTGAACATAATCCCGGGCAGGGAGAGCCCTGCTGCAGATTTGGAGCTGCACTGCTGCAGAGGAGGCTGCAGGAAAACCCTGCCCCTTCTCACGCCCAAGTCACAGCTTCCTCTCGTGGCAAAGTGGGATTTTGGCCAAGGTGCCCATGGCCACAAGGAGCCCTCCTGTCCAAGCAGAGCTTGTGGAACACCCAGGGATGGGTGTGCATGTACATATGCCCATCTATGTGTGACAGAATGCAGGCAGATGCACAGAAACCCACACAGAAAGGATGGGATGAGAGAGTTCAAGCCGGCAGGAGGGGGTTGTTCTATTTTGTTCCATTTTCTGTGTGCTGAACGACACGCAGCAAGTTGTTAAGTCACTGCACAGCCATTGCAGACTCTCCCCCACTCCTTTTGTCTGATTTTTGCCTGTTTTAGTGCCCCCTCCAGCCTATGCACGATGCAGATATGGATCTCTGCTTAGTCATGCATTTCTGTGCTGAGCAGAATTAAAGGAAAAAATATCTATGTAGGATAAGGGTAGGAATAAAATGTGCTTTGGCAAAGTGCTTCAAACTGCCTTTCTGCCAGTAAGCCATTAATTTGTGCTCCTTTGTTTTCTCCAAGCTCAGAATAATTCCCATCTGCCTTGACTCACTATCTAGCTCAGAAAGGGAGAGGTCCTTTTTTGAGCAAGGATGAAATAGGAAACTTTATGTATAAATGAAGAATGGAGCTTGGAATTCTGGTGCTTCTACCACTGGGACCTAAAATAACTCGAGGTCCTGCTCTTTTAATTAATTTCATTCTGATGAGCCTGCCTCTCCTGTTCTTGTGTTTTTTCCAAGCTTTTGTGTTCCTGGCCTGCCTGCAATCCATATGTATTCCCCTTCTCTCTTCCTGCTGAAGCTGAAGACGCAATCACATCTTTGAACCATCTGGTTTTTAATTTATTATTCTCCCCCACTGCACTGATGGGCTCTCTCGTGTTCCTGTCAGGGTAACAACTTGGCTCCTGTTTATCTAAGATATGTTAACACGCTGTTCCTCTTCTGGGCGCTCGCTTGGGCTATTGGATTTCCTGAAATTAAACACTGGGGAGTTTTTAATATTATTTTCATCATCAGACCAGGGAATACCCCCTACCTTTACAGCCTCTCTTCCTCCTTTTGTTGCTCCAATGAACATTTTAAGACTCTTGCTAAATTTAGGCTAATATCTTATTTTTTCTGTCCTCTCCACATCATTCCCAGGGTGACTCAGTGGAGCCTGCCTGGCCATGTTCCTGTGAAGAACATGGTGAGGAACCCGCTCATGTGAGGCCAGAGAGCACCAGGATTCCCCAGAGGGGGCACAGGAGTCCCTGCAGAGCTCCCGCAGTGTCCCCAGGGGCAGGACACGAGACTGGGGACAATCCTCCCATGTCCTGACCCACTCACCCCAACGTGAGCAGAGGGAGCACCCGCAGGGCCAGGGGCAGCTGCTGTCCCTGCCAGGGGGGACGGGCGCTCCGGGGAACCGCAGGACGGAGAAGAATGTGGATTTATATTTGTTACTTTCCTTTCCTCTGGAGCCTCCCGAGAGCCTTCTGAGGCATTCCGTTCTTTAATAAGCTGAAAGTGCTCCAAGATTTTTCTAATGAAAATGATATAGGAGCACACAGTGTTATTATTAAAGCCTCTCTCTTTTTTCTCTAGGAACTGCTAAAATACATTTACAGTTTATATCCTTTTTGGTGAGCATTAAAGTTTCTAATTTAAAATAATAAAGCCTGGTTTGCTCACTTTCTTACCCTTCTATTTCAAAAATATAAAAACCTGACAGTTTTCTAACTATTCTTATTTTGCCGAGTGATTTTTGGATTTCAATAAAAGTAACACTGTGGTTACAACACTTTGGGAGATAAGCAAAGAGATTTTTTTTTTTTTTTACAGCACAATTATGGAAATTTCAAAGAATCTTATAAATACCCTGCTATTTGCATATGTGAGATAAGCATATTTTAGTGATGGTTGTGACAGGCTAGCAAGGAAAAGGAGTGGGACAGGCACCCAGCAAACACAGGCAGACATGAGGGGGTGTGTGTGCCCTGTGTGTGACACCTGGGCTGGGCGGGGGCAGGATCACCCTGGGGCTCCCCCAGCCGTGCCTCAGTTTCCCCGCGCAGGGGCAGGACCAGCACTGTTTCCTCACGCCACAGGCAGTTTGCTCAGGAGAGAGGAGTTAATTCTCCAGCCCTGAGCTGTGTGTGCCCTCGGCAGGGATCCCTGTGCCTCCTGTGGGCAACCCTGGTGCTCTCTGGGGTGGGTTCCTCAGCACGTTCCTCACACCAGGAGCTCTGCAGGGATCCCTGAGCCCCTTTTGGGAAACCCTGGTGCTCTCTGGGGTGGGTTCCTCGGCACGTTCATCACACCAGGGGCTCTGCAGGGATCCCTGTGCCCCCTTTGGGCAATCCTGGTGCTCTCTGGCCTCACAGGGGTGGGTTCCTCAGCAGGTTCAGGAGCTCTGCAGGGATTCCTGTGCCTCCTGGGGGGAATTCTGGCGCTCTCTGGCCTCACAGGGGTGGGTTCCTCAGCAGATTCCTCTCACAGGAGCTCTGCAGGGATCCCTGTGCCCCTTTTGGGCAACCCTGGTGCTCTCTGGGGTGGGTTCATCACACCAGGGGCTCTGCAGGGATCCCTGTGCCCCCTTTGGGCAATCCTGGTGCTCTCTGCCCTCTCTGGGGTGGGTTCCTCAGCAGGTTCAGGAGCTCTGCAGGGATTCCTGTGCCTCTTTTGGGGAATTCTGGTGCTCTCTGGCCTCACAGGGGTGGGCTCCTCAGCAGATTCCTCTCATAGGAGCTCTGCAGGGATCCCTGTGCCCCTTTTGGGCAACCCTGGTGCTCTCTGGGGTGGGCTCCTCAGCAGGTTCCCCACACCAGGAGCTCTGCAGGGATTTCTTTGGGCAATCCTGGTTCTCTCTGCCCTCTCTGGGGTGGGTTCCTCAGCAGGTTGAGGAGCTCTGCAGGGATTCCTGTGCCTCCTGTGGGAACCCTGGTGCTCTCTGGGGTGGGTTCATCACACCAGGGGCTCTGCAGGGATCCCTGTGCCCCCTTTGGGCAACCCTGGTGCTCTCTGCCCTCTCTGGGGTGGGTTCCTCAGCAGGTTCAGGAGCTCTGCAGGGATTCCTATGCCTCCTGTGGGGAATTCTGGTGCTCTCTGGCCTCACAGGGGTGGGTTCCTCAGCAGGTTCCTCTCACAGGAACGTGTCCAGGCAGGCCCCAGTGAATCACCCTGGGAATGATGTGGAGAGGATGGAGAAATAAGACATGAGCCTAAATTCAGCGAGGTACAAAGACATGGAAGGTCTGCTGGCCCTGGGGACATGGGGACACCTGTGCTGCCACTGCCTCCCTGTGCCACAGCCCTCAGCCCTGGGACAAGGAGCCTGTGCCAGGCAGGTCAGCACTGCCAAAGGCCAGCACAGCCCCCAGAGAGCAGCTGGGGCCAGCCTGGCATCCACACCTCCCCAGGAACCCCTGAGATGGAGCCAGAGCTGCTTCTGGAGTGGAGCTGTGCTTTTCTCCTGCTGCTCACCTTCGTGTTTCTGAGCTGGAGTCTCCCTGCTGGTTGTGCCTCAGAGCTGCTGGGAAGCTCCCAGAATTAGCGTGGCAATTCTCTCAGCCCTTTGTTGAAAAGGGAGAGTCCACATGAAAACGCAGCGCCATTCCAGCTGCATAAACAGCGTAAATTGCTGTGGAACCAAAAGGCAGTTGAGCTAACAGAAACCCCAAACAAACAACCCCCTCCACACACACTTCTGTGTCCCCATTAGAGCTGCAGGTTTCCATTCTGTACATCTCCCAGCCATCTGCTTGGCCCTTGAAAGAGTCCTTGAGAAACCGAAAAATGAAAACCACTTACTTTCTGAAAATGAATCTTGGCTTCTCAGTGCCTGGCTTTCAGGGGAGCTCCATCCACTCCAGCCTTGATTTCTGTAGTGCAGATACTCGCTATGTCCTGAACAATTAGATGCCTTTGAGGATGTTGAAAGCTAGACATAAAAAAAACCAAATCAATCTGGAGTCTTGTTTGACAACTGACACTATTTCTAATGCAAAAAAAAAAAAAAAGAAAACAAATCCAACCACCAAAATAACATAATAAAATAACCCGCAGAAAGCTCAAAACTTAAAAGAAAATCTACGAAATGGACCCTTGGCTCTTTATGTTTCAAACCATACATTTTTTCTATCAAATTTTCTTTAGCTTGCCTAGAAAAACAATTACAGAGGTCCAGATCCATCTTTTTTCCTCCCTGCTGGGGCAGGTGACCTTCTCCAGAAGCCAAAGCCCCTTGGCTTGTGCAGCACAGCCAGGAACCCTCAGGAGATCACTGAGGGGTGGGGATGGACTTCTTCTGGTCCCTGGTGTCTGCAAATCCTTCTTCTTCACCAAAAGTTTGGGCAGAGGTTGGCTGGCAGCACGACCCAGACCCTGCAGGTTCTCTGGGGCCGCTGACAGCCTCTGGAGCCATGGCATGGGGGTCTGCAGGCTGGAGCTGCCCAAACTGCAGAAACTCTGCTGCAATTTGTTCCCAAGCTCCACAGAAGCCTGTCCTGGACACAGGAAGGATGACAAGCTCTGCCTTCCCAAGCAGCTGACTGGTATTTCTCTGTGGTATTCACAGGGAAAATAGACGCACAAGGCAAGAGGCAGTTTTGCCTCGTCAGCTAATGGTCCTTGACTCTGTCCCTTTGTGTTTCTGGGGACAAACAGGAGAGGTCACAGTGCAGCTGTGCAGGTGAGGTGCCTCTGTCAGAGGCCGCGGGGTCTGTGCAATGGGGCAGGCCCAGGCACTGTGAGCTGGGGCTCGGGGTCGCTCCTGTCGGTGTCACCAGCCCCGGGCAGTGCCCCAGCCCTCAGCGTGGGCCTGATGGCAGCAACGGCTCCAGCTGCCTCCACCTCTGCCCTCTGCCCAGGCTTTGTCTGCTGGAGCTTTTCAGCTCCTCACCCAGGCCACATCAGAGCCCGGCTGGAGGGACGGAGCAGAGCTGTAATCCTCATCTCCTATTGTCCCACTGATCGTTTGGGCTCTGGAAGAGTCTTCCTTTTTGAAGAGCTTTTCCTTTTCTTTATTTTTTTTTAATCTTCCCCCCACCCTTTTCTTCTCATTTTCAACTGGCACCAGGAGGGCAGAACAGAAGAGGCTGCTCAAAGACGTTTTCAGCTTGCTTTCTCTCAAGAGATCCTAGCCCCTGGCAGAAAACCCAATACCTGACAGGAAAAAGCCCCTCCACCATAACAAGGCAGCTCTCCCTTCCCAGCTGCTGGATTGCTTGCAGGGGCTGGGGCTGGAGGTGTGAGGGAGGATGGGATCCAGAGGAATGCAGATGGGAGGAAGGGATTTGGCATGATGGTGATGGCCGTGTGATTGGAGGTGACAGGAACAATAGTGCATGGCTGTGTCTACACTGCCTGCCAGACACACGCTGGCCTCTCAGGAAAGGGGAGCACAGTACTTTTAAATTAAAGTGGATGGGGCTGGGAAAAGGAGGGAAGGGAAAAGGAAATAAAACATAAGGGCTGTTGTTATCTTGTTGTTATCTGATTTCTAGAGTCCTGTACTGTTGTTATCATATTTCCAGAGTCCCATACCTTCTCAGTGATATTCCTTGGCTGCAGCTCTTCACAGCACGGACTCCTTCTTTTGCACGTTGATCCTTCTTAGTCAGGGCTCCTTCCAGGCTCTCCCTGACTGGCCAGCCCAGCCCCTTTTTTATCCCAGTTATCTTCAGTGGCCACAGCTGCAGCCCAGTTAAGGACATCGCAGCTGCAGCCCATCAAGAACAGCTGGGACCTACCAGGGCAAGGCCTATATACAGATATTCCAGTACAATACAGATATTTTACTAGGACTCCTCTGCTATAAAGGGCTTTCAAACTGCTGGGCGAGCTGGTGCTCTCCTTCCAGCCACAGCAAAGCACAACTGGCTCTGGGAAAGTGGGGCTGATGCAGCTCTAAGCCATCCCTGAACATCTCCAGCTGTGCATGATGGGGAGCTCAGACACCTCAGAGAGGAGAGAGCCCCAGCTCCCACTGCAGCAAGGCTGCAAATGCCCTCATCCCACTGAGCACCACCCTGCTGCAGCAGAGCAGAGAACGTGGGCATCTCAGGGAGCACCCTCCCAGTGAGAAACACAGGCAGCTCCACTGCGTGCACTGGGCAGAACAAAAACACCCCAACACCACTCAACCAGCTGCCCAGCTCCAGGAAAATCTGTGTACAACACAGCTGGAAGAGCTGTCCTTACCCACCACAGCAGATCTGTGTTTCTGTGCTGGTCCAGCCCTGGTGATGGGTGACACTCACTCCTTTCTGGCACCTGGAAAGTAAAGACAACTTTCCTTTTGGCTTGGTGTTTTTCTCCTTTCCAAAGCTCTGGCTGTGATTGATGAAGCTGCCTGGCATTGTCAGAACTTACCTGAACTAATAAACAATGGAAATGCCTTTATTTGTGCTAGTGCCAGATCCATCCCCCTCCCAGCCCCAGGTGTGCTCTGTGCCGGAGCCCATGATGTACTACCTGAACCCCTGCTCACCATCCTTCATGTTGATTATTTACCATTTTCTGCCTTTTATCTATTCTATGAACATTTTGCCCTAATTGCTCAGCTATTTGTTGATTATCCTGCAGTCGTTTGTCAGATCCTTTTCTTCATTAATCTGTGAGACCCTTCAGTTGCTATTCATCTGATAAGGAAGTTTTTAACCATCAATTCTCTCAGAGTCATGTCTCACTTCATGTCAGGGCCTTCAAAGGAACAGAACCATGGCTGACTGCAGCTGCTTGTGGAGTCACTCAGATGGGAACACCACACCCTCCTTTCTGCCACTCACCTGCACTAGCCTCCTCCAAGCTTCCTTTGGAAGCTGAATTCTCCACATCCTGAGGTTTGTGGGCATTCTGCTCCGTGCACTTGCTGCTTCGTAACCAGACAGGCAAAAACCTTGTTCAGCAAAACGAAATCCTTCCTGGTGGCTGGCTGAGCCCGTGGGGAGGCAGGGCTGACAATGCCTGTGGGACTGGCACCGTCAGCTGCCACTTGCAGGGAGCGAGGTGAGCTGAGCCCTGCCCGTGCCTCCTGCTCTGCTCCGCACTCACCGAGCACAGCCTGAGCCAGCCCTGCTCTGCCCAGCCCCTGCCAGAGCTCGGTGCATCCCTCTGGGTGTCCAGAGCTGCCCAGCCCCTGTCAGAGCTCAGTGCATCCCTCTGGGTGTCCGGAGCTGCCCAGCCCCTGTCAGAGCTCAGTGCATCCCTCTGGGTGTCCAGAGCCACCGAGGACCCCGCCAGGGGGCTCAGAGACCCTGGCACACAGCCCAGAGCACCTGCGGGTTTGATTATGACCCCTGGAGCAAGTTACCAGCTTTGTATGAAGACCTGAAAGGCACAGAAGTTTAAATAGTATAATAATAAAATTATCACTGGGTGAAAATGCCGATTTTAGGATTTTTGGAGACAAGATGGAGGGATCTGGGTGTGTCCAGCCTTTCTTCTTCTTCTTCTTGATCTCCATCTTCTGCAGTGATGTTGGCACTTCGGGATGGGTCTAGAGTAGAAGTGCACTGTCTAACATAGGTGATAGGTATTGGAAAGTAATTGTAAATATGTTATATTTATAATAGAAGTGCACTGTCTAACACAGGTGATAGGTATTGGGAAATAATTGTAAATATGTTATATTTAGAGTAGAAGTGCACTGTCTAACACAGGTGATAGGCATTGGGAAATAATTGTAAATATGTTATATTTAGAATAGAAGTGCACTGTCTAACACAGGTGATAGGCATTGGGAAATAATTGTAAATATGTTATACGTAGTTTGTAGTATAAAAGGACAACACCGCCTCTGGGGTGGTCAGAGTGCCTGTGGCTGCCCTGCTGAGCTGACCTCGGCTGGGCAAAAAGAAAGTTTTATAGATAAGAATTAATAACCTCAAGACCGAAAAGTGAAGAGCTCAGACTCGTTCTTCAGCTGCGCGGGATGAAGCAGAGACATCCTGCACATCTCGGGGCAGCAATTAACAACCAAAACCCAAGAAGCTCCAGCACCTGTACAGCACATCTCTGCTGCGTGGGGATCTGTCCTGACAGAGGCAATTCCACCCGCAGAGCCCCCTGCCCATCAGGAGGCTGCAGCACCCGACTCAGCTCAGCCCCTGCAGCGCTGGAGCTCAGAGCTGCTCGTGCCCCGTGTCCTGCTCCAGCCCTGCCTGTCCCTGTCCCCATCCCTGTCTCTGTCCTGTCACCCACCCAGGGCTCCCCAGGCCCCATCCTGTGCTGCACTGAACACCTTGTGTTTCAAGGAAGCATGACTAGGGTGTTGTGCCACTGGCCGCCCTCCAACGAGATAATCCAATTTTTCTGATTTCCAGACTGAATATACTCATTCCTTTTGACAAGGAGCTGCGGTGTCAATAAGATTGGAGATGCACAGACAATAGCCTGGAACACGGTATCCTTCTCTTTGTGCCAAATTGGCACTTTTTTCCCTGGCTGACAGAGGCAAACCGTGCATGAGGAGGTTTCCTGGGTGCAGCCAGCCCGGCTCTGCAGCTTGGGCTGGGCTGGCTTCAGCCTGACTGAGCTGCCTGCTCCCCTACACCCTGTTCCCACTGCCTGGGTCTCTCTAAAAGCTTAGCTGGAGGATGACTCACCTCAGTGAGCATCAGAATAAAATCCTGCATACAATTAACTGAGCAGTACAGTGCTGTCAGCCAGGCAGAGCAGTGGGGCTGGGCAGCTTTGGAATTAACTCCACACTCTGTTTATCAGGAGCCTGGCCTTCAATGCCTCGCATTGCTCCTAAATATTTTACCTCTTGTTGCACTAATTGAACCTTTTGTCTGTTGACTTTCAATCCTCCCTCCTGGATTGCAGCCAGATCTCCCAGTCTGCTGACACACTTGTTCTGCAGAGTCTGCCCAGTTCAGGTGGGAGCCACATCTGATGTCACTCACTTCCTGCAGGCCAATTTCCCCCACATCTGGGTGATGTGTGTGTG
Source organism: Calcarius lapponicus (assembly GCA_039654755.1). Taxonomy (NCBI): domain Eukaryota; kingdom Metazoa; phylum Chordata; class Aves; order Passeriformes; family Fringillidae; genus Calcarius; species Calcarius lapponicus. Next base: position 1,190,968 of record CM077467.1, read on the forward strand.
ACAGATCACAGGAGCTTGTGAAATCCTTGAGGAACTCAAGTGAAATATTTTTTCCCCCTCCTAAACTGTAAACCCCAAACTTTTACCAACATTTCTCTGTTAAAGAGCTGAAGAAAAATGCATTTGCTAGATCTATGGCCAAAAACCACTTAGCTCCTTGTACCACTGCAGCCGTAATTCCTGGCATTTTAACAAGAAGAGGTGATGTTTGCAGAGTTCCAGCATTTAATGCTCTGAAATCGACAGTCAGATGCATCTTTCTATTTCCCTTTACTGCCAGCCCCACAGGGGAATTACACAGCCTGGGTCACTGCACTGGCACCCCCTGATCCAGCCGGCTCTGGGCTCGCCTGGGCACTCAGAGCCTTTCTGCAGCTTGGAGCAAGCCCTGCTATTAAAGCAGAGGCATTAATCTTCCCATACTCCAACTTATCTCCAGCTTATACTTGCAGAGAGGTAACTGACCCTCATCCCGAGCTCCCCTGACTGCTTCAGGAGCCTTCACAGGAAAACATCATTTTGTAGGCAAGGTAATTATGAGTCTTTCTATTTCTGTATTATACTTGCACTGTTAGTCAGATCTGAACTCACCTGTTTTGTTTAAGGAACAGGCTGCTGAAAAGCCCATTTTTTACCCTGTACATGATGCTGAATACAAAAGCCCTCAGGCACAGTCTCCACGAGCAGTTTGCACTGGAGTGTGTGGGGCAGAGCTGAGACCCCCTGCACCACAGGAGACCCCTGCACACCCCTGTCTGTTGGGGCACCTCATGGGCACCCTGGCTCTGGCAGAATACTCATTTCCACAGTCACTGAGGCACCAGAATCTAATAACACTTTGGGCTCCCAGGAGCTTGTTTTTCATTGCTCTTGTACAGTTCTGCCAATTTATGCATTAAGACACTAATGGATTTTATATTCCATCCAGCCAGATCTTCTCCCAGGCTCTAGCTCCCTCCAAACCCTATTTCACATCTACTTCAAATGCCATTTCCAAGATTTATCCAGTCCAGACAGGATACCCTCTGCCTTCCTGTGGGCAGACAGCCACAGACTGCAGGACGGTCAAGGGCCCTCTCCTCCCCCCCAGCTTTGGGTCTGTTCGTCCTCTGCACCCTGATCCACACAAGCAATTCTTGCCTTGCCCAAGAACTTCCAATTCCTTTTCTTTCCAGAGAATCCTTCCAGTCCTCCTGGCATGTCCTTCCCCCCCTGCCCCTCATTTATGCCAGCAGCATTCCCAGCTTCCCCAGTCATGCCTGACATCCAGCAAACTCTGAATGCCAGTTCATTATGCCCCAGCAACAGTGCAGCACCTACACCAGCAGTCCTTTTCTAGGAATGGCTTTTTTCCTTCTTCTTTTTTTTTTTTTTTTTTTTTTTTTTGTTTTGTTTTGTTTTGTTTTGTTTTTTTTTTCCCAGTTTGGCCTCAAAACCAGCCCTCACTGGTACCCAGCTGCAGTTAGCTGAGTCTCTCAGTGGTCTCTCTGGTCTCCCTGAACTAACAGCTTTTTTCACTATGGGGGGATCCTCCTTGCCTGTATCCTTACCCTGGAAAGGAGCTCGGGGGTCCAGGGTGTGCTCTGGGTGACACAGGACCATTCCAAACACCTCCACGAGTCACCAGGATCACTTCTCCAGTTTGTAGTGCACTCAATGTATCCTGTTTGGCTGGCAGCCTCTGTTTATGTGTCTCACTGGAGTCTCAGCATTCAAGTGCTCCTGCTCACTCCATGTGGCAATGATTTGATTTCTGCCCCTCACAGCCTGGCTCTCCTGACCTGACTGCTGGCTTACCACCAGCCTGCCACAGGTGAAACAGCCTGAGATGCACTCAGACACCCCCTTCCCTCCAGCACAGCAGAGTGAAAGTGGCTTGGCTGATATCTCCTCTACTCAAGGCAACTGGAGAAGCTGACAAGTGCCAGTGCCCTTGCACCAGACCATTTTGGGGCATTTAAATGGGAATTAAGGCACCCAAATGCCAAAGTCAAGAGCAAGCCTGCCAGTGGTGAGTCCTTTTCAGGTCCCTGGATGGCAGCTGGCATCTTCTGGCTACTGAGGAGGATTGTTCATGCTCTATTACAGCCTTGGTTTTTTCCTTGTATTGCCTGGCTTCAAAGGCAAACACTCCTGATTGGCCAGTCCAAGCCCTTTTATACCAGGGCCAACTTTGCAAATACAACACCACCACCACCACCACCACCACCACCACCACCACAACAACAATGATGATGATAATAATAATAATAATAATAATAATAATAATAATAATAATAATAATAATGTACAATGACAGGATCCTCCTGTGAAACAGATCCCAGTTCCCAACAGCTTCCCAGCCCACTTGCTTCAGATCTACCCATAACTTTGAGCTGCCAAGAGAATAACCCCCCCCAGAAGTGCTGCAGCCAATGTCACTCCCTGTGCCATGCCCCTTGTCACCAGTGGTGTCCTCACGTTAACCCTTCCTTGCCCACAGGAGCTGCAGAGCTCCGTTCAGACGTGCCGTGCCCATGTGAAGCACACAGAAACAGATCTCCCTGCCCTTCCATGGCACAGCCCAGGGTCACTCTGCCCTGCCCTGTCAGCCAGGGGCTGCTGGCTGAGGGACCGTGCAGAGGAGCAGCTGCCAGTGAAGGTTTGTCCTCCCCAGGTGTCCCTGTGCAGTTTGGGGGCCCCTGACGGATGGTGCTGCTCCCTCTGCCTGCGTGGGAAGCTGTGGTGCCCCGTGCTGCACTGTGGCAGTGCTGTACACAGAAGGACCCTGTGATTTGTGGTGCTATAAAAGCTGAAAACCTCCATCATTGCCTTTTATATATAATTGAAAACACAAGAACTGACTGCAGTGCCAAGTGAGGAAGGCAGCAGCCCTGGAAGGAAGCACACCGAGGCTGCCGCCAGCCGCTGCTGCCTGACTCCTCCTAATAGAAGGCTGAAAATAAATCAGAATTATTTCCAGATTAGAGGGAAAAAATCCTGTGAAGATGTTTCAGTCAAGCACAAAGAACACAAAGAGAGCAGTCTCTTTGCCAGTCAGCACAGCATTTGCTTTCCTCTGGTCCTTTGCTCTCCTGATCTCCTCCTGTTCTCAAAAACAAACCGGCTTCATCTTTTTTTCTGTCTGAGACAGGTGAACAGCCAGGATTGTAAAGCTGCTGCATCCACACTGGTGTGTCTGTGAGCAAGCCACGTGTCTCCCTTTTAATTTTGTTGGTAGAGGTCCCAGCCAAACTCACCAAATCACCATGGCTCCTTTCTGAACTCAGTCACAGCAGCAGCGAACACCAGCCTACAGCCACAGCACCCAGGACAATAAATCTGCTCCTCCTGGCATCACCTGTCCAAATCCCAGCCCTACAGGGCCCTTCAGCCAGGCCCATGCCACCTGAGAGAGGGCACAGCAGGGTTCAGAACACCTGGGAGTGCTGCCTGCATCTCCACCAGGCTCCCAAAGGTGCCCATCACATGGAGCTGCTGCCCTGCCCTGCCTGATGCCCTGACTGCATGACAGAAGAGTGCATCCCTCTGGGTGTCCGGAGCTGCCCAGCCCCTGTCAGAGCTCAGTGCATCCCTCTGGGTGTCCAGAGGTGCTGAGGACCCTGCCAGGGGGCTCAGAGACCCTGGCACAGAGCCCAGAGCACCTGCGGGTTTGATTATGACCCCTGGAGCAAACTACCAGCTTTGTATGGGGACATGAAAGTCACAGAAGTTTAAATAATGTAATAATAAAATTATCACCGGGTGAAAATGTCGATTTTGGGATATTTAGAATGGGGGTTTTGGGGACAAGATGGAGGGATCTGGGCATGTCCAGCCTTTCTTCTTCTTCTTCTTGATCTCCATCTTCTGCTGTGATGTTGGCACTTCGGGATGGGTCTAGAGTAGAAGTGCACTGTCTAACATAGGTGATAGGTGTTGGACAGTAATTGTAAATATGTTATATTTAGAGTAGAAGTGCACTGTCTAACACAGGTGATAGGTGTTGGGAATTAAGTGTAAATATGTTATATGTGGTTTGTAGTATAAAAGGACAACACTGCCCCGGGGGTGGTCAGAGTGCCTGTGGCTGCCCTGCTGAGCTGACCTCGGCTGGGCAGAAAGAAAGTTTTATAGATAAGAATTAATAAACAACCTCAAGACCGAAAAGTGAAGAGCTGTGACGTGCAGGACGAAGCAGAGACATCCTGCACATCTCGGGGCAGCAATTAACAACCAAGCTCTGCTGCCAGCTCAGGGCACTGGGACAGGGCTCTCTCAGCTCCCGTGCTGTGGAGCTGCAGGCAACTCACTGACTGCGCTGCTGGAGCCATGGGGGTCTTGCACGGCCCCCCTGGTGCTCCTGCTGCAGGACAAAGCCTGCAGGATCTGCTGCATGGCACACGAGGACATGGCACAGGAGAGGGGGAAGGGGAGGGAAGAAGGACAAAGGCTGAAAGAAAAGCAAAAATCCCCTCCCAGATTGCCACCAGCATCCTCCAATTCAGGTGTTTGCGTCAGGAGAATATTTCGGTTCTGACTGCTCAAGTGCGTTGTTTTGTTTACCTTGGGGATTTCTGAGGCAAATTATAGAAACAGGCCAGTTTACTTCAGTCTCATTCTTAGGCAGTTTCACTTTCAGCTTGTTCTGCACAAACAACATGCTACAATTTGGGGGCTGCAAAGGCTGCAGGGAAATATTGATTTCCTCACAATAACACTAAAACAGTTCGACCCAACATTTTCTGAAGGCTTTTACAAAACATACATTTTGAGGGACAAGTTGGGCTTGACAGACTTCTTTTAAAGAGAGCTGCCTTTCTTGCAGCCACCTCAGAACCCCTATTTACTACTTTATATCACAAAAAGACAATTGTGGATGCGAGAAATTTCTCAGGTAAATCCCTCTGAAGTTTCAGATTATCTGGCTACGTGAAAACCTGCATTGTAACGCAAGAAAAATTCCAATTATTCAGCTAATTAAAAAAGACTTAATTATAATATAGAATAATTAATTTCTTTTGATACTTACAACTCAGACACTCCCTTGTATACCTCAGGGGCCCAGAAGTTTTAGTGAATGCAACAATGGGAATTGCTTCTCAGAACAGCTTTCTCTGAGCTTTCTCTGAGGTTTTCTGAGTCTGGCACTGGCTCTGTATAGGAGAGTGGGGACTGATGGCCAGCATTGGAGCTGGAGGTCCCTGAGCCATCAGATCTCACATGCAGAAGGTCAGATGCCACCTTGACTATCAAAAGCCTTCCAAAAAAAGACACCAAAGCACCAAAGTTCCCCTGACTGCCACACTGCTCCTGCACTCCTGCACTGTGTGAAGTGCAGCCCTCTCATCCCATCCCATCCCATCCCATCCCATCCCATCCCATCCCATCCCATCCCATCCCATCCCATCCCATCCCATCCCATCCCATCCCATCCCATCCCATCCCATCCCATCCCATCCCCTCTCATCCCATCCCATCCCATCCCATCCCATCCCATCCCATCCCCATCCCCATCCCATCCCATCCCATCCCCATCCCCATCCCCATCCCATCCCCTCCCCTCCCATCATCACAGCCCCAGCCCAGCCCCGTTGAGTGCCACTGCCCTGGGAGCTCCAGAGCCCCGTCAAACCCCTCTGTGCAGCTCTGAGCACAGACTCCAGCCCCTGCTGCCCTGTGGAGCTGCCCTGTGTCATCCCCAGCTCTGGGCAGAGCCTGGTGCTCCCAGCCCAGCCCCCAGAGGGGCAGCTCAGAGGGACCCGCCGGGCCAGGAGATGCCGAGGTGCAAAGGAGGCCGATGCCCATCACAGTGGCCTTCTCCTCATTTTGTGCCATTTGCCTGACATGTTCTCCCTGCCCAGCCCGAGCTCCAGGGGAGCACAGCCCTGGGGAGCCTGGTGTGCCCAGGGACAGCCACTGACCCACAGCCAGCCAAGGACTTTCCCCACCGAGCATTGGAGAGGAGGGTTTTGAGGGCTCTGGGGGCTCCCAGGTGCAGCCCCTCAGCCTGGGGCTCTGTGCCAGCCCAGCAGTGCCTCTGTGTCCCTGGGCATCTCCCAGCACATCCCCTCACGGGACCCTTGCCCATCCCTTCACCCTCCTGGCCATTTCTGGAGAGGAAGGCAGGCCAGGGACCCATCACACCGCCAGGCACACGATGCACACGCAGTGGAACAGACAGTTCACGCTACTCACACCTGTTTGCCCCATTTCTGCTCTTGGTGGAGCACTAAATCCCAGTGAAAGTTATTGTGCCATCTTCTTTCTTGCTCAAGGCTCTAAATCTCCTCTCCACCCCTTCCAGTGGCACAGATAAGAGCTGCATTTACATCCCTTCAGTCACACCCTGCTGCACGGGAAGGTAAAGCCACTTTGCACAGCTTTGTTAGCAATGCAAGACCCTTTCCCACAATGGTAAACCTCTTTCTGCCATCTTTGATGGCAAAATAGGAAAAGGAAAATTCAATTATATTTCAATCCCTAATAAAATTCACTTATCTTTCATCTTTTTCTATTTTTAAATTATACCTGCATTTGCTGCTTTCACTGGATCTTCTCCCTCTTAATATTCAGTAAACCGTGTGTGCATCCTCACTCATCTCCTCCTCTGTGAAGAATTAGAAAGAATTAATAAGCTGGGATATTTGAATAAAATCCTTTTTATTTCATGGCCTGATTTTACTTCCATAAACTCTGCATTTATAGCAACCTCATAAATTACCAACGTATACAGAAAATAAATACTCCTTGTCTCTCCCTCTAAGCCTGCAGACTTAGCAAACAGATCTCTCAAAATCGCAGGAAAAGGGAAGGATATTTTCTTTTCAACTCATTCAACTGGAAATACAATTTTGAGAAAAGCAAAGCAGTGTTTCCCTCTCGCTGTTTCCATTTCATTTGGGCTGATAAATGCCTCTGGGACACAGCACTTCTGGTTTCACCTCTTCTCAGCTGCCTGTCTTCCTCTGCTCCCTTCCCTCTCTCTCTCCCCCTCTGCCCTGCTTTTCCAGCTGGCCCGAGAAGCAGGAGGTGCCTGCAGCTGCAGAGCGGTGCCTGTCCCCGGTTGCTGTTTGTGACCTGCTGCTCCTTCAGAGCAGGGCTGAGCTCCTCAGGGCTGACGGGGAGCAGAGGATGCTCCGGGAGGTGCCACAGCCCCACGGTCCAGCAGGCACCAGATGTGAGTGACAGGAGCCCGCTGCACACAGCCCCGTGTGACAGCTCTGGGGGAGAGGAGAGCCACTGCCAATTCACGTCCTGCTTTGTGCTCCTGCTGGCAGCAGGGCGCTGAATCGGTGTGAAAATTGAGCAAAAATTAATCTTTGCCTCATAATCCATTATTTAAAAAGGGAACACTCACTCGCTATAATTTTCAAGTCACTGTTACAGCAAAGTCATTGTGAAATCTGCAAGTTTGCCATAGGGGAAAAATAGCAACATGAGACTGGGTCTTGAGATTTGCCAGAGTGCCAGACTCTTAATCTGCTTACTGCCGTCACCATGTGCAATTTTGTGTTGCACTTAGAGCCTCCCCAAGGTCACCCCAAACATCTCAGAGCTCTTAACCATCTGCCTGTGAGTCCTAAAAACTGACCTGGAGATGGAAGGACTCCTTAGGGTCACTCATTTAGCACCAATGAAGAGCGCCTGGCTGGTGCACTGGGAGCAGAGCCAGGGCAGCACAGCAAAGCCCCTGGGTGCTCACAGCTCAGCTCACCTGTGTGCTCATGCACTCACCTGTGTGCCCAGAGTGCCTGGCTGCACTCACCTGTGTGCCCATACACTCACTGTGTGCCCATACACTCACCTGTGTGCCCATACACTCACTGTGTGCCCATGCACTCACCTGTGTGCCCAGAGTGCCTGGCTGCACTCACCTGTGTGCCCATACACTCACTGTGTGCCCATGCACTCACCTGTGTGCCCATACAGTCACCTGTGTGCCCATACACTCACCTGTGTGCCCATACACTCACTGTGTGCCCATGCACTCACCTGTGTGCCCAGAGTGCCTGGCTGCACTCACCTGTGTGCCCATACACTCACCTGTGTGCCCAGAGTGCCTGGCTGCACTCACCTGTGTGCCCATACAGTCACCTGTGTGCCCATACACTCACCTGTGTGCCCATACACTCACTGTGTGCCCATGCACTCACCTGTGTGCCCAGAGTGCCTGGCTGCACTCACCTGTGTGCCCATACACTCACCTGTGTGCCCATACACTCACTGTGTGCCCATGCACTCACCTGTGTGCCCAGAGTGCCTGGCTGCACTCACCTGTGTGCCCATACACTCACCTGTGTGCCCATACACTCACTGTGTGCCCATGCACTCACTGTGTGCCCATGCACTCACCTGTGTGCCCAGAGTGCCTGGCTGCACTCACCTGTGTGCCCATACACTCACCTGTGTGCCCAGAGTGCCTGGCTGCACTCACCTGTGTGCCCATACACGCACTGTGTGCCCATGCACTCACCTGTGTGCCCAGAGTGCCTGTTTGCACTCACCTGTGTGCCCATACAGTCACCTGTGTGCCCATGCACTCACCTGTGTGCCCAGAGTGCCTGGCTGCACTCACCTGTGTGCCCATACAGTCACCTGTGTGCCCATGCACTCACCTGTGTGCCCAGAGTGCCTGGCTGCACTCACCTGGGTGCCCATACAGTCACCTGTGTGCACTCTGCCTTCCCCCAGGTGTTATCTTTTTATACTACAATTATGTGTACAATATTTACAATTACTTTCCAATGCCTATCACCTATGTTAGACAGTGAGCTTCTACTCTAGACCAATCCAAAAGTGCCACCATCACAGCAGAAGATGGAGGCCAAGAAGAAGGAGAAAGGCTGGACACACCCAGATCCCTCCATCTTGCCCCCTAAACCCCCATTCTAAAAAACCCCAAAAAATCTATTTTTCATACTGTGATAAATTCACTATCATTCTACTTAAACTTTTGTGGCTTGTAATTCTTCATACAAGGTTGGTGATTGTTTTTTCCGAGGGCTAAATCAAAGGCACGGGGGTCTGGCTGTGTGCCAAGGTCTCTGAGCCCCCTGGGCAGGGGCTGGAGCCCCCCAGGGCAGCCAGAGGGATCTCCTGGGTTCTGATGTGCAGGCAGAGCTGTGGGCCAGAGCCTCTGCACACCCTCCATGCCAGGGTGGCCCTGTGACCCTGGCACAGCCGTGCCTGCAGTGACCCAGCTGTGCCCCGAACGCCAGGGCTGTGCCCTGAACCCCAGGGCTGTCCTGTCTCCCCGCTGCTCTCCAGCCTTCCCTGGGGTCTGGGAGAGCTCTGAGAGGATGAATCAGAGTTTTGTGGCCGCAGGAACCACCCCCAGGTGTTTGGCAGGCAGAACCAGGTCCCTGCAGCCCTCGGTGTCCCTCCTCTCCTGGAGCATGGCACTCACACACGGCACTCACACATGGCACTCACACATGGCACTCACACACGGCACTCACACACCCCTCGCTCTTTGTGCAGATTTTGATGCTGTCTGGGCTCCTGTGAGCTGTTGTGCAGCCTGGGATGCCAGGCTCTGCTGGAATCCCTGAGATTTAATGGAATATAACAGCGCTCTAACAAGGAAATACATATGTTGCTGAGTGTGACACGCACACACACAAACCCGGCTCCTGCCACCGCACAAGAAAGGACTAGCAGGGAAATTTGTGTTTTGTTTCTGCTTTTTGGAAAACGCAAAGGAAACAAACAATAATGGCAGACTATAAAACAGCAATAAAAAGAATGGAGATTAGACTGCAGCGTGCAGGCACTTAAAAAGAAATAAATAGCAAAATATGCCTAAATTTGTTCCAATTGGGTCTGAAAAACAAACCTGAGACAAACAAACCTGCCCCTCTCCCCAAAAGCCACAGGCTGCCTAAAAAAAGATTTTATGGGCAGAAAAGACTGATGAGTACTTTGAGAATGTGTTAACTTTTGAACAGCTTGAATATTCAAATCGGAATAAAAATATTCCTTCAATTAAAATTATTAAAATTAGCTCAAAGTATTTTTTGGTGTGTTCACTGCAAGAATTTAATAGGATCTAGTACTCAGCAAAGCTTTGAAGCAAAAATAACGTCTCAGGAGCTCATTACGCATTAAATCCTATCAAAAAGCAGAATCCCACTATGAAATTAACACAATTTGCAAATCATTATTGCAGGTTACTCCTTCCCCTGCTCTTTTGGTCACTCTTAACTTGAATCTGAGATGTTGTCAAAAGCAACAATAACAAAAATCACTCACAGGAAAGCGGGGATTGCATCTGAAGCACCCTGAGCTGCAAACAGCATGGTAGAATAGTCACACACAACAACAAACACAGCAGAAGCTGTCAGCAAAGCCCAGAGGTAGAAAGTGAAGTGAATCAAGGGATGTGGATGGAAATAATGTTTGGGAACTTTTTATACAGGAGGAAATGCTAAACCTTGTGCCTCCCCGGGCTCTGTTAATGTAGTGGTGTAGTTTTCAGCCTGGGTCTTAGCATGGCTGAATTAATTGGTTACTTTATGGGATGTGTTCACTCACAAGTGTTCATGAAATATGAAACACTGGACAAAGTCTCCTTTTAATGAAATGCTGGTTCTTGTTTCCTCTTGCTGAATTGGAGGAAGAGGGAAAAAAAGGCCAATCAATATGTTCTGAAACAGCAATAGCTCATTAAAATTGGAGGCTGTCAATACAGAATGTGTCCATCACTTGGGGGTACTGCAGTGGTGCTGGTAATGGCACTTTGCTCTGTGTTTGTTAAAAGTTCTTGTGGTGTTTGCTAAAACTGATCAGGTGTTGGCTGCCTTCAGCATTTCTGGGGGCCAGAGGGAGGGAGAGCCACCAGCCAGGGCTGGGGTGATGTGGGAACCAGAGCTGAGCTAGGGGATTCATCTCCACAGAGCCCAGCTGTTATTTTTAATGCAGTATGTGGAATATTAAACTGTTTATCTTGTTATTGAAGCCATAAGAAGGCTCTTTCATGTCATCATTTCTATTTTATTTTGTTTAGAGTCCTTCATTAAGTTTTCATATGAAAGATCTGTAATTTAGATCTTCAAAGAACTTTCAAAATGTAAGTTTTAGGGACGACAAGTGCTGTGTGTGTGCAGTTCTATTCTAAAGGCAGAGTCAAATCTCAAAAATACCATCAAGAATGTTTCTTCCTTTCCTTTTTCATTTATGAGTAAAACACAGGGGATTTCTCTGGGGAAAAAAGAATTAGTCTGACTTGATGGTAATCAGCACATGCAGAAGGCTAAACCAGTGCTACCTCTAAAGGCTAAAGGAGGCCTTGTGACTGTGGGCCAGGGCAAACAGCCCCAAATTAATTACAGGTAGTTTAAGACCAGGAATACTCTGCGTTGGGTTTGTTTTGCAATCCTAATTCTTAGCAATCTAACCCCAAAAGCCCCTCAGCCCTGCAGGGGCTCCATCCCCCTGCTGGCCAGTGAGCACAGCCGGGTTTCTGCAGCCCTGGAGCAGAGCAGAGCCTGGCCTGGTGCTCAGCCCCATTTCTCTGTGTGCAGCCTGCCCAGGGTGCAGCCTGGAGCCATTCACTGGGACATCCCTCAGCAGCCACAGCAGGCTCAGGGCTCACACCACAGCCCTGCCCCACACAGGGCATCCTGACAAACCCCAGAGATTCATTCTACTGCATCCGAGGCTGATAACCCCTCCTGGGGCAAGTCCCTTACTATAAACCAGTCCATCAATCCCCAGGATTGCTGAAGTGTTTGGTTTCACGTTGTGATGGTGAAGCAATTAAAAGCTCAGCCCTAAACAAATTAGATTTTGTATGTTTGGTTTTATAGACATCCAGAAAGGGGTCAGATCTTTTATCACTGCTGTCAAGGGGGAGGGAGAGAATCCATCAAGTCACACAGAACTAATTTACACCACTTAGTGAAAAAATTGGAGCTATAAATGGTAATCCAAATAGAAAGGTTTCTTTCAGGACAGAAATGCACCAGGCTCTGCTGGAGCCTGACAGATCATGAGCTGGTACCAGCTGAGGAATCAAAAGAATCAGGGATGTGCTGGAGAAAAGGGACCTCTGACAGTGACTGGGAAAATGCTGGAATCTGCACTTGTCTGGCTGTGTTTGTACACCCATCCTGTTCCCTCCAGGCAGTGTTTGCCCATCCTGCCCGGAGCTCAGGGGGTCACTGTGCTGCACTCCCCTGCAGATGTGCCCAGCTGTGCTCCCCTGGCATCTCCCATGGGTGGTTGTGATCTCATGGGGGCTCTCAGTGCCCTGTTCATGGCACTGACCCCATCCTGCTCTCAGCTCTCAGGGGTTCCCCACACTCACCCCATGCTCTGTCAGCTCTCAGTCCCTGTTCTCCTCACTCACCCATCCTGCTTCTCAGCTCTCAGGGGTTCCCCACACTCACCCCATCCTGCTGTCAGCTCTCAGTGCCCTGTTCATGGCACTCACCCTATCCTGCTGTGAACTCTCCATTCCCTGTTCCCCACATCCACTCCATCCTGCTATCAGCTCTCAGTCCCTGTTCCCCACACTTACCCCATCCTGCTGTCAGCTCTCAGGGGTTCCCCTGTTCATGGCACTCACCCCATCCTGCTGTTTCTCACTGAGACACAAACAGCAGCACCCTAAGCTGGGCAACTCTGACAAAGCTGGGGGCCGTATTCAGCCCTGAGTGATGCCAACACGTGGGTTGGGTTAAATTCCTCCTTAAATTCTGCCAGCAAGTCCACCCAGGCTGGAGCGCAACGTGCTCAGAGCAGGGAGCATCACTCACTGTGCCTTTACTCATCAAGGCACAAGGCTAATGCCTTATCTTTAATGAAAGTCTCCACATGTTCCTGTACTATAAATAATAATTTAAATATTGTATGTCTCAGCTCCAGTGGCTGAGCTTGAAGTGATCATTTTGGAAAGATGGAACAGCTCTCATCTAAAAATACGTATCTGAAAAACTATTCTGGAAGAAGCGAGACTTATAAATTGATAAATGAGTTGAGGCTGGGATGGAGACTGTGATGAGAGGAGAAATTCAGCTCTCAGAAGGAAGGAAATTAAAGGAAAGCAAGAACTGTTCCAAGACTTTCATTGTTTAGAATTAAGGATTTGAGGCGTAGCGATGTAACAACTGGGAAAGTGGCACTCTGAAAATGCTGACCTAGATGAGGAGCTTCTGAATCCAAAAAACATCATTAAGGAGACTTTCCACTTAACGAAAATAAGCAGGAAAAATGGAAATTTTTTTTTTCATGGAAATGTAACTTTGTAGGAGATTAAAGAAGCATGACAGAAACCCAAAAAGAGGATTCAGAGGAAGCAGATCTCAGCCAGCTGGGTGGCTTTGATCCTCATTGATAGCAAGCCCAGACACCATCACTCCCTCCCAGGCCCTGCACACGAGCACCAAGGCCAGACAGCAGAGCTGGAGAGTGTGAGTCCATCCCTGCTCTGCATTTACTGCTACAGCCAGCCTGCTGCCCCTGGCAGGACACTGCCACGACTGAGGCTTGGACAAAATTCCACACTTTCCATAAATAAACAGTATTTTTATACCTTAAGCCTGCTTTTTTCACAGAAAAAATGTGATATTGCCCGTTTTTCTGACACTCAAAAGCAGAGAGTGGGAACAGTCCCTCTGACATCTTCCCTTTAATAAACCAGTAAAATTCTGATGTATTTTTTTTTCCACATTCCACGTAAAGAGCAGAAAACATTTCTCATTTCCATTTGAATTTTATCGCTTCACTAATACAAAAGACATGTACTTCTAAGCATGACCTACCAAAGGTCTTCGAATTTCATAGCACACAGACCAAATTAATTGCTTTATTAATGGCTATGATAAAACCAGAGCTCTGCTTCCTACTTAGGAAAACCTTTTTCTCTGAGAGTCTTTGTGATGTAAACACGTGAAGGTGAAGGCACTGGGGATGGTGAAATCTGGGGGAGGGAGGATGCAGAGGCTGGGGAGTGAAAAAGAGAAGAAAACAGCGGAACATGGAGCAGGATCCACTTCTGTGGTCAGGATGAATGGGCAGCTTTTATTTTCAGGAACAAAACCCCCTCCCCACAGTCCTACCTCAACCCAGCTGCAGAGGAGACCTCGCAGTGAGGTGAGCTCCTGGACTCATCTGAGGCGCACAGAAACCAGCGAGAAGCTCTGGCCCTCCAGCAGGTTTTGTTTTAGCCCTAAAAACTTACAGCACCCACCTAAGCTCCAGGGAAAGCTGGAGCTCTGCAGGGATGGTGAGCAAAACCTGCAGGAATCCTTTGTTGACTCAGAAATTCTCCACTTGGAAATGGAGGGAAAGCAAGAGCAGGTGATGGAGAGCGTGAGCAGCTTGGGCTGGAGCAGGGAGACAGAAAATGAGAGTCTGCCTTGGCACTGGGTGTGGAGAGCTGGGGAAGGTGAGGTCTGCACTTACCCTGCACTGCAGCTCAGGCAGGAGACTTTTATGCTGACAGAACACAGGCTGGGAAGGGAGAGGAAAGCTGATTGATAGGAAAGAATCAAGCAAGTGAAAGTGAATAATAGAGGAGCAGACAGTAATTGTTGAAGGAGATTTGATAAACTGTTTCAGAGCAAGACAAGGAGCAAAGAGTCAAATACTGTGCTGCCATAAAAGCCAAAAGTCAGAAAAAAATAATAAAAGCGAGGATTTTTTTTCTTCCCTCTCAGAAAATGCCTAATGGGGCTACATGAGAGAACAATCAATTGGGCTTATTTAAACTGTGTTAAAAATTATTTAAAAAATAATCCAAATTATTCCACTCGATTTAATTGGTGAATCAGCAAGATCTACCACGTTTTATTTGAGACCAGGGTGGAGGAATATGAAATGAAGCACAGAGAGGAGCAGGGCTCCCACAGGAGCCCTTTGCAAGAAACCTGAGAAGGAAAACATTAGGAAGGTTTGAACAAGAACCTTTCAGCAGGCACTAAAAACATGACCAAAATGTCAGCCTTGAGGAGATCCCAAGACAGTGAAGAAAGGAGAGATAAGAAATAAGAGTTAAAGGGGCCCAAACTGGACAAGACAGGACACCTGTGTCAGCTGGGTGCCCCAGCAGGAGGGACCAAGGAACAGGGGCTGGGTGCCTCTCATGAGGAAGTCAGCAACAGCACTGGGGCTTTTCGATTGAAGAGATTAAAGATTGCTTGACCCATCGTTTGTAGTCCTTGTGCACGAGCCTCTGAGAAAGTGGAGCAAAAATCAAGGAATGCCCTGCAGCCTCACGGGTGTGGAAACACACACACACCTGTTGGAATGTTGGGGGACACAGGACAGATGATGCACTTTGGACCAGGTTAACATAAGAGATTTGATAGCAGGATGCCTTGGCAAAAGCAAAGGGAGCTTTGAAAATCAGACCTGGATTGTAAGAAGATTAAATCAAATGGGTTTACCAGAAAAAGAAAACCCCTTTAAACTCTGCAAGCAAGAGATGTTATACGCATAAGTTTGTGATTTTAATCTAATCGTTGTAGTACACCTTACTAGTCTCCCTGAAATAGAGTACAAGTGTTTGTATCCCACAATAAAATCAGATTCTGGTCACTGAGTCAGTCTCCCTGTCTCTCTCCATCGCCAACACGCAGCCCCAGAGGGGTTCCATCCCCAGGCTCCATCCCCAGTCCCTGATGTGCTCCCAGGGATGGCTGTGGGGCTCAGCTGGCACTCTCTGCTGTGTGCCTGCACTTGCAGGTGCCACTGGCGCATTGTCACCAGTTGCTGGGTGCTGGTTTGGGGCTGCAGCTGGGCTGCGGGTGGACACAAGAAGCTGGGCTGGCACTGCCAAGGGGGCACAGCCTTGCAGGGATCCCTGCTGGCCTCTCCACAGCCCAGACAAGGTCTCGGAGCTGGAATGAGCTCAGGGGTAATGCTGCAGTTGGCCCCTTCCCAGAGAAAGCTGAATTTCTTTAAGGCTGGCGTTACAGCTAGGCTTGGCTGTGCTGCCTGCCCCATCCCAAACGCTGCTGGGAAAGCAGGCCCAGATCATCTCAGCCTGGATGCTCCCATGCTTAACAAAGGTGGAACAACACTCGTGTGGAACACAGGATTAAGAAAGAGTTGTTGTCTCCTTTAGAGCACAGATCACCTTTAAAGGTAGAAAATCAACTACAAAAAGAATCTTGGGAATGTAAGGAAGCAGCGCTCAGAGAGCGCAGGCTGGAGCCTCGCACCTCCCAGCATGCCTGAAACACAAGCAAGTGTAAAAGCAATCACTGATTAGAGTTTGTCTTTTCACTGTTTGACTGGCCTAGGGGAGACAATAGCAGGATAAAAAAGAATAATAACAGCAATCAGCCTATGGGGGTAATTTTTAATAAGAGCGCTGTGCCGAGGAGGCACCTGTCTGTGCCCAGGCTCCCAGGAGGGCGGCGGCTGCTTCTGCTGCTCTGGGATCAAAGGAGCTCCAAAGGGAGGGGACAGGGACACTGTGGGGACAGGGACACGAGTGCCAGGGCAGCTCTGGGCTCAGGCACCGTGTGGGAGGGCAGCAGAGCAGGGATGCAGAGGGGTGAGGGCTGATGGAAGCGCTGACAGCACACAGACACTAATGAAGGCATGAACTCAGCGCTGGGGCTTTTTTTAAGGACTGCTTAATGAACTCCACTTTTAGATACATCAAGGAAAATATGTAAAATATTCACTACAGGGGTGAATCTCTGAGAGACCAGGAATAGACACCACTGGGAAAACACAGCTGCACCTGAGCCTGCAAAACTGCTCAAAGGGACCATCAGACATCCCCAGCTGCCTTGCTGGGCTGAGGAGGCTGACACCACAGAAGAGCTGACACCAGTGGCACATGTGCCACAGTGGGGGAATCAGCTCACTTCTGTGCCTCATTTTGCCAGTCTAATAATGGAACTAATCATATTTACCCACCTTACAATAGAGCAGTGAAACTTAATGGGGTGCTTTGAATTCTCGGACAATACGCCCTATAGAATTACAAAATTATAGCAGACTCCTTCTCAGAGATCCTACAGTGTTTCATCTTACTGCAACTGCCATGGTAACTCGCTGCCCTGAAAACCCCTGATAAAAACCTCTGTTTTCTGCTGCACATCTGCTTCCAAAGCAGTGGTAACCCTGAGTGGCCACTGCTGGGATCAGAGACATCTCTTGTGTGATGCTTTTTGATGGATGCCCTGCCAGAGCTCTGACCAGGCCCTTCTGTGGCCATAACTGCAAATAGATTTACATGCCCAAAACACAGCTGATGAATTAATGTGACTCCAGGGCTGATGGGCCAAGGAAACTTAAAAGATGCAAACAAAAAGGTGCCAAACTGCCCCAGGTTAAGTATCCCATTTAGGGACTGCTAGTTCTTTTCCCTATGCAGGAAAAATTTGCCAAGGAGTTGCAACAGAACAATATAATGAGTTTGCATTCCCCTTTCCAGGTGTTAGATACATCATAGAAAACACTGTGCTGCCTTTTAAACTTTTTGACATCAATTTTTCAGACTTTCAACCAGTACATGCCAACACCTTCATGGGCTTACCCCTTCTTCAAAGGAAAATAATGGAAAATGGCAGAAACAGAAAACCTGACCCTTCGTGTTCCACTCACACCACCATCAGTTCAGTCCTTATTCCCCACTCAAAGGTGGCAAAAGTGCAACAGAAACTTATCTCAGCAAGCTCAAATGAAAGTTATTTTATCATTGTGCCACAGCAAGAAAGCTAACCTCCAAGTCCGTAAAACGCGGGGGTTTTTTTGAGTGACAGCTTTTCCTACAGCACTAGCTTATGGTGTCAGACCTTTCGAAAGGGGCTGAAAATGAAGAAGACTAAATGAAGAAGATTAAATTAAAAATAAATTAAATAATTAAATCAAAGAAATAATGATATAATATACATAATATAATAAAAAATAAAATAAAATAATAAATAAAAAATATAATATAATATAATAATTAAATTAAATTAAGAAGATAAGATTCACCAGAGAAAGGGGTGGAATGAGCTGATTAAAGAGCCAATCCCAAGCTGATTCCCCCCGGCTGGAGAGTGACCGTCAGGCAGCCCATGAGGAGAACGGAGCAGCCCCTGCAGGACGGGCACGGGCAGGGCTGGGGCAGCCTGGCAGGCCGCTGGGATGACCTTGGCTGGCACAAGCTGCCCAAAGGCTCCGCTCAGCACTCTGTGACAGGGGGGCAGTGCTGGGGGTGCAGGGGACACTGCCCAGGGTCCCCACACAGAAAATGTTTCCATCAGAGCTGCTGCCTCTGTCCCCTGAAACACGCTTTGAGATAAGCCAGCAGAAGGCCCCATTTGAGACAAAGCCAGGGAAGTTTGTTCCAAGCGCTCTCAGACGTGGAGAAATGCCCAGAGCCACCTTGCCCAGAGCCACCTTGCCCAGAGCCACCTTGCCCAGAGCCACCTTGCCCAGGCCCCAGTGCGGCAAGGTGGCTCTGGGCACGTAGAGGGACTGCGAGGGGGACGTGGAGGGCTCTGCGAGGTGGCAGACAGAGCTGGCCCTGTCCCCGTGTCCCCAGCCTCCCTCCCGGGCTCAGGGATGGGGGATGCTCGTGGAAAAACCCTGCTCACATCAGCACAGGGCTGTGGCATCTGGGCCTTGGCCCTCGGCACAGGGGCTGGCATGCAGCAAGACAAATCCTGGCTGGCTCTGCTGACAACACCTGCTCCTGCGTCCTGATAAGCTGGGCTACACAAGGACAATTATAAACGTCTCCAGGACATGTTAGAATGCATGTTTTAATTTAATCAGAGAGAACAAAAAGGCACATTAATCACTGCTCTCTTAACAGCAAAGATGTCCAGATATTTGCCAAGATAGCAGCGTTTTTCCCAAACACGTCAGGTACAAAAGGACAACAACAACAAAAACCTGCAGCCTTGCAGGGGAGGTCCAAGGCCGGGCTGCAGCTCGTGCTCTGCTGAGCTGCTGCCAGCACAGACAGCTGGGCCAGGGCAGGAGGTGGCAGGGCTGGGACACACCTGCAGCTCTGCCCACACACGGCAAAGCCACCCCAAAGGGGCTGTGACACCCTGGGCCCAGCACACCTCTGCAGGACAGGGCTGGGACACACCTGCAGCTCTGCCCATGGCAAAGCCGCCCCAAAGGGGCTGTGACACCCTGGGCCCAGCACACCTCTGCAGGACAGGGCTGGGACACACCTGCAGCTCTGCCCACACACGGCAAAGCCACCCCAAAGGGGCTGTGACACCCTGGGCCCAGCACACCTCTGCAGGACACGTATGCTCCCTGATGCCTCTGCATGGGGAGCTGAAAACTAACCAGGAACATCCCCAAAATGACACCTGCACGCTGAGGCACCAATCACAGCACTGATCAAGGAGCTTTCTGACGTGTGATGGAAGGATCAAGGAGCTCTCTGATGTCAGAGTTTAGATATGTCCCTTCCTTGCCATTCCCAGAAGAGAAAATAGCTCTCATCACCAATGACTTCTTTGTGTTCTGCTTTCTGCGCTCTGCCTGACTCACAGCTGCCCCTTTACCCCACCCACCATTTTTAAATGAGACCCCTGAGGCTTGTTCCGGGCTCTGCTGAGGGCGTTTCAGTGGGACCTGAGGCTGCAGCTCCCTTTTGCCTCCAGGAGATGCACTCAGGTTGGAACCTCACCCTCTGGAAACACTTCAGGAGGTGCTGGTGCCCAGGGGCAGCCAGGCTGCTGTGCATTGATAACACCAGAGCATGAAACATCTCCTCAAGTGTACAATAAAGGACCAGCTCAGACAAACACCACAGAGGCAGCACAGCTGAAGAGGCACTTTCCAAAGACAAGGCTAAACCCCAGTGTTGCAATACCCCATGCAGAAAGAAGCAAGCACAGCCACTGTGTATTAAATCCTAAAAAACATCTCTAAAAGTTCTCCTGGGCCCAGCTGCAGTCCAGCAGGACCTGGCTGGACTGACCACACAGCATAAAACCAGCCCCTCAAAACCATTCCAATTTAATGGTGTGGGTGAGCACACAGACAAATTTGTGCTTCCCAACTCTCTGTAGGAAGTTAAACTTCTCAAACTGAGCTTCTTGTGACGTGAGGTTTTCTTTCTTCCTACTCCTGTTATGTTTTCCTCTTTTAAATTAACTCGAGCAGCTGAGTTTGGAGGAGCAGGGTAGGGAATGAAGAGGCTCCAGTACTAATCACCTTCCCTAACTGTCAGAGGATTGTTTTTGTTAATGCAAGATGCAGGCAGGTACTGACAGAGGCACGCTGCAGAGGATGGTTTTAGCTGCCTCTCACAGGCCAAGGAAGCACCCAGGGAAGCTGGGTGGAGGCACTGCTTTGATCTCCAGTGGCCAGCAAGGCACAGGGGTGTGCTCAGCTGAGTCACATTGATATGTTCAGCTGAGAGGCTCCACTGCTCAACAGCTGGGGGTGCTTGGCAGGGGGAGACAAGAGATAAGTGATAATCATCTCCATCAGGCATTGCACTGCACCTTTTGATCCCAAATCATTTCCTTGTCCCTTCTTACTCTGGGCTACAGCCCCTGTGGGGAGAGGGGAGCAGGGACAGGGGCTGGGCTGGCAGACACAGGGACAGGAGAAGGGCTGGGGCACTGAAGGAGCCAGGGCTGGGCTTTGTGGCCACACTCAGGGGCCACCGCTGACCTGCAGCCTGGGGGAGCCCAGCTGAAGGCAGTGGGAATGTCCATGGGAGAAACTGTTGTCAGCTTATTGCAAAAGTTCCATACCTTCTTGGTGATTTCTCATGGGCAGCTCCTTGCAGAACTGACTTCTTCTTCACAGCACAGCCAACAAACCCCAACTCTCTCTCACCCAGCTACCCCACTCTTTTGTGGCACTCTTCTTCTTTTGGACACAGCTGTGTCTGTTAAGGGCAGACCTGTTCCTAATCTTTGGTGGTTGGTGCAGCTGCAACTCCTCAGGTGTGAGATTACCTCTGCACTATATTTCCTTACATTCTATCCCTCCACAAGAAATGATGAGGATGATGAGCTGGAGCACACTGGTAGCACTTTGGTAGCACGCTGATGGCACTGCTGGAGCACCTTCCCAGGCCTCCTGGTTGGGCATCACCTGCTCGGGTGATTTAAGAATTACCCAAAATGTAAACTCCCAAAGGCACGAGGCCTCTGTGTCCTTCAGGCTCGCTGCAGAAATTGAAACTGGTTTTTGTTTTTCTGACCATCCCCACGTATCCCTGAGAAATAAAGAACAATTTCCCTAAGAGTTAGTGCAGAGACACTGCTCAACACCATCCAGTGTGACACAGTTGTGCTGTGCTACGTGTTAGCACTATCCAACCTCATCTGACAGGAACGAGGAAACATCTTTTTCTTCTGAAGCCACAAGGGAATTTAAAGAGGGAAAGCATAGAGTACAGGAAAAATGCAGAAAGTACAAAATCAATTCATCTGTGGCATTTGGCAATTCAAATTAACCTCAGCTTATTAGCACATGGCTATTCATTAATTTTCTCTTTTTGCTCTTTAGGTTGGCAAATGAATGATTACTGCTTAGTCATGTTTGATCAAATGAGCTGCTATTGTTTCCATTCCACTTCCTGCAAAAGTCTGAGGAAAAACAATAAATAGCAACAAGAGAGGAAACTCTCTGCAAACACGACCACAGGAAAAGCCAGGGGCTGTTTTTGCACATTTCTTTTCCAGAACCACATGTGACAAGAGGCTACCAAAATGGGAATTTACTGGAACAACCTCAGTCAAAAGTGCAGATACCAGAGGACAGTGTGTGTTCAGAGGCTGGTTCATGTGCCATGGCCAAGATGCACTTTTGTGCACCCATGTGCCGCTGCTCATCCACTGAACCCCCAGAGATGGCTCCTCACAGCCTGGCTCTGTGCGTCTCCGTGTGTCCCTGTGTGTCTCTGTGTGTCTCTGGGTGTCTCTGTGTGGCTCTGGGTGTCTCTGTGTGCCCTGTGTGTCTCTGTGTGCCCTGTGTGTCTCTGGGTGTCTCTGTGTGTCCCTGTGTGTCTCTGGGTGTCTCTGGGTGTCTCTGTGTGTCCCTGTCTGTCCCTGTGTGTCCCTGTGTGTCCCTGTCTGTCCCTGTGTGTCTGTGTGTCTCTGTGTGTCCTTGTCTGTCCCTGTGTGTCTCTGTCTGTCCCTGCGTGTCTCTGGTTGTCTCTGTGTGTCTCTGTCTGTCCCTGTGTGTCTGTGTGTCCCTGTGTGTCCCTGTGTGTCTCTGTGTGTCTCTGTGTGTCCCTGTGTGTCTCTGTGTGTCCCTGTGTGTCTCTGTGTGTCTCTGTGTGTCTCTGTGTGTCCCTGTGTGTCTCTGTGTGTCTCTGTGTGTCCTGTCTGTCCCTGTGTGTCCCTGTGTGTCTCTGTGTGTCCTGTCTGTCCCTGTGTGTCCCTGTGTGTCTCTGTCTGTCCCTGTGTGTCCCTGTCTGTCCCTGTGTGTCTCTGTGTGTCTCTGTGTGCCCTGTGTGTCCCTGTCTGTCTCTGTGTGTCCCTGCGTGTCTCTGTGTGCCCTGTGTGTCTCTGTGTGTCCCTGTCTGTCCCTGTCTGTCCCTGTGTGTCTCTGTGTGCCCTGTCTGTCCCTGTGTGTCCCTGTGTGTCCCTGTGTGTCCCTGGGTGTCTCTGGGTGTCTCTGTGTGCCCTGTGTGTCCCTGTGTGTCTCTGTGTGCCCTGTCTGTCCCTGTCTGTCCCTGTGTGTCCCTGTGTGTCCCTGTGTGTCCGTGTGTGTCTCTGTGTGTCTCTGTGTGCCCTGTCTGTCCCTGTGTGTCCCTGTGTGTCTCTGTGTGCCCTGTGTGTCCCTGTCTGTCCCTGTCTGTCCCTGTGTGTCTCTGGGTGCCCTGTGTGTCCCTGTCTGTCCCTGTCTGTCCCTGGGTGTCTCTGTGTGCCCTGTCTGTCCCTGTGTGTCTCTGTGTGCCCTGTGTGTCCCTGTGTGTCCCTGTGTGGCTCTCCAGCAGCAGAGCAGGGCTGTTGACAGCAGTGGGACAGGCAGCAGCTGCAGCAGCAGCCAGGGTGAGGAGCGGTGTCCGGGGATGTCACAGAGCATCAGGGCTGGCAGCAGGCTCCTGCCAGCACCTTTCCCTTCAAACCCTGCCTTGTGGCCCTGCTTTTGAGCACGTGCCTGCCCCTGCATGGGGAGGTGGGAGTGGAAGGTGTGCTCTCCTCTCCTCTCCTTTTGTGCCACACGCAAAGCTGTGTACCCACAGTCTGACTGGCTTCACTGGGTCAGCCCAAACGCTCCTGCTGTGCTCACATCAGGGATTTCCCAAAAGAGGGATTGCACTGGAGGTTCCCAAACCTTGGCAACTGGGTGGGAACTGCCCTGAGCAGGGGACACTGCAGCTGCCCCATCCATCCCTCCTGCAATGGCACAGTTAAGAACAGAGGCTGCAGCTTCCTCTGGGCTCTTCCCTTGGATTATTCCAAGGTTAATACCTAGGCACTGCTAATGAGCAGGCTGAGCACTGCAGCTGCAGGAGAGATGGGAAGGAAAAGGTCAGATGCTTGCTCTCATAGCAAAAGCCTTTGTCACGTGTGGAGCTGAATCTGGAGACACAAAGATGCTGCCTTCAAAATTCCTTAATTTCTTTGAGGAGTTCATTACCAGGGCCCCGTTTCCTGCTCCACCAGGAGCTCATCAATACAGGGGATTTTTGTTCTCCTCGCTGTCTGCTCCAGACTCTCCTCACTGCACACCTTTCAAATACATTAAAAATCTGCTGTTCCATTCTTTAACTGGCAGGTCACCATCACCCTCCTCTCACATCACCTGAGAACCACTCGCTGCTCTCCGTGCATCATCTCCCAAAGCTGCCTGGAGGGCTTGGGCACCTGCCAGAGACCTTCCAGAGCAGAGACACGAGCTCTCCACCCCCAGGGGCAGCACCCAGGCACAGAGCAACGTTTCTGGGCGAGGAGCTGGACCAGCCCCTACTGCCTTGTCCAGGATTCTGTACAACCATCCCTTTCTAGCCCAAACCTTGGGGCCTGGAACCTGTGAGGAGAGGGAGGAGGGAGGCACCACATCAGTCTGGGGCTGGGGCAGGGGTGCACGAGGAAAGGCTGAGAGAGCTGAGTGTGGCCAGTGCTGAAAAGAGAAGGGGAGGATCCCAGTGCTGCCTGGCAGAGAGCTCAGAGCTGGGCCCTTGCACGTGGAGAGGTGACAGAATCAGAGGACAAGGGCTGTGATAAAAAAATTCTGAGAAGATGCTTGGGAAAAAAAAGAAATTACCAGTCCAACACTGGAACCTCTCAGTGAGGCTGTGAAATTTCCACCCTGGACTCACAAGGAACCCAGGTGAGCTGTCCCACCTTTGGCATTCCCTTCCCTTGGAGCCTGCTGCTCTGTCAGAGCATGGCAAGGCCAGGTACACAGCCCAGGTGCTCCAGCCCAGCCCAGCAGCTCAGCATTAACCAGATCCCCTTCCCTGCTGCAAGGCTCCCCCAGAAAGTGCCCTGTCAGCACCGAGAGGCTGCAGAGCCTTTCAGAGCTCCTCCTGCAGGGGTGCCATGATTATGATCATAAGTTTGCAATAATGATAATGGAGCTAACCACAATTCCATTTCCAACTGAGGTAAGCCATGGATTTGTATAAAATACGTATCAAATTATTTCTAGATTTTTTAAGTTCAGAGGCGACAGGAGTTTTTTATTATAATGATTTTGTATTGACAGAACAACGACTCTAAGCTAAGCTGTTAGGACTATGTATTTCCCTCATGGCCTCCAAAAGCACTGTAAATTGAAATGTACATTAAAAACAGTCAATCTTTGTTTGCTGGCAACATTGAAGGAGAATTGACTGTGTTTTTATTAAAAAAGCTCATATCTTATAGTGACTGGACTGTAATGAGAAGGGGCATTAAAGTGCTCATTAAAGATAAAAAAAAATAAAAATCCTCAGTTTGACTAAATGCATAGAGGTATCATCGTGTTCAACAGAAGTGCAAAGATGCTCATTAATGTCATCTCAGAGCTGGTGACTTGGTTCAAGCCCTGGTGCTCTGTCCCACACTGGCCAAGCCATCAAGAACCCATCAACAACCCATCCATGTGCTCCTGCAGCTGCTCCAGCAGACAGGACAGCTCTGGGCTGGCTCCTGCATGGATCAGACCCTCACAGAATACTCTGGGTTGGAATGGGCCCCTAATGCCATCAGAGGGACACCTTGAATGGGATGGACCCCTAATGCCATCAACAGGGACACTGTGAATGGGATGGATCCCTAATGCCATCAGAGGGACACTGTGAATGGGATGGACCCCTAATGCCATCAGAGGGACACCTTGTGTGGAATGGGCCCCTAATGCCATCAGAGGGACACCTTGAATGGGATGGACCCCTAATGCCATCAACAGGGACACTGTGAATGGGATGGACCCCTAATGCCATCAACAGGGACACTGTGAATGGGATGGACCCCTAATGCCATCAGAGGAACACTGTGAATGGGATGGACCCCTAATGCCATCAGAGGGACACTGTGAATGGGATGGACCCCTAATGCCATCAGAGGGACACCTTGACTGGAATGGACCCCTAATGCCATCAGAGGGACACCTTGAATGGGATGGACCCCTAATGCCATCAGAGGGACACCGTGAATGGGATGGGCCCCTAATGCCATCAGAGGGACACCTTGACTGGAATGGACCCCTAATGCCATCAGAGGGACACCTTGAATGGGATGGACCCCTAATGCCATCAGAGGGACACCTTGAATGGAATGGGCCCCTAATGCCATCAGAGGGACACTGTGAATGGGATAGACCCCTAATGCCATCAGAGGGACACCTTGACTGGGATGGGCCCCTAATGCCATCAGCAGGGACACCTTGAATGGGATGGACCCCTAATGCCATCAGCAGGGACACCTTGACTGGAGCAGCCTCAGAGCCCCTCCAACCTGACCCACGATGTCCCCAGGGCTGTGGCACCCACCACCTCTCTGGAAATCCAGTGTTTCACCGTCCTCACTTCAAAAATCTTCCTTTTGCCTAATCTAACTGCACCCTCCCTCAGTTTAAATCCATCACCCCGTGCCTCACTGCCCTGGTAAAGGCTTTGTTCCAGTCTCTGCTTCTTTGCTCAAACACCTCAGTGCCAGACCAGGCTTACACACACACCCTCTGCCCCAGCCTGGTGGCAAACAGAGCAGGAACAAGCTGGGATTGCTAATGAAAACATCCCCCTGGACCCTGAAAACTTCACTCAGGTAAAGCAAGAAAACAGCATCTAAAGCCTGGAGTGCTGAATGACAGGGCTTGGGCAGGCCCTAAGGCTGTGTTCTGCAAACAAAGCCAGCCCTGCTCAAGTGATAGGTGCTAATTAATAAATAGTGCTGGTTTCCCTTTGCCAATTACTTATTGATACACCAGATACTCCTCTTTGATAAGCCACTCTAAATTGGTAATGGCTTTTATCAGAGCTGTGAGCAAGCAGAATCAAGCATCCAGTGCCTTCCCTTTTAAGTTGTTTATCTTCTGCTGTTACAGAATTCTCTGCAGAGTTTGTTTGGAATTGCAGTGAATTAAACACCTTCTTTTTTAATTATTATTATTTGTATTGTAGCAACGCCTAGAAATCCCACTGTGGACAGGGGCTTTGCTGCTGTGTGAACAGAGCTCTGAAGAGAGGGAAGCTGTGTCCCAGAGAGCTCACCCTGAGCTTTGTGATGGATTGCTTATTCCTATTCCTCCCAAATGTTATCTCTGAGTGGGTGTTTTCTGTAACTGGTGTCATATCCCATCTCCTGCCTTGGTTTGTGTCTGTATTTGGGGATGCAGCTGCAAACATAAAGCTGGGTTTTACGGGCCAGCAGACATCCTCAGGTGAGCCCTGAGCTCTGCAGGCTCTGGGGAGTGAAACCAAATTCAGAGCAGAAGGACTGAAGACTTTTAACCATGCCATGTAAGTTCGTGAGGGAAAGACCACAGGAAAAAATAAAGGGGAGACAGCAAGGTCCTTAACGGGGAGGCTGGCATTGATTTGGGGAACTCAACCACACTGGTGTCACTTATTGGGATCATTTCCCTTGGTTTTCTTCAGGAAAAAGCCCAAAACTGAAACAGAGCAGATTGCTGGGCGTGCAGCACTGAGCCTCCAGAGCAAGGACTAAAGATGCTCACCCTCCAACACGCACAGCTCCTCCAAGGACTAAAGACACAATGAATGCCCTCACAACCTCTTAGCAGCCTTGATTTTCTGAACAAGAGAACCCCGGGGCCCAGCCTGGAAAGGTCAGGGAGTTTTTGCAGCTCAAACTAGACCTAATCAAGCTTTTCCCAATAGCAAATGCAAGAAAATACTGATTTGTAAGGGGAAAATTTAAAGAAAGAACATAATTCTCCCATTCTTTAGAGTCTCTGAGCAGAGTTGCAAATGATATGGGACTCTGAAGAGGAAAAAGTTGAAATTTGGTCTGGAAAAAGACAGAGGGACTTGCTTCTGCAAGAGAGGAGACAGTGATGGAGCCAAAACCCACCAAGCTGTGCTTCAGTGAGGGAGCAAAGTTTGAATAAATCCTGAATTGCGTTCTCTACTTTCAGTGGCTGTGGGGGTTCTCTGTCAGTCAACCTCACTTTTGTTATCCATGGCAAATTTCTGTGTTAATCTTGAAGAAACAACGTTTGTTACAGGGAGGGTTTATTTCCTTTTTCTTTGACTGCAGATAAAGTCTCACACCCAAACTGTCCTCTCACACACACAGCACTTTCTCAAGAACACAGAACACCTTTTCAGACACCTCCTAAATTGTCACTGGTGATATTACCCACAGCTTTTGTTAATGATAAAGAATTAAGTTGGGCTCGCAGCAACCAAAAAGGACAAGCTAGAAAGTTTGATGGTCTATGGAAGAAAATACATCAAGTGACAAAACCCAGTTCACCACACATATTTTGACCTTCTCTCCCCTATTTTTTTCAGTATTCCAAAACATCTCACAAGGACTATTAGCTACAAAAGAAAAGCATTTGCTAATGACACAGCTTAAAAGCAAAATCAAAGCGTTCAGCTGTCTGCCTCAAAGATGCCCTCCTACAGTTCATTTATGGGCTCTCAAAGTGAAGGGTTTTAGAAATGGAAAGAATAACTGACACTTTTTCTATCCATAATGCATTCCTCCCTAGGCACATCCACAGCCTATACAGTCTGCGGTATTTAAAAAAATACCCTGAGATACAAGCCCAGTGACTTCCATAGAAAATCACTTTCTGAGGCTAATGCAGTTTTATCAGTGCCGAGGATCCTGAGCTGTCTCTTGGACTGTGACCTCTGCCTCGCTTTTATTAATCTGTGTGCTGGCCAGCCCTGCTTATCAGGGCTTGGTGTTTGAGCTGAAGCTCTTTCTCAGGCTCCTTCCACTGCACCGTTTGTCTTCACAGCTCAGATTCTCTTTTCTCTCAACTGCTGCTCTGACATCTTTGCTTGACTCCCTCTTCTTCCATCCCCCCCAGGCTACGGCTGCCTGCTTATTTATGCTGTCGGCTTAATTTCTTGATTGATATTCTCACATTCCCCTCGCTACTTACTTATTTACATCCCCTGCTTGTTTCCAAGCCCTGCTCCTTTAAGGCCTCGGTGCTATTTTATTTATGGGCAAGAATCACTGTTTTCCACAGCATGTTCTTGATGCTGCTGCCACGACCTTCCAGAGCACCAGTTAATCATCCCAGATATTGCCACGCTCCGAGTGCCCTGCTCCTCAATCCTCTGAGCCTCTCTGGTGCAATTCCATTCCTGGGACACCTGGCCAGCTGAAGCCGTGCATCTTTTTTATTCCATTCATTATTTAGCACCTAAACAGCCCTACATTCTCTAGGTAAAGAGGAGGGGAGGCATTCATGCTACGTTACTCAAGACCTGTGATTCTGGTTTCCCTTCTCCAGGGTAAAACAGCAGCAGCTCCCAGAGCCAAGGGGTTTTCCCCTGGGTAAAACAAACTGGCAAAGAACAAAGCACCACAGGAGCTTGTGTGGTGGTCTGGTGGCAAAAGAGACAGCATCCTGTGGGAGAGAGAGAGAAAGGCTGCTCTCATCTGTAAAGCAAATATTTTGGGAGTCCGTGAGCACAGGGGGTGAAATGCTGGCTCAGGAAAGGCAGCAGAGCTGCTCTCAGCAGTGCCACAGCTCCACTGGGCTTCTGCTTGCTGCAGGACGAATTGGGGTGTGAGGACCAGGGCAGGATCTCAAAGGACTCTCTGGGCTGAGAGAAAGTGAGAGCTACCCAGGCCAGCAACTCAGAGAGTTTCACCTTGACTGAGGAGCCAGAAATCATCTACCCAAAGTGCTCCTTCCAGCCCTGCCAGAACATTTCCATGGCTCCAGCCAAAGGTTTGTCATGAGAAAGGCTGCACTAAGGTTTCCTGGTACATAACAAAATGTTCTGTGGGCTTCTCCTGATGAATGCTGCTGATTCCTGTTAAAGTGATGACCTTGCACCTCCCAACCAGCACAGAGGGGACAAGGAGCTCAGCACCATCCTGCACCATCCCTGGGAGCAATGCTGGGACAACAGAGCTGGGCAGGAGGCAGCAGGTGAGGAGAACAAACCGCAATGGGACTGTTCAGGTGAATTCCCAAATGCACCACAGGGATTCTTTCTCAGAACTGTCAAACCCAGCACACCTAGAGCCCGAGTGAGACCTGGTCCTGGCTGTAGCTCTCCTCAGTGCCTGCAGACACAGTCTGGACTCCAATGTGATATTTATAAAGTGTTAGTGGAGTGCTTTGGGATGGACACGCTGAGCTGAGGGAGGGGAGCCTGCCTGCCCTTTTCAGGTGTAAAATGGGGGATGCTCTAATAGCCCAAGACGCAGTTAGTTGGTAAAACAGGCTAATTTGTGCTCCTATCTAACTGCCCTGCTTAATTTGTTGGCAGCTGAGAAGTTGGAGGGTGCAGAGCAGGGTCCAAGCCCGTCCTGTGTTTGTGTGTGCAGCAGGGGAGGGAGGGAGCAGAAGCTTTTCATTTAACAAGTGGCAAAGTGATGCCACAGGGGGAAAAAATAGATGCAGCTGTGCCTGCAGCATTACTTAATCCTTCTCCTTCCATTTCCTTCCATGAAGATTGAGCCCCAGCCAGCATAGAAATAGCTGCTGGTGCTTACACAGAGTATAATGCCCAAGCCCAGCCTGTAGCTGGGAGATATGTGCTTGGCTTTCTGCGCAGTGCCTTCTGCCTCTAAAGGGTCACAAAGCTGTCCTCAGTGCCTGCCCCAGGACTGTGCCTCAGTGCTGGGCACTGCAGGAGAGGAGCCGGGACTGGAGCAAAGTGCAGGCAGCAGGGCAGTGCTGGGGCAGCAGGGCAGTGATAGCAGTGCCCTGGCTGCCCTGCTGACCCCCAGTGCCCAGCAGGCACCTCAGGGAAACCTCAGAACTCTGTCCCCTCTTCTGCCATCACAGAGAGCTCTGTGCCACCCTGCTCTGTGCCACCACAGCGAGCTCTGTGCCACCTCCTGCGCCACCACAGTGAGCTCTGTGCCACCTCCTGTGCCACCACAGAGAGCTCTGTGCCACCCTGCTCTGTGCCACCCTGCTCTGCCACCACAGAGAGCTCTGTGCCACTCTGCTCTGTGCCACCACAACGAGCTCTGTGCCACCCTCTTATGCCATCACAGAGAGCTCTGTGCCACCTCCTGTGCCACCATAGTGAGCTCTGTGCCACCCTGCTCTGCCACCACAGAGAGCTCTGTGCCATCCTGCTCTGTGCCACCACAGAGAGCTCTGTGCCACCCTGCTCTGTGCCACCTCCTGTGCCACCCTGCTCTGTGCCACCCTGCTCTGTGCCACCACACAGAGCTCTGTGCCACCCTGCTCTGCCACCACAAGAGCTCTGTGCCACCTCCTGTGCCACCCTGCTCTGTGCCACCACAGCGAGCTCTGTGCCACCCTGCTCTGTGCCACCACAAGAGCTCTGTGCCACTTCCTGTGCCACCCTGCTCTGTGCCACCCTGCTCTGTGCCACCACAAGAGCTCTGTGCCACCTCCTGTGCCACCCTGCTCTGTGCCACCCTGCTCTGTGCCACCACACAGAGCTCTGTGCCACCCTGCTCTGCCACCACAAGAGCTCTGTGCCACCTCCTGTGCCACCCTGCTCTGTGCCACCACAGCGAGCTCTGTGCCACCCTGCTCTGTGCCACCACAAGAGCTCTGTGCCACTTCCTGTGCCACCCTGCTCTGTGCCACCCTGCTCTGTGCCACCACAAGAGCTCTGTGCCACCTCCTGTGCCACCCTGCTCTGTGCCACCCTGCTCTGTGCCACCACACAGAGCTCTGTGCCACCCTGCTCTGCCACCACAAGAGCTCTGTGCCACCTCCTGTGCCACCCTGCTCTGTGCCACCACAGCGAGCTCTGTGCCACCCTGCTCTGTGCCACCACAAGAGCTCTGTGCCACTTCCTGTGCCACCCTGCTCTGTGCCACCCTGCTCTGTGCCACCCTGCTCTGCCATCACAGAGAGCTCTGCCTCCAGCCCTGCTGCTGGGAAATGCAGGGCTGACTGGAAAGGCCTTCCTGGGTGCCACCCTGCTCCTGCAGACAGGCATTTAATCACCCAGGCATCAGAACAACAAAAAGCCCTGAATACCCAGCTTTAATTCCCAGTTCTATAAAGGCACATCCAAATATAAATCACAATGGGAACTTCAAAGAGAACCAAATTGCCTGATCCGGTGAGTCGGATCCAAAGCAGCCTACCCTGGAAACACAGCCCACAGGACATCAATTAATGCAGAAGCAGAAGGGAAGACTGATGCCAGATTTAAATAGGTGCATTTCAAATCACAATCTGGTCCAAAGCATCTTGAGCTATATTCCTGAATTACGTGATGGGTGGTGGGTGGTAGGGAGTGTCCTGCCCAACTGGGAGATTGTCCCTGCTGTTCTGGCTGCCTCAAACCTCAGAACACTGAGATTTCTGTGGCCTGGTTTTACTGGTTTACCCATCACCTCATCCCCTCACACAGAACAGAAAACTTCGTCCTTCCATTCTTTGATGTAGAACAAAAATGATGAAAATTGACAGAAAAATTCAACTATCCAGAGTCTGACAGAACATGCAAAAAGAAGACAAACAGAGATTAATGGATGCCAGCACTGTGTATCCATTTTGTGTCCTTTTGGAGAGGGACAGTGGAGAAACCATGGCTGTGGCTGCCCCTGGATCCCTGGCAGTGCCCAAGGCCAGCTTGGATAGGGCTTGGAGATAGTGGAAGGTGTCCCTGCCCATGGCAGGGGATTTGAAATGAGATCATCTTCAATATCCTTTCCAAACCAGACCATTCTAAGGCTCTGAAATTTACTCAAGGAAGGGCTGTGTGAGCTCCTCAGAGCAGCAGCACTGGTTCTCACCTCACCTTTAATTCCTGCACTGGAGCTCCCAGAGGAGCCTCCCTGGGCATGACTAACATGCTGCACTGCGCCTCAGCACATCCTCTGGCCCTGCATGTCTGCAAAGCAGCCAGGACGTGACAAGGACAGAGCTGAGAGCAGCCCAGGTCTGAGCCTGACACGTCCTGCTCATCCAAGGAGACATCTCCTAAACTCCCTGTTGTCTCCCCTAAGGGGAGAGCACGTTGTGCAGCACAGAGACCTTCCAGAGAGCCTGCGGGCTGCTCAGGCACACACACACACACTGAGCACCTGGCAAATTCCTGGCAGCAACAGCCTGGCTTTAGTCCTGGCTCAAGTGAAGTGAAGATGAACATGTGGGCGTACGGGCGGCGCGTTCCCGAGACTTGAACGAGCCATAAAGGAAACCCTGGCCTGAAAAGAAAACAAGCAGTTGGTTTAGTCAGATGCTTATTAAAAGCTTGTGCATTACCTCCTGACCATGCTATTTTTAAGATCTCACCCTACAAAGCGCTGGCACCTTCTCAAAGGTAATGAATGTTCATACCTGAGAGCAGGGCTGGACAAAGGGAGCGCTCGGTGACTCTCACAATAAAACTCACACGGAGGATGGAGGAATTAGAAAAGCAAAGCCTCAGGCTTGGATGATCAGAAAATCCTGAAGGAGTTCAGATGCTTTTCTGAACCTGCTCTGCCTAGAAATCACAAAGGATTTGCTTCTCTCATGTGAATCACAATACTGTTCTGGTTTCAGCTGGAAACTACGCCATATTTCAGCAGATTTCTCTGCTTTCAGCCTAAAAGCAAAAATTTCAAGAGCACAATAAACATTCTGTTAAGTCTGACCAAACTTCTAGCCTCAGAAAAAATACTCATCCTTGCTTTATTAGACCCAATTTGGATCACCCATCTGTTGTCTGAGGGAGTTTGAAAGCTCATGGGTGGAATAAAAAAACCCTTTCCATCTCCTTAACTATTCCACTGGCATTTGCTTACGAGTTTGCTGCCAACCAAGAAGTGTCTGAAGGGGACAGCACCTGAAGCTTTTTGGAACTGGCTTAGTTCAAGCTCTACCTAACAAGCAAGTGACAAGTGTATTGTGTATTGTCACGGGCATCTTTCCTCATAAAGCAAGAAAGGCATGTATAGATCTGGAGTTATTTCCCCCACTCCTCTTTATTACTTTTCCTTTGTTCTCTTGCTTATCTATTCCTTTTTAATGCAGAAGATAATACAATTCCTATTCTCCTGGCTTGTGATGTTCAATGCATTTTGACATGTGATGCTGGTTGATGAAATTGGAGGAGAAAAGCTGCATGATGATTTAAAGTGTTATTTTCATGATTGTGCCACTCTTGAGTATGGCACAAAGGCAAACATGACACATGAGTCTCCCAAAGAAAATAATCAGGATGACAGAACGTTAAATTAAAAATTAGACTGTCCTGGTTAAAGCAGGATGTCTGGACATCTAACCTTATAGGATTATATCTAACATCCTTTTACCAGCGACAGTTAATGCTTGAAGGGATTTTATTCTCATGTAATCCCTGCATTGCCTTCAAATCTGCTTGTTTGGGGAAGATATAATTAAAACTTATTATTCCTCCTTTCTCTGCCAACCAACTGTCAGAGAGCAGGAACAGAGAAAACAAGATTTCTTTACCAGTGAAAACCCTTGTTATTTTATAACTAAACCCTTCTATTTCTACTTAATTTAAAACCAAAGGATCAGCACAGCCTTTTTCACTGGGAAAATGTAGTGGACATGTATCAAATTTTCTTTAAGGAAAAATAAATAAAATGCTGACAAATCCTTGGAGAAATAGAGTTTCAGAAACAATCTCTTTCTCATCCTCCCTTCTTGTTCTGCATCTTTGCATGTACCAGCTGACTTCTGCATATGATGCAGTAAAATGACTAGACAATTACATTTTTCCATAGCATTCTACCTGTCTTGCCTATTTCGTGGAAAGGAATAAAATACCCATTGTATATAGGGTACACACATCACTGGATAAAAGAGAAACCCCCATGAAATTTGGGAGGAACTCTCCAACGTACACACAGCGCACATGAACAGCATTGTGCTGTTTAGATCCCTGAAGGAGTTTCAGAGATTTGACAACCTTAAACCCGGGGATTCAGGACTTTTTCATTGCTGATACACTCTCTCATGTCAGTTCAGGTTGATCTTAGCAGCACAAATCCAGGATATGAAGGATGGCATCTCTGCCGGCTTCAGAGAGGACAGAGAAACCTGCAAGGAAAGCCTTACACACCACCTGGCCAGAAGAAATTAAAGCTTTTTATGTTTGAGGCATTTAAATAAACTCACAATGGCAAAACTCAGTGTGGAGTAAAGAGCTGGGAAATCCCTGGTGTCTATTAGCTGCATTAGAGGAAACACTTTTATTCCTCCTCTCCACGGAGAAACATCTTCTTGCTAGTGAAGCAAACCAATTTCTGCCTCTCTTCCAGGGCCAGCCTGGCCTGTTGCCCTCCCTTGGCTGTCCCTGCAGCAGCAGCCTGGGCACTGGGCTCTGCTCCTGGCACAAACCCCGTGCCAGCCCTGCTCTGTGCCACCTCTGCTGAGGGCTCTGCAGGACACGGGGCTCTCCTGTGCCACATCTCCCCCTTGCCAAGGCTGGCGCTGCACACAGCCGGGCTCTGGGGCTTTGCTGGTCCCCTCCAGCCCCACAGGAGCTCACAGCTTTGCCCTCAGGGTGATGTTGGTGTTGGCCATCCCTTGGGTGGGCACCGTGTGAGGAACCCCTGCCCACAGACTGACCCGGCCCCAGCGCCCTGTGCTCCTCACAACTGCCTGCAAAAAGGCCAGCAGGACCTTTCTGGAAGGAAATGAGGCCCCAGCGCTGAGACACATCTCCAGAATGGAGATCCCACTGTGTCCCGCAGGATCCCAGCCTGGCCCCATGGTCTGGGCACAGCAGGGTCCCTGGGAGCTGCAGCCTGCCTGCAATCACAGCTTGGCACACTCCAGAGGACAAGCCAGTCAATTACTCTTGGGAGAAGAAAGCCGCAGCACAAAACCATCCTATTAACTTGGGTGCTTAACTCGGTCCTGAGGCTGAGAACAAGAGGGATCCAATAAATGAGGGAGGGCAGTGTGAGGGCACTGCTGGGCTCTCAGGGCAGCACCAGCAGCTCCCACCGGGGCTGAGAGCTGTGGGGGGATGCAGGCATCACCCAGTGGTACCTGGGAGCTGTGGGGGGCTGCAGGCTGCAGGTACCCCCCAGTGGTACCTGGCAGGTGTAAAGGGGTGCAGGTATCACTGAGTGGTACCTGGCAGGTGAAGGGGGCTGCAGGTACCCCCCAGTGGTGCCTGGCAGGTGTAAAGGGGGTGCAGGTATCACTGAGTGGTACCTGGCAGGTGTAAAGGGGGTGCAGGTATCACTGAGTGGTACCTGGGAGGTGTAAAGGGGGTGCAGGTATCGCTGAGTGGTACCTGGCAGGTGTAAAGGGGAAGCAGGTATTGCTGAGTGGTACCTGACAGGTGTAAAGGGGAAGCAGGTATTGCTGAGTGGTGCCTGGCAGGTGTAAAGGGGTGCAGGTATTGCTGAGTGGTACCTGGCAGGTGTAAAGGGGGTGCAGGTATCACTGAGTGGTGCCTGGCAGGTGTAAAGGGGTGCAGGTATCACCCAGTGGTACCTGGCAGGTGTAAAGGGGATGCAGGTACCCCCCAGTGGTACCTGGCAGGTGTAAAGGGGTGCAGGTATCACTGAGTGGTACCTGGCAGGTGTAAAGGGGTGCAGGTATCACCCAGTGGTACCTGGCAGGTGTAAAGGGGTGCAGGTATCACTGAGTGGAGCCTGGCAGGTGAAGGGGGCTGCAGGTACCCCCCAGTGGTACCTGGCAGGTGTAAAGGGGGTGCAGGTATCACCCAGTGGTACCTGGCAGGTGAAGGGGGTGCAGGTATCACTGAGTGGTACCTTGCAGGTGAAGGGGGCTGCAGGTACCCCCCAGTGCTCCCTGGCACATGAGAGGACCTCAGTGGCAGTGCCACGTCCATCACCCAGCAGGTTCTGCACTCAGACACTCAAACCTGAGCTCCAGGATTGAGGCAGGGCCAGGGAACCAAAGCTCCTGCTTTTCCTCAGATGAGGTTTTCTGAACAGCTAAAGAGTGCAAATGCTCAGAGCAGCGTTCCCTGCAGCAGTGTGGGTGTGATTATCTCATGGTGTGGATCACTCAGCTCAGCCCAGTGATAATTGATGGGGCTGCACTCATTTAATGCCAGCTCGGCTCTGATGCATAAACATCCAGCATTCCCTTCAGCAATCCAAATTAAACAGGACCCTGGGCCTTTGGAAAGCTGGGACTGAATTCACTGACTACATCATAAAAAATAAAAAATAATAATGCTATTGATTCTGTAAATAACGAAATTCCAAAAGAAGTAAACTTCCTAACAGCTGTTCCTTCAAAAAAGGAAAACAAGTAGGTTTTATTTACCTGGGAGATCCTCTAACTAGCAATTCTCAGTCACCCAGAGGTAGCTGATTGAAATATTGATTAAGGTCTATTTCCTGCTTTGTGCTCCAGTGGCAGCTTTGCTGCAGCTTGTTTTTACATGCTAAAGGAATGCATTGTTTGGGAAAAAATGCAGTAACTAGACCCAGTCTTTAAGTCATTTTAAGCTGAACTAAATTCAGCCCAACTTTTAAAATTCAGTAAACTTCAGTTTAGACTAAATTTAGTTAGACTTTTCTAACTCTCTAGCAGACATGAGCAATACAGGTCTTAGTCTTGAGGTGGGGAGATTCTATTTATAAAGGGTGAGAAGATTTGGGTAAAGGATCAGAAGATCTGGGTAAAGGACAAGAAGAGCTGGATGAAGGGTGGGAAAAGTTGGATGTAGGGTGGGAAAAGTTGGATGAAGGAGAAGCATTTGGACAGCATCTGAGGCGCATGGTGGCATTCTCAGGGTGCTCCTGTGCAGAGCCAGGAGCTGGAGCTGGTGATTCTCATGTGTTCCTTCCAGCTCAGGGATTCTGGGACTCTGAGATTCCTCAGTCTCCATGTGTTAAATAGCTGGCCCAGAGATTAATGTACAGCTCAGCCTCAGCTATTTATACTGCTGGTGCAGAACTTGGCTACAGGCCTGGATATGACACATCTCACTCTTCCTGCTCCTTCCTGTTTCTTGTTCTTCCCTCTTAGATCCCAAAATTCAGTCCTGTGCTCAAGCACACCCCTATGCAGAACAGATCATGAATCACAAAATTCCTTTTGACCACTCGGCTTTGGGCTGAATAAGGAGCTTAGCAGCAAACCAAACTTTCTGATGTCTTTAGGGAAAATTCAATCTTCTGGGCACAACCCAGAACATGAGTGATGAGAGCCAGAAGCAGCTGGCAAAAGTGCTGCAGAGCTTCCTGGTGCACACAGCCTCTTCCTGAGAGCAGCAGCTTTCAAAAAAGTCTAGGCAAGCCTTCAATAATCCAGTAAATTCACACTTCTCCTAAGCCATGGAACAGGTATTGACTGTAAAAGCAAACAACTGAAAAAACAGTTCCTTTCGTCCAAGTAAAAGCTCTTTGGATGGGGGACTATGAAAAATAATCAATTTTAATTGGTTTGTGACTATAAAATAAGCAGGATTTGGACAGATATTGTATCCACTCATGATTTTTCTACCAGTGGGCAGTAATGAATTTAAGTAGTCACTGAGACAGGGCCAGATTCTACCAGCCAAGGTCGGTGGTGTTAAATAAGGGATTTGTATCAGGGCAGAACCTGCCTGTGGTCTGGATTTGAACCAGGTGATCTTTTCAGAAAAGCTCCAGCACCTCTCTGGACCCCCTGTTAACCTATCAGTGTTGTGGTGCTGATTTCTCCACAGGTCTTGTTAAATCCTTTCACCCCCAGAGTCGCTGACAGGGCACCTCTGTGTCACTCCTGGTTTTCTGTTATTTTATCCACTTTTAAGCAGTAGATACAGACCATATCAACCCTGCTGGAATCCTTCTTATACAAGGACATGTAAATCTTTTTATTGCACAGCTCTTGAATAACATACTTTGTTATAGCCATTCATTTCAGATACTTTGGCATGGCACTTCCCAATTGGATTTAGTTGTTAGCAAAAAGCTATGTTATCTTCCCAGAAATGCAAATATATGATTTCACTCCTATCTGTTGATCCAGATTCTAACCCAATCCATCATTAAGGTAATGTGAGCATCTTTCAGCAGCAATGTGTTTTTCCAAAATGCAGGCTGAGGTAAAAGCAGAGCTGCTGAAGCAAGCAAGGAAATGTCCCATGGCAGAGCAGAGATCAGGGAGGAGGAAGATCTTGGTAATGAAACTTCCAGAGGAACCCAAGGAAGCAGCTGAGTGCAGGGGCTGGAATTTGGGCAGCAGAGGCAGGTTAATGGTCTTACCCTGGGGAAAGTTCCCAGCAAGTGCTCAGCCCTGGGTTTTACCCTCCTGGCTGGGTGCTCAATGCCCTGTAAGGATGGCTTTGGCTCAGGGTCAGACTCTGAGGGAGGAGAACAGGACAGGGCCC
The DNA here is from genome assembly GCA_039654755.1 of Calcarius lapponicus. Lineage (NCBI taxonomy): Eukaryota > Metazoa > Chordata > Aves > Passeriformes > Fringillidae > Calcarius > Calcarius lapponicus. The sequence continues at coordinate 1,229,750 of CM077467.1, forward strand.
TGAGAGGCACTGCCAGCTTTCTCTGTAACCCTCAGATATTCCCACTCAGGTGTAACCCAGGATCAAAATATGTAGCCCAAAATATAACCTGAGGTCTTCAAACACTCAATCAGCAATATTTAATACAAAGCAGAACAGCAGAGCATGCCTCGTTTGGGTTTGTCACTGCCATAGGGTTCAAATAATTACCTGAATACAACACTCATTATACACTCAATTAAAACTTTGTAAGCCACAAAAGCTTAGAAACACAAACCTATCCCAGTCCACGTTGAACAAAATGAAACCCAGGTAACTAAATACCGTAAGACTCAGTGGGAACACTGACATATGTATGCAAGGTATTTTAATTAGACAATGCAGGAGAGACACACACAATCTGCTCCCTCGTGAGCACCCAGCTGTAGGCTCAGAACACGCTACACCCAGAGAGAGCAGCACTGCCAGCCTCTAAGGCTTCTCAGGAAAACATTCCAGCCACCAGCCTCTGGAAAATAATGTCTTTTTGAATTCCTAAACCAGTGCAGCCTCTCCAGCACTCACCCTGAAATTACTCTCGCAGGCAGCCAGTCAATTACTGCAGCATCTCTGCTACCTGCTTTTATTTCAAGTATCAGCAAACAGTCAGATATTTTGACATCAGCAGCTGGAAGAGCTTCATTACTTTGCAGACCTAAACCTACAGCTTAATTAGTAGCATAAACGTCTATAAAGGAACCAAAGGCAAGGGACAGCTTGCTTGGCTGAGCTCTCACTGAAGGATTGCCTGCATTTGTGTGCACTGATCCCCCTGCTCTCACAGCTTGGCCTTTTCCTCCCTGGTCTTGCCAGGCTCAGAGCAGGGGTGGTGCAGAGGCAGGTGAGAAGAGTGGGGTGTCTTTTCTGCAAAAACACACTCTCCCACTGCCCTGCTAGCGTGAGGTGCACACCAGCCATCGCAAATTTTGCTGGCTTGAGTTTTGCGAGGAAGCACGCAGAGGTAAGAGGCAGCGCCAACAGGAGCTTGAGAAAATTCAGATGAGAGCACAGATGAGCAGCTGGCCAGAGGAAGGGAGATTTGCAGCACTGCATCGTGTCAAAGAATGACCGGGGCAGCCAGGCTGCTTGGTGGGGAAAGAACATCTTGCAACACGTCACACAACTGGGTGAGACCGGCATTTGGTGACTTTACCAACTGAAAGTCGCATTTCTATCTAAAATGGGTGCAAGTCAATAAATTCCTATGGATGGGAATGGTTAATTGATTTTGCTGCCACCTGTGAGCCCAAGTAAGCTGTGAATATAATATTACTTGCTGGCTTCTTCACACTGCTGTGAATATTTCACACAAGAGAACTCCAGACAAATTATTCTAGTCCTGTGTCTTTTTATTGCTGCTAATAGCTTGTTTCAACAAAGAGTCAGACATTCCAAAATTGATGGGAAGAATATTGACATTGGCTTAATAAATCCTTCCAACCAGAAAGAGTTGAACAAAGGGAAATAGGTTACAGTTTTCCTTGTGGACCTGTTCCGTAATTAAGGAGCTCCGGGCAGAATTTTAAGACCAAGAATTCCAAAACATGTGTCAGTTTGTAATTCCTCTGATCATTTCTTCCCTCTGTGTGCCCCTCTACCATCTAAATGCCTTTGAAAGTCTGCCCCTTGAACGCTTCTTTCCTTGGCAATTTGTGCAGATCCTTTTTGATATGCAGGGAGCTTAGATACACCTCACACTGTTGGGCTGCAGCAATAAAGCTTTAACTAAGATGAAACCAGAAAATCTGGAAAACCACAGGGTCAGGGTTGCCTGAGCAGCTTGTTCCAAGATTAGTGGTGTGCAGAGTCAAGGTTTTAATACAGCCAGCATTAAATGTCTCAGACATTCAGAACAGAAATGAGGTGGCCTTGAATTCAGCCCATCACGGGCACTTTAGCACCACTTGACTGCAGGGCCAGGCTGATTTTTGGAGTGATTGCTTATATCAGCTGCATAATAAGCTCATATGTGAACATCCCGGGCAACCTTGATGAGCACTCGAGTGACAAAGTGGCAGTGAAACAGGAGAGGTGCCCGGACAGAGGGGACAGAGGGGACAGAGGTGACTCTCCCACGCTGTGACCTGTTGGGATTGCTCCAGCTCACCCAGCCCAGGGAGACAGAAAACTGCACTTTGTGAGGAGAGAGTTTCACCAGGACAGGAGCATCCAGAGGGGAACAGAGCAACACGGTGGGAGATGGAGAAATGATCCTTAAACTCTGTGTGGGCACTGGACAATGAATCTCGAGGTACAAAGGATTAAAAATCCTTACAGATTCCTCATCTTGTACATAGAGCTCTGGCTGATAAGGCCTATAAGAAGATCTTTAAAAATATACCTTTGCAAGCACGTTTCTTTCCATCCAAGGAATTAATGTAAAAAGATACTTTTCTGAGCACCTCCTCCTCCTCTGCCAGCCATCCTGCCCTCTGAAGGACGATCCCATGTTCAAGCAGAGTGGGATTTACAAAAATCTTAACAAGCACAAAGGATTTTTTCTAAGCCCTCCTCTGCTACAGCTGCAGAGTTTTGCATGTCACATTCTCCCATTATTCTCTCTTCTCCACGATCCCTTTTATCTCCCCCTTGCTCAGCTCTGTACCTGTCCCTCTCCAAGCCCTGCTTGGCCCAAGGCTCAGCTGCAGGGACAGAGTTCTGCTCGCTGATCTCTCTCCATCACAGTGCACCAAGCTTGGGGCACTTCGGGGGAAGATCAGAGCTTCTCTCCTCTGCCTTGCTGTCCACCTGGAATGCCACATCCAAAAGGGATAATGGAGGTGTTTGGGAGGAGAGCTGGAGCCCTCCCATGCAGCTTATGAGCGCTGTCTCCCATGGGAGGAGTAACCACTCTTCACTCCATAGCTGGATGGACCTGTCATCACTGCAGCAAACAAACAGGGAGGGTAGGTGTGAAAACTGGCTCTCGGGCTGATCTGAAAATAATTTCTGAGCTGCAGGAGCGGCAGTGCTTGGAGCTGGCTGCTCAGGGAAATGTGGCTCTGGCATGTGAGAGGGGAGCGAGGAGGGAGCTCTGGGGCTGGGCTGTGCACAAAAGGTCTGAGGATTTGCTTCGCTCATTTTCACCTCCCGGTGAAAATTTCCTCTCCCTGGTTTATAGAAAACACAGGTTTATTCCAAACGGCTGTTTGTTCAAGAACAGAGTTCTTTGAAGTTCTGGCAAAAGGTCCCTGTGAAAACGGCTGAAAATTGCAGTACCACTGCTTTAGAAAAGGGCTTTTCATAAGCAAATATCAAATTACCATGCTATCTTCATAGCAGGCATTGTTCAGTCAATACAGAGTCCCGATAATTGACACTAAAGCCAGACATTCAAATTCCAGAAGGTGAAAAACATTCCTCCGTACCGGCCCTTTGATTCCACATGCAGCTGAACTCTGCCTACAGAGAACTTCTATTTAAAACCAGCAACAAAATAGCCTGTTCTTTCCTTTGTACTTTTCCCTGCTTTGTGTTAGGGACTTGTACTGACTTTGTGGAGTCACTGCAGTTACTTGTAAATGATGTATGAAAAGAACAATTCCTGTCCTTTCCATGCACCGAGAGAATAGTGGCAGCTCTCAGCAAGCCCAAGTTTGCTGCTTGTTTGTATTAAATTCGAACCCACCAAGCTCCTGAATTTAAAGATAATTCTCATCCACACAATTAGTTCTATTGCCACAAAGGAGACACGTTTTAGGAGAGCCTTTACCCCTTGATCTCCCCTCAGCCCACCTTCAGGTTTTAAAGATTTTGTTTTGAAATTTTGACATTTAGAGGGTAAAGCTTGAGGTGGGAATTGCCAAAGACCCGGGTGTGGTTCTCTCTGACACCACAGGTAAGAATTCCCCAAAAGACCGATCCTACAATCAGCAAAGCCATTGCGCAGTTGCAAAAACCAGAAAAAGACCCCATGACAGAGATCGTGAGACAAACTCAGCTGTTTTCCCTCTTAAATTCACCTCTCAGTCCAGTGGAAATCCAAGCTATTCTGTGTAGGTACTCGATTTTCACAGTGATAAAAGCCTTCGCTGTGTAACTGCAAGAGTCTCTAAGTGCAGAAAGCACAGGGATGGGAATGATGGGCACGGTCCCTGCTGTGCAGGGATGGGAACGATGGGCACGGTCCCTGCTGTGCAGGAGCGCCCAGCAGTGCAGAGCCCCTGGCTGGCTGGGTCAGACCGCTGCAGCTGGAGTTCTGTACAGACAGATGTACACGGAATCCAGCACAGGGAGTGTCCTGCTCGCAGCTCCAGGTGAAAGCACAGCCTCTGCTGCCACAGCTCTGCTGGCTCCAAAGCCTCAGAATTGCATCTTTTCTCCCTGCCACGCCGTTTGATTAGGGGAAAAGTCACCGCAGCTCTGCTCTCTGCACTCCAGCGTCTTTAACACATTGCCAGCCAGCTGACAAAACCACTCTAAAACATCAAACACTTCACCTCCCCAAAGCTGCATGGGAAGGGGAAGGCAGATTTTTATTTTGCTCCCTTTCAGTGCTCAATGAGCAGCCTATTCTTCCCGGGAGGACATGGACTGTGCCCCTGCCTTAGCTGCCTTCCCTAACATGCTGTTCCACTACACAGGCATGCAAATAAATTACCTCATTTTTCCCACGGGAATAACACACTGACATTTAATTCTAACTAATGCTTTAGGGGGTAAAAGATGGGAAGAGCTGGGTCAGGAAGAAGTATTCTCCTGCTGTTTGGAGTGAGAAGCAAGGAAGAGACAGATGGCAGCTTTCCCTTCCTTCTGAAGCAATAGTGTCTTAAAGCTCTTGGATGCTGTATTCTTAAATCTATAAAGAGGTTTAAAAGTGGCTCTGTGTGTGTGAGAGAGGCTGGCAAGGCTGTACTTGTTTATGGGGAGCATTCCTGCTCTGGATAGGGTCATAAAAGAAAAGGCAAGAAATGTCTGGGGTGTCTGGGCTGTAGGCTTGCAGTGCTCTGTGCTGACCAGGTACATTTAGATTTCAGTTCAGCAGCTGGATATGAGGAAAGGAAAAAAAATCTCTAGCCAAACAATTCATCTTTTAAAATATCACCCCTGCAAATGCTCCTCCATTATTGCTTTTGATCTCACATCACCTTCCCCTCTGCCTCCCTCGGGGCTTTAGAAAGAAAGCTGAAAGAGCTTCAGCAGACAGTGATCCTTCACCTCCTCCTGGCTGCTCCACTCCTGCAAGCCTTGCTCCAAAGGGATGGATGGGCAGGCTTGGAAGCCAGACACAAAGGAGAAAATCCATCCCTGAAGCGCTGCACACTCTCATCTGCTCACTGCTCCCCAGCTCCCCAGGGCGGCGATCATTTCTGCAGCAGCCCGGACAGCACAGAACCATTTCTGAGAGAGGCTGCGTTTGAGGTTCTGCTCCAAGGTGAGCCAGGCTCTGTCCTGTGAGCTGTGTGATGTCCGTCCACAGAAACCCCAGCCGGGCTCCTGACCCAGCCTGCCACAGCCACGGGAACAGAGAGAGCGAGAGCAGAGAGCAGGGGATGATTAAAGGTGCTTGGCAGGAGCTCTTTGCACCTTTCTCAGCACTCCCTGCATCATTCACTCCTTCAGAAGTTTGAGCTTGGATCTCATCAAAGCCTTCAGTGACTGAAAGCCTCTGCCAGTTCTTGCTTGCTCCAAGTAGCTACTGTGGTTTAGGCACAAGTACAAGGGAAATTAACACCTTAATTAGCTCTGCTGCTGCTCTCAGGTGCTTCCTTTGCCTCCTGAGGGCTCTGAAGTTGCTCCAAACCACCCAGAGGCCACACGGGTGCTCTGCCACCCTCACCCCTCCTGTCCTACACGTACTGGGGCATCTCAGAAATCAGATCTGACTCCTTGCACCTTTTCAGGAAAGAAGAGTATTCCAGAGTCGCATCCAGCCACACACTGCCCAACACACCCCACAGAATCACAGAATTACAGAATCACAGAATCACAGAATAATGAGGTTGGAAGACACCTCTGAGATCATCGAGTCCAACCTGTGCCCTAACACCTCAACCAGACCATAGCACCCAGCGCCATGTCCAGTCTGTTTTTAAACACACTCAGAGATGGTGATTCCACCACCTCCCCGGGAAGAGCATTCCAGCACTTTATTATTCTTTTGGTGAAAATTTTTTTCCTAATATCCAACCCCAAGGTTTTATAGTGAGAAAAGGAAAAAGGTTTAATTCACTTCTACCATGGGATGGACAATAGATTTGGAGCTGCATTGCTGTCTCTCCAGCATCCCTCAGACACATCAGGTTAATTCAAATAAAGGAAATAAGAAGGTCGAGGTTTGCTCTGGAGCAGATCTTGCCTACTAACTGAGGAACAATTGCAACGGTTTGTTTTTTGTCTGAGGCTGCTGCATCTCAAAGGCTTTACCTTGCAGGGATCTTTGTAGCAGTAAGTGGGACTGAGGTGCTCCACAATGCACTTGATTGCATCCATACAGAATTGTTTGGTGCAGTAAGACCTGGCTCTGCAGGGCTCCTTGTGAAGGAAGACACTTAGAAAACAAGATGTGCTGAGGGAAGATGAAGAAATGACTTTCTGTTTGCAAGAGTGATGCTGTCTTGCTGGGCAAACATCTTGCTGTTTGAGTTTGTATGCTCGTGTTTACTTAAAGCTGACATGGTTGATCTCTGTGCCAATCACACACAAATATGTACATCAAACTCTATTTGCATAAAGCAACTTTGCAGTTAATTAAGAAATACAGAAAGATTTAATCTGGATTTATGCTGCCAGTTTAGCTGAAATGCAGGGTTATGTTTTTCTGTTCTCCACCACTTCTTGAGCAAGGAATCCCATATTTCAAACTTGCGTCTGGCTTCAGCCACTCACACGCACAATCACTACGGACTTGTAATTACACCAGAGGCACGATGCCAGCCTTCCTAGATGACATTTGGATTTTTTGCCAAGTCATTAACCTTACATCCAATTCATTTTCAATCTACTCTACCTCCTGAAGGCTTAGAATATTTGTTTGCTCGATCAGTTCTTGTAAATCAAAGATTTGTCTGAGATTGGGTGGTGGTTTTGCCACTGGAATTTATCTCAGCCCTAAGCACAAGCTCTGCCCTCTGAAGATCAGGAGTTCCAGAGAGAGGCTTTGCCCTCCTCTGCCTTTAAGAGAACAGAATCACTCATGGTCCGTGAGAGGGTTTGCTACAGGTAGCTCATGCAAGGTATAAACTTCCTTCAGATGTTTGTAAAGTATCATGCATAAAACACTAAAGGAAGTTCCACTCTCTGGGTTCTGGAGAGGGCTGGAACATTGGACGTTATGTATGAAATATTTAAGGAATGGAGTTTTGATGTGTTATTTTCCTCGTCTGTGTGCCTGCAAGTGGAGGGCTGGATGGGATTCCCAGAGAGTCTCTTTTATAGATTCTGCTGACAGCTCTACAGATCCAGTTCTTTTCAAGCCCCGTTGATTCGCTATCTAAGGAAAACACAGAACAAAACAGGTACACGTCCAAACTTTACAAAGAAAAATAAAAGAAACTTTTTCACAGAGAAGTTTGTTTTAAGCCGTTTCATTTTTTTGTGGCTTCATTAACTCTGGGTGCTCTGAAGCACTAGATGCATGCAGAAAACAAAACCCAGGGACTTTTGTCCTCATACAAATCGTGTTCCCTGCCCCCAGCATTAGGTTTGCATGACTTTAAGACAGTAATGATGGATAAAGCAACACAGAAAGACTTTTAAAAAAATCTATCCTCCATTCCTTTCATTTGAACCCATCAGAATCTAGTGGCTGGGAAATGCAAGACTTCATGCTGGAGACTGGCACAGCACAGAGGGGAAGGGAATGGAATGGAAGGGAAGGGAAGGGAAGGGAAGGGAAGGGAAGGGAAGGGAAGGGAAGGGAAGGGAAGGGAAGGGAAGGGAAGGGAAGGGAAGGGAAGGGAAGGGAAGGGAAGGGAAGGGAAGGGAAGGGAAGGGAAGGAACACTGCCTCTCCTCTCAGATTTCTCTGCCATTCTGCTGTCTTTGCAGCATTAGTCCCAATTAGCAGCCCTGATGGAGATGCCCTAATGCACAAGTGATTCACACACCAACACCTCTGTAAGGGCCTGAGCTGGGCAATAAATCTGAAATCTTTCTGGAGCTCACTCACATGAAGGCAGACTGTTTTGCTGTACGTAGCTGCTCCTGCCCACACAGCTCTGAATAAAACCATGGAAAAGTTGGAAAAGTTCCCTTTTTTGCCAGCACTTTGCTGTCCCCTCACTGTGAGCTGGCACTACAGCACTGGGCCTCTGCCAGCATCAGTTTTTAAAAAGCTTTACCTGGATCACTGATGCTTGTCGCACCAATCCTGTAAACAATGGTTTAGAGCATTACTCAGCTTTTACATGTTAGGACAACAGCTGCATAATATGTTTTCTCTGCTGAAGCTTTTGCAGGAGCTGGAGTCATGAATATGTTCTGCATCTCAGCTGAGGCAGTAAAAGAACCAGCCAAGGAACCTTTGGGGAGTGACAGGAACAGAAATACAGAGTTTTCTGAGCGGGTTTTTCAGTTCAGCTGTTCCCGGTCACCGTTTAACTCCTGTTTGCAAACACCTGCTCACGCTGGGCTCTTCACACAATCCCAAATGTTTCCATGAGCAGAGTATCCAAAGGCAGCTTGTTTCACAGGTGGGTTCCACCTGTGCCCAGCCCGTCCATCCCAAAGCCAGGGCAGGCAGCCCCATCCCTCTCAGGCTGCCCCATCCATCAGTGGGGCCACGCTGGGCCCCAGCAGCTGCAATCTGGCCCCATATGGCTGAGGTGACCAACCACACCGCGCTGATAATGAGCTCAGCACAAGATTAATGAGCCCAGAGCACAAATCAGCCATGCAAATGGCTCTGGCATTAGTGAGCGGGGGACACAAGTGCAGCCTCCCACACTCACAGGGGACGGGGCTGTGGGAAAGCCCCAGCAGGGCAGCACAGCACTCAGGGGGTGCTGACAGATCTGAGCAGGAAACTCAGATCAGGGGAAAAAAATGGGAATTTTGACTATGAAAACAGGTGGAAAAAAAGTCTGCCAAAAGTGCTATTTTAGTAAGATTCTAGCCACCTGTGAGTTCGGATTGAATTTGATAAAACTGTTTTGGCTTCAAATACTGATCAATTTTTTCCAATTGAAAAAGATTCAATTGCAAAATATTTAATTCTATTAAATATTAAATATTTATTTTTATCATGCAAAATATTTAATTCTATTTTTTAAGGGAAAAGTTATGGCTTTTTTGTTTTTCAGTGAGACTTCTACTTGTGCTTTAAGCACCTTGGTTTGCAACTGTAATAGGATGTGTTTATAATTCTGGAAATAAAATGAAATATTCTATTTTGGACCAAACTGTTCAACTTTGGATCTTCAGCCATAATAATAAGAACACATAGCTAGATATAAGTACACACGGCTGTATGCATGCTTTCCTTTCAGCTGGTTAGGCCAACCGAGTGGAAAAACCCTCCTGACAGCCCTACACAAATATTTCTATCAAGCTGCAAAGCCTTTCCCTCACACCCAGAGCATGCACAGAGCTGATTTGTTTCTGTGGGCTGTGCAGATGCCCAGGCTGGCAGTGCAGATCTGAAGGCTGTGCAGCATCCTGGGGGCACGGATGGAGCCCACACTGCCCCAGCCTTGGGGGCCCTGCAGATCTGCCGGGGCTGCAGCAGCTCAGGTGCCCTGGACCCTCCCGCAGTGCCCTCTGCAGCTGGGCAGGGTGCTGGGGAAAAGCGATGCTCTCACCACACCAGGCTGCAGCAGGAGGAATCAGATGGTTTCTGAGCGAAAATTCAAGATGAATTTTGCAGTTGCTAATTTTAGATTGCTCCCCTGAGGCAGCAGCCTTCAGGGATTTCTGCTGTGGGGAAGTTGTTTCTGCTCTCCTGAAAGGCTCCCTGAATGTGCTGTGGGGCAGGGCTGACATTGGAGCAATCCCTTCCAAAGTCTGGAGCTCAAGCTGCCCTGGAACGGAGCAATTTGTCACTGGGTGCAAAGCACCGCTGCTGACCTTTAACATGTACAATGTACACATCAAATTACACATCTCCTGTCACATTCCCCTTCCCTTCCCCACCGAGCAGTCCTGCAGAGCACGTGGAGATAATCAGGGAGAAAACAAGCAGCCACCAAAGGCTTTCCAGCACACCAACCTCTGGTTAACAGCAATGTCACAGGGAAGCTGTAAAACCCCCAAAGTCATTTCCTCCTTCTAATTCACGATGACATTAACAAGAGCTGCACCCTGACCTGCAGGTGACTAAATGATGTTGCCAAGCAACTCTGCTTTCAGTGAGAGGGAGAGGGCAGCAGCAGGAACACCAACCAGGCTGCACCTGGGGGGACTCACCTGGAGCCCCTCCCCTGGGCCAGACCCTGCTCCTCCCTCAGGTGTACACCCTGCGTCGCATTTTTCCCCCTTTTCCCTTGAAATTCCACACAGATAGGTGCGCAAGAACGTTGCTCCAGCTGAAAGTGACAAAATGAAATATAGCAGCCATTTTTCTTTGGAGAAGAGGTGCTTATAAATTCACTTCGTCCAAAGTATCTCTCACTTCAGCAATACATCAAACTGTGCAGGCCCATCAGTCTGAATCAATTAGAAATTACTCACCAAGTAAATTACATTGAAAAGCTTTGATTTGTTACTGGAGTTTGTTACTGTTCTCTTCAATCTTAAAAGACTGAAAGCAAAAAAGTAATAATGTGACAGTGATAGTGAAATGTAACTTTTATTGAGATTGATGGGAACCTATTTGCCACAATATTTGCTTTTAATAATTTAATTTTTCAAACTCTGCAAAGAGAGCCATAAATATTTGACTATGAAGTTCTTCCAATTTAAGGTACTTTTGCACTATTTGCCTATTTTTTCAAGAGTTTTGTATTCCATTTCTAAAAATAAATCCACCAACCATATGTTCATAACCACCTTTTCCTTTGCCTCCTAACCATGTTCTTTTAACTTTCATCTGTTGCAGGTTAGTAACCTTTCTACACAAGGCACTTCAGGCACTGGAAGAAAACACAAAAGGATGACTCCCTTAAGAAAATATTGGTTTTTGCAGCTTGGGTTTATTTCTGAACTGGGGAAGAGGCCCAGCTCTGTCTGCCACCGAGGTCAGGGAGCAGCTTGCAGTGCTGCTGGTGGGAGCAGGGCTCCTTTCCCTCATTAGCATCACTAATGCTGCAGGACCCCAGCAGGGCATTGTGTACTGGCACCACAGACAGCTCTGCTCGGGCCAGGACGCACAGCAATGGGCATTCTGAACCTCACAATAATGAGAATACCAGCAGAACTGATGTTAATCACAGCAAAGCTTCTAGCCAGGAGTATTTCTCGTACAGATGGGTCTGGCGGTGCCCAGAGCAGAGGGTTTGGCTGTTGGTGAGGGCACAGCAGCAGATCCAGCTGCAGGACTGGGCTGTTCTGAGGTGCCAGCCCCACAGGTGTGCAGCAAGGGGCTGGCCTGCCACTCTTCACCTGGCCCTCAGCCCTAAAGGTGCTGCAGGATGTGATGTGAAGCAGCTTTTGTGTCCTGTCCCAGGCAGCTGTTCCCAGAGCAGGGGAGCCCACGGGCTCTGCCCACCCTGGGACCCTCTGGGGACACTGGGGCTCCTCCCTGGCAAGGGGCACCAGCAGCTCCTCTCTGCTGTCCCACACTGGGATGCTCTGGGGACACTGGGGTGTCACAGACATCTTTTATGGAAAATCCTTTCCTTAGGATTTCTCCTCCTGAGAAGCTGAGAGGCCTCAGGAACAAAATGTAACCAATGGTTATCTGCTGCTGTGGGATGCAGCAGGTGCATCTGGGATTGGTCTCATGTGGTTGTTTCTAATTAATGGCCAATCACAGCCCAGCTGGCTCAGATTCTCTGTCCGAGCCACAAACTTTTGTTATCATTCCTTTCTATTCTTAGCCAGCCTTCTGATGAAACTTTTTCTTCTATTCTTTTAGTATAGTTTTAATATAATATATATCATAAAATAATAAATCAAGCTTTCTGAAACACAAAGTCAGATCCTCGTCCCTTCCCTCATCCAAGAACCCCTGTGAACACGGTCACACTGGGGCTCCTCCCTGGCACTGGGCACCAGCAGCTCCCCTTGGCTGCTGCACACTGCACTAGGTCATTTTACAGGTGCCAGCCTCAGATTTGGTGTTAAACACCCCCTGAGCCTGTCTGACAGGCTGGCTGCCTCCCGGGTGGATCATCCCACCTTGCACCTGGCACTGCTGGCGCTGCAGCTCCCACATCCACCCTGCCCAGTCCCAAACCTCTGCTCTGCTGCCCTCCCATTCCTGCAGGAGGACTGGGCTGAACAGCGTGGTAAAACACGGCAGTGTGTAACACCTGAAATTAAGACAAATGCAAACTAAAAGCACTTCTAACATCAGTGTCCTATGTAAATGTCAAATTCTAAAATGTGTCATTTGTAGAGAAAATGGCTCAGAAGCTGAAAGACAAGGCAAAAAGAAGAGTCGGGTTAAGTTCTTTTAAAGGCTAGTAACAGATGACAAATGTAGTTCAAATAGCCCAGGTGAGGAATGAGTCATTATTAATGACCAAGGGCTTTAGTTATTGGTGTTGAATGGAAAAAAAAATCATTATGTTTGAAGCTTTATACTGGCATAGAGTGGAAATTATATGCAATCCCTGCTAAGTGCCTGATTTTACTGCTAGAAAATCCCTCTGACTGAAATGTACTTCAAAGTAAACTACTTTAGAATTTCTTTGCACTGTTGGATGCCCAACCAAAGGTCATTTTCTCTCTCTCTTTGTGCATCGCTTTAGCAATTCCTAAAGTTTTTTTCTGCCCCTCTTCTGCAGCACACTTCTATTTTTCTACACTTCAGAGGGCCTAAACTGAAAATTGGATAACTGCTTTTGGAAATGAAATGCAAAAGCAGAAGCCTAGAGTGATTTAAAATGAAGATGTTTATTCATCACAGCCCTTTCCCTGCCAGGCACTGGCCACCCCCTCGTGCCACGAGCTCAGGAGCTGCAGAGCCCAGCCCTGCCTGGGAGCCAGGGGCTGCAGCTCTTCCCCTCCTCCCTTCCCAGCACAATTACTGCCCAGATTTACTTTTCCCTACGGCAAATTCCCACCATGCCCTGAAAGTAAAGCTCCTTCACTGAGGATGCTTTTTTCCTGTGTGCTGGGATCCTCTGGCTCCGAGAGGCTCCTCACTGCCTCTGTGTGCTTTTTCCTCTGCTGATAATCAGAGCTCTGGTACTGCACCCTGGTTAGAGCCTGAAAGGAGAGCTGCTCCCTTTGCTGCTGAGCACATCTGCTCCCAGGGATGGAGAGGAGCACTTGAAAGGTGCTGGCGCTGGGAGGCAGGCAGAGGGCTGTGCACAGAACTCGTGGGCATGGGAGCCTTTCTAGTTACTTCAAGAGAAACCCCAGCCCAAAGCTTGCAGAACCAGCCAAGCTCCTCGGGGCACAGACTGGGGCACACTTCAGTGCAGGTACAGAGCTCACATCTCCCGCTCGGCTGCTCGGGACCCTGCAGAGCAGCCTGAGCTGGCTCTGAACTCAGCCTGGCTCAGAACCAGAGCTGGGGGGCACCTCTCCCTCCCCACCCACCTTATCCACGAGCAAGGGATGGAAACACCCTGTGAGAGCAGCCAGGGCTGAGGGTCCCTCTCGGGGCAGGGCCAGGGCTCCTGGGCTGTGAACAGGCTGCACAGCAGCCCAGCAGCATCAGCTGCTCTGATTCCAGCAGCGCTTCAAGAATCTCCTGGACCCTTATCCAAAGAGCTAATTCAGCTGAAAATTAATGCTCCAACCTTCTTATCCCCCCAGAAAAGGCCAGTTAGCATTATCCTTGAGTTTTCCAGGAAGCTTCCCCAGCAGCAGCACCAGCCAGGCCGTCCCTGGGCGTGGGGCTGCTCCCTTGCAGCTTCCCACCCTCCTGAGAGACCTGCAGTGCAAATCCTCCTCCCCTTCTGGGTTTCCTTTCTCTTGTGCACAAACACCAAGTGGCTTTTGAGCAGCATCTGATGCTGAGGCAAGAAGGAAACCCCAGGAGCAGAAGAACAGCCAGATGTCCTGAGAGGAGGACAGACAGACAGACAGACATGCTCCAGCAGTGTGGACTGATGCAATAGTGGCACTGTGTTTTCTCTCCCTATTTCCAGGAACAGCAATATGAGTTTTGTCTTGCAGAACACCATCACATGTGGCAAACACAGCGTGTCCTGAGGCCCTGCAGGGCTCTTGGTGCACACAGAGCTGTGCTTACATGGATCTCTGTGCTGCACTGACAGGAGGAAAAGAAAGAGGAGAGAAATAGGACAAGGAGAAAAACTCTTCAGGGCAAGCTGGTAATAAAAGAAATGTGAAGTTTTTAAACTGGCTGGGGGATCAGCATAACACCCATGAGAAACCTTAGCTCAGTTTCCAATTTCTAGTGCAGCTCCTGACCAGCTCTCTTCATCTCTCAGTTCTTCCCTTTTTTTTATTTAGACCAGAAATGACACTACTAACCACCTTGCCTTGTATTTGTGTTGTGGGGACTAATTCATTATTAATAGCAGAGAGGTTCAGAAGCACAATGCTGCATGGCACACGAGCCAGCAGAACCTCTGCTCTCCCCCCTGCACCACTCTTCATACAAAAGGAGATAAAGGGCTTGATTTCTAGCAGGAGAGCTGTGACTCCTGCAGATAAAAGTTTCCTACAGACTTAAGAAGGCACTATTTGAAGGTGTTGAATGCTATAGCTTTCCTTACACAGCCATCTTTATTCTACATAAAAGCATATTTACAGAATCCAGACTTCAGTATGCCATGAAGGGAAAGGGATTTTTAAGGGATTTTCCCCCCTGCTTTTTCTCCCCAGTTTTCCCCCTAGGGGTGCCCTGGCTCCATATCCTGCCCCCAGCCATTCCTGGGGCTGCTCTTTGCTCACCTGTACCCTCAAACATGAAATCCCATCCTTCACAGCTCAGGCTCCCTGCCTCTGAAGCCAGGGGTTTACCCAGTAACACAGGGAGTGGATCATGACTTGAAACCTGGATTTGTCCTCAAGAAAACCATGCCTGAAACCACAAATCCAAAATCTCTCTGAGGAAAGGAACAGTTCTCCTCTAGGTGTGTGTGCAAAGGAATTCAGGGGGTGGAAAAAGGCCCGTGCCAGGTTTCTAACTGGGGCTCAGAACAGGGTGAAGGCATCATTTGGCATTTCATTGGGGTTAATTCTGCCTTTTTGCCATTTCATTTCTGAATAATGGAGTGAAGCCAAGCTGACCCATGCAGCCACAGCTGTGGCAATTCAAACATCTCACTAGAGGAGCATTGGCTGGAAGTTCTGGCACTTCAGCTTTCAGAAGAGCATTAAATGAATCCTCAGGAGTTACCAGAACTCACAAAAAGCTGCAGTGGGGATGAAAAGGACAGGTGAGGGGTCTCAGCAGGGTCTAGGCAGTCCCAGAACATTTTGTGACACTCCAGCAAACTGGAGCATTCACGAGGGCAGGGGGACCAGCTCCTCAAGGTGCTCAAGATCAGGAGGCTGGATGGAGCTTTGAGACACCTGGACTAGTGCAAATGGGACTGTGTGACTTTTAAAGATGCCCTCCAACCCAAACCATGCTCTGGTTTGATGGCTCTCCTGACCCCAGAGCAGACTGCACAGGAACAAGGACGACAGGGAGAGCAAAGTCGAGCAGATGCACTGCAGCCCTTGGTAAATGCAAACACTCCTCCTCACAGGATTTATGCCAGTTGACATTAGGATTAACTTATTTCTTAATTAGGATTACACACTCTTGGCTAATACCGAATGAAAGGACATCCCTGCCTGATAAAGTGTGGCCCTGGATGCTGTCCTGATGTAAATCTCCACCTGCAGGAAGGGCTGGAGGTGAGAGACGGGCTGGGCCCAGGCAGCTGGGGACTCTCTGTCCTTCAGGTGAGCTGAACACTTGGGGAAGTAACTGATGCCACTGAAAGGCAGCTTCAGGGCAGGAGCAAGGTCTGCAGTGATCCATCCCTTCACCATCCCTGGCTGAGCTCATTCCCATCACCACACCTCTCATGCCTACAGCGAATTTGTCTTGTACCGGGGTGAAAAGTGAGAATCCAACCCAGCATCCTCATCACGGAGCTATTTCTGTAAATAATACCTTGAAACTCCCTTGAAATATTACAGAAATACCTACTCCTCTAAATAATACCTGGAAAATGCCCTCTGGTTTATACAGACAGGAACAGGATTAAATCCTCCTAAAGTCCACACCGCATTTTACAAAGCTTCCTGCTGGTAAAGAAGTTCATGATTTTTAATTAGTACTATGCAGACATGAGGCCAGACATGCAATGTTCAATAAACCAGTTAGTTTTTACATCAGTAATGAGTCTTAGAATATTTATGCAGGGCCTTCAGAAGTCAGAACCAGAAGAGTGAATGTGCAGTGATCCTAACATTACCCCTAGGTGCATGTGAGTAGCAGAGATATTAACAACCCCAACAGTATAAAGTTAAAAAATAAAAAAAATCCACGGAGGTGGAAATGTGTATTTCACATGGGTTAATATAATCAGCTGCAGGTAGATTTCAGAGGATTATTTCCAATCTTTTGAGAAGAGATTTCTTTTGTGGGCATGATAAAAATTGTTAATATGTTGCTGCTGTTTTATTCAAGGTGAAAATTTTGCTTTAATCACTTTCAAATAAATGCGAAACTCAACCATTACTCCTTTCTAATAATACTGAAGAAAATAGTTCACACTAAATCTAACATAATGAACACAGCATGTTCATAGAGAACTGAGTGTTCTCAGCTTAAGTCCCCTTTAATCCATAATTCCTTTGGAACTACATATTACATCCACATGAATACCAAAGAGGTTTATGATTAATGTTATTTTAATGAATAATAAAAAAATTGATGATGATTTACACAGAGTTATTTTCAGGGTGGTTTTTTTTTTTTTCATAAAGATTTGTTGGTTAGAGACTAGCACATATAAAACAGAGCCCCACCATCTGATTGGGGTGGAAATGTTGCCAAAGCTCCTGAGCAATGTGAGGGAGCAGCTGAGCTGAGCAGGAATCCCTGCAGGCCCTGCCAGCCCCAGGTTCTGAATCTCTCCCTCACCCAGGCTGGGCTGAGGAAGCACAAGAAAAACTCAGGAGAGGTGGCTGGGCAAGGTTGGGTGGCTGGGCCTGATTCTCCCCTTGCACTGGTTTGGATGCAGAAATCCAGGATCCCAGAATCCCAGAATTCTGGAACCACAGAATGCAGAAATCCAGGATCCCAGAATCCCAGAATTCTGGAACCACAGAATCCCAGAATTATAGAATTCCAAGATACCAGAATTCCATAATCCCAGAATCCTGGAATAGCAGAATCCCAGAATTCCAGAACTCCGGAATCTCAGAATCCCAGAATTCTGGAATCCCAGAATTCCAGAATCCCAGAATTCCAGAAAACCAGGATCCCAAAATTCCAGAATGGCAGAATCCCTGAATTCTAGAATTCCAAGATCCCAGAATTCCGGAATTCCGGAATTCCAGAACTCCAGAATATCAGAATTCCCCCAGAATTCCAGAACTCCAGAATCTCAGAATCCCAGGATTCCAGAATTCCCCTGAATCCCAGGATCCCAGCAGTGTCAGTCCCTCGGGTGCACCCCCAGGGCAGGGATGAGGGGTCCCAGCTCCTGCCCTCGGGCAGGACCCTCAGCTGTCCCCCAGGGCCACCAAGGCCACCGGCAGTGAGTGACAGCAGCACGGCCAGCAGCAGCGGGCACAAATGGTGGGATTGCCAGAAATACAGCAGCCAGAGAGATGCCAGACTGAGTCTGCAGCCCCCAGCACAGCTCCAGCTCCAGGAGGGCTCTGCTGGCTCAGCCAGCTCCCACAGGAACCACTGAAGCTGTCCCCAATGCTCTGAGCATGGAGGGGTGGCAGGGCTGCTGTCCCCAATGCTCTGAGGATGGAGGGGGTGGCAGGGATGCTGTCCCCAATGCTCTGAGGATAGAGGGGTGGCAGGGCTGCTGTCCCCAATGCTCTGAGGATGGAGGGGTGGCAGGGATGCTGTCCCCAGTGCTCTCAGCATGGAGGGGTGGCAGGGATGCTGTCCCCAGTGCTCTGAGGATATAGGGGTGGCAGGGCTGCTGTCCCCAATGCTCTGAGCATGGAGGGGTGGCAGGGCTGCTGTCCCCAATGCTCTGAGCATGGAGGGGTGGCAGGGATGCTGTCCCCAATGCTCTGAGCATGGAAGGGTGGCAGGGATGCTGTCCCCAGTGCTCTGAGCATGGAGGGGTGGCAGGGATGCTGTCCCCAAAGGGCTCTGAGCATGGAGGGGTGGCAGGGATGCTGCTCCTGGGCTGTGGCTCTCCCTCTCAGCCTCCCTGTGCAGAGCTGCAGAGCTGCTGCCTCCCCCAGGGCTCTCCTGCCTTCTGTGCTGAGGCTCTGGCCAGACCTGCCTGCCTCATCTTTCCCAGGAAGCCAAGGAAGTGGAAGCAGGGCTGTGGAGCTGTGATAGCACAGCATAAGCCTGTCTATACTGTATCCAAATAACCTATTAATGGAAACCCTTTGGCAGCTGTTGAAGTGCTGGGAGTATGGAAATGTCTGCAGTCAGAACTCTGTGGGATCCCTTCCTGAAAATGTCATCACCATGTTATAATTAAAATAACATCCCTTCCATGCCAGCTATCTTTATTAGGTACCAAACACTGAACCTCTTCCCAAACCACTGGGGTGCAAATTACTTTTCAAAACATTTTTGGAGCTGATAACCATAAGCTTTCACGCTGGAATGAACTTTCCCAGGGACAACCATTATGTTCCTTCCCCCAGGCCCTGTGCTAGAGACTTCTGACTCATTGCCAGCACCTGACTGGATGCTGGAGCTCCTCTCTTGCACTCAAGTGTTGGTGGACCCTAGATCATATTCCATAATGACCATTTGTTGGATGTTTTTGTCACTTTGATTAAGCAATGAAAAGCAGCCATACCGCCCAGGGGAACTCCAAACCAAGCTTTGGTCCAGGAGAGGACTGCAAGCCTAGAACCAGGAGAGCTGTGAGCTGGATGTGAATGCCCACCCAAATCAACTCAAGTGCTACAATTTACTATAAAATAACTAATTAGTCATTCATGTTTTAGTGTGCAACAATGGGAGTTCTCACTGAGGAGAGATAAGTGTTTTCTGTTTCCCACACACCTGTCTGGAGCTGAGAGCAGGCCAAGTCCTGCGTCTTGCTTTATCAACCCACTCCCACCACTGGCATTATTTGATGGAGCTCATTACTTCAGAAGGGAAGAGCAGCAGCCTGTAAAGCTGCCCTCCTCCTCACAGTTGGCATTTGATTCCCTGAAGTTCCTCCCAGCCAGCCCAGGGATGCCCAGTGAGAGACTGCAAACATCCCTCCCAGCACTGAGTGTGGCGAGGCAGAGCCTGGGGCACAATTGCTGAGTCCCCTTCCTTAAAAGCAAGACCCCCGAAGGATTCTGAGTCCCTAACCCTGAACTAGAGCAACAATTTATTTTGTCCCCTGTCTGTGTCCCCCCCAGCCTGTGTGACAGCCTGCAGCAGATGCTTCCACAGACAGAGACAATCCCTGTCCCTGCAGCCTCCCACAGGACACAGCGAGCTGCAAACAAACCAGCAAACACACCCTGGGAATCTGAAAGGAGACTGCAGTGGGACTCTGACAGGAAATTACAGTGTGACTGGCAGGAAACTACAGCGTGACTCTGAAAGGGAACTACAGTGTGACAGACAAACTACAATGTGACTCTGAAAGGGAACTACAACATAACTCTGACAGGAAACTACAACGTAACTCTGACAGGAAACTACAGTGTGACTCTGAAAGGAAACTACAGTGTGATTATGAAAGGAAACTACAACATGACTCTGAAAGGAGACTGCAGTGTGACTCTGACAGGAAATTACAATGTGACTGACAGGAAACTACAGCGTGACTCTGAAAGGGAACTACAGAGTGACTCTGAAAGGGAACTACAGTGTGACTCTGAAAGGGAACTACAGTGTGACTCTGAAAGGGAACTACAACATAACTCTGACAGGAAACTACAACATAACTCTGACAGGAAACTACAACGTAACTCTGACAGGAAACCACAGTGTGACTCTGAAAGGAAACTACAGTGGGACTCTGTCAGGAAATTACAATGTGACTGACAGGAAACTACAGTGTGACTCTGAAAGGGAACTACAACATGACTCTGACAGGAAACTACAGTGTGATTATGAAAGGAAACTACAACATGACTCTGAAAGGAGACTACAGTGTGACTCTGACAGGAAATTACAATGTGACTGACAGGAAACTACAGAGTGACTCTGAAAGGGAACTACAGTGTGACAGACAAACTACAATGTGACTCTGAAAGGAAACTACAGTGTGATTATGAAAGGAAACTACAACATGACTCTGAAAGGAAACTACAGTGTGACTCTGACAGGAAATTACAATGTGACTGACAGGAAACTACAGTGTGACTCTGAAAGGGAACTACAGTGTGACTCTGAAAGGAAAACTCCAATTTAATCCAATGTCCCAGGCTGGCCATGCTCAGATTTGTGGGAGATGATGACCATGCCCCCTCCTTTCCCAGTAAGCACACACTACTGGTCACACTTTCCCCATACCCTTTCCCCAGCCATCCTGCCCCACCTTTCACAAGTAAATGCCCACTGAAATAATTACAAAGCCTTTTCATAGTGTGAATTTCATATTCTGCATTTCAATCTCCATTCTGTCAGCCATCTACAATGCAGAACACGATGTGGTCTGCAGGAAACAGGAGCAGCTTTTCCTGAGCAGCATTCTGGCACCAATTTACCCTGGCTTTTCTGAGGGCACAGTCCATTGGGCTGGAGAATAGTTAATTCTGAAAATACATCTTGCAACTTTTATATTGCCACTTAAGTTATTTGGCCCTCTTCCAGTTTTTTAAATTACCTCTGTTTTCTAGAGCAACTTGGGTACTTAATAAACAAAATGCCATTTCTGTGCCTCACAAGATCACGGTGCATATCTGCTAATAAGGTCAAAGCCATCCTTCAGAAACTTAGGCAAGCACACCCCAGAATAGCTGTTCCTGCTATAAAAAAAAAAAAAAAAAAAAAAGCACTGGACCACATTTTGTTGCAACTAAATGTTTAAAACTCTTGTTCTCGGTGTTTAGAACCATAAAAAATACATAAATGCTAAGGGAGACAAGCAAGCAAGCAGGCTGTGTGTGCTGGATGACCTCATTACTCCTCTGTGACCAGCTGGAAACCTGCTGATTTGCAGCCAGCCCCTCTCATGCCTGGGAGAGCAGCATGGAGCTGATCCCAGGCTCTGCTGGGTGCACTGGGAGGGCTGGAAACTGACTTTCACTGTGGGTTGGCTTCTTCCTAAAGGGTTTGTGCCCCTCCCTGTAGAGCAAAGAGCACATTTGCCTCGCTCTGTCCCACTAACAAACAGCTGAGAACTCTCCTGGTGTCCCACACCTCTCCAGTCTGGCCTTCCAAACCCTGTCTGGGCTGCTGCAGCATCTGCCAGCTCCAGAAATACAATTTCCAGCAGACCAGCAGCAGAAGTTTCTATTTTATCAGCACCACTTTCTGCTCTGGTGTTTCACCTTCAGCGTTTCGCTATCATCTTTGCCACAATCACGTTTTAGCATCTGCTGTGTCAGCATCATGTTTCAGCATCAGCATTTAACCATCAGCTGTTCCACCATATGGCACAAGAAGCATCAGCGCTGCAGCCCTCACAACACACCCCAGCAAACACAAAGCTCTTGTAATTCCCCCAGCAGCCTCTCCTGTGCCTCTGCCACCTTTCCCTGGGACAACACCATCTTTATCTCTTTTTTCCATGAAGAAATAACATTCTGCAGAGAATTAGAAACAAAACAAAACCAAACAGCTCAGTTCCTCTAGGCAAATTTGCAGGAGCCTCTCCTGTGATCTGATTTTCCTCTGAGGTTCACTGAAGCATTTTTAAAGTCCTGTGCTACAAGAGCAAGCTCAGGGTCACTGCCTGTCATGCTTTTAATCACAGCTGCCATTTGGCACGGGAGCTTCCAGCAGCAGTGGCAGGGAGCCTCCTGGAGAGCTGGGCTGAATTTCCAGCTAATGCAGTCCTCTGCTACCTTGGGGGATAAATTCAGGACACTCTTCAGGCTAAACTTCTTCAGAAGGACCCAATTTATTTTGCAAATTCTCAGCATGCAGGGCAGGATGGTTGGAGGGAGCAGCATTGCACACCTGCCCCGGTGACTGGAACATTTCAGGCTGACATGAAAATGCTGAAGTCTGGGAGGAGACAGGCTGGTGAGGATGATTCAGGAGCTTTGCCATCCTGTTAGTCACATCATGTACCACCAACATTTTCAGATGGTATCAAACCCCCAGCAAATGCCAGCAAACATCTTTGGGGGGCTGCGCTCTGCAAAACCAAAGTGGGATTGAACTCATGACCAAAGAAATTTGATATCTGCTTTGCTTACAAGCAATTATGCCTCAAAGTTTGTTCCTGGTAAAGAGTGACATTTTTCCACCTCATTGTAAAATTTGACAAATGCAAATTTTGTAGGCTTCACTCTGAGTGTGAAATTCTCCAGCACGGTGCCTGTTTATCTATAGAAAGCTGTAGCTAGTAAGATATCTTTAAGAAAAATGCAGCAGCAAGGGAACTAAATGAGACACAGAGCTTTTCACCATTGTGGCCAGAGTCTGATCACTCCTTGCCATGCTTTGAAGAACAGTCAGTATGAATCAGTATTTCTCCATTTTATAGACACTGGGGGAAAATGTCCATCTCTGGAAACCCCTCAGCACCAAAAATGAGATCTGACAAAGCCCTCCAAGGGAAGGACAACATTAGCTGGCCCTGGTGCTGTTAGGCACAGTTAGCAGGGCCATGGACACCAGTGCCAGCAACTTCAAGGAGGGAGATCAGTATAAAAACTCCCAGAATTCACTCTTTTGTACTATCAGCTTGTCAACTATGCAGCAATCTTATCTAGAAGCAGAGATTCACAGAATGGCTTGGCTTGGAATGAATCCTAAAGACCACCTGGTTCCAACCTCCAGTTTAACTGGAGTCAAAGTTTTAGATCAGAAAACCTGAATTTTCAGCAGTAACAGACAACTAGTAACAGTTTAGTTTAGCATGGTGGTGTCTAAAGCACCATTTTCATGAAAGAAGTCTCTGATCAAGTTGCTGGAGGAAAGACCCCATGGAGGGGGACCCCAGTGCAGGTGTGGAGCAGAACAGAGCTGTGTCTGTACAGCTGCAGCTCAGAGGACATTGAGATTACCTGTGCAAGTTCTGCAGCACCATCAGGCACCACGACACTGCTCCTGTGTGGGCTGGCTGAGGGAAGGGTGGCCCCAGCTTCTGTCCCAAAAACACCTCCCCAGAGCCTGCAGAGGCTCCCAGCCATGCCTCAGAGGGAGCAATTTTGCCTTGCAAGGGAGGCCCTGCTCACCCTCACCGTGGGATCTCGGGGATTTGCCACCCAGGTGCTGCCAGAACCAGCTCACCCCATGGTTTCTGGAATGCACACTGCCATCCCAGGGAACGGGGAAATCCTGCTGCTGTGCCATCGTGGCTATTTCCATCTAATTTAAGGATCTCTTCTATCTGTGAATGGCTCCCTAACGAGGCCAAGATTCTCCACACCCAGCAACACTTTTTACAGTAAAATACTGTATTTTCCTCCCATAAATATGAATCCACTGTGCTCTCCAGCCAACAGAAGCTTTTGTAGCCAGCAGAGCCTGCATCTGCGCTGCTAATCACTCCAACCTTGTAAATTGTAAACAGGTCTCTCACAAAGCCACAAGTGACACTTCCAGCTGTAATGCTATTAACCTAATCCCTGGTAGTTATTACAGGAACTCATGACACACAGCTTAGCAGACACCAGAAAATGCAGTTTTCCCTCAGTAAAGTTGGAGCTGATCTTTGTGTGTTAGGAGCATTATTAAAAGCAGCTGAATTAACACGTTGGAAGCTGAAGCTTCTGAAGCTTTGATGCCCAGATGTGAAAGGGGCTCCATCAGTTTTCCTGGGGCATGAAGATAAGGGCACAGGGAGCACATTCCCTGTGGGGCACATTCACTGTTTAATGTTTTGCATTTTTGAACCCATACTACAACTATTTCATTGTATTCAACCCAATTTCCCCAATTTTTCTCTCTGTCTACGTCTTCCTGTCCCTCTATACCCTGAGAAACACGGCGCAAAATCATAAGCCAGGAGATAATGACACTTTAAGTCATCTTAGGTTAAGCACGTTGGTAGATTGCAACTTATCCTGAGAAACTTCTAGACTGCTGCTGTAATGCAAAGGCACCAGAAATGTTGATGGAAAAAGGACTTAACTTATCCTAGAGCAGCTGAACACATCTATGATTGCTACAAATGTATGTTCTGAAAACAATTGCCTTGAAACCATTAAATCTCACACATTTCCAGGGGTGCAGAGACATCAACCAATCAGCTCTACAATTACTGCAGAGAACCTCAGGAAAGGCATTTCCTGTGGCCTTTCATGGAAACTTTGTTTTTGTTGGTTTTTAATGCTTTTCTTCCACTAAAATAAATTACTTCAGACTGAAAGTTCTCTGTTTGCCTTTTTTCTGGGGAGCTGCAAACTCCCACAGACAAAATTCTTGGCAGTCTGTCTGCAGAAGAAGACTGGGAGCCTCACAGATGTGATGTGAAAAACAAGGATTATTTCAGAGATAAATAATGGCACAACCTGTTCCTGCAGCACTCACTGATGGGGGCCAGCTCCTTGCAGGAGCATTTTGAGCCTGAGCAGCTCTGTGGGACTCAGGGGAGAGGGGCTGGGAGAGGGGAGATGCTCCACACGCCCAGCGTGGGTTTGGCTCCCAGTTTCCCTGGGTCACCCACTGCTGGGAGGGATCAAAGTTTGACAAGGGTCTCACAGATGTGTGTGCTTGGCAGAAAGATTTGTTAATGTAGAGTCTGAAGAAGGAATAGAGATGGAAGCAAGTTTTGATATAGAAGAAAAGAATTGCTGAGCCAGTCTCGCTGGCTAACCAAGAAGGCAAAGGGTGTGTTAGTTAGAAGGGGTTTCTATGGCTTGAGCAAAGGATAAACCCACCTCAAACAAGAAGATGTTTCTACCAAGCAGGAAGATAGCACAGGCAAACAGCAGATGTTGCCAGTAGAAAAAAGGTCTCAGAATTTTCCACTGCAAGAAAACTGAAAAACAACTTCCAGTTTGAACTGTGATGTACTGACTTTTAGTGACTGGAGAGCAGTAACATGAATATGGTAATTACAGTAGTTATGATAGGTTATAGGTAATAGTTAAGCTATAGATTGGTTCTACTGTATGAAGATGCTCAGCAAAGAAAAGTATATAATGCATTGTAACCAAATGAAAAGTATATAATGCATTGTAACCAAAAGAAAAGTATAGAATGCATTGTAACCAAAAGAAAAGTATATCATGCATTGTAACCTAAACTAAGGGACTCCAGGCCTGCTGCAGCTGGAGCTGACAGCTGTAGGCACAGCTCTGTCACCCAGGCCCTGGATGCTGTGACACCTTGGACACAATAAACTGCATTTTGTATACAAGAAACTGCATTTTGTATACAATAAACTGCATTTTGTATACAAGAAACTGCATTTTGTATGCAATAAACTGCACTTTGGAGAGCTGCCCGGAGTCCCACATCCCTCATCTCACAACCCGCCCAGCTTTGGGGCTGCCAGGCTTTGGGATGAGCTGTGCTGTGAGAGCACAGCCCAGCCTGCAGGATCTCTGTCCCATGGCACAGCTCTGGCACCAAACCCTGCTCCCAGCTGCCTCCAGACCTGCCGGGGTGAATTCCCCACATTTCCAAGCTCTGAGCTGAGCCCGGCAGAGAGAACTCGAGGAGGAGTGAGCGGGGAGAGCCCTCAGAGCTCTGCCATGCCCCACGTCCCCACCACCATCAATCCCATCAATCCCATCAATCCCATCAACTCCACAAATCCCCACACCACCACGCTCTCCTCCTCTGACAAGGAGGCATTTAGTTCTGGAAAGTGGCCCACAGAAGAGGTTTCCCTCCAGAAAAGGAAGGAACACTCTTGTAATTTTAAATTAAAGTGTGCAATTACTGTTCTTTATTGTTGCCAGTTAAAAGAGATTTGCCACAGTTGCTTACATGCACGTATAGGAGCTGGGAGAAAGCAGCAGATTCTATAAGAAGGTTTCCTCCTGAGAGGTGTGAATTTCACAACAGCAATAAAAATGTTTGCTACAGAGTGAGAGCTACGATTTAAACACAGACAAATGCTGCTTTCCCTTCTGATAGCATTTTCCTGGGTTCTTTCTGTCACATATAAATACACTGCTGGGGAAGAAGCCCTGGAATATTATTTTAAGATAAGATAGTACAGGTTCATAGTAATTAAGTCAAAGTCTTTTTTTCTATGAGGAGAAGATAGCACGTTTCCATGGTAATTCTTTTCTTACCTTTTAAGACAAAGGACAGCTTAGAACTACAGAATTAAGTCATTTTCATCCCTTTCTTCTCATCCTTAACAGAAGCTGTTTCTGTTTTAAACCATCAGAGGCTCATCTTTTTTTGATAAATCCAGCTTCAATATCAATTGCTAATGCAGATTTACACTAAATATTTAATGATTTTAAAACTGAAGGCATACAAAGAGTTAATTGAAAATACCAGCTCCTCGTTTTTCTCAGCCAAATAATTTCAGGTTAGCATTGGAAGGAGGGTGGGGGTGGCACAAGTCTCACTGAAAGAATTTTACCCAATTATTGAGTTATTCCAAGGCGCAGCTTCAGAGAGTTAATTGGCACTGCAGCAATGACAAATTTGGCCCAATGTAAATTCATCTCTTCTCCATTGTTAGGACTGCTCAAAAGAATGTTTTTGTAACCTATTTCTGAATCCAACCATTGTATTTCATTATGATTTTCTTTTGATTCTGTTACCATGTGAACAGTGAAATACACATAAGCACAGCTCATGATCTCAGAATGTCAACCGAGGGGTATTTTGTGCTTCAGAACTGATTGCAGTGACTCAGAGCACCCTTTGAAAGTCCTTTGAAAAAGCTGCATGTGTGTTTAGGTCTAAAAATTAATTGGGGATTAAGGAACCAAAAAGTAGGCAAGGGAAAATTTTGATCACCTCAAACTCTCTACAAGAACTTTGCTTTGAGAAAGCCTTTGCTCTAAATCCAGTCTTTACTGCAGATTAGATCCTGGGCTGAGGTAAACTTGATTAGTTGCATTGACCAAAATTGCTGAAATTCAGTGGAGCTCCAGCATGCAGGAGGTTGAGACCAACTCCCAGGAGCTGAAAAACTTTGTACATTATGGCAGCAGTTTGCAGATTCCCAGTATGGCAGTAATTGACTCCATTTATACTTTATTTGTACAGACAGGACCCATAAATCCACCCTGCAGAGTGCCACACTGTCCATTCACCCCTCATATGAACGCTGATTATTTCTTTCTTAATTGTGCTATTAAGTTTTTTGCAGACATGCAAGGAGTTACAGAAACCAGCAAGGATTTCAGATCCCATTTTGAATTCGAAGAGATCCCGGGTATAAAGGCAGACTTTGGGTGCTCAGACTGGACAAGCAACGGCATAACCTGATACTGAGCAAGCAGAAAAACTGCTGGGTGCAGGGGACTGCACTGGGCTCCTGCCCTGGCCGAGGGGACAGCTGCGGACAGCAGAGGGAAGGTGCAGGGCAGGCACTGCCCAGGGGAGAAGGGGAAGGTTGTGGTTAGGGATTGTCCAGGGAAAAAGTGAAGGTGCAGGTTAGGGATTGCCAAAGTGAAGGTGCAGGGCAGGGATTGTCCAGGGGACCAAGTGAAGGTGCAGGTTAGGAGGTGCCCAAAGTGCACATTAGGGATTCTCCAGAGAACCAGGGGAAGGTGCAGGTTAGGAATTCTCCAGGGGAAAAGGCGAAGGTGCAGGCTAGGAGGTGCCCAAAGTGAAGGTTGTGGTTAGCGATTGACCAGGGGACAAGGTGAAGGTGCAGGTTAGGGATTGCCCAAAGTGAAGGTGCAGGTTAGGAATTCTCCAGGGGACAAGGTGCAGGTTAGGAGGTGCTCAGAGAAAGTGAAGGTGCAGGTTAGGGATTGTCCAGGGAAAAAGTGAAGGTGCAGGTTAGGGATTGCCAAAGTGAAGGTGCAGGTTAGGAGGTGTCCAGGGGACCAAGTGAAGGTGCAGGCTAGGAGCTCCCCAGGGCACACCACAGCCCTGGGCAGGTTTCCCAGGGTGGCTCAGAAGCCTGTTGGTGCATTGCTGGTCAGTGAACATTTCTGCTCTGCTCCAGGTCCTCCAGCAGCTCCAGCCCTGGGGTGAAGCTCTGTGGAGCTGGGCCTGCTCGGCACGGTGGGAGCTGGCAGCAGGAGGAAGATGCTGCTTTGTTTTGGGTCTCTGGCCAGGTCACCCATGGCAGGGAGGCTCAGTGCTCACACCACACTGGGGAGAGCTGGGCAGGGTCACAGGACCTCTCTTTTGTAGCCCAAATGCACTCATCAGAAACTGGCTGGAAGCTTTCCAGGGGCTGCTCAGCTTCTGCTGCTCCTTTCCTGATTGAACCTCCCCAAGCTGCATCCAACATTCTAACAGAAATAAGGGGGATTGTTGTCCTTGTTTCCTCCGTGTAGTTACCTGGCAGTTACCAGCCATGCCCATGAACAGGGAAGTGTTTTCTGTGTGACAGACACGGGTGTGGGAGTGCAGCAGGACCTGAGCAGGGGCTCCCACACTGCTTTTGGTCCTGCCCAGGTCTCAGCAGGGACAGGAGCTAACGGGGAGAGGAAAACATCCACGGCCTGGTGCCCTGTGCACTGTGAGCTCTCCTCTTCACCAGCAGCTGCCCTTGAGCTGCATTTTGGAGCTTGCTACCAACTCCCTGTTTCAGCTCCCCAGCCCCTTATGCAGCTGCCAGGTGGCAGAACCTTCTAGAAGAGCTGGTGGGACTCAGTGGATGAGCAGCTTTATTCCCTTCAGCAATTCATTTCTCCCTAGGAATGCTGGGGGGCTTCTCTCATCTCCACAGGAGAAAAGCAAGCAGTTCAAACCACTGCCAGAGCAGAGAATCTACTGGGGTTGTGTCACTCCTGTGAAGAGCACAGGAAGAGGAATTGCTTGCGTTTGAGAGAAGCTGTGAGAGATTTCTGGAAGTGTTTCTGGATCAGGAAAGAGAGACAGATCTGGGATGCATTCAAGACAGATTTCTGAATGCCAGCAGAGGCATTGGGCTGGGTTCAATGACCTGACTGTAAAATGAGGTGGGTAATGCTGCCAACTCTTTGAAAGAAAGATTATCTGGGTTTATTCCCAGCTGTGCTACACAATCCCCATGTAACTCAGGATGAGTCACTTAAATTCAATTTTCTTCTGTTTACCTGTCTGAAAAATCAGAGAGCAGAGTAGATAATTTTCTCTATTCAATCCCTATTCAGATTATAAATGCTCTGGTGCAAGACTGCTCTCCCTTTATGTGGAGAGCCAAAAGCCAGGTCAGCAGGGCTCCTGCCTCAGCTGGAGCCTCTTGTTTCCAACACAATACAAACCACAGGGACTGCTCTGCCAAAGGCTCCCTTCCCAAAACTGGCCCCTGGTGTTCCACCTTCTCCCTGTCCCTGCTGCTGTCCATGCTGAGGTGCAAGCCATGTGCTCCCTGCTCCCCCAGTTTCAACTAAAGCTCCACTTCCACATTTAAATGCCATTTTTTTCACTTCTTCTTTCCACACTCCAGCTCCACTTCCACATTTAAATGCCATTTCTTCCCAAGGAGAAGAAAAGGAAAACCAATTATAGTTGGCTGTTATTTTTATTTAAGAGCAAAATCAATGACTTTTATGTAACTTTTCTTGTATTACCATAATGTTAGCAACTTGAGCAAACATCTTGAACCAGAGGAGCTGCCAAATTCTCAAGTGGCCACACTTGATTTATAAGCTGCAATTATGTTTGTCAGCTGATAACCAAAGACCAGATCAGCTTTCACCAACTCAGTAGATTGGAAGTGAATATTTTATTACCTTTAGCCAATCTTTCTTTTCAGATACAAAGTGCTTTTCAGATACAAAGTGCTTTTCAGACACAAGGCAGTGACTTTTCTAACGAGCAGCAGGAGATGATTCTTGGTCAGGGGCAGGAGCTGAATGCCTCTGTCACGTGGCAGTGCTCAGAAATCACAAAAGCAATTCTTCTAACCTTTCTAATACTTGAAAGGGGGCTCAAAGAGCTGCTCTCCACACACTTCTGGACTGTTAAACTTCTTTTCAGGACTCTCCTGCCCAAGCAGTGTCATTCACAGCCTGATTTTCTGCTATGGACACAGAACTGTGCAAACAATCTCTGTCTCTTCTGGATGCCTCTGCCTACCAACCTTACAGTCTGGATGCACTGTGACAAAAGAATCCTAGGTGAGCTCCAAAAGCAAATTAACTTTCCATTCTGAGATAATAACTTCCTGGAAAAAAATAAAGCAAGCTATTCTTCCTGTAGTTCACAGTGAGATTGACATTCACTGAAAATTACTGTTCATTTCAAACACATTCTTTTACTGCAAAGACTTGATCCACGGTGCATGCTGGGGTAAGATACCACTGCAGAGCCCAATCTCCACAAAAACACAGGGAAATTAAAATCAAAATTAAAAAGAGAGAGAGGTCTACCTGGAGCAGGAGTTCTAGGATAACCAAGAATAAAGATTCAGCAGAGGAATGCAGGTTTGATGTCAGTGCTGCAATCTGGAGCAAGTGCTGCTTTTTGACTTAATAACAGTGAATGTCAAATTCTTCAGGAAAGGAATTTGCAAAGTCCTGGTAACAAGTCTGCTGAGCAGCTAAATCACAGTACATTCACCACACTAGATTATCTGTCACTCACAAAATCAGTACTTTCCAACTCACCTCCTAGCACGGCTCAATACATAGACCCAGATAAAAATATTTACAAACCCCCAGCACATCCACCACCCTGACACCACTTTCTTAACTGGTTTGTAACTTCAGGCTTTAAAGGGAAGCTCTGCAACAAGCAATCTTACACTGGCCTGACAGTAATTAAATTATCCCTTTATATGGAAACCACCACTTTCATTGGCCACATAATAAGAGGGAATGGAGAAAACAAGAGCTGGATCATGCTCCAAACAGAAGCAAGCCCCCTCCAAACCTATCTGGAGGGATCAAATTCCTAAGCTGGGGAAAGTCAGATAACTTGGTTCTCATCCCAGACAGGCACAAATCAGGACTAAACCTGCCAAAACCAGAGCAGGGTGTACATCACACTGGTGGAATTGCAGTGGGATGGGAACAAGGAAAGCAGTGTTAATGGGATTAGGGCCCATCCAAATGGTCCTACATCCATGCAAAAGGGTAATCAGGTCCTTATCAGACAGCTCCTGCATTATCACTGCACACAGATGCCGCAGCACGTGCTGATGGAAGGAGCAGGGTGGGCAGGGAGCATCCACTGGTGGATGATGGATGAGGGAAGAGTAAAACAAAATCACCACTGGACAGGAATAAAAGCACAGCTTGAGACGTGAGGGAGAGCTGGGACTGGAGCTGTCAGCCCCAAAACAAGGGAAGGAAGTTGGGATCACAGTGCTTGGCAGGGGTAACAGCGAAATACCTAATGAACACCAAAATTTCAATCTGACATCAGTCAAAAGGTACTGGCTTGATTAAAATGTTGAGCCACAGGTACACAGAATTATTGTTATTCTAATTATTTTCTGATTCAGTTTGCCTGTAAACCTGGATGCAGCCTGAGCAAGCAGGGTGTGTGCAGCCTTGGTGCAGCACTCAGGTCCACAAACACAGATCTGCCACCTGTGGCTATCCTGGAGGGCAGAAATGGCACTTCTGGAGGATGCTCAGTGCAGAACGACCAAACCTGCCCCTGGAACCGAGGGGAGGACAATGCACAGGCGCAGAAGCACTGGCTGGGAAAGAGAGGAGGCAGCTGCTGGTGAGAGCAGGCTCTCTGTACCCGTCCCAGAGTGATGTGCATGTCTGTCTGCAGGCTTGGGGACTCTGGCATTCATCCCATGCTCGCCAGAGCCTGGTACAGTGTGAGCCCCCCATCCCTCTGGTGCTAACCTGGCAGAGGGTGTGCGCTGAGTCTGGCACTGCACTTACAAACAGCAGGAGTGCTCCCACCCAAAGGAAGAGCTCACAGGTGCCATCACTGAATCATCGTGAACTCCTGTGCTGCCCCTGACCCCCAGTCCCTGCGTAACCGGAGAGAATACAGGTGTAAAATGAAAACAGCTCCCTGCTGCAGTATCCCTGGATACAACTGAAATCCCTTTTTGTGCCTGCCTGAGATCCAGCAGCACAACCCTGCAGCTGCCATTCCTCCTGCTGGAGCCCTGGGGCTCACACCTCACCTCACTGTGCTTTAACCAGGATGGCAACAGCTCCAAACCCACAGCAAAGCTCTGGGAGGTGGAGCCAGGTCCAGCTCCCATCTCAGGGATGGCACAAACAAACCTTGAACTGCACTTTGAGGAGGAGGCTCACTCAGGTGATTTGCAGAGGTGTTTAACTCAAGGTGGGGGCTGGTTTTAACTCAGCACAGTCCCCCTGGTTTCAGGGGGATTGCAGAGGAATTTGTCCTTCTGGGCATGCTTTGCCAAATTAAGCTGTGGAGAACTATTCCATAGTTTGAATGGAGATATAACAGCTTCCTACATCTAGGTAATTTAATTCTCTGTCTGATAGACAGGAAAATCCTTTCAGTGAATTATATCAATGTCTAGCTTTTCTTATATGCTGCCAGCGCAGGTTTCCTGTAACACAATGGCCAGAACTGTGAAATTTCAAGATATTTGCCAGGCAAATTGGAACGACAAATGATGCTGTAGCTGCAGCAGCCCCTGCTTGGCTGGCAGACCCGAAAAGCCACGCTGATCCTTGCTGAGTGCAGTAAGATGTAACCTTCACTTTGTCACTGCACCTCCTTTCTTTAGATCATCTTTGCCATTCAGAGCGTTGGCAATCTTTGTGGCTGGGTGAGCACAGCAATGCTCAGGCTGTGAGGTGTGGGGCCTCTGGAAGGTGTGACAAGGAGAGGAAGAACAGCAATGCTCAGGCTGTGAGGAGAGGAAGCACAGCAATGCTCAGGCCGTGGGGTGTGACATGGAAAGGAAGAACAGCAAATCTCAGGCTGTGAGGTGTGGGGCCTCTGGAAGGTGTGACAAGGAGAGGAAGCACAGCAATGCTCAGTCTATAAGGAAAGGAAGCACAGCAATGCTCAGGCTGTGAGGTGCGGGGCCTCTGGAAGGCGTGACAAGGAATGCAGCTCCAGAAGCACCTGGAGGAGATTACAGGAAGGGAGGTGTGGCATTACAGAAGCGTTTGAGAGGCAGCACAAGGAGCAGGTATGCAGTGTAATGAGATCGCTGCCATAACACCATAAAGAGCACTTGGCATTGAGATGGAGAGATACAGCAGAGCAGAGAATCCCCCTGCAGAGTGTCTGAGCGATGGCACGAGGAAAGGAGATAGGGGATATCCCTGAACTTCTTATCAGAACTGCAGGATGCATCACCACCGCAAGGTGTTGGGGAAAATCTGCCTTTCCCTGGGAGCTGTGGGGCTGGGATGAGCAGGGAAAGGCTCTGCAGCTCCAGAGTTCCTGGGGTGTTGGAATATTGGCTACCAAAGGCTAAGAAAGTACCGAACCCAGCTAGTCTGAGTTTTTGCTCCTGCAAAAACACTGTGTCCTTGAGCATAGCTGTAGTACGATAACAAGTAGTGAAAGAGACGTGAGAAAAGAGAGACTTAACCTCTGAAGAATAAAGAAGAGCTGATGTTGTGGGTGGCCAGTAGACAGTTTAGATTACAGAATATTCATGAGCTTATTACTGCAGTGGATAAATGTCTAGTGCTCTAATCAATAAACAAAGCTTGCTGTTCACTCATATTGAGTGTCTCAAGTCTTCCCTCACCGCGACACTGGGGGAATGTGCTGGGGGAAGCCTGAGGCTGCAAGGTGCTGAGCACCCTCAGCAGGGACAGCAGGGACAGCCCTCACAGAGGGGCTGAGCAGCCACAATTCCACTGGAGCCGCTCAGGGAGCCACCGCCTCTGAGAAATGAAATTGTGGGAGTTGAAGGCACCCAGCAGGCTCTGCTCTGAAGTGTCACATCAGGGACATGACAGCAAAATGGAATAAAATCTCTCTCCACACACACACACACACAGTTAGACTTTGCCACACTTCTCCATCTTCCCTCGTTAGAGTGATAATAAAATTATAAACTAAATTATAAATTAAAAATTATAATTATCAACCAGCAACGCTTAGCGAGGGCAATCAGGGAAGTGGTAATTATCACAGTGGGTCTGAACACCTCTGGTGGCCACGGAATGGAAAGGAAAAACAGCATATCTTGAAAAGCAGTACAAACATGAAAACTGTCCTCTTAGCCACAGCAACCTGCTTTTGATTATATCATTCCTGCTTTAATAACATTTCATTCCTGCTTTAATAACCAGCGATGGTGAATTGAAGCACAGCTGTGCACGTGCCTCGGGATGAGACAAATTCTCCTCTTGCATGCACCAAACAGGCCCAAACCCTGATATTCACATTGGGTCAGAACTTAGAGCAACCCTCCCTCTCTGGGCTGAGCACTCCCTACCCCTCCAAAGCCCCATCCCACCCTTCAGGGCAAAGGCTTTGGGCAAGAAGGATGCTGAGCAAACACAGGGAGGCGGCACTGATGGGCTGCGGCTCAGACACACTGGAGCTCTCCTTCTGCTGGGCAGGGCAAAGGAAAACCCCTGGTGCCACAAACCCTGGGGTGGTGAGAGGGATGTGGGGCAGCCTGGGGAGTGCACACACTGCAGCAGAACGAACACTTTCCTTCCCAAAGTAGCTTTTACCAAGTGTGGTGTTTGGGCTCTTTCAGCCTTGTATGTCGCTCAGGATTTTACACTCTACTGGCCTGAGGAAGGCTACTGCGAGTGAGATTGGGAGGGCAGAGGAGAGGGCTATGATGAGGTTGATTAAGAGGTTGATTAATCCTTAGATTAAGACTAACTAAGGTAGTTAGTCATGGGGGATGGTTTGGGTTAAGCTAGGGAGAGGATTTGAACCTCTGAGTTAAAGGACTCAAGCCTTTTGCATTTTCCGAGCTCTGCCAGGCTCGCTGGACATGGCGTGGTGTGACAGCCTTTTGTAATTTCGTTGTTTTCATTACTTAAGGCCAAGGCTTGCTTGCAGCATTGGCCTCACTCTTCCTATCCTTTCGTACTGGGAAGAGTTCATCAGAGAGAAACCGACCTGGATTGCTCCGCTCTGAACGCAGATCACGTAGGACTGTTAATCTGTTCAACTGGCTTTTACTAAGTGTGGCGAGTGGCTTTTCCCACCAATCTGCCTCCTTTTCCCACCAATCTGCCTCCTTTTCCCCATGCCTTCACACAGATTGTGAGTGCCCTGATTTCTGCCAGCCCACCTTTGATGGACGCTCTGCTGTGGCGGCTCAGAGCAGGGAACCTGTGCAGGCGCTGCGGGCTCAGCACTCCCCTCAGAGGGTTCTTCCTCTGCAATTGCTGCCCTGCTCCTGCTGCAGAGGCACAGAGAGCCCTGGCAGCTCTCCAGGAGCTCCAGCCTGTGTGGGGCAAGTCAGCCTGGCACATTCTCAGCGTTTCTGGAGGGGTTCCTTCTGCAGCTCTGAATAGGCACTTGACAAAACTCCGTCTCAGAACTCAGTCGCAAGCTGATCTTTTCTTTGGGACTCAATCCCTAAAGATCACAAGAAGGGCTCTTCAAACTTGGATTAGTGCAATTTGCCTTTTCCACCTTTCTTTTGTAGTTTTAAAAACTGCTCTTATACAATTCCTTTTGCAAGAAGTGCAGCACTTCTCAAACCAGAATATAAAATTAACTGGAAATACTAACCCTGTAAAATGACTGTTCTTACTGATCAGCCCTCAGATGTATTCTGACGTCTCTTCCCTCCTGTACAACATGAAATGCAGTTCCACTTGGCTCAGAGCGATGCCTCTTCATGGCAGCACTTTCCATAAGATTTGAGAGAGCCAGACCAGTCAGTCAAAGCCTTTTCTCACCCTGCTGTCTCTCCAGGCTCCTCACCTTAGACAAGGAGATTTCTGAAGGAGTGTCAAGGTTACAGAGAATTCTTGGAGAGAAGGAGTTCTGTGGGATGTGCCCGTCAGAGGAGCTGCTGGAGCATCCCCAGGGCTGGGGAGCTCTCAGGGGAGCAGAACAGAGCCAGGAACCTGCAGCCCCAGGGCCATGGCCAGGCGGGCAGGGGCTCTGGGGGAGGAAATGAGCTGAAATGAGCTGAAATGAGCTGAAATGAGCTGAAATGAGCTGTCAGCTCCCTCGTGTTGCTGTGCCCTGCAGGATGGGACAATGGGGACAATCCCTGATCCCACCCCTGCTGGCTCCTGGTCTGGGGAGGACTCTGCTGTACAGGAGAGCTGCTCAGAGATCAGAATAATCACAATACCAGCTCAGCTGACTGCAATAAATCTGGGTTTTCTACCTTTTAACATCTGTGGCGCGGCTCTGGACCAGGCACAGGTTCCCTGCTCAGGCACATTTGGGCTCAGAGTGCAGAGTGTCAGGAGCTCTCTGCCTCCTGCTGATGTGTCCCTCACTCTGCTGCATATTTGTTTATCATTAGCACAAATGATGATGGGTGTCTGTACGGTTTGAACAACCTTTCCTCCAACAGCATCATCTCAGTCTTTTTTCTCTCTAAGCTGCAGTTCACTACAAGGGCTGCGACAGCTTTTATGTTTAACAGAATCTTTAGTCTGGCAATCATGATTAACTCGTCTCTACAGAGAAGTGCTATTTTAATAAGACCAAGTGAAGAGTTCTAAGAAAATCTTTTCCTTTCTTTTCTATTTTTTTTTTTAGAAGACTTAGACATCTAAGAATTAAGACTCTGTAACTAAAGTTTAGATACAGCATAGCCAATTCTTCTGTTGGCCCCTTGAAATATTCTGGAAGGTTTCCAGCAGACCCAATTATTTCAAATAAGCTTCAGAAGTTACATTAAGGGCAGCGTAACAGAATCTGTGAATGTATTCAGTCTGTGCCTCGCCTTCTTCTGACCTCTGATTTATTTCCAAATAAAATATTTAACATAACTTTTTCTAATTTTTATAGGAGCTTCTGGGGCTCAGGCACTGACATTATTTGACATGTAAATTATCCCAAAAATTTAATAGCTTCTTTAGGGTCACGGTTATGTTTTGGAGCAATAATGAATTAAGAAACCTTATTCCACTATGCTTAGTTAAAATAAGATATTGTCCTTTCTTAGGAGGCTCTTAAAAAGCTTAATAAACAACAGCATGCCTTGTACTAGCCTCATTCTCCTGAAGGTGAAGTCATTGTCCTAAAAAGCCAAACGTCCTCCTCAGAGTCTGAGAAAGAGCAGTGCCAGGAAAGGTAAGAAACGAGGTGATCCAAATGCCAGAAACCACCTGGTGTCCCCTAATATCCTTCACACCAAGGTGAATCCCTCCTTGTTACACAGGCAGGCTTGGAAATTAAAAAGTAATGATGTAGAAGGAAAGCAAATACAAGCCTCCATCTCCCTCTTCCCTCCCCAGCACACAGCCCAGGGCTGTTGGATGTCTGGCCTGAGTTTCAGGGTTTAGCCAACCCCTGCCCCCAGCTCCTGCAGAGGGTGAGGTCAGGCTGGGAACAGCTGGAGAAAGAAGAGAAAAGCACAGCAGGGCTCCTGCTGGTCAGGCTTCCATCACACACCCCATGCCATACAGAAATACTGGTAATAAGGAACAAAACTGAGGGAGAAATCTGGTCTCCCTAATAACTGTGTACCTCCAAAGCCTGGTGCAGTGCTTTTTGGCTGGTTTTATTGGAAACCCTGCAGAAATTGATCTGACAGCAAAGCGAGGGCTGGGGGCATGGCCATGCTTTTGACACAGCTTTAGCCTGCTCCAGTGTTCAGCTCCAGCCAGACCTGACACATCACAAAAATCAATATTCAGCAGAGGTCTCTGATGTTTCCACAAGGTGGGAAGAGTAAAGGAAAGGTAGAAGAGGCTGTAACCAGTGTGAATCTTGAGCTGGACTGGTCAGCCAGCTTCCTAAAGAAACTCATCTCTTCTGTGGTGGAAGGAGATTTCTGGTCCTTGCTCCCCTTGTAAAATTCATTCCCGCACGAGCAGTATGAGATAATCACATTGGAACTGGATCAGTGGAGAAGTGTGAAAAATGTGGCAGCATTCAAGTTCCTGTTTGAGAAGAGGCATTTACCAGTCTTGGGAGAGAGAGAATAAGAAAGTGTATAATTCAACATTTCCTTTTGATCTATAAACTACTTTTTTCTTCTGAGTTAATTTGCTTAAAAAATGCACAAAGAGGGAGGGCAAAGCAGAAAGTAAACGTGCTAAAATGTTTGACAGAAATTCAAATGTTTGTGAAGAAATGCGTTTGTTATTCCACGCACAGAGAGCATCAGTATTTGCTTTGCTTACTTGGGCGCATAAATCCGATGGCAGGAGGATCTGAGCACAGCATTAGGCTGGAGAATGCCCAGAGCTGATGGCCTTTGTGCTCTGGAGGAAGCAGAAGCCTCCAGGAGCAGCCCTGCAGGGGCAGAGCGAGGCACTCACGCTGCTGTGCACCGGGGCAAGCCTGGCTCCTCACTGGCATTGCTTAATCCAGCAAACCACTGCAGGCTGAGCTGATGGAGCCACAGAATGAGAGCACGGTGCTGTGAATTCCCACACAGAAAACGTGGCCTGGGGAAATGACAAAACGTGGCTAACACCCCAAGGAAAACAGTCAAAGCAGCTCTGGTGGAGCAGAGGAAGTTTCAAGAAGGTGCCACCACCAGCACTGGGCTGCCCAGCCTCTTCCTGAGGAGAATTTGGATTAATGACAAATTAAACCAAAATTAAAACAACCATGGAAACCCCACATGAGCTCCACCATGAAATGGGGAAGGATTAAAAAAGCTGCTGCTCCCCTGAGCCAGCCTGTCTCTGGGAGTGCAGAGCCAGAGGGCTGGGGGCAATTCCTGGGTCAGCAGGAATTAACTAACCCTAATCCTAACCCTAATCCTAATCCTAACCCTAATCCTAGCCCCAACTCCAGCCCCAACCCTACCCCTCACTGCTGGGGGGACGCAGAGCAGGAAGGACACTGGAGACATCCTGCTTGTGGCATGGCAAGTGCTGCTGCTGAAGGATGCCCTCCTGCCCTGAGAAGACCCATTTTAGCCAGGGCAGGGCCAGTCTGCCTGCCCAGCACCCCCTGATGTTGATGATGATGATGATGATGATGATGTTCAGTCTGTCCGGGGGGAACAGCCCCTCTCACCCTGCAAGGAGGAGCAGCCTCTCCCTCCTTCCAGCCAGGCCAGCGGGGCCCAGAGGATGCTGAGCTCCATCTGCGGAGCATTCCAGAAATCCTTGATCACAACAGGATCTACAAATCACACAGGATTCCAGAAATCCTCGATCACAACAGGAGCTACAAATCACACAGGATTCCAGAAATCCTTGATCACAACAGTATCTATAAATGACACAGCATTCCAGAAATCCTCGATCACAACAGTATCTATAAATGACACAGCATTCCAGAAATCCTCGATCACAACAGTATCTATAAATGACACAGCATTCCAGAAATCCTTGATCACAACAGTATCTATAAATGACACAGCATTCCAGAAATCCTCGATCACAACAGGATCTATAAATGACACAGGATTCCAGAAATCCTCGATCACAACAGGATCTACAAATCACATAGCATTCCAGAAACCCTCGATCACAATAGGATCTATAAATGACACAGGATTCCAGAAATCCTTGATCACAACAGGAGCTACAAATCACACAGGATTCCAGAAATCCTCGATCACAACAGGAGCTACAAATCACACAGGATTCCAGAAATCCTCGATCACAACAGGAGCTACAAATCACACAGGATTCCAGAAATCCTCAATCACAACAGGATCTACAAATCACACAGCATTCCAGAAATCCTTGATCACAACTGAGCCCACCCTGGGACTGCACATCTTTACTGTGGGAGAGCTGAAATCAGCTCTGCAGCCCATCTGCGGACAAACACATCCACACAGAGCAGCCCTGGCACAAACACAGCACCCTGGGCTCACACAGGAGATGCACAAAAGGAATCTTTCCTTAAAAATGTCCTCCCATGCTCTGCTCCTGCCCAGATGGACATCCCTGACCCATCCCAAAAGCCAGCTCAGAACCCAAGGGAAAGAACCAGGAGTGCCAAGCTCCCAGCTCTGTGTGCCCAGAGCTGCTGGGTCCCTTCCCTGGCATAGGGCAGACACTGAAGCACCTCAGAGCAATCTCCAAGTTCCAGCATTGCTGAACTGTTTGCATTTTTCTGTTTTTTTTTTTTTTTTTTTTTTTTGTGTGTGTGTGTGTGTGGTTTTTTTCTTTTCTTTTTTGTTTGTTTGTCAAAAAAGAAAAAATCCAGTCCTTACTATGCTATAATAATTTATAGTGAAACCCGGCATCAGTCAGTTTGGACTCTGGAGTATTTAAAATCTGTATCCTAATTTTGTGATTTAGACCTATTTATATGTAAATTAAAAAATAAAAAAAAAGAGGAAAAGACGACTTCCCTATTATTTCCCTTATGATAAATTAGTCTGAATTAGTGATGAATATAAAGAATTAACTCTTATATTCCTTATGCTTTGGCTCATTTACAAATGTCATAAGAGCCCATTAGACACTTAAGAAAGTATGTCAAGTAAAAATAAAATTCTCTACAGAAAACAAAGTAAAATGTTTAATGATATAATGAAGACTCATTAATGTAATGCTTATTTTAATATTAAAAATTCACAAGAATTGTCATAGCTCTTGTCTTAATCAGATGAGCTTTTGTAATATTTATTTGTGTTGTAATTTCATAAATATTTATACATCCATTTCCAAACTTTACTGGTCTTTGCTGTATTAAATACATTTTAAACTTGTTAATATTTGAGGAGTGTTTTCTCCATGTGTGCCAGGCAGCCACTTGACAGTGCCATGTGATCCTGACTGTGGGCACACAAACTGTGGGCACCAGCCTCTGAGAGGAGCCTTTCCATGCCAACCCGCAGGGGATAAAATCTCCTTTTTCAGGATAATCCTGGCTTTAGAACGGGGTTAAATGTGCAGGGTGGAAAGCAGTGTCCCACTCCCCCCCTTCCTCTCTGCCTGAGCTCAGCACGTGCTGCAAGGAGCTGCTCCAAGCACTTCCATAGAAATCCCAATTCCAATCCCATCTATTCCTGAGACCCTTCTGTTCCTGGGCTCTTGGCTCATGGTGCCTGCCCAGAGGAATTAAAGCTCACAGTGCCACAGTCCCCTTTAATTTGTGCCTGAGCTCACCAGCATTTGCAAACTTAACCTGAGTTAAAGCAGGATGTGAGCATGAGAACTTCTTGAGAGACAAAAGCATTTGAGATAGA
The DNA here is from genome assembly GCA_039654755.1 of Calcarius lapponicus. NCBI lineage: Eukaryota > Metazoa > Chordata > Aves > Passeriformes > Fringillidae > Calcarius > Calcarius lapponicus. The sequence goes on from CM077467.1 coordinate 1,271,268, forward strand.
ATTCAGCACTCTGAGTTTAATGTATGGGGAAATAAATGTGCTATGGAGCCTTTCAAGTAAAAAAAAATATAAAAATCAAACATTAGCCCTGACTCGTGGAACCCCTTGGAGAGCTCCTTCATTACAGAAAATTCCCCAGACAAGTGACTGTGACATCTGAAGGAACAGCAGCATCCATTCTGGGTGCAAACTGGCACAGTTCACACACACACTGCTTCGGAGGAGGGGCACAAACCACAGAGCTCCTCTGCTCTCCTCTCAACTCCTCCTCTTCCACATCCTGACCTGGGCTGAAATCAGAACTGCCATCACCCAACTCCACTGTGCTCTCTGCAGCGAGCTGGGGCTCCAGGAGCTCAGCAGGGAGCCCCTGACACCCCAAGGTTTGGGATTCCATGGAATTCCATGGCAGGGGCACCCCCAGGAGACCCAACTGCTGATGGCACACAGACACCAAAATCCACAGAGCTGCCCCTGCTCCTGAGCCCTGCTGATCCACCCTGTGAAATAAGCACCCAGACATCCTTCAGGAGAGTCTTTCACTTCATCTCCCTTGATTTGCCACCCTCTTTATAATTTGTGCAGTAATATTCATAAACAGTAATTATTTATACATCGTTATGGACCTCTTGAATTTGATTCTCTTCTCACTTAAGCTATAAATATGGAATAAAATTAATATGAATCAGAAAAATGAGGACCCTGAAGACTGAAATATATGTAAAATCACTTACAGTCCTCTAACTTTTTAAAGAGATTTTTTACTTGAATATTCTCCTGGGTTGCAAACACTACAGGGGAAAGTTTACATCCAATCAAGAACACATTTATTGAAGTGCTTAAAAATGCACGGAAGTAATTCTGCTAATATTAAGTTTTCTAACTCTCTCTCTCCTGGATTAAAAACAAAGCAAGCCCTTTCATCCCTGACATTTAACATTTGGAATACATCAAAATGTTTCTTCCAGTGCTCTGGAAAGGAGCTCTGATTTTCCCATCCTCCTGTGTTCGAGGCGAAGAGGCTGACACAGAATGTACAAATTGAATGTACAAATGAACTCCTTTGCATTTCTGGGGGAGAGGGAAGGAAGATGCACGATTCAAACACACTTTTCTGTCCCTCTGGGTTGGTATCTAAGGCACAAACCTGACCCCTGCACCCTCTGAACCTCCCTTCGGTGTCTTTTTGAGATGCAAGTTCAAATCTTGCACATTTGATTGGGCTTGCTCAGCAACCAAATAAATAGCTGAGCTATTGAGGTCAGATTAGAGGATTTAACCCCTTCTGGCCTTAAAACTTCAGAATCCAAAGATGAATTCTTTTGAGGTTTAGATTAAAAATGGAAGAAGCACTTTGCAGGCTCAGGAGACACCACAAGGATTTCACCGCTTTGGTTCAGAGCTTAGGAAATCTCTTTCAGCACAGAAAACCAAACCTGAATGATCCTTCTTCCCAGGCTTTCCAAACCCACTGAAAGCACAACACTGCTCTGGATCAGGGCAGATCCCGTCCAACACCACTTTGGATTTAACACTCAACTCTGAAGTTTACACATCAGGCATTTCTTTTTCTTGCACTGCACTGAGATATACTGACAACAGAGCAGGTGAAGGAAGAAGAAAACAAACAGAAAACAATTAGAAATAGAAAAACAAATAGAAAACAATTCTGAGAATGAGGCCCTGAAGTTTGCACCATAAACCCTGAGCTGCAGCATTTCCCATGGCTCTAATTCACTCTGACTTCTCTAATGCATTTATTCAGCCCGAGCAGCCCTTCCACACATGCAGTTGCTGTTAATTTTAATCTGCTTCATTATTATCTTTGCAATTTTATAAATATGAGCTCGACTGAAAAGGACATTCAAAGAGTTGGGTGGTTGTTTTTTTTCCTCCTGGAAATGAGTGCTGAGTGATGCTCACCATAAATTAATTTTTCAAGCTTTGTAGAGGTTATGTAAATTTGCAGAATGTTCTTCTGATGTTTAAGCCACATTTTGACAACAGCTTCAAAAACTGGTCAGAGAACTCTTCCTACTAACATCTGCTTGTTGAAATATATGTAATGACATGGCTGTGTAGCACTTCCCATTGATCTCTGGATGCCAGGTGATCACTCAAGCTAAAAAAATGCATGTGCACACAATGGAAAATGGGAATTTAGAACTTGAAAGCACTGGAATGAGGGGGGTGGGGAGAAAGTGGTAAATTTCCTTCACTTTCTTTAAATCTGTATTTTAAAAGACCCAGCCCAGCTACAGTTACAATGGCAACTAAAATGCCTTTGACTCCTTATTCATCCCCACTGCTCCTCTTGGTAACTATTTTGCCTACCTCATCACCGCCTAGAAAAATAATTTAAATTGGGTTTCTCAAACCCCCTCCCAGTTTAGGCTTTTTTTTTTTTTTTTAATAAAGTTAAAAGCATCTCAACAGTTTGTGGGAAAATGGGAATCACTGTGGTTTGCTTTGAGGTTCAGCTGTTTGAGAAACTCTCAATTAAAGCAGAAGGGAAACAGTTTTACAGTGCCTGACATTCAGCGTCTGTAATGCTTTTGTCACAAATGATGTCTCTTTTCAGCAACATGGTCTCCCTGCCACCAACATAAGGCTTGGTTTAATTTAAAACACAATTTAAAGTTCTGCACACGGTGGGAACTCTCTCTGTCAAAACACTCTGCTGAGCACAATGGGTGCAGCCTCCTTTCAAGCCTGCCGTGCTGCTCTGGGGAACAGACACAGGGGCAGCTCCTCACGTCCCAGCACCACATTTACAGGGGGCCTGATGCAGCTGGGCATGTCCACTTGATAAAGATTTCAGTATGCAGGCAGATGTGGCAAGAAATAATAGAATTCCAGAGGGATCAAAGTAACCCGCCTTGTTTGGTAAGCTGGCTAATGTCTACTTCCAAATATATCGTTTTTAATTATACTCCTATATGACAATGTGAATAAATATATGACTTTTTCTCCAAGAAATTAAAGGAGTTTAGGCTCTCAATTTAAAATGCATCAGAAAATACAGTGCAGAAAATATTCTTCCCCCCACTAACAACTCCACTTTGTTTTTGAACAGCTTCCTTTTATCATGGAAGTAAAAAAACCCAGCACGACTTGTCTAAAAAGCAGCAAAGAGGATTTGGGATTAGTTATCAGGGAGAAAACTTGTGGAAAATCCTGCAGGTGACAGAAGTGTGCAGCGAGACACGGCTGGCTTTATCAGTGGTTCAAAGCAAACAGGCTGTATGTGATCCATACATCACAAACCCACTCACACTGAGATGGCACAGCAGAGCAGGGCTGCCATCAACGCTGCTCCACTCCCACAGCCCAACATCAATTATTCAGGCACTCTCCAAATAAATGAATTATGACTTTTTTCCCTTTTTTTTTTTTTTTTTTTTGAGCTGTGGGTTTGATTGCTGGAAGGTGTCTGTGCTCTCGAGGGCAGCAGGTGAGGTTTGCTGGTGCCCTTGGCCAGAGGAGCCCTCCCTGCCCTCTGCAGTGACCCCACTGGGAGCTGAACAGGGGCCTGCAGGGATATAAACTCCAAATTATGTCTTACACCCCAATCTCTGCGCATGTAGAGTTTGGAATAATGTCAAGGCTGCTGTTTAGTCCGAGTGACATGAACCCTTTGCTTCCAAAATATAGGAAAACACTTAATTTAAATATAGGAAAACACTTAATTCACACTCCACAGCACACTTAATTTACATTCCACAGCACAAATGATAAGCAAGACAATTGTGGATTTCTACCTAAAGAAATGAGCAACAAATCTGAGAAACCCTTCTGGCAGAACAGAGACTCTGGGCAATATTGCCTTTGGACACGTTGCCTTCTGGCAATATGGAGAGCCTGAATTTGGAGATACTTAAAGAAATGGGGAAACAGCCCCTGTTGATATTGGCCACTCCTGATTGTGTTAACCTTGTTAAGTGGCACCGCCTTGCTGTGGGCAAGTCACGGTGTCACCTGTCACGTTGTCACCAGCACTGGGCACGAGCACACATGGCAGAGCCTCAGCGAGGCCAGGAGGAGCTCCTGGAGCATGGGACAGATCTCTCCCTCCACACTTTGGAAATTTCAGTGCCTTCATCTTGACTTGACCTGACAGATGGCAATGGTTCCTGGCTGGCTTTTTCAAAGCCTTCTTTCTTCAATATCTATTCTGTCAGTGTTCAAACAACTTTCTGGCATGTTGTGCCCTTGCTTATTTTCAATGAATTCTTAGGTTAATTATTTATATTATCTTGAAAAGTGATGAGATTCTGAAAGCTGTGTTACACAAAGTCGTTGGAAAAGTCAGTATCAGCACCAGATGTTAACTTTTGCAGAAGGACATGAATACAGATTTAAACAGCAATTGGCAGAGTCCCAAAGTCTGCAAGGGAGCATGTGGATAGGCACCAAGAAAAGGGGTGTCCTACTCAGACCATCACCTCAACTATTTTCTAATTCCTTTTTTTCCCAATATTTGATGGAAAATCTTTTTAGTCCAGGTCTAGCGGAAGCTTCCTGATGTTACCCACATCTGGTCAGGTTAGTCCAACTGTCAGGACAGATTCTGCAATACTGCTTCAACACTTTATATGAGCTGAAGCTGGCAGCAGAGGAATGTGAAAATGCAGCATGACAGGAGAGAAAGTGACAAATCTCTCCCAGAATTCAGGGATTCACTCTGAATTTCTGGTAAAGTTTTGGACCGGTTATTTCTCTTGACAAACTGGTGATGAATTTCTGTGGAGCCAGACATTGAGTTTGATTTAGAAACGCTGCCCTTCCGCTCATGAAGCTTTAATTTAGCTGTTGTTATGAAACAGGAATCCAGTAGGGATGGCTAAATAAATCCTGCTTTCGTTTAGAGAAAATACTGCACGAATAACTGCACTGAGCTATAACCCTCACTATTCCCCACGTAAGAAACTGAAATAAATTAATAATAAAAGAGTGCTTAAAAGGCAAAACTTTAGAACACCACAGAAGTGCAATCTCCTCCAGTCTGAAATACTTCACTAGGTTTTGTATTTGTACGTTGTGTATCTTTGTGTCATTTTCCTGCATCTGAAAATCATCCTCTAAAATGTTCCTCTGCACGTTCTGCAGGTGAACATTTTGTAGAGCATCAATCATGTGTCTCCCATCTCCTTTTTCTTGGAAAGTAACTAATTTCTACTGCTTATTTAAACTGGCAGAGCGCCTGCTTTATTATCAGTTAAGAACTTGTGCACAAAAATGACACCAGTTTGCATAATTATCATGAAATAAGACAGGCTTTTTTGGGGGTAACAATCTGGTAACTTCATAATAAATCTGTCTGGAGCAATCGTAATTACACAGTAACTCATCTTAATACATTTGTATTCGCAGCAGATAAGAGTGGTGATAAGAAGTCCCACTATCATCTGTGTTTCACTGAAATGAGAAACTGCACACAAACCCATTATAAAGTGCAATTTCTAGAGCTTTCCACCCTGTCTTAAAGGCTGACTGCAAGAGCCCAAGGGTTTGTTTATCTAATCTGGAAAACAGCTTGAATTTTGTTTTTATTTTCCCCCCACAACCAGCGATACAAAGACGGCGTCGGAAGCCAAGTTCCCAGTCTGTGTTGGGTGTGTGTACATTCCAAACTGTGAACACAAGCTCCCTGCTCCAGCCAGCACCAGCACTTGTGCATGTAAACGGGTTAATTGCCTGCTCACCTCTCCCCAAAACAAGCAACTGCTCAGGCACCAGGGACGTGTGCGTGTACACATCTCTTGCATCACCCAAATGAAAGGCTCTCTGTAAACACTGCAATATGTTGACTCTGCTTTTGTAGGGGATGATGATAAGAAAAAGGGTCTGAGGAAAAGCTCTTTGTTTGGCAGAGGAGCAAAGCAAAGGCAGGAAGAGCACAAGTAGGGATATATTCCATACAACTGGATAATGAAAGGATGTTTGAAGACTCGCTCCTGTGAATAGAAAGTTGAAAGCAGCTATATAAGCTCACTTCAGTGCTGATAAGAGCACAGAGGATGAGACAGATTTTACCATCTAAGAGACAAGAAGGAAACTGCACAAAGTTGCACAAAGTTGGTTGTTAGGGACCAAAAGCTGAAACTTGAGGGAAAACAGCTTAGAGAAGCACCACAACATCTCCATGCTATTCCTACAATGTTCTGAAATGGGGGCTCTAAACTGATGCTGGATTGTTCCTCTATCTTGGTCTAGTTTGCTGCTGGATCTGGCTTTGATCAGTCCTTGTGCCACCACAGCCACTCGAGAAACTGTTTTCAATTTGTGTGCCTTCCAAACTCTGCTTGTTCTTCACCCCTGGCCTCCCCTCTCATTTACTTTCCCAGCTTAATAAATCACACAAAGCAGATGCAGAGAAATCACACGGTCTGTGTCACTGCCTGAAGCAGGAATAAACACACCCAAGACATCCCTGACAGATGTTTATCTGTGTTGCTTTTAAAAATTTGCAGTGAGCGTAAATCCATAACCTTCAGAACTGCTGTCACCAGAAGGAACATTTTCTTCATGTTTGTTTCAAATTCTCCTTCCTAAAATTTAAGTCTCATACTTCTCACACTATACACTTCTATTTCTCCAAGTCTCCCCAGTCCTTTTTCACTTACTGTTTCACCTCTCTTCTTACCAGCCCCATTTTTATCCTCATAAAACAAATCCAGAGTTTTATTTTCAATGACAGACAAAGCTCAGAAAGACACACATCCACCTTCATTCTGCTTTGGATAATGCTTTTCTTTCCTGGTTCTTTCCATGTTTTTTCCCCCTCTTTCATTGTAACCCTTCAGGCCGTAGAGGAGAGCACAGAGCACAGAACCTGAAGCCATCAGTGACTCAGCACAAAACCCCCACGGTTCCCAAACCCCTGAGATCCAGCTGATGGCATTCCAGGGACAGAGTTATGGGAGGAGAAGGTGCCAAGTATTTAAATAAAGGAAAAAACTCGACTAACATTCATACATTGCACAGCAGCTGATAACCTCTGGCTTTGCCAATCCCAAGCACAGAACTGTCAGAGGAGAAGATTCCTGGGCTGGCACCCTGAGCCCCTCAGCAGGGGCTGGGTGCAGCAATTCTTAATTGCCACTGAGGCAAGCCTGAGAAGATTCAGGAGAAGTTCCTGTGCAATGAAACTGAGTGGAACTCGTGGATGGGGGAATGTAAGGGATACATAAGATTAATTCAACGTTGATGAGAAAATTTAAGATGAGGCGCGGGGAATTAACTCCAGATGCAATCTGAACTTTTATGACATATAACTAATTACACAGGCAATAAAAAGAAATTAAATTGATTATTTTCTTTGACTCTTTAGCTCTAGGATTAATGTGTAATGCACAATATTTGGTTCCATTTCCAGAAAGCAAGAATGACTTTTACAACACCTAAAGTGAATTTGGAGATGTGGAGAACGTTTTTCTTCTCTTCAGAGTGGCACTTTGAGGAGACAGAATTGAGACTGGAAATATTTTACTGCCACAAATGAACCAGCATGACTGAAAGGAGAACATAGGGCCAATGAAGAATTTCTTTTTCAATATTTCCTCTCCCAAGCTGAATCACTGCCACTGCATTTCTGGTGACCCACAAGGGGTCCTTAGCACATGGATGAGACCTCAGCAAGCAAACCAAAGGCAGATACAGACTGTGGAAACTCCTCCCCAGAGACTGAACAGACTTTCATATCAACTGAACAGAGTATTTTAGTGAGTTACACACATGGCCTGTTTAAATGATTATTATCTAAGTGTCTTCCTCACTTTTAGAGCTCTGTTGCATTCAGCAGATTTCCACAGACCTGACTGCAGAAGATTCATGGCCCAGGGAATGCCCCGCTGCTCATTTCTAATATTTCCTGAGCTGGTGATGTTCTCTGACTGCTGCCATGTAATCACTGTATGATCTCCTGATTCCCTTTATTGATCTGCTCTTCGGTGTTTTAATGGAAGCAGGGCTGAGGTGCCTCAGCCAAACCCTCCTGGTGCACAGGGAGGTGCAGGGCAGGCTCCTGTCAGGAGCACAGCTGGTCACTGCAGCCCCCCAGCCAGGGCACACTGAGATTACCAGGCTTCTCACCAACATCTCTGAGGCTTCTGCTCATTTCCTTGGTGCATATCCAAGAAGAAACTTGGGGAAAACCCTTAAATTCTGTATTCCTCAGCACTACAGAATCCAACCTGTTTGTCCCCTTGCGTGGTGCTTGTGAGGTTCCCAGGATGAGGTGAGAGATGAGAATTTGACTCCATGTTCTCAGAAGGATTATTATTATTATTACTATTATTATTATTATTATTAATTATTATTTTATATTATTAATTTATATTATTAATTTTTATTAATAATTTTTATTATTATATTTTAAAAATGCTATACTAAAACTATGCTCAAGAAAGAGAAAGCATACATCAGAAAACTTAACAAGAATGAATAATAAAAACCCGTGACTGACTCAGAGAGTCTGACACCGGTGGATGTGATTGGCCATTAAATTAAAGCAATTCACATGTTTGATAAACAACCTCCAGACCACATTCCAGAGCAGCAAAAGCTTCCCAGGAGGAGAAATCCTGGCAAAAGGACTTTTCAGAAAATATCCTGGTGACACCCCTGTGCCAGCGACGGGGAAGACAAAGGAGCACTGAATTCTCCCCACCTAATTGAAGTGCTGGGTCTGCTCTGGGGCTTTTTGGTGTCTGCCCCCACCAGGGAGCAGAGCTGCACTCGCAAGAGCAGCGCCCTGACTCGGCTCCTGGGAAAGCATCAATAATCTGCCAAGGACTCTCAGAACCACCCCTGACAGCCCTGCTTGGGAAACACCAAGGTTGTGACAAATTAGTCAAGGGGAACATCTCCATTTCCTGCCCCCTCCCACCTCTGGGGCAGCCACATTTCCACAGTTGGTTGATATTCTGCAGCTGCAGAGAGCGATTGTGACTTTCTCCTTTAACTTTGAAATATTCAAATGGTGGCTGGTAATTTTATTTTTCAAAATTTCAGTACATAAGCATTTATCTCAAGGACTGAATAAAAGGATTCAGGTAACCTCGGAATGCAGATAGCTCAGCAGTAACTAATTTGCTATCTTTGATACACCAGAGGTGAACAGATTAAGCAAGCTAGTTTGCTATCTACTAGATAAGAGAGGAATGTATTATCATTTTCTCTGATTAGTATCTTGTGCAGGTAATTATACTTCTCCTTTGCACATAATTAAAGTGAAGGTTGATTTCCATTCATTCTTCACAGTGGTAAAATTATCAAGTTACTTCTCAACTAATTATTTTCTGTAGTGTAGCCCTGTTTCAGATCGCTGTCACATTCCATTTAGCAAACACAATAGCTCTGAATAAGACTTATCACAGTCTGGGACTTTTATGCTATTAATTTGTAGGGGGAAAAATCTTTAGATGGATGCTATCCAAGCTGAAAATGAATTTCACTCTAACACATCCAACACATCCAACTGCTGTGTTGGTTTTTTTGGGGTTTTGTCCTTTTTTTTTCTCATATCTAGCATAGAATCTTTTGTCTTTTTACAATCTCTATCTTTTGTTTGTTTGATTTGTCCTTAACTTGTTCAAGTTCACAACAATTTTCTGGCTAAGATTCAGTGAATGAATTTATGCTGAACTTTTTTTTTCTGATGATATCAATTGCAGATGAGCTACACCTTGTTTTAAGGCTCTCAGGATGCTAAATATGGAGTGATCTGTGTTGGCTGAGATCATTTTATTTGAGATACAGGCAGAAACACCACCATCATTGTGATTTGTGGTCAAGTAGTCACGCAGAATAAATGGGAACGAAATCCCTACATTATCAACACATGCAATTGTTGGTTGAAACCACTTTTTAGGACAACAATTTCTTTTATTTTTTGCTTCCTGCCAGAAGCACTTAAAGGACTCTGATTGAAACTGCTGTCATTTGCAGAAGGAAAGTTTAGCTCTTACTATTATTTTCCATCTTTCCATTTACCATCCTCTTGAAACAGCCCTAAATTACATGGTCTGCCCCAGTCCTGATTCTTAGATTTTCTGTCACCCTTCTTCGATGCTTTTCCCCTTTCTAACAGTAAGAACAAAACATAATTACTGCTCCCATTTTGCAGGTGCCAAATTTAGAGCTATCCTTCAGCTGCTACCACTTGTGATTTTTCTTCTCCTGTTCACTGTCCTGCTTGGCCATTGTGGTTCTTTGTTGTGTTTCAAAAGCACAAGTTCTTCACATTATTTTTTTTCTGCTTAAATGTAGTTCTTCTCTGCCAATTGGATCAATTTGATTTTATTACAGACCATTCAGAGCTGGATTCTCACCTCTTATCCTGGAGCAACTCCACAGAAAATGATCTTTTTCTTTACTTCCCTTAGCAAAAATTGGAGTAGAAACTTCCTGTTCTTTTAATCCCCTTTATTCCTCTCTTCTCCTTTCACAGCTGAGCTGCAGCATTTGTCTGCACGCTCCTTTATCTGAGCTGGACAGCAGCAAACGCCAGCCCTGCCCCTGCTCTGTCCCTCAGACACACTGGGGGAATTGGGGATTTTCACGTGCCCTGATCAGTCTCTGCCCAGTCCTGCCCATGCACTCATCTGCCATTGCTGCCAGTTATTTTTAATCATTTTTAATTCTCCTTTATTTCACTCTGGTATGATAACTGGATTTACTGTCTCAGAGATCTGATTCCCTCTGCTCCCCTGCCTCCTGTGGCTTTTTGGGTCTCTTTTCCTCACACACCAGGCAAGGTTCCTTGAACAGCCCTGAAGTGCAGCCTGCCTCTGCCAGCTCCTGCTCCAGCGGGAAAATTGGGGACTTTGCAAATTACAGAGCAAAGCAACCCACCCTCCCTGCCACCCCCTAATTTATGATTCACTGATGACAAAAACAAGAACTTAAAGCAAGTACACCCCTCAATAACCCTTTTCTGCCCACTAAATTCAATGCCAAGACCATTGCTGGACAGGCAGCATGGAAGAATCCAACCAGGTTATCAACACCAGCAACACCCTCTTCCCAACCCCGTGTGGGCATTGTGGGTCAGTCCCTATTAAAAATAAAATAAAATAAAATAAAATAAAATAAAATAAAATAAAATAAAATAAAATAAAATAAAATAAAATAAAATATAAAATAAAAAATAAAAGAAAATAAAATAAAAGAAAAATTAAAATAAAATAAAAATAAAATAAAATATAAATAAAATAAAATAAACCATACTTCAAATGCAATACAAGGAGCAGAGCTCTGTCCCCATGGCTGCAGGCACTGACCCAGCAGAACACTTGAGCACACCCAGAGCCTGATTGATTTCAGTGGAACTATTATATGCTCAAAGTTCCTCCAGGATTGGAGTGTTTTGATGGATTAAAGCCACAATCCCCTGATGCTGATAAAACTGGCCAGTGCCTGTACAGTTCCTCAGACGGGCTTTTCAGAAGATATGATTGTTCACTGGCACATGGATTGTGATCACCAGTTTGATCACACAGCTGACATTCAACTACCCAAAAATAACTTTTCTGTTCTGGAGGTAATGCCTAGCAGTAAAAAAACCCCAAAAACCAAGAAAAAAAACCCCAAAACCCAAAACCAACAAAAACTCTTCCACTCCTGTTATCCCTTACCTAAGCCAGCCAAAAGAAGTTTTGACCTCCTCAAACTTAGCAAGTCCATTTTACAGCAATTAAAGAAACAGACTAGGTTCCTAGCTAGAAAATGATCAACTAAGAACAGCATTTCAGAATATGTTTTTGTACCTGGCATTTTAAATGGCTTTTATTCATGCCTGAGCTAGTCCTTTGTTTGCTTTTTCCTTAGGGGTACTGCACATGTGTCTGGTTTTGTTCTACAAGAAATAATTGTGAGTACAGGAGAGTGAAGTGAGAAAATATATTCTATCATTTTCACACCCGAAAGCTAATGAATGCCATCTCTTTTGGTTTTCTGTGGGTTTTTTTTTTTTTTTTTTTTTTTGTTAATCTAAATATAGATTTAAGAGATACCTCTCTCCAAAGAGTTCTGTCCACGGCTATTGAAACTCTGAGTCATTCAGGTTCACAGCTGAAGATGCCCCAAGCACAGGAGCGCAGAGCTCAGGGGCTCAGCAGCTGTGCAGGGCAGGAATTTCGGCTCAGAGGGGCAGCCCAGGGTGGGCACGTCCTGGGCACGGGGGCTGCCCCTGCTGGGAGCTGTGCCCGGTGCCAGGAGGGCACTGCAGGGACGCTGACCCTGCCTTGGACTGGAGCTTTTCTATTTTCATGTATTTATATAACCCTGCAGTTCTTCAGTGTATGACTCTCAACTCCATGTACATTGGGAGCTGCTGCTCTCCCATTCTGGGCAGACACAACCATTCCTCTCCAGGCTGGGAACCAAGGACACCTCACTGCCTCAGAGCCCAGAGATGGGAACAAAAGGGAGTTTGGGGAGCAAACTTGGGGTAAGTGACTTCATTAGCTGAAGCTGTAATTGGACAATTAACCCCCAATTGTCGCAGACATCTTTTCACTAAAAATCCTTTCTTGAGATTTTTCTCTCTTCTGAGGAGCTGAGGCCTCAGAAACAAAAAGTAAACAATGGTTATCTGCTGCTGTGGAATGTAACAGGTGGATCCCTGACTGGTCTGGTGTAGATGTTTGGATTGACTGACCACTCATGGCAGAGCTGGCTCTCGCTCTCTGCCTGAGACAGATCTTTGTTATTCATTCTTTTCTATTCTTAGCTTAGCTTCTGAAGAAACCTTTTCCTTCTATTTCTTTTTAGTATAGTCTTAATGTAACATATATTATAAAATAATAAATCAAGCCTTCTGATCATAGAGTCAACATTCTCGTCTCTTCTTCATCCTGAAAACCCCTGTGACCACGGGCACACCCAATATACAAATGGCCCAAACTTATAAAAGTGTGAAAAGCCATGACCTGTTGGCCATTTTTGGGTGTAGCCCCTGGGGGGTTTGTCTGCCCTAAATGCACCTGAAGGAGCAAACTTGGGGTCAATGACTTCATTAGCTGAAGCTGTAATTGGAACATTAACCCCCAATATGCAAATGGACCCAATTTATAAAAATATGAAAACCTCTGACCCATTGTCCATTTTTGGGTGCAGCCCCTGGGCGGCTTTGTGTGCCCTAAATGTACCTGAAGGCTCTTTAATAAAAAGAGCTGCTTTTTATTCTCTTAATTACAGAGCAAACCAACCCACCCTCCCTTGCCACCTAATTCTCTTCTTGTGCCTGGCCCCTGTTTTCAGTCAGCCCCAAAGGGCACCAAGGGCCCCCTCACCCCTGCCACGCTCTGAGCACTGCAGAGGGCAGAGCACAAACGAGCACGGCAGGAATTCTGCTGCTGCTGCTGCTGCTGCACAAACTCCTGACAAATTCCATCCTCCCCAGGTGCCCAGCCCAGCGCTGCTGCTGCCAGGGATGGTTTCACACACACAGGGATGGGCCTGCCTCGTCCCACTCTTCACCAGTGTAACCTGAAAATGGCACCAACTGCAGAGCACTTGCACAGAAATTGTCCTCCAGAAATTGGTGTGCTGAGTAAAACAACAGGAGGAAAAAATACTCATTTTTGGGAAAAAAAACCCCAAAAACCAGAAGTCTTTGTCTTCTTGAAACATTAACCTGTATGTGTCAACATTTAATATACTCCATTTAGCTATTTATTTATCCTCTATTATACAGACACAGGGCAGGAGGAAAATACTGGAATTTCTGAAGTGATTTCTGAGAATTTCCAACAACTGGGCATGGAATGAAATCACTCCTATTCATCCTGGAAATTTGCATACTTTCAGGTAGAAGAGCAATTGTTTCCATCAAATAAAGGAAAACAAGGATGAAGAAAACCAAGCAGTGATAATAGCCAGTTCTTTTTCAGAGCACTTCACCTGCAGATATGAGCCCAGAACTTGGCAGATACGGCCTGTGACCACTTGTGTGGAAAAATTCTAAACCACAGGGCAGATTTCTGCAGCAAAGCTGAGCAGGATGTTTGCCACTGCTCCAAACACTGTTCTGCAGCTCCCCTGGAACTGAAAATCCAGCAGCTGATGTGGAACTCTTATTTCTCCTTCCTGAAGCCTCAGCAGCTGTGGGGCTCTCCCTGTGTTCAACCCAGTGAGAGACAAAGTCAGAGCTGCAGATCTGCAGCCCTGGCCCATCCCAGGGCCCCACTGTGGGTGTGCAGCATTCAGCAGCACCTCGGGACTGTCAATCCTCTGCTTTGCAAATCCTAAATTCATTAAAGCTTTAAAGGAATAAAAAATTCTGTCACGCAAATAAAGCCTGGAGCAGTCCTTGAGCTGTGCCTAAAGATCCAGCCACAGCCTGAGCTCTTCCCAAGCCCATTCCAACACCAGGCTGCAGCACCTTTAACCCCTTTCACACGCTGGAATTGCACAGAAACATCTCTCCCTTGGCTGTTTTCAGTTAATCCAGCACTTTCAGGATTTGGTATCAAACTCAACCCAGCCACATTTCCTGCCCAAACTCCTGCCCTGGTGCTAAGCCCGTTCTTTGCAGTGAATTCTGCAGACTCTGCTTGGCAGCAAAGCATCAAAGCCTACACTGACACTGCTGTAAAACTTTAACATCTGCATCCAGAAGGATGTCACAACAAACCTCAGGGGAAAATGGTATTTCCTCCTAAATCTTAACACTAATCATTTAATTGGCTGGACCTCATTGAAGAGGAATCCTAGAAAAGCCAGGGCTTTAACATTCATCTTCCCTGATGTTATCACTTACACCAGCCCATGCAAATTCACCCAAAGCAAACTCACAAATGCTTTGGGAGCTTTTTTTTTTTCCAGATTTACCCTGTAATTCATCCCCCATTGCTATCCCAGGGAATGCAAACACAAAAACTCCTCCCACCTGACCTGAGTCCTCATCCCACACTGCACAGAGTGTGAGAAGTAAACCCAGCTCAGAAATTTCTGTTTTCCAGACCTGACTGAACCCAACGCTTTCCCCCATCTGAATGCAGATTAGTCCCTGATGAAAACCAAGCGTTATCTCTTCTCTTGTACCTACATTCCTTCTAGAAAACCAGCAGTACTGCAGCAATAAACCTGACCCACAGGCACACCTCCTCCCTGTCCCTGGCCTGAAGGACACCCAGGGGAGCAGGAACAGAGGAAAAACCAACATTGCTGGCACTTCCACGTGTCCTGCACCCCAGAGCACCCAGGGAGCAGCACCCAGGGAGCAGCACCCAGGGAGCAGCAGCCAGGGAGCAGCACCCAGGGAGCAGCACCCAGGGAGCAGCAGCCAGCCCAGCTCAGAAATGTCTGAGCCTGAGCAGGACCCCCAGCTCCCCTCCCCACATCAGGAGCACCCATTCCTGATAAGGCTGGCAGCTCCTGCTTCTCTGAGCCTCCACAGCTGCAGTCATAAACTCAAACAATACAGGTGTGCCTTCCACAGTCCATTCTTAGTCAATTCTAGGTGCCCAGTAGCAATTTTCTAATTAATTTGATTTCCTGTCCCAACAGAAAGCCTAGGTCCTACATGCTTCCTTTGACCCTAAACCTACACCCTAATCCCAACCTTTATTTGATTTGTCAAGGATATCTGTGTGACCAAGGCAGAGAGGAGAACACATTAGTCATTCCTTCTGTCTGACAAGAGGTCTAGAAACCTCCTGGAGATCATATCTGCTTCTGTGCCTACAGGAAAAACAAGCATCAGGCTTTCCTCACTGCTAACACTTTAATGCTTCCATGCAGAATGTGGAATTAGAATCAATTCAAACACCACTCCTTTCCAGGCACTAATGTCACTCATAACCTTTTATTGCCAGGTGAGCTGTTTTCCTGGCCTTTGTGGTATCTGTGGAACCATTGCTTGCATGAGAAGTGATGTCCCCCAGCACTGCAGTCATTCCTGCTCCTGTTCCTTCACCTTCTGAACTCAGCTTTGGTCCAGCCCCTCCTGTGCCACAGCCCCAGCACAGCTGTAGCCTGCATGTGAGACATCAGTCCTGGGGTAACTGCTCATCCCTGACTGAACACAAAGGCAATAAAAGAAATTTATAAATGTATAAAACCACCTTTACCCAACTCCATCTCTACCCTTTCCCTGGTTTTGAGTTATTTCAACCAACACTGAGCCCAAGCTCTCAGCCCTTGCAGACACAGGGCCCACCCTGGATTTGGAGCCCACACAGAAGAGTTGATAATTTAATGTCTGCATCTCCTGCAATGCACTAACCCCAGACTTCACTAAATACTTAATCACAGCAAGAGCTTCCACTGAAGCAGCACCTGTTACAAATCCCTGCCAGTGCCTGCACTCATCCCACTCCCCTGTGCTGTGCAGTGACAAGCTAAATATACAAACCCGGGCTCCCACTCCAGGCTGGCACCTCGCTCTGCCTGCAGGCACAGGGGTGAGGGCCCGCAGCAGAATCACCCATTGCCAGCCCTCCCTGGCACACAGCTCTGCCCAGGCCCCAGCTCTGCAGGGACACCAGCTCCTGTTCCAGGCACAGCCCTGCCTGCCTGTGTGTGTGAACCCAGGCACGAGTACCCATGGATGTACAACAATACACTGAATTTCTGGGGGGTTTCCCTTGTTCCTTTGTCACTGTATGGCCGCACCCATAAGAAAGGTTATGTGGGTCAAGCAGACTGGGATGTGAGATAAAATACTGATAAAATCCAGCGATTTTGTGGACACAGCAGGGTGAGGAGGGGCTGGGTGCCTGCTGGGGATGTGTTTTACAGCAGGGGCACTGCTCTGGCAGGAAGAGCAGCCGTGCCTTGGGCTGCTCCTCTGCAGGGCCTGGAGATGCCTCAGGCTGGGCTGCTTCTCCTGCTGGGGACAGGGACCGCTCCAGTTTTGTAATGGAAGATTCCTGGCTGTCATTGGGGTGTTTTATGGAAAATCCCTTCTCCAGGATTTCTTCTCCTGGCAAGAGGAGAAGCCTCAGCTTCTCCCTGTTTTGTTGCTCTGGAGAATTTGGAGTATTGTTTACCCAGCATGTGAATTGCTTTAGTTTAATGACCAATCCCAGTCCAGCTGTGTCAGGACTCTGGTTGGACATGGGCTTTTATTATTCATTCCTCTCTAGCCTTCTGTCTGTATCCTTTCTCTATTCTTTAGTATAGTTTTAGAATATTATAATATAATATAATATAATATAATATAATTAATATAATATAATATAATATAATATAATTTAATATAATATAATATAATATAATATAATATATCAGTCTTCTAAGAACTTGGAGTCAAATTCTCATCTTTCACCTCGTCCTGAAAACCCTCACAAACGCCACACCTGGCCTTTCCCAGTGAAAGGAAAAGCAGGAAAACCAGTGTCTCATCACCTCTTGGTTGTTTTTCATGCTAGGCAGGTAAACAGAGGTGTTGGAACAATCCTCCTGGTCACCCTGTGCCTCCTTCACGTTTTCTGCTCCCCTGTGGCACAAGAGTTTTATGGACAAGAGTTCTGGGGACAGCAGTGTGAGTACCCATCCACAGAGAGCTCAGCTAGATCCCACAGTTACAGCCCTCTCCTGTGCTCATGAATACATTAAATATTCCTCCCATTGAGCTCTGAGGGCTGCTGCTCATTACCCTGATGGAGGATCTATTACCCATTATAGATGAGGCATTTCTTAAATAATCCCACATCTTGTATGTAATAGCAGGCATGTAAAGCTGAGCAGAAACACAGAATACCAAATAATCAATGGAACACTCTCACTGAACTGCTCTGCAAACAGTTTATCCACCAGATCAAATAAAAACTATTAATTGAGCAAGTTTGAACAAACACATCCATAACAGTCTTGATCTCCTCAGACAATCTGCAAACAGTTTAAATGAGCTCAGCCACATGAGTTCCTCCTCACAAAACCTTCCTCTTTGAACCTGCCTGCTGACAGATCCCTCCCACCTGTGGCTGAAACACCCACAGGGTGTGGGAATGGCAGAGGGTGAGATGGAGCTGCTCTGGGGGTCACAGAGGAACTTTGTGAGGAGAGACACCCTGGGCCATGTGTGACCTGCCACCCTCCTGGTGTCACCTGCCACCCTCCTGACCTGTGGTGTCACCTGCCACCCTCAGGACTCAGGGGTTCACCCCACACACACTTGGACAAGCCCAGGCAGCTCTGCCTTGGAATTTTCTGCAATTTATTTGCCATCATTATCTACCTACAAGAAGAGCAAGAATGGAAGCAAACCCATGGAAAGCACTAAACAACAAATCACCAGCAAGCCCATGGACTCAGTGGCCCACCAAGCACAGTCAGACCAGCTCTGCCATTCCTTCTCTCAATATTAATACCAATATCATTATCATCAATATCAATATCAATTTGGAGCCGATGTTTTTTCTTTGGAGCAAACTGTCTGTCAGGTCACTCCCCACACCAGCAGCCAAAGTCTTGTAGGAAACAGACAGGAGCATTTCCCTGCACTCACCAAGTCAGTGAGAAAGCATTCAGCCAAAATACCCCACTGCTGCTGTTCCTGTGCGGGGCCAGGAGCATTTCTGCTCTGTCTTACCCTCAGCAATGCAGAATGCTCAGGGTAAAACTGGAAATACAGTGTGCACAGAGCAGCACTGGAAATACAGTGTGCACAGAGCAGCACTGGAAATACAGGGTGCACAGAACACTGGAAATACAGTGTGCACAGAATAACAGCACTGCAAATACAGTGTGCACAGAACACTACTGGAAATACAGTGTGCATAGAATAACAACACTGGAAATACAGTGTGCACAGAACAACACTGGAAATACAGTGTGCATAGAACACTGAAAATACAGTGTGCATAGAACACTGAAAATACAGTGTGCATAGAATAACAACACTGGAAATACAGTGTGCACAGAACAGCACTGAAAATACAGTGTGCACAGAATAACAGCAGTGCAAATACAGTGTGCACAGAATAACAACACTGGAAATACAGTGTGCACAGAACACTGGAAATACAGTGTGCACAGAACAGCACTGGAAATACAGTGTGCACAGAACACTGACATTGCTGTCTAGCAGCTCAGGTTAGACATGACTGTCAAATTATCAGATAAAAGCAGAGCTATTTTTTTATTATCACAAACATTAATTATTATTGCCATGATTTGCAAGCTATCATATCCTTCCTGTAGCAAATGAGATTTGTGCTTCTCATTTCAAGAGGCAGGTCTTCTGCAGTAACTTCGCTTGTTCGAGGACACTGGGAAGGGAGTCTGTGAGATATCTCTGGGTTCTGTGTCATCTCAGAAATTAATTAACCACTTGATCTCTTAAAGCTCCTGAAAGCTGCTGGAGAGCTCCCTAACTTGTCAGGATTCACATGCTAAACACACAAGAGTAAAGTTGAGCAGCGTGCAGAAATTAGGGCTCAGAACTGAGAGCAGGTGGGAGTCAATGGCAGATATCTCAGTAATTCTTTCAGACTAGCTCTGAAAAACATTTTTAAAGATTAACAGGGCTGTGAGATTTTTTTAAATTAAACTTGTTGTGTACAGCACTGAAGGATGCAAAGCACATCTCATTCAAGAGATCTATCACCCATGGAATCAGCATTCAGCTCACACATCACCAGAGTGAAACACTGCAGTTTGCTGTCTCCAGGTCTAACTTATTTTCAAAATACTCATCTTTTTTTTGCCTTTTCTTACAATTTTTACCTCTGTGGAGGGTTGGCTAACAAATGAAAAGCTCAGGTAGAATGATGCGAAGCAGATGAGGAAAGTATGGAATCAATTTGTCAAGCAAAGAAAACCTTAAAATCAAGGTAAGGTGAAGAAATAAAGAAAGAAAAAAATGATGATGATAAAAAAGAGTTAGAAGAGGACAAGCATATTCCTGAGTGCTATAATTGGCTGAATGTTTTTGAACAAAAATACTTGTGTAACAGAAGATTTTCTTTCACAGAAAGCAGCAACTTTGGCAAAACAAATTGTAAAACTGAAAATATGATTTACAGAAAATGGAGCTTTCCATGTTTTCTGTGAATGGCTTGCATCTCTTGCTAGATGGAAAGCAGTAAAAAAGCTGAGGCTATGCTTTTTCTTATTTTTGAATTTCTTGCAGTTTGCTGCCTAAAAAAAGCAAGTATGAGAAAGCAGCAGGAAAAAGTTTCGTATTTGCACACGGCATTCCAGCAGATAGAAAAGAAGCAATAAAAAATGAGAGAACTTTCCCCCTTCCCTCAACCTTCCCCTGTCCTTTTTAATTTTCACAGAGGAGAAAAGTTAGCTCTGCAGAGAAATTCCAGTGATGGTCTCTCTGCAAATCCCCAGGGGAGAATTCTCACTGCTGCTCAGCTCTGTGAGAGTTATTCTTGTCCCTGGAGATAAGCACACCTCGTGCCTGCCACGCTGCCTCGCAGATCCTTTAGTATGACAGATGCTTAAGTCAGTGATTTTATAGCCCCATTTACTTCATTGGCATTTTCAAGTACTGAACTCCAGGGCCAAACATCAATTTTCACTTATTTATCAATAATTGAGATTACACACAGGAGGCTTTTCCCTGAGCCTCCCTCCCTCCCAGGCGTGCAGGAGGGAGCTGAGCCTCCTCTGCTGCCCCTGCCAGTTCCCTGCAATTCACAGCCCCACAGCTGTGGGGATGCACAAACTCCCTGCCCCATCACTGTGAGAATGCACAAACTCCCTGCCCCATAATTGTGAGAATGCACAGACTCCCTGCAACTCACAGCCCCATAAGTTTAGGAATGCACAAATTCCCTGTCCCATCACTGTGGGAATGCACAAACTCCCTGCAACTCACAGCCCCATAACTTTAGGAATGCACAAACTCCCTGCCCCATCACTGTGGGGATGCACAAACTCCCTGCCCCATAATTGTGAGAATGCACAGACTCCCTGCAACTCACAGCCCCATAGGTTTAGGAATGCACAAATTCCCTGCAACTCACAGCCCCATAAGTTTAGGGATGCACAAATTCCCTGCCCCATAATTTTGAGAATGCACAAATTCCCTGCTACTCACGGCCCCATCACTTCAGTCTCTGCCCTTCCTACCAATTTTCCAGGCATTAGGATCTGCTTCTTTGTGTACAAGTAGAGCAAAGGGAGTATGTTAAATTGCATCTAAGAATGATTGTATAGTCAGAGGTACCTGAGCTGGACATCCCTCAAAAAATGGAAATAATCTCTGAGCAGTCATCAGCAGCGGAGCAGGTGTCAGAGCAGTTCAAGCACGGAGAGCAGGAAATTAAAGAGGGAGTTTGAAGGCGCTGCACATCAGAAAGGCTGTCACCCCTTCCAGGTGAGAGGAATGTGGGGAAGCCAACAGAGACTGGGCCTGGCACAGATCTGGCACCCTCGTGTGCCACTTGCAGCATTCCTACATCGGGAGGAGGCGCAGAACCTGGCTTATGAGCACATCATGGTAACGATGATACTTTGCACTTCAAAAGCATCTCCTCTTACACAGTCTGAGAGATTAACGCCTCAGACTTCACAAACCCGTGCTAGTTAGCATTTAACTGATCACAGCCTTTACACTGACACACACATCTTTATTTTTGAGACATAATTTCACTGAAAGCTGCAGTAAATTGCCAGGAAAAGGGAGTTACACTCATCAAGGGCCAAATCCTGCCTGCTGGCTCCACACTGGTTCAGAGAGCATCAGGATTTGGCCCAGCTCATTTACCAGTAATTTTTCCTTTCTCTTATATCCTCATACACCACAATGGGTTTTTTACCCATTCCCTCACTATTGATTTGATATCATTATTTCTCTTTCTTCCTCTTGCCAGAGTACCTGTGCCTGAGCAGACTAAAGTGAGATCAGCGCTGGAGTTGCTCTCCTTGGCTGCTGAATTTCCCTTTTAAGCCGCAAGCGTTCCGAAATCCACGGCATATCTGTCAGGCAGAAAGCACAGCATGCAAATCAATAGACACGCCTGGGCTGCTAAGGGAGAGACTCCTGACAGCCCCAAAATAGAGGCTGAGCACAGGGCTGGGTGATTCCCTGCTCCCCCTCTGACCACACGTCCTTGTTGTCCCTGCTCCGGCTCCTGGCTGGGAACCACAGGCTGCTCTTCATCCTCACATCGGAGCTGTTTTAACGCCCCTGAGCTGCAGGAGGGTGGCTTTGTGCTCCTGAGCGTTCAGGCCCTCTGAGACACCCAAACCCGTTTGAAACACGTACAGAAAATAGAGAGGACAGAGGGGAGGGTGGTTCTGTCTGCGGGGACCTGCCAGCCTAACCCTGCTCAAAGCTGTCCATCACCAACAGGAATCCTGCTCTGAAAGCTGCAGCAGGTGTTTCCTCCCATCTCCCTGCTGCTGACAGTGGCAGCCCCATTCTGTCCCGCTCACTCAGGCTCAGCTCCCCTCTCAAGTTAAGCAATGTTCTCTCCGTGGGTAGGACAGACTGTCTGTGCTGGCTGAGGGGGACAGGCCTCATTTTCCCATTCTAGCAGCAGAATGTCACTGATTAAAGCCAAGGAACTCAAAAGATAACCTGAGTGCCAAAACACAGGGCTGTGGGTGAGTACAGAACTCTTCCTGAGCTGGTTGGATCCAAGAGCAATAAAACCTCCTGGGCATCTCACAGGAGCCTTAAAACAACCCACAGAGAGAGAGATCACCTGCTGGAAACCATGGGAGCACTATGGGAAAAAATGCATTTATCTGGAGAAATACAGATAAAAGTTCAGGGTGTGCTCAACACGCCCTTGGAGCTGAAGCAGAACTGAGAGTATTTCTGAGTTATTTTAGCAGGAACTGCGGGGGCAACAGTGAACAGGAGCCAGCCAAGGGGCTGCCCTGACAGGGGGAGCTGGGGGTGCCCAGCAGGGCAGGGAGGCACTGTGACCCCTTACCTGGCACTGCCACCCTTACCTGACACTGCCACCCTTACCTGGCACAGCCACCCCTGCCCGGCACTGCCACCCTTACCTGGCACTGCCACCCTTACCTGGCACTGCCACCCCTGCCCGGCACTGCCACCCCTGCCTGGCACTGCCACCCCTGACTGGCACAGCCACCTTTACCTGGCCCTGCCACCCTTACCTGACACTGCCACCTTTACCTGGCACTGCCACCCCTGCCTGTCACTGCCACCCTTACCTGGCACTGCCACCCTTACCTGGCACAGCCACCCCTGCCTGGCACTGTGACCCCTTACCTGGCACTGCCACCCCTGCCTGGCACAGCCACCCCTGCCCAGCACTGCCACCCCTGCCCGGCACAGCCACCTTTACCTGGCACAGCCACCTTTACCTGACACTGCCACCCTTACCTGGCACTGCCACCCCTGCCTGGCACAGCCACCCCTGCCTGGCACAGCCACCCTTACCTGGCACAGCCACCACCTCCACAGGCTGCGCTTTGGGTAGGGACCATTACCGTCCCTCCAACCCCCTGCAGGGGCAGCACAGCCTCTCTGAGACATGAACACCGTGGTGAAAGCGCTAATGAGGGAGCTAATTGATTCAGCAGGTCGGAGCAGTGATGGAGAATCATCCGCATGCCTGACTCAGATCCTCTGACACCTGCAGAGTACGAGTGTGCCTCGTCCAGAGGAGAGGGCCTGCTGCTAGCCTGTTAATAATCCCACTGTTCATTTCTTGCTCCTTAATCTGTTTGTGTCGCCCAACTTTGTGTGTTTGATTACACAGCAAAGCAAACAAACAAACACGCTCTCTCACTGTAACCATGGCATTTCACAACAGCTACCTCTCCATTAATGCAGTTTTCCACTATTTGCAATGAATTCAGTAATTTGGCATTTAATAGATTTTAACCATTATTCTTTTCCAAGCTGGAAATGGGGCACCCTCAGGGGATTGTTGCAGCTTTTAGGTGTTGTCATTTTATATACTGCTTTATACACTGGCTTTTGAAGTACCCCATGTTTCAGTTTTGCCTGGAATTTGTTCCCTTTCCTTGGTGTTACCATCAGTTTTCCTAGGTGACCAAAAAGGACACAATTAAAATTCTGTCTGGCCAACTGCAACCTCTAATTGTTGGCAGAAAGCCTGCATGGGAATGAAGCCTACCTGGTGAGTAAGAAATGGAGTGTTTGCATCTTTCTGCTGTTTCAAGGGTGGGTTTATGAAAGTAGAAAAACCCTCCAAGTTTCCATCACAGGATCAAGAGCTTTGTCACGTAGCTCTGTGTCAGAAATTCACCTGCTCTAAGACACTGTGGCACAGAGCTGCACATTTTATTAACAAATAACCCTGCAGTATTTTATAACCCAGCTTCAGGATACCAAGGTATTGATGTCTTAAGAGCCATTGCAGAGAAAGAGGCACAACTGAGAATTGCCCATTGTGTGAAGCATGCACTTATCCTTGGCAAGGAAGCAAACATTGCTGCCTCTCAAATTAGGTATATCAAAAAGCACAGCACAAAGTACTGACCCAAAGGCCCCTGCTACTTTGGGCTTCCCCGAGCTCTTCCCACTGGGACACAGAGCCACTTGTGGGAGCCAGATACATATTCAGAACAAGTCAGTCCTGCAGCAAAAGTACCGACAAAATTCTCTTTCTGCAAATCCCACTGAAAGAAAAAAGATCCAAAGAATAATCCAGAGTTTCTTGTTCAGAACCCCCAGCTGTTTCAGCATTCAGGTCCTATGTCAAAGGAAACTATTCTCAGCTTATTTGGGGGGCAATACTTGTACTTGCTGCTCTAGAAATCAGACACATCTCTCACCCACCTTCCTGCTCCTGCATCTGCAACGAGACACAGAGAAATCTCTAAGTTTTTTTGCAAGTCAAACCTCTCTGTGTTTGATGTTTTGAGCAGCAGGACCACCTTCTTCAGGTGCATTAAAATTAACTCTGCTATTTAATATGAAAGAACAGTACCTGGTAAACCAAGCTGCTTCACTGAAATGACCATGAAATCAATGTGTTTACAATGAAATCAATGTGTTGGTTTACAATGAAATCAATGTGTTTACAATGAAATCAATGTGTTGGTTTACAATGAAATCAGTGTGTTTACAATGAAATCAATGTGTTTACAATGAAATCAATGTGTTTACAATGAAATCAATGTGTTTACAATGAAATCAGTGTGTTTACAATGAAATCAATGTGTTTACAATGAAATCAATGTGTTTACAATGAAGTAAATCAATGTGTTTACAATGAAATCAATGTGTTTACAATGAAATCAATGTGTTTAAGTCCATCAACATCCAACATGTCAAGAGAGAGAAACTCCATGGTGAAAAACCAGGTCCCTCTTGGAGCAACTGAGGCTTTACTAGTGCCACTTTGCTGGCGACATTTAAATCATTGCAAAGACCCAAATCAGACTTTCAAGCCATTTATCTCTAACCCTACTCAGGGTACCAACACCAGAACATGATTTAATTCCAAGCCTCAGATCTATCACTATATCTGTGTCTGTTTACCACCCCCATGCAAATTAAATGAGCCAAATTCCATTTCTCTTTCCCCTGGGGGCCCTGAGCATCTCTTGCTCGCTGGCAGCTCCCAGCCCAGCCTGTGGTGCCCCAGAACCATTCCCTGGAGCTGTGCTCTGGCCCAAGGTGTGCCAGCCCCTGCCCTGAGCACTTTGGTGTCACCAGGTGACAAGGACATGGATCCAAACGGCCTCGGCCAGCGCTGCCCACAGAAATGTTTGTCAGCCTTCAGAGACAAGCCCAAGGCATTGCAGCGCTGCTGGCTGCCACTGAAGGTGTTTGGACCGTCAATATCCCATTTGCTGCGTGGCTCAGAGAGGTGGGGGCTGTTTGCTTGCTTTAGCATGACAAACCCCTCTCCCCCTGCCGCACCAGGAGCCAGAGCTTCCCTGGGTGCCGGCCAGAGGGGCTCAGACCCTCCCTGTGCAGCCTCACAGGCTCCCATCCCTGTGCTGCGCTGTCAGACATGCAGGGCCTCCTGTCCCCAGCCTGGCACTGCTTCTGCTCTGCCCTCTGCTGTGTCCCCTTCCCTGCCCTGGCTGCGCTGCCGTTCCTCTGAGCCATTCCTCTGAGCCTGGCTGTGCTGCCATTCCTCTGAGCCTGGCCTTTCCCAGCCTGCCCACTGCCCCTGCAGCTCCCAGCCCCTGCTCCTGTGTTTGGAGGAAATCGGCCTCAAATGTCGAACATTTTGCTGTAGCAAGGTATTCTCTGCAGGGATACTTACAGCTTCTGCTCTTAGTGCCTTCCAGAAATGTTTCTTTAATAACACACATAAATATTAAAGGAAGAGAAGGAAAATTGGGAGGAAGAGAAGGAGGGTTTTGTTGTTTTTTTCTGACCCAATTTCCATCCTTCACTTCAATTAGGTTCTCAGAGACAGATGAACTTCTGCATCCTTTTTCCCTTCGATACCTTCTGCACAACTCCATATGGATCTTCAAAAATCCTGTCTTGCTCAACCTTCCCTCCCTGCTCTCTGTCTGCATGAGTGCCCTATTTCTATTCCTTATTTCTTGGTAATTGTATTCAAACACTCTCTTTGTTCTTTGTTTGCTAACCTGCATTTTTTTTTCCTCTAGTCAGCTTATCTCTTTTTTAGTCCTTTTGATTAAAGTTCTCAATTCATTTAGTATCTTTCTGTTTCTCCCCAGTCCTTCTAAAGTGAAACTACAAAGCGCTGCAGGGAATGCTTGTATTTACCTCCCAATTCTCTGAGCCAGCCTTCCAGGCTGACTTGAGACCTGCATTCTACCACATCTTAAAAACTTTCCAAACCTACACTGAGCCATTTCACTCCTCCCATTCTTGTCCAGCCACAGCAGTAAGCTCACCCTCTGCTCTCACCACAGCCTTTTAGAGCAGTGATTTGCTGCTCAGCCCTTCCCTGGTGAGCACACAAACTGAATAACCTGCACAGTTTGGAGTGAGGGCCCCTGCTCTGGCAGCAGAGTGGGGCAGCACTGGGGAGCTGAGGCTGCTGCACATTGCCTTTGGTAATGCACATGCTGAGCCAGTTCCCATCCAACCTCTGTCTGAGGCAGGAAGGAAATGCAGGAGTGTTCAGCTGGAATTCTCCTTGGGTTTGCCTCGTGTTTTTAAAGAAAATCTAAGGAAACGGCCAAGAGGTGTGCATCACAGCTTGGCTTAATTTGGGCTTTCATTGTTATTGGGAAATATCATTTTTCTCTCTTCCAAGGCAGCATCCTGTTTTGCAGCCTAGATGTGCTCCTACTCACCACATCAATACCAGTGAGTTCATCTTTCCATTTTCACCCAAGTTGCTTAGTAACAGAAGATGAGGGGAAAGCGTGTCCAGACTGCATTGCAATGTCTGATCTTCAGGTTCATTGGAAAAGATGGACTAATGGACCACCAATGTGAAAATGCTGCTCACATTTGAATCACTGGATCCATCTGATATTCCTCAAGGAGCTTTTAGAAGAGTATTTTTGTCATATTTCTTTTCAACCCTTATATTTTTATGTGCATGCCCTTTGACTATGCCACATCTAAGAAATAATAAAACATTCTCTTATTTTATTTTCTTCACAAGGCACTCTGGCCGCTTTGGTGAATACACAGGATGAGAGTTTCTGTATTTTGGGCAGACACACTTTGAATCATTTTATAGCATCATTTTGAAAGTGAACTTACAGTCCATTAAAAGGACAGGCAATCTCAAGGCTTCTTAATAGTGTGAAGCTGAGCTTAATAAAGATACAGCCTCATGGATGAATTCCTGCACTGCTATGATCCTGAGAACGATCTGCACTCCCCCAGTGACTCTATTACATCGTTCTCAAGCAGTTCTGCATTAAGCAATTGTGCAGGTGGGATTTTCCAGTCTTCAGCTCTGGTCTAACTCTACAGTTCCTGAAGGCAAACAGCAAGAGCACAGCGCTCCCAAAATCTACAACAAGGTTTTTACTTAGGTTTCAATAAACTTTCCTATTAAAAACCCCCAAAACTAACCAAAACCCAAACCATGAACACACACAGACAAAATCTCAAACAAAACCCAACAAATAAGGAAAGGTCAAGAGAAATCATTCCTGAGCACCAGTCTTCAGACCTGATTTAGGATAGAGTCAGCTCAGAACCAGCAATCAAAGATAAAATTTATGTCCACATCCTTCCCTTTGATCTTGCACCAAGCAAAGAATTTCTCCTCTAATTTCTATCTTTACATGAATTTATTCCCTACAGAAACAGCTTTTTTTTCCAGAATTCAGGCTCCCTGCATCCAAAGCCAGCAGCAGCAGCCATCAGAGCCACAAGCCTATGGAGGAGCTGCTTCTTTTAATCCTGCCAGGTCCAGGGAAAAGGGGGAACAAAGCCCAGGAGTGTTGTGCTGGATTTGACTGTAATAAAGTTAATTTCTTCAGAGCAGCCATTATGGGGCTGTGCTGGGGTCTGTGCTAGCAGTGTTGGGAACTCAGGGATGGTTTTGCTGTCCCTGGGCAGCGCTCACACACAGCCAAGGCCTTTTGTGCTGCCCAGCCCCAGGGAGGGGACACAGCCAGCACAGCTGGGACAGGGACAGCCCAGACCGTGTGGCCTCGTGGCCAGCACACAGAGATGGGCAAGAACAAGGAAGAGTGGGGTGGTTTGGAATGATGGAGGCATCATTCACCAAGGGACTGCTGCAGGATGGAGCCCTGCTCTCCAGCTCTGCCCTGCAGGGAAAGCAGCTCCAGGAAAAGGAGATGCAGGAAAATGAGATGTAGGGAAAGGAG
Source organism: Calcarius lapponicus (assembly GCA_039654755.1). Classification (NCBI taxonomy): domain Eukaryota; kingdom Metazoa; phylum Chordata; class Aves; order Passeriformes; family Fringillidae; genus Calcarius; species Calcarius lapponicus. The sequence continues at coordinate 1,299,918 of CM077467.1, forward strand.
ATGAAGAAAAAGCAGCTACAGGTAAGGCAGGTGCAGGTAAAGAAGTTTCAGGTAAAGGCAGCAGCAGGTAAAGGAGCTGCAGGTAAAGCAGATGCAAGTAAAAGAGCTGCACATAAAGGAGCTGCAGGTAAAAGAGCTGCAGGTAAAGCAGGTACAGGTAAGGCAGGCACAGGTAAGGCAGGCACAGGTAAAGCAGGTACAGGTAAAGGAGCTGCAGATAAGGCAGGTACAGGTGAAAGAGCTGCAGGTAAAGCAGATGCAGGAAAAGGAGATGCAGGTAAAGCAGCTGCAGGTAAAGCAGATGCAAGTAAAGGAGCTGCAGGTAAAAGAGCTGCAGGTAAGACAGGCACAGGTAAGGCAGGCACAGGTAAGGCAGGCACAGGTAAAGGAGCTGCAGGTAAAGCAGGCACAGGTAAAGCAGGCACAGGTAAAGGAGCTGCAGGTAAAGCAGGCACAGGTAAGGCAGGCACAGGTAAGGCAGGCACAGGTAAAGGAGCTGCAGGTAAAGCAGGCACAGGTAAGGCAGGCACAGGTAAGGCAGGCACAGGTAAGGCAGGCACAGGTAAGGCAGGCACAGGTAAGACAGGCACAGGTAAGGCAGGCACAGGTAAAGCAGGCACAGGTAAGGCAGGCACAGGTAAGGCAGGCACAGGTAAGGCAGGCACAGGTAAGGCAGCTGCAGTCTGGGGCTCCTGGTGTGGCTGCAGGGGTGGCAGTTAAAGGCTCAGCCCACCCTGGGAGTTGCAGACTGGCCTTGCTCTGCAATACTGCTGTGTGTACAGCCTCTGCTGGCTCCTCCTGATCCCTAGCTTGTCATGGAAAGCTTCTCCTGCTTCCCCAGGTGCAAGTGGGTGATGGGAATAAACACTGAATATATGCTTGAATGTATGAGATATGTACCTGGTACAAACACAGCTTTTCATTTATCTGCTAACAGTGAATAATAAGCAGTACTTTTAGAAGATGAGCGCTGGGTTCAGTCTTGGATATATTTTTGTTTTGAAAAGCAGAAATATGTCTGTATATCATTACAGAATACTCGAGGTCTGTGGGAGACTGCCTCTTGATCATTAGTTTGTTCTTTATTTCTGTGTTTGAATCTTAAGAGAAAATCTGTTGCTGCTCCACAGCACTACTTATTCAACGTCCTCAAATCCCCAAGGCAAAGAGTTTGGTTAGACACAAGCTGGCAGAGAACAGATCATAATTATACTGAAAGGGAACCTTTTTAAAATTCAAGATTAAAAAAAAAAAAGGTGATTTGAAATACACAGTTTGACTAAGAACTTAGAAATGGATGGTCAGGATCCTACAGGAATATCTTTAAATACTTAAGGGTGCATTATGCAAGCCCTTGAATTATGCATTTATCATTGCTCCCAACCTCAGTATTGTAGCAGAAAATAAGCATGATAACAAATTACTCCTATAAATCTCAGCAAACAGTTGGTACTTCTGTTGCATGTTTACCTCTGGAGTTTTCTAAAATTCTTTAGAAACTATAGCCCCTGTGTTAGAGAGTGATAATTGTTTTATCTGTGTTGAGAATACAGGACTGGTTTCATTTGATAAATACATCCAAATTTGGCCCTGTGAAGAATTTTTCTGATCTACCACTGAAACTTAGTCATACCTAAAAATCAAACACCCTTCAGTGCACAGCATCACTACAGACAGAACAGGAACAGAACATACTGAAAATAGGTGAAAATAAAAGGAACAAAGGTATTAATGGGATACAAAAATAGCTTCAGCCTGTACTTTCTGCTTCACCAAAGAGCCTCAAAGATTCTGAAATGTCTAAACAGCCACCCTAAGAACAGGAACCTGCCCAAGTGAAGGCAGCACCGTGGCCCAGGCTGGGAGAGGAGCAGCTCCTGTGCTGGAGGCAGCTCTGCCTCTTCTCTCTGCCATCAGCACCCAGGCTCTCATCCCTGCACTGCCAGCCCCTCGACACATCCACAAGAGAAATGAAAAGAACTAGACCATGTCCCAAAGGAGCGGAATGAAAGAGAAAGAAATAAAATTCTATGGCAAATACTTTCAGCTTTTCTGTGTTTTCCCCCCAATCCTCTCGATTTTAACAAGGGAGGTTCCCTTCTTGGTTTGTGTGCTTTGTAAATAGCAGCAGCCATTATTTATTAAACATATTTGCCTTTTGTAAGGTTGGCTTTAATTTTTAAAACTCACACTGATATTCTTCTTCAATAGCGTTGTGTGCAGGGGCATATCTGTTTGTATTTATTCAATAGCGTGCTGCTAATTAAATATGTGTTTCATTAAACTTGTTTAAAAAAAAACAAACCAGGAGAAGTTGAGAGGAATGAACACACTGAAGTACAACACCCCTAGGCTCTGAGAAGGCTTCCACGGATGAGTTGTTAGAGTAATGTGGGCAGCAGGAGTGTCAAAAGCATCTCATGTTTTGTGCACAGCTCCGAGTTTAAACAAAACGCGCGTGCTAAAGGTAGCAGGTAAAGTTGACATGTATCTGTCTGCTTAGAATATTCATGCCTGGAATCAAAGCACTCCGGTTGCTTTTCCTCTAGCTGCTCCCCTGGCTGGCTTTTTGCCACATGCATTATTTTCTCAGAAGATTCCTTTGCAGAGATGCACAGAGATAGCTCACGCATAACTGAGCAGGAGGGGACGGCCCGCCGTGCCTGCCCAGTGCGGAGGAATTGGCATCTCTGCAAAGCCCCAGAGCCAGGGCCCTGCCCAGCTCTTCAAATGCCCTGTGCCAGGCTGTGGAGCCGTGTCCTGGCACCTCTGGTGTCCTCCTGCCTGTGCAGCATCACTGCATCTCCCTGCTGAAGCTCTGCTGCCACCACCACAGCCTGGGAGCAGCTCAGGGCACACACACGGGGAGCTCCTGAAGACAAGGGAGCTGCCAGTGTCTGATCACAGGTAAGGAACACAGCCCAGGCAGGGAATATCCCAGGTAAGGAACACAGCCCAGGTAAGGAACACAGCCCAGGCAGGGAATATCCCAGGTAAGGAACACAGCCCAGGTAAAGAACACAGCCCAGGTAAGGAACACAGCCCAGGTAAAGAACACAGCCCAGGTAAAGAACACAGCCCAGGTAAAGAACAGCCCAGGTAAAGAACACAGCCCAGGCAGGGAACACAGCCCAGGTAAAGAACACAGCCCAGGTAAGGAACACAGCCCAGGTAAGGAACACAGCCCAGGCAGGGAACACATCCCAGGTAGGGAATATACCCCAGGTAAGGAACACAGCCCAGGTAAAGAACACAGCCCAGGTAGGGAACACAGCCCAGGTAAAGAACACATCCCAGGTAAGGAACACAGCCCAGGCAGGGAACACAGCCCAGGCAGGGAACACAGCCCAGACAGAAAACACATCCCAGGTAGGGAATATACCCCAGGTAAGGAACACAGCCCAGGTAAGGAGCATAGTCCAGGCAGGGAACACAGCCCAGGATGGTAAGGGACAGCTCCAAAAAGGCTCCTTTTTTAGTCCCTTGGGAGAACAAGCCTGTGCCTGGCACAGAGAGAATCACATCAGGCTGGAGCACAGAGCTTCAACACAAACTCAGCACATCAGAGATCTGCAGGAACATCACAGCAGCCTGTAGGTGCTGCACACAGAATGAAAGGGTGTTTCAGGGGAAATGGCCACTTGATGCAAAACAAAAGGGTAGGCAGATGAGAAGGTTTTTCTGAAGGAACATTCATTATTCATTTGCCGTGACTACTCAGGGACAGATTTGATGATGGTGGACACAGAGGGAATGACCTGGGTGCCAGATGAAGTGAAATTGGACTAGCTATAAAAATGTGCTTGTTAGAAGGAATAATGACGGCTTCAAGAAAACAGAAATAAAAGGTAAGTTTTAATAAAAGGTGAAGGGCATGAAGTGAACCTGTTACAAAGGATTTCAAAAAGACAGTTTTAACAATCTCAGTATATCTGAAGAAGGAAGTTGCAAGGATACTGTACATGATAATATGTACAGAGAGCAAGGAATGATAAACAGAAGAAAGATCAAGAGTGTGAAGAACAGACAGAGTGAGGAATGGCACAGAACAAAGGTTTGGAGATAAACTGCTATGGAGCAGATGCAGAACACAAAGTGCAAGAATGACACTCAGCTCCACTGTCACAGCTGCACTGGCAGATGGAAAAATACAAATAAGATATAAAACAATGCTCCAAGATCCATAAGGTGTCTGTTCCGTGGTTACAATGGTCCTAAATGCACTGGTTTACTTTTCAAAAAGGATCAGTATTTAATCTCCAAGTATTTAAGTGCAATATGTTCTGTGAGCAAGCAAGCGCTTCTCACAAATGAATTTACTCTGCTCAGCCATCTACTTCTGACTTGCCCTCGAGGATTTGGGCAGCAGGAGGATCCAAAAGAAAAACTGTGTGATAAAAGTTACAGATGATCACACAAACAAGGGATGGCCTGGTCTTTATCTGTAGCAAACTGATCTCTACGTGCAGCAGTTGGCTGAGACAAAAAACCCAACAAAATTGAATTCAAATTTAGGCACATTTAACAACATATGGAGTGTTTTCATTCAACTGGAAGATTAAAATTTTATTATTATTTCATCAAATTTTAACTATCATCTGGAAGAAGATTTCATTGTTTCCTTAGGATATTTAATTCTTTTACAGTAAAATATTAATGTTCAATCATGTATATTTTCCTTCTGCTCCTCATTCTCTCCAGTTTGTGTCCATTTAAATGTTAAAACAACAAAATTAAATAATTTCTTCCTCAGTCTTCAAAGACCACTTGTATGATGAAATAAAATTTTATTTACCACTGCCTCTTTATTATGCATGAATAGACTGAAACAGAAAACTTTCTCAAAAACCTTATAATTTACTGCAAACAGGGAAAAGGAAAAAAGGGCAATTTGATAATGGAGAACAGTTTAAGTGACACTATTTGGGCTATTGATCAGGGAAAAGTAAAAGAGTGCTTAAGACTTGCTGTAAAATGCTGGAGTCAATTGAGTGTCTTTACTGATTCCTGTGGACCTGATTTTCCAGGCAGGATTCCTGGCAGAACTTAATGAAAACACAGAAGTTACTCAGCAGACAAGAAAGAAAGATCGTTCCAGATATGAACTAATTATCTCAGAGACAGTCCAGATAAGGAAATAAAGGTCATATTAGGAAGAGGGATGACTAGATCAAGTGAAATAGCACAACAAAAGGTTGTAAGAACAAGAGGACAATTTCCAGTGATGAACAGCCCCGAGGAATGTGTGGAGGGAGCAAAAGGACTGAACTGGAAGTGAGACAACGTCTGCACATCTGCAGGGGCAGCGAAGGAGACTGAGACTGGAGGAGCAGAATTAATACAGAGATTCCAGGTGAGATAAGCACAGAGCAGAGCAAAGGAAAACAAGCCATTGCAAATGTCAATGTTAACATATTTACAAGGCAGACAGTGAGGAGTGACTGGATCAACAGTGTGCAGATAAAGGCAGAGGAAGTGGGTGATAGGATCAGCTATAAAGATGGCAGCATCCAGATAGTGACAAAATAGCAGCCACGATTTCAAAGGGGTAGTTCAAGAACCTGCATGACAGGCCAGGAAAAGAGATGGTTATTTAGGATTTTTCTGACTATGAGTATTGACTGTGTCAGTCATGCCTGTCAGAGGAGCCAGGAGAGGGCCAGAGGCAGAGTAATTTCACTGTAAGCACAGGAACTGTCTCTCATTACCATCCTAAGCCAAGTCCCCCCACACCCCAGCTGTGAGGGTTTACCAATTAAGAGCTGAACTGTCTGCTTAAGACACTGAAGAAATGGTTTCTTAGGGTATTTTTGGGTTCTATTTGGCTGTGCTGGAGACAGACTTAACACTGAGAGGGGTATTAATTCACACATAAAGTAACTGCTCACAGTGATAGGACCTGTCCAGCAGTCAATCTAAATTAATATTCTGCAGTTCTTACATAACTGTGGATGGGCAGCTTGGGGAACTCTCTCAACCACTGACACAAACAGCTAAAATCAAACAAAGCCACTTCCAGCACTATCTAGAATGTGCCAATGAACACTTGGGTGTAAAATCAATGCCTGAAGCTTTGAGCCACCTAAACCACAGAGATGCTGGGACACACTCACCTGGAACCATCCACGGGGACACAGACACTTCACCCAGCTGACTGCATTAACCCACTCCTAAGGTGAGTGCTTAAACAATCAAATTATTTCAATGTTACCTGTGCTGAATACCTCATATTTTATAACTTCATTACAGTTTGAGCTAAAATCTCTCTCTCTCCTTAGTTCTATATATATTAAATTAAAAAAAAGAAAAACCAAAAAGCAAACCCCAATATATTATTTGTTTTCAATCCCTGCTGGTAAGGATAATGTTATTCCACTTATTATAATGAAGTTAAGTGCTTCAAAAAGTCCTTCATGAGGCCACATCATCTGTGTCCTAAGCTGAAGTGTCCATATCTACCACTTCAAAAAGCATTCTCCTTGCTATGGATAACCACTGAAAAGCAGCCTGGGCTAAGGACCCCTTCTTATTTCCTGAAAAACTGTTCACCACCCATCGAAACTCACAAAAACATATCTAATGTTTGACTACAAAGGAAAATGACAACTGCACTAACATGATTTCAGTGCATCTAGTGTTCATAAAGAAATGACAATTTCAAGCTGTCACGCTGCTGAAGAATTCTAAAATTGCTGTTGATGCACCATGTAACCAGAGAACAGGTGCTAGAAATGATTGGAGAGCAGTTCATATTAAATAGAGACCTTTGGAAAAGAAAGGCACATTCTGCCAGGGAAATTTGGAGAGGTTCAGCTGATAACACATATTTATGAATACTGGCAAGCAATGGCAAAAGAACAGGAGGTAGAAAGAAAAAAAAAATCTTGGATGAACAGAGTGATCTCGCAGCAGCAAAGCAGATTTTCTCCACTGAGACATTATTGCCATACACTGTGCAGGACAGTCAAACCTTGAATAATAACAATGACACAGCACGAGAAAGGCTTCCCTCTTGAAAAGAAAAATCAGTGGCTGCAGTTAATGAAAATCCTATTTTCCTAACATTAGCAGTATCTGAAGGACAATCCGGGTGCTTTGGGACACCCCACAGCCATTATCTCACAGAAGGTTAAATGGAGTTACCAACTCTTCAGCAACTTCCCTCTTTTCACTAAACCCAACAGCTGGAGGGATTCAGCTACAGATCCAAAGCAAAGATAGCCAGAGGTGTGCAGAAAGCTGCTGCAGCCAGCGTGTGGAACAGTGGGGAGCAGCTGGCAGGTTTTAATCTGGAACTGAGACAGTCCCCTCCAAAGAACCCAGAGAGTTCAATGGCCCCTTTGTAGCTCTCAGTGTCTGGAGCTTCTGTGGCTGTTTGACCAGGCTGCCTTTCCCAGAGCTGCTGCAATGCTGGGGCTGGGGGGCTCCTGGGGCAGGGACAGAGAAAAGGAAACAAAAATCAAATAAGCTCCCTCAGCTGTTGAAGTGGAACTTCAAAGGCTGATACAAAACTCTTCTCCATCCTGGTGCCTCCTCCTGCAAACAGCCCTGAGAGGCTCAGGACCCTGGAGTGCTCATCCTGAGCCTTGCTCAGAGCTCCCAGACACAGCAGAGGTGATTTGGGACCACGTTTGTGCCACTTTGATGCATGGGTCTGCATGAGGACAGAAAAACAGCTACAAGGAAAAGCAAAGATAATTTCTCCTGCTCTTCCCCCTCCTCCTGCTTCAGCCTCAGAGCCCCTCAAACTCTCAGGCTGCAGGAGCAGCAGGTGCCACAGGGAGCTCCCAGCCACTGATGTTCATGGACACAGGGAGCTGAAAAAGGCAAAACCAAACTCACCAAACATCTATCATCCACAGCCAGAGCCAGCCAGTGCTGCGCAGCTCATGGATGTTATAAATTCTACCCTGACCCCTGGTCACCTGCAGCGTTTTACTCCTGTTGTTATTCTAGGCTGGACATGGCAGTAGAAACCCCTCCTGAAATCCCAACAATTTCCACCTTCATGAGCACTTGTTTCAGCTAATTCCAGATTTTGACTATTGCATAAACAAGCAATTTTTAATATAAAATTGCTCACCTTTATTTCAGTGAGCATCTCCTTGATTCTGTTCTGTGTGATGGCAGCAGGAAGGGAATGATCAGATACTGTGGCAATGGAAATGCTGATAATGTCTTATCAAATTGGTATTTCAGTCATAGCCTTTAAATAAACCTAGATTTGCATAACTTCTATTCTTCTATCCTTTTGTAAATGCAAATAAAACTTTAGCACTGGGGAATCCAGAAGCAGGTTGACAAATAAACCCTTGGGAAAGCCAGGTCCTGCCAGCTTCTCCTCTTTGCCTGAATATTCCTCTTTCCAACAGCCACAGTGAACAGCGTTTTTCCAAGCCTAAGGCACACAGGTTTGAATTCAGGAATAGCTGAGGGGAATCTATAGAGATTCCAGTGAGATCTAGTTCACAAAACATGTTTTCAGAGCTTAACCCATATGAAGTTCCTGTAAACTCAAAGCTTCTGGATTCGAACCCATCCTAAACAAGAACAAATCCATGGGGTATCCCTTGCTGTCTTTGAAATTCAGTTCTAGGTCAGCAGAAAAGAAGTCATGGTTGAGGCTTTAGGGAGGGTAAAGAATAAAAACCCCAAAATCACACTTGAAGTGCCTGACAAGAACTTTCTCAGTGACTTGCAGTTGATGTGACAGAGCTGGGTGATGAAAGTCTTGCACCCAGCAGCCACATTCTGGTTTTGCTCTGCAGAAAAGGCTCATGTTCATTCCTGCACAGCCAGGCCATGCTCTGGTGCAGTGAGAGGCACCCAAAGAACTGCCCTGGACATCACAAACCACCGCAAGCCAGCCAAGGCACAAACCAGGGCTCTGCTGAGATCACCAACACTCACTGGGACAAAGACTAAGCAGCTCCTGAAGAGCAAACAGAGCACAGGGGAGCCCAGCGACCTTCACAGAATCCCCACAGCCCCAGGGGCTCAGGCTCCCTCATTACACGGGTATTTTGCTAATGTGCCAGGAGAGATGAGCACACAGAACCCAACCACCCTGCTAGGCCCGCTCCTCAAATCTTCCAAAGGTCAAAATGAAACTGGAAGCAATCTAAAATGTCCTGCTCCTGCTCCTCTGTCCCCAGTGACATTTTGGAGCCACGTGCTGGACTAAGCAGCTTGACACAGAAAGTACTTGGCCATGTCTCCCCAGAAGGGAGTACATGGAAAAGCATTTAACATTGACCTGTTTGTGCTCCCATCCCCATCAGCTGGAAACCACTGCTGGCCAGCAAGGGATGCATCTGAAAGTCCTTCCTGTGAGCATTCATGGTGCAAAGCTTAAATGTGAGTGAGCAACGCCAATAACTTCAGTGGGCTCCCACAAATCGTTCTGTTCTCCCAGAAAAGGTGAAATGGTTGGCTCTCAGACTGCCCAGTGCAGGAGATTGGGCATGGCCATCACAGGACAGGGACACCCGGGGGTGTGCAGGGGTGTCAGAGTGAGCACTGAGCACGGGACACGTTCTGAGTCAGAGATGCCCTCTGCTACCCTTTCATTCAGCCACTCTGAGATTCTTAAGGTAAATCCTGACGTGAGTAGCAAAGGCTTGTTTGCCTGAGTACGACTTTTTCTTTTCAAGTAAGGCTTTAAACTTTCTTTGCCACAAGCTTCCCCTCACTCTCTTTATATGTGGTACAGCACGCAGGTTTTTGTTTCCTGCTGAATTCACACTTTTTGTTTGCTTATATATTTCAAGATCTCAATCAATCATGTTGTCAAAACAGTCTTTTTGTATCATCTACCTACCAGCACTTGTCATTAGAGATGTTTAAAGCTCCAGTGCTGGAGAGAGTCTGATTTACGCTCTGACATCTCCCACACTGAGCTTATTATAGTCATGTATAAACTGCCCTTTCACAAGCTTTAATTAGGAAATAACAAATGGTTTGGGAGCATGCTGTTAGGCAGTTTATTCTTTCTAAATTCAGTGTTTCCACTGTACTCCACTGATCACAATGTCGTGCCATGCAACAATCATGTCGATTTCTAAATTTTTGCTCTAACATTTAAATTTCTTTGTGACCTTTTCCCTTCTCCTCCATCTCCTCCTCCCCAAACACATTTTACAGTTTTCTGAATTGTTCTAGATGCAATATTTCTGAGCTGAAAGAGGAATAAGCTAAAAATAAGCAGTGCACCATCAGAAAACATTTATTTTATTAAAGGCCCACTGGAGAGGTGCCTTTCTTGGTAACACACCATACCCTCTGCATTCTAATACACCACTACAGCCTCACCATTTCACTAGGACTTTAATAAAAACTGAGATGAATGATATTGTTCAGTGGCTTGGAGTCACAAATTCCAGAAAGGGTTATATAGTTCAATTAACTAGTCACCACATTGCCAGAGCTTATTTTATTCAGTAAAATTAACGCTGGGGAAATGCATCTGCAGCAGTTGCTGCAGCCCACGGTGTTACATCAAACACAGTCTGGAGAGACAATCACACAGACCCCAGAATAAACAGGAGAGAAAGTTCTAGAGGAGGAACATGAAGCAATATTTCAGATGCGTATCCATGAATCTCTCACTTACAAAACTTTGTTTTCCATGTCTAAAGTGGAATAGTTTAATAAGAGAAGATGCTGATTTGAGGCTCACTGACACAGCCAGCCCTGCAGTTCCTGTTTATTTCCCAAAAGGATGTGGTTCAGTATTTATGAGGCAAAGTCCCAGCCGAGCCCACCTGCAATCAGTCACTGCTGCACACAGAGTAAGGAATTCTGACCAGATTCATCACTGCAGCTGCCACAGATCACTCCAGTCCCAAACTGCGCTTGCACTGCACAGAGCCAATGGCAGCAGCAGAGTCTGAAAGGCTCAGGATGTTTCTCTGACTTGCTTGGCTGCTTTGTCCCACCTGAGAGCTGCTCATTGCCCTGGTACGTGGTACCTCACCCCTGCAGCACAGCCCAGGGTACCTCAGGCCACTGCTCCAGTTGTTGGGCACCAGATTTGCTCCAAATGCCTTTTCCTTATTATTGCACCGCCTCTAGTCCCTGTCTCCTGTGGGAGAAGCCCCTGCACAGCCTGGTCCAGGTGCTGGGCTCTCCCTCCCTGCCGTGGGCACTTCTGGAAGGGATGCTGAAGGAAATAAAACATCCCCTCAGGAGCTGAGAATCAGCATGCACACGCTCACCGAGGCCTCAGCAGCAAGAAGCACCAAGGGCAACGAGCAATATTTGTGTTTCCATGGTGCCTCTCCCAGAGATATCCCCAGCAGGTGAGGAGCAGAGGCACTGCCCTGGTCCCTCCTGCCTGCAGGGCTCCAGGGCAAGGTGTCCTGGGGCATTCGGGGATGAATCCTCCTACAGCAAAACAAGGTCTCTCTCAGGCCCCTCCAACCCAGCCATTCCATGGTTTGCTTTTCCTGCTCAGACAAACACACCACCAGCAGCTTGCCTGGTCAGTGCCTGGCAGTGGGGAATATTGCCCTGCTTGGGGACTGAGCTGTTTTAATGCCTGAAAACAAGTCCGGGGGCTGCTCACAAAGCCTGGCCCCATACATGCATCTTGAGAGGCTTTTTCCTGAGATTTCCAGAGAATAAAAATACAGATATCCAGAAATACTACTCCAATACTTCATTAAACCCAGCACACAGCACTGGATAATGCACAAATATGGATTTATTTGACACATGAAGATAGATGCATCATTATAAAAGGGGTGCACTGGAGTGCACTGGTGATCAAACTAAGCCCAACCTGTTGAAAATTGTATTTCCACTTTATTAGCTCCAATCATTCATCAACTTGCAGGGAAATTCTTGCTCAAACAACATCATTCTCAAAGGGTTCTTTGGGGAACAGAACACATAGCTTGTTTTAAAAACGGATATATTTTGTTTTAATAAAATGTTTGGCTTTGAGTACACAGACTGATACACTCTGTCAAAATGTGTTAGATCCCCAGATAACTGCATAACACCAGAGTATTATCTGACACATTTTTGAAGTCTATTTTTACTTATTTTTGTCTATTATTTTATTTATGTTTGGCGGTAGGCTTTATTTTTATTTATTCGCATTTGTTACTTTCAAAGTTTAGCCCCGGCATTTCATCTGCACGTTCTGTGTGCTTTTGGCTGCCCACAGGGAGGCTGCTGGGACTGCGATGAGCAGAATTTGTCCTACCTGGTGCATCCCACAGGATGTGGATGTGAAATGGAATTAGGCTGAGGCAGGGCCACATTCAGCCGTGTGCTCAAAGGCGGGGGAAATGTGTTCACACTGCAGAGATGAAGAACTAATTTCCAGTTCCTCTAGATCTGACTCAAACTCTCATTTACTTATAGGCCCTGCTATAAATCCTGGCCCTGCCTACATCATTTTGTGATACAATGTGTTATTGTTATCCTACATAAAATAAATGTCAGTGAACACCTCAAGGGTAAATTAGCCTATATCAAAACAAGAAATTGAAACTATAGGTAAATTATTTGTGTCCAAAGTTCCAAGGAATAAAAAAGGATAGAATTTTAAAATTCCAATAAAAACCTGATTAGTTAGCACTCTTTATAATCTCCCTGCTCTGCTGAATGTTTTGCCAGATTGAGTTTCCCAAGGCAAAAACACAGTTCTAGTTTATAAATAATTTCCTGAATCCACAGAAACAGCTCTACAGAGCTTACAGGCAATAAACAATCTCACAGAAATCTGAAATATCCATCCTTTTTACCACAGGAGATTTTTTCCTCCACTCTGTGTTCTCAGACAGACCCTGAAAATGACCTTTTTCTGAGAATTTGCTCACCCCTCCTTACAACACCTATGCTTTTTTAGCAGGGAAATTTATATACCAGCAGCAAAACACCTTTCAAAGTCTAGCAGGTAAAATCTGGCATCATTTGGAAGGATCCATTTAAACAGATGACACAAACAGCCAAATCCTGAATGCTGACACTATTATATGAAACCCAAGGCAAACATAAAAAACTCAGAGGGGGCTCAGAGTGTTCAGATACATCTCAGTGAGATACACAGTTTAACCCAATAGTATCACTTGTAAACTTTTATATCATTCTCTACAAGGTTATTCCAGTAATTTGCATGGAGAAATCCCTGGTTTTAATTAGTTAAGGAGCAGAAGAACTGAAGAAAAGTTTCCCTTCTGTTTCATTGTCATGCCCATCTGCTTCTCCGCATCCAGAACCCATCCTGAAGTGCCCCAAAGCCCATCTTTGTCCCAGGTGAACAGTGCAGGGGTTTCTCTGGGTGTTACAGGAACAGCACACATTCCCTGGGAGTGCTGCAGAGCTGAACAGGCCCCAGTTCAGTTTCTGTGTGTGCTGGAGGAGCCTGCATTGCACAGATACCTGCACTGCCCCCCTGCTCCTGCCTGGCACGGCACAGCCTCTGGGCACTCAGTGTGCCACGGCTGGAACGCCTGCACTGAACACTTCACTGTTTGTACTCATATCCACGCCAGGAGATGCAGAGCTCCGTGTGAAATTCACCTGGAAAAGCAGCTTTTCAAAGAGAAGAACTGTCTGCCTTTCAGTGGATGTGAGGTGGAGAACAGATGCACAGACCCATTTCCCCCGTGGGTGCTGTTAATGCTAAATGCTATCCAAAATCCCTCCCAGGAATTCAGTTTTCTGCAAGGCAGCGAAAGCACAGAGAGGCCTAGAACCCGAGATAGCACCAGGGCACCGAAATACGGGGAAGGCTCTGAAAACACTGACAATTTCATGGGTTCCACTGGAGAGGGGGAGAGAAGCAGGGACGTTATTCTGCTGTTCCCATTGTTTGCTTCCCTCATTTTTCCACTCTGCTCTGCACTGCAGGCTGCAGCAGGAGTGTGGATAGTCCTAATTAGAGCTGGAAGCCTGGGCAGGGAGGGGAGCTGAGCCAAGTGATGCTTGGCAGGCCTGGAAGGCTGAGCAGCCCCATGGATGCTGCTGGGGCTCTGCCTCTGCTGGGGGGTGCAGGCCCCTGGGCTGGAAGAGAGGAGCAGTGACAAGAAACTCGACTTAACAAGACCTGCTGGGAGGAATTTGCTGCAAGCAAAAGGTATTCGGGTCTTTCCTGCTGGTTCCAATGTGTTCTGTGTTGACTTTATGAGCTTTCCCCCCCAAAAGCACAGGGATCTTGGTGGGCAGTGTAAGGAAACGATGGAGAAGCTGAACAGCAGCAGAAGGGCTGGTGCCTGCAAGGACCAGAGCCAAAACCCCACATGGCCGACAGACAAGCTGTGGAGGCACTGCAATGTCAGGGTGCTGAGCACAGGATGGATTGCAGAGCCCATCACTTCTTGAAATAAAGCTCCAAACCCTCACTGGGTACAGCACTGGCTGCTCCCCAGCTGAACAACCAGGTCAAACATGGCCAGGCAAATCTCTGCTGTGCAGCATCAAAGGGAGGGCTGTGCCTCTGCTGCTGCTCTCTGTCACTCTGGATCCTCTCTGCTCGTGGGGACTGGGACAGGACAAAGCTGGAAGGGCCATGGAGCCAGCCCTGAGCGATGTGTGAGTGCCTCCCTCCAAAGGGGATCCATGGCAGGGGTCATTCCCAGCGGGAATTCACACCCTGGACAAGGAACACAGTCCTGAGATCACCAATCAGCCAAATCCACTCCTCATAAAATGATCCAAACCCAGAGAAGAGCCCACCACTGTTGGACTTGCAGTCTATTTATCCTGCCCAAATGACACATTTCTAAAGCTCTTACACCTCACTGAGCTCTGCTGCTTTTCAAGGGGTTTCTGTGATGCTCCAGCTGCAGCAGGTAAGATTTATAAACCACACGATATTTTATGTCATACCTTTCATCCTGAGATATTTCAAAATCTTAAATTAAATTCTAATTTGGACAAAAATAATTTATTGCAGCTCTGTAGTGCAGCCCTACTCTATGGTGGGATGAACTAACCAGTATTTCAAAGACCACAGCATGCCAGGTTTGCAAAAACAAAGAAAAATCCTGAAGTGACTGTTAACCTAAATGCAGATTAATATCAACAGCAAATCACTTGGGTATTTCTTTCAGGATTGACTAAGGAAGTCTGAAATAATTTCTCACAGGCTGCTAAATGCCAGTTAGCAGGGGGCCGTTTGCTTGTTTGTTTGTCTTCTATATGAAGAAAGACTTCTGCCTACCTGAGCTAGACCCAGAACTGTCAGCTGCTCCCCAGCTCCTGCATAAACCACTGAGGTGTCCAGATAGATCCTGAGAAGTATTTGAAATTAATATTTGAAACCATCTGGTCAAGGAAAACATACAGAAGCTTGAGAAAAAAAGACAACTGGCAGGAGACAGAGGCATAATTATTTCAATTTAAGCATCCACACAGAGGCAGTGCTAAGGCAGGGCCAGGGGAACCAGGAATTTAATTTCTCTGCTCCAAACTTTCTGCCACTCTGGAAGAAAAACTGCGGCTGCTGCTGTCTGAAAACGCTTTCAGCAAAAGCCCTAACGTTCCAAATGGGCCCGCAAATCTCATTCCTGCATGGTTTTTAAGTTGTTTAGTTCTGAATCAGCAGTCTAAAAGTGTGTTTAAACACTGCAGGTAACCATTTCCCAAGGAACAAACAGGGAGGAAATCAGGTTACAGCGAGGGCACCCAGCAGGACTCTCCCTGTGTCTGCTCAGTGTCAATGGAAACTGATTCCTGCAAGAAAGACACTCGGGGAGAAGGGAACAGATTGTGGGAAACATGTTCTGCATGCAAGAGAGAGCCAGGAGATGGAATGCTGGATACCATGAGATAATTATGCACGGGGAAGAAAAGAAGAATCAGACAGGGCAGCAGCAGAATAACAATATTTCAGGAGATGGGAGCTGTACAAACCGGGCTGACTTGCAGCAGCACGAGGCAGATAATAGATGAGCATCCTCTCTCACTCTGTGCTCACTTACTAATTCATGGAAAATAACTGCCACACTGCAAGTTTCTGATGGTTTATCATTGTTCAGGCCGCTAAAACTACTGGTTTTGCCAACCACTGAGTTATGAACTAAACAAGAAACATACTACAGAGAACTGTAAATGTTTATGCATTAAATTTGAAAAAAATACTTCCAGACATACTAAAAAAAATGGATTATGACAGCTGGAAAATTGAGCAAAGGTTGCTGTAATAAGCACAAAAAATACCTACCTAGAAAGATGCTAAGTAGGCACAAATCCGAGCTGTGGGCAGCCCAAAACCTCTCTGTTTGTGACCTTCACTCTAGGGGGGTGTTAGCAACAAAATCTCCCTGGGTACAACCTCAAACACAGCCCCTCACACCCCACAAAAACCTGAGAGCACTCAAAGGAGAACGGGATGGAAATTAGAAAATAAATTTGATTCTTCTCTATTTTCAAATCCACTAATTACTGGGAATTTGAAATTTCAACTCTTCATGAATTCCTTTTTTAGTAGAAACAATGTAATTGGAGAAGAGAGGCTGAAAATATCTATTGGGAAAATGGATCAGGGAAACAAAGGGTGCTGGCAAACAAAAAAACCCCATATATATATATATATATATATATATAAAACACACTGTATATATATACGTATATCTGGGCCAGGTTAGGACTGAGTAGCCCTTTTCCTTTCTTGCATATGCACAAGAAAAAAGAAGAAAAATCTTTTAAACTGTCTCATTCTTGAATATAAGGGTTCCATGAGCAGTAAAAGTCTAGTCCAAGAAGTTCCTGAACCTTAAAGCAGATTACTTCTTCCTGTTTTAAATAATCAGCAAGCCTAGGGCAAGGCCTGAGCTTTTGTTTATCTCCTGAATCTGCTGCTTCCATCCCAAAACCTTTATAAACAGAGCAACAGCACAAAGCCAAGCACTGGTTCCAACACTATAACATGCGGACTATCAAGAAAACAAACCCTAAATTTAGAATATGACAGAGCAACAACCATGATTCTGCTTGGTTTACGGTTTTGCTTCAGGAAGAAGGAAAAGAAACGCTGCACAAGTCACCACTAGGCATGACCCCGAGATTCTTCCCCCCAGTTCCCAAATTCAAATCAGCTAAAGAGCATGAAATAAAACCAAAACCACTGTGGATGCTCAGCAAGGAATGGCAGCTCCCAAATCCCATCTCTACCTGCAGGTCCCCATCACATCACATCACCCAAACAACAGAAATTTGGTGCTGTGAGAGGGAAGGGGTGACTACAGCAGGAGCCCTCAAGGAATACAAATCACAGAGCATAAATCACAGATTTCAAAACTGGAAAGGCCTCAGGACTAATGAAGTGAGAGCAAACAGGAACTCTCTGCATTGCTGAAAAAGTAGTCAACAAAATTAGGGAGCAAATGAAACACTCAGGAATGGCTGGTAATTACCACGGCTTACAAATGAGAAGTGTGATACTCAATCACAGAAAGCAGCAGCAGAAGAAGCCCAGATATTGTAATTGCAGGAAAAGATAATCATGTGTATAATAAAGTAACAAAGAAAATTGTGGTAACCAGGAGATCAGAAAGGATTCTGCAAGGGATAATACAAAAGAAGGAGCAATAGAGAATAATTTCAGAGACCAAAATGAGGAAGCTGGGGAGGAAGAATGGTGAGGGAGTAGGAGGGATTTTATAACATGCTGGATAGAGTTGGGTTTTTTTATTTTAAAGACTGAGCTAATTAGACACTGAATAGTCATCTAGAACAAAGGTTAAGCATCAGCTGTTAAGGCAGAAGAGAGCACTCAAGGTGAACCCATCACAGATTTCAAAGCTACAGTAAAAAGTAAAAAGAAGATGATGGAAGACTGGCTTAAAATTTTAGGGACAGAAATAGCACATGAAGTGACAATTTCTCCTGTGGTTTTGTTATTGTTGGGAAGAAGTGGCGTGCATACAAATCATGAAGTAGATTTTTTGGTGCACTTTTAGAAAGAATATATCACGGTGCAGTAGCTTACAGTTAATGGAAATATTGTAATTATTGACTATATGTGAAAATAACATTGACACAAGTCAGCAGACTTTTTTCTTGTAAAATGTACTTGGTTTGCTTTTCTGCCTGTTATGACATGATTCCTGGAAATGTAATTGCAACCAAATATTCATGTTAAGGCAGACCAGGACCTGCACACCTCAGCTCTAGAGCAGAAGGGGAAATGGAGCCCACATGAAAAATAATTCCTCTGGGGAGCACCTCATCCCATACATCATAATCCTTTAGTTTGAAATCACTATTCTTCCAAAACTGAAAATTTTGGATCTTTGCCTTAACATAAGTCTGGGTGTGTTGAAGAATCTCAGTCCTGCACGAACACCAGAGACAAAACCCAGTTTGAACATTTCTCTGCTTTGTGTGATCACCCCAATAACCCACCCCAGCCCCTGCCCAGGCTTTGGGCAGCATCAGTTTGTCACAGGTGCCTTGGTCACTGCTCTGTTCTGGGCTCATTCCTGATACCACAGCAGGGCTGCCTGCTGCTTCTCCTCATCTCTTCTGCTCAAATGCAATGGCTGCCAATGAATTTATACTGTATGTATTTATTAGAAACATCTGCACTTCTAAAACCCTATAAAGACTTGCAAAGTATCCTATAAAAATAAGTAAAAGCATCATCAAGTTCATGGGGATTGTCTGTATGTTTTAAAATTTTTTTAGTATTTTTCCTAAGGAATCATTTTACTAAGTGTAAAAGAAATCTATGTATAAATAATTCATTTTATCTGAACATATATTGGTCATTGAAATGCAACTTTTATCTTTATTTTGAGAGCTTAAATAGACTTCAGATGTTCTTTCTTTGATATGTTGTAAGGTGATACATTTCTGCTACAAGAATTAGGGACTCCACATCTCTCACTGCATGTACACATTTTTGTATCTTTTTTCCCCTAGGAATATTTAATGAGTTTTTTTGTTTGTTTTCTTGTTGTGTTGAGTTTGGGTTTTTTAAAGTGGGAGTTTTACAGTACCAAAGAAAATGTAGGCTAGATGCAAACTGGAGCAGTGGCTGATCCAAACTCCTGTTAGAGGAGGGAGAGCCATGGGATCAGCCCAGCTCACCCAACACTTCACCCACTCATGTCATGAAAACCACTCAGGATGGAGACAATCCAGCCTCATGCACAGCCTGTTTCTATATTTGACTGTTCCAGGAGGAAAAAAGAAAAAAAAGAGTCAAAAAATACTTTTCTTCCACCCAGCAAAAGCTGCTCTGCCCACTGTCTGTCATCCTCCCCCTGCAGCACTGGCAGCACCCACGGGCACTGCAGGATGCTCCCTGTGCCTTCCCTGCCCTCTGCAGCCCAAAGCAGCCCTGCTGGGTTCCCCTGGGACTGAGTTCTGTCTGTCCTGAGTGTCTGCAGGGAGAGCACAGGAGTCTGGATGCACCTCCCAGTGCCCCAGAGAGAGGGGGATGCTCCCTGTGCCTTCCCTGCCCTCTGCAGCCCAAGGCAGCCCCCAGCCCTGCTGGGTTCCCCTGGGACAGTGAGTTCTGTCTGTCCCGGTGTCTGCAAGGATGGACACAGGGATCTGGACGTCCCAGAGAGGGGGATGCTGCTCCCTGCCCACCCTGGCTGTGCTGCTGCCCTGTGCCTTCCCTGCCCTCTGCAACCCAAGGCAGCCCCCAGCCCTGCTGAATTCCCCTGGGACTGAGTTCTGTCTGTCCTGAGTGTGTGCAGAGACAGACACAAGGATCTGGATGTGCCTCCCAGTGTCCCAGAGAGAGGGGGATGCTCCCTGTGCCTTCCCTGCCCTCTGCAGCCCAAAGCAGCCCCCAGCCCTGGATGATGAATTCTGTCACAGCCCTGCTGAATTCCCCTGGGACAGTGAGTTCTGTCTGTCCTGGTGTCTGCAGGGAGAGCACAAGGATCTGGATGTGCCTCCCAGTGTCCCAGAGAGAGGGCTGCTGCTCCCTGCCCACCCTGGCCGTGGAGCTGCCCTGTGCCCAGGCTGTGCCAGGCTGTGCCAGGCTCCAGCTCAGCTTGCTGCCAGCAGCTTTTTGGCACAGCAGCTTTCCAGCAGAGCTGCTCCCCAGGCCGGGCACTGCCAGGGGTCCCTGCTGGGCTCCCCCTGCCCTGCCCAGCCTGGCCTCAAGGGCAGCACCCCTGTCACAAAAGCTGGAGGCAGGCTGGTCTCATTAGCCACAGGAGATTGAGCTGCCGGTTTGACAGGACAAATAAAATTGCTGCTATCTTAAATGGGTGATTCCACATACGGGATTTAATTGGGATGACTGATAGCTAATTTCACCGGCACACATAAAAAAAAAATATATGGGGATTGAGACTGTCAAGTACAAATCTGTGCTAGAATGCTTCCCCTAGAATGAAGGGCAGATCCCAAGTCCAACAGCTCACTCCTCTGCTGAAAGCATCCAATTTAGTCCAGAGTATTTCACATACACAGCACTAAGGAAACGCTAGGGGAAACAAGTCTCATAATACCTGCAGTGTGCAAAAACTTTCTAAATAGGGTAAAAGCGAGTGAAAATATAAAGCTAAGAAAACAAGAGTTGATTATATCCCTGTATAAGCAGTACAACACATGTTATGACTGTAAACCACAGAGCAAACATATCTGAGGTGTGATACTCCAAGTGCAGTATTTCTGGAACAACAAATTTGGTGAAACCTGGAAAATGACTAGATACATAAAATATCAAGCTGCAGTGTCAGTTAAGTGACAGGTAAATTAAAGCACAACAGAACAAGGACACTGATTTGGCTCAAAATTCTATGTCTGCAGCAAGAATTACATAAATAAATTGGCAGGGAGGCACAGACATTGCATACAGAGGATGACAACAAAACCAGCGGAGAGTTATGAAATCGTGAGTTGCTATTACAATTCCTGGAGACATTTTCTGACCTTCTTCAAACTATTTATGCTGGGGAAAGCTCAGATACAAACACCACAGCACTGCCCATGCACCACTGGGGGCTTTGGCCGGCTGTGGAAGGTTTGGGGACTGCAGCCCACGAGGACAAGGAGCTGATTTCAAGCCCTGCAGCCCAGTTTGTGCCTCCATGGGCTGTGCCCGGGCTGCCAGGACAGCTCAGCCCTCTGACCTGCTGCCATCCACCTTCCCAAAAACCCACACAGGCAGGCAGCAGGGGGCTGGTGCATCCAATTTACTCTGGTGGCCTGCAGGTTGTTCCCAACAAGCCTCATTGCTGCAGAGGAGACAGCTCTGACAGGAATTGGTGCCTGCTGCACAGGAGATGAGCCAATCTCCAGGCTGTGAGCACCACGCTGAAGGGCCATGGCAGAAGATGTGTGTGACACCGCCCCAGGACATCCCAGCTGCTGCTGCCAGCAGGACTGGAGCCCCCAGCCCTGCTGGAAGGGCTGCCAGGCACTGGAACAGTGCCCAGGGCAGTGCTGGAGCCCCCAGCCCTGCAGGGAGTTACAGGAATGCAGATGTGCGCTGGGACATGGCTCAGGGCTGGGTTAGTGGCTGGGCTCAATGAGCTCAGAAGCCTTTTCCAACTAAATGATCCCACAACTCTTGGATAAACAGCTAATTTTGAGGTTGTTAGCTAAGGGAAAAAACCTCAAAGAGTGGGAGGGGAAAAAAGAAGGAAAAGGCACGAAAAAAAGAAGGAAAATGCACGAAAAAAGAAGGAAAATGCACGAAAAAAGAAGGAAAATGCATGAAAAAAGAAGGAAAACACATGTTGCTCCAGCGTAATTGCCACAAATGTAAAAGTGCTGCTAAAAATGCCTGGAGAAACTTTCTGTAGGGATGGCCAGAGATCAAGTCAGGATGTTTCACAATGTCCTGTCTGGAAATAGTCCTGCAGTCAGCTGAGGCACAATAACGCTGCATTTATTCCCAGTGCAAGGTGTGTAAACTGAAACCATCTTCATTAAAAGGGGCTTAACGTACAAGGTGTAATCTTAGACTGCAATAAAGCAGGAATTTACTCATGGTCAATTATCCCATATCAGCTGGGGGCAGGTGCAGGGGGAGGAGGGAGCTCCCAGCTGAGTGCCAGTAATTTCTTAAATAGCTGAAACTCATTTGCTTGTTATAGTCCAAATACCATTTAATTATCATAACAGTGCAGACCATGTGGCACTGACTGACCAAAATCTCCAGTTTAATTCTCTGCAGTACAGATTTGCCAGGTATAAACCGAGTGTGGGTTTGGCTTCTGAAAGGTGCAGCATCTGCAACTCTCTGCCCAGGCTCCTGACAATTTTAGAGAGCTTCTGTGAGCAATGACTTGAATAAAGGTGTCGGGAATTTGGTACCTTGAAGAAGCAAACCTACTTTAAAAGGTAAGTTCTGTGTGCCTCGCACATGCAGAACTCTCCCAGACAAGTTTCAAACGAGTCCTGCTGTTTCTGCATCACACTGCTCTATTCACAGTAAGGAAAAAAGAAATGTAAACATGAAAGATCTTTAGAAAGTGTCCTTCCTCAGAGATATTTTTTTCCTCTTTATATTTCAATTCCTTTTTCTATTTCCACCAAGCCTGTGGTTCTTTGTTTTCTTTGCTGAGAGAAGTTTTTAGGCTGATTGCTTCCAAGAATGCCAATAATCACACATCACTGTCCACAGGATCTTGTCTGAAGCTCTGCTGTACCTAACTGCATTACCTTTCCCAGCATTTTAGATCAGAATAGCATCAAACTGCTGCTTCTCATGTCACAGAGGTGAGTTCTCTTGTGAGATTGTATGGAACAGCTAGCGAAAAGTCACTATTATCTGAATCCAAATACACAAAATAATCCTAAGTGGTTGCCATTTCACTGATACTCTGTGAGACATGATTGTGTCATTTGCTGAATTCAGCCACTAAATGACAACATGAGCTGGAACTGTGTGAACAATTCTTTTCAGAGCCATATGTCTGCAAATTGTCTGAAAATTGCCAGCACAGTAGAGGGGGAAAAAAACCCAACAAAACAACAACACACAAAAAACCCTCCCAAAACAAACAAGCAGTTGCTTTGAAAATCCAATTTGGAATAATAGCACTCCACCCAACTGAAGCAACTTCCACTCTTCCCTCCAAATGCATACACATGAATGGAGCAGGATATGATTCAGGGAAATTGCACATGTAGCTGCAGATAGAAGCAATAAAAGTCACAGAAAGTGACATTTCTTTGTGTGCTGTACATCAGTGTTAATATGGGAGATCAAGATGACAGGACAAAATACAGCAAATACAGATACAGCAGCCTCCGTGGAGAGACACAATCCTGTAATCCCCCCAGAGACTCCGCAATACAGACATTATTTACACTGATTTCTAACAGAAAATAGTTTGCTTTTTGCAAGTAGAGGGGATTTTTATTCCCAGCAAGCAAAGCATAAGCGTTGGCTCAAAGCTGAATAAACCTTCAGTGACAATTAGTTACTGGAACCTCGTGAGAGCCAAATCAGCCATGAAACAAGCTCACATAAAGATCACGGTGGAGCTCCACCTCAAGACATTGTACCTCGAAGTCATGGAGAAGGGGACCCAGCAGGAATTTCTGCACAGGGCTTTATTCAGGGCTGCTCCCCTCTGGTTAAAGGAAAAGTTGCCACAAAACTTTGGGTTTGTGCTGGTTTTGCTTGAACTGACGTGAACACAAACAGCGCTGCAAGCAAAGGCTGGTCTGACCTTCCTCTGAAGCCACAGCCCAAAGGAGAGGCTGCCCAGATCCTCCCTGGCTGCGTCCAGCCCCTGCCAGGACAACCAAGGATCCACACCAGGCTCTGCTCTGCATTTTCCAACAGCTTCACCTGCTCTCATAGAAGGAACGACCTCTGCTTTGGGATTCTGCTTTAGGCACCACTCACATCCAGGTGCCTCTCCAGGCAGCAGCCAGAGCACACCATAAATCCCAATTTGCCTTCCTCTCCTTCCCTGCGTCCTGAGGAGCAGCTGGCCAGGGTCTGGAGAGGGCTGTGCTCACCTGAAGAACCCTCTGAGCACATCACACCCACAACTGCCCACAGAGGAGCTGGAGGAGCTGCAGTTTTCGAGTAAAACCCATTCAGAGCTGCAGTTTTTGAATAAAACCCATTCAGAGCTGCAGTTTCTCCAGTGAAACCCATCCAGAGCTGCAGTTTCTCCAGTGAAACCCATTCAGAGCTGCAGTTTTTGAGTGAAACCCATTCAGAGCTGCAGTTTCTCCAGTGAAACCCATCCAGAGCTGCAGTTTCTCCAGTGAAACCCATCCAGAGCTGCAGCTGGCTCTCAGTGAGTGCCAACCCCACTTTCCAGTGAAATCCACCATTTCAGCTGTTCTTTGGGACAAAAGACATCAGTCTTTCATCCTGCCCTCAAAGCTCTCCCACTGTGAGGCACCGGGCCCCAGTTTAGCTCACTCCAGTGTGAAAAGCTGAGCACAAAAGTCACTGCTGAGTCAGTTACCTGCCTTTTATTAGCAAGAGATTTTAAATAAAGTATTTAATTTGTGACACTTCTTGGTGGAAAGTGAAGAATGGAAAATATTGAGCACAATTATTAGTTTGCATTGCACGTACAATTATTTCTCCATATTAGCACAGTTGTGACTATTTGAGAAAACAAATTGTTAAGCTTGTACGTGTGAAGATGCACAGGAAATATTTTAAATTCAACTTCCATGAGCTCATTTGAATTATTTGAGTTGTTCAAATATTATTCAAGTTAGACTCATCTTATTGGCAACAGAAACAATGCCATGTGACTTATTATTTCAGATTCCTGCATCTAATCAGTGCAGCTGGAAAAGTGAATATTGAATTAACAATTGATCATTAATTCATGACAAATGGTGCTGAATAAATCCGCAGAGAAAACAACTGTGAACACTCACTCTTCTGGCAAGTGAACACTCACTCCTCTCTCCCTCAGCTGGTAGGGCCAAAATCTGCCTCATAAATTTCAGACTATAATTCAGCTCCACGTTGCAGATTAATACTGATGAAGTGGCATTTCATTTTGACACTTCATTTTCAGTGGGATGGGATGAAAAGCTGTTTTGTATGTTCTACCACACAGATTTAAGACTTCTTTAATTTATTTTTTAAGCTATGGAGTACCTGATGCTCCCAAAGAACAAAGTTTCTTTTCAGTTCATTAATTCCCTCGGCCTTGGTGAGCACTCCAGGGCGTTGCTGTTTGTCTGTCCAGCCTGAGCTCAGCCCTGCTGAGAGCCTCCCACCCCTCTGCCCCCAGACACTGTGCCCTGCCCCTCTGACAGCCCGAATTCTGCAAGTTTAAATTGCAATTTAAAATGTGTATGCTGATCAAATTTATCTTCATTGAACCCATTAGAAAACAAACAGCAGAGAAGTCAGGGGGCAGCTGCCCCCACTCACACAGGGGAGCTGGGGCTGGCACAGGGCCCTGCCTCCCTCAGCTAAAACACTCACAGCTGGGAGAGAGCTCTGGGTGGATCTTTATGAGACACCCATAAGGTTTATTTTGGTATAAGATAGCCTTTTACTGGGTAGGTCACATTCATTCCTGATTAAAAGCATCCACATGGGAAATTATACACAGGACTGCAGCAGCACTGACACAGCTCCACTGCTAAATCACTCCTTTCAGACAAGCTGTACATCCATTTTCTTCATATAGAAGTCCTCCAAAATCAATGTATTATCAAATTTACTTTGGGGGAGAGATAACCAGGCTAACTGGTGATGGAAGAGACTGAGCTACAGCACTACAAGCACAGCACACTTTGCCAAAAAGGGTGTCTGGGGAGCTTCACCTGCAAAATACCTCTGAACCAGCACAATACAGGGAGAGCCAGGGAAGGAAAAGCAGAGTGAGCACACAGCTGTACACAGAGAAGATGCGGAATCCACTGCTCCCCTCCTGGCTGGGGCCAGGTGTGCTCTGCCACAGGCCCTTCTGCAGGCTTTGGATGGCTCTGAGCCCTGCAGGCAGCAGCCAGTCACCCTCAGAGGCAGGGACAGGCTGGAACTGGCTGTGCCATCACCTGCACACACCTCCATTCACCAGGCACAGGCTGGAACTGGCTGTGCCATCACCTGCACACACCTCCATTCACCAGGGACAGGCTGGAACTGGCTGTGCCATCACCTGCACACCCCTCCATCCAGCAGGGACAGGCTGGAACTGGCTGTGCCATCACCTGCACACCCCTCCATCCAGCAGGGACAGACTGGAACTGGCTGTGCCATCACCTGCACACACCTCCATCCAGCAGGGACAGACTGGCATTGGCTGTGCCATCACCTGCACACACCTGCATTCACCAGGGACAGGCTGGAACTGGCAGTGCCATCACCTGCACATGCCTCCATCCAGCAGGGACAGGATGGAACTGGCTGTGCCATCACCTGCACACACCTCCATCCAGCAGGGACAGGCTGGAACTGGCAGTGCCATCACCTGCACACACCTCCATTCAGCAGGGACAGGCTGGAACTGGCAGTGCCATCACCTGCACACACCTCCATCCAGCAGGGACAGGGGCTCAGGGCTGAGCTCCTCATCACCCTCAGCCCTGCAGGGCCCTGAGGGACAGAGCCCCCCCGGGCTGGACCCTCCCAGCCAGCTCTGAGCCTGGCTCACCTGCCGGGCTCAGTTCCCCAAAACAAGGAGCATTTTCTCTCCTGGCCTTGTGCCAGTGGCTTGGCAGCCCCCAGGTTCAGAAAGGCACCCAGAGAATCAGGGTGCAGCTACCAAGAGCAGCTTGTGTTTGTGCCTGCAGGAACACACAAATAACAAATAACACTTATTGCTGAGAGAGGAGCAGCCCCAGAGCCACGAAGGAGGAGGGTGAGACAAGCACACAACATTTCAGTTTATCCTGTGCTGCACAGGGAGCATTTGCAGATCACAAAAGGCCAGGTGAGCAAATGCTGCAAGCGGCACAGGAACACCACAGCAATGTGAGTTAACTCGCTGGTGCCTGACCTCTAGAACTATCCATATTTGCTTGCAGAACGTTGGGATATAATCCTCCACAAACTGCAGGAGAGGGACCCTTTTTATACCCCACCTGTCTGGCCCACAGCCACAGACTGTGTGCTCTGCTCTCTGAGAAATGAGAACATCACATGATAAAAGTTATGATCTCATGGTTATCTTTAGGAGGAAATGCTTTAAAGAAGCACTGAAGCAACCAAGACAAATCACGTGGAGGCATCCCAATCTAATGAGCAGGGCCTGGCATGGTCCTGCAGATTGGAATTCTTTTCTCAATTAAACAGTAGGAGTGGACTGCTTTGCAAATATTTAATTTCCAAGCTTCTAATTACAGTGGCTGAGTTTTTTCTCCTGAGGAAACAGGTGTTGACACAAGTTCTGACAGATCCTAGCAACTGGCATTTGCTGGTCCCTTTCTCAGTTTTACAAACACACATGGAAAAAAGGAAAATGCACGATCAAACCTAAGAGACAAATATTTGGGCTGTGCATGGAGAATTTTTTGATCTGCCTTTGCATGGTGAGCTGTTTGTAATCTGGCTCAGTTCTGCCAGAGATGGAAGTTTTTCAGCATGCTCCATTTTGAAATGGCATCATCCTGGCTGTGAAAAGCTGCACACATGGGCCAGTTAGGAGGAAGTAATTAAATACATTCACAATGAAATCCTTTCAGTGAGGGGGATTTAATCTTGTCATCTTCCCCAGACACATCAAAAAGGGAAATAAAATGCACAGAAGAAAATATAAAGAGGATATCTGTTGTACTTCAAAAAAAACCCATGAAAACCTATGATGCTTCCAGTTCAGCTTTAAACTACAAATGGGAATAAAGTCAAATTTAGAGCTTAAAGTATAACCTAGTTCATTAGCATGCTGTAATCCTGCTAAAATTTTAATGTATTTGATGGAAGCAAGATAACCATAAAAAATGCTACCTATTGCACATTGTTTGCTGCACTGCCTGCATGGAGCTAATTACAGCCTCCCTGCCTTCACTCTCAAATGCCTTGCTTTTGTGGGTTTTATCCATTGTCCTTCATGTTAAAATGCAGGGCTTTGAGAGAATTACCATTTCACTGTAGTATTAAACTTGTGTTGAGGCACATTACCAGCACTGTGTTATCACAAGTTCAGTTATTAATGGAAGCCGCCGCTGTATTTAGCTTGTTTCTGTATTTGGTCCCCACCCTCCGTAACCTCCACCCCCAAAAAATTATTATTTACTTATCCCCTGGAACTGGCGCATTCTATCAGCTCAATACCCACATTCTTTGAGCCGAGCACTGTTTTGGAAATGCACAGTGCTCACCCATTTCAGTGGCCCATTGTCTCTGTTCCTACTGAGAGGTTTTTCAAAGTGCATTTCTGGCACAAAGCACTGAAAGCTCTACGGGCTGGCCACTGCACACATGCAATAAATCCATCCTGTATTCATGCTTCTGCCTCAAGAACATAAAAATCAGCTAAGTATCTTTTACACCGCTGAAAAATGGCTGATGAACGTGCCACACCTCGGTTTTTTCTGGTTGAAATCTTATTTCTCACTGCTGCTCCATTCCCCATCAGGTCAGGAAGGCTCCAGGGCACAGCCCAGCTGCCCTGACACGCTCAGGTGTGAGGGGACAGCATCAGTGCCTCAGCCCAGGCCAGATTCCTGTGCCCTGGGATGCCCAGCTCAGAGGGAGCCCTGCAGATGTTTGGGGCTGAGCCATGGGGCAGGTGGATTAGAGAAGGGGTTTATTGCATCTTCTTCAAACCTGTTCGTTTTATATTGAATTCCTCACTATGTAAATAAGGAACCACTTCAGGGTCTGTGGGACTATTTATTTTTTTTGTTGCTTCCACATGGTTCAAAGGCATGCCAAGCTCAGAGACGAGCTCAGCCAGAAAGGACTTTTGAAAATGCCTGCCCTGACCTTTCATGTAACACAAAATCCAAAACACGAGAGCATAAAAGTTAATGTCTTTACCAGAGGGATGGATCGAGATGATTCAACCTGAACTGCACAAAACACATCCATTTTTAGAGCTGCCAAGTGATGCCAGTCACACACATCCAGGTCCCCGTGGTGCATTACCTGGGCTGATCTTTCTGGTTTTACAGAAGCCAGGCCTCCACAGAACCACATGCTACACCTTGTGGTTTGTTTGCTTTTCAATGCTTTTCAGGTCAGTCAGTTTTGTCCAGTCCACCGTGTTCAGAAATGAATATTTCAGTTCTAAATTTACTTAAATAATGCTCAATAGGTAAAGGAGAGACCAAGCCTTGAGCCTACAAAGCCAACATGGTCCCAACAGATGGAGTCCACCCAGGCTGAAACACCAGACAAAGTCCTCACGAGGTCCAGTAATCAGAAAATAGGAAGCAAATGTGCTCAGTCTAATTGTGGCAGCAGTCTGCAGGAGCCACATGAGTGAGATATTATAAATATCTCACTAATAATAAAGATATTATTATTTACTGAGCCTGCTCCAAGCACGTCCTTGCAGTGTCCAGGCACGGGTCCATCTCCTTCCTCTCCCTC
This sequence comes from Calcarius lapponicus, assembly GCA_039654755.1. NCBI lineage: Eukaryota > Metazoa > Chordata > Aves > Passeriformes > Fringillidae > Calcarius > Calcarius lapponicus. Next base: position 1,329,322 of record CM077467.1, read on the forward strand.
TGCCACCTCCTCTGCTTTTCTGCTTCCAGCTGACAGCCCTGTAATCCCAGCCTCTTCTTAATTAACTGAAGGTTAATCTAGACATAAACTTCCCCTCCAATCCCAGGAACATTTCTAACCCATTTACAAGCTCTCCTTGCTGGGTCTGCATCCCTCTGAAGTTCTGGCACCAAAAGCAGCTCAGACATTCCAGTGACAGTCCTGGTAAGGCTGTACCCAAAACAAGGCTCCCTTTCCCACCTCTGCTTTATAAACTTTATTCATTTATTTTAAAAGGTCTGGTTCCCTTTCAGCCACAGCACTGTGCTGGTATTTAGGGGCTTTCTTCTGCCAGCCCCCTAAACCCCACTGGAGTGAATTAACAAAGTCCAGAGCCCTGAATCGGCACTTGCTGCTCCCACACAAGTTACCCTGCTCTGGTTTTATTAACGACAGACCGAATGACTAACAAACCTGGAGAACTCAATAAAAGCAACTTGTCTTCTCTTTTGTTACCACTCTGCCAATATTTGCAAAGCCTGCAAGCTCTGCAAAAAAAAAAAAAAAAAATTACATGGACAATTAAATTCACTGAAAAGAATGTTAAATATTAGAGCACAGCTCAGCCCCACTCTGGCCCTGCAGAAGGGGCAGTGCTCACTGATCTCTCTCTTCACAACTACATTTTGATACCCACAATGACTCAGTTTTTAAAAGACACACAGCTAAATCCAAGCTTCTAGTCCAAATGTCATGCAGTATTAAGTTCTGAAGCCCAAGCACACAATGTCAGTTAATCTGACTTTATCAACCTGTCCCTAATCCACTTAAAAAAACCAAAAGCCCCCCACAGCTAAAAAAAGATACTAATTGTCCATCTGACAAGGTCTGTATTTCCCAAGTAACTGGTACTGTTAATGAAATTTTTAGCTGCCAAGCCTTGCTGATGAACTCCTGAATCAAGTGTTTTGTTATTTTACACAGAATCAATACCAGGCCAATTTGCCTACAGCTTCCTGGTCGTTCTTCTTTACCTCTTTAAAATAAGAAACAGTATATATGTTAGATCAGATTCTGTGACACTCCTTTGGTTTTCAGCACTGTTTAATTAGTGGTTCAGAAAGCCTCTCAACTTTTTAGAATTATTCTTATGAAATTCAACATATTTTTCCCCCATTCTTCTTCGTTACAAACGACAAACCTATTTCTGCTCCAACAGACTGAATGGATGCATGCACCTGCTCAAGCAGATCTATCAGCTGAACACCTCAGTTATTGGCTCTGCATTAGTTATGGTGTTCTGCCAATCACTCCACATCTTCCCTTGAAGGAAGGCTGCCCAGCTGTTTTGTTACTTTCCAGCAGTGAATTCTGTCTCACAGCAGAGGAGATGGAATCAGAGCTGGTACCGCGAAATCCATGGCGAGGAAAACACCACGAGGATGATTCAGTTTCAGAGCTGCAAACAACCACAAACAGCCACAAACAACCACAGCAGGTGAGAGGATGGGCCCTGCTGCAGGAGGGGAGCAGCCAGAGCACCTGAGAGCTGCCAGGACCAGCTGAGCTCACCCGGGAGCAGCCCAGCCTGTGCCAGGCAGGGTGGGCAGTGATGGGTAACACAGCAGGCTCTGCTTGGGGCTTGGGAACAGGCTCAAGGGGAAAGAAAGAAAGAAAGAAAAGTTTTCTCATGATGGAGAAGAGCAAGAGAATTGCACCTGTACTGCTGTGTAATAATGACTTTATATCAATAAGGAAATGCCAACTTCTGAGGTGCATGAAGGAACTAAACCCAGGAGTACCTTACACCCCTAACAGGCAGGGAGAGTAAAAAGGGACAGAGAGCCCCCCCTGTAACCCAGTTCTGCACAAATGCACAAACAACTGCAGACTGAAGGGAGGAAATAAAAATGCTCTTGAGCTCTCCAGAGAGGTTTTTTGTGGTCTGGCACACACCTGAAAGGAAACAACAACCCTCACAGTCACCTTGACACAGAATTTCTGCCTCTCAAGTTTACACCACTCTCCCTTTTCCTGAGCAGTCCCTCTGCAGAGCAAGAAAAATATCTGAGCTTTGCATGTTGGTTTCTCTGGGAGAATAAAGTTAGTGACGCAGAGGCTGCCAACACTCTTGTACCTAAAAATCCCCCGAACAATCCCATCCTCTGGGATTTGCAGCTCTCAGTCCTCCAGGAGCAGCTCCAGACCCAGGACAGAGCTTAACTGGAGTTGGGGCAAAGACTCTTTTGCCTAGAACTCCTTTTACCCAGAATTTTGTACAGCCCAAAGTTAAAGGATTCTTTCTATCAGCACTAAACATTTACCAGTACATCAAGAAGAAGAAACCAAAACTATTTTGTGCAGCAGCATTACTTGGCATTGTCTGTGCTGCAAGTGTGACACTGTCAGGACCCCAGAGCCCTCTGGAACTCAGGGCTGTGTCCTACACTCCCCTCAGGAGCAGAGATTTCATCAGACAGGTGCAAGTGACTGCTGATGTTAATGGTTTTTAAATAAAACAAAACAAGAAAGTCTTGGCTACTTTGTGTTGTATATTTTTCAATGGCCACTGCTGTCTCATAAAACGAGTAACATTTAAACTCAATGAAAATTTGAGGATCAAAACTGCCAAATTTAAAAAGTCAAAATTAAGCTGGTTTAACCCAGAAATTAAAATTTTTGAGGAATCCCAAGCATGTATTCCCCTACTTGAAAGTGGAAATGCCTCTGAACTATCAAAACCCCCCAATGCACAAAAGCTGAATTTCAGCCAGCTCCAGTAAACAGTTTATCAACACTCATTACTCACAGTCAGAGCAGCAGAGCACACAGGCTCAGCATATGCTGCCTGACACCCAGGGAAAGAGCCACTGCTCCAGGATCTGGTTACTTAAGCCTGAGAGCTAGGAGACATAAAGGAGATGAATCTGTAATTATAGCCCAGTTACTATGCAAATACTTCAGCACACTATCTCTGTGAGAAATCTGGGTCTTGCCTTCAGAACAGTTTCATTATTAGAAACGATTATTGCCTTTATTCCAGCACTGTGATATTTCATGCATTTTATAGAGCACAGATAAGGAGCAAACAAGAACAAACAGCTTTTACCTCTGCAATCCTCACTGGCAGCATCAAAATCACAGCCCTGAAAGGACCAGAGCTGAGAAACACCCAGGGACTTTAAATCTGCGCTTAGTAGCAAGCCCCAGTAATAACTTGCATCGGATATCTTAAGGCTGCAGCTATTTTTAACGAGTTCATGGGGCTGCACAGGCAGCTGGACCTGCACAGGTCAGACCCCGGTGCTTCCTGGTGTCAGGCAGCTGCTGAGCCTGTAATGGGTCATTAACACCTTGTCCTGGCTGGGAACATGTTTCTAAGCCTGTTTTCCTCTACGGGCACTCTTGACTGTGCTGGTGTGTGTTGCACTAATTATTATAATATTATATAATAATAATATAATATAATTATATATAAAAACATAGAATGCAATTGTATATTAAAATATATAATATATACTATTATAATAATTATAATTACTATAATAATATCTATTATATATTTTATAATATAAAAATTATATATTATAATATAGTAATTATAATAATTATAATTACTATAATCATTATGATATTATAATTATAATATATAATTATATGTAAACTATAAAATAATATGAAATATAAAAATTATTAATTTTTATTATGTAAAAATAAATTGTAAAATATTTTAAAATATTATAAAATATATAAATATTAAAAATATTATATAATATGATAATTATTGCACTAAATCCATCCAGGCACCGATTTTTACAGGTGTGAGAGACCTAAGGCAGGAATTCCGTGATGAGCAGGGGTTGCAGGGTGGCTGAAGGCAGAGCCAGGGCTGCTCCAGCCTGCGCTGCCCCCAGGATCCCTGCTGCAGGAGCAGGGCTGGCCCTGCCCAGGCTGAGCCCCCTGCCCTGGATAAGCACATCAGGCCCAGCTCTGCAGGGCTTTATCTGCAGAGCAGGCGAGCTGCTCTAAAGCAGCTTGGCTGGAATGGAAATCAGAGAGCAGAGAAATCCACGGGCAAAGAGCTGCCATTGGAAATGTCCTGCACCTCAGCCACAGCTTCATTATCTCACGTTCACTGGGCTCCTTCAGACCCCCAACCCGTTGTTCACAGCCACAGAGGTTTCACAGAGTCAGCAGAGGAAGGGAAAAAGATGCTTAAAAAGAACTTTCTGCTCAAAGAAGTGAAAAAGCAAGCTGGCCTGCATACTTCATCTAGTGCCTCACATTTATTAAAGGCAAAATCATTTCTGCCTGCTCACGTGAATGGAGCAGATAGAAGATCTCTCCCCAGAGCCCAGGAGCCACCAGGGCCAGCCAGATTGGGTTCAGAGCACTGATGCAACCTGTGAGAGGCATTACTTCATCAAGTGGTGAGCTAGCAACGTGGGGTTTAGTGTAAAATATTGCCTTTGCATCTTCTGTCAAGCAAACAAAGGCAGTAATTGTGGGGAGACGTGTTTTGATTTTCCTGTGCTGCTGCCTCGTCCCCAGATGCAAGCACTGTGTCAGGCAATTCACAAATGACACCTCTCCCTGCAAACAAACATTCTGGGTGATCATTAAAGATTGCTGTGATATTTGCAGAAAGGATAACAGGGATCTGGACAACACAAGAGTGCTATCTGATACGTGGGAACACTTGGGTTTATGGAGTGCTGGATAAATTCACAGCAATTTTTTGCATCTCCCTGCCTGCTGCATTTTCTCATTTGAAGGACAGATCTGTACTCGTTTCCAAACAGAGAGCATATTGTTCCACATGTTCTACAGCTCCTGAATCACACTAATTTATATTACTACATTTTTAATTTAATGATTGATATGTTGGCTTTGCAAACTGACTGTCAGAATAATTCATATAGTATTAAAAACCCCAAGTGTACAGCAGTTTTATTAATGCACCCTTAAAGAATAATGAAACCTTCAGCCCTGCTCTAATGAATTCTGGTGGAGCTCTTGTGAATGATGCTGCTCTTGTCCTTCAGCTGGGGAGGGGGCTCAGGGAAGGCAGGAAAAGCAGAAAATTCCAGTGATAAAATGGAAACGTTTTCCAAAATAACCTTCAGCTACTGAGTCCTGGTGGGAGGAATGGCAGCTTCAGACCTGCACTTCTTCATTCCCCAGGACTCTGAAGGATTGTTCCTGGGTGTGCCTCATTGAGAAGCCCAGGCACAGCCTCTCCAGCCTCTCAGCAGCACCCAGGTGAGGTCTGGGGTCAATCCTGCAGCCCCAGATCAGCTGCTCGGTGCCTGCTGTGCCCCAGGGGCCAGTGCAGGGTCAGCAGGGCAGGTGTGAGCACAGGGGCAGCACAGCCTGTGCCCAGCAGCAATGCTCACACCCAGAGTCCTGCAGGGCTCCCTGCACACAGCCCAGCTGCCAGGGCCAGGCAAGGAGCCCCCAGCCCTGCAGAGCTCCCTCCGTGTGCCTGCCCAAGGACACTGAGGTACAGCTGCTGATATTGCACTGCAGAGCATCAGCACGGCCGGGCTCTCCCTCCAAAATCCCAAATTTAATAACTTCCAGTAAGTACAAGAGTTACAAAGCACAGCCCAGGTTCCTACCCGCTGGTAACATGTCAGGAAATATTATGCACAAAGGGCTATAATGTCCAGGCTAGCTGAAGGACAGAGCGGATCAATAAAGCTACAAGAGCAGCTGGATGAGGAGATCCCTTGTGAGAACACTCTGCTTCCTGCACAGGGCTCCAGAATCAAATCAACCTGCACGAGAGACCCCTGAGACGTGAAGTGCTGTGCTCCAGGAACACCCAAACAATGCAAAGGAGAGCGCCAGCCCCAGGCAGGGACAGTGCAGAGCAGAGCTGGGGTGGCACAGGGCAGGAGGGGTCAGCAGCAGCTCTGAGCCCTTCCTGCAGCTGTGCCAGCCCCTGCCTGCTCCGGTGGGCTGGGACACAGCCCTGAGGCTGGCTGACTCCCATAACCACAGCTGGGTCTGCTGTTAAATCCCTTACAGCAGCTCTGTCCCCCTCAATACCAGCCACCATGGCAATGAACCCCTCTGTCGCTGACATCTTTTCACTAAAAATCCTTCTTGGGACTTGTTTTCCCTTCTGAGAAGCAAAAGTAACCAATGGTTATCTGCTGCTGTGGAACGTAACAGGTGGATCCCTGACTGGTCTGGTGTGGATGTTTGGATTTACTGACCGCTCGTGGCAGGGTTAGCTCTCACTCTCTGCCTGAGACAGATCTTTGTTGTTCATTCTTTTCTATTCTTAGTTTAGCTCAACTATCTGAGAAACCTTCTCCTTCTATGTCTTTTTAGTATAGTTTTAATATAACATATATCATAAAATAATAAATCAAACCTTCTGACCATGGAGTCAACATTCTCGTCTCTCCTTTACCCTGGAAACACTTGTGACCACGGGCACACCCCTCAGTGACAAATAAACACTGGTTTCATTCTGCCACACCTAAACACCAGGGTAACACCAAGTCTACTGGTTCCAAAAGCTGGCATTAAAAAGGAGAAGTGTTTTCCAAGTAATCAGGGGAGGACTCAACAGATACTGGGGGCACATTTCACCAGTAACAAGTTTTGGTGCAACTGAATGAAGAGCAGAAAAGTTTTCTCCATTTCTACAACATTTCAGCTGCAGAGAAGGAATAAATAAATAAAAAATAAATAAAAAATCTCAGTGAAAGGAACTTGGAGCTTTACTCATTTTTAGGATGGGTCCTCACCCAGTTTTGTGTGCATTCTCCCAGCTGGTAACACTGCTGAGCTCTCCTCAAAGGAGGATTCACTACAATGCAAAGGCTCACTCTGCAGAAAGTGGTTTTTTTTGTTGGCTATTTTACTGTGCCACGGCATAAAATTTTGCCAGGTAAAACATATTTCCCTGCTTTTAAGAGTACCTAAGTACACAGCACAGAAAGAGACCACAAATGCTCTTACAGAGGCATGGCAGCCAAGGCTAAGGACCTGAAATGGGAACCATGTCCAGCAAAGTGCTGAGTTTCTCCCAATATTAATGGCACGTTAGGACACACCAGGCTTCTTGCAAAATGTGCAGAAAAATCCCAGCATTTACAAAAAAAAAAAAAAAAACAAACCACCACGTGCTGCCCTGTGGGGAGGGGGAGCAGAGTTTTCCCTGTAGTTTTCCCTGCCCTGCCACACTCCAGCAGCACCAACCCTCCTGGGGCTGAGTGACACCGCTGCCAGGCCTGAGAGTGCTCACCAGCTGTCCCCACATCTTTGTGACCCTGCTGGTGAGAATGAGCCCAGGCTGCAGTGCTGATCTGGGAGACAAAGCCCAGCACAGCCCAAAGAGAACAGCCCCAGCAGCGAGGCTCAGCATCCCTCGGTGTCCCTGACGGGATGGGGACAACGGGGACACCACCAAAGGGCAAGGAGGAACCGCTCCTGCCCCTGCCTGGGGAGCATCTGAGAAACACACAGAAAGAGCTAAAACTCCTTTTCCTCATCTGTGTGTGTCTGCCGTGCCTGCTGTGAAATGGGCTCTGTTTTGGAAGAGTAAAGCAACAAGCTGCACCCAGTCAATAGCGCACAGAAACTTCAGAGTGCAGCCATGGCACGCCTCAGAGAGGCTTTTCAGACCCTGCCAACACATCTGATGCTTTCTGCATGCTCTACACAAAATCAGATGTCACTTGCTTTGCTCAGCCTCTCAGAGTGTGTGCATCGTGCCACAGAACTCCCGGGGGAAAGAGTTCCGAGCCAGGAGAAAGGATCCAGTCTGTGCTGAAAAAAACATTAGCAGGTATTGTAAGAAGTGAAGCAAAAAGTCCTGCTTTTATCTCTTGTCTGTGTTTATTAGCTCAGGAAGCAGAAAAAATACTGAAGGGGATGTGGAACCATAGAAAATCCTGAGCTGGAAGGGAGCCACACATTGGCTCATCCAGGTGGGCATCAGTGGCACAGAAATCCACTGGATCCTGCTGAAGAGCAGTAAATACATCAATTTTCTGTTTGTAAGAAAAGATGAAGGACGTTCAGGTGGGTTTGGCAGAACTGTACTTCTGGGTTAGAAAACCTGCCCTCATCCCTCAGCCTTTCAGGAGATTCCCAGTTGAACCCATTAAATAATCTGGACCAATAGCTGCCCTATCAGAACTCAGGTCATTAAAGTAATTTTCAGCAAATCCTTTTGGTACAAACAAAAAAAAAATTATTAACATTTTTAAAAACTACCCAATCTGAAAGAGAACAAAAAATGTTTTGAGAAATTTTGATTCCAACTTCATTTCTTTATTCACTGAGAAAGTGACAAGTGTCATCACATCACAATATCTACAGTGCTTGTACTGAATCTTTACACAACAATTCTTCTCTTTACCCAAAAAAAGAACAAAGGAAGAAAAAGAGAAATGTAATATTAGCACTGGATTTATGTGCTGCAGTAGAAATGAGATGAATACACAACTCTCAGGCTTGTCAAAGACTTATTTGGGTAGTGGCAAACACTCATTTCAGAAAATGGGCTACAGCCTCTTGTCTGTCAGATGAAGTGCAGATACAAGTTCAACATTAAAACAAAAAAAGAAAAATCCAAGATGAAAGTAAAAATGAGAAAAAAAATCCAAAAACTCCAAGCACTTTCAGGGAAATTCATTGCTTTCTGAAGAGAACAATCAGCTCCAAGTGCCAGTGTCTGGTTTGCAGCACATTCAGACAGATCTAGTCTGGCAATAACACACTACAAATACTTCCAGAGCTTCAGTACCCTGGGCTCCTCTGCTTTCAGGGTTTTTTTAAGCTGTTGTTTTTGGGGTTTTTTTTCGAACGTGCAAGTTAAAGGTTGATTCAGTTCTCCCCTGCAAAACCCTTTCTTTCCAAAGGTTGTATATTTGGATTTACTGTGGCTGGTTATTGCAACAAGGAGAGGGAGGAGGCTGCAATCCTACAAGGCTCAGAAAATTGGGAGAATAAATCACGACGGAGACTTTTCCTTCTATTGCATTTACTTTTAGGAGAACAGTATAAATAAAAGGCTGCAAACGAGAACAAAGCAGGAACCAGGAAACACGAATCGTCCCCACTTCTATTCCTTTCTAACTCCTGCTGAGGCTTTTTCTGTCTTTACTCTAGAAACAAAACCCTCTGAAAATCTATTAATATTCCTGGTTTTCCCTGGCTGCCTGTCATTATCACGGGAAGTGAGAAATGCCTGTCAAGCTCCAAAGCAAACCCAAGCCCATTCCAAATCCCCTCCAGCCACGCTTCCTCCATATAAGGACTTTGCTGCTATTATGGCAGCAAGCAGAGTAAATAATTCAAAGAAATAATTAAAAATGTTAATAATTAACAATCCCAAAGCTCCCTGTTTCTCCCCAAGTTTGCTCTCTGAGCAGAAGCAGGGAGCTCTTAGCCCACCCAGGGCTTACATCAGAGCCCAGGACACAGGAGACAAGGAAATTGAGATCACACACGTGGGTTGTGCTGGTGGGAGAACACAGTTAAACAAGACAAAAAGCTGTGCCCAAATGGAAAAATCATCAGAATAGGAGGTGGTGCTCTGAGAGCCAGCTCTGTGCCTCCATCCTCAGCACAACCTGCCCTGTTCAAGGACTTCACCCCACTTTCCTCCAGAGAGCAGCGAGGAGAGAAGAAATGTGAGTAACTTCTCATGAGAAGCAGGCTTAAATAAAGTCTGGAATTAGTTCATTAGTTCATATTCCAACTGCAGGGTCAGATTTTAATGACAAGGCCAACACCAGCCAGTAACTCCCAGTCATAATCACACATCCAGAAATAAAACAGGCTGCTGCACGACTCCCAGCTTGCTGGGAAATGCCCTTTTAGTCCGGCCAGCTGAGAGTCATTTCCAGTCATTTAGGGCTGTTGATGCTTGGTGGAGCTCAGATTTACCCAGATATTGGTCAGATACTGAAGTGCTCTGAACACAGCCGGGGCTGGACCCGCAGCAGTGTTATTGTTGTTCTTGTTCTTGTTTCACCTCCCGAAATGCAGAACATTTCTGAGAGCCTGCTCTCCTTGTGTGTGCCCTGAACCTCCCAGCCAAGGTGCCAGAGCGGCCCCTGTGCCCTGCCCCGTCCCCTCTGTCCTCCCTCCTGTGCCTCTGCTGGAAATGCCTTCCCCAAGCACCACTTGTGTCATTCTTGAGTCATTCTACACTCTTGAGTCATTCTACAAATTTTCGTAATGACAATTACAGATCCTTCCTTCTGATCATTTAAAAGTACATTAAAATACAGCCCTAAGGCGATGAACAACTGGCAAAAGAGTGGCAGTCCCAGTGAAATCCGGGATTTCCTTGTCATTTCTTTTTTTTTTAATTTATTTTTTTTTCCCAAGCAAGCTCAGAGAAGCAGCATTCTGGAGGAGAGGTAATGTACCTCATTAAACCAAATAAAGCAGCCAGGAGAAGCAGACAACCTTTCAGACACCCAGCTCCTTCAGGTCAAACATCACAATGAAATAATTCTCGAATTATTGCAGAAGTGTACTTATCTCCAGTGATAACAAATGTGCATTTGAGCTTTACCACTGCTTATGAAAGCCTTAACATTTTGGTTTGGGAATGTACACAAGCTCTGTATAGCCCTGGAACAGGAAACTTCTCCATTTTTAGCTGTACCAGAAAGAGCATAGACTCTAAAGGAAAACAAAACTGCAGAATTTCTTTATTCCTCCCTAAGCATATGAGTTAGTATTTTTTATACAAGTGAGTTTTACCTAACTTTATTGCCCTACATCTCAAAGTCATAAAATTCTTTTCATATAACACTCTAATCTTCCTCTTTATTGACTATGCCACCTAACCTTCTGTAAATGGCAAATTTCATTAGCACACTCTTGATTTTTCATGAAGTTCCCCAGTGAAAACATTAAATTTGATCAGGCCTAAGTCTGAGCAAGCTGAATTTCAGATGCAACTTGTCCCATTGTTGTGGATGCGAGACCCAAGCCTAAAGCAAAGCTGAAGTACCAACCCAGAGGGAATTCATTTAAATAAATAACCTGTGCAATGCCCTGGCCACCTGGGGCACCAGGATTTAAGGCAGAAAATGGCAAATAGATGGGTTTGCTCCCTGTGGTCCCTGCAGCTGCTGCTGTGGGGGTTTCTCCCCCCAAGGACGAGGCTCCAACAAGTCGAGAGGCCTTTTCTCATATTTAGAGCCTTCATCTGGAGCCTGACTGCAGGGATTTGTCTATCAATCCTTCACACTTGGTGCTGCCCTGAACTGATCACCCCTTTAATTAACCATGTTAAACTAGCTCCCTGAAGCTTATGATGCTTCTGTCACTTGCCTGTGGGTTTCCTCTCCACTGCAAGCCTGAGTGCTTCCATTAAGTTTACAGTGAGAAGAAACCAATAGAGGAAATGATGAAGGATATCCCTGGGCTCCATTTGAAAGACTGTTAAAGAAAGGCTGCACAGCAAAAGAGAATTTAACAAAATCACACTTTGGGAGTTTTTTTGCTTTTTTTTTTTTTTTTTGGATGCCTAGGGAAAAGAAAACAAAGAATATATTTATTTTACTGTACTTAAAATGTCTTTTGTAATAGCAAAAAAAAACCCCAAAAAACAATTGCCAAGCAGTGGCAGCCAGCACAGAGGACACAGTGCATGCTCCAGCTGTGATCCTGAGCTGGGGAATCAGAGTCTGCAGTGAGAAAGGCAATATTAACATCAGGTGTATGGCAAGCAAAGGGTTTGCTGGGGCTGTGAATAGATGGACAACACCCACAGAGATTCCTCTCCAAAGCCTTGTCTGGACATTAAGAATGCAGCGGCCACCTTGGAGACCTGCAGGATTTTGCCAGGTCACTATCTGCAGCACCACTATTATCTCCTTTAATGAGCACTGTAAGCGATGAAGTGTCAAACAATTAACACATTTCTCCTAGTCTTGCACTTAGGAAAACACATATTTCCCAAGAGTGGGAAAGAATTTATTTGGCTTTCTTTCAATTTGTGCAAGGAGGGTACAAATGTAGCCTCAAGAGCAGCAAGCCTGGTACATCATTACCACAATCTGCAGGTACACATTTACAAACTCTGCCTGAGTTCACAAAACTGATAATGATGAAGCAAATATGACTGTTGGCAAACACAGATTTTACAAACTGAGTTAACTATTTTAGCATCTTGAAAAAGTAATGGAGATATGAAAATAATCTTCCTCCTTGCCTTCCTCTGAGCAAAGACAAAACCCACAAACTTTCAAAGCTCTAAGTGAATTGATATATTTTTCAGTGGTTAATTCTTCATTCAGCCATCACATTTTTAGCCAAACATTTGTATTTTTTAACTGGCTGTGATACAAGACAGACAATATGTAGATTATTTAGGGCTGGAACAGATAGACACAAGCAATGAATTTCATTGGAATCCATTTACACGACCCAGGTTTCCATTTCTGTGTGTGCAACTCTGGATAAACAAGAAAGCAACTCAGCTCCCTCTGACAAAGCCTTTGTGCCACAAACACAACTGGAGCCAAACATGAACATTCCTGTTGGTCTCCTTGGGAAAAGGAGAGCTTGGCCAGGCTGGGGTGCGAGGTGCCAGCTGTGAGCAGCTGCAGGAACCCCACTCCTCCAGGGCCCCAGCACATGCCACATGCCACTCACCATAATTACTGAGAGCTGGAAGGAAAAGCCTCAGCACAGGCAGGAAATGTACAGCATCACGCATAAATAAAAGATTACTGCTCCACTGTGCTCTTGTCTCTTCTAATTCCTGCTTCTCCTCCCCACAGACCAATAGCAGTGTTGAATTCTGATGAAGCAAAGTGTGGTTCAACCTCAGGCGCTTTTTGAGGCAGAGAGCAATTAATTGGCATTAAAGCAGTACACGGCAATACTCACTCTGCTGTCAGGGGAATGGCCAGCTAAAGAGTTAACTTGGGCAGTGCCAGCAAACTTTAACCACAAGTTCAAATGCTTGCTTTATTTATCTATCCCCGATGCTAAGTGCTGCCCATCACATCCAAGCGTTCAGGAATGATTTTAATTCCAACCTGCCCATACAATCCATGGAAGTCAAATCAAGTGCCTCCTATTAAATACATGCATTTAAGAATGATTTTAATTCCAACCTGCCCATACAATCCATGGAAGTCAAATCAAGTGCCTTCTATTAAATACATGCTTGAATATCTGCTGAGTAGAGCCTGGATAAATTAAGGATTGGGTGATAAACCTTGGGAGGAGAAAACACAGGAAAATTTGCATCTGTGGCTCTCCAGACTCCAGAACAGAGAGGAGCAATGTAAAATAGAAATGATCCATGACACCATGGCTACTTGTCTTTTGTTTCCTGAAAACACAGATGCAAAAATGCGAAGTGATAAAGGGCAGATACAGACCCAAAACTTCACCCTTCCTCCCATTCTTGAGCCACCTCTTCTGTCCCACCTTTGAGCAATCACTGTTCACTCTGTGCCCCCCTGCATGGGCACATCCAGCCAGGAGTGAAGAATGTTCAGCTTTTTTCTGGTTTTACTTTCGAAAAGCTGCGGGGTTGACAGAACATACGAGACGCAGCAAGATAGACAGTGTGCCTAGATCCTTCAAGTTTACAGCTGTCAAAATTGTTAAACTCTGCTATTTTTAGTGAAATTACAATTTGGAACTGGCATGTTGATTCCACACAGTTGGAGCCTGCTTCAATGCCAGTGAGCATACTTTGATTTATTGCTCTTTTATTCAGGTCAGGAACCATAACCTCCAGAGCAGGGAATTCATTGGTTTTAGTGCTCTAGACTAAAGAGGTGAACGTGGCCTTCAAATTAAAGCTGTTTATGTTATGAAGGAGAGAACAATCTTCAATGTGATGGTTTTCCCTAATTAGCTAGAACTAAATTTGATGGCAACCTACTGAAACAGACAACAGGGTAGGGAAACAGAATTGTTCAACATGTTTAAGAGAAGTGAAATCTGGTAATCAGAAATTAGCCTGAGTGTAAAAAAACAGCCTCCAAGAGAAACATTAAAGAAAAAAAAATGAAAAGCTGAGAGATAATTAATTTCAGGCATAAATCGTTCCTTAGATAGATGGGGACTGGCAGCATTTTAAGATGGTGCCAGTGGAAGCATCCTGAATGTCTTGAAATTAAAATAGAAACCAGTCAGCCTCTGACAGCAGTTAATTCCTCTCCTCCATAGAACCTCAGTTCAAGTGTTATTTGTGCATTCTCTGTGCTTTGATCAATAATGTACCAGTACCTAAAGTACAAGCAGCAGCATCTGTACTCAAAGGAAAGAAAAGGAAGAAAAACAAACCACCCTGTGGAGCGAGGGAGGAGCTGAGCAAGAACTGGTTCTCTCAATGCTCCATCCCCAAGCCAGCGAGGAATTTGGCAGTTCCAGGAACTGGGAATGTGAACATCCCAACGAGAGCCATGCAGGACTCCCTGAGAGCTGTGCAGCCACAGGAGGGTTTGCTGCAGGCGTGAGGGAAAGGATTGTCTGGGTTGGGGCTGCAGGGGGAGAACGCGAGGAAACCTGGTCTTTGTGCCAACCTGACAATTCACCAACGCTTCCTCCCAGACTGGTGGTGGCCAAGTTTGAAAAGTCTCATGTTATGACAGGTGTCAAGGAGAAGTGTATAAAAAGCCCTGCGATCTTAAAACAAAATCCATGAAAAGATAATAAACCTTTAAACCTGGCACCATTCCTTTAAAATGAAAACAATTAAGCACCATTTTAAGCGAAGTTGCCAAGGGGAATGACAGAAATCAAACATTTTTATTTCCAGATTAAGTAACATTATGAGAAGAAAAACACAAAACACAAAGAATAAAAGGGATTGGTTCTGCATTGCTAAACCATAAGGGACAAAAACCAGTGTTGGCATAACATTTTTCATTAACTACAGCAAAAGCAAAATGTACATATCAGTGTTACACATCCTTTTCTTGCCTAAGGCTCTGATTAAGTTCCCCAAACTTCCTTTGCTGTATAGCTTTTAATGCACCACCACATATTTTTCTGCTATCATTGAACATGTCAGAGAAATATCTCTGCAGCATGCTAAATCTAGGTTAAGACTCATGGAGACAGAGGGTGTTCTGTTTTTCTACTCAGGATATTGGAATGGCCATGGTGAGGGATTTTTTCTCCTCAACTCCATCCATTTCATGAAATAACCACCTCACTTCTGCTACAGCACCAGCCACAACTGCTCAGGTGACCCAAAGAAATTATTATGTGACTGATAATGGCCACACTGCATAAGAAGCTATCCTGATATGAATCTGATAAAGCAGCATGGTCTCCTGCCATGTCAATTCCTTTCAATCTCTGCTGCATACAGGGAATAGAGCAGGAGAAGATGTGGCCTGCTGGATTTTACAGGAGCACATCAGACAGAAGAGTTCCTCAATTTTTCATCTCGCTGCATCCCCAAACTGTAAAACATTTCCTTGACAGAGCTCCCTTTCCTTTACAAAAGGCCACAACACTCGCAGTCCATGAGAGCTGATGTATTTGCACATCAGTCTGTGCACAGACTGCTCTGGCAGAGCCCAGAGAGCTGAGCGGGCTGGGCTGGCAGTGCTGGGCTGGCAGTGCTGCCCACAGGGATCTCCCTCTCCCAGCCGGGCTGCAGGCAGGACAGGCAGCCTGTGCCACAGCACTGCCCGCAGCATGCTCAGAAATGTGAATAGATGTGATTCACGAGGTGCTCCAAATTCCAGAATTTGTGAACAAACTTTCCCGTGCGAGCGGTTTCCATTGTGCGCGGCGCCATTCAAATCCTGCCTACTTCAGCTCTCTCCAGCCTCAGGAATTTTGGGAAACTGGGGTAATATTTCAATATCAATAAAACAAGACCAGCTGTTGAACTGATATAGAAAACTTCTTTGGCCTTCGCTAGCGAGCGCAATTTTCCCTGCAGCAGGAGGAATTTTGATCAGCCTCAGATGCGCTGGCGCGGCACACACGGAGCCTGTGGGGACACGTGTGGGGACTGGGGAGAGAGAGTGCTCTGCAGCCCTGGGAGCTGAGCAGCATGCCAGGGACCTGAGCTGCAGCCCAGGGCTGGAACACAGGGAGCTGCATCCCAGGGAACTGAGCTGCATCCCTGAGAGCTGAACTGCATCCCTGAGAGCTGAACTGCAGCCCAGGGCTGGAACAGGGGGAACTGCATCCCAGAGAACTGAGCTGCATCCCAGGGAACAGAGCTGCATCCCAGGGAACTGAGCTGCATCCCAGGGAACTGAGCTGCATCCCAGGGCTGGAACAGGGGGAACTGCATCCCAGGGAACTGAGCTGCATCCCAGGGAACTGAGCTGCAGCCCAGGGCTGGAACAGGGGGAACTGCATCCCAGGGAACTGAGCTGCATCCCTGAGGGCTGAACTGCATCCCAGGGCTGGAACGGGGGAACTGCATCCCAGGGAACTGAGCTGCATCCCTGAGAGCTGAACTGCATCCCAGGGCTGGAACAGGGGGAACTGCATCCCAGGGAACTGAGCTGCATCCCAGGGAACTGAGCTGCATCCCAGGGAACAGAGCTGCATCCCTGAGAGCTGAACTGCAGCCCAGGGCTGGAACACAGGGAACTGCATCCCAGGGAACTGAGCTGCTTCCTAGGTCTGCAACAGGGGGAACTGCATCCCAGGGAATGGAGCTGCATCCCTGAGAGCTGAACTGCATCCCAGGGCTGCAACACAGGGAACTGCATCCCAGGGAACTGAGCTGCATCCCTGAGAGCTGAACTGCAGCCCAGGGCTGGAACGCAGGGAACTGAGCTGCATCCCAGGACTGGAACAAAGGGGAGAATGCACTGCAGCCCTGGGAACTGAGCTGCATTCCAGGGAACTGAACGGCACCCCTGCTCTGGAAAACAGGGAACTGAGCTGCAGCCCATGGCTGGAACAGAGGGGAGAATGCACTGCAGCCTAGGGCTGGAACAGGGGGAACTGCATCCCAGGGAACTGAGCTGCATCCCAGGGCTGGAACAGAACTGCATCCCTGCTCTGGAATACAGGGAACTGAGCTGCAGCCCGCCCATGGCTGGAACAGAGGAGAGAACTGAGCTGCATCCCTGCTCTGGAACAGGGGAGAGAACTGAGCTGCATCCCAGGGCTGGAACAGAGGAGGGAACTGAGCTGCATCCCCAGCACTCCCAGCCTCTCCCAGGGATGCTCGCACAGCTGCACGGGTGGCTCCTCATGGTGGCCCCACACAGGGACAGGGACAGGGACAGCTCCTGGGATAAGGACAGTTCCTGTGGGATGGGGACAGGGACAGCTCCTGCAGGACAGGGACAGCGACAGCTCCTGTGGGACAAGGACAGGGACAGGGACAGCTCCTGCTCCCCACACCCTCCCGATCCCCTCCCTGGTGGAGGGTTCGTGCCTCAGGGTGAAGCTCAGGGGAAATGGGCACAATTTGCATTTCACACCGAACAAATAAATGGTGAGAGGAGAAAAGGAGGCAAACATCAGCTCCTGACTGCTCAAATCTGCTACAGGCACTGCTGATTGTACCTTTCACTTGCAAACACCTCCGAGAGGCAGGTGAGAAAACCGTGCTATTTTAGGCTTTTGTAGTTCTGAAGGCACCGGGCTTGCACCGGTTTGGAGATCAATATGAGAGCACTGAGCTATCCACATAATTCTATATTTCAAACCTTGACTGACTCTTTCAGGCACCATTAAAATCTCATTTATGCTCTGAGCTTAGCATGAAGCAAATGTACAAGTTGTGTACATGTCAAGCTTAGTGCCACCAAGACAATTTCTTAAGAGAGAGGCACAGAGTCAAGTGCTCTTGTCACAGCTACAGGAAAAAAATAAAGATGTTTATTCTAGTAAGGCTCCTCCACTGTGCCCTTCCCAGCAGAATCAAAGGGTTGAGTGTGATGGTGATTATGATGACCAAAACTAAATACAGATATTTCATCATTATTCAGGAGTGTCAGAGTGAATTTTACGCTATTAAATATATCACCCCTGAAAGAACAGCCTGAGGCTTAGGCAACTCAATTAGTAATTGAGTGTGTGCCCAAGGAGTCTGAGTGTAGTCCAGGCAAACACATGGTCCAAGAGACTCCCAGTCCAACGTTACTCCTTTGACATCTAGGCCAGAACTCCAGGACTAAATATTTGCATTTCAGCTCCCATTTCAGGTCCCTACCACAACTCCTGGAGGTGTAAAGTAGGATGGGTGTTTTGTTTTTCCCTGATTTGGTTTTTCCACACAACTCTGCATTGCCAAAATCTGCCTGGAAACTGAATACAGGAAATGAATGTAGCAGGGAAAGTCGGCATTCCAGAAGAATTCAGAAATCAAAAATGGCAGCAATAGGGTTTTCAGGAGGTCAGAATTAGTAGACTTTCAACAAAATTCTGAATACTGAGGAGGTTCAGGCTGGTTCAGAAGGGTAAGTCAAAGCAAAATACCATAATTTTTGTTATGCCATATATCAACAATTACTGTTAACACACAGCAATTTGATTTAATCCCAGATTCACATTTCCACTGACAGTCTCCATAAAATCAGTGAAAATTTAGTTACTGGATTTCTCATGCCATTCTCCCAAGCGTCAGAAAGTTTCAGACTATGTCTGTAACAGACCATTTAATACTGCCAGTAAAACATCTCATGCAGAAGCCAGTAAATAAAAGAGTTTCTCCTGTCTTAATTCTAATGCAGTCTGCAATGTGTGAAATCTCTCCTTGGCAGGGGCTCTGCAGGAAACAGGGCACTGCTTTCTGTCTTCCTGGCTCTGTCTCTTCCTTCCTCAATTTCTGCATTCTCCATGGACCCAGAAACACGAAAAAATGACTCAATCCTTTATCTGACCCCAAAAATCCCCAAAAAACCTTCTCATCTCCTACAGCAACACATTAAAGGCAGTTATTTTTTCTTTAGGCATCACTTAAAGATGCTCTAGCTTGAACCACACACAAATACTTTCAGCCCTCTCCTGTCAGAGGAAATTCCTCATTATTAGTGTTACTCAAGCTTTCCAAAGCTTTCCTCCCTCCATTTCCAGAAGTCTCCCCTCCATCTCCATCCCCTTTACTCTCTCTGGCATCACAATCACACGCAGTCCGTGTGTCTGCACCACCCTGGCAGACATTATATTCTCAATATTTTATTACAGCTATTAAAAGCCATCACAGGATTGGTTTGTTTCTAAGCTGAACAAAGCCATATGAAATGAAAAGCACAGTGCAGGAGGAGAGGAAGAACTTCACAATCACACTTGACAGCTCAGCTATTTATGCTGTAAATGCATCATAAATAATTTCTGAGGTCTCCATACATTCCTGTGCTTGGTCTCATGAATAGACTGACAGCCCTTATGAACCAGGGATCCCAAAGCTGGCAGGGGGCAGTGCCAGAGCTGCTCCCCCATGAGAGCTGGTGCTGCCCTCCACACAGTTTGGGAGAGCCAGCAGCACAGATCCATTCACACCTGGGCACCTCCAACAATGAGAAAAATCAAATTCCAGAGACCCTCTCAATGGGCAAAGGCACCCCCAGGTCAGCTTTCCCAGGACTGTCTCCTCTTGCTCTCCACCTTCCACCCAGCCCCTGCCCTGCTGTGCATTCCCTCCTTGCTGCTCCTTCTCCTCCCTGTTAGCAGTTTCTGCTAATGGGGCCTCTTTGCTTTCCTTGAGCTGACCCCAGCCCTCAGAGCCCCTTTAGCTTTTCTCCAGCTCCTCTTCTCTTACTCTGAACCTTCTTTGCCTCTCCTCCATCCGGCACCTGCATCCTCTCCTCTCTCTCTTGGTGCCAAAAGGCTCCTGTTCCACCAGCTCCTGCTGCCTCTGATCCTTTCCATCAGCTCCTGGTGCTCCTGATCCTTTCCCAGCACCTCCTGTTCCTTTCCCATAGCTCCTGATGCTCCTGACCCTTTTCCATCAGCTCCTGTTCCTTTTCCACCAGGTTCTGATGCTCCTGATCCTTTACCAGCACCTCCTGGTGCTCCTGACCCTTTTCCATCAGCTCCTGTTCCTTTTCCACCAGGTTCTGGTGCTCCTGATCCTTTACCAGCACCTCCTGGTGCTCCTGATCCTTTTCCATCAGCTCCTGGTGCCTCTGATCCTTTCCCACAGCTCCTGATCTCCCCCCTCCAGCCCAGCCCCAGCAGCTCCTGCTCCAGCCCTGCTGTGCTTCCTCCTGACCACTGACAGCTTCTGATCCCGGTCCTTGTCCGCCTGTTGTCCTTGCAGGACCAAGGACAGGGAACTTGAGCACCTCAGGTGAGCAAAGGGACAGAATCGATTCCTCTGCAGAGATGCCATTCACGGAGATATGCTTCCCCATATAAAAAATGAGCAATACTCGCTTTTTCATTAAAAAGATTGCATTTGTTTGCTGAGAAAAATTTTCTAGAGATTTTTTTTTTCCCCCGGCAGGAATAAAGGAGCTAAAAAGATGACAAAAATTTGCCAAGATTTTGCAAAACTGGAATTTACAAGCGGCGGTATTTATACAAAAATAAGGTTATTTACCAACATAAAACAACCTACAAGGCTTAAAAGTGACAGAAATTTATGTAAGAAAAAAAATCCATCAAGGTTTATTAAATAAAAACATACTACCTGCCAACAGAAACATTAAAAAAGAAAAATAATTTTAAAAAAACCACAGATATGGAAAATGCAAATTATCTGCACACCAAATCCTCCCGCAGGTATCTGGTGTTTGACTGCTGGGTGCTGAGCAATGCCAGGGCTGCTCCTGCCCAGCTCTGTCATTCCATCCACTTTGTCCTGCAAGGGGACGTGTCCCCCTGTCCCAGCAGCCTGGAAATGTCCCTGTGCCCTCCCTGGGGCAGCACAAGGCTCAGGATCCCTCATTCCAGCCTCTAGCTTTTCATTATTCCGGGCATTCAGCCTGCCCTGAGCAGCACCCGGACAGCTCCAGCCCAGCAGCAGCGAGCGCTGCTCACGAAAGGCACAACCCAGCTGTTATTTAAAGCCTTAAAATATTCCACACTTCCCAGGCCAATTTATTATTCAGTTGCTCAGAAATGACAATTTAAGTCTGCTGCTGAATCCTCACTGCCCCCCTCTGTACACAGCCTGCCTAACTGTGCTGCTCAGCAGCTCGGGCACAGCCCTGGCAGCTGCAGCCCGGCCTCCCCAGGCACAGGGGGATGAGAGAGACCTCTCTGTTTGTGCACAGATCCCTCAGCTGGGGCCCCTCTGGCCAGAGACAGCTCAGGGTGTTCCTGCTGCATGTCAGAGCTGCAGCAGGGGGGCTCCAGCAGGGTCAGCAGGGCGCTGCCCCTTGGCTGGGCATCCTTATCTGGGCACTGCCCCTTGGCTGGGCATCCTTATCTGGGCATCCTTATCTGGGCACTGCTCCTTGCCTGGGCATCCTTATCTGGGCATCCTTACCTGGGCACTGCCCCTTATCTGGGCACTGCCCCTTGGCTGGGCATCCTTACCTGGGCACTGCCCCTTGGCTGGGCACCCTTATCTGGGCATCCTTATCTGGGCACTGCCCCTTATCTGGGCATCCTTATCTGGGCACTGCCCCTTGGCTGGGCATCCTTATCTGGGCATCCTTACCTGGGCACTGCCCCTTATCTGGGCATCCTTACCTGGGCACTGCCCCTTGGCTGGGCATCCTTATCTGGGCACTGCCCCTTATCTGGGCATCCTTACCTGGGCACTGCCCCTTGGCTGGGCATCCTTATCTGGGCATCCTTATCTGGGCACTGCCCCTTATCTGGGCATCCTTATCTGGGCACTGCCCCTTGGCTGGGCATCCTTACCTGGGCACTACCCCTTATCTGGGCATCCTTACCTGGGCACTACCCCTTATCTGGGCATCCTTATCTGGGCATCCTTATCTGGGCACTGCCCCTTATCTGGGCATTGCCCCTTGGCTGGGCACCCTTATCTGGGCACTGCCCCTTGGCTGGGCACCCAAGGAAAATAAATCCAATCTGCGCTAGTAGGAGTATGACTGAGGGAATTAAAGCTTCTTTTAAAGAGTTGTAGCTACGATATTTTCTGAAAAATATTTTCTTTAAGATTTTTCCTCCTGAGAAGCTGAGAGGCCTCAGGAACAAAATGTAACCAATGGTTATCTGCTGCTGTGGGATGCAACAGGTGCATCTGGGATTGGTCTCATGTGGTTGTTTCTAATTAATGGCCAATCACAGCCCAGCTGGCTCAGACTGTCTGAGACAGAGCCTTTGTTATCCTTCTTTCTTTTTCTATTCTTAGCTTAGCTGGCCTTCTGATGAAACTTTTTCTTCTATT
Source organism: Calcarius lapponicus (assembly GCA_039654755.1). Taxonomy (NCBI): domain Eukaryota; kingdom Metazoa; phylum Chordata; class Aves; order Passeriformes; family Fringillidae; genus Calcarius; species Calcarius lapponicus. The sequence continues at coordinate 1,351,553 of CM077467.1, forward strand.
CTTTCAGTATAGTTTTAATATAATATACATAATAAAATAATAAATCAAGCCTTCTGAAACATGGAGTCAGATCCTTGTCCCTTCCCTCATCCTCAGACCCCTGTGAGCACCGTCACAAAGAGGAGGCTTTTGGTTTGTAGAACCTCCCAAAATGAGAGCTGAGAAGGGTGTTTTCTATTTGCTACTCTTCCTCACTAAACAACTTACCTGCAACAAGGAAAAAGAGCATTTTAACTAAAGGCTGATGATGGCACAAGGCCAAATGTTATAAATTGGCCATAAATACAGCCTAGATTAGAAATGACAGTATAACTGTCATATAAGCCAGGAGAAAAATGGGGATAGGAGCAACAGATGCAAGAAACCACAACTATTTAGGCTAATGAATATGAAATATTGGTTACATAGAGCTGGCTGCATGAGCCTGGGTTTGATGGTTGGTTTTCCTGTTTCCCCAGTCCCTCAGTCAGGTTTTCCCAGTTCAGTCCAGGCTGCCAGGGGTTGGTCCAGCCCAGAGGTGCCTGCTGGGCTCAGGGAGCTGAGGAGCCCCACGCCTGCCCTGCCAGAGGCTGAGTTATCCTCACTGTCAGGAGGATCCATGGTGAATTACTGACTCATGTGAATTAGGGAGTGAAAAACCAGCCTTGCCAGATGTGCTTTTTTCACATATTTTGACAATTATAGTTCAGCTTAATCATTTATGATAATACTTCATAATGTTCTAGCAAATGCTCTGGAGTATACTTTGCAAAAAATAATGAAGTCTTAAGTAACATGGCAACTCACTCAGCTTTTAAATCTTTGCTGGGAAGCAGGAGGAAGCAGCCAGTGTTTTGTGCAGATTATGGAGAGTTATTGTAGTGAAATTAGGAACAGTTCCATTATTGCTTCCCCATCAGGTTCTGAAGCATTTACTACTGTAAAAGCACCGTGGTTCTACAGCAACAAGGCACCCTGAAATGAGATCACATCAGAGCAGAGCTGCAGAGCCCAGGAGCAATGCTATTACACAGAAACATGGGGTTACACAATAGAAACCATGGGAAAGGACTAACAATTCCTGTGTCTGCATTCAGCTCTGTTCTCTTAATTCTCATTGCAAGTCAGCTGTCAAAGTCCTACATAACAATCTTCTAATCACAGCTTTGCTCAGCTAAAGCTGCAAGCCATCATAAAAGTGCTTCTTTTACTTTAAAAAAGAAAAAGCATCTTAAAAAATCATTCTAATCAAAATTTTCCATCTGACTCCTTTATCACAACTTCTGGCCAGGGTTGGAGAAGCACCAGAAATGAATCGTGTGATCTGGCAGAGCTCACTCAGGGCACACACAAAGTTGCTACAAGCACCTAAACATCTGTGTCAGTAACACTGACACTGCCTCAGCTGTGAGAAATGGCAGCAGCTGAACAGCCCCTGTACCTAATTTCAAGGAAATTAAGGAAGCCAGTGGCACTCACAGAAAATTCCCATTTCCCAACTTCCTTGTTTTGCTGATTGGCAGCAGTTGCCATTATAGCATAAGGTGGAAAATAGGAACAACTTGCACAGATCTCTCATATGCTTCACATTCTGTGAGTGTTTAGGTGGAAGGAGTTATTGTTCCAAGGCTCAGAAGAGGTAACAGAGCATTCACTGCAGATGCAAGTCTGAGGCACTCTCCATTTCATAACATCAGAATCCCTCCAAATGTTGTGCCAATGGAGACAGTAAACTGACAAGAAATGTAGATCAATGTTCTTTAAACATTTCAGCTTTTCTGATAAGCAAACATTTCAGTCTGTGTAATATTGTCAAACTACAGCTGCAGAGAATTTTGAAGAGGCTCCTGTGTGCGCTTTAAATATTCCCATTTCTTTCTACCAGGGAATGTTCTCAAGAGAGCAGAACGCCAACACAATCCTGCTCTCAGTGCCTCCTTCCCTGTGCTGAGCGTGGCAGAGCCCCAGAGAGCTCCTGCACCTCCTGCCTCTGCCTGAAACAGCCCTCAGAGCTGCACCAGTGCTCACAGAGACACCTCTGCCCCGGATTTGTGCACAAAAACCCAAACGACATTGCAGGGAGAGAGAGAGAGGGGATTTGGCAAAGCAGGCAGAAGGCTACAGGCATTACCCTGCCATTAAATTAGCATTTAATCTTTCCTTCACAAGATGCAGCGTTTTCCTGAGAAATGTGATCTTTGCGAGATACCAGACTCGGGGATCTGTCAAATAATCAAAAAGCTGATTTCCCACCACAGAAAAATCTTCCCATGAAATAAGACTTTTTGAATGACACACAGAGAAATTACAGGAAGGTAGTGAATGCTTCTTGTATGATGGGAAGAAACGTTCCAAAGACCTCAGACTAAAAAGTAAAATGTTAAAACTAAGAAGATTTTATATACATGTGAAGGAATTTATATAAAATTGAGACTCCATCATTAAAATTGGGTCCAAAAGGTGCAAGGAGATAAACTCGAGTCCTGATGGCCTCAAGAAAGCATCCCATGTAATGGCAGAGGAAAAGTGATTTGGACAATTAGGTCCATGTTCTGCCTGTGCACAGAGAGTTTAAAAGGCAGGAAACAACTTTGCCAGTGAGAGGTGTTTTTGTAGCACTTTCCACATCAACCAGTAAACTCTCAAACTGCTCACAGCTAGGAAAACAAGAAAATATTCTGTAAAAATAAACAATGATTCCGTATCCACTTCCACATTGTTCTTTGTAGCTTCCTCCTTTTACTACCACACCCAGGAAAGAAGAACAAGAAGTTTGTCTTAGGCAGGTTCTGGATGTGGTAACAATGACTATTGGCCTTCCAATATGCACCATTTTACATTTCTCTTTGGTGAGAAAAATGAATCTGTGCTTGTGAGACACCAGGCAGGAGTGTTCTCCAGATGGCAGAAACTTCCTCTGCTTAGGAGATAAAACACAAGAAAACAAATAGCGAGAACTTTACAAACTTCCAAAAGGCAGAAAATAGTAACATGGCTCGCTAATCACTTTGCAATGCTTATCAAGATTGCGCCTGTGGCTCTGCCAAATAAAAAGCTTCACCCAGCTGACTCATCCTCCCTCTTCACAATAGCCAGGATTCGTTATCTAAAGTAAAGGCAGGAATAAGAGCAAGAACTAGAAAAGTGAATTTTCGTGTCATATTTCAAAGAGATTGAGCTCTGCAGGTTTTACAAACACTTCAAGGGAATTTGAGTTACAGTGTTTGAGTTCATTACAAGAGCTCAAAATCGAAGAAGATCAGAAATGCCAAGAAAAAACAAAAGATATGTCTAGCATCTTCCAGAAAATCAACTCATCTCTATGATTTTACATCAACATATAAAATGGTAGTAACAAAAGAGTCAAACACCTTTGCATCAAGCTGGTTCTAAAAAGTGACATTAAAACGTGGTGTGTTTGTGTGGGTTTGTGAAAGGAGAGCCTCCACATCCACACAGAGCTGAGCCAGGCAGCCTCCCCAGCTCATGGAGCAAACAGAACAGCACTGCTCTCAGAGAATCTGTGTCTCTGCCTTTCAGGGGCTTTGTGATGCCATTGTTCCTGTGCCATTTGTGTGATGTCATTACTCCAGTGCCATTTGATATCTCTATTCCAGCGCCATTCTTGTGATGTCACTGTGCCAGTGCCATTTTTCTTGTGCCACTATTCCAGTGCCATTTTTTTAATGTCACTGTGCCAGTGCCATTTTTGTGCTGTCACTATTCCAGTGCCATTTTTGTGCTGTCACTATTCCAGTGCCATTTTTGTGATGTCACTATTCCAGTGCCATTTTTGGGATGTGCTTGTGCCAGTGCCATTTTTGGGATGTCACTATTCCAGTGCCATTCTTGTGATGTCCCTGTGCCAATGCCATTTTTGTGATGTCACTATTCCAGTGCCATTTTTGGGATGTGCTTGTGCCAGTGCCATTTTTGTGATGTCATTATTCCAGTGCCATTTTTGCAATGTCCCTGTGCCAGTGTCACACCCCTGCTCTCGGTGTCCCTTGGGTCACTGCTCCCCCTGCATTCCCCTTTCCTCCTGGTTCCCCTCACCCCTCAGCTGCTCCTGGCAGCTCCCAGCTTCAATCTGAAAGTGAGGAAACAGCAAAGGGACACCTGTGGGGAGCTGGGAGGGAGGAACAGCTCAGCACGCCCCCAATAAAGTTTAACATCATTCATCTCTGAACAGTGACGATTCAGAGGCACAGTGAGCACAGCCATGAGACTGAACCAATGCCCAATGTTAAAGAAAATGAGCATTTCCCGAGCTGCCTGCTGTGCTCTCTGCACCCCTGACACATGGCAGAGCTCCTGGTGTGAGTTTCTGCCCTGGTACAGCCACAGGCTGCCATGGGAGGCAGGGGAGGGAGGCAGCTTGCACACCAAGGTATAAAGTGATACAGGCTTATCCAATAGTTCAACACCAGGAAAAAGCCTCTGAGGTCTTATCTTGTATTGATTCAGCTCTTCACACAACTGTTAAAGCAAAAAATCTCTCTTCCTCTCTGGACAAAAAAATAAAATAAATAAAAATCAAGCAATCTTACAGCATAGAGATGTTTTGTTCCAGACAGTATTTACTTCTCTACAGGATTAAGCGGGCATCTAGTCTCAAGGAGCACAGGGATAACCTGGATTAAGTTTTTTGCTTCTCCTGGTGAGAAATAACTTGTTTGCCAAATATTTCTGAAGTAACTGTGACATCCAGAAAGTCTACTTGAATTGGGGAAGCAGAGAAAAGTGGTAGTAAAGAAAAAAGCTTGGGAAGCAAACATGCCATCAAGAAAAATAATGTACTGAATAGCTGTATGGCAAATCCTTATTGGTATATATCTGTCTGAGTTCCTCAGCAAAAACACACCAGGGGCCCATAGCTGGGGAGAAGGGAAAACAACAGCCAGCAGAACAATAAGAGATCCTGAAGGAAGCATACATAATAAAAAACAGCTATAAACACTTAGCAAGATAGTAACAATTGTTTCCTCGAAACTTAGCACCTCATTTGGTAACAAAAATGATTTCCAGCAAAGTGAAACCCACAGGATTGGCTGCTCTAATTCAGACCACCCATCCCATTGCAATCCTCTAATTCAGACCGTCCTATTGCAATCCTCTAATTCAGACCATCCATCCCATTGCAATCCTCTAATTCAGACCACCCATCCCATTGCAATCCTCTAATTCAGACCGTCCTATTGCAATCCTCTAATTCAGACCACCCATCCCATTGCAATCCTCTAATTCAGACCGTCCTATTGCAATCCTCTAATTCAGACCACCCATCCCATTGCAATCCTCTAATTCAGACCACCCATCCCATTGCAATCCTCTAATTCAGACCACCCATCCTATTGCAATCCTCTAATTCAGACCATCCATCCCATTGCAATCCTCTAATTCAGACCACCCATCCTATTGCAATCCTCTAATTCAGACCATCCATCCCATTGCAATCCTCTAATTCAGACCACCCATCCTATTGCAATCCTCTAATTCAGACCATCCATCCCATTGCAATCCTCTAATTCAGACCATCCATCCTATTGCAATCCTCTAATTCAGACCATCCATCCCATTGCAATCCTCTAATTCAGACCACCCATCCTATTGCAATCCTCTAATTCAGACCGTCCTATTGCAATCCTCTAATTCAGACCACCCATCCTATTGCAATCCTCTAATTCAGACCATCCATCCCATTGCAATCCTCTAATTCAGACCACCCATCCCATTGCAATTCTCTAATTCAGACCATCCATCCTATTGCAATCCTCTAATTCAGACCACCCATCCTATTGCAATCCTCTAATTCAGACCGTCCTATTGCAATCCTCTAATTCAGACCACCCATCCCATTGCAATCCTCTAATTCAGACCGTCTATTGCAATCCTCTAATTCAGACCACCCATCCCATTGCAATCCTCTAATTCAGCCCGTCCTATTGCAATCCTCTAATTCAGACCACCCATCCCATTGCAATCCTCTAATTCAGACCATCCATCCCATTGCAATCCTCTAATTCAGACCACCCATCCCATTGCAATCCTCTAATTCAGACCACCCATCCCATTGCAATCCTCTAATTCAGACCGTCCTATTGCAATCCTTACACCCACCCAAGGATGTTCTCCTGTAGTTTGGAGTGTTTGACACCTGCAGAGCCCAGAGCAGCTCCTAGCTGGGAGCAGAAGGATTTTAGCCCCGGTGTGAGGGAGGAACGAAGGCAGGGCTGTGCTCTGACCTGGGGCTGACCTCACAGGGAATGGACAAACCTTTCCCCCGTCCTCAACAAGCAGGTCAGGCTAGAGCAGAACAGGTTTTGTTCATGCAAGCAAAGCCACTGATGGATGGAAAGGAGAAATCCAAGCCTGCAGAGAGCCTGGGAGGTGCTGGGAGCAGGGGGGACCCAGGGCTCTGCAGGTGACACCCAGGACTGGGTGACAGTCACAGCCGATTGCTGGTCCAGCTCCTGCCCTGCATGCTCTGAGCGTGCTGCTGAAGGCAAGCTGCAGATGCTCAGAAGGAGAGAAACAGATCCAAAAGCCCAGCCCAACATGCTATTTTATAGGAACATTCTAGCAAGGCACAGGCAGGCAGAGAGATCTCTGAGATCCACACAGGATGGAATGGTCACAGATGCGCCACATGGTCGAGGAGGGCAGATCATGTGCACAAATGCCTGCAAACTTCTAGCAACAAGTCCACTGCAGTGAATCACAGGGGGAACAAATATTTAAATACTGAGAAACGTTATCTTGTTATTCCTGTTTGATGCCAAGATGAAAATGGCAACTATTAAACCTACACATTTGTTCTTCTCTTGTTCTGAGGGTCTGAAAGGAGACAACTTTTGTGAAGCTGTGACAGCACTTAGGAAATGGAAAGTACAGGCTGATAACAGCAAGTGACCCCCTCCCCCAGAGCCAGATGGACAAATCTGTGCTAGCAGAGGGGTTTTGTTCTTCCTGCAAAGCCCAAGCAGAGCCAGCCACAGACGTGGCAGCAACAGCGTGAGCAGCACTCCCACTTCACTGCTGAGCATCCTTGAGAAACTATTAATTAGTTACAAAGTTTAAATAGGCACCTTCCACTGGTCTCTTCAAGGAACCACGTTATTCATCTCAATTAAGTGGAACCCCACAGAATGGCTGTGGGGAGTTCAGAATAACACCAACTTTTTCAGAAGCCTCTTTTCTTATTTTACTGCTTTCACTTTTGTTAATTGCCTAATTCCACCTTTTCCTGACTGCAGTCCCCTTGGGAGGTAAAGACCACTTAGCTATTTATTCACACAAGCAATGGGGCTTTGAAAGAAAAGAAAAAAACAACTGTGCTCACATTTTCAGACATCTGACAAACGAGACTAATTCATTAGTAATTAAAAACTGTAGCATTTAAAATGCTCATCTTACTGGCACACTGGCAGGGAAACAGAGCAGCTCTGGAGAATGGGGTGGGCACATGTGGATGTGTTTGCTCAGGTGGGAAAGGTGAAATTCTCACAGGTTCCTCCTTCCACCTCCATCTGCAGTGACTGGGCCTCCCAGGGCTCCCCTGGGACTTGGATTCCAGGGCTGCTGATGGGAGAAGGATTTTCAGGCTGCATCTGTTGCCATTGCTGAAAAGCCAGGGTGGCTGGGGGTTCAGCACCTGAACATCACCCCCGTGCCTCTGGAGAAGGATTCAGGTGCAGGGAACACGGTTGGGACCAGGTTTTGAACAGGAGACTACAGCTCACCCGCTCTGATACGGTAATTACATTCTAATTCTGATTGGAAAGACCCAGACAAGAATAAACATCTGTTACAGGACACTGCCCTATTGACTTCCAGCAAAATCTTCTGTAATTGCCCAGGTAATAACAGCAGCACTTTGAAAGCCTCAGCTTCTGGAGCTGTTTTAGGATTTTTTGTTAAGTAATCACTTCTTTCACAGATGGAAAACAAAGTTAGGAAAGTTGTAACTCTACAAGTAACAGGCTTAAAAAGCCAGAAACAACTTTCTGTTAAAAAGTTAGCACATTGGTCTTATTATTACTTGCAGTGGGTAATTCTGCATTTCACTGGATTTACATTCAAAATAGTTGGCTTCACCTTTCATCCTTCCTCTCATATTCAATATTTACCTATCTCAAGATGTTCTGCCATGTTTCATTTGTATTTTCTGTGCCAGATCAGTATTTCTATTATTAGGCTTTCAAGTTTCTTTTCTAATGTATCATTTTTGCATGTGCTGACTGAAACAATAATTAAAGTATGCAGGTTCTTACAAGGAAGGAGGAGAATTTTCAGTCCTAACTGGAGGCAGAGGTGCTAAGAGCCAAGAGAATTTCTTTGGAGAGCACTGTTTGAAACGTATGCAGAATTAGGGCTCTGCTCTACAGCAATTTCAGAGCACACCAGGAGCTGTCCTTGCTCATCACCACCACCCTAAGTTCCCTGTCTGAAGGTTCCCAGTGACCAACTCCCACTGGGGGAACACCTTACCAAGACTCAGCCTTCTGGTTTAGCAGAATTCCTTTTCCCCTGAGGCTCTCCCTGCAGTTTTAATGCCATAAACACCTTCTGCAGATGCTGAGGTGCACAGGTGATGCCCAGGGGATGCTGAGCTGGGCATTGCCCCCTCCAGAGGGGTCTCAGGCCTGGGGTGACCGAGGCAGCCCAGGACAGTCCCTGGCTTCCCCTCTCCCCCAGGATCTGCTCTGCTCTCTGGAGCTCCTCTGGGACTCCGAGACCATAAAAGCTTTGGGTTCTTTCTGCTCCCTCACCCCAATGTCACAGCTGGCAGGGGCAGTGCCCCAACCCTGGCCCCAGCCCAGGCTCCCCCCAAGGATGTCAGAGACCAGAGGGTCCTTCCTGCACCTGGAGCCTTCAACCAGCTCTGTCTGGAGCTCCCCCTCCACCCAGGACACAAATAGAACTCCCTCCCATTGTGGTGTTGAGTTCATTGTTAACCATGCAAATCCAAACTCAACAAAATCCCCGTTTTTTAAATTATTAATTAGCAAACGACAGCATAAGTGGTTTTGTATCGAGTATAAACCTCTGAAATCAATGAAGCTGTTTTACATGAAAGAAATGTATTATTTTAAACACCTTAATGGTGTCAGGAGACTTGCATCAACATTAATCTCAGGCAGGGAACATATTCAAAAAATACAGCTCTCATTGGGTACAAGACTCATTAATAGTTTGCAATAAATATGATGTGCTGAGATAAGCATCCAAGCTCACCGATTTTTGGTCTTTTCTGAATTCTTCTCAGCTATAATTAACCCAGCAGCAAATTTGGGCCCTTCTAGGGCAGAGGTCTGCGAACTCTGTGCTTCAACCTTGGGAGCAATTATTGTCTGGGCAAAGAGGATACTGTAACAGCAAGCTGGAAACCTCAGTTATTAGGGCTTGATCCTGAAATTGGCTTAATATTTTAAGGAGAGGAGCAGAATGGGGTCAGCTGATGCTGCTAATTTTGTGTGACATCACCACACATATTGGAGAATTGTCTTCATTGTGTGAAGACAGAGTGACAGCCCAGCAGTGATCAATTCTGCAATAAACTGCTGGGCTTGGAGACTGGAACACTTGGGAGCTATGGAACATTGATCAGAAACCCCATTCCCCATAAAAATCAGTTTCAAACAGCAAGCACAGAGTTATTGAGAGGGGCTCTTTTGGCTGGGGGGGATTTGCTCCTCTGGGTCAGAGGGATCCCTGTGTCCAGACATGCTGAGAGGAATTGTAAAGTCACTTCCTCCAGGAGGTCTGGAACATCTTAAAAGCAAATCAGCCCCCCAGCCATTCATTTCCTGAGGAACACCTCACGCTGTGCCTGCAGCCACTCTGCTGCCACATTTCCCCTTTGCTGCTGCCCCACAACAAACACACATCCATAGCATGGGGGTGTCCCACACAGGTGCAAAAGGGAGATGTGGCTGTGAAATAACCCCCAGTCAGCTGGGAAAATAAAACACCTCCAAAACACCCTGCAAGACAAAAGCCTTGCAGCAGAATCAGCTAAAACCAGGCTCCAAATGCAATTTCAGAGAACCTACCTCAAAATGACCTAAAATGCCTGAAACCATAAACAAAAGCCAGTTCACAATAGCACAGGTTTTTACTCTTCCTATTATGGACCCCATCAAAGGAAATTAAAAGCTTCCAAATGCTTTTTCCAGATTCTAATGGAATACTTAATTGTTTAGGAGGAAGCAGTTTTGCATTGCAATAATAGCTGGCATAAAAGAATTCAAGTCAGAAATGGCAACAGGATCTTCCTGGGGAAAAGTCTGTACCTTTGGAGTATACTTCCCTTCAGCACAACAAAAGCCCAGATGTGGGACCTTCAAACTCAGGGCATCATTGTCTCAGGGCAAATGACACAGTTCTTCAGAGTTTCTCTGGGTTTTTTTGGTAACAGGATAAAAAAAACCCATTTTTGTTTTGACCTCAAATTTCTTGTGCTTGCTGCATATTCTTCTGCCTCTTGTTTTGAATATTTATATTATTCTGAGTAATTGCATGCTGGCAGTTTTCATAATCACTAATTGCACTAGATGACTCTTGTGATCACAAATAAAACATTCGGGAGGGAATAAATGAATGGAACCATCCTCAGAATCAATAACTGCTGAAGACTTCTTACACACAAATAAATATCTTTTTTTTTGGTGCACAGAATAAGTTATCTAGTATTTTCATCTTCATTGTTGATGCAGAAGCAAACTTTTTTGTTCATTCTTGAATTTAGCATTGTGTCAGATTTCTCAGTGTCTCTCATGTACAACACTTTGAACTGGCAGAGAAAATAATCCATTAGTGTTGGATCCAGCCCTGTCTCTGGATAATGAAAACTTTTAAAATAAATTAAAGGGATTGAAATTAAAACAGTACACAGAAAAATAAAGAAGGACAACAGCACTGCATTTCTTTGTTGGTACTGGTTTTGAAATGATTCATAATTCAATTAGTATAGATCACAAGTTTGTTGATTTGCTAAAGAGAGATCTCCAGGGCATAAAAATATTTATATAATGATTGGAACAGCAAATAAAATTCATAAACAAAAATAATTTAAATTATAACTGAAAAATTACTATGCTTTAAAATATAATTCAGAAATGTCAGGAGAAAAATCCCTTAAGGAAACATCTCCAGTCCAAACAAAACCTAGAAGCCCAACCAGCCTGAGCTTTCCCTGGTCAAGGTGCCAGAATTGCAGTGATTATTCTGCAGTGTCTGTGCTGGGCACACACAGAGCCCCTGCCCTGCTTTACAGCTCTGCCTCCTGCTGCCAAACCAGCCGGGACTCCTGCAGAGGCTGGGAATTACACCACTTATCCAGCGGGGCATGCAAGTTAAAATTGGGCAAAACTATTTCCACAGAGTTAAAGGCTGAGACAGACTGCCCCAGCTGGGCCTTCATGGCCACAGGCAGCAGCAGGAATTGGCTTTTCAGCTTCCCCCTGTCAGTGCAGGATCCCCAAAATGCCATTGCCTGGCAGAGAATGCAGCAAACTCAGTGCAGGATCCCCAAAATGCCATTGTCTGGCAGAGAATGCAGCAAACTCAGTGCAGGATCCCCAAAATGCCATTGCCTGGCAGAGAATGCAGCAAACTCAGTGCAGGATCCCCAAAATGCCATTGCCTGGCAGAGAATGCAGCAAACTCAGTGCAGGATCCCCAAAATGCCATTGCCTGGCAGAGAATGCAGCAAACTCAGTGCAGGATCCCCAAAATGCCATTGTCTGGCAGAGAATGCAGCAAACTCAGTGCAGGATCCCCAAAATGCCATTGCCTGGCAGGGAGTGCAGCAAACTCAGTGCAGGATCCCCAAAATGCCATTGTCTGGCAGAGAATGCAGCAAACTCAGTGCAGGATCCCCAAAGTGCCATTGCCTGGCAGAGAATGCAGCAAACTCCGTGCAGGATCCCCAAAATGCCATTGTCTGGCAGAGAATGCAGCAAACTCAGTGCAGGATCCCCAAAGTGCCATTGCCTGGCAGGGAGTGCAGCAAACTCAGCGCAGGCATGGAAAGGCTCTGCCCTGTGCACCTCCCCAGTTCTGCTCCACAAAAGAAGGAACAACTGGAAATACTGACTGTGTGATCACACATTTCGTGTTATTCTGGTCCAAGGGATGCCACCTGAGGAACTCTTTAATTTCTGAAGTGGCCCATGGTAATCAGTGGCAGCAAAGGGGAAGGTGCAGCTTCTCCTCACCCCCAAATAACCACGGGCAGTTCCAGGTTGCTCCTGATCACCTGCAGGCAATCAGATACAACACTCCTGATCCAAATCAAAATGCAAATGGAAACTCACTCATCTGCCACGCAGAGTCATAAACATCCACACAGTTCCCTGTCTGGAGCAGCAGTGATCTGCAGTTAACAGATGAGAGCAGAATCATTTTCTCCCAGGTATTTATGCACGGGTGTCAGTGCCACACATCCTCTCCTCATCTCACGCCAAGATCTAAATGCTCCATCACGGTATATTTAGTGACACGCGGGCAAAATGCAAATGTGAAATTTAAAGTTATATAAATTAAATTATAATCTCCTCCTCACTAGTGGGATCTGAGCCTGGGAGAACCTAAAGCTCCTATCAAGTACAAAAATAAGAGATCTGTTTCAAGATGTGTTCAGCAGCTGCAGCTTCCATTTGGATAACAAAGCACCTACTACAAATAAATAAGTGTACAATTTCCACAGAGCTCCAAATGCACAGAGCTCTTCTGGAAGCCTGTCACTGCAGTTAATGTTCCTTGGGCATGTTTAGCCCAGCCACCCAAACTAACTGTGACTTCTGCAGAGGTCTGGGAATTGCACCACTTATCCAGTGCATAATGAAAATTAAAATTAAGCAAAAAAATTTCCACAGAGTTAGGTTGAGACAGACTGGAATTTATAAGCAAATGATTAGAAATGATTAAACAATGGAGCTTAGTTTTAAATGGTGTGAAATTACTTCAGGACCAGCAGAACTTCATTACTTTCTCTGTTTGTGCATAATGGATTTTTTGGAGTATAATTTCTCTCTTGAAAAGCTCCATGATATTAAAATGTTTTTGATTAACTAGTCAAGAAGCAAAGCAAACAACAGACATTTTTATATACTGGTATCCAAATAACTCAGGAGGATAACTGGGAGCACAATGAAAACTGAACGGAGCCAGAAATGCCTTGTAAATATTACAGTAGACGCTTCTGCCAAAATATTGTCAGCCAGTACAGATTGCACAGTGCCATAATTACAGTAGATGACATAAAATTATTACAAATTAACAGTTTATAGCACAAAGTCATGCATTATGTATTTTTATTAAGTAGCTACACAAGAGTGTGAAATGAAGAACTGTGAAATAGTGTAAAAAGTGATTGATCTAAACTTCCTCTACCACACAAATTACAAGCTCTTTTTTTTCCCCCAAGGTTTAAACTCAACACACGCTCTTAGGCAAGAATTCCTGGAACTGGGGAGAAACGTGTCAAAGCCCAGAATTCCATTTCTGCAGCCCCACACAGACATTTCAGTGCCCATTAGAGCCAGCCCTGAGTCCCGTTTCAGCCCCGGCAGAGAGGAGTGTTTGCTGCAGGTGAGCACACACACCAGGTGAGCACACACACACATCTGGCTGCAGGTGAGCACACACACACACACCTGGCTGCAGGTGAGCACACACATCTGGCTGCAGGTGGGCACACACACACACCTGGCTGCAGGTGAGCACACACACACACACCTGGCTGCAGGTGAGCACACACACACACCTGGCTGCAGGTGAGCACACACACACACCTGGCTGCAGGTGAGCACACACACACACACCTGGCTGCAGGTGGGCACACACACACACCTGGCTGCAGGTGAGCACACACACATCTGGCTGCAGGTGAGCACACACACACACACACCTGGCTGCAGGTGAGCACACACACACACACACCTGGCTGCAGGTGAGCACACACACACACCTGGCTGCAGGTGAGCACACACACGCATCTGGCTGCAGGTGGGCACACACACACACACACCTGGCTGCAGGTGAGCACACACACACACCTGGCTGCAGGTGGGCACACACACACACACACCTGGCTGCAGGTGGGCACACACACACACCTGGCTGCAGGTGGGCACACACACACACACACCTGGCTGCAGGTGGGCACACACACACACCTGGCTGCAGGTGAGCACACACACACACACACCTGGCTGCAGGTGAGCACACACACACACCTGGCTGCAGGTGAGCACACACATCTGGCTGCAGGTGGGCACACACACACACCTGGCTGCAGGTGAGCACACACACCTGGCTGCAGGTGAGCACACACACACACACCTGGCTGCAGGTGAGCACACACACACACACCTGGCTGCAGGTGAGCATACACACACACCTGGCTGCAGGTGGGCACACACACACACCTGGCTGCAGGTGGGCACACACACACACCTGGCTGTGCGTGTGCATCCCTGTGAGAAGCACATCTGTGCCCAGCTGAAACCGAGCTCAGCCACAGCAGCCAATCTCAAGCTCACTTCTCCTAAATTTGCTGTCACTTCTGTGAAGCAGGCAGGAGCAGAATGGAGCTTTGGAGATGCATTAAGTGCTCTGAGTCTCCAGAATGAAATCTCAGGCCAGCAGAGGCACTGCTAGGAATTAACTGGGCTGTATTTCTCCTCGTCCCAGCTGACAGACTCTTGCAAGGAAGGTTTTACATCAAGACAGACACCGCTTTCCTTTAGAGCATCTCTGTATTCTGGCAACGCTTGAGAACGTATTTTGGATCAAGCCAAGACACAAAAAAAGCCAGTTGTTTATTTTACAGATTAACATGGCCTAATCTATTTTCTACTTGCAAACATTCACCATTTCTGGTCAGCCTCACTTCTAAAAATAACTTTGCTTTAATTCTGTCACAGTGGATTCAGTCTCTGATTAATCTATTAGAGATATTATTAATATAACTTTGATTTATGAGATATAAATACATCTGTTATATATCAGTCAGTGAATTTCTCTAACAGAAGTTATCTTGCAGAGGAAATGTGCCTTTCCCCAAGGAGCACTCGTGCAGTCACAGTAGTTGTTACATTTAGGAAACAAATCTGTCTGTGACTTGCCATTTCCTTCCTGCATCAATCTGGTTTATTAGGGATTGGAAAAGGTTCTGTGTGCCATGGCACACACACATGGCAAGAACCTGCCCTGCACAGAGCCCACAGTATTCCAGATCTCCTGGGGAACCATCAGAGTCTCATCAAACACAAAAACCCCAACTCAGAAATGCAAATTATTCAGAAATTTTGGAAGCGCTGCAATCGCCTGTTGCTGTTTTTGTCACCCAGGCCCAGGAAGGTTTTTCTTCACCTTGGCCAAACAGCAAACTGTTATTGCAAAGAACAGATAAATGAACAATAATAGCAGGGGATGAACAGCAAAACCTGAGTTAACAGAGCAGCTCCAGCCAGGCTCCTGTCACAGGGCAGAATTCCAGTTCACAGAACATTCTGCCATAATCCTGTTCCATTTATCAGCAATGGCAGTCACTACATGGAAAAAATACAGATTTCCTACCTACAGCAAATGAAGGTTGTTTGCTCATTTTCATGGAGCATGACACTGCAGAGGGGAATTAGTGGCACAAAACACTTTGGAGAAGTGGAAATCCTACTACACAAAACGCAGCTCCTATGACACAAAAACATTCATGCAAATAAGTCCCTGAAGATCTGTGTCCACCTACAATCATAATTTATAGAACAAGAGTACACAAAAAACCTCAGGAAACCTTTTCCTGCTTCAACTCAAACTCTACTTTTCAAGCTGCTCGCACGACTCCAGATCATCATAACCAAACAGGGGCTTAAAAATCATATACCTAAAGAAATATAGCTAAAACTCTTTAATTTCACACCTCTATTTTGCCAAATAATTCCACAAAAGATCTCGGGCAGAGCACACACAGAAGGGCTCCCGTGTTTGTGGTTTATTCCTTCCCAAAAGTGCTCAGGCTGCAATGCCAGCAGCTCCTCCTCACTGAGGCTGTTTGTAAACTCTGCTCTGGCCATTTAAACAGCCCTACGATCCCCGATTTTGGGAATTCCATGCTTTTCCTTGGCACGAGAGGTTCCACAATCAGGTTTTGGGCAGCCCATCCAAGCCCCAGTGTGACGTCAGCTGTTTATTTACAACACGAACGGGAACGGGGTCATTCTTGATCAGTGTCACGAACTTTATTTTTCCAGCATCAGTCTCATTGTTACAACAATGCAGCAAAAGATGCCGACAGTTCCCTGATCAGAGTGCCCAAGGTGCTTAGCATTACAGCATAACATAAAACAAGCGAAGTCTCAGTTTCAACCAATCACAGAAAGCAAAAGCATAATGACAGAAGTTTTTCTCCAATAACTTGAAGCCTATGTAACTTTCGGCTAAAACAATAGCAGTTTTCTTTTCAACACAATGCTTCGTTCACAGAAGACAGAGCACAAAACTCTATTCATATTTAACCTTCTAAATGTATACTTAAGATATACTTTTTGCAACCTAGAAAAGCAATTCAACATAGGCCTACTGTTTTATTTCTCACGTCTCAAAAGCTGCTGAGAACTTTTTCTGCTAGCTTAGCATTTCACTGTCTTTCACTGCTCTCGGGCCTGCCTTGTTCAGAGCTTTCTCAAAAAACCCCCAAACCTATGGACTCCAACACCAGTGCTCCTGGAAGCGCAGCCTTTCCTTTCCCCCGGCCAGTGAGCTCCCTGGGGCAGGCAGGAGAATCACACCTGGCAATGCCAGAGGAGGGGAGGCAGCCCTGGGTGCAGCAGGGCTCCTGTGGCACCTCAGTGCCAGTGTCAGAGCCCGGGCAGCAGTGAGCCCAGCCACCATCTCGGTATCAGCCTCGCCTGCAGTTTACATACGGCCGCCAAGGGGACGGAACACTCCAGGACAGCGTCTCGAGCCTTTTGTTTCTTCAGCATCAGCCCCAATACATTGTTATGACAATGCAGCAAAAGATGCTGACAGCTCACTGACCAAACAGAGTGCCAAAGGGACTCAGCATTACAGAACAACATAAGACAAACAAAGTCCAAGTTTCATCCAGTCACAGGAAGCAAGAGCACAGTGACAGGAGTTATTCCCAATCACCTGAAGCACACGTAGCCATGGTTAAAACAACAGCAGTTTTCTCTTCAACACAATGATTTGTTCATAGAAGACAAAGCACAGAGCCTTATTCCTATTTAACCTTCTAAATGTATACTTAAAATATACTTTTTGCAGCTTAGGAAGACAACTCACATAGGCCTACTGTTTTATTTCTCACGTCTACACTGCTGCTTAGCACTTTTTTGCTGGCCTGGCATTTCACTGTCCTTTACTGTTTTTGGGGCCTGTCTTTTTCAGAACTTTCTCAAAAACCCCCTAACCTATGGATCCCGACACTCAGCACTGACTGCCACAAACAGGACACAGTGTGGGAGCAGGTGAGAGGGGAGGGACACCAAGGAGCTCTCCAGTCTGCACCGAAACTCCAGCACCATTTTCTTCTCATGATTCTTTCTTAGTGTTTGATTTCTCTTCTGATGACAGTGTAATGCACACTGACACCTTTTCATTTCCACATCATCAGAAGTTCTCTAAAGGCTCACGCTGAAACCTCACTGCAATAATCACAGTGGAATCAAATTAACATCCTAATGAATTCTCCATGGACTTGTGCCCCTCTGGGCTTTCCCCACTCCAATCTCCTGTCACAATGGCACCTTAACTGGGTCCCTACAGATTCCTACCAAAATTATGATGAACCAGCTCACGTGACAGCACACTGCATTCATCTGAGCAGAGAGGCATTGGAAAAGGAATGATTCTGAAAAGGAACTACTGGATACAGTTAGAATGTCAGGTTTGCTGCTCTGGTTTTTTTGGGTTTTTTTCCCATACTATTCCCAAAGAAGCTGGTCTGGAAAAAAGTGACCTGGAAACCCCCTCCAAAATTATTTAAAATATTCATCTGGAAAACTGTCAAGCCCTGCAACATGACAGTGTGTGCCAGAACTGCTGCAGAGAGAAGCCACTGCATTTTCTGGCCACACAGGGTTCTCACAGTCAGTGGCATTATTTGTGAAGAAATGCAAACTCCTCAACCTCACCAGCCCCTTTCTGTGGTACAGGGGCTGCTCAAGCACCACTGGATTGTAAAGAGCATTTCACTCCAAGTATTCAAAGTTAAAAAAATTCTGCTGGTCTGAGGCTGACACAAGTCTTGTTTCAATGATAACACCTGAAAAAATCCTTCTTTATGGGATTAATCTGTGGAACTCTCCTGCCTGGACTGTCCTAAGCCACAACACACCAAATCCTACAGAACACGAATGCAACAGCAAATCTCCAAATGTGCTGATGCTTTTTGGCCCTAAGTATTATTTGTAGAGACATTCTTCACATAAATATTTCATTTTGCTGTCTATACACACAGCTTTTAGCATACTGATTGTCTTAATGTCAGCTCAGGCCTCTAGGTGCTTCTGCAACGCGAGCCACAGATGCAGTGAAAGCTGGAAAATATTTATTATGAATAATTTGTGGCAAGTTTTACTACTTGTTTTGAAACCAACTGTTCCCAAAGACTCACAATTCAGAACTGTTTGCCAAACAGTGAAATAATATCAGTGAATAAGTCCCTGGACATTATTCCAGTGTGGGCTGAGACCAGCACCAGTTTGGAGAGTGGCTGGGGCAGAGGACAGGAGGAAGGGAAACAATTCTTCCTGCTTTTGGTGCAGGAGGTATTTCAAAGTGATCTTCCCTTTCTTTACTCTGTTTCCTTGAAAAAAGAAAAAAAAATATTTATTCTCTCCTCTACCATTTCTGTTTAGTATAAAAGCAAGCCAAATTCAGGACAAGGGTTAAAAGGAGTTAAAGGTTCATTCACCTTAAACTTAATGAGTGAAGATGCTTGATTATTACAGGTAACATGGCTCTTGGCCTGAATTATTTCTGCTTTCTGCTGCCATATTTTAGTAGAAATCCTTAAAGGTAACATCAAAAGTTCCTTGGTGCCTCTTGCTCCTCAAACAAAATCTAATTTCTGTTTGTGACCACAGCAGCTCTTTGTGTGCAGCTGTAATTGTACAGCTGGGATGCCACCAACACAATTTTATCAGTTCAGCTGAAGGGTGGACAAAGAAAATCACAGAACACAAACAGGAAGGCTCTGCTGTGATTTGAGTATTTTGCTTGCTTTCATTATATATTTGTTATTTCTTCTGGGTTGCAGGTTTAAGGGAGAAGTGAGAACAGCACTGTCCACAGGCTGGCTGGGTATGAAACTCGCCTCTGTGAGATTTGCTGCTGCCTCACAGGAACTCAGCTCTGCTGAAATGTCACCAACATGTTGTCATGATTAATAAAATGTCTGAATTGAATCCCATTTGCAACTGGAAAAGGCAGAACTCCTGTTTCCAGCCTTGGAACATTCACTGTGCTATCACTGCTACTAAGTCCCATTTATAAAACAAAATTTGTTTGTTTCTTTAATGAACATATGGGAATTTAATTATAACAAAGCTGATGCACACAAAAATTTTGAAAGAGCATTACACACACAGTAAGAAGCATACTCAGTTTCAGTTCCCCAGTTCTGCATACGGTGACATCAGATGAATTTGTATTCCATTTCTAAACTCAGACATATGCATCACAATTTCTTGTAATCAAGATATATAAAGGTTACAACCATCTGCTTCTCAGACTGCCTTGCAAAGTTATAAGACAAACCCAAGTTTTGAATTTTCATTGCATTTAAAGGGCCGATTTATTGATATTTGGGGAAAAAAAAGAACCCACTCCCAAAAACAACAAAGGTCAAATCAATAGCTAAGAACAGCTATAATGGTGTTTGTGGTAAAGTGAAAACATGACTGATAAGGTTGTAAAGTTCAGTACTTGAATATTCTCTCACACCTGTGTTCCTGGGAAGGCTTTTTCCTGCTGTGGAATTGGCTCAGCACTGCTCTTAACCTCCCTAAGACCCAATTCAAGAAAACAAAGCAAAGCAAGTCTGCAGCAAAAGCAGAAAAAAATGAACTATTAAAAAAAGAACTGCTAAAATGAAACCCCTTCTCTGAAGACCCAGTTAAAAGGAGAGCAAGCTGATGTAAATCATTAACTGGGGTCATGCAGAATCAGCTCTCTCGTTAAACAGTGGCAATTAAGAAAGCAGAAAATGCCACATGAAAGACAACCTGCGTTCCTCCCTCTGCAAAGTGCTCCCATGATATACTTTTTAAAGAATAATTACATAATTGGCCCATATGCTGCACGGAATACAATTGGATCTTGATTTTGCTTCTGATTCCTGATTGCTGCCACAGTTAGCACTGGCAGCTCCGTGATTGAAATGTTCCTCAGACAGACAGAACACAAATGTGTACTTCTCTGAGTAACACATTTTGTTGCTAATTATTTGCCTTATGTCAGTTGATAATTTAGGATATACAGAGGACACATTTCCCAATTAATCTCCCAGAACCCTGAAGCGTGATTTTCTCTTGCATATAACAGCTGGCATTTTCAACTACAGAAACTAAAGCAGGAATGCAAAATCCCTCCAAGATACCTTGAAAACAGTAATATTGAATGTTGAAACTCCTTTTACTAAAAACAAATAATTTCCAGCCCAAATAATGCGATTAATGAAAGGGATGGACCAACAGGGAATGAGCACTCCCTTCTCAAGAGCAGTGGGATTTGTGCTTTGAGAGAATCAACACTCTGATGCTGAAGTGTTTTACAAACCTGAAAGGTTTCCAGCTACAACAGGCACAATATCCACGATGGCCAACGACAAGATTTCTAAAGCCCTAAGTAGTCACACCTCTGAAAAGGGGCTGCTTTTGGTATTTGCTGCTAAAACTGATGAAGAGGGATGAGAAAAACTATGGGGTGTGAAGAGGATTTATGCAGCTTTCTCTAAGCAAAACCCAGCCAATTTCCTTGTCTGTAAGTAGTCATTTTTGCTAGATCTAGCCAGGTTTTACCTCCAAGTGTCAATTTGATGAAGCCAGTCTGAAAATGGTTTTTATCAGCTTCATAATAGAATTTCTAGTCAGGGGCAGAAAGGTGTACACACATTTTCACTTACTACAGATGAGTCTGAAACACTGAATTTCAGATTTTGTGTCCCTTTACTCCAGGCCAACAGCACTGTTGCAGACATCTCTCCACAAAAATCTTTTCATTAGGATTTTTCCAGCTGAAGCTGAGAAGTTTCAGCAACAAAAAGTAAACAAAGGTTATCGGCTGCTGTGGAATGCAACAGGTGCACCTGGGATTGGCCCATCTTGGATGTTTACAATTCAGGGCCAATCAAGGACGAAGCTCTCGGACAGAGTTGGAGAAAGCTGAGTTTGTTGTGCATTCTTTTCTATTCTCTTCTTAGCTCAGCTGTCCGAGGACCCTTTCTCTTTCTATGTCTTTTTAGTATAGTTTTAATATAACATATATCATAAAATAATAAATCAAGCCTTCTGATCATGGAGTCAGCATTCTCGTCTCTCCTCCACCCTGCAGCCCCTTGTGACCACGGGCACCCAGCACCATTCTGGGTTTTCTGCGTCTCCCCTGAGTGTCTCAGACTCCCAGCTGGTCTGGAGGCGCCTCAGCCTTTCCTGTGGCCACTCTCCCAAGTGCCTCCCTGTGCCCCAGGGACAAAGGCAGTCCTGTGCTCCTCCTGGGAGATGGGGGAGAGCAGATCCAGGCACAGAGGGACCCCCAGGCTCCTGTGTCTGAGGAACCTTCACTCTTGCCATTGCAGCACTGATACTCCTCCCCTTTTCACCAGCACAAAAACAGGTGTGGGAAGACATTTGCACGGCCCTTGATTTAAAAGAAAATCAACATTTCTCTGCTTCAACTTCCACCTTAGAATCTAAATGTGATGCTCAAATACACTACGCGTGCCTCAAGGTCTTCAAATGCAGATCCAGCCTATCAGGGGTGCTACCAATGCTGAAATTTCAGGAGACAGACAGTTTAGTTTTATCTCAGATTATTTGTTTGTTTCCCGTCTCGTGTTTTAAAGTCTGGCAACCTGACCTTTTTTTTTTAAATTAATTAATTCTGTTGCTATGGTGACAGCTCATGGGGTCAATCAGCAGCAGAAGAGGAAGGAACACCTTCCTGTAAGCAACTGCAGAAAGGAACATTCTGTAGGTGCAACAATTAAGAAATTGCATTCATTTTGAGGAAATTAATACACACCCTCACAGTTAGAAGTCCAAATGATGTTTAACTCCCTACAACACCTATTTCTGTCATCAGAGTGCACGTGGCTAAGGAAATGCAATCATCCAAACCCAGCATTTGGAGGCAGGCTCTCCCCCAGCCCTGGGGAGAGGAGACTGCAGTGCTGGAGATGGGACAGAGCAGATGAAATTTTCAATTGCTTCTGCTCCACTTCTATCCCATTTCAGTAGGTGTGCAGTGGTGGAATGCCTGGAACTTCAATAAAAGAGTGGGATGGGTGCTAAACTGAGCAAGCTGTGAACACCAAGAAGTCTTTCCATGAATTTAATGGCCTCGTTCATGAAGAGCTGCAGAGCAAGGCTGGATTGGAAACCCCATTTCCCCCAGAAATGGCCAGGCCAGCGAGGGCAGAGCTTTGATGTGAAGATTACATTGTCATGGGGCAGGCTGAAACCCCTCCCTCCTGCCCAACACTTCATTCCCTGCCATCCCCTTCTCGCTCCATTATTTTACATCAGGAGAAGCCACAGCACCACTGAACTCAGCCAACAGCTCTCAACACTTCAGCACATTTTCCCCACTGGATCACTGCCTTTTAGTACTCACCATTAAATGAAATCTAGCAAAATATTGAATAAAAGTTGAATACTTCTTTTTTTTTGTATTTTGAGACCCAAGTTTTGCACTTCTCTCATGACCTTAAGTTCCATGTATTTTTCCTTATACTTAAATATTTTTCTATGCTTATTCTTGCAGATATCCAGGAGAAATAATCTGACCATTATTTGCACTATTCTTTATGCTGACCAGCTAATAATTTTCTTTTGCTTTATTAACACAACTTAATTAAGTTACAATATGATTACTGCTAACAATTTCTGAAACATTTCAAATTTCTCTGGTAAATGATTCCCTATATATTACATGGATACTTAAAATACTTAAAATCTTAGTGCATTTTAACATTCCCTCAATATCATCTGCTTCACAATCAAACTTTTGTTTCTTTCTTTATTCTTAACATGTCTGTTCAGATAATACTGTTATCACTAGTTCCTACATGCTCCTTTATTTATGAGACTTGTCTTTTTTACAGGATTAGCTCTCAAATAGCCATGGATTGTTCCACAAATTCCCTCACTAAGGAATGCAGTATTGTAATCCAAAAATATATCTGAAATAATATCGTTATAACAATCAAAATCTCCAGAATGAAATTCCCCCACCATCAAAGTTCTGGCTCTCTTGCAGTTTTTTTTTGTTCTAAACCAGCAATGCATTTTGCTATCTGCTTTTCCTAACTGCCCTCCAGGGTTTTAATAACTGGATTGCTTTATTGTTCTTATCTATGAACGCCTTGTGATGTATCAGCCAAAACAGAGACTGATTTCACTGCAACTGCCCCACACCATCTCCCACCAGCACCAAAACATTCCTCTGCTTCTTCCTGTTCATCCCACAACTAACTGTATGGTTTTCAATGTTAAATTTTCAGTGACTGCTCTTCCTGGAGCAGCTCAGATTTCTGGTTAGCAGACCGCATTTGGTATGGCTGTCCAGACACAACAAGGTGATTTTTCTCTTCATTTTTCATTAATTCTAGTGGGTTAAGCATTAAGGTTGGGCTGTATCTTTATTTTCCCTCACATCTAGCCTGGAGCTGTGTGCTACATAACTCACAGCAGCCAGCTGTGTCCCCCTGGGTGGCTCTGACCAGCAGAGCCACCGATGCCCCATCCCACAGGAACCCACATCCCTCAAACCCTGAGCCTGCAGGGTCACATCCATCCTTCATCCCTCATCCTCGCCAGGGAGGAGATTGGGGTGGGATGGGATAGGGATGAGGCACTGCCAGGGACTCTGGAAAAACTGCAGGCAATGAAAGGGCCACAGCTGCTCCAAGATGCTGTTAGGAAAACTAATCTACAAACACCAGAGGTTTATGTCCAAAAAGGAGAGAGAGGAGTCCTTTCTTGTTTATCTGAATAAAGGGAGAGGGCATGGGGCATTCCCCTGGGATCTCTCAGATTTTTGGAGGATGCAGAGCCAAATCCCACTGAAATATCATCCCACGTACTTGGGTTTGCTCCTGCAACATGCTTCAGCTGGAGGGAGACCAGAACTTGTGCACCCAAGTGCATTAATTTTTAAAGGGATGTCTGAGGGGTGGCAGGATTTGGGCTCAGTTTCTTTTTGAAAAGCAGCTGAGCTGCAAAATCCAAGACCAAAGTCTTGGAGATGAATATCCAGAGAGCACAAAACTGTGTGACAGTGGGAGAAGCCGAGCAAGGACAGATGAGAGAATTTTTTATTGACTCCCAGTATGAAGAATCAACTTTTTCACCTTATCTGCTGTGAAATTAATCAGATTTTCACATTATGGTAGTACAAAGAGCTACCACCTGTGTAATTTCCTGAGCTCACTGGATTTTCTTTTGTCTGGCACCTTCTGTGCTGCCCAGTGTCATTCCTGTTTTGTTCATAGGCTTTGACAGTGTGAGTACATTTTCTCTCCAGAGCAGACAGCCCCCAGCTGTAGCTTTCCACATTGTGAAGCTGACACCACACAAATCAAGATGTGCCTTAAACTTGTCCTTGAAGTGCTTCACTTCCCTCCTGACCCCTCAGCTATTCACTACAATTTTATACCAGACAAAAAGAGGGGGATTTTAGCTCCTTCCAGTGTGTACAACCCACAAATAAATCAAAATGGATGAATCTACAGGAGACCCACTACAATAATATTTAATCACACCCTCAGAATTCTGCTGTCAAAATCTTTTCCCACAAATATTCAGATATATAAGGAGAGTAAACACAGAAATACCTGAGATCTTGATGCAATAACTAGAAATTCTTCAAAAACTTGCAACAGCATAGAGAAGCAGTAACTAAAGAGGGTTTTGTAGAAAGTTATTTCTGTTTGAAGTTCATTGATTCTCATTCTGGATACTTTTATTTCACCAGGCAGTATTTTTGGGGCAGTTTCACTATTGATCATCATCTGACACAGCAGGCTGCTGAGGGAGAAGTTAAACTAACTCCAACTAATGAGCACAAAAACTCCCCAGCACAGGTCCAGCAGTGGGCAATGCCTAAATGCTGTGCTTAAAAGTTTACAAAGATCCAATCAGACTCATTATCCAGGCAGTATGCCATCAGATTGAGAGAGAGAATTTCACCCAGTGTTGAAATGCATACCTGCTTCATGAATTAATGCTGGAGAGAAGAAAATAAATAACAAGAATGGCAAAGGAGCCTCATTTGTACTTGATATACTTCTTTCCACCCACAGTAAATGCAATATCTTCCTTCTTTAGACAAAATTAGCAATGCCCTGTATTAAATTAACTATTTGAGAGCAATTGAAGGCACTGATGGCTGTTTCCATGTACTTTCAATCTATGTAAAACTGTTTCTAAATTGAAGCTTATTTCCCCTTTTCTGGTACTTTTCCCTCCTAGTTCTTCGGTATTTCGTCCATTTGTAAAATATGTTTTGGATCTTATCACTTCCTTCCTTTCCAACGAAAATGTAATTAATTCCTGCAGGACTCAATTAAGATTTTGAGTGCAAACCACGCTGCAGAGTGAGGCCAGGAGGGCTGGAGCAGTGCCCAGCCCGTGGGGATCAGCAGGGTCACTGCCCCATCTCTGAGAGCAGACACAGAGAGGAGAGGCTGCTCCAAAAGCTCAGCGTCCACCAGAGCACCCAGGGCGATTCTTTGGATACCTGAGCACGATTTCAGTGCTCTTGTGGTGCCCCTGGGCTTTTGGGGAGCTCAGTGCTGCCTTGGGGCGCCCTGTGACCCCAGGAACCTGCCCTGGGATGAGCAGATGTGCCTGGAACATTCTCAGCATCAGCACAGCCAGGGCTGGGCTTGGCTTTTGGCTCCTGGCCCCTGAGCCCCGCTGGCTGCGCTGCCCAGGGAGTGTGGCAGGGCACAAATGCCCTGGTACCATCCTGAGGCTTTCAATCCTCAGGAGAACAGCACAGCCTCCTTTCCAACAGCATCCTCTGCAGTCCCCCCTGCCCAGGCAGCTTCCTACTCTGCCTTTTCACAGATGGGGTAACTTTAAAGATATTTACCCAGAAACACTGGGGGGCTCCTGACGCCAGGCCAGAGAGCACCACATTTGTTAATTTGCTTTTTCCTGTTGCACAGTAACGAAATTTACAGAAATCTGTCAAAATACACAGCTAAGTTAATATGACTTTAAATATTAAAACATTAATATTACACAGGTGAACATTTTGAGACTTTATAGCATCACAACATTGGCAGAGACAAGGACCATCTTCTGAGAACCAGCTAATTAGAAGTGGTCCTAAGAAAGTTTTTTTCCTGCAGATTTTAAAGAAAACAATGTTGTCAAAGAGAGCTTGGGCTTCTCAAGAGCTTGAGAAGAGTCAAGTAAGTGGAATAGAAGATGGAAAGACAAAAATGGAACTTTCTGAAAGCTGGGGAAAAGCCTGAATAGACAAGTCTAATCAAAGGAGATAAAATCTTACAGACCAGAGTAGAAATATTTGAGAACTAGATCCAAGATGAAATCCTCAGGCTACATGGGCTCCCATATGATCTGTGTAAGAAAGAGCTGGTTAATTTTCTTGAAAATTGGATTGCAAAAGCTTAACAGCTTGCAGTTGAAGATGACCCACTTTGCGTTGAAAAGGCAGACAAAAACCTTTAAAATGATAAAAGTAGGGGGAAAAAAAGAGAAAGAAATCCTGAGTAGGAGGCAGGAGGATGCTTGGCCTCTCAAATCAGAGATAGAGGGAAGGATCCTCCTCAAGGCAGCCCATAAGGACAGTTACCTTATCTAATACCCTTCATATTTCCTCTTACTTCCCTTTATTTCTTGTTCTGTCTCACAACAGCAAAGATTCAAACCAGCCCTGCCAAAGAAGTGAGGGGACATTTCCACTTGTGTCTGACAGAAAATAAGGTTTCCCATCTGTTTCCCAGACAAGACTGGGAAGTGCAGGACATGCAGTCCTGTGCAGAAAATGCAACCTGCCTCAGCATCTCCTGGGCTCCCAAAGACATCCAGAGCTCTGCAGAGCTCTGCATGGTGCTCATGAGACTTCACAACTGAGTTTTAAATCTCTTTTAGAAAAATACCTCATTGACTCAAAGCTTCCCAGTCAGCTCCAGGTTTGGGTCTTCACCATGAATATTAAATGGTATCAAATAACAAGCAACAAATATTACATTTAGAAACTGGTGGTGACCACAAGCATCCTGGTTTTTACAAACCTGCACCTGTTCAGCAGCTCTGAAGACAAAGCTGAGATATTTAGTGACCCAAATGAAAACTGAAACAAGCAAATCACTCTGACCTTGCTTTCATCACACAGCAATCAGCAGCCACCTTTCTTCTCCTTTTCTTCCTTCCAAATTCAATGCTAGCGCTCCCAAATCACAGAAACCTCCCAAACCCACAACCTTTCAACAGCTTTTTCAAAGAAGTTCTGCACTCAACACCTGCTGGAATGAGGGAAAGAAGCCTTTGAGACTGTGCCATGCTGGACTGAAGAGCCATTCAAATCTGTTATTATTGCCTGAATCTCTACCGCTATTAGAGAGACAGAAAGATAGAACTGTAACTTTTTATAGATAACTCTGGGAATTTCACACTCCGAGGGTTTTCCTCATATCAATTTTCTAATTCGTTTCCACTTAGATAAATGAACACGGGATTATGCAGCACCTCATAGCTGAACAGCTGCCTCTAAATTTTAATTAAAAACATTCCAAACATTATGAGTTTTCAAACTTTCCAAATCCAGGTTTTTTTTGTGGTTCTGCCTGTAGTTTGTTGATCTGCTCTAGGTGCCATTCTCAATTGTTATTTGTAGATAATTTTCCCCCCACGTACCACATTATTCCATTTCTTCAGGGTTGGATTGACACTGTCAATTCAAATCACTATTTATCCCATGAATTCTGTTTTAAGATATATAATTGACCTACAGATGGAATAGTCAATGCCCAGATTTCTTTGATAGTCCTATATAAATATACAGTCTGATTTACCACACGGAGATTTTTATTTAAATGAAACATGTTGTTTCTCACTGTGAATGTAATGAAGGGAAAAAGAGAAGATAATTCAGCTTGAATACATAATTAGAGAGCTACTTCAATGAATTTTGCAAAGATTCTCAGACTTCTTTGGGGCCTTTTTTTGTTTCTTTTAAAAATACTTTTAAAGATTTTTGAAATGGTTAGTTGGAGAACATTGGCCTGCATTGAAAAATAAAAACTGGAGTGCATAATCTAAGGAACACAGCATTTGTGATAACTATTTGAATTTTTGTTTTTAGACTGTCAAATAAAGTGTGTTTTAAAGCAGTCTCTTGTGAGTGTATGTAATGAAATAAATTCTATTTCAGCAGGTAATTTTTCAGGTGATTTGCTTGCAGCAAAACAAAATGCTCAGCTAAAAGGATAATAGAAAACCTAATGTGTATTTCCATTTTTTAAGAAATGAGTATTGTTATGGTTAGAAACGAGTGATTTCTTTACTGGTGACTGAAAAAACAAGGTAGCGCCACATTTCTTTTGCTCAGACAATGCTGCATCAGGAACCCCTTGCAACACCACTTAATTGTGTGACTGCCTGGGTTAGAATTTGACCCAGGTCTTTCCTTTACCTTCCCGACTGATATTCCCACTCCACAACATGCAAGAACCCCAACTCCATTTACAGTGTGATACAGAGAAAGAAAAAAAACAGCTTTTAAACTGAGTAAAGAATAATGTAAGTTTTAAACTGAGTGGAACTTCTCAGATGCCTCAGTGCTTGGAAGTGCCACATACCCTTGGGCATAAATTTTTAATCCAGCTCACCAAGATCTCACCACTCTTCACATCCACATTTCATGCCATATTTTATTTCCTAAATGTTTGATAAAGTTACTTCCTGCATAAAGTTTGGGTCAGAACTACAGAATTTCACATCTTCTTGTCCCTACCTCAATTTCTGCTCAGATGTTTTTGTACCAACACTTTCACAGTCCTTCCTGAACTCTCCTAGCAAAGTTGTTCTTCCTCCTAAGCTCCCTGCATGAAATGTACTTTCAGTTCAGTCACTTAGAGCAAGTTCCTCCAGTGCTAATTAAGCCTCCTCTCTCTCTGGGAGATAATTTTGTCCTTTCCCTGTTATAGGACACGAAACAACACGAGCGCACATACTATTGCTTTTAAGGTGAAGAAAAAGTTTAATTTCTGACGCTAACATTTATAGTTTTCCAAAAACGACAGGGGATTGGATGATGACAGTGCCACCTCTCCAATGACACTGGACAAACCAACAGTCCATCAAATTTCCCCTCCCCCATAAAAGAATGCAAAACAAAAAGTTATTTACAGAAAGCGTGTGAGAAAGTTTGCTACGACAATGTAAACATCAAAAAGCTTAAAAAATCCTAAAAAAAACCCCCAAAACAACATTTCCACAGAAACACAAAGCAGTTTTGGGCTGCACAGACCCAGAAGTGCTGTCAGTTGTCAGTGGAGGACTGCATCCCCAGGAGGAACTGAGCTGGGAGGAGGGAGCAGCAGGTTTGGGGCAGATGTTGGTCCCTGCTGCCATCCCCATCCCTGGCTGGGGCAGATGTTGGCTGCTGCTGCCTGTCCCCATGCCTGGGTTCAGCAGCAGGTTTGGGGCAGATGTTGGCTGCTGCTGCCTGTCCCCATCCCTGGAGGGAGCAGCAGATTTGGGGCAGATTTTGGCCCTGCTGCCATCCCCATCCCTGGCTGGGGCAGATGTTGGCTGTTGCTGCCTGTCCCCATCCCTGGGCTCAGCAGCAGGTTTGGGGCAGATGCAGATGTTGGCTGTTGCTGCCTGTCCCCATCCCTGGGCTCAGCAGCAGATTTGGGGCAGATTTTGGCTGCTGCTGCCTGTCCCCATCCCTGGAGGGAGCAGCAGGTTTGGGGCAGATGTTGGCTGTTGCTGCCTGTCCCCATCCCTGGAGGGAGCAGCAGGTTTGGGGCAGATGCAGATGCTGGCTGTTGCTGCCTGTCCCCATCCCTGGGCTCAGCAGCAGGTTTGGGGCAGATGTTGGCTGTTGCTGCCTGTCCCCATCCCTGGGCTCAGCAGCAGGTTTGGGGCAGATGCAGATGTTGGCTGCTGCTGCCTGTCCCCATGCCTGGGTTCAGCAGCAGGTTTGGGGCAGATGCAGATGTTGGCTGTTGCTGCCTGTCCCCATGCCTGGGCTCAGCAGCAGGCTTGGGGCAGATGTTGTCCCCATCCCTGGCTGGGGCTGGGCTGCTGGGCAGCAGCTGAGGCAGTTCCAGAGCAGAGAGCAGCTGGTCTCCTTGTTGCTTTGCTGTGTTATCACCCAGGACACAGAGAGCTCCTGGAGCCACAGCTGGAGGCACTTTTGGCTGTGCCACCTCCTCACCCCAAGGTCAGCATCCATCCTCCCTCTCCCTGGGTTTGCTTCCTGCCAAGCCTGGAGCACCTCAGGCACTCCTGAAGAGCACAATATAGGCACTAAAACCCCCCGAGCAACAGTGCAGCACAGCAAACCAGCAGAGAATGGAAAAAGCAACAGAAGCCCAAAGCAAAGGCCTGGGGCTCTGAGCAGGCAGCCCAGCACAGCCGAGCCCTGCTGGCACTCTGCAGCTCTCACACTGCCCTGGGTCACTGCTCTGAGGACTCTGAGCTGTGCCATTGGACACAAAATACAAACAGCACTGAATTCATGTGAGCATCACCAGCTACCCAAAAGGAAACTTTTGAAGAATGCAATGGCTTTTGGGTTTTTTTTAAATAAATTTCTGCTTAAGCTCTAAGACTGGTGTGACAAACATCATCAAGCCAAAGTCATCCACTGTCCTACAGCACGCAGGACAACCAAGAATGAGAAAACTGCAAGTACCACACTGTCAGAAAGGAGAAAAATCTGCAGAGAATTTAAAACCTTCTTTTCTCAAGAAAATAAAATCACATTACAGTTTCACAAGAAAAATCCAGAGGCTTCTAAGCAGCGGAGCAATCAGCAAAATTTGAATCCAAATCAGCAAAATAAGATCATTAAGATAAATTTGTATCCTTCAAGTCTTACCTTGTCTTCCTAGATCTTGATTATGAAGCTCCATCAGTGCCCTTTATACCTGCACAGGAAGAGAGGGGAGAGCAATGCTTAGTACACAAAAACTATTGCAAGTGATAAATAAGAGCTGTCAGCAGGACTTTAATTTCAATTTAGCAGTTAAACATTTCAATTCTCTATCAGCAACACAACTAAAATTTAACTCTGATGGGAATTATTTTTCTAACTTTATGGCATAGAAGAAAAATGTGTTAACTCATTTTGGTGTCATAAAACTTCTGCTGTTATAACAAATTGGGATTTCATATCTTTTCAAGATTTCAAAGCTGTTTTTTCCCCAAACAGAAAGGGATGACTCTTGTGCCTTTTGGCAACAAAGCATTTGAGATTTTACTTCAAATCAGAAAATGGTGTTTGTTAGGACAATGCAGGAAACATCAAGACAAAGCTCCCCCACAGAGTACTTGGTATCTTGTGCACTCATTTGTGTCCTGGCAAAAGGAACTCAGCTCCTATCATGACAAGAGGAACCAACTTCCAACAAATATCATTTTTAGGCACAATTTGCATCCACTTTGCAGGCTGAAGAATCCATGCTACATCACAGAGTCAATGTATTAAGATACAAAATTAAGCACAATGAATAATTATCATAATAGAAAACATGGTGAAGCCAATCAGCACCATCAAAACGTAACAATTCCCAGATCTCCCAATTTCCAGATCTCTGGGAAGCTTTCTCCTTTGCCTGCAGACATTCCATTGCTGCACCAACAATAAACACAAACTCCTTGTGCAATTTCTATTCCTGCTGCTCAATTAAAGTCCATTTGAAAACATCTATCTATCAATTCAGCAGATTAGTCAAGCAAAAACATTTAAAAAACAAAGGGGGAGAAGAAGTGAAATCATGAGTTCAATAATTACAGACACAGCTCACTTTATTTTGACCAATCAGCTCTTAATCGTTTAGCCTGGTAAGACCAAAGTCAATTAGTACTTCTTTAATAGACTAATCCTTCTGCTTTTAATTGTCATATCAATAATACTGGCATATCCCTAAAGAAAAGTCAATAGTTATTACATCAGCTAATTAAAATCTGATTTCAAAGGTAACTCACTGAGGGTTCTGCTCAGAAATTGCAGGTTCTTAGAACTAAAACAACTCTTCATGGGACAGGATGGGGAGGCTCATTTTCTTCTGTGAACCCACCAAAAATGTGTGCCTCTTCTTACTGGCAAAAGTGACTTTTTGATTGGCATAATGAGAAGAACAGTAAAACAGATGGGTCTCCTGTGAAGTGGCACAAGATTCCCACTGGATAATCTAAAATGCTGACAGATAACAAAGGAGTTCCTCACTTGTTATTCGCTGCAGATTAAAATTTAAACATTGTCTGAGAGAGCCAAGGATTTAAACCAATTTCCTAGCATGGAGTTATAAAATAAAATAACCTGAGACAGGAAATGACTGTTTGAGGATACAGGTCTACTAATGACTCTGGGAAAAATAAAAACCCCTTAATTTCCATAATGAGAGCAGGGACACGAAAAGGATGTTTTCCACTCTTGTGCTGGTGCTGAGCCTGAGGGGCTGTTACAGAGCTCTGCTCTCAGGCAGCCTGGGGAGCTGTGTGCAGCAGCTCCATGGGTGCTCCCTGCTGCACAGGGCCCTCAGAGCAAGATCAAACACCCCGCGTGCCACGCTGGACTCTTGAGAGCGATGCTATTGAACAAGTTGTTTTATGGATTTAAAAAAAGCCTCAAATAGAGGACAGGACATTTGAGCCTTAGCCAACATTGCTGCTATTTTTTCTGTTTTACTAGCAGATGATTAAAAAAAAAAAAAAAAAAAATAATAATAAAATCGAGGAACTCTAATCTCTGAAACTCTAGGATTTAGGGTTGCACTCAATCTTTGCAGCAAAACTGAAAAGCAAAAAACCACTTTGTTTCCAAAGGGAGGAGAGACAAACCAGTCACATAGTAGGTCTAAATGAATGTACAATAGAGAAAAAGTGGGGAGGGGGAAAAAGCAGCAGCCATTAACAGAAGGAACAATTTTGGAGATGGATGATCAATGATGCTTTTGGAAGCACAGTAGTTTTTGTGGAGATTAAAGGAAACTCTGAAGTGCCTGAGCCTAAATAACCCTGTATTTCAAGCTGAACAGCATGAAAAGCTGAGATCCTTCTCCAACTGCAAGTGCACTCCAAAAATATACAATTCTTCCATAGGTCAATTTATAAATAAATTATACGGAGAATTGTACCATGAGCTCATGTATAGATTTATTCATGGTACACTCATAGCAAACACACCTCAAGCTGCAATTCCAGCCTGATCAGTATCTAAGGAAACTTCTGCCTAGGATTTACAACACAGAATTCACCCTGATGAGTTACATAAAGGAGACTCTAAATACACAGGAGAAAAAAGAAATATCATTAAAACACATCTTCAAATACATGTGTTCTGCATGGAATGACTTTATATGCAGTTTATAACACAGGTATTTAACTAAATACAACTCTATTTTATTTAGAGGAGATAATTTTGGCCTGATAAAACCAACCAGATGAAAGTAAAGCAAAACCATTGAGAAGTTGATATGAAAGGAGAAGTAGAAGAACAAAACACATCACAAATGCCAGATTCTTTATGTTCTACAACAGCATGAAGTGTTAGATCATCTCTAAAGGTGAAGACAAGAGATGTACAAACTAACGAGCTCAAATTTTGGCAAAGAGAACTGCTGGGAATAGAATCTCTCTCTCCCTAGTCCTTCAGCTTTAGGGGTATAATTCTCTAACAATTTTAACAGGGTTTTTTTCTAAAAAATGTTGATGGAGTTATGGTTTTCAGTGTATATACATATATATACCTATAGATATATATAGATATATACACACACATGAATTCACACACATTCACACACACTCTACGGGTAAGTTGGATGTTTTACCATAACAGTAAATGGGAAGAGAAGCAACATTTGTGCTGTCTAGGAAAAAATAACTTCAATGCTTCTCCATACAAAATCCATTTCCTTCCTGCACTCCACCACATTGTTTTCATGGTTAGAAGAGCTGAAAAGCCAGCCTAAAAATATTACATTATTGCAGCCCTGGAACAGATTGCTTAGGGAAGGTGTGAAGTTACTATCATTAGAGATCTTTTAGTATGAGTTTTGCCAGCATCTATTTGTGCTTTGATTCCATCTTGCATAAGGAGAGGGCCCAGGAGCCTCCCGAGGTCCCTCCCTCTCTGCAGCTCCACTTTTCCACTTCGTGCCATGGAACGCAGGAGAGAAGTCAGGGGGAGTGCAATGGGATTTTTATTCATAGCAAATAATACTTATGAAAATAGAATGCAGGAGGCCTATCTATCACCTCTGTGATTTGACTACTAAACCACAACACTTCAAAGCACATAATCTCTTCCCTCATGACCCAGTAATGCGTTCAGGAAAAACTGCAAGAGCCAGAGATTTATTCCACTTCCAAGCCGTGTAGTTTGTTGTAGGAACCAACCAAAGCACAATATATATTAGAATTAAACCCTGTCCACCTCTTCAGAAACGACTCCAGGAAATTCATATCAAATCTGTCTGCTGCAGTTAGTTTTTGTGACAGAGCCATTACAGAGAAATAAAGTGTCACTGGTGAAAGGAATGTCAAGCTGCTTTGAATTGGCTAAACAGCATCTGATGTCCTCAAGGATTAGTGTGCATTCTGACCCTGCCCTGCCAATCTGTTTAGCTTCCGACGCTTCCCCATATGGGGTCAGAGCAGGGATTTCTCCTGCCCTGCTCGGTGACCCAGAAGAGCCCGTGGCAAACACTCGCATGTGGCGCGAGGCTTCGGCACCCAGCAAGAGCCTGGGACAGATGTCATTGCATGGAGCCTCCTCACTGCTCAGGGCGACTGCTCTCAGCCCCTGGTGGCCAGGAAAACCAAATAAACACCCACCAGGGTGGGCTTCACGTGCACATGGCACTTCTTGTGACAAGTCTAGATCGGGAAATGCATGGGTTCCTGATAGCACAGGAAATGTACACACACGACGTTTCTGATATCACAGGAAATGCACACCACATTCCCGATAGCACAGGAAATGCACATACATGACATTTCTAATATCACAGGAAATGCACACACACGACGTTTCTGATATCACAGGAAATGCACACCACATTTCTGATACCCCAGGAAATGCACACCATGTTTCTGATATATCACAGGAAATGCACACCACATTCCCGATAGCACAGGAAATGCACATACATGACATTTCTAATATCACAGGAAATGCACATACATGACATTTCTAATATCACAGGAAAGGCACACACACGATGTTCCTGATATAATAGGAAATGCACACCATGTTTCTGATATATCACAGGAAATGCACACCACATTCCCGATAGCACAGGAAATGCACGTTTCTGCTATCACAGGCAATGCAGACATTTCTGCTATCACAGGAAATGCACACCACATCCCTGATATCATAGGAAATGCACACCACATTCCCGATATAGCACAGGAAATGCACACCACATTCCCGATATAGCACAGGAAATGCACACCACGTCTCTGATATCACAGGAAATGCACACCACGTCTCTGATATCACAGGAAATGCACACCATGTCTCTGATATCGCACAGGAAATGCACACCACATCTCTGATATAGCACAGGAAATGCACGCCACGTCCCTGATATAGCACAGGAAATGCACACCATGTCTCTGATATCGCAGGAAATGCACACCACGTCCCTGATATCGCAGGAAACGCACACCACATCCCTGATATAGCACAGGAAATGCACACCATGTCTCTGATATAGCGCAGGAAATGCACACCACGTCTGATATCACCCTGAGACTCGGACAGGGTCATTTTTCGCTGATCATGGCATTTCATAGAAATCATCATGGCTTGCTAGGCTAACAGTGCTCCTGGGGAAAACAAAGAGGAAGTGATAAAAATGAAAATCTCCTGTCCAAGCTTGAGAAGATCATTCTGAGCAAATAGCACACTGAAGTGGTCAGTGGAAGTAGAGAAAAGGACTTTCTTGTGAAGTGGTTTAGCCAAGCAAACAGCAAGGTACATATTCCAAGTCAATAAACTATTGACTATTGTTTAGTTTTTGTTTTTTTTTAAACTCTTTAGATTACAAAATTTATATCTCTGAGGACAGGAAAAAAAAATTTTATATGCTAAGGTGAGCAAAAGAGACACAAAGTTTTAAGTTTGCCAAAGGAGTAAATGCAAAGAAAGTGGAACAATGTAAAAGATGATCTCAATAAAGATGTATTAATGCATTCTTTAAACTTTCAAAACTTGTGGTTTCAATGGGAGTACCAATCTAAAAATATCCAGGGCTGCAGAACCATACATAAACAATGAACAGAAGGAGCTTTGAAAGCTGGAAGGTTTTATCAAGATTTTATTTCCCTTTTTTCATAAGATAAATTGGTCTGTGCTCATGACTAACATCCATAAACACACAGTTTAAACCAAGAGAAACAACACAATCAAATATTCCATTTATTACCAACAAATGACAATATTACTGCAAAAAACACAAAAAACTCTGCTGGATGAGAGGAGAGTTCTTCTGGTGTGCTTTAATCTCTAACATTAGCATGGGAGCTGTGGAAATGGGGAAGCTGAGAAGAGGAATAGGGGCAGAGAAGCAATGCAGGGGAACTGGAGGCAGATCAAGGGGTTGAACACCTCCAGCAGCTCTCTCCCACTGCTGGAACACCTCAAATGAGCAGAAATGGCTCAAAAGGATGCAAAGGGGCTGGGACCACCCACTCAGGAAGGTGATTTTGGGGTGTCCAGAGCCCTGTCAGAGGGAGCAGTGCCACCCTTGCAGGGGGAAGAAGTGGCTGATTTGGTTTCACAGACACTTGTGGGGGAGCTCTGAGCCCCCAGGGGATGGGAGCAATGCCTGTGCTGGGCCAAGAACTGCAATAATTGTAATTGTGATTGCACTGCCTGGCCCCCACCCAGCAAAGGGCTGCCAAACAAGGCCCAGGGAGGGCTCCTCACGTGGGAAATGCACAGGTTCTGCTACCCCAGCAAGGGCTCCTCACGTGGGGAAAGGTGAGTGAGCCACTTCAGCAGGGAAAGAAATTCTCAGCACCCATTACAGCGCTGCCTATTATGCCTCTTTCTAAGAAATAATTGCCTCCTTCTCTTTGTCCTCGCTCTTACATTTTCCCTGCCCCTCCCACACCACAAGTATAATAAAATGGCATTTATTTCCAGATTTACAAAGTTGCTCTTCTGCACATTCACTGAGCCTCACCATTATTTATCATCCTTCCCCACCTTTTCTTTCTTTTTTTTTTTGCTTAACAGAAAGGTTGACTAGAAAACAAGAATTCAATGTAATGAGAAACAAAGAGCTGGATAGCTTAGAAATGTTTTGCAAAATCATCTTGCAGCCCACACAAGCAGGCTGTAAATCTTGCAGAGAGGCTCTCACCTGTGTTACGGCAGACTCATGTTGGTATCACTGCTCTCCCTAACAAACACACCAGCAATGGAAGAACAGCCCCACTGCCCTGTTTCACTGACCAAGTCACATTTTTGATGTCTTCACCTGTAAGACAACAAGCTGTAGCTCTGGACTTTCCTAAATATTTCTGTATCCAGCTGTAATGGTCTATTGTTCTGCCAAGAATGAGTACAGTTCTCTCTGAACCCGTGAAAACTCTTCACATCCAGAGCCTCCTGTGGCAAGGGGTCCCAAAGCTTTTACTAAAAAGGACCCAACTGAGTCCCTTCTCCAGCTCATTAGTTCAGTGGAGGGCTAAACACCTGCCCAGGCTCTCCGAGCTCTCCTTGGTGTGCCTGAGGACTGAAGCTAAAGAGCTCTCATTCTCTTGAGGAGCCATCCCACTTCTTGCAGCTACTGACACTTTCCCTGGGACCCAGCATGAGATTTGGTCCAGTGATTAAAGCACTTAACAAGACCTGGAAGAACCTAACAACTGGAATTTTTCCAACAGAAATTATATTTTGCTGAATAATTCACATCCAGGTGCTGGGACAGAGCAATGACCTCATCTTGAAGGAAATTCCACCTTTGGAGTCCATCTCCTTTAGAAGCTACAAGGTGTCCCCAGTGATGGGGATGCAAAGACACACCACAGAGAGCAGAAAATTCCTGGACAGTCATTTCCTAATCCTCAAAGCACCCTGACCAACCACTGCACTGAACCAACACACCTCTGATGTTGTCTGCAGGAAAAGAAGATATCTGACAATCAGCAACAGATCAGCAATAGGTGCACCAAAGAATGAAAAACCACCCAACACTCCTGGCTTGTTTGGCTCCTTTGAGCCATGGCCAGGCTGCTCACACAATGCCTGAGCTGTCTGCTCAGCAGTTGACCCCTCTTTGAGAAAAGAGTAATCTAACATAATTCAGAGTTTACTGCTTAGGGTCAGCATCAAAACAGGGACATCAAAGTCCTCTTCAGGCTGGAGCTTTCAGGGTGGTATCAACAATTGCTAAAGGGAGACCTGCAGCCTTTAGGGTCACTCGGTGCAGAACAAATGAGAAAGGCACTCACAAAGCTGTCACAGAACCTCTTTGGCTCCATTTTCCTGTTTACTCCAAATACAGGATTGTTCAGTGTCTACCTATCATTCATTTAGCAATGATGAACAGGAAAATTTAAGTTCAGGATGATTATGTTGTAGATCAAAATCCACAGTTTTTGTAAATCTAATTTCTTTAGCCCCATAATTCCAGAAAAAAACATCAGCAAGCACAAACAGCATCTTAAACAGCGATAGTCACTGAGAGTACACACAAACAAGCCAGCACCTATTACACAGACAGGAGTTCAAACTGGTTGGAGCTTTGACAAAAATCCATCTAGACCTTTTCTTAAAAACAAGCACATCTAAAAAAATCAGAACAGCTTTTAAGCTCAAATGTCAGGTTTTTTGAAAATGCACAACAGAACAAATAATTTTTGGTACAGGGAGAATTAAAAAATGACTGAGAGAGATCAGAAATAAAGGAGATTTGTAAACAACCATCTTCCAACTGCATCCTTGCAGGGTTTTCCCTTATTCCCAGGCTTGCTCTCAATCAAGCTGCTCTTTAGAGTTGCAGAATTATCACATGCTGTGGTGTGTCTCTAGGAGAAACGTTTCATGTGCTCCCTCAGAACCCCCAGCCCCTGCTCTGGAGGGTTCCTGCACTGCTTTATTCCTGCCTCAGACTGCACCACAGGAGTTGGTTTCCTCCTGACTCTGCCCATGAGAAGGAGCAACCTTGTTCCCCGTGGCTTCATCCCGCCCCACACCAGGACAAGGCCAACAGAAGATGGATTCCCTCTGCCCAGCCACAGCCTGGTCAGCAATGCTGCAGCATGAAAAGGAACAAAGCCAGCTCTGGCTGTAAGAATTGCACCTCTCTTTATGTAATAAATGCATCTCTCCCGGCAGTCATCCTGCTGGCAGGTTTCTACAGCAAAATAAGATCACAGGGTTTGGTTCTGAAACTCACTGTTCTAGAAACTGGTGCATCAGTGAGGAGAAGATCTCACATCAGTGGAACAGAAGGCCAGAGACTGCGTGCCAAAAGGCAGAACTTACAAAAAAAAAAA
This sequence comes from Calcarius lapponicus, assembly GCA_039654755.1. Taxonomy (NCBI): domain Eukaryota; kingdom Metazoa; phylum Chordata; class Aves; order Passeriformes; family Fringillidae; genus Calcarius; species Calcarius lapponicus. Next base: position 1,391,509 of record CM077467.1, read on the forward strand.
AAGGATAAAAGTTCTACTTTGTAAGTATCCATGACTATGTAAGCGATCTGTATTTTGTGATCGATGGGCTGAGATGATGAGACAGCCAATGGAGCAGAGATGGAGGCTGTCACCAGGCTGGGTGACACCAGGGGCTTCCCCCTTAAGGCACCCTGCCCTTGGAACCAGAGCAGGACTTGGGGCTCACCCCAAATTGCCTTCTTTGGCTCCATTCACTCACAGCAGAACCAGCAAGTAGTCCAACTCCACTTGTAGGTACCACAAAGCATTTCACACAGACAGAAATTCACTTAGAATCAATCACCATGCTTTCCATGGGAAAAATCAAATATTTTTTCAAGGGGAAATTTTTTCCTCAGCATTCAGATGATTTAGCTTATTTTGTTTTCACCAAATGATTAGCTAAGATTTTTTAATCTAAACTCTTATTCCATCCATCCCAGCTTCAATAAAACTGAAATTTGTGAGCATATTTTCCAGAAATATCTAGTGGAAGCTATTAAAAGAGGGGCAGATAATATTAGACTTCATTGGCAGGCTACCAGGAAGAAAAAAAAATTCCAGCCAGAGAATGTTATCATCTCAACTACTGTGAACAGAACTGGTCTCAAGTCAAATGACCTGCCCAGATGTCCCCTCCTCCCTCTGAAACACTCCATTATTGCATGGAACAACATCTGCTGATGGAGACCTGGCCTGGCCTCTGAGCTCAGGCTGACAGAGAAAAGCTCCTCACGTCACCTCAGATCCACACAGAGCTCAGAGCACTGGCAAGCCCTCCTGTCAGAGCTCATCCTTCCAGGAATTCGGGGGTTTTAACAAAGGATCTCCTCTCTGGGAGTGGATGCTCCACGGGATGCTCAGTCCTGGAGACCCTCTCCCTCCTGCCTTCCCTCCCCTGTGCAAACACTTCCCTGTGCTTGTCTTTCAAGTGGCATCTTAGAGTGGAGGAGATATTCCCCTGAGTGCGTTTTCTTTCTTTACCATCACTCTCTTCTACACAAACAACAGATTGCTTTGCTGCTGCCCTTTAGATGCAGAGAAGGAGAATCCCACACTGCAGATGCTGGGGAGGCTGTCCTGCCACAGACCCACTGGGAAGCCAGACAAGCCCAGCCTCGCTCGCCGGCCCACCCAGAGGATGCAGACCGTGAGTTCTCCTCCTCTGAGGGTGGTTCTCAGCCCGATTTACAGGATTGTTGGAATGCAAGATCATCCTGAGCTGGCCCATAATTTTTCCCTGTACCAATTTTAATCCCAATGCAGTGATAAAGTTGGGTAATTGTCCAGAAGGACTAAGGATTACTGGGGCTGAGCCTCCTGTAGGATTGTACCTTAGGAAAGGTGTTTTTTTTCTGCATCTGGTTTTGCATAAACAGTTAATCCCATAAAATAACAGTGCCATACTGAAAGATTCCATTGTTTCCAGAAGTTGCAGCTATTTCACTGCCAATATATTTCTGCGAGGGTTCCTCCAAAGCCCTGAGCAGGCTGCCAAGAGGAGCTGCAAATTTGACAGGAAGACCCTCCAGGAAGACTTTCAAATCCCCAAAAGGAGGGAACGAGCAGTTTCACTTGGCAATTATTTCCCTCTGGTTCTGGTATCCTCCTGCTTTTCATGATGCCTCTCTTCTCCAGAAGTCTATGGCTTAGTCAATTTTCAATTTCAACACCCTTAAGAGCCATTGACTTTTTTAAAAATACAAAGACTTATTTAAAGCCTCAGCTATGATTCCTCCAGCTAGCCAAGCCCTGGTCAGCAGCCTCCACCACAAAAACAGCTTCTCTGCCTCCTCACCCTCTAGCCACTGGTGATCACAAGTCTGCCAACCCTGATGTCTCCCTTTGCCTCTCTGTTCTCAGAGAAATGTTGGGTCAGGAAGTTAAAAAATATAAAATTTTTTATTGTTGTTGTGTTCCTCTGGGGTTTCAGGGACATTAGCTACGAGCTCTGCTTTTGCTGCAGAGAAAGGGAGAAGGCAAACATCAGAGCTGGATAAAGTGATGGAATAAAAGCCAGTAAAGTGCTTTGATGACAAAGGTTATGCAAGCGTGAAGGAACACTCTGACACTCCTCATCAGTGGGGAGGAAGGGACTTTGAAGCACAATTCAATGGCCAAAAAAAAGCCAGGAACTGACCCAAAGTTTGGGGTTGGGTTCAAGGTGCTCCAGGGACAGAACACACAATGGGACCGTGAATCTCCTGGGATTACTCTGATGTGAATAAAGGAGCTGATAAAACCCCAGGCCTCTAAAAATTCTCATAAATCTCATGGCCAAACCTCAGACAAAGCTGAACCCTTCTCCCCAAGGCAGGTGGGCTCTGCTGGGCACTTTGGACCTTCATAAACAAGACCCGATGCTGTACTGAAATCCAGAGTAGGAGACTCAAGACAAAACCAGAAGAATACTGTAAGCATCAAAATAAATACCAAAAATTGATACCGAGGTATTTTTTAAACACTTAAATTTACCCAGTTTGCCCTGCTCCAAAGAGAAATGGAGAACACGCCAAACGATTTAAAATAAAATTGGATATCTTATATCCAATATAGAATTCTTTATGTAATTTTTTTAAATACTGGGTAGGAAAGCCCCATTTCTTGTTAGACCAAGAATACGAAGCTCTTTTTGTCTGGGATGTGAGACCAGGCCTGTGGGACAGCCTGTGCCCCGCTCCTGTGTCACACACGCTCAGCAGTGAGGCTCCCACCAAATCCTTTCCCCACTTAAAGACCTCATGAAACAGGAGATGGAAAATATCATATGGAGACCATTAAACCAGCCACGATTTGCTTACTTAGCAACACTTCAGCAATTAAAAGTTTGGAATATATGTATGCGCATATAAATAAAAATAAGGGGAGAAAAAGGACTTTTAAATCACCCACAAATTTCAGTCTCTCCTCCTGTTTTCCACAACCTGATTTATAAATCTAATATTTAAATTTCAGGCAACTTTCCACAAAAAGAAAAATGAACATGGAAAAGAAAGGAAAAAAAGGCAAGGCAACCAAGCAGAGGTCATTAAAGCAATTTTTGTTTCCTACATTTTTTGTTTCCTTTATGGCTGCAGTCAATTTTTCTGTCCTACAGAGGCCATGTTTCTAGAAATAATGGACTCTCTCAAGAAAAATTGCCTTTATTCTTAAAATTCCATAAAAATCAAATGCAAATTATATCAAGTTTTCTTCCAAATTATGCCTTGAAATAATTTTGATGTATTTTAATAAATTTTTAAGTAATGTTTACTTCTGAAATGTAGCAATGGCTCATGACGTTTCTTTGATCTATACTGAATTTTATTTATTTTTATTGTACTATAGAATACACCTGGTTCATATATTGACATCTTTTGATGTACTGAAGCCTTCATACAATTTTTGTTGCACATCATATTTTTAAAAAAAATGTGTAAAAAAAAACATATAGAGAATATTTATACCATGCACGCAGCAGATCACAAGTAAATTCAGTCAGTTTTTCATGAATAATAGAGAACAGAATTCTGACTGAAAACAACTGCACGCCCCTGAGCCCAGCAGTGCTCAGAGCAGTGACCTGGGCGCTGCCCCAGCAGGCACAGGCTGTGTGGGAACCCTCAGGTGGGGACCATTCCATGGCATCCACAACCATGGCATGGTTGGGCTGGGAAGGAGCCTAAGGATCACCCAGTGCCAGCCCTGCCATGGCAGGGACACCTCCCACTGTCCCAGCTGCTCCAAACCCAGTGTCCAGCCTGGCCTTGGGCACTGCCAGGGATCCAGGGGCAGCCACAGCTGCTCTGGGCACCTGTGCCAGGGCCTGCCCAAATTCCTGCCCCAATCCTATCCAGCCCTGCCCCCTGGCAGCCTGAAGCCACAGGACTTCAAAGTTTTTCATGCAAATAAGATATAACACTCATTTGTTCCTTCCTTTGCCCAGTGGTGTTTCCATTTCTCCTCTCCAAGACAGCAAACCCTGAGTGGCACCAGGAGAGCTCGGGGCACGGCAGGGACAGAGAAGCTTTGTGCAGGCAGGGTGGGTGCTGTGCCCTGGCCGTGGCACACACAGCGGGTCAATCCTGCCCAGAGCCCAGCAGCACTCCCAGCTGAGCACTCCTCCACACCACCATCCCCACACCACCCCAGCAGCCAGCTGAGCTGCCTGGCTCACAAAGGAAACGTCTGCTGCAAAGCTCTGTGCTGCCAAAGGGCATGAAAAAGCATCCTGGGGTCACCCTGAACTCTGGTCAGCCTGGGGTTACCTGGGCAAACAAAACAACTCCTGCACTGGGCTGTGCTTGGAGGAATTGCCAAGGAGTGGCACTGGAAACACCCAGGGCACTGCTGGGGAGGTGGGACAGGAATGTCAGAGTAGCCCAAGGACAGGGAGCAGCTGTGAAGGTTCCAGGAGAGAAGGAACCAGCACAAACACATCCCACAAAGGCTGGACGCACAGGAGTGGTGTCCCCTCACGTGGGGCACAGGGAGGAAGGGGCACTGCCAGCCTCCAGCACAGCCTGAGCATGGAGCCACTGGGAGAACACACCCTGTGGAAGGGGGGAGTTGGTAACAGAGCGGAGAAAAGAGCAACACAGAGCTGTTAATAGGTCACTGAGCACGTGCACTGACAGAAAATTCTATATACCATATGCCATATTTGTATGTCTTAAAAGAACACAAAGTTCACAGGTTTTAAATCACCTCTGTGACCTGATCCTGTTGCCATCTTATTGCAGGGGTTCCATACTGTTGTCTCCTTATCACAAAAGCCCCATACCTTCTTGGTGTTTCTCGTGGGCAGCTCCTCAGAGCACTGACTCTTTCTCCTTCACACAGCAACCAGTTCCCCTCTCAACCCCACCCTCTCTTTTATAGCATCTTCTGCTCATTGGTCACAGTTGTGACTGTGAGAGTCAGGCCTGCTCCTAATCTTTGCTAATTGGCCCAGCTGCAGCTCCTTAGGGGTGAGATCACTTTCTGCACTATTTTCTTATATTCTATCCCCCGACATGATCTTATTTTCAATTGTATTACCAAAATCTGCCGCACCTCCTCCTCCCCTCTCTTGGTTAAACAATTAGTTACCATGGAAACCAATCCATTCCTGGTATGGACACCAAGCTGTGACCCCCACATTAATGTGAAATGTGAAATGTCTCCTCTTCCTGTAGGTGGGGACAGTGGTGACCATGGATGGGCTTCACATGAGACACAGCTTCACACACTTTGTACCAACAAAGAAGATTACATTTGTATAGTGTTGCAGTGCTGTGCAAACAACAGAATAAGAAAAGAGCTTATTGAACTCATTTTGATGGAAATAGGCTTGGATGATATACTGAGCAAGTACTTCATGCTCCTCAACTTACAGCTGCTTTAGCAGACCCATCACTTCCCAAAAGGGAATCATGATCATGTCCACAAAGGAGCAATCGGGCATCCCCTGGACCTCAAATGACAGCAAGGCAAGTGGGTTTTTAAAATTTCAGTTATTTTGCTGAAATTTCACCTGGCTGGTGAAAAGGAGAGTCCTGTCATTTTAGGAATCCTGTATCACCTCAGGATAACAGTTGTAAGCAGGAAATCAGAGCTGTTCCAGGGATGGGGAGCAGCAGCTGCCACCCCTGCATCCCCCAGGTGACCCAGGGCTCGGGGCTGGCTGTGGGAGCTGCTCCAGGAGGGCACTGTGCAGCCCTACCCCTCATCAGAGCACAGCTCCTGTCATCTAACACCCCGTTCGTATGCAGATCCAGCCAGAGACACCTCCATGAGATCATTTATTGCTGCGATTATTTCAACGTGAAAAGGAACGTCAGAGTCTGAGGCTGTGACTGAAAACTGACACGGCTCCAAGGCTGCAAACACCACCCTGTGTTTTCAGAATTGGAACTGCATAAATACAGTACTTCATCTACTTTTTTTTTTTTCCTATGCAAGGCATAGGAAAGAGAGGTAGTGATTTAGGAAGATATAAAAATAATATGGAAAAGAAGAAGAATAATCACGTTCTGGATGAATTTTGCATAAGATCACTTTAAAATATTTACAAGCTGGAATTTCGAGTGGTTTTCTCAGTCTCACCATTTCTATCTTCCAAATGCTTTGTTTCAGATTAGCTGGAATTATCAATTCATTTAGAGTGCTTTTCCTGCAGTGTATGGAAATGGATAAACAGGGAAGAGCTGAAGGAAAAAGGCAGTCAACAAGAAAATTTTAAAAAAGGAGAAATCCTGTTCCCTCAACACATTTCCCCAGAAGCTGAGAAAGTGAATGTCTCTAAAGGAGCTAAAGACAACAGAAACTGTGTAATAACCCACAGTATACAATCTAAATGTGTGCAAAGATTGGACATGCTAATTAAAATCTCATGAGGGTTTTTGGGGTTTTCGACACTCACCCACACCCACTCATCTCTGCAGTTTCTTTTCTGAAAGGGAGAGCCATAAAGCAGGTGGAGAACTCTACAGACAGCTCCAGCAGCCCTGCCACTGCATTTGGAAGGAGATACCTGGAAGCTGAATATGGAATGTGGCAAGAATGTGCCAGCCTGCCAGCACAAGAGTGAAACAGGCAAGGGAAACACTAACACAGGGAATATCAACAGCTGGACTTCACCTGCAGCTCCAGCAAGAAATTCTCTAACACCGACTGCCAGGGGACTTGGAAAATGTGAATTATTTTATGCTGTTATCATCCAACAATTATTCAGTCATTAATTGTGCAAAGTGTGTCGCTTCATGCATTAAAAGCCAACAGAAATGACCAGGAATGGCTTTGCTAAGGCAGTGGGCACAGTGAGCACTCTGACTATCCATCCAGGCAAATCCATAATTCAGCTTTCGGAGCCAGACTGGGTTTTGGGGCACTGTAGGTTACACTGGTTCTGACTCCTGAAAGAAGATCAGAGCTGTAAGCCAGCACAGCCTACATGGTCTGAGGCTGCAGAAACATGAGCAATTAATTAATAGCAGCTCATCAGCTTTTGTTCCTTAGCACAAAGTTTCCAGCTTGGCTGGAGCCTGTTTTTACTTTTGCATCTGTCACATTTCAGGAGGGTGATAATTCCAGCTGCTCCCTCCATCCTGCAGCTCCACTCACAGAATAACTGTGCCCATGACCATGGGTGAACTGTTAATGAGATATTAACATCACAAGCGACCCCTTCCCCATGCCCTGCTGTCCTGGCAGACCTGCAGCCCAACAGGGCAAAGATTTATAGACAGACCACAAAAACACCTCCAACTTTGCACCAGAATCAGTCTCTAGCTGTTGTTAGAAGGGCATTTGAAATATCTTTGCCTCCTTTTCTCAGGGAAATGAAGGGAAATGGGCGGTTTGAGCAGCCAGCTCTGTGCTGGATGTCAGTCACAGCTGGTGACCCTGGATCTCATTGACCAATTGCAACCACAGTGCACAAAACCAAAACCAGAGCAGCCCCCAGAGCACTAAATTCCTGACTGGCTGCAGGGGACAGGGAATTAGCAGAGTGATAGAGATAGAATATCAAAATGAATGCATCTTCCCACAGCAAAGGCTTCTGGGTCAGCTCCATAGTTCTCTCCTCAACAAATTATTAACCAGAATTAATTATGGTGCTTGCTATCTGTTTTTCAGCTAGAACATAGGAAGGGTTTGAAAAGGCTGTGGAAGAGGGGGCAATTGGAGTTGGGAGGAAATGGAAGAGCTTGTTAACACTTCAGGAGAGCTCTGAAAATACAGAATGTGGTGCTGAAGTGGTAGAGACTAACAGAAAACCTGCAGGAAGCCCAAGTCCATTAGGCACAAATCAATTTTGTAATCATCTGCCTGCCAAGCACTCCAAGATGTTTGAGAGCGAGTTCCTCCTCACAGGAGAAACCATGGTAAAAACAGTATTTCGAGAAGTCAGCTGTGGGATGGAAATGTGCTGAGAAAAGGTGCCATTGTTACCTGTGCCAGGCTCCTCTCTGGCTCAGAACCCATCACCCAACACCCATCACCATGCTCTGCCAGCCACCAGCAGTGTGACAGTGACCAGGCTCAAGGGGCACCAGAACAACTCTTGCCCTCAGGAATTCTTGCAATGAAGAGAGGAAATGTGCAGGGGTTTTGAGATGCACAGCGTTGTGCAAAGAGGGAGAGCGTGCACAGGGGCAGGGCAGAGACAGGAGCAGAGCACAGGCTCAGCAGAGCCTGGTGTTTCAGAGGATTTCAGAGGCTGGAAAGCCAAACCATGTACAGCACTGAATTCCTGAGCATTCCTTCTTCCCCCAGCCCTTGTTTCTTGCCAGTCAGTTTGCATTCCACTGAGGAGGGAAATGACAGTGACAACGCCAATGTATTTGGGGACACACAGCAGGAACACTTGTGCTAAGTGGATTAACATCTTGTTGGTCAGGTGGCTGAGTTGTTTCAGAGATTCCTTCCCGAGGAGCTGGGATCTGCCTGGGCTGCTGGGGATGCCCTGCACAGCCCTGGGGATGTGGGGATGTCCTGCACAGCCCTGGGGATGCCCTGCACAGCCCTGGGGATGTCCTGCATGGCCCTGGGGATGCCCTGCACAGCCCTGGGGATGCCCTGCACAGCCCTGGGGATGCCCTGCACAGCCCTGGGGATGCCCTGCACGGCCCTGGGGATGCCCTGCACAGCCCTGGGGATGTCCTGCACAGCCCTGTGGGAGCACCGAGTGCTGCTGAGGTCTGGATGGGACAGGCTGTGGCAGGTGCAGCCCCAGGGAGCCCTGCTGTGCTGAATGCTGCAGGATGTGCAGGATGCTCAGCACCTGAGGAAGGCAGGACAGTCCTGGCCGTGCTCTGCTGGCACAGGGACCAGTGGCCAGGCAGGTGAGGGGCACCTCTGCGCTTGCCCTCAGCTCCCAGCTCAGGAAGGAAACCAAACAGCCCATCCAGTGCTGCTTTCCACCAAAAAAACCCCAAATCCAGGAATTGGAAGGGTGAGAACTGACCTCCCACCCTGCGCCTGGGGCTCTGCACTGAATCCTTCTGAATCTCAGTTTGGGAGCTCCTCCAGAGCCCCCCTCCCCATCTGGTCTGACAATCCCCTGATGTTCCCCGTGGCCCTGGCACTGCAGCAGTGACACTCCCTGCAGGGGCTTCTCCCCATCCTGGGCTGGCACCAGGAGCTCTGTGGCCAAATTCCCAGCAGGAATTCGGGTCAGCTGCAGCTTTACAGGAGCGTTCAAGTCGCAGTGCGAGAAATATTTACAGGGCACATGTTTTGACACAAAGAGTTCCAGACACAGGCAAATATCTATGATCTGCCATCTTAAGCGGAGGAATAATAATTCCATTTCCTTTTGCACTGCAGTTTGTTTGACAGCTCCAGTCTAGGATCCACAAGGCTGACACTGAGCCAAACTGTCACTGACATTTCCACGTCTGAGAAATCCTGAATCTCACAGGTAAACTGTGAAAGCTGAGAGCAGGCACTGGAAGTGTGAGCCTCAGAGCTGCTGCAGCAGACAAACTCTAAAAAGTCACTTTGTATGACCTCTGCTTTCTTGTAACTGGGGGCAGCTTAAAGCTGGGAAAATGGGAAGGAATGAAAACCCACAGAACTTTTTGCAGACAGAAGAAACATATGCTCTACAAAGTAAAAAAAAATTACTCATATGTGATAGACTAGAAGAGCCAGACATCATTTAAAGTGAAATATACCCTTGAAATCTAGATAAAGAATGCAAGAAATACATTTATGTTTTCATTTTTATACACTGTTGAGCAGCAAAAAGGAGCACGCTGCAATTTTGAATTTGCTCAGCTGACTTTTCTTTTGTACTGGTAGGAAAGGAGAATGCGTGGGGGCTTCCTTAGGGTCAAAAGAAGAACTGGGACCTGCTGACCTCTGTAATTACAACTTAGTGATTTAAGTGGGGTGTTTATATCCCGGCAGCACATTTAATGCAGTTAAGGTTTACACAGTCATACAGATCTCATTTAGATGACACTCACGCTCTTAACATCCTCTGTTGCTCAAAAGAGAAGGAAATAAAGCTCTTCTAGGTTAATGAACACGCTAGAAAGACTTCAGCACTTCAGAGGAGGTAACAAGTGTGGCCCAAGAACAAATCCATGGGAGACAAGTCCTTGCCCCTCCAGTTTAGGAAAGCTGAAGGTCCTGGCACGAAGCAGAAGCACAAAAGCACAAAATCTTATCGGCAGCGACTCGTTATCACCTCGTGCATACAGAACCTTCCCGACACAAAGTAGCTCCCACTGAAAAGGAGGGCTAGGGACATTTGCTGGAAGCACTGAGCACTGCTGCTTCGGGAGATGGGTTCTGTCAAGTCAATTAATCTGCTAAGAAAACAACATTTTCTGAAAAACACAGCAAATCGGGGGCTGTTTGAGATGTGTATTTTAAGCATCCATTTGTGCATTGTCTGAAAGCGGGAAATGTGCCCAAAGGCATCAGTTAGTGTTTAAAAAAAAAAAAAACTTAACAATTTTAGTGGTTCAGGACCCTTCGCCTGCGAACAGACAAATGATGCTCACAGAATGAGGAAAAGGTTCATTGTTCTCCCATTAAATATAGAGAAATTAGGCGTAAACCCACAAAACAAAGTCTTACAACAAGAAAGAATTAGAAGCAGATTTCTACCTTGAATTTTTGTTCCCCTGTTCTTAAAACAAGATGATTTTTCCCTAAAAGCTTTGAATAAAACCCTGACAGAGACATACCTGGTTCCTAAAAGTCTGTTAATTCATGGTCTCTTTGAGTGAAGGAATGAAAGATAAGAAGTGCAAATTAAGACACATGACATTTCATCCGGACACCAGAAAGTGCCTTTTTTCCTCTCCTGTGTCACACCTTTCCAGTCTGGAATTCATTTGAAACCAAACCACCACTCCCATCCCAAGCTGCACTCAGTTCTTCCAAGAATTTGATATTCTTCAGTAACATATGCTCCTCACTCTTCTGAAATGCACTCCGCAGGTCTAAGTTTTATCCCAAATCTGCAGGAGAATTTAGGAACTTTTTTTTTTTTTTACTCACATTTTGCAAGGCACATAATTGGCACTTGCATAATCTCATCCAAATAATCTGCTACTTCCTACTAGAGATTTTTTATGCAGTGTTTGTACCCAGTTGGCTTTTCATAGTACTATCACCCAACCCTGAATTTTAAAGGCAGTTTATTCATGTAAGCAGTCTTAAAATACACATTTTCCAGGGGAGAGCTGTCAGGCATGGAAGAGCTGGGTAACAAGCTAAATCAGCAGTACAAATAGGAGCAGCAGAACTACCTGCTCCAACAGTTTGAATAATTGTGTGATGGATGGGGAATAGAAGAGGCACTTTTTTCCTTAAGAAGCCATGGAAGGCATGAGAAAGAGCGAAAACTGAAATTCTCCACTGATCAGCAGAAGCAGAGCAATTTCAGATCCCCACTCTGCTGTTCCTCTGTCCTTCAGCATAACCCAGAGACCATCTGTAAAGCAGAGCAGAGAAACGTACAGGAAAGTTCCAGGCTCATTAAATTCCTGGCCAGGATGGACAGAAATACCTGTGTGTGAGAACTGCAGGAAGGACTCGAACTGTGACCTCCCAGGAACACTTCAGCAATTCCCAGAGGTGGAATTTACAATGTGACCCAACCTGTTATTGCAGCAGCAGCAACAAAGAACCTGAACTTGGAAACAAATACACATATTTTTCTGCTCACAAGAGAGACAGTTCAACATGCTTATGCTCAAATGCATAAAATAAAAATACATAACCGTGACAAAAATACATAACTGTGATTGCAAGATCAGCCTAAGTGACTGAAATCAGTGTTTAATTTCAATTAACTTCAGGGAGAGAAGGTTGCAACAAAGGTTTGCAAAAGTTTGTGAATGTTTCCCAGAGCTGAGCATTGTGTGAAGAGCCTGCCAGGCTGCCAGGATGGAGAGCCAATTTGGATTATTAGGGGTTGATAAAGAGTGACATTTTGTGTTCAGGAAGCATCTGACAGGAGCTGCCATGCACCTTGTCACACTGCAGAGACTACAACTGCTGATAATGCTGAAAAAACCCTATTGAAACTGTTCCCAGACACACACATTAAAAAATATCCACAGTAATGTCTTCAAATCAACAGAAGAGCCATGTGTTAGTGGCCACAAATGTTCAGGATTTGTATATTTTATTCACACAAGAAAAAGGTAAAATAGGAACTGCTCACCTACTATGCCCTTTTCCACTTTTCTTGGGACTATTATACTAATTTCTTTTCTGGCTGTTCTGGAAACAAGCTTTGTGTCTTGAAATGACATTTGGCACTGGACAGAAATGCACACACTGAATAAACACAATTATACAAGTGATATTTGCAACTATTTCAGTCTATAGCTGGCTGTACACAAAGGACGGGTCCAGTGCTCTGCAATGTGAGGCCACACAGAAACCACTCACACCCTCTCAGAAAGCACAGTTTGCTTCTCAGCCTCTCAATTCCATCACAGCTCAGCGGAGGTGAGAATTCCCCACATTTAAAACACAAATATCTGGTTCCAGGTATCTGGAACACGGCAGGGTGGTTCTGGGTCCCAGCTCAGAGAGCTCCCCTGGCATCCCAGGTGGGTTCGTTTGACCACAGGCTGCTGTGGGTTACCCCAAAGGCACAAAAGTGACTGAAATAATAACTCAGAGGTGTGATCCACCTTTCCACAGTGGAGCCAGAGAGCTCCATGGCAGCAGGGACTCCAGCTCTGCAATTCACCTGAACTTGCACAGCACACACAGGCCCAGGGGGACTCCGGGCAAGGAACAACACCTGCACCTGATGCACCTTGGCCAAGCCCAGCCAAACTCAGGTTTTATCTGCATCACAAAGCATTCCCCTGATCAGGAGCACACTGATTCTCCCCACTATGTGACAGATTTACCAATTTCCATCAGTACCAAGCAAGCCTCTGAACTAAGATGCAATCTTATTGCCGCCTTTCAGGCTCTTATTGGCATTCCGGATTTATTCCTACACAAAATCTTTCTTTACTTTTAATGTATGGTTTGGTATAGGCTGCTATGAGAGGCTTTTAGAGAATCCAATGAATCTTTGGCTGCAGTCTGAGCAACTTCAATCAGCTCACATTAAAACATGATTGTTATAAGGGCGAAAGGAATTAATATGGTAAAGTTCTGTGTACCACATTAAGCTAAAGAATATTTGGCAGATATGTATTTATAGCAGAATTACACAGACATATAAATTCCTTGCACAATGAAATGGTTGCACAATAAAATGCCTGCACGTTCAGTACACTGCTGTTCTATTCCATTTATGCAATGATTTGTAGTTTCTAAAAGTTGTTAGGCATTCTAAAAGCCAACGGGATCACAATCTATCTTAAAATTTACTGCTTTCAGCGGAGTAGCAGAGCACTCAGGCTTTGAAGTCATGGACTGCAAAGGCTGTTTATTCCACATAAAGTGTTCCAGGATATTGTAGGGACAGAGATAGAAGGGCTGCAGTAGAACAGACTGCTAAACAGCTCAAATATTAATTCATTAGCTCCCAAAGTTGTGTTCGGAGAGCATACAGAATGAAATAAAATGAGGGATTGGGGAAAAAAAGAACGAGTGAAAAGAGCACAAGGATGTGGCTGAACTGCAGAACAGCCCACTGCCATGCTGAGCCTGGGAGCTGTGGGAATGGAAGATGAACAATTGGATTCATAAAGTAGATTTCTTAATACATATCATTAAGGCTATTTCATTTCCCTGCACTCACGCAAAAAGAGGGAAAGACAAGAAGAGTTTTAAGGAGAAAATACTGGAACAAGAAAGGGAAGAGGAAAAGCACCTTTGTAGAAGATTATTTTCCCTCCATTAACCTGCCTAAACACCATGGATTTCCTCCCCAAGTTTAATGATGAAAAAAGCCATGTTCTGGCTTCCACCTACTGTTTCTTCCACACATTCCTTGAATCACGAAGAGAAGAGAACAAACGTGTTCACACTGCTGGATGTACCCCAAATACCCAAGAGTATGAGTCCAGAATGCAAATACTCATTTCTAAAGTCACTATGAGGAGGTTTCTGCTGTGAGGCAGCAGAGTTCCATTTCTCCACTGGGGTGGAAGGCTCCATGCAGGTTTGTGTGTGACTCTGAGCATTGTTTGAACACCTGAACACCTGCAGGCCTTCTCCGCTGCCTTTCCTTTGGTTCTGCCCAGGTTACATGAAAGGTTTGGATGTCACCTGCAAGGAAACCCCAAAAAAGAGAGACCTTGGTGTCCTTTTGGTTAGGGCACGCTTGGAGTAACGTGCAGTGCGGGTGGATTTGTTTAAAACAGATTGCTCTGTCCTGAAAACTCCTGTGGCAACTGACCTTAGCCACGAACCCTTCCTGCCCACGTGCCCTGGGTCTGCAGGTGCAGGGGGAGAGCTCAGGGGAAAGCAGAGGTGCCTCCAGCCTCAGCCTGACTCCTGTTCCAAAGAAACCTGAGAACGTCAGGTTTCAGCAAGCAGCTCTCATTGCTTACACTCCAAACCCAAACATTTACCCAAAGAAACGCAAATCAAGAGCTGGATTATAATTAATTAATAATTAAATAGAAATAATAAAATAATAATAATATATATATAATGAAAATATTATTTAAAACTCAAGTGATGTACTTTAGCCAGAAGAACATTTTTTTCTCTCTGAAAATGAAGTTCTAAATGAAGCACAGTCTTCACAGGGGGATGTTCCATACCCAGCAGCCAAGAACACTAACAAGACATCCAATTGATATTAAGAATGTTGCTGGCTTCCGTAATGTGGGCATCTGTGTGTTAGGAACTGAACTGACAGGCCAAATCCTCCTATGTATTTCACTGAGAACAGCAGAAGAAATCTCTGTGCAGACAAATGTCTGGTTGGAATCCACGATCTGGCTGGTAAACATCCCCAGACCTCTCAGAATCCAAATAATAAAATTTTAGTGCTTTGCAATGCCAACCCCTGAATCCTTTAATAAAAAGCTACTTCCCAACGTGGATTGTATATTGGAGCTGTACTTCCAGTGAAATGCAACGATCCAGAATATATTATGGAGCTGAACCAACCTCCCTGCGCATTCAAAGGCAGCAGCTGCACAACCAGGACCCTCAGTAAATCCCTGCCTCTGGTGAAAGTGCTGGGTTTTGCTGTTTTTTAAAAGAGCTAATCTCTGTCAGTAACTCCCATGCAGGCCATTCCTTTGGGGCCAGAAGGGGTTGTGCACACAGGAAAGAAAGGGCAGGAGCTGAAGAGCAGAAGGTTTCCAGGTACCAAGAGGATCTGGGATCCCTGCAGGATGTGCACTGGGGTTCCTGTACGGGACATGGCAGCTACAGGGATTTTTTTTGCTCTGTCTCACATTTCAAGATTCACCACCCCAAGCCACAGACAATTTTCTTTCTCATGCAGGAAACTGGGCCAAGTTTCAGCACCGGGGAACAGTCTGTTCACAGAACCCTCTGCATGGCACAGCACCAGCCACAAGGAAATCTCCTTCCTGCTAGAGAGAGATTTTCTTTTTCTGCAGCAGCAGAAGACCAACTCCCAGCACTCAAAAGAAACCAGCTTCAAGCAGGAGACTGAAAGAGAAGCGCCATGAAAAGCCAGTTTGATGGGAGAGGCTTCTGGTTGCTCACTAATGCACGGCTCCTCTCCAGTCAAAGCCTCACAGATGCTCAGAGCAGCTGCCTTCGTGGAAATTTGTCTGAAAGAAATAATTATTTGCCAGCACACTGTCCCTTCTTAGAAGCACACAGAAGCCATGAAAAATGTTTGGATGGATGAAACATGGCAAGTTTTCAGCAAGAAAAGCCAGTCTTCACCAAACAATGCCATGTGCAGTGAGGAGGACTGTGATTCCTGTGGGTGTCCTGCCTAAATTCCAGCACAGTGGCCACTTACACACCTTCTAGAAGGAGAAGCATTAATGAACTGCTCCAGGAATACTGACACATAATTGATAAGTCAGATCTCTTCATCAAGTATTTCATGACTGCCACAAAAATCCAAGCAAAAGTCTATTATTTACCTCTTTGAAAATTATAGAAAGTTATAATTGTGGTGTCTTAGGAGTGAAGGAATTAAATGAAGACCCAAAAGTTCAAGATTTGCCAGTGACTGTATCTAGAGACCCAAACAATAAAGTGTTTTTCTAACAAGCTCCCTGGATGATCTGCAGAGAAAAAGCCATGTAAAAGCTGCATGCTCAGTTGTCCAGACCATTCTAAAATCCACACCAATTTTCACTGTAACAACAAAAAAGAAATCCAGTGAGTCTGGTTCCCTTAGCAACCAGTAAAATATTATCTAGTTATTCACATTACCATTATTTACAGCACCCTAGAAGTAAGAGATACCAATTCACAAAGAGCATACACATTGCTCATTACACAACTGGCTAGCTTTGGAAACTCCGTGGTGCTTTCTGTTGAAGGCCAACATTCGCAGCAGCTCCTCTCTGCAGACCCTCCATCCTGCTTTTTTGTGCCAAAAATCATCTCCTCTTTGCTCCTGGGTGCAGCTGGCTTTCACAGAGACCAGCAGCCCACCCCAGAGGTGTTTACCGTGGGAGGAGGGATCTCCTGCTGCCCCCAGGTGTGCTGAGAGGGGCTCATTTCAGCCACCCCTGGCTGCAGGGCTTCTCCACCACCTCATCTCAGCAGGATGGAATTGCTCCTCCCTCTCAGGGCTTTGTGGCTTTAGCCCTGCTGGGGTTTGGGATGCAGGCACCAGCTCAGAGGGAGACTTCTCCAGGTGCTGCTGGCTCCCCAGGGAGCAGCAAGGACTTGCCCCCATGTCTGCATTTCCCATCCGTGGCTTTGGACACCTGTCACACAGCTGCCCCAACAGCAACAATGATGGATTCCATTCCCTGCACAAGTTCTGTACAGCAGTGGAGAAAGTCACCTCCTTCATTTCCACAAACAAGCGGCAGGAATGTGTGAAAGCCAAGGCTGAGGGGGAAGCCCCACCAAAGGGTTACATATCATTAACCAGTGTGAGCAACTTGTGCAGCTGAACACTCTGAGCGGGAAATGCTGGAAAGTTTTGAGTTCAGAGCAAAACCATTGATTGCAATGTCACCTAAAAAAGTGTCATTCCCTTCCTGAACAGCCAGAATATTACATCATGTAATGTTGGCATCACTTCAGCTGCCCTGCTCACCAGAGCAGTGATTCACTGCACAGAGGAATTTCTGCTGGATTTCTCACAATTTCAGACATGGACATGTGAAGGAAGGACTGAAGGAAATTTTTTCCAATGTCCAGAATAAAAAGATGCACTGAGACCTGGATGGAAGCTCCAGGGTTGAAATGGAGTTCTCAGTTTCTCTGTTTTTCTATTGCTTCCCACTCTCAATTGCACACAACTTGGAGTGAAATGTAAAAATACAGCTTCAGCAACACGAGCCCACAACGATTATATCCCTTATTACAAACTGCAAGCACATCACAAATAAAAATCAGCATCCACATTCCATTAGTTATCAACAGAACCTTGCTACCAAAAGGGTTATAAACACTGAACTTCAAAAGAGTGGAAAAAACATTATGCTAATCATGTGTTCTTATTGAACAATTAAAATCAGAATCAGGATGACACTGAGATCTAAACCCCCTACACAGGGAACAATTAACCAAAGCTTGAACTGGTGTACTGTGGGATTCTCTTACCAAGGGTCATTTCAGATGCATAAAAGGTTTTATAAATAGGACGTTAAACTGAGGAAATTTAAAAAATAGAACAGCTCTTCAAGCATCTTTTACATGAAAAGCGCTTTTTGCCTTAATGATTAAAATTTTATTTATAACCAATTCAAGATACTTGTGTGGTTATATCTGCTGCTTAGCTGCTCCTCACTATTGATGTTGAAAACTGCTCTCCTTGGTGCACTTTGAAAAGATGAGTTTAAAGAGACAGGAGGAGACTCAAGTGCTCAACAGCAGATCCGTGGGTGTGTGCTGAAAGTGGGCCAAGGCATCGCAGGGCTCTGATCAGAGGGTAAGAGTGATTTTGGGAGGGAAAGGATGGTTTGGAATGAGGCTAACCAACCCCACACTGACCAGGAGCCATCGACAGCACCGCTCAGCCCCTGAACACTGGGGTGCAAAGCAGCTCCCTCTGCCCAGCTTTTATCCCAGCTGAACCTTCCCAGAGCAGCTCCAGCATCCCAATCACTTCACTCATAAAAAACCCAATGGGAAATGAACCCTCCCCTGCTCTGTGTGCTGCCAGAGACATTCCAGGGCCAGCACTGCACACCCAGCTCAGCCTGGCTGGCAGCAAACTCCAGGTGGGAATGCCCAGGGAGGGCAGCACCAGCCCTCAGCAGGGTGAGAGCACCTTTCCTGTCAAAGGCACCACCAGGAAAAACATCCACCCCACCAGGCAGGAGCCCTCCTAAAGTCAGGGCTTCCCTTATGCATCCTCTCTCAAAAAAATGTAGTTATTATTTTCTCCTTTAACTCCGTTTAAAGGAAAGAAAAAATAATCTTCCCATTCAGGGAAATGCCAGAAAATGGGCAAATTACACAGGAATGCAAGTTCCATATTTTAATAGCTCTTTAAAATACTTCTCATCTCCAGAGAGTTTTCAGTATTTTCAGCTTGTTATTTCAAAGTCACTAGAAATTAAATGGTTAAGCACTTAAAAACCCAAACAAACAAAGAAACACCTACCAAAAACCACTCCAGAAAACAGTAAGAAAAACATTCCTAAATTCTCTGAATCCGTTTGCAACTAAATGGCTTTATGAAGTGGAGCTGGCTCACATTTTTTCCAACAGCCTTAGGCTACATAGATGCTTTTACACATAAGTGTTTTTCTGCAACCTTATTTACTTCTCCAACAAAAATGCTGATTTCACACCTGACAGAGTGTATTTATAATAATTCAGTAAAAGAAGAACTAAAAGGGAGTCTGTTTAGTTCCTGCTCCCATTGGATTCCCTTCACTGGCACTTAACACATCCAAACACATCCAGCAGTGGGGATTTTTTTTGTGTTCTGGCATTTTAGTTTTTTCTTTTGCACATTGGTTAAACACATCTCTCATCATCATCATCATCTAAAGCAGGGGTATGTCAGGATCCCTGAATTCCTACAGATCATAATGCCATAAAACATGTTTCAAGGTGCACTTCAGTACAACCCTTAAGGAGGTGACAGGAAAACCAAAGAGTGAGAGAGAAAAGGTGTGAACTTAATGTTTTTTACTGCTAATCCTAAATTAAATATAGATAGTGTTGGGAAACTGCCTGAATGTCCTCCTCTCTCATTTAAAAAAAAAAAAATCTAAATTAAAACAAAAACAAAACAAAAATCCAAAACCATTGAACTCAAAAGTTTACAGAGCAAAACTGAAATCTCTCTTCCACTTACACAGAATGAACAACTAAAACTTAAATATTCTAACTCATAAGCTTATAATCTCTGTTTTTTTATAAAATGCTGGTTTTTTTTTACTTAAGGGGGCAGAAGATGGCTTGGTTTTTTCTAGGTAACCTGTGCCTTGCAGAAGCTGAGCCCAGATGGATCAGCAGCAGGGTAAATAGCTCTGTGTAGCAAACAATGCCAGCCTCCCGCCTGTGCTCAGACTTTTCACCCACCTTGTACACCCAGAACTCACACAGCTCTACACGAGCACCCTGGCAGATATTTCAGCTCCTGTGTTTAGCCTTGTCCTTCAAATGGGAGTGAAAGGGGCAGCTTTGCAATCTGAAAAACAAGGTGCTTGAGCAGTAAGAGCCCCGCTGGAGCAGCCCCAAAGGCTTGCAATCATTCTGCACGTGCTTTGTGCAGTTGTTGGAGATCCTTTCTGGAGAGCAATGCTTGACAAGGGACGCAGCTCGTGTTCCCACTCCCCTCAGGAACGTGATTTAGGGTTTGCTGGAGAGCACAGCAAAGGCAGCGTGAGTGTCTCAGCTGGGCTGTGCTTCATTCCCAGCAGCACCAGGTGATCCTGTACCTGCTCTGGTGCTCTGTGCCACTCCCAGGGATCTACAGCACGGAGGAGACACAGCACTGAGCCAAAAAGGAACAGAACGTGGTAATTCTGACATAAAAGTGCAAAATTCACCTATGACTGGAGTAAAAACATTACACAAAACCACAAACTCCACCTTCTATATGCTTTGTTCCAACCTGGCTTTAACAGGAAATTATTTACAAAATCACACGTTAGAAACAAGACCTGCCCAAGTAACCACTGTCCATGGGTAAGCATCCCAAAGGACAGAGCAGCCTTAAGGATTTCCAGCAAATCTAAATGAAAACCAAACACTTCACAGCTGAAATGGCCTCTGGATTCCAAAGAATATGTATGTATATATTTATCTATATACATACACATATATATACACATACATACACACACACATATATATATTCTCTATATGGAGAATATATGTGTCACCCTGGTTTTTTAAGATTTTCTAAGCCTTCTGATGTTGACATTCGTGTAGTGAACTTTCTCACACACTTTCTGTAAATAACTCATTGTTTTGCATTCCTTTATGGAGGAGGAGAGAGTTGATGGACTGTTGGTTTGACCAGTGTCATTGCAGAGATATCACTGTCACCCTCCAATCCACTGTCACTTTTGGAAAACTATAAATGTTGGAGTCAGAAAAATAAACTTCCCTTTTTTCCCTTCACTTTGAGAACGGTGGTGAGTTTGTGTTCTTTCGTGTCCTATAGCGACATATATTCTCTACACCACAGAATAAGGCTGGGTGGTGGTTTAGAGCTCTGTGTGTCTGTCAGGTTCCAAAGGGCCAGCAGATCCCAGCAGTGCCATGAACAGCACCAAGATCCCCCCACTCCTCACCTGGGGGCTCCCAAGGGTCTCATGCCTCCTGAAGGGACTCGTGGATGTGATGCTGCCTAAACACTGATGAAGAAAACCACAGGGAAATCACCAAACCAAACTGAGAGTGCAGAAACCACAGGCTGGACCCAGTGAACACCCCAGGGCTGGCCGAGGAACACATCACAGCCTGTCAGGCATGAGCCAAGGGAATCACTCATGAACCAAGGGAATTATACGTGAACCATGAATCACACATGAACAAAGTGGATCACACACGAATCATGAATCACTCATGAGCCAAGGGAATCACTCATGAACCAAGGGAATTGTACATGAACCATGAATCGCACATGAACAAACTGGATCACACACGATTCACGAATCACCCATGAATCAAGCGAATTACTCATGAACCAAGGGAATCACCCATGAACCAAGGGAATCACCCTTCCAAAAGCTCTGACCTGCTGCACTGACCCTGCTCTGTCCATTCCCAAACAGCCTGAACCCCCAATTTGTCTGTACCCACATGGAATCCATGCTGCCCACACAGAGGAGACTCACAGACAGAACATGGATTTCCTGGGACTCCTCAATCCTCTTTCTGCAAGTCCAGCTGCCTTACATAACTCCAGGGAAAACAGATTGACAAAAGAGAACAGAATCCCAAAATAACCACCATGACAGAGCCTTATTTTTAAACATTAACTTCTAATAACTCTGTGCACTATGGCAAACATTAATCTTGTCCTCTGAAAAGTATGTTTATATCCAGGCTGAAACTCAGTATAAAGTTAAGCATGCTGCAATTGAAAAAAAAATTAATTAAAGCCAAAAAAATGGAGTCTCAGAAATACTGCATCAGCCTTTGTAATGAGAGCAAAGTGGCTGAAAGATTCTGCAAGCTGTATCTGATCCAGTTTGAATTTATTGGCAGAATCTTACAGTCAAGAGACTAAGCTACTTTAGAATATAGAATTAAATGGTTGGGTTTATTTAATATCCACATAATGCTACTTTGAAAAGAAATCCTTTATTCTATTGCCACTAGAACAAGGGAAATGTAGATTTTTCTCTGCTGGCTGTCAAGGGTTTTTTTCCTTTTTTTCTTATGTACATGTGCTGTGTGAAATTCAGCAATTTCATTTCACAGGGTGTCTTTGGCATTAGCCACAGTGTAATGGAACTGGAACTACTGAAGTTCGTCTGATTTCACACCTAACCCATGCAGCCTCACAAATTGAACATCACCTCAATAAAAAGTAACAAAAATTGCCCAAGTTTTTCTGGAAACAAAGCTCACATTCCCTGGAGTTTCCTGGCCAAGACAAGGCTGCCAATGAACCCAACTTGTGTTTATGCTTTGTGATAAAATGTCTACATAGAACCATAAGATTTTTACGTTGTTTGAGAGATTTCTGGGTCAAGCTGTGGTTTGGAGTTTTGTTTTGTTTTTCCTCAGAAAACACTGTATAATTATGGCATTGAAAAACCATATTTAATGCACAACTTCTGTCTCAATATTGTGGAAGAGCAACGTCAAGACTTTCAAATGAGGAACAAGAGCTTCCATTCATCAACAAATGCGAAGAAACCGATTTGGAGGAGACTGCACAGGAGTAATTCCAAAAACCAGCAGCTCTAAAACCTTCACAGTTTCATCTAGAGCACCACTGCACTCTGGATTTTGGGATCCTGACCTCATGCTCCCACAAACCCCAGGCTATTCCCACCTGGGTTTTGTTCACCTTGCAGCCTTCCCCAGCTCTAATGGCACATCCACTGTCCCTGCTCCTGAATCCTTGTGCTCTGTGCCCAGAAATGATGCAGATCCCAGCAGGGCTCCATCCCTGGGCAGGGCTCTGCAGAGCAGGAGGAGCACAGAGGCTGAAAGCTCATCCCAGCTGGAAACAAACAGCTCCTCCTTGGAGCTGCTCATGGTGCCTCAGCCCAGGCTCTCACCTTCAAGCTCAACAGAGAAACCCTCCAATTATTCCTGTTTAATTCAGGGTAAAATGCTCTGTGTAGTCTGAGATCATAAAACCAGAACTGATTTGAAGGAAACAGAGATTATGGCAGAAAACTGGAAGGAGGCAACTCTGCACTGCTCATTTTTGCCGATGATGGAGAATTTGGCAGCGTGTTTCTGGACCGGGAGAAGCAGGGGAATGAATTCTGCTGAAGGAGCCTCAGAAAGCAGCTTGGGGCAGGGGGGACAAAGCCCCACAACACAAACAGCACTTTTCTCTGTAAGGATGAAAGATAAGAAGATCCAGGGCCATCAGAACATATTAATGTAAAGGAAAGATGTCTCTGGGGGAGCTCTGCTTGAAGGATGTTCACTGCATATATCTTTAATTACAAGCTGGCGTACATTTCATCCTTTAGCCACAATTTATATTCCTTTTATCACCTCTGTTGTGAAACACCAGTGTGCTTTCCCACTTTCATCTAGAATCCACGCCATTAGACACCCAGCTCTGTCATTCCACTCCTCTGCAAGTCCCTTTTCCCTGAACAGTCAATCACCAGCAAACACACAGAGAGGTGCAGCCTGATGCAAGCTCAACCTCTGCCATCTCAGATGTGCAGAGACAATTTCCAGGAAGAAAGAATTATACATCAGTAGGTAGGGGGAGAAACAAAAGGAAAAAAGAGAAGAAGGTGTATTTATTCTCTTACACCTCTTGAGATGAACATCTTATTTCCCTAATTTGTTTCAGCCTTCATTTCTGGCTGCAAGGGAGAGCAGCTTCACTTCATCACCCACCCAAGGTAAAACCAGCAAATTCTTTATTTCAGCACCTTCTGGTGGCTCCCAGCAGCCACTGTGTGCCCTGGCGGCCTGCTCAGTGGCAAATGGCAGTGACAAGAATCCCCAAAATATGTCACAGGACCCACTGTGCTATTCCTGCTCTGTCCTGGAGCACAAGCAGCTCCAGCAGCCAGGAATTATGGATGCCTGCAGTGGTTACCCACCAGACCCTCCCTCTTTTACAACAAAAGGTAACAGCACATCTTCTTCCTGAAAAGCTGATTCTCTATCTGCATCAGTATTTTTTTCTTATAAATCACAGAGAGAGAGACTTCACAGCAATGAAAAATAACATCCTGGATAAAGATCCAATGTCACTTTGAGACTTGAAACTCTGCATTCCATGCAAATAAGTTTAGTTTCTCTCAATTTGCAATCAACTATTTAAACTGGTATTGAAGCACATTGATGAATTTAATTAGGCAGACAGCTTACAGCCTGAAGTTATTAGCAGCATACACTTCCATGCTCTAGGTGACATATTCACTGTTTTTATTACCATTGTATGATAATTTCTTTTTTTATTTTTTGTACAAAGCTCTCTCTGGACTAAGTAATTGGTAGTTGTTCATGCATGTTTTAATAGTCTCCGAAAAAAAGGTTTCCCAACAAATGCTATCTAGTAGCAAAGGCTTCTTGAACTGCATTTATTCCTATGGCAGATTTCCCTCGTTGGCCAATTAATTACAAAGTATGAGAGCCTTCCTGAAGTCACTTGGAAAAAAAAATCAACACATAACCTACAACTTATGGTTCATTGTTCCCATCTTGAGCTGATTCTACTCCATTTACACAGAACTGCCAAAAACTTGGTATTTAATATTTCTGCCACAAGACATCAAAAGTAGCACACAAGGCTCTATTTCTACATGCTCACCTCCCCCATGGATCACAGAACTAAAAGCAATGTCACAGAAGGGTCCCACAGTGTGCCTGTGAGCAGTTTATATTGTTCTGTATGTGCAGTTTATATTCTTCTGTGTGTGGAGTTTACAGTGTTCTGTATATGCAGTTTATATTGTCCTGTATATTCAATGCTATGCTGGTCTGTATGTGCAATTTACATTTCCCTATATGTGTTCATGTTGTTCTATATATGCAGTTTATATTCTGTATGTGCTGTTTAAATTGCTCTGTATGTGCTGTTTACATTTTTCTGTGTGTGCAGTTTACATTGCTCTGTATATTCATGTTATACTGTTCTGTATGTGCAGTTTACATTGCTCTATATGTGATCTTTGTTTTTCTCTGTGTACAGTTTATATTGTTCTGTATATTCATATTATACTGTTCTGTATGTGCAGTTTACATTGCTCTATATGTGCAGTTTATGTTTTTCTGTATATTCATGTTATACTGTTCTGTATGTGCAGTTTACATTGCTCTGTATGTGCAGTTTACATTGCTCTGTATGTGCAGTTTGTTTTTCTGTGTGTACAGTTTATATTGTTCTGTATATTCATGTTATACTGTTCTGTATGTGCAGTTTATGTTTTTCTGTGTGTGCAGTTTACATTGCTCTGTATATTCACGTTATACTGTTCTGTGTGTGATGTTTACATTGCTCTATATGGGCAGTTTACATTGCTCTGTATGTGCTGGGCTCACAGAAGCCACAACTGCCAGAGGACGTTAGAAACCAGCACAACAAATCAAATGTCATTCTCAGGGACTGACAGAGTTCTTGCCACAACAACAAAAAAAAGTGACTGCAGTGCAAACACCAAGAGTTTGGGGAATAAACCACAGCGCTTGACTCCACTGGGATGCCTGAAGCCACTTTCTGATTGATGTCTGGAGCCACGTGCTCTGCCGTGGTAATTCTGGTGAACTCCCACTGACAGCTTCTGCACACAGATGTCACAGAAACCATGGCAATAAATCAGGTGCAGTGAGAGCCTTTGGAAGTGACCAGAGCCTGGCAGGTTGGGAAAAGCAAGGTGGCTCTGCAGCCAGCTGGGCGAGCCCCAGGGCTGGCACTCAGTCAGTCCATCCCTGGAAATTCCATCCCTGGGAATTTCCCCCGGTAATGCTGAAGTGGAATTGGTAACAACCTGTAAAGTCCGGCCTTTACAGCAACACAAGGCATTGCAGGCACAGGAAACAATTCCCCATTTATGCAGCACAGCAGTGGGTTCTGCATTCCTGGGGTTGAATTCTACCACCAACACCTCATAAATTCTGAACAGCTGCAGCTGCCAGGGTCATGGTGAGGAGCAGAGCACCAGAGAAAGCGCTCAACAACCCAGCAACCATCAGAGGCGTTTGGTTTGGATTAGCTACAGCTCCAATCCATACGGAAAAGTGGAATTTAGACTGTAGAGCTGTAATGAAAATGCTGGTGGTTATGTTCCAAGCCACAACCACCCAAGAAACGACAATATGACATGAATTCAGGCATGATTTATGATTTTGCTCTACTTGTGAACACCATTTCTTTTGGTCCATGCATGCTTTTTGCAGAGCTCTCCATAACGCCTCAAGGAGAGAATGCTTCTAAAAGACAAAATTAAAATCTACTCTTAAATTTCAATAGACTACTATAAAGTATATACTGAAATTTAAGGATGTGAGAAAGACAGCACTATATTAATAAAA
This sequence comes from Calcarius lapponicus, assembly GCA_039654755.1. Lineage (NCBI taxonomy): Eukaryota > Metazoa > Chordata > Aves > Passeriformes > Fringillidae > Calcarius > Calcarius lapponicus. The sequence continues at coordinate 1,417,687 of CM077467.1, forward strand.
CAAACTTAGCAAACCAAGACAGAAAAATTCATTGGTGAAAACTCACTTGAATTTTCATCATTTCATCAGCACTACCAATCGATGAACAACTGCTTTAGGATGGCCCTGATGGGGGAAGAAAATGCCAGTTGTGCAGAGCTTTGCTGTGACACTGCCTGGCCTGACACAGCCTCAGGAGAAGGTTTCCAGCAGGAATTCACAGGATACACCCATTAAACAAAGGCTTGGGACTAAACGTCCTGTCCCAACCTATTGCTTCTCATTTCAGGGCCCACAGAAACAATACCCAGAGGTTAACAAGCTGTTTCCAAAAACTCAACAGGCTAAAACACGAGGAATGACCGAACTGAAGCTGAAAATAGGGAATTAAATGCCTGTTTGAATATGGCAGTCAATCAAGATCATGGAAATAGGCAACTTTCTAAGCATGACTGCCCTCTTTCTTGTCCTTTTCTTCTGTGACTGTGGGGAAATTCTTAAATAATCTGTTTGTTTTCTGGTACAAACAGATGTGGTTGCATTTATTTTACTTCCCTATCCTGTTTAATTAATCTATTCTGCCCCTGAATTTTTAGCAGCCCATTTTTTCCTGCTCAGCATAGAAGCTTCAAGGATGAGTGGAAAAGAATGTTAGTTTGTTATGCTTTTTGTGGTTAATAACTCTATTTCGTCACAAACAAACAAAGCAGCACTCAGGAAAATTAGCAAAGAAAACATCCCAGAAATAAATTAAATAAATTAGTCTAAAAGAGGTTGACAGTGTCAGTCAGATGAAACAAATGAGAGCAGTTAATCCCAGGAAATGAGTGCTTTTCCATGGGCACACTGAGGAGCACTCAGAACATGGAGACTGTTCCCTTGACAATGCACTCCAAAATCACATATCAGAGATAATACTGTTATTATGAAATTTTTTATCAACAACTAAAAATCAATAATCTGTGATCACTCAGGCTTGCTGTAATGTGAGTCATAGAGTACATCAGAGGAAAAAAAATCTATAGTAAACTTTGCAGCATTATGATTATTTTTGGAAGGAGAAAAGGATATAAATGATAACTGAAATAGTTTCCATCTCTAAACCATGAAGTGATGCACAGTCTGCTGATAAAGGCACCCAAAAATTCTCCTTGGTGCCTGAAAAATTATTTTGGGCTGTAAATACATAAAATAATGAGTCAGACTGGCTCCTTTCTGTGTGCAGGCAGGGCTGTGGGTCTTCTCCTCTGGGGATTTCCAAGGGTCCGTCTCCCATCCAACAGGGTTAACTTTGATCTGAAGAGAACATTCTGGATTTTCCAAGCCAGCAGCACCCAGATTTACCCAGATCTGCTGCCCAGTGCAGAGCTGCTCCCTGCAAAGCACTCAGCTCATTCCAGCTGGGACCAGGCTGCACTGGGATCTTGCTTCCCCCAGGAGAACAAAGCCTGGCTCTAATTCTATTAATTTGGAAAATTCAAGTCTCTTCACAGAGCAATACACAAGCTATGGGAAGTCTCATAACTGCCATAAATAGTCATCTCACCATAAACCATAAAAACACAATATAGGCTCTCACTGAAATAAACAAAACCAAAACATTTTCCAGCCTGAGTATTGTCTGGGGTTCAACATAAAGTAACACAAATTGAAAACCAATTATACTGCCATGACTAAAACTTGCACTTTGCAATGGCTTTGTTCTTAATATTTCATACAGGGCTTTATTCTACCCTTTTAAACCTGTATTTCTCCACTGAGGGCTCTGAGACCATGGAAGAGGAGAAAGGCTCAGGATGTGTCAAAGTCTGTTTGGGGTTTTTGCATGGGACAGGACTGGGATCCATGCCTTGAGCTGGGATCCATTTGCTGGGGTTCATTCCTTGAGCTGGGATCCATTTCATGGGGTTCATGCCTTGAGGTGGGATCCATTTCATGGGGTTCATTCCTTGAGCTGGGATCCATTTCATGGGGTTCATTCCTTGAGCTGGGATCCATTTCATGGGGTTCATTCCTTGAGCCTTTATTGCAGCATCAGCCTCATAACATGGCTGAGACAACAGGAAGATGGCAAAGCTCAGGTACAGCCAGCAGCAACCAAAGATTTCTTCATTCCAGAGCATTTTAAAAACTTTCTAGCCAATAGCACGTTGCTAAAGCCTCCAGAGAGTTGTTCTAGCCAGTCACTAAAAGCACCCATACACCTGCTGCACACAATTCTGGCTTGTAAGCCTTCTACTACAATACACAACACACTATTATTCAGCTTAAAACCTTCCACTATCTTGCTAAGCATTTTTTCCTTCAGTCTTAACATCTATCTTAGCCAAGCCTAAAACCCAAGCTCTTGTTTCACGTCCTTGCTTGCTGTCCCACTGTAGCTTTTTCTACTTTCAGCCTTTGCAGCTGGCTCTGAGTTTTCTGCTCTTCCTGCTTTCACAGCTGTCAGGAAATCCTTTTACCTGTCCTGTTTCCACATCTCAGCCCCCAGAGCACTGAGGATGGGCTGGAGGAGCACAGGGTCCATTCCAGGTGCTCAGGGCAGAGCATCCCTGGTGCCCTGGCCAGGCAGAGCATCCCTGCCCCACGCCTCACCAGGCAGCACCAAACACTCGTCTATGGGATTATCAGCAAAGGAAGACTTCCAAGTTAAAAAAATAAAAAAAGAATCTGGCAGCTAAGAGCTGTTTTTTAAGCGTTAATGAGTATGTTAATGACCCAAACCAAAATGAAGAAACCCATAACCCTAGACACTCATTAATTCTGTACAAAATGTATCGGCCAGAAATCATTAATGTTGTGAGACGCTTCTGTAACTGGAGCGGTTTTAATCAACTCTCAAATCTTCTGTAATTATACACTTATGGCACAGGTTACTTTATTTATTTGGATTTCAACTTCATAACAGAAGTTCCCACCTCAGATGCTGGGTTATTATTAGAACAACAAATTATTACAGAGCTGAGAAATCACTTCACTTACAAGGTAAGCCTAACTTCTCATGGACATGAAGTCTAATTCCATGCACTGTAATACTCAGCTCTCTTCCCACAGCTCAGTCCCATCCAGAACACTGACAAAGACTTGGAAAGGCCCCAAAATCAGGCCTGGGGTGTTGGATCAGTTCTGCAATCTCTTGCACTCTCTCAGGTTTAAAAATCAGGGTAAGAAATATTTGCCTGTCCATTTCTGCCCTTTGAATATTCCAATTCACAGTTACCTGTGTGAAACAAGAATGTTTTCCTTGAGATCTGCCCAAGCCATTCCCTGCCCCTTCCCCACTCCTGCCCTCTTAGATCCAATCAAGCTCTGACCTAAAGACAGGCTCTGCTCTGGGTAACACACTAACAGAGTTGTTAGGCAAAAATCAAATTGGAAAGCCAAATCCATGCAACTTTTAGTTCTTGGTGCAGATCCAGGAGTCCAACCAAGGAGAGATTTGGCTGGCAGGATTCTGGCTCACTCTCCTGATCTCAACACAGCCTTTTGAGAGATGTTAAGAGAAAAAAAAAAATCATCTTTGTAACTGTGAACTGAATTTTCTCTGAAGTCACTGAGTCCATGGGAGATGTTGAAAGATGGTAGCTTCTCTTTCACAAATTTTAAACATGAAACTCACTTAAAAAGGGACATCAAAAAAAAGGAAAACGTTACTATTAACATGCAAATCTGAAGCTTCAGAATTCCCAGGAAGGTAATGAAAACTCCCCTCTAATCATGCACAGCAACCCCAATTCAGGGGAAGCCGAGTGAATCTCATTATCTCATCATTTGCATGCTGCAGACGAGGTTCCACTCCCTGGCAGCCCACAGGAACCAGGGCCCCTTCACAGGAAGGAGAATTTTGACAAACAGTGACTGACAGCTTTGGTTCTTGCCCAAGCAATGAACAAACACTTGGGCCCCTCCTTGCTGGAGAATGGCTTTTCTGACAGGAGAATGCCTCTGAGAGGGAAGAGGGTGGCTTCATGTGGGAGACCTCCTTTTCATCACTCTTCTTTGAGCTCCATGTGTGACAAACCAGGAGCAGGGATTTTTCTAAAATGACTGATCCTAAGAAACACTTCAGGAAAAGGAAATCATGAAATTTAAATTCAGTTGATACAGTAAATACAGGCTTTGGGGAGATACCCATCACTTTTGTCAGTTTGTTCCTCTAGGATAAATGCTAAATATTAGCTTTGAGAGAGACAGAGACAAACCCCAAGACACAGCCAGAGCTTTCTAGCACAGCATTTCCCCAAGGAAAAAGTCAAGGTCTTTGGTAATTGCTGTAATTGTTTTTGATGTTGGGTAAGTTAAGTGATATAAACAGGACACAGAAATGTTGCATTTCAGTAGAACAAAATTCTCAGTGTGTGCCCTCCAGGAGCAGAGCTCTGCTCCCAGCAGCCAGCCTTTCAGAGAGTGCTCAGTTGTGTTCTCTCCAAAGGAGCATTGCCATGGGAGGAGGTCACAGCTGAAGCAGCACCTGGGCTGCAGAACAGAGGGATGGGCAGAGTAAGAAGGGAGAAATCACCCTAAAAAAAGCTTGAAAACAGTCACCTAAGAAAAAACATGCACTTGTCAGGATTTGGCTGACATTTGACATTCCTTTCTAGAAGCATCCTAAGGCAGGTGAGTTTTTTGTTCTGTGTCCACAATTCTCGGCCTCAGAGGGCAAAAAAGGGGATAAATTCAAGGCAACATGGGGAATGTGCAGCAATTAAAACCCAAACATAACCCTTAAAAGTAGTCAAGTTTGGAAAAAAAGAGACCAAGCTGACAAAATGCTCCTATTTTACAGCAAAGCAATTCACAGCTGGGTGTGCACAACCTCTGCTCCTGACACAGCCCCAGGCTGATGGAGGCCACTCCACACAGACTGAACACTCAGCTCAGAGGGTACCATCCGCAGCAGGGCTCATCTTATTTAAATGTTGAAATATTTTAATAATTAAATGTTTTACCAGTGGCCAGCACCCTGAGAAGCAAAGCAGGAGCCCTGAGCAGTTTATTCCCAGCACAGGCAGGCAGCCCCAGCCCCGTGTGCAGGAGTTTTCTCATCTCTGCCATTTGTCTGCACCCAGTGACCTGCTGTGCATTATTTGTGCCTGGTTTCTTCCACAACATTTCCTCTTCCTGACACGCTGTCCCAGCATTTACCAGGCTGTCAGTTCTGACATCCCAAGTTTTTATAATAAGAGGAAGGGCAGGGAATGGGTTTCCTTGCAGACAAAGCTGAGGAATAACCAGCAAACCCTCAGCACCCTCACAGCTTCTGAGAGCTTCTATCAATTCCAACACAGAGGCAGAGAACAGAAATGCTGAAGAACAGCTGATGCCACTTGTCTTTTTCAGGAGACAGCCCCTTGACCCACTGAGGCTTCTGTGTTCTAAAGAAACTCAAGAACTGTGCTAACAGGAATTTTAACTCCTTAGAGCCTTCCTCAAAGAGAACGGGGATGGTGCGCACCCAGGCGAGGTGCCTCATGAGCCATGCCTTCCTAAAGACACAGAAATAAAACCCCATAATAATAATAATTATGAAATTATGAAAAAGTGGCATAAATGACAAAGGAATGAATATGACAGAATTATCCAGGTCCTCTGACAGTTTGGGAGAAAAACAAATAAATTCATTTCCAGGATACGTTATGGCACAGGGGCTGCAAATGTTGAAAATACACATTACTACCAATTGAATATTCAAAGTTTCTATATCAATATTCAAATATTCAATATTCAAAGTTTTTTTATATCAATTGAATGTAAAAATTGATGTGGCAGGGTGCTATTCTGACTTCAGAATCCTGAAAGGCAAGAAAAGGTGGGAAGAGCATATCAAAGCCTCTGTTTAAGTGGGAAAGCCTTATATTGCCCTTGTTTTCCCTTTGGCTGCAAATAAAATAATAAAAAAAAACCAAAAAAAAACTACCAAAAAAAAAAACCACCCAAAACCAAAAAAAAAAACCCCAAAAACCCCAAAAAAAACCCCAAAAAAACCCTCAAAAAAACCCCCAAAACCCAACCCAAACAAACAAGCCCATCCAAACCCAAAACCCCTGACACCTTCTGTGGAAAGATGAGGTTGTTCTTCCTGCTTCAGTGTCTCCGAGTGTGTGCCTGGCAGGGCACAGCCCTGACACAGAGCCTGTGGTGCCTGGAGAGGCTGCCTGGAGCAAGTTAAAGAATAAAATGGGGATTTATTCAAAGGTCTCAAAGGACACACCTTGGGCAGTGCAAGAGCCTAAACAGGGCTACACCTGAGATGGATGAGCATCATGAGTTTTCACCCTTTTGTAAGTTTCGGTCCATTTCCATACTGGGGTTCAGTGTCCAATCCCAGCTCCAGGTTGTGCAGTCCCACCCTCCCAGGTTCTCTCCTCCATCCCCTGTTTGCTCTTTTGGGGCTGAAGCTGCAGTGCTGTCCTTGGTTCTGGGCTGGAAAAGGATTGTTCTGTGTGCCTGAGCTGTGAGGAGAGCTGCTGGCACTGTGTGTGGAGTTCAGAGTTACACACCAAGGCAGTGCAGAGGCTGGGAAATACGGAAGATAAAACTGAAGGCATCATCCCAGCAGTGGGGTTTGGGGGGGCCCTGCTGGGCAGGACCTGCTCCTGCCTTGGAGAGCCTCACTCACTCTGCTCCTGTCCCGAGGTGACTTCAATTTCCACTTCATGAACGTCTTCCCAGTGCTTCTCATTAACCTTCCTGCTGCACTGTCTTTCACAGTCACTGCCTTGTTGATTCAGGGCCTGACCTGGCACACTGGTGTGCTCATGAATAACTCCTCCCCTGGGAGCAGCCAGGCTGCCTTTGTACAGCTTCTCCCAGAAGTGAAATTACTGATGTGGATGTGCTGAACGGGATGGGAGCTTTTGTCTGTTCAGGCTTTTTCCTTTCTGACCTTCCGAGTCTGCTTCTGGCATCTCCTTCTTCATCCTCTGCTATTTTATTTGTGGCTTTCAGGCTCAGACCACAGTGAATAAACTATAAAGCATAATTGGGAAATATTGGAGGTGTGTCTGTGCTATATTGAAGGTAAGGACATATTTATGATTGTACAGTTATCATAGGTTTTAGCTTTATATTTTTCAGATTCTGTGCTGCTTTAGCATGTGGTTGTGAGCTTCACATTAGGGGATGGTGAGCCCTGTGCACAGAGCAGGGAGACAAAACAATTCCTGCTCCAGCTGGGAACCAAGGACAAATGATCCAAACCTCAGCCCAAGAGCTGAAGAGAGAAAAACAAGACGGATGGGACTTGATGGGCCAAAGCTGTAACTGGACAATTAACTCCAATATGCAAATGGATCAGGAGTTATAAAAGGGAGAGACCCTGTGACCATTTTTGGACCATTTTGGTTCATCTTGGGTGCAGCCCTGGCTGGGCTCTTGTGCTGCCCAAAGTGGATCCATTGAGGAGATCCTTTTAATAAATCCCTGCTTATTCTTCAGCTCTGTCCAGCCTCTGTTCTAGCTCCGCTTTCCCAAGGCACCAGGCAGGAGAGAGATTTCTGCACTGACAGGGCACCAACAGCAGAACCACACCAACATCCCACTGCAGCCTTGATCTGCTCCCTGCGCCCTTGGATTTCCCATGGCTGCACATTCAGAGGGAAATCCTGCTCCAGCAGAAATCCTGCTCCAGCAGAAATCCTGCTCCAGCGGGGATGCTGTGCAGGAATCCTGCTCCAGCAGGGATGCTGTGCCATGTGCAGGCAGCGTGCTGCTGAGGCACAGAGCATCCAGCCACGTTGCCCTGCCTTGGGAGGCAGCAAAAACCAGAATCAAACAGCAGAATATTCAGATACAGCCCCAACAGCCAACTCAATCACAAAGAGACACTCATGCATTATTCATCCCGGGAAATCTGGGAGTTTTTCCAGAGAATATGCCACAGACTAGAGATAGGGTTTATCAACTGTTTTAAATCAGCATGTTTTATCTACTACAATAACAATTTATTTACTAAGGATATTTATACCATTGGAGCTTAATTGATTCTTTTCATCAAGATCCTGTGCACTGGGAAAATCAGCTCACAAAGGGATTTGAAAAGACACTGTGCTGAATATCTACAAAATGATTTTGGTAATAATGGAGTAAAGTTATGGATCTGTTAGCATTTCAATTACCAAATTCTTTTCCTTTGTAGCTGTTCTACAAGGCCATCCTCATCTTGAGGATGTCAAAAATAGGTTTTCATTTGATACGACAGTTTACGTGGGCTTAAATAATCAATAACCAAAGCTACAGTTAGGCAAATCAGTCTGTAAATAGCACTGGCAATGACAAAAGTCTTAACACAGAAAGCCAACACAAACTGAAAACTCTAGCTATTAACGGGTCAAGAATGTTATAAATATGTGGACCAAGCACAACCCTGCCCACTGTTTTTCCTCTAAGCCTGACATCAACCACGTGAATGAAAGGAGTTTGACCACAGTGAAAACACAGGTTTGTGTTTATCCTTTCAGCATTGCCATGCGCAAACTTCAAGCAATGAAAAACCCATCTAAAATTAAGAGATAATTCAAAAAGTAAAGATTAAAAACAAGCAGTTGAGCTAACTCATCACTTGATGTCCAGCCTCAGATCTGTTTATTCCAGGAGCTGGGGGTTTAAGACATGAAAACTCCAACTGGAGAGAGAGAAAAGATCCCACCCAGCTGAAGGGAGCAGGACTGAAAGCTGCAGGCACCAACATGCCAACACAACCCTGCCCGGGCCAGAGCAATCAGGAGGAGCTAATTAACACGCCTTTAATTGGAACTGAGCTAATGCACAGACTGCACCCTGTTCTGGTAGAAAAGAAGAACTGCAGAAAGAGGTTTTCTACACAAAAGCAAAGGCGCTGTGGTCCTGTGACCCATCTTCAGATCCTCAGTGCCCTGGAGCGCTGAAGGATTCTGTTGAAGTTTGGGTAAATTGCATGAAAAGGAGAGACAACACCAACTCCTGTGACAGATTCAGGTGTTCAGTGGAAAAAATGCAAGCAGACCTTGCTGCAGCAGGCAAAGAACTTTGATCTGTAAAAGACTACACATCAGAGGATAAATTTTCATTTATGTCTTTAAAAGTATTCATATGAAAAGTTTTGCTTCTGTGCGAAACCCTAGCTAGAGAAATTCACCTCACTGGTACAGAATTCCCCCTATTTTTTAAAAGTTTATGAACATGCTCTGGTCTAATCTGAAGAGCATTTCTGATGTGGTATTTCTGACAAAAATTATTTTAAATCCTTTTGGCCCAGAAGGCAATTCCTGAGCGCAGCGCCTGCACCTCACTCCTCTGCAGGCAGCTCCTGCTCCCACATTTCTCCTCTGCAGCTCCTCCAGCTCCACCAAAGCAGGGCTTGTTTGTTTCATTGGCTGCCCGCTGGGTTTTTATAGAGATTAGTTTGTTTATTTGTTTTGTTTTGTTTAAATCCAGAAGCCCTTTTCTCTGGGAAGGTAAATGTTCTCAGGTTCCCAAAAGCCCAGGCTGGATTTTTGAGGCCATTTTTTCCTAAGGTATGGTTTTCACAGCTTCTGAACCCAGCCCTGAGCTAATCTGGCTGCAGCTAGCACCATATCCAGGCAATAATTGCCTGTCCTAGTAAGGCCCACTAGTCCCAAAGGATGTGTCTTTTAAGGCAAAATAACTTGGAGAGGGGACAATATGCAAAGTGACAGCAGATTAAAGAATGATGGAAATTAAAAGTTTAAAAAGCATGAGAAAGCAATTAACCAAGGAACAAAATGCTGTTTCTAAGCATATAGAAGCTCAGAGTCTGTGACAGAATCAAAGTCTCCTGGAAAAAAAAAGGGAAAATAGAAAAGCAGCCAGGGAAACGACCAAAAAAATGAAAGTTTTCATCTTTTTTTTTTGTACAGAGTGTAAGATAAGTGCTATTTCAGCTTCCAATCCCACTACAAGGACAGAGATAGGATATATTAAAACAAGCAACACCAGAATAAAGTCATGGAGGAAACACCAGCAGGGCTCCAGAGCCAGACTGGGCTCCATTAACAGCTCCGGCTTCATCCAGGATAAATAAATTGTCAAGACACTAATAAAATATTCAAATGAACTCTGAGAACCCAAATTTAATTGCTTCCTGGTCTGAAATGGAAAACAGATCAATAGATTGATCTCAACCTTTGTTTAGTCTCAGGTGTCTCTGCATATTTTCCATGGAATAAAGAAGCAGCAGTTTTCCTCTGGATCCTGGGGGACCTCTGCTCCCCTCCTCTGAAACACAAAGATGACGCCTCTCAAACAGCTTCTAACAAAGCCACCACGAAGGTTTGCTCAGGAAAACATCACAGGGGAGAGCTGGGACATCTCTGCTCTCCCTGCAGGTAACGCCAAGTGCTCAGCAAATTCTAGCTGGAAAACAGACCTGGCTGTTGGTTTGCAGAGCCAGTATTACCATGGGCTTCTACAGGACTGGAGAAAGGCAAAGAGAATTATATAGGAGGCAAAATCATCTGGAGAAAATCTAATACCACAAGCAAAAATTCAGCCTCCTTTGTAATAATCCAGGCTTTTTTCACCTGTTTTAAAGTGACAGCAGGAAGAGAAGCTGCTAAATGGATGTGAACTCCCCCCAAAAAATAAAAAATTTTTTTCTAAGACCATAGTCCATCTCCAGCTGAATAAAATATTATCATCACAGGATTGGGTTATAACTGTGTGCTAAAATAAAGCATGGCCCAGCAAATTAAAGATCTGTGCTCAATGACTTTAAACAAGACTTTAACCTTTCCTCTCCTCAGTTTCCCAACCTCTTTAAAAGGGTGAGGCACGGTTTGTTCAGAAACCTCAGGCAAACCCCAAGCTGTTGTGATAGTTATTAAAAAATTAATAAACATTTAATTAGGCTAATCTGAAAAGTTATTTCTAAACCCTTAATTCTGTGTAGATGAAAACATCATTTGTAACCAGACAACCATCTGAGTAGAAACCAATATAAATCAGCAAGAGCTATTCCAGTAACAGAAACTGTAGCTACATCATTAAGAACAATTTTAAATGCTTACAGCTTTCGTAATCACTTGCATTTTATTTTCAAACTTTTTTATTAGAGCATCGACTAGTCATTATCCTGGCACAGCTGAAGGGGGACAGAATCAATGCCCTGCTGGCTGTCTGCTCTGCTCTCTGTGATAAACACTGTCTCACAACTTGGAAAAAATCCATTTTGATACTCTCCCCAATTAGAGCAGCTAAATGCTTCTGGAATGACTGAATTCTGGGTGCTTTTACACCCAGGTATGCCGCTAAGCTAATATTTGAAATTGAGCAGTACTGTATTGTTTCTAGTCATTTTCTTATCAAATTTCAAGCTAAGCAAATTTAATTGTCATCGTTTTCTTAGGCTTCAATGCAGTTTGTGATGCCCCTGGTAACTTGTGGAATTCCAGTCACTCCTGCTCTCAGCAGCAGCTGAGGGGATGCACACTTAGGAACGTGACAGGAGGGCCCTTCCAACAAAGGAAATAAAATAAATACCAAATAAAACCAATGAATCTCAGCCAGGAACAGAAATGCCAGCCTCACCTAATCATCACAGAAGGCATTTTCTTAGAATCATGGCATGATCTGGCTCAAAAAAGGACCTTTAAAGTCGCTTTAGTGCCATGGCAGGGACACCTCCCACTGTCCCAGGCGCTCCCAGCCCCAGTGTCCAGCCTGGCCTTGGGCAGTGCCAGGGATGCAGGGGCAGCCCCAGCTGCTCTGGGCACCTGTGCCAGGGCCTCAATCCCTCATTCCAGGAAATTCCCTCTCCTGTCCAACCTAAATTCACCCTGATGTTCAGTGATGAACTGCAGTTCCCTGCTGGCTGCAGGCACAGACCCCTCAGCCATGGGGACCTTCCCTGGAAACCTCTCCAAAGTCACCAGAACTTGCCTGGAAACCTCTCCAAAGTCACCAGAACTTCCTCGGAAACCTCTCCAAACTCACCAGAACCTCCATGGAAACCTTTCCAGAGTTACTCCAGACTTCACTGGTGAATTCCAAAAGTGCTGCCGCCATAAAAAAGTCAAAGCAATCCCTACCTGAGCTCAGTTAAACAGCAGATTCTGAAATATCCTGTACACCTTAAAGACCATCTTGCACTGAAATGGAAATATCTGGTTTTTCCTGCTGCACCAGAGAACTTGGGAAACATTCTTTTCTTTTTCTCTCAAGCTGACCTCTGTCCTTGCTTCTCTTGCCCTCTCACCCTCTCTTCATGTTGTATTATTATGTCTGCATTAAGCTTATAACTCTCCCCATTTGCAAATTCACTTAATCATCAATGTCAGTTGCCTCTAAGTTATGCATACTTCACTTTAATGAAACTGTATTTTCACATCTTCACAGTCTGGGTCACCAACTGAAATGAATATTAAACACTGAGAGCAAGCACATCAAGATCTGGCTAATGGACCCATCATAAAGGAACAGGAATGAACCAACCAGCTCTAGTATTCCCTAAATCCTCTTCTCAGAGGGTTATTAGGAGAGACTATTAAAAAATTGAAATTGTTGTTTTTTTAACAACGCCAAACTTGTGTGAAAGAAGTGATCAGACCCAGCTAAGCAGCCTGCCAGGATGCTTGGTGTACTCAGTGTTTAAAGCCACAGGAGCTCAGCAGCACCCAATTCCCTGAATTCCATTAATTCCCCCCTGCCCTGGGCACATCTCAGCTGCTGGCTCTGCTGCCAGCCCCTGAACCAGGAGCTGCCCATGGTCAGGAGATGCTGTGCTGGTACCTGGAGCCCAGAACAGCCAAATGATCCAAACCTGCCCCAGGAAAGGGCTGGGATGGGCTGGACTCTTCAACCTTGTGCTGGGTGTCTTAAGGAAAAACCACACGATTTTGAACCACAGAGTAAGTGTGGAAAAGAGAATAATGTGCCATTAGGGCACAAGGCTCACACGCAGCATGGACAGATCTCCTCTTGTTTTACTTTAAATTATTAAAATAGTACCAAAGATTTAACTGGAAAGGATAGAAAACCTGAATTTACTGCCTTTTATATCAGCCACACAAGAATCAACTACCTTAAATCAGACCAAAGATTTTCTTCCCCAGATATTTAAGAAAAAATCATAGAGGTTTAGTGTTCAGAAATGGTTCCTGAAGTACTTTTCCATAGTAACTGATGTCTGTTTTTCTGTGGTAAATTTCTTTCTGCTGCTCATATTTACTTTTACTTGGATTCTTTCACAAGGTAGTAAAAAATTCACATAAAGATATTTGTAGATGCTGGTGATTGTGAGATTATTTGCCATTTGTTTCAAGGAAAAGAAGGACAAAGCTTTCCATGCAAAATGCAGAGAGAAGCCATTATTCCACCTAGAGGAGCAATGAAAGAAACTCGGACAGATTTCCCAGAGCTGTGCAGACCACAGGAGCAGGCACTTGCACAAAAACAATCCCAGTGCACAAAAACTGAAATCTTAGCCTGAAATCAAAACAGGTTTGTCGGAGTGGCATTTCTTAAACAATTACCAGTGACCTCGCTCAGACTTCAGAAGTGAGGAAGCACCAAAGGCAGCGATCAGGAACATTTTCGTTTGTTAGGGGAGAATGGGAAGAAGCTCTAATTACTGCCTACAAATGTTTGCATTAGCGTTCGTATTGAAAACTGTTAATTACCTTGAATTGCTAGCAGGGTTTCATACGCTTTAGGGTCAAATAAGAATAAACACCTGTAGCCAATAAAAATTTAGTCATTCACACCTCGGAGGGGTTGAACTGCTGCTGACTCAGCAGGAGCAGAAATGGAAGCGCTCTTGCAAAGAAGCTTCAGAAATCCCTGTTTTGGAGAGCACACATGACAAAAAACAATAAATCCCTGGGACAGCCTGTTTTGTGGGTTTGCTTTTTGAAAAATCACTAGCATCTAACAAGAAGGAGAAAATTCCCAAGCCCAGCACGATGATGTTATTGCAGCAGCTAAGCCTCGGAATTAACTTGTAATGGAAGTGCTCCTGGCGCTGGAAAGAAGCCAAATTGTGACACTTAAACTTCCAAGACCTGTTTGCTGAACTATTCCCCCAAAACTGCAGCAAACCCTTGTAGGTATTTCATTTATTTTCTGTATCCGTTCAGGAATTTGCATCGACCTGTGCGCCAATAAAATTCCTGGAGAAGATAGATGGGTACACAAAAACCAGACAGTAATATTCTGGTTGTCTCATTTTTTGAGGAACACACATAATTGTGAGATTCTTTGTCACTAAAAGAACGACACCCTGAAGGAAGTTGTTTGTCTTTCTTTCAGGGACAAATTAGGTCACAGCCATGAAGTAGACAGCGGAGCAGCCTGAGCGGGATCTTTAATTAGCAAAAGGCTCACAGAATTAGCTCTGGGTTTTGTTTCTCCTTTCCCCCATTGCTTTGGTTCATGGAAATGTGTTCTCACACGAGAATCAGATTAGCAGGGCCCATTTGTGTCCCAGTGCTCACACTGATTGCCCATGGCACCCATGGCATGGAACACCACCAGGCCTGGGAGAGCCCCAGCGCACCACCACTGTTTCCAGTCTGGTGATCATCTGCAGCAAAAGCAAAGTGGATTTAACATTCAGGACTATTGCCCCTCTTTCTGCACGCTCACTTCACTCAGGAGCAGCCAATTCACTGCACAAAATGGACAGAGAGCACAGGAAAGGCACCAACTGCTGCCCAGACAGTGCTCATGGCTCACCTCGGCCTCAGAGAGAGGATGCTGAACCCCCTTTTCTGTGAATATTCACTTTCCAAGCAGTTCCCATCCACTCCTTTCCTTAACCCTGACCATAAATTCAGTTTGGTGCCCTTATTTGCTGCATTCTGTGTTCCTTAGGAGCATTCTGTACTGCAGAATTTAGTGCTCACTCAAAGGCCTTCAACTTGTGCTCCTCAGACGAGCCCTGGCTGCAGTGCTGATTAAACATATTGCCAGTGTTTCAGTGACACATTTTCCTGGGCTCTGGAAGTGTGTCTGTGTGTGTGTGTCTCACTGCTGATGGTTTGTGAATGCTCATGAGCTGATCCACATGCAAAGTACTGAAAAAAACCATTAAAATGTGAACTGTGAGCCATCAGTAACAATGGTTTAGCAATATTATGATATCATAAAGAGGCAGGACAAGAACAGTCACCTCAGAAATGACAAATTTTGGAAAGCGCGAAATCGTGCAGTGGTAAAGGCTGGGGGAGAAAGCTGGGAAAAAAAGGGTAGGGGAAAACAAAATGAAAAAGGAAGGTAATAAGCATGATACTAATAAAATTATAACACAGAATGGTAAAGACTGATGAGGAGACTCAAAGCAATTAGAACATACAAATCTAATGTTATTAAATAAATGCACAGGGAAAAAAATCCACCCAATCGATTTCCTAAGGCTACACAGGCAGGGGAAGGACTAAAACAATGACAAAAAAAATTAAGACTAAAACATGAATATCTGATCAAGAACCAGTAAATCCTTATTGGAAAGACAAGAGAAGTGTGAGGAAGACTCAGCTGGGGTAGGAGGAGGGGTGAGCAGGACAAGGAGTGCATCCCCTCCATGGCCACAAATGGGAGATCTCATTTGAGATACCTCAGCAGATGCACAGGAAATTGGGAACTAAAATAATTGTGCCACAGCAGGCATTTAGGCAACAGCTCTGGAGTTCATTCGCTCTGGGGAAAAACGAACAAATCCCACCCACACCCCCCAAATCAATCAATCAATCAATAAATCCGCACCAAAAAATAAATCCAGAAGCCTACACAGAGCTAAAATGTAAGTTCTGGAACCTTTGACAGAACTTCCAACAGAGATTTCAATGAGAGGTTTTTAGCTCTAAGGACTGAAATACCCCTTTCTTTCAGAGGTGTTTGGCATATGACAAAAAAACAGAATAGAAATATTCTTCTGTCACCACTTACAACTGTTAGATAACATATCTTAAATTTCCAGGGTTAGCAGGTTGTCATGAGCCCTATGTTAACAGAAGGAGTATTTTATTCTTGAAGACACTTGCTATTCCTGGAAGTTAAACAAGATATTCCAATAAAGTAGAAAAGATCAAGCAGGAAAATTAATATTCCATCTCTCCTTCTATACTGATCTGCAAGTTCTGTATTGCATAAGATGAGACAATTAAATCCCTTTCCTTTTTTTGGGCAGACACTTATATTCCAACTGTACCAGGAGAATTTCGGATCTTGATTAAATGTATTGTTAACTGTGCTTGCCACTCAGCACAATTTGTGGATGCTTAATGTCAGAGCAACACTGAAATGGCCAAATTTGAGAAAAGTCACCTTCCATTACAGAATCCTTCAGTTTTTATAGAAAGATATTCAGGAGCTCTCCAGTGTTATTTTCTTTTTCTATTTCTTTCATCTTGCAGAGTCAATAAAACCTCTGCTCAAAAAGAAACTTGTCTTTTTCTCCCCATCCAAGCAGTTCTGCAGGGCTTCACAGCAAGGGATTTTCTTTTTTTTTAAACTATGGACACTGGGCTTCATTGCAGAATTCCTCCCAGGCTTTGGCAACAATAATTTATCCATAAAACCTGAACGGGATCACAACCTCCATGGTTGTGCACGTGAAATCTTTCAGAAGATTTGATTTCAGAGATGCTCCTGGTGCTGGTAAGAAAAATCAAATTCCTATGGCCAGGAGCATTTCAAACAGTTTTTAAATGAATGCTTTTTTCCAAGATTCTGCAAGCCTCTTGAAGATTTTCAACATTTTTCTGCACACAAACAATTGTTCCCCCTCAGTTAAATCTGACTGTCCCTGGTTTTGGCAGACTCTCCCCACTGGTTAGACCATTGCCTACCATGGAAACTGGGAAATTTAAACTGAAACTCTTTAGAACTCTCTCAGCATTCTGCAACATTAAATTAAGAGCAAGAATCAACTGCAAATCTTCCAAACCAAATAAAACTCAATTAGAGACTTCTCCTTTTATACTTCCCACTGGAACAACTTCTTTGGAGGTTTGCTGATTCTCTTTGAGTGCCACGGAATGACCTCCTCCCAGGTTTGCTCCTTGTCAGAGCCAACAGAAAACACTGGGAGCATTATGGGCTGGTCTGGGGAGATTGGGGATGAGCAGAAGCACCACAAAACTCAGCCCTTTGGAGCAGCAGGGAGCTCTGAAGGCAGAGCTGGAGTTTGGTTCACCCTGCCCTGCAATAAGCCAGCAATAACCAGGCTGAGAGCACTTGGGGTTCTGGGGACACCTCAGGGTCACACAGGACAGAAATTGTATTTTCTCCTCTCCCAAAGGCCTTGGGGGGTGCCCACGTTCCCCCAACACCTCCTGAAGGTGCCCCACAACAAAGTAAACTGTGGCTTCCTAGAAAATACGACTCAACTGAGATAATACATGTTGAGATCTGTTAAGATGTAAGAAAATCGAGCATAAGATTCATTACACAGCAAAGTTCTGAGAAACACTTTACCCTAATTGAATGTTTGCAGGGAAACTCATATGGTGTTTTATAGTACAATTTTATGCATCATCAATTAGCAATTGAACCAGTTTCAAACTCTGAACTCCTGAAAGCTTCAAGCACAAAGAAAACTCTGCAGCCCACATTCATTTCAGAACAAACTGACAGGTAATGCTGAACCTGTTACATCTCCTGAAAAAACTTGTCCACGTTGCTTCCACACACACAAACGCCCCAACAAAGGAGCCCCACACAATGACAACAACTACCCAAAAATAAAACCTTCCTCAGGCTGAACCCCACATTCTACACAAATGGCATTTCAATTAGTGCTTTGGATTATTCGTATTTTTATCCCCTAGGCTCTTCTAAAAATCCTCACCAGAGTTGCAGCAAACTCTTACTTTATTTTCAAGTTTACTGATTCAAAATCTTTATAATTCTGCTCTGAGGGCCCACAGGATACTGGCCTATACGGTAACCTTGGTTTCTCTATCACACTGGTTTTTTGTAACAGGAATCGAGGGGAAGACGAGACTGAAACACCAGAGAAATGGGAAAAATGCACAAATTCACAGCAGATTCTCCCTGAGACAGCCTTTTCAAATTAAGCTAATGCAGTCTAACTAAACTTATATGGGAGTAACTATGAGCTCTTTATTAATATTTATTCTCTGCGTATGATTTGCTCTCAAGGACAGAACAGTTAATGACTGGGTCTTGTGATCTGAGTCAGAATCAGGGCTGGCAAGAACAAAAATAAAATTAAAAATCACACCACCACTTAAAGAAGATTAGTATGCAAACTGATATTTTCTTCATTTTACCTTAGCACAGGAAGAAAACTGATCTCATACATCAGGAGCCCTGCGCTGGATTAGCAGCCATTGGAGCTATTAACAAAACTGACCAATGCATCTGTTTCTGAATAAGAACAAGACAGGGGAAGAAAAAATGCACAACCCATTCCACTTCTAGCTTTCTTTCCCCTTTCCAGCATTTTTATCAAATGACTATTTTTTTTACTTTGTAAACCTGTGTGAGAACAACTTGATGTTGGTACTGTACTTTATTCATATGAAAATGTCGAGTCAAGTAAGGAAGCAATAAAAAGCAAAGCAGAAATATGATGAGAATTTATAATGTGATCTTAGTAGGCATCTTGCTTCTCTGATGCTCAGTGTTGTCTGCAAAAATACAGAGCCAGATTAATGAAAGGTGCGAGAAGAAAACATCTTTCATGTATTCAGTTTTAACCAATAAAAGAGCTCATATAGTACCAGTTCTCAGTACTCCACAAAGTATTTCCAGCTTTCATTTCTATGTAGATAAAACACAAGTGTAGCTATTCAGCACTTCTCCATATTATTTAAATGATCTTTTCCATGGGTAATTTTTCTGTGGAGTGGTTTTTATGGGCTCTGGTTCAGGTGCAGCACACAGGGATGGGGAGGGGGAAATGAGAACATTGCCCCAGCTGGGAACTGCAATCCCAGCCTGTGCCACAGAGCACAGGGGCAGCCAGAGGAGCTGCTCTCAGCATGTGGAATATTCTGTGTCTGCTCTGGGTGCCCTGACCCCAGGGCAGCACTGACTCTGACCCTCATCCATGGAGAAAGTTCCCCAGACTTCAATATAAGACTGGAATCCACAAAAGTGTGAAACAGATTGTGGAGAGCAGTGTAAGTGTGTCCCTTGGTGAGAAATTGAGGGTTTGGGATTTTTAGTGTGTTGTGGATGGCAGCAAGATGGAGGGCACAGGGTGTCATCCTGGGTTTCTTCTTCATGCTTCTTCCTTCTTCTCCATGGGTTTGGGTGGCATTTTGTAACTGGGCAGAAAAGTCCCCATTGTGGGCTCTGTGGGATCAGTTATTGGGTTAAAAGGGGAAATAATCCAGCTGTCAGTTCTTAATTGGACAGTTTAGTCTTAAAAGACCTTGTACCAAGGGATTGTTGGCCATTTTGTGCCTTCTGAGGAAAAGCTGCTGAACTCCCAGCAGTGAGACTGTTTTACTGATGAGAAATAATAAACACCTGAGTCTGAACATGAATTACTGTCTCAGTGCCTTCAGTCCAGACCCAGAGAAACCCACACCTGGCACCCCCCCACACCCCAGCCCTGCAAAGAGCCCAGCCCAGCAGCAATCCTGGCCAGGGATGCTCCTCCTGCAGCCCCTCTGGCTCCCCACTCTGAGCCCTGGCTGCAGGCAGCACATCGCCCCTGCCTGAACTTGTGCTTGACCCCTCCTGCTGCTGGCTCATGGCGAGCTGAATGCTTCTAAAGACTGAGGGAAAGCTCCCTGGGAATGCAAGCAGCATCCAGGGAGTGGCCTGTCTCATTCTCAGAGCCTCAGTTCACTCCTCTCTGCTGCAGACTAAAAAACTCCAAGTTCCCACTCAATTTAGCCAAGATTATTTCAATTTTAATTTTTACTTCCACTCCTTCTCTTTCTTACCTACCATCCGACATTTTTGATTTCTCTATTTTGTTCATCTTCTCATGTTTTTACAGTGTATTCCACAGCCTATTAGTCACTGTACCCTCTGCACTCCAAACTCAAAGAACCCCATTGCAGCTGTAAAATCTCTGCACAATCTTTACGGCGCCAGGCAGGCAAAATCCTTCTCTCCAGCAACACAATCCATTAGTTACAAACTGTTTCTGAGATGCAGAACTCAGAGCAAGAAAGTTCAATTCTGACATCTGTGTGCTTTCCTGTGTATTAGCACTTCACTTTTGGTTGCCAGCAGTATTAATTTGATCGTGCTTCATGAGAGACTTCCCTTTATATTGATGTGAGCTGCTTGAGTTAAAGACAGAGAGAATTTCTTCCCTGCCCACCCCAGCTCCCCTTTTCTGTGCAATGCAGAGCACTGAGTATATTTATAATTGCTTCTGGTTAATAACAAGATTGCTACATCCTGGCCTGAAGAGAGAAGCTGGAAGTTCCCAGGATGTGATATTGAGAAACAGCTTTGTTCCATGCCTCACTGTCACTAGGTGGAAATCAAACTTACAGTTTATCATACTGACTCCACTCTTAATAGCTCTGGACAGTTTTACAGATCTCCCCAACTGGCAGGAGAAAAAAAAAAAGCCAAAAAAGCCATCTAAAGCTGCAGTTTAGAACTGCTCTAAAAAGGAGGAAAATAATGACCCATTTGAAAAGCATGCTCAGTACAATTCATCAGACACTGGTTGAAGATAACAGAATATGCAGGGAATCTCAGAAGGGAGACACTGTGGATCTGCTGTCTGAGTTAAACAATATTCCTTTCAAAACCTGCTTCATGGGCACAGGCAGCAATCAAATAAATATTGATATTTGTTTATTTGTGGCTGAAAACCAGAACAGGGAATGCAAACACAATTTTTAGGAGCAGTAAAGAAAAAAGCCAAGATTTTTTTACAGCACTGTTAACGACATTGAATTCAGTGTGCATTAATACCCAGGTGCTCGAGCAGTTTGTAATAGGAACAAAAACAACACAGAGCAGAGATCTCCAAAGCTCTGCTCCGAGCACACTCCCATAATTCTTTTATAGTTAAGGGCTACTCCAGGAAAGATGGCATGCTCAATAAGAGCAAGATAAGGGCACACATGAACATTTCCTTTCCTTTATGTTCCACAAAAGCTTGCTGAGCATCTTTAAAAAGGGCACTGAATACATCTTTCAAAGTTCAAATACTTCTGGAAAGCATTAGATAAAATATTTGCTTAACAATCCAGGAACAGATTTCTCATATTCTGACAATAAAAAACCCCACACACTACCAAAACCCACCAACCACCCCCTAAAAATCCCCAACAAACTTCACCAAAATAAGAAAGTATGGAAATTGTCTAGTATAAAACCCCTAAACCTGAGAATATAATAGAATAAATTTGGTATAAGAGGAAACGTATTTTATAAATGCTCTA
The DNA here is from genome assembly GCA_039654755.1 of Calcarius lapponicus. Classification (NCBI taxonomy): domain Eukaryota; kingdom Metazoa; phylum Chordata; class Aves; order Passeriformes; family Fringillidae; genus Calcarius; species Calcarius lapponicus. The sequence goes on from CM077467.1 coordinate 1,438,992, forward strand.
CTCTAGGGTACAATTTGGCAGGTTGGAGCTTCTTTGAGTACTGGAAATGGGAAAGAACCACACAGACAATCAGAAAGTGGGAAGGCAGCAGGATAAACTGGATTCAGGCATCCCTGCTAATATTCCAGTCAATATCCTTATTTTGGACAAGCAGTGGTTGCTCCATTCTTCCTTTCACAGCCCCTTTTGACGGGCCCCATGCTACTGCCCAGCAGCTTTGCCACCAAAATAATGCTCACATGTAGTAAATGGCACATCACAAACCTTTCACCTGCCCCAGTTTTAGCCAGATAAGCACTTACTGTCCCTCTGTTTCAAACTGCACAAATGTACTTGAAGAAAATTTATCCAAACCAGTAGGAAACTTGTCTCTATATCACAAGAGCTCCATACCTTCTTGGTGTTTCTCGTGGGCAGCTCCTCAGAGCACCAACTCTTTCTCCTTCACACAGCAGCCAACTGACTCCAGGTCCCCTCTCCACCCCACCCTCTTTTATAGCATCTTCTGCTCATTGGGTACAGCTGTGACTGTGAGAGTCAGGCCTGCTCCTAATCTTTGATAATTGGCCCAGCTGCAGCTCCTTAGGGGTGAGATTACTTTCTGCACCATCTTTATTTTCTTGTATTCTATCCCCCCACAGCAAACGTTTCCTTCTCCGCTGGTACCTGAGAAACCACATGTACCTGGGCATGCTGATTTCTAATGGATAACTTTGTCTGCTGGTGACGCTGTGATCTAACTCCGAAGGCATTCTGAGAGTGGAAGGAAGACTTGACCTTGATGGACACAACCCCCAGCAGTCAGCAGAGGTGTTAATTAGTGTGAGAGGCACAGTTAGGGCAGAGCTTTGCACCAGATTCTGCTCCACTGCTGGCACAGGGTAATGAACAGTATCAGGTCACACCATCTCTGTGCAGAGCTCCAAGAACCACTGATTTCTTTTTGCCATTATTTACCAGCTCTTCTTCTCTCTCCTTACATATGCAGAGGATTGTATTGGGAAATGGCTTTATTTAATTACTGAGCTTTTTACACCCCTCAGGACCAGTTATTCAGCTATCAGAATCTTGTATTTATTTCTTCCCTGCCCATGCCCCAGGGGCCTTTCCGAGCAGGTAGGGAACAGAGGAACCCCGCTGGTCCATAAATCAAACCTGCAGCACAAAAGCAGCACATCAGCCCAGGGAATCGGTGCTCAAGGAAGCCAGGGCAGTTTGGGGTGTTCACAGCAATGACCCCATTGCACTGTGACTGCAGAGTACAGCAATTAAAGAGCTGTTAATTGCCTCACAAACACCACTCAAACAGGTGTTCCTGCCAGGGATAGAGTCTTTTCAGAGAATGGGAAAATCTGAGCTGTGCTGCTCCCTGAGCAGAGGGCTGAGTTTAACCAGGGAAGGGGCAGTGAGGGGATGGGACAGGCAGGGATGAGGAGGGATCTGTGGATCCATGGATGGATGGATGTATGGAGGGAGAGATTCAGGGATGGGAGGGATGGATGGATCCATGGATCCATGGATGGATGGATGGATGGATCCGTGGATGGATGGATGGATAGAGGGAGGGATGGATGGGAATGGATCCATGGATGGAGGGATCTGTGAATCCATGGATGGATGGAGGGATGGATCCATGGATAGATGGATGATGGAGGGATGGATCTGTCAATCCATGGATGGAGGGATGGATCCATGGATGGATGGATCCATGGATGGATTGAGGGAGGGATGAATGGGATGGATGGTGCTGCTCCTCAGGAGCACAGCCCACGCTGCAAAGAGCCTGCTCCCTTCTGTGCTGACCTTTCCTGCCGTGCAGCAGCAGCAGCAGCTCCTCTCTCCAGAGCTCTAATGCAGCCAAATGAGTCAGAAAAACCTTCCTGTTGCCCTAGGCAACTGCGTGCATGGCTTTGTTTTTGTGGCCATGAAACTTTCTGTAATGTTTCTGTTTGGGTGCATGGCAAAGTGCAGATCCATTCTCAAAATCCCACCATTAAGCAGCATTTCTCATTAGCATCCACTTAACATAAAGATCATTTTCAAGCCCCTTTTATTGTTACAGACAGGAAAATTCATTTCTACAGGCCTTTTCCTCTAGAACCTGCAATCATATTTCAGAAAACAACCAGCCTGTGCTCAAAACAAAAGTTTATAGTCCATTCTTATTTTCATCCAGTATTGAATATTTAGATGTTAATAGTATTACATTTCATAGCATTTGTAGTTCTGCGCTATCCATCTGTAAATAAGTCATGGGAAGAAAAAAATATGATTTTCCTTTTCAAGCGGAGCTGTCACACAATAAAATATTTCATCATATTTGATTACATTAAGACTCTAACTTCCAATGTATACCCCACTCCCAAAATTTCTGAATATATGTATGTTGAAATTAAGCAAGTGTGACATAGTTCTTGGTTCCCTTGGGAACAATATTCAGAGCTCATTTGAGTTGTGACCTGCTTATGCTGCCAGGGAGTATTAGTATTTTTGCTGGATCTTTAGAATTGAGATATGGAGTGAAGGACAAAGGCAAAAAATAAGACTCTGAATTCACAGATGAAAAACAGATGAGATACTGCTCTGTTTCAGAAGGCAGTGTTGGCTTTTTATAGAATCTGCCCCATTTGGTAAGCTCTGCTGAGGAGATTACTCTTTTTCATAGAAAAATGTTTTAGATGAGCTATGCATGGAGAAACCAACTGCACAAGGTGTGTGGTCCAAGGGTGTCTAAAGAGGTTTCAATGAAGAATTAAGGATGGAAATTAACTTCAGGGATTATTTTGCAAACTGGATGTCAGCTCAAAGTGGAACAGAACCACCCATCCCACAAGGCTGCCTTTTGTCTCCTGCTCAGTCACAAGGAGCATCCTTTCCATTATAAATGGAATTTCTGCTGTTGTCAGCACAGGGCTGGGTATACCTGAACTCAGTGGCTTGTTCATTAGAACAAGCAGTGCTTAAATATCTGTATATCCTTCCTTCACCTCAGGCTGACTGCTGAGCTTTCCATCGGACACATTCACCCTCTCAGTCCACTGCCAAGCCCTAAATCCACACCTCTAGACGCAGTTCATACAGATTTGAGGGATTAGGTCTCTCTGTAATATCAGGATTAGGGTCTCTTTCTTTTCCCTCCTGCTCTCTCCCTGTGAGTTCCAGGCAGGATTAGGCCAGGCAGCAATTCTCCATCCCTCTTCTCCACCCTGCCATGGGTTCCATTTCCTCTCTTCCAGTTCCTCCCTTACCCCTCCTGGAGGGCTGATCTGAGCTCACACACATTTCATTTCAACTGGTGCCATTTGATGCAGGGACTCACTGCAGGGTTTATCCCACTTCTGAAGTAAAAAAGCATTTACCACATGGGGAAGTTGTGTTTCCATAACAGAAATTACATTTCAAAGTCTCCTCACAGACAAGCTGGCTTGGGAAGGCTTGAACTCTGCCTCACTACAGTGCAAACCTTGCACCTATGCATCCCTGGCCACAGGGTCACCAAATTAAACTCTGCCTGAGCTGCAGCTACTGAAACCTTCCTCAGCTCTGACCTGTCTCTGGGCCCAAAAACAAAAACCAGCAAAACCAGCGAAAATCAGAGAAAACCAGCGAAAATCAGAGAAACCTGCTAGCCACTGCTTGGATGCAAAAGGAGTTTTCCCCCAGTGCAGATTATCAATACATTTCTGTTAAAGCAGCCTCATTTTTAATACTGCACTGAATAATCTTAAGCTTATTAAACTGCCTCATGTTACAAGAATAGACAGTTGTAGTCAAACATGAAAATGAGTCAAGGAAAAAACCAAACCTGTTTCTCATAAGAACTGCAAATATGAATGTGTTCCTATTAGTTTTCATAACATATTTAAGTTTGCCTCTCTTGTCTTCATTTTTTTCCACTAAGAGGGAACAGTGGACTTGTTCCTCCTGAATAGGGATAATTTATGATTACCTTGTTTAATTTTATTATTTTGCTGCCTTAAGTTCTTGTTTACAATGCCTTTTCTGCAGCAGAACAAAAATCCCTTTAAAGTTCAACCTGCTAAATTAATAAACTGTGTTCTCAGTTTTAGTTCCATGCTAAATGGAGCTGCATAAAATTGTTATAACACACCCATAAAACAGCAGCAGATGCAATATGTTCAAAACGATTATTTTCCTTTAATTTTGTAAACATACAGAAAGTTTGCATTATAGCCTACCCTTAAGCACATCCCTGCTGTAAATTAAAGATGTGCCAAATCAGCTCCAAACACATTTTGCAGTAAACAAACAATGAGACGTGGGACACTGCAAAATGAGAGCAGCAGAGGAAAAGGCAGTGGCCAGCACAGAGCAAAGCATTTGATAAATCCAGAACCATTTCTGCATCTCTGTGCGTTTGGGCACCACAACCACGCTGTGATCAGGTTTTTACACAATGTGGATAAGGTCTGCAGGGCTATTTCACACATAAGACAATAAGAAAATTATCATTTCACTCCCCAGCCTTATCCTCTGGACTCCAATGAAGGCTCTCAAAGGCTCAGGAAATATCTGAGATGCCAGGGTACAAAATAAAGTGGAATTGACCCAAAGAGGATTGTGTGCCAAAGAATGAGGAGTTGTGTGCTTTTATGAGCAGTAGTAGCAAAGTTTCTGTGTGATAGACAGCTCTGTCAAAAGTCCATTAAAAAGTTCCAGGATAAGTTATCTGCTGATCAGTAGAAAACTGAGTAAACTAATATGAAACCTAAGTTTTGTGTAGATTATACACTAAATACTAAGGCACAATCCACCAAAACCTCTGATACATGTAGAATCTGCTCTAGAAGAAGTAAATATCCAAGGGTAACAAGAGAACACACACATTCCTGCCTGCTTTTGTGCTTTCAGAACAAGTCCATGGCTATATATAACATTTGCATATGTTTTTCAAAAGATACATTCACCACGCTCAGCTGCTTTAACTTAGCATTGAGAAAGTGTTCAAAATTCATGCAGCGCTCATAAATTTGGCAAAACTAAAAATTGATCCAAGCCTCAATGAAGGTAACAGGAGATTGTACACTGACCTCAATTAGCCCTGGATCAAGGCTCAGGAGAATGACCAGTGTTCTAAGCAGTCATTATCTGTGGGTACAGGCACAGAGAGCAAACCAGGAGCACTCCCACAATGGGCAGAGCTACTCAAATGAACACAAGACCAGACACATCTTTTTTATTTTTTTTTATTTTTGGTTAAACAATGATTTCATTAAAACTCTGCTAAGTCAGGCTCGCTGAGCTAAACCTCAAGGTAATCTTTACAAAAAATTACGTGCCAAGAGAAAAGAAAACAGAGTTGGTGACCTGTAGCAGCTGCAAATGCAGCTCAAGCTCTGAGTCAGACTGAGCTCCTCTCCATTCTGTCCTTTCCTTTCCTTTCCTTTCTTTCCTTTCCTTTTCCTTTTTTCCTTTCCTTTCCTTTCCTTTCCTTTCCTTTCCTTTCCTTTCCTTTCCTTTTCCTTTCCTTCTTCCTTTCCTTTCCTTTCCTTTCCTTTCCTTTCCTTTCCTTTCCTTTCCTTTCCTTTCCCTTTCTCCTTTCCTTTCCCTTTTCCTTTCCTTTCCCCTTTTCCTTTCCTTTCCTTTCCCCTTTTCCTTTCCTTTCCCTT